>LR989977.1:6905174-8284209 GCA_905147015.1 Laspeyria flexula
GGAATAGGGTCTCCAGCGCTCCCATTCACCATACGAAACGCAGCAGTATATACTATGAAAATGATTGCTAACAGGCCGGACTGTCCTATACAGAGGCACTGGGTGAAGCTATCTATGGGTATGTGTACATGATTGAACATTCTATAGTGCTGCCACAATAAGCCTTGTCTGTGTCTAGATATTTATAATAATCTTGTTACTAACCCAATACTAAACAAAATTATTAAGTAAGTATTTATTCTGTTTTCTATTTAGGTATATTTTATGGATCGAAAGGTCTGAAATAAAGATATTTTTTTTATTTTTATTTATACTGCTACTTGGCGTTGATATTCTGTGGGAAGGTACTACTTTCTCAGAAGTGATTAATTTCGTTGCGAGTTCCTAGACAGTAGATTAGGCATTCCCTGGAACACCCGACTGTCAAAACTCGGTGTTCACAAGAGTCATCGCTGTTAATCCTGGCTTATACCAGTTGCAGTGGAGTGCATGAGGGTGGGATTGTCCAGTTCCCCGGACGTGCCCATTCATGGTACATGCAAGCATGCCAGCGACATGCCACTAATATCTTGCAGCCTATATAACCATTTATATTCAAGTCAATAACAACTTTAATATCCTCTTGACTTCGCCATTTTTCTACTCGATATGAACCAGGGTATTGCGAATAACGACTGTTTTATGTACAAATGATTATATACTTTATGTCGTCGCAATAAGAATGTTAATACCGTGGTTGTGTTTGATGTCAGTAAAATATGTTTTGTGATAAATTCTTGTGGAGCCCGCCCACGTCGACGAGGGTTAGGGATGGGAAAATGATATATCGATCTATCGATAAAATCTATCTATATTTAAGAGTTAATAAAGAAAATCAAAAAAAAAAATTTCACTGACGCGACCATATGTACCGACCTCTATACGGACTAGAATAGTCGGGGATTTCAGATTTACATAAATATGCTTTGCATATTTATGTAAATCGAACGAGCACATATGAATAGCGCGAATATACCGCGTTATAATATCGATAAATCACATATAGGTACAACATTTATCCCATCACTACGACCAACTGACAGAACGCGGTACATTTAATTAAAATGCCTCTGCAGACACTTCGAAACATATGTTGCCAATTGGGGAGAACCCCTACTTGAAATAACAAAGTAATTTTAACCTTAATGCTTATAGAATAAAACTTAATATTAGGGGTATTAGTAATAACGACAATTTTAGTTATCAACAACAAATTATGTAACACTGCAGAGGACCTAATTGAAATCTCGATATCCGACTTAGTCGATTTCGACATCGCTAACAAATGCTCGAAATTTAAATCTGACAGCTGTCATTTTCAAACTTTTGGCAAAGATATTGACATTGTCATATTCTTTATTATATATAGATCAGATACATGATACTTATGAACGTCATACAAAGCAAAAAAAAAGGCATCATCATATTAGCCTAAGGACAGTTCACTGACAAGGTTGAGCTCTAAGAAGAACTTGGCAAGAAACTCAGGTCAATCTTTTTAATCGCCATAGTGGTTATAATTTCAATTGGTTACAGTTTGAAATATCACAGAAGAGTACAGAACCAAAACACCATACCAATTTAAATTCAAAAGAAGTAAATATAATTTAAAAAATTTAATAACCCGACTGCAAAAAATCAACAGAGAGCAACGCACTAAAAATACCGTAAAATTATTGTAATATTATTATACCTGATTAAATAAATACATAAAAAAATAAATACATAACATATGAATATATTATGTAATCTCCTTTTGATTCTCTTTATTTTAATACCCAACTCGATAGGATTGGTTAAAAAAAAAGTTGAACTTCTTACAATTTGGCGTCAAAAGCCCGCCATTTAAGACTTTTTATTCTTAAAACCTATCTAAGGACACTTGGGTTTTCTAGACGAATCTAACGATACCCTAATGGTCAAAATCCATCCAGCCGTTTGGAAGATTCGTGGGAATAAAGAAATTTACAAACATACAAGATACGCGCGAAAAACAATACCCGTCCTGACAGTCGGGTAAAAATCGGATTTCAAAAATAATTTGACTATGTTCTCAGAAGTTATAAATCTTTTCTTACTTTTCTCGTTAAAAGAGCAAGAGACAAAATCATTCTTATAATTTAATTTCATTATTATTATTTAAATTTTACTGTTCTACCTGCTTACTAAATGGACTGTACTATTAAACTACACTATTTCTTGGGAAGGAACTGACTCCCAATATACAGCTCACGCTAGTTTGGGATTCAGAGCCTACAAACTATTTATGTAAACCTTTCTATGCAATAAAGATTTATTATTATTATTCTTTACTAGCTGACCCGGCAGACTTCGTAATGCCTCAATCGATTTTTCTCACCTTTAAAACCTTCCCTAGACCACGAACATTTCATGACTAAGATAAGATAAATCCGTTCAGCCGTTCTCGAGTTTTAGCGAGACTAACGAACAGCAATTGATTTTTATATATATTTATTTATTCTTTATTGTACATACACCACTTAGATATTAAAAGCAGAAATCAGAAAATTATATAAATGTAGATACAATGGGCGGCCTTATCGCTAAGAGCGATCTCTTCCAGGCAACCTTTGGATAGATATGTTGGAAAAGTAATGGTATTCTGGTGTAGGTATGCTATGAAATAGTAAAATATATACATAAATATGTCTAATATGATACAAATAAATATAATATATATATAGATATATATATAAATAGAGTAGGTAATTAGTTATTAGATATAAAAATTTTACATTGACAAATAATGTGTTTTCACCATCGTTTTAAAAAAATATATATATATAGATAGAAGAAACCATAGACCTAGGATCCACGCGCTAAATCTATGGAAGAAATAGTCCCAAATTAGATTAAAATTTTCAAAAGTTTTACAGTGAAATGGACTATAGACCTTCTGAATACGAGTACCTTCTGCATAGTGTGTTCAGACACTTACACCTGACTCCCTGGGCCACTTGACAAATTGTTATCTCTCCGCTAAGACCGCTACCTATTTTATTCATCGAACTACCTAGGATGAACAGGAAACATCTAGTGTTAAGTTGCCTCTTACCTCGTATTTGAAATGCACAGTGGAACACTGCAGCAGGGTGCCCATCAGCTTGTGAGGATTCCATGTCACGGAGTCAGCCCTGAGAACAACAAGCGGGTTAATTAAAAATGTTATACTATTATAAAAATTTTAATAAAACGTACGTTAACTTTCCGTGTAGTGACGGATTAAGAATACATAATGTCACTATCCCATCTCAAACCGTGGCCGTCGGAAAAGGCGACTAAGGGTATCCTTAAACAGACAAGAGCACTGCGAGAAAAGGAAATTTCGAAACAAACCCTATACCAACCCGTCTGGCCAGCGTGGTATATTAGGCTTAATTCCGTCCACATTCTTTGGATGAGAACCATGCCCAGCAGTGGGACGTTTAACAATGGAACATGATGAATCCTTACTATAAACGAGAAAGATCGATGTTCGTTACTCGAAAACTGCTGAATTGATTTCAATGAAACCTCCTCGTATGCCTAGTTAGTACTATATTTTAATGTACCTACGAGAAACTTTTCATTTATTTATTGCGCTCCCTTGAGTCACACAAAGCCGCGGTTGAAAGCTAGTATCTATTAATTCCAACACCTTATTGTTGAACCCCTACATGAATCAATTTCCCACAACAAATAAAGGGGTAAGCAGAGCGGTAGGGTGCTGATTCACAATTGATTAGCGAATTATGTAAATGAGTCTCAGGGCGACACTTGCCCCATTCAATGAGCTGCTTTAGTCAAAAATCAACATTGAATTTTACAATCAATTTATACTATTAAGAGCTGTATTGTGGTTTTGTTATAATATAGTAACAACTAGCTTTCGCCCACTGCTGGACACGGGTCTCCTCCAAAAAATATGGAGGGAATTTGGTCTACTATACCACGCTGGCCAGACGGGTTGGTATAGGGTTTGTTTCAAATTTTTCTTTTCTCGCAGTGCTTTTGTCTGATTAAGGTTACTCCCTTAGTCGCCTTTTACGACACCCACGGGTAGAAATGGAGTAGTGACATTATGTTTTCTAAACCCATCACTACACGGACAATATTAGTGTAACGATGAAAAAGTAATTTACAATATCAGTACTGCTGTTTGTATGCGAGCCGGGATTTGAACCGGAGATATTTTTATTTTATTTTTTATTTTATTTTATTAGGAAAACTTACAGCTAACAATTATTACAAATAAAAGTAAAGTAGCAAAAGGCCAATTACAAGTTTTCACAGATAAGCAGTATTGTAACAATTTAATAAAAACACGTACATTGACAGCGATGTGTTACATACGATGTTAAGTGGATTTGTACCAGTTAAGAGAAAAAGAAAAACACTAAGAGAATGGACTACAGTAGGTAACAACTACGGCTCAAAAAATTTTAAACTAATAGATTTATTTAAATGAGATAATCATATACCATGTTTAGTAGTGGTCAAGACAGTGCTATAGATTTTAATAAACCACCCATCCAAATCTTTAAAAACACAGCTTACCTACAATCAATCACTGTCAAAACTATACTCTTAAATATAATATATATTCTTCGTACGGAACCCTAAAACGGCGTTCTTTTAAATTCCACCACGATCCCCTTCAGAATGGTATGTCAGAATTAAACGTGTTTTAAGATTAATTAAAAGTCCCTCGTGGAAATTGTGAGGGTATGTAGAAAAAAGTGCATGCGCCGTCGGCCCGCGCTCGGCACCCGCATCCACGTGCGTATATAAGTAAAGTGTTTTAAAGTTGAGGTTTAATGTTACACCGAAACGTAAGGGTTGCACACATATTCGCGCCGGGAATTAATCGGCACCGCCGTTCGCTAAAATCGTAGGTATATGTGGATGAATGTTCGGGATAAATGGAAAAAAGTTTTTTGTATGTTTGTAAAGTCTCTTGTGACACGGCACATGCCGCCTTAGGTACGATTCAGACCAACCGGCTCGCGTCGCGCCGCATCGGAACGGAGCCGTCCGCATGCCGCGGCAGCCGATCGGCTGCCGCGGCATGCGTACGGCTGCCGCGGTAGCCATACGGGTGCCGCGGCAGCCGACAGCGTCCGCTGGAATCCGTACGCACTGCAAGCGCCCAGAAGTGCCGCTCTCTTTGCGCCGCGTAGACGTAAAGTGAAATATTATTTAAAATATCGCTTGAAGAACACAACTTGAATGATTCGCTAGCTGTTGCTGCACCGTAATCTCCGTACGACACACGGCCGACCGGCTCCGAGCGGACCCGACGGCAGCCGGTCGGAGCCGGTCGGAGCCGGTCGGAGCCGGTCGGAGCCGGTCGGAGCCGGTCGGCCGTCGCGCGTCGCGGGGTCCCGACGGAGGTAACTATGCGTAAGTTGCATGCAAATATGAACTGTAATTACTGTTGATACATTTCAATGTTCTTTAACGCATTGTAAAATGCCGCCCGGCGCGGGCCGATGCGAGCCGGTTGGTCTGAATCGTAGCTTATGCGTTGTAAACATAACATAACATAGCATCATGCCTTTTTCCTTGAAGGGGTAGGCACAGGTGTATCACACCTACATTTCGCCCTATATATTTGCTCCCATGAAAAAGAGGGCGAACCAATTGTCATCAACCGGAAACATTTGTTTACCAAACTCTAACCAAAATCTAAATACTGGAATTTCATGAAAGAAAAACCCAAGACCATTTTCACCCGACCCAGGAATCGCACCCGGGACCTCTTGCACAGCAGTCGTATACACTTCCTGCTACGCCACCGAAGCAGTTATGCGTTTGCCAAATAAGAAAAACAACAGCGTTTGAATTCGAACTCCACATAAAACAATTGTACCAAAATAGCTTTTGTTACAGTTCGGTGTAAGCACAGCCATTGGGAAGCTGTGAAAACAGGGGATTATTTATAGAGGGTGGGGGGACTGAGTCAACAACAGATAGAGAATGTTTGAGTTTCTTGTTACACGCACAGTCGGAATTTTAATACATTTTATTTTGTATTTAGAATGAGCTCAGAATAATCTTAATAATTTCGTTTTAAAAATAATAACCTTATGCAGATAAGAGCATTGTGAGACATGGACAAGCCGAAATAAACCTATCTGGCCAGCGTGGTATAGTAGGCTAAATTCCCTCCACAGTCTTTGGAGGAGATCCGTGCCCAGCAGTGGGACGATTTTAATTATCTATTTATAATGTGATGTTAATAATGCTATATTTATTTATTGATACATACTTCCATATTCCTACTCTAAAAAGCTGTTATTTTGATATTATAAACAGACACTTAAATTTTATTTATTTGTATAGTTAAATATTGTTATTAATTATGTGTATTTAATTATTGCCATAATTAACTGATATACTTATATTAGAATAAGCGGTGCAAATTAAAAGATTCTTTCAAATAAACGCGGCAATTTGGTAAAATTAAACCAATTTCTTCTACTAAAACACAGTACACTACCCCAATCACACAATCGGTTAAATACAACATTATCAAGACTAGTAATATCCCCCGGATCGAGCTCTTTTATGTTACACTTGTCTTGACATGTGAACGCCTGCTACGCCGTAGAAGTTCCGTAGACGTGCTACGAGACGATAATCCTTGGGTAGGATTGTTAGGGTTGGCAGATAGATAATAATAAAGATTAAATTTGGAAGGTACTGTGAGTAATCTTTGCTTAATAAACTAAACCGCCCGCCTCTGAAAGTCTCAGAAACTGCCAAAAACGGTCACCCATCAATGGTCTGACTTTGCCGAACGTTGGTTAAATAGTTATAACAAACATCTCAGTACAGTACTCCTACTGGGCAAAGTACTCTCCCAATAATTTCCCAGCATTTTTATTAGTAGCTGAAGTGGCCCAGTCTTGGTGAAAATTAACTATTTCACTTTGAAATGAAATCTCGTTTATTCATCTAGGTTACAAGGTAACACTTATGAAAGTCACAAGAATGTAACAGGTTATCCGAAAAGTAGTGTCAGCAAATTTACCTACGACCAGTTTGCTGACGGGGTGGAGCTATGAGAAGAACTGGCAAGAAACTCACGCCACTATTTAAAAAAAAATGGATAGTTACAATCTTTTGTAATTTACAATTTGGGTAGCATGTAAAGTGATACAGCAGAGTAACACACCGAGTTAAAATGAATGTTTTTAAAAAAATAAATAATAAACAACATATCAAGTCATCTTTTAACAGTAGTAAAACAACTTAAGTAATGTGACAACCCTATGTTACTTGTCGCACGCACCAACGGACGCGTCTGTCACATTTAGCTTGATTTTCTCTCACACCATATTGCTCTGTAGCCTCCGGGCTAGAGATAGGATGTGTTTTATCGATAAATAGTCGTTATCGATTTTATGTGTAGACTATTTTATAGTAAAGGCGCTCATAGCATTGTGGCACTGACATGTTCGTTACGATCAACGAGGTCAAGCAACGTTCGGCAAGGTCAGTTTATGATGGGTGACCCTTTGTCAAATTTCATTCTCGAGCGTATCCGTTCGGAAGGTATATAAAGCCATTGGTCCCGGTTATCACTTAATGTGGTAGTCGTTAAGTCAAGTTGTAATTCTACTGGGCGACTTAATAAATTACAACACTAGGCTGTGCCTTAAGCCCATTCGATAGGAGGATTTATCATAAGGTCCTTTGGAGAAATGCGTGCCACAAGTAATGCGGCAAAATTTCTCCTGGACTAATAACACTGTACCCACTATCTCATGTCAATACCATTTTTTTTTGCAAATATATGAACTTGAAATAGAAAGAACTTCATTCAGCTGATAGCGGCTTCCTACAGGCTTTATATACCTTCCGTATATATCTTTTTTACAAGTGCAAAGGAATATTAATAGCCTTAATTACTTTATATTTAACCAGATGTGTTGGTGTGGTAGTGTGCTGTGTGTAACTAAAAGAAACTGTTTTAATTTATTTACATCAAAGAAGATAATTATAAAAAGGTTTATCATCATCATTTCTACCCATAAACGTCCCACGGGTCTCCTCCAAAGAATGTGAAGGCAATTAAGCCTATTATACCATGCTAGCAGGCGGATTGGTATAGGGTTTGTTTCGAATTTTCCTTTTCTCGCAATGCTCTTGTCTGCATAAGGTTACTCTCGTAGTCGATTTTTACGACACCCACGAGTTGAGATGGGGTAGTGACATTATGTATTCTTAATCTGTCACTACACGGATGATAATAAAAATGTTAATTTGATAAAACTGTAATATATTCTGAACCTATCGAGGACCATATTCTTTAAGTTCTAAATGAATTGATATAGAAACGTTTAAAGACGTCTCACGTCTATAAACGTTTCAACATCAAAAGTACAGATGCATAGTATTATCGATAAATTGCTTTACCCTCCCTATTCGAGCAAGTTTGGGCTTAGTCGCTTAGCATTTAGCGAACACTAATGATTGATGGGCGCTAATGGCTGCCGGATTATTTCCGATACAACCTACTTATTTACACCCTGACTAACACGAGAAAGTAATTAATTGACAACGGATAAACGTGAGTACTTTTTGTTGAAAAAAACATAGAAAAAAAAGAAAGAAAAGATCTTTATTTGTTTGCACACAAATAAAGATATAATAGCACACAGCTATATGCTGCTGCATATACGCAAGTATACAGGATGTCCCAAAACTCAACGTCAAGTGGCTACCGGGCGATAGTATAGGCTGTACCTGTTCTGAGAAATATATTAAATAAAATCCATGTCACTTGGTTCAGTCGTTGAGCTTCGGAACATTCTGTATAGCGCTGAATATTAAATTGTGTATTATATTTTTCAATTTGTATTAATCGGATATCTATACATACATTTAATACATACAAATAAATAAAATTTAAGTGTTTGTTTATAATATTAAAATAGGTAACAGCTTTTTAGGGAAAAATTCCTAGGGATTTTGCGTAAAGCCGAATCTTATTCGTAAAATATTGAATTTTTGCTTTTTAGGGCGGATCTGACATGGATAAGTTAGGTTAGAATTGTTTTTTTAAACTTTTCACAATTGTCTAATTCGATTTCAAAAAACCTAAGAATTTCGTACATCTTCGAATTTATTAAAGCATCTTCCGACATATTTAAATAAATGACACAAAAAACATTCAAACGCGTAATTCTTATTCAAGCTAGAAAACGTAGCAATAATATGGAGACTCACCTCTCGATGCCAGTGAGTCGTGGGTGACGGTACTTCTTGGAGAATAGCAGACCACCACCCCATGCAGCCTAGACAAGAAACGTAACATGATAATATTGGATCGAAATCTTAAGAACTGCTGGTCCGAATTGAAAAATTCTTTTAGTGTTGTATAGCATATTTATCGATGAAGGTTATAAGCTATATAACATCACGCTACGGCCAATAGGAGCTGAGCAGTGGCCAAACAAAAGCGACGGTAGCGAAGCCCCGCGCGACTTCTAGTTATTGATAATTACTATACTCACATCCACATGCATCCACAGATCATACTTCTGGCAGATGTCTGCTATCTCGACGAGCGGGTCGAAAGCGCCCAGCACAGTGGTGCCCGAGGTTGCGTTCACGAAGAATGGCACCTGGCATGAAAGATATTAGTTAATAAAAAGATAAGAAGATAATTGTATTTTGTAAAAAACCGGTTAAGAGCATGTCGGATCATGCTCAATGTAGGGTTCCGCAGCAAAAGAGCTACGATGTTCATCATATATACACTAGTATTTGAAAATAATCCAACCGATTTTAATGAAATTTCATGAGTCTTAAATTGTTTTAGCTTGAAAGATTGGACCATTTCGAGGGAGATAGGTGGCGCTGTTGGTAGGATAACGACCACATACAGAGTGGAATTTTGGTTTTGTTCTTATTTATTTCAACACATTTGTTAGATAATTCAATCCTTATGATTGAACCTATAGATCTATGCCACAAAAGTACAGGGTGTTATTTTTTTTAAATTTTAGATAAGTAATTTTTTCAATTGCTGAGTAAGCAAATTTATATATTATTATTTACTTGATATTTTGTTTTTAAATGTAAGTCTTTACCCGTTATAAATAAGCAACTACTTTATCTTAGTCACTATAAAGGATTCATCATTTCAGCCTATTGCAGTCCATTGCTGGACGTAGGCCTCTCCTAACACGCGCCATAGCACTCTGTCCTCCGCCTTTCCGCATCCAGTCAGACCCAGCGACCTTTTTTAAAGGATTAATGCTAAGGATTTGGTACAAAATTATCCAACACCCAAGTTCAACGACTATTACTGCTAAACTAATAAAGTTATCTTAACCGCTATAGTTTTCATTTAAAGTTCATGGAAAAATTCACGATGATAGTGCACATCGTGAATTTTTCCAGATTTTTCAAGCCAGCAGTTTAGCTTTTAGAGTTTTGTAAATATACTCAATACTTTTGAGGAGAGAAGACACACCCAGCAGTGGGACATTAGAAAAATAGAAAGAAAGAAAAATATTTATTTTGTTCTCACAATACATATTTAGAACGCCAAAAATCCTAACAATTACTTACTGAAACTACTACAAACTACTTACATAATATATACAATTTTATAATAAAATATGTATGTGCGAGACAAAAATGGTCTTAACTCAGCATCATAGCTGTCTTGAAACAGATCAAGACAGCGCTAGTATTCTGTAAAGACCATACGAGTGAGACGGACGGACGTACACTGTCGACTATAAATGTGAGAAAAGTTTTACAATTATTTTCTAGTACCTACTTATTAATTACATTAATAGCTATAACTTACATTGCCCCTGTCCTTGTGGTACTTGACGAGTCTCTCCAGCTCCTGAGGGATCATGCGACCGTGTTCGTCTGAGGGCACGCTGATGCAGTAGTCAGTGCCGAGCCCGCACACAGAAGCGCAGGACTTCACTGAGTAGTGGCACTAAGGGCGTACGATAACATTAGATTTAACCAGTTCTTGCTAAAGAAACTAGATCTAGACTATAGATGGATCTAGATATCTTTTTTCTGGATCTAGACTATAGAATTCTAGATGGATCGTTTATATTCGACAAGTTTACAACTCCCACTGTATACAACAATACGTTTAGAGTGCTGTTGGGATTATGTCTGGCCTGTTGGTCTAGTGGTTAATGACCCTGACTTATAAGCTGGAGTTCGTGGGTTCCATCCCCACCTAGGACAAATCTTTGTGTGATGAGCATAAAGGTTTGTTCTGTGTCTGGGTGTAATTTATCTATAATATGTATGTATTTACAAAAAAAAATGTATTTAAGTAGTATATCAGTTGTTTAGTACCCATAACACAAGCAAATATAATTGTTTAATTTGGGATTAGATGGCGCTGTGTGAATGAGGTGAAATATTATACGAAAATCGTAGTTTAGCGTTGAAAGTTCTGATTAATTTCGTTGCGTTTTTCAAGACATTAGGTTACGCATTACCTGAGACTCCCAAGTGTCTAAACTCGATGCATGGGCATGTGGGTCGGATTGTCCCTTAGCCGAATAAGCGTAAAATATAAAAATATTTTAGTTTCAGTTCAACCTTACCTGGTCAGAAGTATACATGACGAGATGTCCTCCAATAACGGAGAGTCCCTTCTCTTTGTACTCGGGGAACTTGTGGTGACGCGCAGCCAAGAAAGCATACAGGTTCGACACAGAACCGCCTGGTGGATGAAACAGGGTCACAGTGTTAGTTTGATATACTTACGAAGTCTATAAGCCGTATAGTGACGGATTAAGAATACGTAATGTCACTACCCCATTTCAACCAGTCGGTGTCTTAAAGCAACTGGGGGAGTAACTTTAAGCAGACAAGAGCGCTACGAGAAAAGGAAAATTCGAAACGAAACCCTGTACCATCCTGTCTGGCCAGCGTGGTATAGTAGGCTAAATTCACTCCACAATATTTGCAGGAGACTCGTGGCTAGCTGTGTCTAATAGTTTATACGTTAATATTAGACCGATTTCAAAATTTATTATGCCGTTAGAAAGCTAAATTATCACTGAGTAACATAGGCTATATAACACCACGCTACGAACGATAGGAGCTGAGCAGTGGCCAAATAAAGAACGACTAACGACATTCTACATACATACATAGTATCACGCCTTTTTCCCCGAAGGGATAGGCAGAGGTGTTTCACACCCACATTTCGCCAGCTATGTTTCATCAGCAACCCATTTAGTCCCACTGCTGGGCTCTGGTCTCCTCTCCTCTAACTACAGAGCTCAGAGGGTTTAGGCCATAATCCACACACGCTGGCCTAGTGCGGGTTGGTGGATCAGACATACTCATAGAATTTCTTCTAGGCTATGTGTGTTTCCTCACGATGTTTTCCTTCACCGTTAGCAGATGGTAAGTCACTTGACTAGTACATATAAATTCCACAAAGTAGAATCCACATTGGTACTGCTAGTCGGGATCGAACTCGAACCGCGTGATTTGCACGCCGGGCCTTTGAGCTATGTTTGGTACCATGAAATAGGCGCGAGCCTATTGTCATCAACCGGGCACATTGGTTTACCAAACTCCGGGAAAATCTTAATATTGGAACTTTATGATAGAAAAGACTAATATCAATTTCACAAAAAAAAAACCACATTCTAGTTTATTATAATGCGTACTCAATTGGTTCTTTATTCTTGTCATGATTTCATCGATTTTTTACTCACCAGGAGCTAAAATAGAATCTCCAGTCTTCCAGCCGATCATGGTCCTCATCTTCTCCAGCACAATATTCTCCATCAGAATGAAGACAGGAGCGATCTCGTACGTAAACATGTTGGTGTTCGCTGCGGCTGTCAGCCATTCTCCAGCCAGCGATATGATGTCCAGACCGCAGGATAGCTGGTTGAAGAAGTGTGGGTGGCCTGAGGAAGAAAGTTGCTGGTTAATTAAATATTTAATATCACTGTGGTGTAGGTGGTTAAGGTGGTCACCTCGGCATTAACAGGGCCGTGCCGAGTTCTATTCCCACATGAGACAAGGATTTGTGAGGATTTTTTTTCGAGTCTGCGTGTAGTTTCTTTCCGTTAATTGTTTATTTCATCAATCAATTCAACGCACAAAAGTCCCACGGAACATCATCCACGGGTCTCCTCCAAAGAATATGCAGGGAATTTTTACCCGACTGTCAGGACGGGTATTGTTTTTCGCGCGTATCTTGTATGTTTGTAAATTTCTTTATTCCTACGTTTCTTCCAAACGGCTGGATGGATTTCAACAATTAAGGTATCCTTAGATTCATCTCAAAAACCCATGTATCCTTAGATAGGTATTAAAAAATAAAAAAAAACAAAACGGCGGACTTTTGGCACCAAATTGTAAGTTGTTAAATTTTGTTTTAACCAAACGTATCGAGTGGTGTATCAAAATAAAGGGAATCAAATGGAGATTACATTACATACATATGTTATATATCGTCGCTTATACAACAATACCGCGCAAGTCAATTTTGATTAGTTTTCAGGAGAGACAAATAACTGTTTATATTTTATTCAATACATTGTTAATCTTTAATGAATGCATAAATATTTTATTATCTTTAACAAATAATTTAAATCTATTTTTGCTATCATTAAACATTAATGTATTTAATAAAATATAAACAGTTATTTGTCTCTTCTGAAAACCAGTGAAAATTGACTTGCGCGGTATTGTTGTATAACCGACGATATTTAAATTTAATCAGAAATAATAATTACAACCATTTTTCGGTCTTTTTAGTGCGTTGCTTATCTGTTATTTTTTAGCAGTCGGGTTATTATAATTTTTTTTTAATTATTTACTTGTTATCTATAATATTTGACAACTGTTATAATAACCTCCTTTTTTGAAGTCGTTTAAAAAGATATTCAAACGCTACCAATCGTGTAACCGGAAGTAATACCACACATCACTACACAAGATGATGACATCCGGTGGTCGGTCGGAAACACCATTTGAGGTTTAGTTTCAATAAATTGTTTATTGTTTACTTTCCTTCAATGGCCGGTTGTTTTGTCTAAAATAGGTTATTTTTTGGACGTGATTTTACCCACTCTAAAATTTCAGATTATATAATAATAATAATATTCTACCACATTCACACAGCGCCATCTAGTCCCAAAGTAAGCAATTATATTTGCTTGTGGTATAGGTACTAAACAACTGATATACTACTTAAATACATTTTTTTTGTAAATACATACATGTTATAGATAAATTGGCAGGCACAGAACAAACCTTTATGCTCATCACACAAAGATTTGTCCTGGGTGGGGATCGAACCCACGACCTCCGGCTTATCAGTCAGGGTCACTAACCACTAGACCAACAGGCCAGTGGATATTGAAACTTTGCACTTATCAAGGACTGATAAAAACAAAATTTTGTGGCCTCGATTTTGGTTTGTATTAAATGATCACTCTAATTTCTAGATACATAATGGAACCTAACTTTAACCTACTCAACAACCTGTACCACAGTTCTCGCAAATAACCACAGCACTTACACCACCAAACAAATACCACTCAATAAACACTACTATCAACTATTAAGGAACATAATACAACCATTATTTCTACCTACCCTCCTTTAGTAAACAATGTTTATGACAGCTACATAGATAAGAATATATCGTCATTTTATCAGAAGTACTTTTTTTGACGACAGAAGGCCACAGATAAAAAATATAAATGACAGTTCAGTCCCACGGGATGGGGGAGTGACGTATGTTTTTGATAAAGAGGTTGTATATAATAGAAAGAAATATGTTTTTGTTTGTAAAAAAAATATAGAAATTGGGTCGGTGGCGCAGCGATAATTGTAGACTCTATTGTAAGAGGTCTCTGATTCGATAATCGGGTCGAGAAAAAAGTTTTGGGTTTTTCTATCCTGAAATTCGTCAGCCAGGAGTTTGGAAATATAACCGTTCAGTTGAATGTAATAGGCTCACCCCCCTTTTACATTCCATTTATCTATGACTCACTTCACGGGGCTACCAATTGCAAAAAAAAGCGCTGGACTTGTGTAAATCTCTTTTCTTATTATAATCTTCTTCTTTTTCTGGAATTTCTTCTTTTTTTTGGAATTTCATAATTATGTTTGTATTGAGATATTAATTACAATTTTGATTTAAAATGGATTTTTTGCCGAAGCTTCTTGTAATTTATGTAAAATAAATATAAATTTTTAATATTTTTTTGAGTTCGGTATCTCAAAAGTTGGAAAATTTTATTTTAATCTTACTATAATGATGGACACAGGACCATTCGCCGTGGCGGAAATTAGGTGAGGCCTATGTTTAGCAGTGGACGTCACTGATATGATGATGATGATGATGATAATGATAGATGGATGGATGTTGGTTACTCAGTCACGCCAGAAGGGCTGTACGGATCTGTATAAAATTTGACACACAGATAGATTGTAGTCTGGATTAGGACATAGGCTACTTTTTTACCGACACCACACCAACCACGTGGGCAGAGCCGTGGGTAGAAGCTAGTAACGCATAAAAAATCAAACATTTGACAATGTCGTCAAAAAATCGCATAAAAATTGGCCCATCCGTTTAGGACCTACGATGTTACAGATAGACACACACGTCAAACTTATAACACTCCTCTCTTTGTATGGCTCGTGTGACACAAAAAAAGTTATAACCACCAAGTATTAGGTATAGCACTAGTCTCTATAAAACACAGAAATAAGCAACGTAAGCTATGTGGATTCAAACCCCGTACCCCAAAGACAATCTCCAGTCCATCACAGTTCTAAAGCCCGCTAATAAATTCCGCAAGCTAAAGTGTCAATTGATAAAGTAAAGTTAAGCCGAGGGTAGCACCCCCTAGGGGATGGTTATCATCCCCCGCAGATGTGGCACACCCCACCCCACCGCTGGGCAAACAATATTAAATCAAAACTGGGGTTGTGGCAAAATATGCGGTTTTAATTGTTTTGAAACAGATTTTTATTTAAAGTTATTTTGTGTCAGAATCAATTATGTCAAATATATCCTATACCTGTTTTATACCACGGTGTGAAACGACGAAGGCAAAAAGACATTCGTCATTTCACACCATGATTCAAAATTAATATGAAAATTGTGCCAAACAGCCAATTCAAAAAACGTCCTTGTGCAATTTACACCGTGGTGTCAAACGGCAAAGTACCCGTGGTTAGTGACCTTGACTGCTAAGCCGAAGGACATGGGTTCGATTCCCACCTAGTGTGATGAGCATGATTGTTTGTTCTGTGTCTGGGTGTAATTTATCTTTAATATTTAAATATATATTTATAAAAAAAAATGTACTGAAGTAGTTTATCAGTTGTTTAGTACCCATAACACAAGCAAATATAATTGCTTAATTTGGGACTAGATGGCGCTGTGTGAATGTGATAAAATATTAATAAAAAAAAACACGAGCAGAGATAGTAAAACTTGAATTTGTTTTTTAGATGTATTTCTGATTACTATGACCTAGGCAAATTTTGTATAAAAGTGCATGGGGTATATTTGTCCGGGATGAGCACAAAAGCTCCCCCATCCAAACCGAGATTAAGCCAACATTGCGCCACCTGAGTGTAGCAGGTTCGACCCCAGCTGTTGTAATGTGAGGGATTAAGATACAATTACTTTTGACGTGTTTTAGTTTATAGACGCAAATGGGGGAAGTGGGGATTTTTAATTAGGGGATTTAGTTTATGAGGCACAGAGAGATTTATATTAGACGTAAACTCTACTGGTCGAATGGATAAGTGACCGGCATGCAAATCATGCGGTCTGAGTTCGATTCGGACCAGCATAGCAGTACCAATGTCGATTACAGTGAGTCGCGCGGGGTTCGCACCTGTCGTTCTTTATTTGGCCACTGCTCAGCTCCTATTGGCCGTAGCGTGATGTTATATAGCCTATAACTTTCCTCGATAAATGGGCTTATCCAACACTAAAATATTTTTTAAATCTGTTCTGTCGATCTCGAGATTACCAAAAACCCGGTAACCCGGACCTTACGACACCATTTTTGCCCGACCTGGGGAATCAAACTCAGGACCTCTGGCGCAGCAGTCGTATACATTTACCACTGCGCCACTGAGGTAATCAATAGCTACTATTATTTATATACACGTAGGGTGCCCACACATTACATTCAGCACGCGACAGTCCCGAGATTCAATTTGCGATAGCACTGATGAGCTTATTCACAGATATATCCGGTTTAATCCGGTTTTGGTCGGTGTATACCGCAATTAGACGTATTGTTAAGCGCGGTTATTGAGTTGATAAATAAAGTGGGGGATTTTGTGTTTTGAATATGAATATACTACACTAATATTATAAGGTAAGATTTGTATTTTTTTTTTATTACCTGTAGTGGCAGACGAGCAAGCGGCCCACCTGATGGTAAGTGGTTACCGCCGCTCATGGACGTTGGCCATGCCAGGGGCACAGCCAGGCCGCTGCCTACCTTGAGAGGATAGCTTTTTGTATATGTAACAAATTAACTTAAAAGCTACAAAACCGATATAAAAAATTCTTTTGTCGTTAGAAAGCTACATTACCACTGAGTAACATAATAATAATAATATTCTACCACATTCACACAGCGCCATCTAGTCTCAAAGTAAGCAATTATATTTGCTTGTGTTATGGGTACTAAACAACTGATATATTACTTAAATACATTTTTTTTGTGTAAATACATACATATTATAGATAAATTACACCCAAACACAGAACAAACATTTATGCTCATCACACAAAGATTTGTCCTGGGTGGGGATCGAACCCACATAGGCTATATAACGCTACGGCCAATAGGAGCTGAGCAGTGGCCTAATAAAGAACGACGGGAGCGAAGCCCCGCGCGTCTTCTAGTATACAATATATTACCGCATTTACTCAAACAGATTCATCATTTTTTTCAGAATTTTACTTTGTTGTGTGAAATGTGTGATGTGAAGGGTTTAGCAGCTGTAACACAGGTTCTTTAACCTAGCACGGCTGCTAAAGACATATGTTTTCACGTATGTATTGCAATATTATTTAGTATTTGAGTGCCTAATTTATGTTCTACCTTGTACCTTATTGTAATAACTGTCATTGGTGCTAATAAATATTATTATATTATTATTATATATCTCATCTTCACACAAAACAAAAATCCCTATATAATTAATAAAAAACTAACACATCGTGCCCAAACCCCCGCGGAAATCCTAATCCTCATTCAAAATCCTCTTCCCACTCTCTCTATAAAAATCAATCCATAACTCGGGCCCAGATCAACAGAAACCCGCTACGATCCATCAAACTATGATAATATGGACAACAATGGGGTAAGCAAGGGCAGTGCTTAGGGTAGCCACGTGGTAGGAATGTGGAATTAAAATAATATAAAGAGGGATGGTGCTGTGATTAAGGTGGCATTCTTGTTGTTGTGAGGGGTTTGATTTGGATAAATGTTTGTGTTTTTTATTTTTCACGGTGAAAATGACTGGCCTGTTGGTCTAGTGGTTAGTGACCCTGACTACTACGCCGGAGTTCGTGGGTTCAATCCCCACCCAGAACAAATCTTTGTGTGATGAGCATGAAGGTTTGTTCTGTTTCTGGGTGTAATTTATCTATATGTATTTACAAAAAAAAACAGTTGTTTAGTACCCATAAGACAAACAAATATAATTGCTTGATTTGGGACTAGATGGCGCTGTGTGAATATGGTAGAATATTATAAAAAAAATCTGCCAATTGAACTATACACTATACACATTATACAAACCAAGAAACAGTAACGAATGACATGTATTTAATTATGGCCGTATATAAATTAGCTAACAGCTTGCAGGTTAGTTCTCGTTAGAGCTAATATAAGGAAAATATTTTACAAACATACAAATCAAATCAAAATTTACGACAGTGAAAAGAAAGTACAACTAAAAACATTTTTTTATGGAGATCGGGTCCATAATTAGTTTGCAATAAAATCTTTTAAACTTTCGCAACTTGTACACATATTAAATTATTATACAACGATATCATCATCATCATCTCAACCCACAAACGTCCCACTGCTGGGCACGGGTCTCCTCTAAAGAATGTGGAGGAAATTTAGCCTACTATATCACGCTGGCCCGATGGGTTGGTATAGGGTTTGTTTCAAATTTTTCCTTTTCTTACAATGCTCTTGTCTGCATAAGGTTACTGCATAAGGCCCTTAGTCGCCTTTTACGACACCCAAGGGTTGAGATGGGGTATATATACAATAAAGTCCCTCTCAACTGTTATTTAGTAAAACTTATTGGCATCAACGTACTTACACAAACTAAATTTACACGACAAAATAATTCCAACCAAAATAAATCCCACACCTATAATTAATACTTAACGCAAAATACATTCATTACTCTCGAGACTGTCCGGTAAAGACCCTAATTTATACACACCCTACACTAAGCGCTGTAATCCTATGATTTGCGTGTTATTAGAGGGCCCGTCTATATGAGTATAGACTGAGAACCGAATGGCGCGTCTATATCACTATAGAGTGTAGTCTTAAGTCTTTATTTGTCGTTTTTATGGCCATTCTGGACGGTTTAGACTTAAGCTTATAAGAGTATGGTAATGGAATTTGGTTTTAAAGTGAGATTTTGAATAGGGGTGGTTTCAGTGAAATGTTTTTGGTTTGAAGTGAAAATGGTTTTAGATATATATTATGTGGCATTTTTATTTTAAGGAATATATTGCTACATTAAAATAAATTAATTTTTAGTTAAAAAATAAATTTAACTAATTACTTTTTTCTCAATATTTATTTTTCTGATTAGCCCAATATTTTTTAATTTTAAAAAGACAACGCTAGCTTGTAACATTGCCGGTGTCATGGGAGACTTTTTACAAATATTTTTCGACTGGCCTGTTGGTCTAGTGGTTAGTGACCCTGACTGCTAAGCCGGAGGTCGTGGGTTCGATCCCCACCCAGGAAAAATCTTTGTGTGATGAGCATAAATGTTTGTTCTGTGTCTGGGTGTAATTTATCTATAATATGTATTTACAAAAAAAAATGTATATAAGTAGTATATCAGTTGTTTAGTACCCATAACACAAGCAAATATAATTGCTTACTTTGGGACTAGATGGCGCTGTGTAAATGTGGTAGAATATTATTATTATTATTTAATCAAAGGATTACAGACACTATTGTACATTATATTCAGAAGACCACATTAATACTTACTAAAGTAAGATTGCCTATGCAGAACTATAACAGCCCAAGTATTATTATTACAACGGTTGTTAGCAAACTTTTTTTACTTACTTTACTAACATTATAAATACATTTGCATTCAGGTATTTCTTATCTATTCACATGGAAACTGATCTACAGATTAGCAACACTTTTTGAAGAAGAATATTTGGTAAATCAAAGTGATATTGGCTATTTATTGCACCATATTAATTAAGTTCACTCTTTGTTAAACAGTCGTTAAAAACAAAGAAAGAAAAAACTTCCATTCATTTCAAATCTAAGCCTTGTCTTTCAAAATAATCTTTGCAAAGTAAAAGCGGGTGTTTAAACCTTCATCGTCAGGATGCGGAGCTATCCATCAGAGAGATCAGAGCACAAGCGATCGTCTCACGCTCGGTCAAGCACGTAACTCGGGGCTGGAATTGTGATGGGGTGCCCTGTGCTTCATAGGGGCTACAGATGGATTTATTTTGAAGTTGATTGAAAGATTTTGATGGTAATCTTTAGTGTTTTGTTGGTTGTAGGTTCAATTTCAACAGATATATTATTGTGATCCACTGGTATAATATTAATATTAACATTAATTTAATTGAAATCTAGTTAACACATAACTAATAACAATTTGCATGCCACAAGTAATGCAGCAAAATATGTCCTGGACTAATAACACTGTACCCACTATCTCATGTTATTACCACTTTTTTTTTGCAAATAAATGAACTTGAACTTCGTATATTTTGAGAAAGAAAATTAAATGAACTAAAAAAAATATTAAAATTCCACTTTCACAATTCCTCCTCCCAGCCGCCTTAATTTTCCTTTTTAGTAGGCAGCGGTTTAGTTTGGTTTTCTTCGCAATAAATGCTAATATGTAGAACAAAGCCATGTACTTGAGCGGCGGTTACCATTTGCCATCAATGGGCCGCATGCAAGTTTTTTTTTTTTTGTTAAATAAATAAAAAATAAAATAAAAATAAAATAAATGATATTTAATCAGTAATTATTAAAATTATATATTAAATATACATAATTGATTGCGTATTATTATCTAATTTAAAAGTAAAATGTCAAAAATATAAAATAATAGAACGTCGGGCACAAAAAACAATATCGAATACTTCTGTATGAAATTTTCACCGCAATTTCCGATGATAGCCGAAGTTACCCGAGCCCTCACGAACGCACGACCGCTACAAACAATTCTATTATGTCCTCAAATGTATCGGAATGATTGCTACCCTTTGTAAGGCCGTGTGCACATTTGACTGTGCTTTATTTTGTTTTATTTAAGTAGCGTTTTGTGTTTTTCCTTATTGAATTGTAGCTTTATTTAAATGACGTCGTAAATTCGTAACATATTTAAATAAAATAGGTACCTATAAATACAAAAATCAGTTTTAGCAGCCTTTGTTTTTGAATATTCTTATTTATTTATTTTCAAGAAAGTGTAACACTTGTTTCGTTTTGGAATGCTATATTAAAATGCAATTGAATTCATTTATGTATTGTAAGTAACATCGTATATCGTAACATTAAAACACAATGTAATAATTGTTATTGAATTTAATATTGAATTGAACTTAAATTCAACGTAATAAAACTACTTATTGATTGTGCTGACCGTACTTTTTAAACTTTTTTTATAAAAAATGTACCTGTGACGATATTACTACATTTCATTTTATAGAAGTGTGACCGTTTTTCGCCTGTTTTTTTGTGTGACCAAATTAACACTGACGTAACGCGATTAAAATACGCAAATTTGAAAACAAGCTTGCTAGTTTCGTGGATGGATGGATCGATTCAATGGATTCTGAAAAATCAATGTTTTTTCTTTCTTTCTATAAAGAATAAAATAATTTCATTCAGAATTCGAACCAATGTGTCTACATCCTTACAGCCGTGTTGTCGCGCGACTAAGCAGAATGATACACTGTTATTTGTAATTGCATTCTTTACCGATTTGTTACACTTGCACTGTTAGGGGAAGGAGGAGGAGGAGGAAGCCTTCTGTAGTGGCTATTATTTAAACTATTAAACACTGTTCTAGACATTAATTGCACACGTTCATGGATCAAAACACTTCGATTTAGAAACAGATGACTTATTATGAAATAAAAAGCCGAAATTGCGGCGAAAAACGTTCACTCAGTAACCCATTGTCCTATTATTTTGACTGGCCTGTTGGTCTAGTGGTTAGTGGCCCTGACTGCTAAGCCGGAGGTCGTGGGTTCGATCCCCACCCAGGACAAATCTTTGTGTGATGAGCATGAAAGTTTGTTCTGTGTCTGGGTGTAATTTATCTTTAATAAGTATGTATTTATAAAAAAAATGTGTTTAAGTAGTAAGTATATCAGTTGTTTAGTACCCATAAAACAAGCAAATATAATTTCTTAATCTGGGACTAGATGGCGCTGTGTGAATGTTTGAAAATATTATTATTATTTTGATTATTTATACGAACATAAAATTGAATATGTATTTTATACATAATTACAACATAATTTAGTTTTTTTTTTTTTTTTGACTACACCTTGGACTATCAGATAATTGTGATGCTGACTGTACTAATAGTTAGGCAAATAGTTATAGGATAGTACTTACCAGTCTTGACTTGATGCTTGAGGGCAGTCTTGCAGTCCTCGAGCAGCTGCTTCAGAGGCAGGGGCTCCTCATGCAGCTGCAGATCCAGCAACTTCGACATCTCTTCTGGCATCTTGAACTCCAGGATCTAAGGTAGAAGGTTATGAGTTACTGCCCCGCCTGGTCTAGTGGCTATAGCTGCTGTATTCATGTTCAGCCGACACAATATTTGTGTAACCTACAGATAGTTATTTTGAGTCTCTGTGTAGTTTGTGTCCGCTAAGACAGGCCACACATTTCATTATCTCAGCATATTGCAGTCCACTGCTGGACATAGGCCTTTCCCAACACGCACCTAGACATATTTATAACTATTATGGCGGCACATATGGAACGCAACACATTTAAAAGACATAGCAATCTATGATAATTCGATTTTTCTCGAAATTCCTAGGGAATTCCTTTTGCGAAAACACGGATAATGAGACAATAGTGAAAAAATGTCTTAATTTTAGGGCAGATCCAACATGAATAAGTTAGGTTGGAAGACTGAAGCTTCCACCTGTCTTTGTGGTAACTTTTAAACGTTATCAATAATGTCATAACCACAGACAATTACCGTGTTTAATTTAAATTATTTTATTTTATATATAAATCTTTATTGCACAAAATTTATGTACAAAGGGCGGGCTTAATTGCTAAAAGCTTCTCTCTCAGCCAACCAAATTACATATACATAATGAATACCACTTCAAATGTGCCGTCATCAGGCATCAGTAGTGTAAAAACATTTAAACTTTCGCGACTTGTACACATATTAAATTACTAAAACGGGTCTACGTACTACGGGGATAAGGTATTTACTATTCCTTATAATATAATACGTGACGTAGACCCGTTTTAAAGTAATTTAATATCAGTAGTGTATTTAATTAAAACATCTGTATATTCTTCATCAAGATTTAAAAAAAAATCAGTAATTTTAACCTATTTTACACTATAACATAGAAAACGAAACAAACTGTTCTTCATTTGGCAAATTGTTTCACCACGTAACCTTACCTTTTCATTCCGGTCGTTTACGGCATGTACATGGTCTAGAAGTACATCGACGACTCGCGCGAGGAACTCTCTCGTTTGAGGCTGAGCATCCTCACGGTACGGCAGGATGGCTGTGGACAAGGAAATATGTTAGATATGGAGAAAATATAGGATTTTGTAAGTTCTAGATATGTTTTAGAAGCTGTAGGAAGTGTAGGTCCATGTTGTGACAGATTAATAATACATAATGTCACTACCCCATATCAACCCGTGGGTGTCGTAAAAGGCGACTAAGGGACCTTATGCAGACAAGAGCACTGTGAGAAAAGGCTAATTCTAAACAAACCCTACACCAACCCGCCTGGTCAGCGTGGTATAGTAGGCTAAATTCCCTCCTCATTCTTTGGAGACCCGTGCCCAGCAGTGGGACGGTAAGGGGTTGCAATGATGATGATGATGAATAAGTGCAAAAGTTAATTAATGTTTTGAGAATTTCGTGGCACTGATAATATAATTGAGATCATCTGAGTTGGAATTGGACTGCTGCTTGCATTTGGGTTATTCCACTACTAGTATATTTTTAATTTATTATTTGTTAAGTATATTAAATAAGATTACGGACACTAGATCTGACAGTCAAACTAAAAAATGGTTTTGTGAGCAAAATGAAAATTTAATTTTATATACCTACACAATAAATAAAATAAAATAAATAAATAGTATAAATACGGATATAAATTCTGAAATCAGTTAAAAGTAAAAAAAATAATGAATTTTGTGCGAGTTTTACTGGATGATTTAGACTTTTAATCGGAACACAGCAACAAGACAATTACGAAAACGAAAAGGAGTTTTTCTACACAACTAAATACTAAACAAAACAAAAATAAAAATACGAAAATAACTTAAATTAAAATGCGTCAAAGAATTCCTCAGCATCAATACCGCTGTCCGCCGGAAACGTGCCCAGCAGACTGGCAGCAGCCACGTTGGATGGCAATGCTTATTCTTTGCGCCAAGAAAAAGCCAGCGCGCTGGTCACGTGACGTTTCTGTCAAGCGTTTAGAGAGCTCTTTATAAAGAGCCCGAGCACATGGACCCCATGGTCCAAGCGTTTCGACTCCAAACGGCTCAAATACGTAATTACCGATTAGTTATCTGTATTTGTTATACACAACCGATACATTTTTAATATTCATTCAATTCCAAGTAAGCTACCTTATGAAGAAATTTAAGAAAACACTCATGTAGACAAAAAAAGTTTTTATGGTATGAAAATCGAATTCCGCGGTTTACAGCAAGTCAATAACACCCAAGTCAAAAATCACAATATTTCAATAAGAATGAGCAATATCTTAGCACTGCTCACCCCTCGTTCGTATAGCGTCGTTATACACATGTGTGAGCAATAATGTTCCCTCTTGGTATAAAAGGCCACTGATTAAAAAGTCACCCGTTTTAATATCTGCGCCCTATGTCCAGGAATGTACAACTGAACACAGCGAGGAAAATTATTGCCTAGTTTTTTTTGTTTTTTTTTTGACTATGTAGGATATCCGAGTCCGTGTAATGACGGATTAAGAATACTAACCCCCTTATTACAAAATATGGACTAAGTATTAAACCAGGTTTAAATTGACTTAGGCTATTGTTTTACGGCCGATTGCAATAATCCCTCTATCTATGGATTTGGCTACTAAAGTTAGAATTTTGACACATTTTCTATGGAGCTTATGTCAAAATTCTAACTTTAGTAGCCAAATCCATAGATACATAGATTATTGAAATCGGCCATTGGTGTTAAAGATGTCAATTTAAACCTGGTTTAATGCTTAGTCCGTATTTTATAATAAGGGGGTGAATGTCGAACAAGGCGACTAACTGCCGCTCAAAGACGTCAATTACCAGTAGTCTGTCATAAAAACAATTTTTTTCATTGAATCGTCATAAGTATTACACGTTTTTACTAAATAAACTTTAAAGTTTAGTAACGTCATATAAATATCATAAACAAAAAAAAATTAAAAGAATAACACTATACTTTCATCGATAATTCAGTTTTCGTGCTTTTTAATTAACTGTGACTGGAACGCACCCGCGACGCAGCATTGGGAATTCCAGAACGAAACGCATTCAATTTCTTATATTCCTATATTTTTAACCAACGCTAAGACTAATATCTACCAAATACTTACACATGGAAAAATAAATAATCACTAAAAATAAATGTGTACTATTTTTTGTCTTGAATTTCGCAATAGTACTATATTTTTTGCAATGTTTTGAGAAAAATACTATTTTACAAGGTGACAACCCTAGTTGAAGGTAACTCGATCAAAAGGGGATATAACAAAGATTTATATAATTTGTAAGTTTGTAATGTAGAAAAATAAATGAATAATGGGTTTGATTTTAAATAATTAAATCAAAGTAAATTTAAATACCTAGATAATTTTGCAACCAACATTGGTAACTTACAAACTAATTTTGCGGCCACATCAATCGAATTTAACTTTAATTTTTGTACAAATTCTTAAGCATTAAGATTGATAACAACAGCACACTTATCTTGGTGTATTCCTTTCTCTATTGTCGTGCTTCATACTGTATGAATATTAGACAAGGCATTGTTTACGTGAAGAATTGCTTGCCCTTTGACTCGAAGAAGATTAAAAGGGGGAGTTTGAATTCAAGAAAAACTTTTGTTTGATAAAAACAAAGGAGTATTTATCTATATAGTATTTGTTTTAGAAAATATTTCTTATATTTTAAAATGAAAATAAAAAAATACATAGGACCTCTTTCTTACAATGATATTGTATTGACCTCTTCGCTATCCGTCTTTAGCATAGTATAGAATAGAAGAATATTTTTTGTCTGACACGGCATGCGTCTGACCACGTTCAATGTCTGTAAATATAAACGCGGCTTTAATCGTGCACAGCTCAGCTCACACCTAAACGTTATATTACGCGACATACCGTTTATAAAGAGAATAATAAATCTTTTTGGTTGAAACTAAAAGCCGTGCTACATGGCTGTAAACTTGCCTTCCACAGAGGTGCCCTTAGGGGATTCCAACCGTGTAGCCGGCTGTTGTAAACCAAATTTCATACAAACTACGCGGATGGCAACGAAGCTTCCACTATGGTCACTCTGTTGGAACCATAGACCTAGGATCCGCGCGCTAGTACATACTAAATCTATGGTTGGAACGTAAGTTTATAACCTTATTTTTCAACTGTTAATCCCTTAACACAGTTTACAGAAGTACTTAACAGTAAAATGTCTGCACAAGGCGCGCGGTCCCACGGGCGACATCGAATGTCACTTATAACTGGGTGCTAATCTATCCCCAGTGTCACGCATCAGTGACGTTGTATGCTCAATGCTCACGTCAAACACACTCGGTGTCACCCCAAAGATGAGATGAACATTGACCCGAGGTTTTTCAATTTTAGCCAAGATATACCTAAGATAGTTAATGCATGTGTTTTGAAAAAACTATATTCAAGTTAATTTAACGCAGCTTTAACCGGGAATAGAACCCACAATGAGATAAGCAGTCGCGAATAACAACCAACAATGCAGTCAAAACCGCCTCAAAAAATTCAGTCATTGTAATTATCATCATCATACATACATACATGACTGGCCTGTTGCTCTAGTGGTTAGTGACCCTGACTGCTACGCTGGAGGTCGTGGGTTCGATCCCCACCCATGACAAATCTTTGTGTGATGAGCATAAAGGTTTGTTCTGTGTCTGGGTGTAATTTATCTATAATATGTATGTACTTACAAAAAAAAAATGTATTTAAGTAGTATATCAGTTGTTTAGTACTCATAGCACAAGCAAATATAATTGCTTAATTTGGGGCTAGATGGCGCTGTGTGAATGTGGTAGAATAATATTATTATTATTATTATTAATTATACATGTAGATTACGCCTCTTTACCATCAGAAGGGTAAGCAGAGACTATTTCCTTCCACTTGCTACGATTCTGACATACATCTTTGGCTTCTTCAACATTCATCAGTCTTTTCATGCATTCTCGCCGGTTGAGGGTACTCCTGATCTGTCCCTTCTTTAGAACGTCACCTATTTGGTCATGGTACGTTCTTCTAGGGCTACCCCTTCCAATGTTTCCTTTCACATTCGCCTCATATATTTGTTTTGTCACTCTTCCTTCGTTCATTCTCTTGACATCATCATCATCATAGCAACCCATTAATGTCCCACTGCGGGGACGGGTTTCGTCTCCTCTATCTAGAGAGCTCAGGCCATAATTCACACACGCTGGCCTAATGCGGGTTGGTTGATCAGACATACTCATAGAATTTCTTCTAAGGTATGTGGGTTTCCACACGATGTTCTCCTTCACCGTTAGCAGATGGTAAGTCACTTGACTAATACATATAAATTCCACAAAGTGATCCACATTGGTACTGCCGCGCCGGTCGGAATCGAACTCAGACCGCGTTTTTAGCACGCCGGCCGTCCCTTTTATCCATTCAGCTACCAAAAAAAAGAAGACAATTTTTCAGCTCTCAAACAAACATAAGTACTGTATTTAAAACCACTCCATCCTCATCCTTTTTACTTAACAGTGTCAGCAGAGTTAAACACTCTGTCCCCTTATCTCAATATTTTATCCAAAGAACCACTCGTGTCATTTCCAGCTGAAATCTCCATCTAACAAAATTCAACTTAAACCTCATAAAGATACAGTCGAATTTCAAATGTATATCTTACGAGTAAAATCATCGCATACCCTCTTATTGCAGCAAATAAATTCCGACCTTATATCTATTACATGAGAGTAGGTTTTAGGTAAATATTTAAAGAGCAAATGTTTCTAAGTGCCCTTACAGTATTTGCAGAGAATTACATCGCAATCCACATGTTATTCTTTTTACCAAGTTTATAGGGACCTCTGATGATTAATTTTAAACCTTATTCAGTTAAAATAAAGGGTTGTAGATATGTATTATGAATTGGTTTGAGGGTGTTATGTTTCTGACGTCATAAGCCGATTGTCAGTTACATTTGAAAATAAAGAAGTTTATGATGTGTGGTAAAGAATTACTGAAGCGGCTATGGTAAATGATTACGTTTACCGTGCCAATCACTAGCGATTTTTTCTATTACCTATCTACTAATTTGGTTAAAATTGGCCCGCGGCTCTGTCCATGTGGAATTCCTTCACCATGACTGTTAATTTTTTTTTCACGACAGTGTTTCTGCGTATTTAAGTGCAAATTTTCTTCCTTTTTCGGATTTTAATTAGCCGAATTGGTCGAACGGTTCTGGAGTTTGCGTTTCGCAATATATTTAGTGTAGGTTCTTTTAATTTATTTAGATATTCCGTCATTCAAAACAAGCTTTTTATGAAAAGTCGAAAATATGTATTTTATTTCATTAAAATATTATTGCACTCATACGAATCTGTGGTCTATTGCTAATCGATTTTTTTTCCATCTAATAAAAAATACGATCAACATTATTTCAATTAGCACGAGGACTGCTCACCCCCGGGTAGTAAATACCGCTAGACGGGACGTACTGATCCGCACAGCGTCGGTAATGACCAAGAATTACACGTAAGCCCTTATTTGTGAGCTCCCGGGTTCGAGTCGAGAGCGATGTAAGTGTGGAGACTACTTTTCTCGATCTTCTTCTTATCTTATCGTGTAGGCTGGAGGCAGACCCTGGTGTTGGAATTTATCAAGTCGCCCAGAAGGCTTCCAACTTCACTTAACGACTATCACATTAAGTGATAACCAAGGAAGGCATGTAAAGCCGTTGGTCCCAACGGCTTTACATGCCTTCCATAATATCGATATCTTTTTGACTGTCTCGATGGCACAGCGGCAGATTATGTATGATTTGCAAATGTTTGTTTCGGAGTTTGGGTGTTTTTATATATATAATGTGTATGTATGTATTTAGAAATATATATAATATGTATTTTTATAAAAAAAAACTATACTGCAGTTCTGCCGTGATCATGGCGCTTCGAACAGCGCCGCAATATCGAAAACTCAACTCAAATAAAGGACATGGTAAATATCCCGAATTTGAATATTATTAAATGTTTATTTTTTGTCACAAAACTACTTTTTAAGAACTTTTAAACTTCCGCGACTTGTACACATATTTAATTATTATAAAACAGGTCTAGGTCATGTATTATATTATAAGGAATAGTAAAAACCTTATTTACCCGACGTTTCGATCGAATTGAACCGATCGTGGTTTAATATACGTGACGTAGATTTTATAATAATTTAGTAAACTTTTTAAGAGTCCGACTCCACTCCCATATTACTTGCACAAACCCAAAAAAATATTCTATTTCGTTTCCAATCCCTTAAACCCTCAGTCTATCAATTGTATCCCTATTGGGGAGTATCTCTCGAAACTGACGTTTGTATGGGAACTTAATACCTTTCGAAATATGAAGATGTCCGCCATTATTAATGGTAGGATTTAAATATGACAGTTTGGTTGCGTAGTTATGATTTTATAGGGCTAATTTGTCTGCCGTAGCTTTGTAGGTGATTTGGGGCAGTCTATTTTATTATTATTACTGTACTGGCTTTAGAGACCTTGGAATTTATCAAGTCGCTCGAAAGGCTTGGACCAACGGCCCCACGTGTCTTCTGAAGCATGGAGACGCTAATGAAAGTGACACAAACGGTCACCCATCTACGGATTGACCTTGCCGAACGTTGCTTAACCTCGATGAAGAAAAGGGTTGCGACCATATTTAAATTTTAAAATACTTGAGGAAAAATGGCCAAATATTTAGAATCAAATTCAATATAGTATTTAAATTGACTCGCATTTTTCTTTGAAGGGGTAGGCAGATGTGTATTAGTATCACACTACATTTCACCCTTCCAAGATCCCTTGTAATAGGGGGTGAACCTATTTACGTTAAGGGGGCACATCTCTAGTCTCCAAGATGATACTGAGAATTATAAAGGAAAACTCAATATGATTTTTGACCGACACGGGAAATGAACCCGGAACATACCTAACTATATTTGTGCGATTCATAGATATTTGTTTCGGGTCTGGGTGTACTTTGAGGCCATTAATTGTATGTTTGTAAAGTCCCCCGCGACACGGGGCTTGTTTCCGAACGCGGGCATTATCATTTTGAAAATATAAAAAATATCTCTAGAATGTTACCTAACATATTTATAAAGTATCTCAGTACCTCTATGAATACACACATATTTGCAATCACAAGCAAAATATTTGACTTACCAAAAAATGACTCAACAATTCAGAGTTTTCATTTTAACCCTCGCATCGCTATGCCGAAGTATTTGTTAGGGTTGTCAATAATACGTTTATTTCTAAATTTCTAAAAGTATTTTTGCTTTAATAGTTGTTTTAGTGTGGGTGATCTTCGAAATAAGATCGTATTATTAATTGTATGTTTATCATGTACATCGCGACACGGGACTTGTTAGCTAGTACCGCACTAGTCTTCGTTGTCTTTTTTTTAATAAAAAATTGCTTAAGAATGTTACCTAACATATTTCTAACAAATACATACCCACTTATTACAAAATGTGGACTAAGTATTAAACCAGGATTAAACTGACATAAGCCATTGTTTTAGTGTCAAACTTGTCAATTAAACCTGGCTTAATGCTTAGTCCGTATTTTGTAATAAGGGATAATCTTTAGCTTAAACAAGATCGTATTACTATCGAGATAAATTTGTACTTATTTTTTATAGAAGCTCGGCATAGTGGCTCTTCTTCGCCTGACGGAAAATCAAAAAATAGCTCAGATTTCACTAGCAGCTGACAACAGACTGAAGTGCCATGTTTTCTTTCTATGTTCTGTGTGACAGCCCTATCTCAAACCCTTGTACCGCCTACACGTCCGGTTGGCACGACAAGAATGCGACTCCCCCTGCCATTATCTGGCATATTGTTGCTCACAGTTGTTGCTTGGTACACAGCTGCATCCACCAAGAATTTAATTAAAACCCCCTGTACACGTATGTTTTTGTTATAAATTATTTTAGGGTAAGTAGTGTTTGGTTTTTTAAGATTTAGCATAAAGTTGTTTGTGGCAGAATGTATAATATACATACATAAAATAAAAATCATTTATTTCTGCAAAACGTTACAAAGCAAGGTTAGCAAACAATAACTTATGTTATACATTTCACAGGCAGCGCTTATTAATGAGAACTAAGGTTTTCTGTTGGTTTTCTCACTGGTCTCTTAAAATATATTTGCTCACGCCTTAAAGAATTAACTTAAATCTATAGGTCTAATTTTGAGAAACAAAAAAGAAAAAATACTATACAACTAAAAACAAACATTCATATAGATCACGCCTCTTTCCCAACAGAGGGGTAGGCAGATACTATTTCCTTCCACTTGCTACGATTCTGACATACATGTTTGGCTTCTTCAACATTCGTCAGTCGTTTCATGCATTCTCGCCGGTTGAGGGTACTCCTGATCTGTCCCTTCTTTAGAACGTCACCTATTTGGTCACGGTACGTTCTTCTAGCTCATATTTTGTCACTTTTGCTTCATTCATTTATATATTCATTATACACGACAAGACTTTAGTCAGATCTACCCAAGAAACGAACACGATGAGTTTGTTTTACAGAGCGCGTCGTGTCTAGCGCAGAACAGCCCCCCTTAGACAAGTGGCAATCGCTTCAATCTGTCTACTGACATGTCACTTCAATACATTTGAACACATCTCTGACATAAACTATCGATATGTCACGTGAACAATGTACTAATTTGACATGTCGATAGAATAGACAGATGGAATCGATTGCCACTTGTCTAACCCCCAAGATGTTATTCTTTGTCAGCGTTAGAGCAACCCGACTAGACAAGGCTTATAGGCTATAAGATATACGCTACGACCGATAGGAGTTGGGTAGTAGCCACGAGAGCGAAGCCCCGGGCAATATCTAGTATCTATACTAATATTATAAAGCTGAAGAGTTTGTTTGTTTGAATGCTAGTATCTCAGGAACTACTGGACCGAGTCGCAATATTCTTTTAGAGTTGGATAGCCCATTTATTGAGGAAGGTTTATAGGCTATATAACATTACGCTACGATCAAATGGAGCTGAGTAGTGGCCAAAAAAGACCCCCGGAAGCAAACCCCCGCGCAACGGTTAGTTAACAATATTTTTACAAATTCCGCGAAATCGCATGTCAAACATTTCGACTTCCAAAGGGACTTTGTGCGACATTGCATCTTAAATTGTTATCTAGTGTCAAAATTAATACTTAGTGGGGCACGAGCCCCTTATCAGGAACTTCCGGTAAATGCCGCCGCATCCGGCGCCGGAAACGACGCGCGTACGCCTATCGTGTTACAGAGGGTAGATCATCTGTGAAACTGTCACGCTTCCGCTAAAATGTCATAGATGGTTGTATTTTAATGGTAATAACTTTTTGAGATTATAATTATAAAATAAATTGAATACAAAATATAAAAATAGCGCACAAAATTAGCGGTTCCAGAGCTCATTAGGGAGGGAAGGGTGGGTAACATGCTCGTGATACCCCTGGGCCCTGGTGTTGCAGTCGTCCATATGCTGCGGCAACCCAATTAAGTCCCACTGCTGGGCTCGGGTCTCCTCTCCTCTAACTAGAGAGCTGAGAGGGTTTAGGCCAAAATCCACTCACGCTGGCCTAGTGCGGGTTGGTGGATCAGACATACTCATAGAATTTCTTCTAGGGTATGTGTGTTTCCTCACGATGTTTTCCTTCACCGTTAGCAGATGGTAAGTCACTTGACTAGTACATATAAATTCCACAAAGTGGAATCCACATTTGTACTGCCGGTCGGGATCGAACTTGGACCGCGTGATTAGTACGCCGCCGCGCCGCCCGGTCCCTTATCCATTCAGCCACTATCGCTTCCTATCCTTTCAAATTCAAATGTCTTTAATAGAAAAAAAACAATATCTTAATTCCCCACCCTGGAATTAAACCGACTACTTCTTAAACTACAGTCGTACACAACGCCACCGGAGTAGTAAAAAACATGTCATTAATTAATCTAAATGTTGCTGTATCATTCAATGGGTACATAATTAATTATTGTGTTAAGTACAAAGCCTTGTATAACTTGGAAGGGTTTAATTGATTTACTGTGTTGCAATTAACCCCAATTTTTTTTTTGTGACGTCTCTGGTGTTTTTTTTGTGTTAGATGTTATGAGCGGCTTCTTTTCTAACGGCCGATTTCAATAATCTATCTATCTATGGTTTTGGCTACTATAGTTAGAATTTTGACACATTTTGTATGGAGCTTATGTCTAACTTTAGTAGCCAAATCCATAGATAGATAGATTATTGAAATCGGCCACAAGTCGACCAGTTAGTGATCTAGTGTAGCACCCACACATACACTTAGAATTTCTTTTAGCGTATAATAATATAATAATAAAATTCTACCACATTCACACAGCGCCATCTAGTCCCAAATTAAGCAATTATATTTGCTTGTGTTATGGGTACTAAACAACTGATATACTACTTAAATACCTTTTTTTTTGTAAATACATCATTACTTTGTATAAAACAAAGTCGCTTTCTCTGTCCCTATATACAAAACTAGGCAACGGATTTTGATGCAGTTTTTTTTTAATAGATAGACTGATTCAAGAGGTTATTTATTAGGTTTATAGGTATAAAATACCTTTTTTTTTCCTTCACCGATAGCAGATGGTAAGTCACTTGACTAGTACATATAAATTCCACAAAGTGAAATCCACATTGGTACTGCCGGTCGGGGTCGAACTTGGATCACATGATTTGCATGCCGCTCACTTATCGCTTTTCCCCTGGTGTTGCAGGCGTCTATTAGTTACAGTAACCACTTACCATTAGGTTATACCAACACGTTACATACGTTACACATATACATACGTACATACGTTCATTAGTTGTGATAATAAAATATGTTGTTATTTTAAAATTCGTAGCGTTGCTACGTACTACGCCGTAGCCATCTACGTCGTAGCAATTATGAAAATGTCGGCTTCATGTTTAGATACGTTCATATCTACAGACACTGAACGTTTCAGACGCCTGCCGTATCAGACAAATAAATATTCTTCTATACAGTTTGTATTAATCCATTTTATATCTAACTAGCGGACGCCCGCGGCTCCGCCCGCATGGATGTCGGTTACCGCTGCAAAAAGCCTACCCAGAAAAGACACGGTCAGCAAAATGATTCCCAGGTCAAAGATTTTTAAATAAAAAAAATGGTTGTTATGCCTCACTCGACATAGATAGGTATAGTGTGTCGGGGACTTTTTTGTAGATATTTATAAGATCTACAATTAATTAGAACATTTTATGGTTCTATCTTTTATAGTTTAGGCAGCGTACGCAAAATAAGTAACTTTTCTGGTTGATTTTTACACCTTGTGTCCGAAAAAACCAAATATCTTACGGAACCCTATCTTTTCTAAAATAAATAATATAAATAATAGCCTATGTTACTCGTGGATAATGTAGCTTTTGAATGGTGAAAGAATTTTTAAAAACGGTCCAGTAGTTTTTGAGCCTATTCATTACATACATACATAACCAAACAAAGTTTTACTCTTTATAATATTAGTGTAGATGTAGATTATAATATTAGTGTAGATGTAACGTGGCCGCACAGACGTGGACTGACAAGAGCTGTCAAATTCTATAGGAATTTTTTTTTGTCTGAAACGCGTGTATGTAACGTGTGTAGATTAAGTTAGGGACATATTAGTATGCTACGTGCCTTCCGAAGCACGGAGACGCTCGAGAATGAAATTGCGACAAACGGTCACCCATCATGGACTGACCTTGCCGAACGTTGCTTAACCTCGATGATTGTTACGAACGCCTCAGTACCACGATGCTACAAGCGCTTCGCATTTATAATATTAGTGATAAATTCAAGTACTCACAGTCATAGTACAGGTTGCCGACGGAAGAGGTGAGCTTCGGTGTGCCCTGTCCTGATAGCGACGCCATTCTCTCTCCCTGCACACATAACATATATATATAAATACAAATTCACTAATACACAACGTTATTCTGTGTTAATACTAAAGCTGAAACACCCCAAACGTCTTTTAAATTGCAGAATCAGAATCATCATCATCATCATATCAGCCCAATGACGTCCACTGTTGAACATAGGCCTCACCTAATTTCCGCCACAGCGAGCGATTTTGTGCCGCCCGCATCCAGCGGCCACCCGCAACCTTTACTAGGTCGTCGGTCCATCTGGCGGGGGGCCGCCAGATGGAAATAAAAAATAAAAAATCAGAGTAAAAAATCTAAATTAAAAAGTATTAAACCTCACTAAGTATATCTAATAATCAATTTTTATTGTTGCCGCGCGCCGAATATTGCCTAATATCAGTAGTTTATGTACCTATTTAGTACTTATTTATTTATCGCTGCGAGTAGACGGTGCGGCACGAGGCGTCACTTCAAAGAACGATGTCCAACTTTCAAAATGTTAATAAATTTTTGATAAAAAATATAACACGGTATAAAAACTATTGGAATCGATTCTGCTACTAATTCTGAACAAACTACTTTCAGTTCTTATTAAGTAGGAATAAGGCAGTATATATATCAATATTCTTTATGCTCGTAATAAACGGCTGGACCGATTTATGTAGTATTTTTTTTTATGTACGACACCTTTTGTCTATCTAAATTTAAACGTGTATTAAATTCTATTCCCTTGTCTGCCTGTGTCGATACTGTAAGACGGCTACCCGTTTAGTGGTATAAAAATTCAGCCATTATTATTTAGAAAGCCGCTTGGTCAATAGGATAGTAAGTAAAGTAATATGGATAACTATGTATAAAGACGTTTCTCTTAAAGTCAAATTATAAAGCGAAGTACATTTGTACGAAAATTTTAATTTTATTTCAATTTACATAAGGTTCAAAATTCCAGCTAGACTTTAGGTAATATTTTCTATAGTTCATTATTTCTATATTAGACTTGCAATTTATCTCAAACAGTAAATTATGTTAAAATATACCCTAACTTCGTGGAAATACGATTCATTTTTATTATAAAACTTTTGACATTTGTTTACTGAATGCAGTTTTTCCTTTGTAAGCTTCCATATTATACACACAAATATAGGTTATAAAAATACTAGAAAAATACGAAAAACAGGGTAAGCGAGGAATATAAAACTAATAAAAAGAAGTAATAAAAATATTATTTTCATTTAATGAATTTAAATTCAAAACAAAAACGCATGCATTTTATAAATCATAATATTAAAGTAGTACAATCATATACCAAAAGGTACTATCAGTAAATCATACATTAATAAAACTTAATGTTAATATTAATTTCATTATAAAAATAAAAACTCCATGCACAATTCTACGAAAAACCATGCAGTAAAATAAATTCAACATTCAAGACAAAGAGAATGAATCCAAAATGGCGGCGTTTTACAAGATGGCGTCTAATAATGATTAATTGAACGAACCAACTGTATATGTTCAGCTATTTGCTTGCAGTAGGAAAAAAAGCCGTCCAAACTCAGCTTTGACATTACTAGAAAACTTCTAGAAAGTTCTGTGAACAGAAAGAAATAGATCGTTAATGATTCTGACAGGTCGCCATCTTTAAAAAAAATGAACTGTCAAAAGAAACACATCATAATCACTTGAGAGTTGTAGTTAGTGATTTTTATAATAAAATACATTTAGTAAAATTGGATTAAAAAGAGAAGTGTAATGAAAGATGTTTCTAGAAAACAAAAAAGAAACTATTATCTACTCTATGAACAGATAAAATAAAAATAAATTTCCAAACGTACCTTCGACTCGCTGTCACTACTTATAACAGATATTTTTCGTTGAAAAACAGATTAAAATATATCTCTGAGAAGAAATATACCCGAAATCTGTGTTAATATTTCTCATAAATGAAAATTTTCAGGACTTGTGTGTTTGGCCCGACGTATTGCAGTCGTGAGCTTAGGTAGACTGAAAGGGCATTTTCAGAGGCTCCAGATTCAGGGGCCCGCGCTTGCGCGTTGAAAAGGTCGTTGGGGGTGACATTTAGGTTGTGAGAGAAGGGGGAGACTGGTCAATAACGGGAACCAGGTCATCTGTGGGCGTATCCACTACTCAGATTTTGGCAGATAATTACTGTGAAGATACCGTAATGTGATTTAATGAGTTTGTTTCGTGTTCATTGGAGTGTTAAATTGATTTGTACGATTGCTTTTTATCGAAATTTCGCGAATAATTCTCTATATTAGAATCCAACTACATAATGATATATATTATATAACGTCACAAAAGGTCACCCATCTAGAGAATGACCTTGCGGTACATTGCTTAACCTTGATGAAAGTAACGAATCAATAAGTTTGCCCTCTAGACGTAACGCAGCTCGCGCAGTGTGGGTGTGAGACACTTCTGCCTACCCCTATGTGGTTAAAAGTGATGCGCTTGAAGAACTTCGTTAGAAATATGCTTACCGGTCCGTGAATCTTTGTTTGGCCACTGCTCGGCTCCTTTTAGTCGAAGCGTGATGTGTTATAGCCTACTCAGTGATAATGTAGTTTTTTAATGAAAAATATTTTTTTGAAATCGGTCCATTAGTTTTTAAATTTATTCGTTACATACAAAAATATAAATCTTTCCTCTTTAATATGTAAGTAAGTATAGGTAGATATAGATTGATATAGAGACATGACTGGCCTGTTGGTCTAGTGGTTAGTGACCCTGACTGCTAAACCGGAGGTCGTGGGTTCGATCCCCACCCAGGACAAATCTTTGTGTGATGAGCATAAAGGTTTGTTCTGTGTCTGGGTGTAATTTATCTATAATATGTATGTATTTACAAAAAAATTGTATTTAAGTAGTATATAAGTTGTTTAGTACCCATAACACAAGCAAATATAATTGCTTACTTTGGGACTAGATGGCGCTGTGTGAATGTGGTAGAATATTATTATTATTTATGTGAAAATTATGACATTAAACAAATATTTCAAATATTAAATTTATCTACGCTATCTAAAGTTTTTCGTTACATTTGAATACAATTTTTTTTATAACTAAATGACCGACAGGTATGTTTTTGTCTATTAAGTAGATAGATAACTTCAGTAGGGTGGAGGCAATTTCGAATTACAGATATTAAATTAGTATAAAACGGGTCTAGGTCGCGTATTATATTATAAGGAATAGTAAATAATAATAGAAACGCCGGGCAAATAAATAAGGTATTTACTATTCCTTATAATATAATACGTGACTTAGACCCGGTTTATAATAATTTACTGTCACCGTGGCGCAGTGGTTAAGGTGGTCGCCTCGCCACTACATCGCCGTGCTGGGTGACGTGGGTTCGATTCCCACACGAGACAAATATTTGTGTGATTCATAGATATTTGTTTCTAGTCTGGGTGTACTTTGTGTCCGTTAGTTTCATGTTTGTAAAGCTCCCCGCGACACAGGGCTTGTTCCCTAGTGCGGGCGTTGTCTTTTAAAAAAGAAAAAAAAAAGAATTTAATATCCAAATTACAGTTCAGAAAATCACCCTTTATTAAAAACAAAAGGTTATTCAAATACGTCAGAAATTAGGACAAAGTTAAACTTCAACCTTTTTCAATTCCACTCGGTTTTCATTTGCCTGCAATGATTGTGTGTATAGCTATGTAAGAAGGCTTGAAACAAAAAGGTTCCATATAACGCCGCCCACACAGACCCACGGGTCTTACTTTTGTGTTTGCGTAGGATGCAGAGTATGAAGGTTTTCATTTAAGGAGGATGTAAGGATTTTGTCTATGGTATATAAATAAAAGCTTTTTATTCCAAAAAAAACCTATCTCTGTTCTGCTACTTTTTATAATGGTATTAGTACGGGATCCCTGGTCCAATTTTTTTTTGATTACTATCAAGCTAATTTTTCGTGAGTAGCTTCATTTCGATGAGACGCCCAACAATTTCGTATTTCAAAAGTTTGATTGTGGTAGCTAACATACGTAGCAAGGGTATACCAGACCGGGAAGGAAATACCGGGATAACGTTACCACGCAATTTGTAGGACAATATGACTGTTCAATTACATAAATATTGTTGGGCGTCTCTTCGAAATGAAGCTACTCACGAATAAATAGCTTGATAGAAATAAAAAAAAATTTGGACCAGAGATCCCGTACCATATTAAAGAATTAGAATAGGGTAATTTATTATTATTAATTATTACTTTTTGAGTTAGATGAATCCGAGACTTCTTTGCCACGTCGACCAGTTACTACTGATCTATTGTAGCGCCCACACATACACTTAGAATTACTTCAATTAGTATGTGTGTTTCCTCAAGATGTTTTCCTTCACCGTCAGCAGATGGTAAGTCCCTTGACTAGTACATATACATTCCTCAAAGTGAAATCCACATTGGTACTACCGAAACCGAACTCGGGCCGCATGATTTGCATGCCGGTCAAGTGACTTACCATCTGCTAACGGTGAAGGAAAACATCGTGAGGAAACCCACATACCCTAGAAGAAATTCTATGAGTATGTCTGATCCACTAACCCGCACTAGGCCAGTGTACGCAGGCTTACTGCTTGCAGAACCATAATCGACCTTTCGTCACTGCGGCGCATCCGTGACTGGTTGCATACCGAACGGATACTACTATAGAGACGCGTACTATGCGATTAAAATAAGTATGGTACTGTCAAATCAAGACGCCATTTTGTTTTCCATTTGAAGACAACTTCATACCTTACAAGTAGGGTGTACAAAAAACGAAACACATTACAAATACATACATACTTTTTCAGTTTGAAGATCTTTATTTTCTGAATAAGTGGTGGTAGTAAGTAATAATAACAACAATAAAACTATATAAAAAGAACAATAGCAAAAAAAACCAATAACAATTAAATTAACATTTGTTATAAAATAACTTAACGAAACGAGATAGTTTTTTTTGCCTATTTTATTTCTGCTAGCTGTACAAAAATGTGCACATTCGACTGAAGTTTGCGGCAAATACAGTCAAGTGCGAACCTATTCTTATTTAAATCGCATAGTAGGTATGACTCGCCTCCTGACAGTTTGTACAAAGTTGGAATACTGTGTAAAGTATATACTGTGGTATAGGCATTAGGCGTCTAAAAACTGGAAAGACACCACTTAACATCAGCTTTAGTGATATAAAAAGAAATTACCACAGACAATAACATTACCAAGAGCATACATTTTCTAACAATTTTCATTCTTTAGTACGGTACGGATCTTTTCCAACCTTATTGGCAGTCAACAGCTGTGATTTCAGCCTGGTACCAAACCGACATCGTCTGCATAATGGACCTATTAGACCCAAGGACTGTGACCTAACATTATTACTATAACGGCATCAAAGAAGTTTTTATTGAAAAAATATGGCCGAAATTAGAACCGTTTTTCCTTACATTAACTTTGAAAGTTATTATAATTAAAAGGGAAATTAAGGTTATATTTTATATTGCTAAGTGACACGGGAGTACCAGAGAAAGCCAAGGTTATTGTTATTATTTTTAATCTCTTTTTTCACGGCTATACTTTTCTCAGAAGTGAGAAGTATACGTGGATACTCAGGTCCAATACGCAGAGACCCTTGAAGAATTATAATTTAAAATGGGTTGAGACATTTATTTTACTTATTATTATTTTATCAATAATTCGAACTACAAATACACAGCATCACGCCTTTTCCTCGTAGGGGCAAGCAGAGGTATAGTACCAGATTTCGCTAGCTCTGGTCTCATGAAATACGGGACGAGCCTATAGTCATCAACCGGTTACATTTGTTTTTCAAACTGGTAAAATCTCAATATTGAAATTGAAGAACTCAATACCATTTCAACCCGAGAATCGAACCTGAGACCTCTTGCACAGCAGTCATATACACTTCTAGCTGCGTCACCGAGGTCAGTTAACAACAAATACAGAATACCAGTGGTACTGTACCTAAATATAACCTTTGCTATGCCTATTGGTAAGTGGTAAACTGAATTACCAATACCATATAGTGCACAGTTAATAATTCAAGGCACGTTCCTCGGATTACTCCTCTACAATTTGTCGATGTGAATTCTGTTCAAGGGGTGGTCCCCCCTCCTTACCACCCGGCGAGAGGGGGTGTTTGACGTCATAGGACACGCCCTATGGGTGGGGGATAGACGCAAATGCTATACATATCTATATGTAACGCGATTTTGTCTATAGTATGATTGATGTAATTTAAATAGGCTATTGTTTAACTGCTTTTTAAATTTAGTATATTGATTGATTTCCCGTGTAGTGACGGATTAAGAATACATAATGTCACTACCCCATCTCAACCCGTGGGTGTCGTAAGGTGACTAAGGGACCTAACTTTAACCCTTTGAACGCCAGAGACGTCAATACACGTAAATTGAAAATGTGCTTACCACGCCAATGACGACGACATGGAACGTCTAAAATGTACTGTATTTTAAAAGCTTGGCGCTCAAGGCACGGCGATACTGATTTGACGTGGCGGTCAAAAGGTTAAGAAGACAAGAGCACTGCGAGAAAAATAAAATTCGAAACAAAACTCTATACCAACCCGTCTGTCCAGCGCAGCGTGGTATAGTAGGCCAAATTATCTCCAAAACCTTTGGATTGGAGGAGACCCTTGCCCAGCAGTGGGACGTGTATGGGTGGAGATGATGATGATAATTGATACCCAGAAAAATACATTTGCAACATAAAAAAAGGTAAATATTCACCAAAATCTATTACCCTATATTTTGCAAAGACGTTTAGTCAAATTAAGTACTTTATTACCCAAAAAAAAATAAACGTTAGGTAGAGGTTTCTATCTCTGGAGCCCTATCCACCGGTAGCTCGGTCCCCCTACCCGATACCGGTGAATTATTCCAAAATATTTAAGTACAACAACCATGGGTTGAAATAGGGCAGTGACATTATGTATTCCTAATCTGTCACTACAAGGACAGATAACTATTTTAATAAAAAAATAAAAAAAATGTACCGAGATTCTCAATAGAAACACGAGCAGTGGAAAACTTGATTTCTTTCTGATAACTTTGACGAAGTTTCTAAAGGTGCGTACAGATTATATAACATAACATGTTATAAAACACTGTTATACCTATAACATGTTTCAGTAATGTAGACGCTGCATGTTATACAACAATGTTTAATAACATAAAAACTCATGTCGACATTGTGAACAGTACTGCAGAACGACAAACGAAAATGTCATATAACATTGTTATATTGTATTGTTATTCTAATGTATACAGTATTATAATAAGTTGCAATGTTGAAAAACAATGTTACATGTTTTGGTTTTTACGACAAATGAACCCAAAGGTATTGTACCTTTGGGTTCATTTGTCGTATAAACCAAAACCCGACTTTTCAGGAGAGCAAAACAACAATATTGTTTAAAAAAAAATCATAACTTTTTTTATTTTAGAAGATACATAAAAATGACCAAGAGCTAAGATTCTTAGAATTTGAGAATGAAGAAGGCTAAATGATCAAAACATCTATCTTCTTTAGTTTAAGCAAGTTAAAGCAATTAACGCAAATCTTATGCCCTGGGTTGATAAAAATTTTGGTCATTACATCTTAACAAAACTTAATAAAAATAAACATTCGGTCTTTACATTAACAATTTATCTTTTTTGAGACATGATGACCCATATTTTTGGGTCGTATAAACACTTTTTTTTTTGCGAATTCGGGCATTTCGAATATACTCGTACAGATCGATAGAGAGAAAAAAATCTGAACAAAATGATGTATATAACTCAAATTGGCCAAAATGATTTATACGACAATTGAACCCATAGGTATCGATAATGTGGACGTGTTATTAAACACAAGTTATACAACATGTTTCTTAATCTGTAGTCACCTTAAGACAACTAAAAGTGCACCGTACAAGTCGCATGCTGCGGCCCACATTTTGGACAACCCTGCTATACGAGTAGATGATGACACCGCAATGTTTATTCAAAATATTTTTGTTAGATAATCTGTCTGTCCATCAGTTGATAGCAGTTATCAGAAGCTTTTCCACAGAAAAGCTTTGTAGATAACGTTATCATGAAACTATGAGTGATTTAAGTGGTAATAGAGTAATGTCGGTGTAGAGGAAACGAGGTACTTAAACATAAAAATGAATAATTTAAAAACATTATAAACTATTTTTAACAAAAAAATATTAAAACGACTTCAAATCAGTACTAAAAAGCGAAAAATAAACTGAATTAGATATTTAATTCCAAGCTAAAAAATACCTACCTGTTTAAAGTATAATACCCTATTACTAATCTGTTTGAAGTCGGTTGCCTTCGATTTCCCTGAGATTCCATCATCAGAACTTGACGTGATGAATAGGGGACCAATTCGGAAAAAATCTTTTTTTAGGGTATACCCTTTCAAACAAAAAAAGAATTTTTTAAGTCGGTTCAAGCATCTCCGAGTAATCGTTGAACATACATTAAAAAAAAATACATACAGTCGAACATATAACCTCCTCCATTTTTGAAGTCGTTTAGAAAATGAATAATTTTAAACCCTCCTTTTTGGTAGTCGGGTAAAAAGAAGATGAGACCCCTCTGGATAAGATTGGCAAGAGATTGACTGCCTCGGTGGCACAGCGGTAGTGATACAGGTGCGGTTTCTGAAGTCTTGGGTTTGATTCCCGGGTCAGAACAAATATGATGTTTATTAGTTATTTAGTACCCATATCACAAGCGTTTATTAGCTTACTTTGGGCTAAATGGCGCTGTTTAAAAGTATGTACCAAATAATAATAATAATATTTCACCACATTCACACAGCGCCATCTAGTCCTAAATTAAGCAATTATACTTGCTTGTGTTATGGGTACTAAACAACTGATATACTACAGGTATATCAGTTGTTTAGTACCCATAACACAAGCAAAATATAATTGCTTACTTTTTGGGAATAGACCACATTCACACAGCGCCACTGTGTAGAATATTATTATTATTACTTGATTTCCGCCACAGCGAGCGATATTTTTTAATAAAAAAATAAAATAACAGAATTCTCTATAATTCGTTAGTCTATGGTATTAGCCTAACTAAACGAAACAGTAGCAAGGTTCATTAAGTTATGTCAAGTGGTGCCGCCCAGACGACTTTTATTGTGAGTCATTTCTTTATTTATATATACACGCTTGTAATCCGCCATGAGGTAGTCAGAAGCACATCATACACACATTTCGCCAGCTATTTGGTCCCATGTAATAGGGGCGAGAGGGGGGTCATACTGACCCATCGGATTACTCCCAGATCGTAAAGTTTTTCGAATCTTAGAACGACGTATTTCTTGGCATAATTAATTTATTTACTTAGCTATCCAACGCGGTAATGTGGCTAGCCTTTTGGGTACGTTTCCTCTGGAATCTGATCTTAATCAGATATTCTATTTATAGGAATTTCCTGTAAATAGAGTATCTGGTTCTTTTTTTTTTAAATAGGTTAGCTGTGTATATTTTTAAGTTATGTTTAAATATTTTATTAAATAAATGTATTAGGGGAGAAAAAAAAGTTATTTAATGTTAGAATACAAGTTACTGTATAGAAAATTAAAACCTGATTAATATATATTTTTTTAACCATCATTCTATTTATTTTTACTAATAAGTATTTTAATTTTAAATAACCTAACATTTCCGGCCGAAAATTTTCCGACAGCTCAGAATTAGGGGGCTGTTGTCATCAATCTAGCACATTTCTTTTCAAACGCGTGGCAGATACTAGCTACCTACTGAGAGAGATATGATTGAAATATTCTTGCCACGGCCACCTTCTACCATCCCACCGCTCGCCATCGGCAGGGAGTTCATCCCCACACCTTGGAACCGAAATGGTCTCGTACCGCGCGGTTCCAGAGGAATTTCCTCCCAAGAACTATCAAGTTGTGGAATGAACTCCCTAACGAGGTTTTCCCAAGGGACTACAGTATGGGGTTCTTTAAAAAAGGAGTAGAACAGGTTTTTTAAGGGTCGGCAACGCGCTCGTGATGCCCCTGGTGTTGCAGGCACCCATAGGCTACGGTAACCGCTTACCATCCGGCAGGCGTATGTATGTATGTTTGCTACAGTCGTGGTATAAAAAAACTTTCTTCAAGCCATTTGACCAGGATTTAATTCAATCTTGGTATCTCAACAAAATTATACCGACTGTCTATTTTGACTGTCACCGTTGAGCGCTTAAGGTGGTCGCGTCACTACTAACATCGGCGTGCCGAGTGACACGTGGGTTCGATTCCCACACGAGATAAAATTAATATTTTTTTGATTCATAGATGTGTTTCGAGTCTGGGTTTACTTTGAGTCCACTAATTATATGTTTATTAAGTACCCGCGACACAGGGCTTGCTACTTAGTGCGGGCGTTGTCTATAAAAATAAAAGAAAATTATTAATAGCCTATTTAGTAAACAACAGAACAATGGCCTTAAAAGAATATAAGGCTTAAATTAGATTAATTTTAACTAGCTTCGCTCCCGTCTTTCTTTATTTGGCCACTGCTCAGCTCCTATTGGCCTATGTTACTCAAGTGATAATCCAGCTTTCTAGCGGCAAAAGATTTTTTGTAATCGCTCCAGTAGTTTTTAAGTTTATGACTGGCCTGTTGGTCTAGTGGTTAGTGACCCTGACTGCTAAACCGGAGGTCGTGGGTTCGATCCCCACCCAGGACAAATCTTTGTGTGATGAGCAGAAAGGTTTGTTCTGTATCTGGGTGTAATTTATCTATAATATGTATGTATTTACAAAAAAAAATGTATTTAAGTAGTATATCAGTTGTTTAGTACCCATAACACAAGCAAATATAATTGCTTACTTTGGGACTAGATGGCGCTGTGTAAATGTGGTAGAATATTATTATTCAAAATACAAATATTTCATGTTTATAATATTAGTGTAAATCAAAGTTTCAAACATCAATAATCCAAAATGGCGTCCCACCACGCCTTCAAACTTCAGTCTAACTGAAAATCTATACAGAACAGGGGAAACAAAGCCTTTGTTAGACAAAGACAGAGATATACCCATCATCTGTAGTTAGAAAGAGAGGTATAGAAAGGGATAGCGCGTCCAGTATTGATCCGTCAGGTTATGTAATAAGGTTGACTATGTGTTATGTACTTTGTGTACTTATGTACCTACTTTAATACCTTGATAGCTCAATGAGAATAAACTGTTGTTGAAAAGGTATTGAGTTCGATTCAGCTCAGGAGAAACGTAGAATGATTTGGTGTTTACGTCTGTCACATGGCGTAACGGTTAAGGCGGTCGTCTCACTACGAAGATCGTTGTACCGACGTAGGTTCAATTTCTATCATCATCATTTCAACCCTAAAACGTCCCACTGCTGGGCACGGGTCTGCTCCTAAGAATGTGGAGGGAATTTAGCCTACTATACCACGCTTTAATCCGTGTAGTGACAGATTAAGAATACATAATCCCATCTCAACCCGTGGGTGTCGTAAAAGGCGGCTAAGGGAGTAGTTACCTAATGCAGACAAGAACACTGCGAGAAAAGGAAAATTTGAATCAAACCCTATATCAACCCGTCTGGCCCATTTGGCTGCAGTCTGCAGTTTGGATGCCAGATTGGTTGGCGCTGTGCCAGATATTGGTGTCAAAAGCAATTGGTGCTATATGGGTGTAGTGATGGTCTAGCTTTAAATTAATTTACTTCTTATTCGTTTTAATTTCGTTACGTGTTCAAAGACAGTAGGTAAAGCATTCCCTGAGACTATTGATGCAAAACAACGGAAATCAACAGATATTTATCCAAAATAGCCGATAACAATCTAAACACAACGGTTGAAAATTGGTTATTTATCAGATTGCAAGCTAAAACAGCTAAAAATCCGTGTAGTGACGGATTTAGATTACATAGTGTCACTACCCCATCTCAATCCGTGGCTGTCGTAAATAGGGACTAAGCAATGATATTGTATGTTAAAAAAGGTGTAGATAGGTTATAAGCGCTCGAAAAGTGGCACACTAAAAATAGTCTTATTAGCAAACTTCATCTCAATGTCCCGCTGACGGCGAAGGTATTTTGACATTGCATTATTACGATATCTATGTGTGCGTTTGTGTGCCATTTCCAAAGATGGAACGCTATGTAGGTAACCTATCTACACCTTTTTTAACATACAATATCATTGGGACTAAGTGAGAAACCTAAAAATTTAAGGCTTAAACAGACAAAAGCACTGGAAGCACACGAAAATTCGAAACAAACCCGTCTGGTCAGCGAGGTATAGTAGGATAAATTCCTTCCACATTTATTGCAGGCGGAGGAGACCAGTGCCTAGCAGTGGGACGTTTGTGGGTTGAAATTATGAAGCTAACAAGTAAATATAATTAAAAAAATTTAATGCAAAAAATCAACAGAGAGCAACGCACTCAAAATACCGTAAAATTATTGTAATATTACAACTGATTAAATTTAAATACATAACATATGTATATATTTGTAATCTCCATTTGATTCCCTTTATTTTGATACTCTACTTGATAGGTTTGGTTAAAAAAAATAATAGAACTACTTACAATTTGGCGTCAAAAGCCCGCCGTTTAAGTCTTTTTATTCTTAAAACCTATCTAAGGACACTTGGGTTTTCTAGACGAATCTAACGATACCCTAATTGTCAAAATCCATCCAGTGGTTTGGAAGATTCGTGGGAATAAAGAAATTTACAAACATACAAGATACGCGCGAAAAACAATACCCGTCCTGAGAGTCGGGTAATAAAAAGTGGTTGTTTTTTACAGTTTTTAAGAGTTAAAATTTATTATATGATATTTTTGTATGACGATTATACGAAATTTTTGTAGTTTTGGAAACTAGACATCGAATATTATATTATAATTCATTTCATTGGTGCGTTTTTACCCGACAGCCAAAAAGGAGGGTAATGCTTTTCACGCGTATGTATGTATTTATGTGGGCATTTCTGTTCCATTGTGACCTTCTGTAGCCTAAACGGCTTGACTGATTTTAAAGTGTGAGGTGTCATTAGATTTGTAATTTTCCTCCGAGTGTCATAGGCTATGTGACGTCAACAAAAAACCAATATGGCGGACGTAAACTGTCAAAACAGACGTTTTTTTAGTGCTATCGCAATTTGGGTATCAGATGAAAGCTAATTAATAGCCTAATTCAATTATATATGCACTAACTATTGCCCGCGGCGCCACTTGTCTCTTGTAACCTAAATTGCGATTTTGAAGTGCAAGGTGTTTACATTAAATATTAAGCAATTTCCATCGCTTTGGTTTAACATTTTTATATAAATGCTAAACAAGTAATGGAAAAATTCAAACCCACGATGGGACTTGAACCCGCACTGCACACGGAATGGCAGGGTCGCGGGTTCAAGTCCCATCGTGGGTTTGAATTTTTCCATTACTTGTTTAGCATTTATATAAAAGTGCAAGGTGTTGTTATAATATTCGTATTCAACCCCCAATCTCTATATCTATACTAATATGCTGAAGAGTGTATTTGTTTGTAGGCTATATAACATCATACGGCGTGCGAGATTTGGCTGCCACCGTTCTTTATTTAGCCACTGCTCAGTTAAGGCGTAACTAGTCGCCAATAACCTTGAGAGTATAGGCGGAGCTTAGCTTATTTCACTGTGCATCCCCGCTCCTTTACCAACTCATGCACACTATAATACAACGGTCACAGAATATGCGTAAACGCAGACATGCGCTTCTAGCTCGACATTTTTACCTACGATTCCGGAATAACAGTTTTAAAACTGGTGTTTTATTTTGTATAGAGAGTTTAAAGGACTCGTGTACACAATTATTTATTTGCCAATATTTTTATGGCATGAGATTTTTTAATTTCAATGTTTTGCTTTCGGTATTTATGTAAGTACTTACATAGTTTTATTGGTACTTATTTATTATTAGTATCGAAGATAATTATTTTATCTTGTAAATTATAAATAAATAACTATTTTAACTTACATTTGTATTAAAAAAATATTTAACCTATTTTCATTGATGAATTTAATGTTTTGTTTACAACACTTACTTTGTAATTACTTTATAAACTACTATTATAAATTGTAAACAATTTTATTGGATCATTTGAAATATTTTGTTTGAGAAGTTACGCACTGTTTTCTCGTCCACAAAATCCCAGAGTTTGAAGACGAAAATCTTCAACCAATGTTTGTTGACTTATGGTACTGAGACGTAGCCGCTAACTATGGGGCACATTAGAATCGCTCAGCGAGCCATGGAAAAGACTATGCTCGGAGTTTCCCTGCGTGATTAAATTTGACGACATAACTCACCGAATTGCATCGCTGATCGCGCAATAAATTTATTTAATATACCTATATTTTATTAAAGTTGTATTTAATAAATTATATTGTAATTATAATTATACCTAATATTTACATTATATACCTATATTATAATATTGCTTTTTAAGTAATAAAATATGTGGTCGGTGCCCGCGCCCACACAGAGCACCTCTGCCCCCTGATTCTGAGCTGTCGGAAAATTTTTGGCTGGAAATGTCAGTTTAATTAAAATTAAAAAACATAATGTTAAAGAAATAGATGATTGCAGAAAAAAATCTTCTTATATTAATCAGTTTTTAATTTTCTATACGGTAGACTATTTTCGAACATTAAATAACTTAAGCCGTAAAAACACGTCGTACGAAGATTCGAAAAAGTTTACTTAACAAAATATTTATCAACTTAAACATGCTATGTTGAGTTTATAGTAGTTCTAACCACCTATCATCATCATCAGCAACCCATTATGTCCCACTGCTGGGCTCGGGTCTCCTCTCCTCTAACTATATATATATATACTATCAGTGTAAAAATATTGTCAAACTATAAAGCCGTTTTGAAGTTTTAGGCATTTTAAGATAAAATGTATCGCATTTTGAAATATATTTTAAGGCAAAAGTATTAGTCGTACGAAAATTTTATATGCCTGTTGAAAATTTAGTTGATATCTTTCGTTTAAATCTTTCGATCAAACTAGAGACTACTATAACTTACTCCAAATTAAAAAAAAATTAAAGTTCATAAATATTTGCACTAAAGGTTTCGGCACACAGCGAGAAAGACGTGACGGCTCTGTGTGACACTTTCGATTTATTTACTCGTCCCGCCGCGTTCGCTGTTTGAGTGTATATTATACCTGTAGTCACTATATTCAATCGATAGTAAAAATGGAGCAACGAGCGACACAGCCTTCCCGTCTGAAGGCTAACGCCTGTCTGCCGCCCGCGCCCGCGCAGAGCACCTCTGAATTTCTAACGTACAGAAATCGTGTTATGGCCTATTTTCTTAAGAAAATATTGATCGATTTATATATGCTATGTTGAGATTAAAGTAAATTTAACCACCAATTTATCAGTGTAAAAATAATTTCAAACTGTAAAGCGGTTTTAAAGTTTTAGGCATTTTAAGATAAAATATATCGCAATTTGAAATATTTTTTGAGGCAAAAATATTAGTCGTACGAAAATTTTATATGTTGAAAATGTAGTAGATAGATCAATTATCAAAATATATTTTTTTCAAATTTTTCGAACAAGTCGTTTAGGAGTAGTAGGCTTCAGAATATAGCCGTTTTCGGTGCAAAACGGAGGGAAGGCCCTTAAGTGAAATAGTTAAACGATTTTGATAGTACTATCGAAATTCACAAAGTAATAATATACATAATAATATTGACTGACGAAGGCTACTTTTAGGCAAGGCAAGGCAGTCGGGTTTTTTGTTTTTTTTAAATAAACGATTATATTTTTACGTAAAAATAACTCATAGAAGAATACTTTTTTAAACTTAGTAATAAAAACACAGAACAGAGATACCGATATGATGATGATGATGATTGAAATAAACTTACAAAGAGAAACCTGAGAGAATTTTTCTTCTTATATTGAATCTCTCTTCTTAATAAATCTTTCTAAAAAAATATCAACACACCTTTTCCCAGAGGGAGTAGCCAGAGGAGCATCATTTTCACACTTCGCTAGTTATGTTAGGTCTTATGTAAAAGGGAGCTAACTTATTGCCATTATTAGGTTTCATTTCCAGACTACGGGCTTAACACTGAGAATTTCAAGACATAATAACAAATACAGTATTTTCTTGACATAGAAATCGAACCTGTAAATTCTTACGAAGCAGTCATCAAGCTACGCTACCGAGACAGCTTCATCAAAATTACCTGTCAGCCAATTTGAAACTTTCCATAAAAACCTCAAAAATTAATAAAAATACATACCCGATGTAATAAAAAAGTTAGAAAACTCGATCCCTAGCACAAAAAACTAAAAAAACCTTGATTCCAGATGGCAAAGAAGAAATTATTTACCCTGTTGATGGGCGTGGCGCTCATAGGGGTGACTTTAGCCGACCAATCAGACGAAGCCACCCCAGATGACGAGCCAATCGCATCACAAGAAAACGAAGACAGAGAGAGACGGCATGATATCCCCGAAGTCGTTTTACAGATTAAATATAATAGAGGGGAACTGAATAGGATATATTTGACTCAGTTTCGAAAAGAGTCGAAGGATTGGAGTCCGTCAGTGTCGGCTAGAGGCGACCTCTGTGCGGACCTGTGTCACGCAGGTTGTTACTTGGCTGTATTAAATTGTCCTTTGCCTATCGTGTTGTTTACGCGGCCATTTTGTTTTTAATGTTTTAGTTGTTTTGTGTTTGTGGGATTATGAGATGGATAAATAGGTGAGTTGTGTTTTTTGTTTTATATTGTACTTAAGTAAATTTGTGTTAATTTTTTTTTAATCACTACATTTATATATTGACTTAAATAACTATTTAAAACATGAAACCTTAAAAGTAATGTAGGTAACTAAAATAAAAAATGGTTTATGAAATATTTATACTAAAATAATACATAGATAAATAAGAAAATACTTAATTTATTGTATAAGCCATTTATTTTTTTATGTGTAACTACTATAGAAACATAATTTGATTTATCTAAAATAGATATTTTTTAAGCTCAGATCTATTCGTACAATTTTCATTTTAAAAGTAATGTTACATTTAAAATAACAGTTAAAGTACCAACATAATGATAGAGGAAGATAAATCAGGTTTTCTTCATAACGTTTTACAGAAAAATTAGGTATCTATAATTGCAGGTATGATTATAAAAACCAAATATTATCTTATTATTTTTTAACAAAATCTGCTAATTTAGATACCATAATCAAAATTGTCAATGTTACCCACTAATGTCCCGCTGCTGGACTCGGGTCTCCTCTCCTCTATTTAGAGAGCTGAGAGGGTTTTGGATACTTGTCTTTAAAAAGTGCCCAGAAAGCATCATGGTTTTTCTTCATAGCCACAATGTGTCGCGTCGTGAACGTACAGCCACTTCTCTAATTTCGCTGTGATATTTGTAAAGTGAGCATTTTTTTATGAGCCATAGAAGTCGTGCGGGGCTTCGCTCCCGTCCTTCTTTATTTGGCCACTGCTCAGCTCCTATTAGCCGTAGCGTGATGTTATATAGCTTATGTTACTCAGTGATAATGTAGCTTTCTAACGGAGAAAGAATTTTTGAAATCGGTTCAGTAATTTTAAAGTTTATTCGTTACATACAAAAATATAAATCTTTCTTCGTTATAATATTCGTTTAGATAACACCAGTTTCACGTCGTGGATATTTTACAGTAGAAACAACGCGCTGTGATATTCTTTTTTCGCGAAGTACAAATTCTTATACGTCAATAGAGATAGTCAATAGTTAACACATTATTTTCTAAGTATCATGTACGAGTATGTTCACGATACAAACAAAGCCAAAAAAAGTGTCAGTAAATGTTTCTAAAATAAATTTACATTTTTATTCTTCAATTTTTGACGAAGAACAAAGTTTACAATTTTTGGAACCAATCGATGCAACATCCATACAATTAAACAATATTCAGATTACTTTTTACTAAAATAGGGTTTTCTTTGGAGCTTCTGCGGGTTAAGCGAGTTGGTGAATCAGTCTTTGAATCTCTTCTAGCATATGTGGGTTTTCTCACGATGTTTTCCTTCACCGTTAGCAGATGGTAAGTCACATGACTAGTACATAGAAATTCCACAAATTGAAATCAAAATTGTTACTGCCAGAAACGAACTCCCTCGTATCAAAAATATATTATTACAAAATATGGACTAAGTATTAAACCAGGTTTAAATTGACATAAGCCATTGTTTTAGTGTCAAAGTTAATATAATAATATATAATCGGTCACGATGACAGCGGTGCAAAAGTTACTACCGCCGCCGCCCTGCTCACAGCTACCACTGTGACAGAGTCCTTCCAGACATTCAAAGTATAACTTTACCAGGTCTCGGTGGAGAAGCATGTGGCTCGACATGCCCCCAACTGATACCGGTTGGGCTGAAGATAGCTCTCCAAGATGGAAACCATACCAGTGAGGAGTCGTATGGTCAACCCAGGTACTCAGTCTGCCCGGCGCTTTGTAGCAATCATTTAGGTAAGTTATTGCGTAACCCTTCCTCACAATGTGCCATGTTTTATCATTCGTTTTATATTCAGCTGGTCAAGAGTTTTAGATCTCCTCTATCCTTAAATGACACGCCCTACTAAAGTCTTTACGTTTCAAACAAAATTAAAATACGGACGCAATACACGTGGAACCATTTATTAATTAGAAGCAGCAAAATTTACTAAACAGCACCCAGAAATCTTTCAACAGGCAAAAGATGTAAGTCAGAGAACTAATATTAGAAATCCAAGCAAACTAGTTATTGACATAATCCCTAGAACCTGTAGTTTGCAAAACAATTGCTATAACATGTGTTCAACAAAATTCCTGCGCCTATTAAAGAATTGCCTTACAATAAATAGGTATGTTGCTACACTGAGTTGTTGGCTGCTACATAAAACTTTTTATACTGTGAAGGAGTTCCTAATCCATAAAGAAATATAAATAATGTCTAATTATGTGCTTGTGTATAATATATAACTAAGTGTGGAACTACATATACAATTATTTAAATAGACAAAGTAATAATATAATTATAATAAACATGACATGTAATAATAAAATTACACAGGAATTTAACAAATGTCATAACATTTGTTAAATTCCTGTGTAATTTTAAATTTGCATGCTGTTTAATGGCTAAGTAGGATAATGCCACTAAGACTATTTATAACACCTATATTTATGTATCCTATTTATGGCAAATAAAGTATTTGATTTGATTTGATTGTCATTACTAAGAAACGATTTTTCCCCGATTTGTTGACCAATCAGTTATATATTTTCAAAATTCGCGAGAGTGGACGCCTTGCTCTATACAATTAGCCAGCGCAAGAGCACAGAGCGTTGTCAGATTCATCACGCGACTAGTTGACCGCAAGGTTTGCACTGAGATCAAAATTTACGGAACAATTATGTCGGCGTCATTTCATTTAAGACAAGCTTTAAAGACGACCTAACTAATTATTGGCACCAACATCTTGGTTAACAGGTGAACCTCTATGCAACTGTGCTACCCAAGACGTAGACCATGTCATCAATTGGAACCATGTATGCACCGCTTTCTGTCTCGAGGGATATACCCTTAACGGTACGTAAAACTTTCTTAGTCGTCATCATCATATGACGTCCACTGCTGAACATAGGCCTCACCTAATTTACGTCACTGCGAACGGTGCTGTGCCGCCTGCAAGCAACTTAGCCATACCATGAAGAAAATAAAAATTCAAAACTTTGAAACGGCTGCAAAAATTTTGATAAGACATCAATGAATCATCACCATCATGTTAGCTTTGAAACAGAAAATACCACATCATAATCGGCCCATTCGTTTAGAAGTCAAACTTATATCATCCCTTTTTTTTCATGACATATATTCACGCCTTTTATCCCCGAAGGGGTAGGCAGAGGTGTTTCACACCCACATTTCGCCAGCTATGTTGTCCCATGAAATAGGGGGCGAGCCTATTGTCATCAACCGGGAACATTTGTTTTACTAAACTCCGGGAAAATCTCAATACTGGAATTTCATGATAGAAAAGCCCAATACCATTTTCACCCAACCCGGGACCTCTTGCACAGCAGTCGTATACACTTCCCGCTGCGCCACCGAGCAGTCATCAACAAAGGAGTTGGCAGAAAAGGTTAGAATATGTATTAACTCATTTATATCAATCGTCTGACCGTGCAGACACTCACAGATACGGGCCATGCATATTATAATATAGAAGAATATGATTTGCCTGCCACGGCACGTGTCTGGTACGTTCAATGTCGGCAAATATAAACAACTCTTAACAGTTCATTTGATTGGGCGCTTAGTAAATGTTGCTCCCTCAATTGTAACAGGTTGCCCGACCTGCGATGCGTCTACTGCTGCAGAAGCCACCGCCTTTCCAAGCGCTCGTGTTTTATCAACTTCTGAAGGCTGGGCAGCCTGGTGTGATGTACAATGTCGCCAAGGACAGGGAGGAGCTGCCTGCAACTGTAGTCGGACACCATTCCAGTAATATAGATGGGTGACCGTTTCATACTTTAAAAAACCTTAAAACGTTTACTTAAAACACACCAGCACTTATAATCGTTTATTTCTTAAATTTATTTTTCATTATCATTTTTAAGTTCAGAACTTTTCAATACAATTATTTATTGCATATGTATAAATCAATTATAAATTTATTTATAGAGTTTAAATCACTGCTCTATAAATATTTCGTATGTATAATTTAATTTGAAATCATAATTTATGTCTTTATTGATAATGTTGATGCTATAATTATTTATATACAAAAGTTATTTATTAAATAGTATACATAGTTATTATTTTTTGTTTTAAAATGAATATATTATTATTATTATCTTGTAAAAAAGATGTTAAAAAAATGCGTAGGGTTAATTAGTCATTATGTCGAAAACATAATTATATTATTCATAATATAACCACTCACAATGCTATCTAAATTAAAGGATTAAAGTACATGGCTTTTAAGAAAATATATAACAATTATAAAATATAAACTTAAATATTAAGGTTAGATTATAAGAAATTATTATAATCATTTATATTCTTTAAATATAATTAAATATTAGTAATATTTAATCTTTATAATAAATACGTTTAATATTATATTATACAATAAACAAATAAGAAATGAAAAAACTGTGCGTAAGACAATATCGGCCGTTATATAAATGTAACATTTAATTTTCATTTATTAAAGCTTATTTTTCATTTATTTTTGGTTTTTATTTTTTGTTTTAATACCATTTTTTGGACCTACCAGTCAATTATTGATTTCGACTCCCTAAATTTTTCAATTTGTAATAATTCGTGTTGGTAAAGTAAAAACGTAGAATTACGTCGTCTAGTGTTTGTCAATGTTATACAGAAGAAGTAATTTTTGTATGTAGTTCAAAATGAAAGGTTTAGATGGTAACATTTTCAAGTAATATTAAACCATTTTTGGAGAATTTAAATAGAAATTTTCAAGTGAAGTGAAATTTAGTTATTTTTAACCATTTCAGAATTCGATTTGAATCGGTTTTCAATAAGCATCTCGAATATTTGCAGTAAGGCGTGTTTCAGTTACATTTCTCAAAAAAAATAAAAAAAACCTTTAAATTAATATACTTACCTTAGTTTTTAAAGCGTATATCACACAACACACAACAAATTTCAGTAGAAGTTTGAATAAAAAAATGAAAAACCATTGTTATTTAAACTTCATATAACTTTTTAATGAAGTTTTTTATATTATGATACTTCATCTTTAATTTAAATTTAAACTCATTATGAGTTGATTGAATCACCGTGTTGAAAACGTGTATTTTCAAACGAACCTTTTGAAATACGTTTCTTGTGTATTTAATAATATGACAAGTTCGTTTAAAAAAAAACATAAAATCTAAGGATGAATATTTTTAAAATTTCTTGGATAATTTCCAGAAAATTTAGAATGAGTACCAATATTGAAACATTTTCAAACTGACCTTTTTGTTGGCTATTATAGCTAAAAAGAGCACATTAAGACGGCAGTGTGAACACGCTGTTCGTTTTGAAATACTAAATAAAAAAAATAAGCCAAAACAACTTTTACTTTTGCATTTTTTACTTTTGCACTTACAGCACTTAAAGCTATCATCATTTCAACCCATAAACGTCACTGCTGGGCACGGATCTTCTCCAAAGAATGTGGAGGGAATTTAGCCTACTATACCACGCCAGCCAAACGGGTTGGTACAGGGTTTGTTCCAACCTATCCTTTTCTCGCAGTGTTCTTTCTTCTTGTCTGCATAAGGTTACTCCCTTAGTCGCCTTTTACGACACCCACGAGTTGAGATGGGTTAGTGACAATATGTATTCTTAATCCGTCACTACACGGGTAAGGCTATAAGATAGAAAAATTGCAGTGATTAATAAATACTAGGACCAGTTTTAGTTACTAAGTGTATTTGAATAGCAAAATTATATATAAATAAAATTTTTTATTCAAACTTCACTGAACACTATAACTTTTCTTTATTAACTTATTATTTCTTATATAGATGTTATGTAGATAATTTATGTAGAACAGCATAACTTAAATATAAATAATTATACACACACAAATAGATCATACTTTGGAATAGCACTAGAATAGCATTTGGGGATAGAAGGAGTTTCATATGATGCTTCTGGTGTTGCAGGCCTCCATAGGCTACGGTAATCGCTTACCATCAGGTGGGTCATAAGCCTGTAATACGTCACCGTCGCGTACTAAACTAATATTTTAAAAAAAATCGGCAATCGAAGTTGTAATAAATAGAAAAGAATCTCAATCAGGCACACTGTAACACTGGATAGTGTGGTGTGTAATGCTTGTGTGCGTACGTGTGTGTGGGTCTGTGCGTGCGTGTTTGTGTGTGTGTGTGTGTATATGGTTCTGTACATACGCGTCGTGTTACAGTCTAGAATGCCTTTTTTACTTTACGATGCCTATAATGTAATGAAATATGGCATTTAAATATTCAATTTTAAAATTAAATGTTGCTTGAGTTTGAAAGTAAAAGAAAACAGCATTTACTATGTGTTTGTGTATCAAAATTGTATCATGTAAAAATGTTAATAGAACATAATATTATATTATAATTATGTACTCGTAGGGCTTAAGTCAAAATATCATATCATATTTTGTAAAGAGAAATCATATTGAATATATTTTTAATGTGTTTAATGTTCGTGTGCGAGTGAACTGCGTGTGTAAAAGAGGATGTATGTTTTAGCATAGACAACCAAGAATAATCACAACAAACAATATCACAAAGGTCTTCCAATAGTTAAGGATTAGATTGTATAAATATAATTATGTAAAAATGTAACATAAATGTAAATATAACTAGACAATATATAAAATAATAAAATTAAGAAGCTTATCCAGTATCCAAACTTAGAAAGTATTAACAGTAGGTAAGTCGATATTATAATATAATCATTATTATAATTAGAAATAATCGTAAGATATTTTCTGTTTTAAATGTTTCCCATGGTGTTAAAAACATGTTTGTTACGGAAGTGACTGAATTGGTATTTTTTTATTTTAAAATGTGCGTATCTCTCTATAAGTATCTTTTTATAAGTATTCTTCGTCGAAAATTAAACTTTATTGTTGATTGGAACAATGTCCTAGCGATATTGTTTCAAAGTGATTATGTGAACGAATCCGTTTTATATGAAAAATACTTACTCAATGTAAATGTAAAGATTTCGCCCATCTGTTGTGAAAACTTGCTCTTCGACAACCCCATCGAAACTCAACGCAATTGGTGTATAGTTCGTATCTGAAAACAAAAATAAATTTCAATTATCATTTTTCAAAAATAATGGCTATGGTTATAAATTATAATAATTATATTATAAATGCGCGCTTTATGTAAATAACATTTGAAAAGTAACGCACAAAAACTATATAAGTAAGATTAATAATTATAATTTTAAGTAAGGTTAAAAGTATAATAAATCTCATTATCTTTCTAAAGAAATAATATAAACAAATTTAAAATATCATCATCAGCAACTCATTAATGTCCCACTGCTGGGCTTGGGTATCCTCTCCTCTATCTAGAGAGATGGTTTAGGCCATAATCCACACACGCAGGTCTAGTGCGGATTGGTGTATGTTGGTACTTAGAATTCCTTCTAGTGTATGTGTGTTTCCTCACAATGTTTTTCGTCACCGTTAGCAGATAGTAACTCACTTGACTAGTACATAATTATACATTCCACAAAGTGAAATCCACATAGGTACTTCCGCGCCGGTTGGAATCGAATTCGAACCGCAAGATTTGCATACCGGTAAATTATCCATTCATCCACCATCACATTTCAAAAAATTAAATTATATTAAAAATAAGAGTTTACATAATTGGTAGGTACATAATCACATGCATCTGCATGCATACTATAAAGCCCGCATGCGATTCGTTTAAAATTAGCATGTGAATGTTAAAAATGTATTTAAAAAAAAAATATATATTTTCGAATTTCAAAATTCACTAATATTTAAAATGTGAAAATACTTTTTTATTGTAGCTTTGAAATGGCTGTCTTCCAACTAAGATTTAACATTCTTTTTCATAAAAAAATATATCATGTTACACACAATATTAAAATTTTATAAGTAGTAGGTATATAGCTTAGTATTACTTTAATAAAACAGTATATAAGTGATGAGAATCCCGAATCGTATTAATAAATAAAAGAGGTCGTCATCTGTATAGATTAGATTTAACTTCTACTTCACTTACCTTATAGTATCATCTATTTCGCAAAACAAACTTCAGAAAATTTCACTGAATTTCCAAGTATTGTTAACTATATAATGTTATAGTTTCCTTATCAAATGTACTGGCTATCAATCTTATCGGCTAGTACTATTACCTACACTTCCCCCACTGTTTTCTCCTTTAGGTAATTAAAATGAACTTGACATTATATTTCTACTGACAGCAGACGCGCGATGGTATTCTGTTGTAGTCTATATTATCATAGGCAAACTATATTTGGTTATGTCAATCCTGTCGCTGCGCTAAGCGGCTTGCAAGACCAGCCCCCTGATTCTGAGCTGTCGGAAAATTTTCGGCCGGAAATGACAGTTAAATTAATTAAAGTTAAAAAACATAATGTTAAAGAAATAGATGGTTGTAGGAAACAACTTAAATTAATCAGTTTTTAATTTTCTATACTAATTTCTAACATTAAATAACTTAAGCCGTAACAATACGCCGAATCAGGCGGACCGTAAGTCTGTTTGCCGCCGTCGTGGTATAAAAAAACAACTAAGATTCGAAAAAGTTTACGATCCGTGAGCAATCCGACGAGTCAGAATCAGGAGGTGAATGCCTTGTGCGTGTTCGCCACAACAATATGAAACAAGACATTATCTAGTGTCAATATTTTGACACAGTTTGCCTATATAAAAAAAACTTAACGTTGTCATTCTTAAACGCGTTTGGCGTTTCGCAAAACCCCACACTAATATATATTTATTTAATTTTTGGACTGAAGCCATGAGCGGTTTCTTCGCTACTTCGACCTGTTGAAGCAGCATTGCTCTTTATTTTATAGTTCTCTGTTTAGTCCTGTAGAAAGGAGGAACTTCCAAATTTTCTGAGCCGAGATTCTATATCTCATTAGGTTGCACTTCCTGAATTGATGCTTCAACCCCACACAAGACACTCTCGTCACTATAATATTATAGCAGTTAGGATAGAGATTTCGTTACTAAACTATAAATAATTAGAATAATATATATATATTGTAATTAAATTTTAGTGAGCCCACGACAATTCTAAGGAACCTACTTCCTAACCTACTTCTTAATTAAAAACTGAACCTAAAGTGTGTTTAACTGCCGTAAGTACTCAGAGACGTTACTAATGTTAGAGTTTATTTAGTAAAAACGTGTATTAAGTCTATACACCTAAAGACGATTATTCAATGAACAAATTGTGTTAATAACAGATTACTGCTAATTGACGTCTCTGAGTGCGGCATTAACTCTCATTAAATAGATTTGGTATTAATTATCAACTACATCTGCAGAGAGAGTGTTAAAACTAGAACAATAGAGTCGAAACAATATTTTTTCATGCAAAAATATTAAAAATTAATGTTCCGATTATATTATCAATGTTGATAACATTGTGAACATATATACGTACTGTTATCATACATGTATTCATACGTACATAATATCACGCTTTTTCTTGGGTAGGCTAGGTAGGTGCGACTTAGCTGAATATAATCCAATTAACCTTAAAAACGCTAGAGAATAATTGCATCAACGCCATCCTTACGCAAAGCCACAAATTCAATGAAATAACATACAAAATTAATATGGTCTCCAAAGGCGTTTTGTCGTCTTTGAGACAGGCGAGATGATGTATAGATATTGTTACGTACTAGGGTTGTTGTCTGGAGACAGTGAAACACCAATGACGTCCTCACAAAATTATTGGGTCAGGTTTTGGTCCCTAATATTCAAGTCACACACAACACACACACTTCTTCACACACACTTATCACTGATCAGACACAAAACCACTATCGCGGAGTCGAATCGAAGTCCTTATTACATTTCTAGAACACGCGGGCGATGTGTGTAAAAAGAAATATTTCTACATAACAAAACAATAACTTGTTTTGACAAACAACATGTTTACGGCAAAGTGCGACAAGCTAATTTGGACCTTAACTTCATAGCGACAAGTTTTCGTTGTCAGCCGTTTTGATGGATTTTATTTACTTTATCAAAAACAGCTGCTTACGTATTCATCCGATTTCGGAGCAGCTCGTCTCGATCCGTGCGAGCTTCGTACAGTCTACACATATACGTTTAGTCGCACGCACTCAAACACCGTGCCGAAGTCTGCCGAACTGAAACGACGTTAGACGAGGGTGTTAGGTTTATTTTCGTTACGGAATTTCTTGATTCGGTCGCCGCGCTCAAAGACCGCGATAAAAACTATGCAATAGCTTAAAAAAAAACGAACAATTAGACAATGATGAAAATGTCTAAAGAGCAACGAAGATTGAAGCGGGAGTTTCACTTCGCAACACAACCAATCCATGTCGGATCCGCCAAAAAGCGTGAAAAGCAAAAACCCTATCTTTATTATTCAGTAAGATTGAGATGTGTTTTCACCATTGTCTAACTGTCTAACACATATTTTTCCAGCTAGGGTCGACGATAATGTCCTTTAGAGTTTTTAGTGTAGCATCATAATCATATCAAATTATTATGATATTAAAATAAATATCTTTGAATTATACTAAAGTAGAAAACTTCTATTCCAAGTAGTGTATTAAGACATATAGGCATTAATAATTACAATACCAACTCAGTAGACATACGCATGCAAATATTAAAATTCTAATAAATAAACATTTGAAAAATTATATAAATTCTATGGTCGTCGAAAAAAGCCCCATATTATTCAACTTTCGATAAAAATAAATGGTTATTATAAATGTAAGAAACAAATATTTTAAAGCCATGCCTAAAATAATATTAAGATAATATAATTTAAGATGTAAATTTTAGAAATGTAAAAAAATAAATATAAAATACTTAGTAGATACGTATAGTTAGTATAAAACACTCTCAAAGTAATTACTTAAATTATGAGTGATTGTAAAAAGTTATCCCTGTAATGCCGGCTCCATACGTTGGCCAAACATGTATATACCCACATTGCCCAAAATAAGCTTATACAAATTGACAGTAGTACAATGTTTTAAAGATAAATTTCGAATACTATGGCTTACATTGGCTTAAGTTGGCTCAACGTGTGGAGCCGGCATAAGGCTATTAGGGTACCATGAAACAAAAGTTACTATAGGTTACTTTACTATAGAAAAATAGATAGTTTGAAAGTTGAGTTTTGTTTACCTACATAATAAAAATACGTTACTGGACCTTGGGAACTAATTAATAATACTTAATTTATAATAATAAGTTCATTGTTTCAGCCGCCTTTTAAACCTTTGGCCGCCAAGGACGTGATATAACGTCATTCAATAACTTGATCGAGACACCAATGACGTCTTATAGCGTCCATCGCACTTCAATTTTTGACGGATGAAAGTTGGCCAATGTTTATTTTCAGAATCATGAACATTTATAACTGTTCATATTATTTATTGCTTGGTGTAGGGAATACAGTTTTTTTTTATTAGCGTGGCGGTCAAAGGGTAAGCAAATAGATTCCTGTATTGGGTGGATCTGCTCCTCAATATCTTGATTTATTTTTCCAAGATCTAGGAAGACCATTTGATTAAATCTCTAATAAATAAATCCTATAAATCCTAAATTTATAGTAATTATTTTGAGAGAATATTATAATCAAATATTAGAATTAAATGCGGACAAAAAGCTGTTGAAGACAATAAAAACCTATTTATAAATAAAATGAAAATTTGTAATTTTAATTATGTACTTATTAGAAATAAATTACTTGTAAGTGTGTTAGTCAGATAGTGTATAGTGATAACTTAAATTAATAGTTTAAATATGCAGTTATGTATATAATATATATATAATGACTGGCCTGTTGGTCTAGTGGTTAGTGACCCTGACTGCTAAGCCGGAGGTCGTGGGTTCGATCCCCACCCAGGACAAATCTTTGTGTGATGAGCATAAAGGTTTCTTCTGTGTCTGGCTGTAATTTATCTATAATATGTATGTATTTAAAAAATGTATTTAAGTAGGTATATCAGTTGTTTAGTACCTACCCATAACACAAGCAAATATAATTGCTTACTATGGGACTAGATGGCGCTGTGTGAATGTGAAAATTTATTTAATTACCTATATTATATAAATGTTTTGATTAGAATTATACAAATTTGTACATACACATAAACTTATATTTAAAAAATAATTATTAACTACATCTAGCAACGTTCATGTCTTCAATGTTGTAGTTTATAATATAAATCTAAGAAGCATTACCTGAAAAATCAATGAAATTTCTAGATACAAGCTCTCAAACGAACAGCCAACAAAAATAATGGCACCTCGACATTACAGACATACCAATCAGAAAAAAATACATGAATCAAAAAAAAATTATGAAAAAAAAAATAACTTACTGTTATGTAAAAAAAATATTTGCAAATTACATACGTACATTGCAAGTTAATAGAAAGCTTGTAAAAATACGGGCGATTCCGCCCGCGCCTATTTTGATTCCGAATACTCTTTTTTTTAATCCTTTTTGAGTGCCTACCTATACTACCATAGGAATCTGCATACGTAATTTCAAGTTTATTTTCCCTAAATACCTACCTAATGCCAGTTGCAAGCACACCGGATGCGTAAGCGTGAATGTATCACTGAGTTATTAAATGTATGGAACTGTATAAAACATGACACACCACTTACGTAACATACTGTCGCACTCAGAGACGTAACTTTAAAGTGTATTTAGTAAAAATGTGTAATACTTAAGTCTATACGCCTAAAGACGATTATTCAATGAAAAAATTGTGTTAATGACAGATTACTGCTAATAGACGTCTCTGAATGCGGCAGTTAGACGTGAAAAGTGTAGCCCCAGTTCCCTCAGTGGTATCACACTTAAGTATCCAGTGAGCTCGGGTCTTAAATAAAACTTTTTTTTCTAATTCTAAGTAAGTTTTTATTATAATTATTGTACATAAAACACTTCGTGTCCTAGCAATGTTTCAATATATAATACTTTTAATATGTGTATGTCAGCCATTTTGTTCTTACTGTGATATTATTTTGTTACTGTTGGTGTAACGTTTTTATTACTTAATAAATATTTATATTATAAAAGTAGGTAGATGTGATTGTAGAATAATTAGGAAATTGTTAAGAACTCATTAATGGTCTTGCCCCACAATGGGCCATAATGGCAATTGGACCATTTTCAATTATCTTGTCTCCCAACTAATAAATTATTTGATTGAATTCGACGTCGCCGTCAAAGACGTCTTATTTGAGTACATTAAGCAGCCAGCAAAGATGCCTAGTATTAGTGTAATAGGTATCTACAAATGTTTATTGCACATTGTAAATAACAGATTGGCAGTTAAGCTTCATACAAATGGTAGGTATCTAAACGTGTTCTGCTAAATATTATAAAATTATCCAATTACATTGTGTTGGTTATAATTCGCCCGATTCAGTGGTAATGGTTTGCGATCACCACTGTCACTGATGTAGCAGTCATTGTCTAGTCTGTAATCAGCCATTATAGTCGATTATGCCGGGAGACCATTAAAGGGATAACCACGATTGTGTAACTGTTTACTACCTTTAAAGAATATTTTTGATGTTAAAACCTATTTAGCTGGCGTATAGCGCTTGATACATTTTAATTAAACTTACATATTTTATGTAATTTGGTGTACAATCATCGAAAATTCCGGTACGTCTATGATACAGCCAATAAAACGGAGTTTTTTCTGATAGTACTTAATTTTTTTCTCTCACAATTCTCATTGTTGTCAAATAAATGTGTAGCTATAAATTATTAAAAAAAAAAGGTATCTGTTTTATTTCTCTGCTTGCAAATATTTCTGGTTATCTTTGTGATTAGGTACATAAATGAGAGGACCTGTACCAAGTGGTGCTCTTGATTGGAGATATTGGACGTGGAGTAGGTCGCCCTCCAGCTTGATGGTCCGACGACCTAAAAAGGTCGCTGGGTCTGACTAGATGCGGAAGGCGGAGGACAGAGTGTTATGGCGCGTGTTAGGAAAGTCCTACGTCCAGCAGAGGACTGTTATATGCTGAAATGATGATGATGATAACGATGATTGGACGAAGTCCACTATCTATATTGATGAAATTATTATACGGGCTACAGACTAAAGCGCCAGCTTTACCCGGTAATTCTGTCCCCGTTGACACAGACCGTCGCGTCGTATTTAGAAAATAATAATAACAGCGACATGCACGTTTCTAGACAATCATATTTTTGTTATTAAAATCTCTGATGCTGGCCAAGCCAGTGATAGTCACACGAAGGTATACTGATAATAAAATTGCAACATAATAAAGTCTTACAGCTGAGAGGGTTTAGGCGATAATAATCAACACAATTAAATTATATATTATAACTAATAAAAAAATATTTTATTAATTTCCACGCAAAGCGCAGCGTGGGGCGGCCCCCCGACAGATGGACCGACGACCTAGTAAAGATTGCGGGTGGCCGTTGGATGCGGGCGGCACAAAATCGCTCGCTGTGGCGGAAATTAGGTGAGGCCTATGTTCAACAGTGGACGTCGTTGGGCTGATATGATGATGATGATGAATTCACACACGCTGGTTCAATACTAGTTGGGGGGTCAAACAATACCTTTACAATTTAGGATATATATACATATACTTATATGTGTTTCCTTATTCCTTAATATGGTTTTTCTTCACCGTTTCCATCATAGAACTCATAGGTAGGTACACAATAATATAAATTTTACATAGGTACTTAAACTTCCCAAACAATTTCCCATTCGGCTATCATATCTGTTCCAATTATGAAAACTTTATTTAAATGAAAGATTGTAATTGATGATGAGTAATATTTAATACATTAACATCAAATACACAAAAATACAACAAAGAGTACAACATCACATTTATTAATACCTAACATTTAATAAAATAAAACCAAAGAACATATATCTCCTAACTAGCTAGGAGATATATTTAAGTTCCTTGAATAAAACTTACACTAGCGTCATCTGTTGATAGACATAATTAAACAGTACAGAGCCATCTATTGACAAGTAAAATAAAAAGAACACATAATTGTCATCTTAATTTTGAACGAGAGATGACGTTGAGTATCCAATACATACACAATTTAATTTACAAAAATAACAGAAAATACGACAAAGTCAATTCGCCGATCGTATACAATATACAAATTATAAAGCGATTTTAATAATTAGCAACATGATTCAAATGTTTTAAACTATATTAAACTAAAATTTATTGTCACAGCAAATAGCCTATAAAGTGACATTTGAAATGTAAGACTCGAAAAATCAACCCCTGTATACCATAATCACATATCTTTTCTATTCTTACGGGCGGTGACGTTTCTTTCAACCCCGTGCAGGGTTTGCGCACCGTATTATATACAGCATAAAAACTTTCCTAAGTTAAGAAGTTAATTTAGTCTGTGCAACCCCTCTTGACAAGTGACAATCGATTTGATCTATCTATTCTAACGACATGTCAGATTAGTACATTGAGCACATGACATGTCAATAGCTTATGTCAAGGATGTGTTTAAATGTTTTGAAGTGACATTTAAATATTTCGAATAAAATCAGCGAGTTTGCCACTTGTCTAGGTGGGCTGATAGTGATAATTCTATATTTTTAAACCATACACGTATAGTGCTGTAGTTTTTTTATAGATCAAAATTTGGCTCAAAAAGTGCGTAATGCTAGGACCAAAAATACATTTCGTTTCTATACTTTAGCCAAATTGAAAATAGAATGAACAAGTAACATTTGACTTTACTAACCAATAAAAATAATTCAACAGCTTAAGCCTCGACGAAACCAATACGTTCTACCTGCGTCCTGCATGCACGGTAGCGATCATTGTCTGCGTCGTCCAATGAGAACGTGATGCGGGTGATCGTCACCGTGCACGACATACGTGGACATACGTCATAGCGGACGCCGACTGAACGCTTTGGTTTGGCTACGCCTTTAACAATCATTTTGAAATGTTGATATTATGCCATTGAGTCAAAGTCAAATCTTTTTATTTCATTTGGATCACATACATGATACTTATGAACGTCATACAAAGCCAGAAAAAGTGTCAGTAAATTTGCCTACGGCCAGTACTGACAAGGTTGAGCTCTGAGAAGAACTTGGCAACAAACTCAGGCCACTCTTTTGAATCGCCATAGTTGTTACAATTTTAATTGGTTACAGTTTGAAATATCACAGAAAGTACAGAACCAAAACACCATACTAAATCAAATTCAATAAAATTTGGATATGAGAAAATTGATATCAGCATAAGAAAGTTATTATATATTCGAAAGCTAGAATAGATAGATGGATGTTTGTTACTCGATCACGACAGAACGGCTGAAAAGATCTGTATGAAATTTAGCACACAGATCGATTAAAGTCTAGAATAGCACATAGGCTACTATTTACCAGTACACTCCGCGTGTGGAAACTAGTATATTAAAAATTTAATCTTAACATACAATTTGACTTTTCCGTCTTGATCCGACGGTTAATGTGAAGGTGGGCAGGACACTTGGCAAGAAGGGATAACGAACGGTGGACCATGATAGCTAGAGAAGCTATCAGGCCAGCGGGCAGACCACCGGCCCGATGGTCAGACGATATCGTCAAGATCATAGGATCTCCGTGAGAAGTGGCGCTGTAGAGAAGAAGCCTATATCCAGCAGTGGGTGGATGTGGGCTGATGATGATGATGATTCAATTTGACAGTGATTTCTTTTTATTTATTCTATATTCAATTTGGCCATGGTATAGAAGGTGAGACCTATTCTTCGGTTTGAAGCATTCCCTGTATCGCGCTTAACAGACATACCTAAATAAAAAACCCACCCTGCTTGCCATTTTAATTGACAATAATGGCATGCTGACTACTACGCCAACTTATTAGTCTTTCGGGTATTTATTGTCTCCCTTTTTTATTAACAAAATTTACTTACAAAATTAAAAATAGTTACTTAGCGAATAAAAATCATAGTACAATAGTGGCTAAATCAATGACTTAGAACCCGTAAAACCGTCATATCAATATAATGACGATAACATTTTTTTCTAAAATTAATCTATACAATATTAGATCATATAACTAAGAAGCTGGACCCTAAAGTGGGTATTACACTAAACGGTATTCAGGGTGGGCCTAGCCCCTAGCAAGGGCATCGCACAAATTCTCCTGAGGATCGGTCCCAAATACATTTGAAACGTGAATGCAAAATGTATAATTCAAAACACACCAGTCAACAACTGCTCTCCACTCTAACCATGAAACGACTGAGGCGACTGAACGCCCTAACTACTCTATTTCTTATTATTATTACACTTCCCGATTTTAATTGCGCTAAATAAGCTAGGCCACCAGTCGCTCTCATTCGGGACCCTTCCTCTCTTCGCCTTATTACACTGTCCCGATTTAGGGAAAGGGACCCTGAATACCGTATTGTAACCCTCTAAGTCTGAGGGCTAAGTGAGAGTTTTTATTTACATGCAGAAAAATACATAATGGCAGAAAATACATAGGTAGAAGAAATAATTTCATTTTTATCAGGTTTAAATTTACAATCCGTTTACGGTGCGGGCGCTTTTCAACGGTTTAGTATCAGGGCCCTAGCATGTTAGGGTTAATACTAAAACATTACTTATAAGATAAAATAATCAGAATAAATAATGAAAAAGCGCCATCTATTTATCAAATATAAAAGTTAAATTTGTCATGTATCAATAATAGGTGGCAGTAGTATCTTAATTTTACCAAGTTACTACTGCCATCTATCCGGCGAGAGTGAAGTCATATCGTTATCAATTTATATAAATTCGGTTTTGAACCTGTTTTAGAGTAGAATAGGGTCCTTATTAAAATGAAGGACTTACAAATGTTTTAGGTATACACAATTTAAAAATAAGGGCCCTTTTTTATGCTTCGGCATACAAATACATTTTGATTAGGTGCCCCAAAAATACATTTTATACAAATACATTTTGATTAGGTGCCCCAAAAATACATTTTATACAAATACATGTTGATTAGGTGCCCCAAAAATACATTTTATACAAATACATTTTGATTAGGTGCCCCAAAAATATATTTTATATAAATATTTATCGTCTACAAATAAATAAGTGTAAGAGGTTTTATAGGTACAATTATGTAGCCATAGTTATACTTAATTTTAAAGTATAATAGCTTTTCTATACGGTGATAAACTTGCGTTCCAACAGTGATCTTGGTCCACAGCCGGCTACACGGTTGGAATCCACCAAGGGCACCTCTGTGGAAGGCAAATTTATAACCATGTAGCACGGCTTTAAATAATTTTAATGATACCTATTTATTAAATTTTGTAGGTATGTAGTTAGCTATATAAAATTTTAATCAAGTAAAAATATAATTTTACGAGTAAAGCCGTGGAAATAAATTAGTTCATATAATTAAACTTAAGAATGTACTTACCTACTCATCTATAGGTTTAGTACCTATAGTATAATAGCTGAAGAATTTGTATGACTGCGTTAATTTCAGAACCTACTTAATTGATATGAATTTTAAAAAAATCGCTAGTGTTGAATATACCATTTATCGGGGAAGGCTACAGCCCAGGGGTTCGCAATCTGATTTTCTGAAAATTTCTTTTCTTTTTTTTTTTTTTAAGACAACGACCGCACTAGGGTACAAGCCTAGTGTCGCGGGGAGCTTTACAAACATGAAACTAACGGACACAAAGTACACCCAGACTAGAAACAAATATCTATGAATCACACAAATATTTGTCACGTGTGGGAATCGAACCCACGTCACCCAACACGGCGATGTAGTGGCGAGGCGACCACCTAAACCACTGCGCCATGGTGACAGTCTTTCTTTCTTTACTTTCTAATACGCACAGAGTAGCGCCGCGGCATTGACTTTGACTTTGATTATAATTATCACAAAACCTTAGTATCAATGAAACGCCCAACAGATATTAAAAGTTAAGTAGATAAAAGTCTAACACTTACTTATAATCTAAAACTATGTTTACATCTAACGACACAGAGCGTTTCAGACAAGTAGCCCGGCAGACACTGACAGACACGTAGTATATACGGATCAGACAAAATATATACAGGGTGTATACGACGATACGACATTAAATGAAAAGGCAGCCAGTGTTAACCCTTATAAACATATTCTAATATAAATTATTAAAAAAAAAAGAAAAAAAAAATAATAATAATCTACACATTATTTAAAGTCGAAAAATTTAAGAATATAAAACTACACATTATTTTTCTATCATGACGTTTTCGACATGACGACGACAAAAGTGCGGAACAGAGTAAGAGATAAGATAATATGAAAGAGTCAGAGATAGTTAAATGAATTGAATGACATAATGACAACATACGATTAACGTAAATACCTACAGGTTGTTTAAAACTGTGAACAACTGTGACATAAAGAAAGTACATTTGCGTCTAAACTATTGCAAATTTCTGTTAAATTTTTTTGGTATAGCCTTCTAACATCACATGCTACACGTAGTTTCATTTAATGTCGTATCGTCGTATACACCCTGTATATCTTTCAGCGAACACTGGCCGGGCACGGCCCCTGTCTGTATGTGTCTGGCACGTTAAATGTCTGTCAATTGAAACGGATCTATGTAAGAATACTACACAAATAGATTTATCAAACTACGACAGCAAAACAGTTATTCTTATATCAAAATATATACTTAAACCCTAAATTATGTATCCTACAATAAAAAAAACAACACTCGAAATTTCTACATGTGACTTAGTTCGTTTCGATATTGATTCAAATGTTTAAAATTCCAAAATGGCCGCTGTTACTTTTTTTCTTTAATGTAGCTTAAGGGTTAATTTTACAAACATACACTAAATTAACCCATATTAAGTAAACTCCGTAAGCTGATATGTTTATAACAAATAAATATTTAAAATTCGTAAAAAAAAAAGCTATATTCTCGTACCTACACGAGAAATATATTTTTTTTCTTTTTGTAAGGTATAAAATAATGTGAGTTATAGATATGTACCTATTTTTATTTTATTTTAAAGACGTTCGTACGAGGGGCCCTACACGAACATTCCGCAGTAGGGACCAAGCCCTGTTTCGCGGGAGATTTTAAAAACATACAATTAACGGGTACCAACTACACCCAGACTCGAAACAAATATATATGAATCTCACAAATAATGGCTCGCGTGGGAATTGAACTAAAGTCACTCGGTGCGGCGATATTAGTGGCGAGGCGACTAACCGCTGCGCCACAGTGACAGTAATCACCTTTTCATCGATACTTAACTCGAGACGTACTTAACGTATCGAGAGCTCGATACTAAAACTAAAATTGGCGGCAGAAACATACACTGTCAAATTTGACAGCTCGATATGTTTAAAGAGTTTAAGAAGAAAGTAGTTGTCAAAAGTTAAGACTACAATTCGTTCAATTTACGCCCGATAGAGGCGCTGTTTCAAATGTCATACACTTTTATCTCGAGTTTTTATTTTTGTTTTAACAAGCTTACGGCTACAAGAGCATCACATGCGCGTTTCCGACCCTTTAAAACCCCTTCCAATTCTAATGAGCTCTATACACCATTACTCAGCAGCAGAAACACAACCAGTGGCGTAACTATAGGGAGGCAGGGCTGGCAAAATGCCACAGGCCCCCGACTTAAGAGGGCCCCGAGCTCAAAAGTAAATTTTTAACAATGTACCTTATTATGTACATGAGTTATATAAAAATGATTTTCCTTCAAATTTATTTTAATGTTTAAATATCTACTTAGAATCTATAAAAGTGTGACAACTAGAGACCATAATACAAATTCAAGTTAATATTAAAATTAAACTAGGTACAACGTGACGATTCCTACTGATAGGGCCCCATCATAAGAATTTGCCACGGGCCCCAGATGGTATAGTTACGCCTCTGAACACAACACAATGTTACTATGGCTGCAGTCTTTTCTAGAGCAGAGTTAGTGTGTCTGCTGCTGTGGTGGAGGCTCCACATATTTTATTCTACCATTTCTTTTAGTTCTAACTAGGATGGACAATCTCTTTACATATCTAAAAAAAATCTATAGTTTCTGTGTCACCATCTAAACCTTTCACTATATACGTATGCTCAGTCCGCTCTGTATAACCTTCGGTCTGTCCCCTGTGTCATACGATCATTATTAGGGGTCTACCCTGTCACCAAACTTACTTATATCACATTATATTATAGTGGAACATAAATAAAAAAGTTTTAGAAGAAACAAAACTGAAGAAAAAAAAGGAAAATTTGTGGTATCAATTATATAAATCGACGAAATTTTCGGTAATCTAACATTTTATAAACATTTTCAAATAGTTAAATAAATAGGTAAATAAAATTAATATAAAAAACATTGTATAATAATAAATAATAATAATATTGTCCGTATACATTATACCGATCAAAAAGGCGGCTGTTGTATAAATGTCGCTTCACAGCAAATAAGTAAAAAAATACTGACGACCTTGGTTTGATCAAATATTATTTGGGGCTAAAGATTTTAATCAATTTTATTGACGTTTTTGAACATCACAACCATTGTATGAATATTTAATCTATGATATTATGCAAACTCGATCGATTTTGTTTTTTGTAGTTTTGAACTTCACCAAAGGGGTGATGAAACAACTGAAAAGAGACAAACGCCCTGATTCTGACTCATCGGATTGCTCCCGGATCGTAAACTTTTTCGAATCTTAGAACGACGTATTTTTACAGCTTAAGTTATTAAGTGTTAGAAATTAGTTTACCGAATAGAAAATTAAAAACTGATTAATATACGATTTTTTCTACATCCATCTATTTATTAACATTCTGTTTTTTAACTTTAAATAAACTGACAGTTCTGGCCGAAAATATTCCGACAACTCAGAATCAGGGGGAAGGTCCTTACGTGCCTTAAAGTATGATTCCGATCTCGGCAACAATCTGCAATGCGACTGCAGCACTACCGGTCCCCGTATATTCTCTATAGCAGGAGTTCCCAACCAGGGGAGCGTAGAAAAATGTCAGGTAATAGACACGTTTACATTTCCGAAAACGTTATATATCGTATCTGGTATTGTACTTAATAGAAATTCAAATAAAAAATTTCGTTGATAAAAAAAATACGTGTTTGAAAATTTTGTTGAAACTTAAGGGGGGTATGAAAATATACTTCTCATCAAAAAAATCGAAACACTATTGATTTTTTTGTCACTATTGATTGGTATCTCTGTTATGGAATGGCCAGCAAGGAGCCCCGACATGAATCCCATTGAACACCTATGGGATGAATTTAAAAGACGAATTCGAGCAAGAGATCCTGGCTCTCTCTTGGCCAGTTGCAAAATGCAATTCAAGAAGAATGGGATAATATTCCACAACATTTAATAGTGACTCTCATCCGATCGATGAAAAACCGGATGGAAGCAGTAAACATTATGATTTGGATTTACAAACATCATGCTACCCCCTACTAAACTATAATTAATATTTATTCTTAAAAATAAATATTTTTCTGAAAATCCTTCCGAAGCATCAAATTGCAAGGTGTTTCGATTTTTTTGATGACAAGTGTATTATTATGGGATCGGGGAGGCTTAAGCTCTGGTTTCCTCCAAAAGCGGTGGCCTCATTAAACGGACGCAATATGATGGCCGCAAAAAGAAGGCCGTCTTTTTAAGGTGAACAGACCACAAAGTACGTGTCAACGGTTACAAACGGACGACCTTGATTTAGCGTTACTCGTATATTTGGAAGATGAGCGATCATCAGAAGACGAAAATAATCGTATGGAGGAATGCGATTTATACAAAGCTCGTTCTACCGAAAGTGCTTTTGAAATTAGCGCGTCGTCGTCTACACTGCAATGACGAAAAGTTTAGGGAATACTTTTGTCTTACACCAGTTTTATTTGATTATGTATTAAATCAAATAAGAGATGAATAGAGTTATAATCCATAAAACAGACATTACCGCTATCGAAAAAAACGTTCACAGACCATCCGACACCGCCATGACGGCCGTCATGCAAATGGCGGCACCGCTGTTTAACGATACGGTGTTGTTTGAAGGTTTGAAGACGTTCCCTAGGAAACCGCACCATCTTGTTTTATGGACAACGTTTCAGTGACGTCATTCGACGTTATATAGTGGCCGCTAAATGACACCGCTATCCTAGGACACCAGAGCTTTAGCGAAGTAAAGGTTGGAAAACCCTGCTCTATAGGTTTATATGAGATTACATTAGAACTCCGCAGCAATGCCGCGGCAGCACTGCTGCACAGCAATGTTGCCAAGCCACTCGAAACCAATGCGGCAGGCAGCACTGCTACGCAGCACCACAATGGCAGCACTGTTGCAACAGCCCTTTTTTTTGTCTGATACGGCACGCGTCTGATACGATAAGTGAGTGTGCATAATATTTGATTGTATTTTTAAATTTGTACCTTATTAAAACTGAAAATGATTTCATGTTTTTAACAGATCACACGTCTTTCCAGATAGTACGATTTATAAATATTACAAATTATAATTTACATCACATCTTGCAGTCTTTTAGAATCTCTTGCCGATATTTTTTTACGATATTATGCTATGCAATAAATGATTTTTCTAAATAAAACAAAAGGTCTTGCAAGGAATAACAGTTAAGTTCTCTAAATGTAAGATTTAATAGAAGAATATAAAACGTTTTTTGTGAAGCTTTGGTAATTACCAATTGGAGTAGAGCATAAAAATGTATAATTATATGCGTTATCTCTCAAATAACAAAACCATGTATAAAAATTCCCAACAAGGGAAGGGGAATTTTTTTTTTCGATTCCCTCAATAAATTGGCAACTTGGAGTTTTTTTTTTATAAATCCATTTTAGAAATGATTGTATCTAATTCACAATAAGTATATCAAATTTTATCTATCAGAATATTTCATTAAAGCACCAAATTATCCAAATTCAGTGAAACCAATACGTTTAAATCCATTTTTTTATTTTATGTTCAATGTCAATATTAATAATTTATCAAGATTAATGGCAATATTATAATCCCTGTAGTCACGGATTAAGAGTACATAATGTCACTACCCCATCTCAACCCGTGGGTGTCGTAAAAGATGACTAAGGGAGTATGCAGATTTAGCGCACTGTGAATAAGGGAAAATTTGAAACAAACCCTATACCAACCCGTCTGGTCAGCGTGGTACAGTAAGCTAAATATCCTTCATATTTTTTGGAGGAGACTCGTTCCCAGCATTGGGACGTTTATGGGATGAAATGATGTCAATATTAATGATTTTAGGTATCTTGTTTATTTTAGATGACAAGTCATCTATTCATGGCATCATATCTCCCAAATTGTATACGGAGCTATTCATGTCCAAGCCAGTATCGTATAAAGATATTGCAGTATTCACATCTGGATCCATAATTAACAGTTCAGGACTCAAATTATTCACTTTTGAGTCGTTTAAATTGAAGTCAAATACAGGCTCGGCGATATTTATATCAGTAACCATTGGATTATCAATAGGGTTATTAGAATTCATAGTCTCCGTAATATTATAATTAGAGGCAAAAATATCACGGGATATATCCTCCACACTAATTACACCACTAATCATAGGATTATCAATTGGATTATAGTAACTAATATTAGTATCCATGATATTAGTATCCATGATATTAGTATCCATGATATTAGTATCCATGATATCATCATTAGATACCATATTAGGTGATATATTTGCCGCACTATATAAATAATCCTGAAACAAAGAGCCAGGGTCAATAGTCTCGATATTTGGAACAAGAAATCCAGATACAGCAGTATTTATATCATATAACGCATTATTTGGATCTGTTATTATTGTATCCGTATCAAGCGCCATATTGATATTAGGATCGAAAGTATATATTTGTGGAATAACAGTATCCATTGGATATATGGATATAGGATCCAAAGCATCTGTTTGAGAATTAGTAGTATCCGTTGGATATATGGATATAGGATCGAACGTGCCTATTTGAGAAACAGAAGCATCCGTTGGATATATTGATATAGGATCGAACGTGTCTATTTGAGAAACAGTAGCATCAGTTGGATATATGGATATAGGATTGAAAGAATCTATTTGAGAAATAGTAGTATCCGTTGCATATATGGATATAGGATCCAAAGAATCTATTCGAGCATAAGTAGTATCCGTTGGACATACGGATATAGGATCCAGAGTTTCTATCTGAGCAATAGTTGTATGTGTTGGATATATGGATATAGGATCAAAAGTCTCTATTTGAGCAATAGCAGTATCCGTTGGACATAAGGTTATAGGATCCAAAGTCTCTAATTGAGCAATAGTATCCGTTGGGTAAATTAGGATATAAGTTTCGGGTTCTTCTGAAGTCAATAGTGTATTTATTTCTGGTATGGAGTCATTAGGATTTATAATTAGATTTGTTAAATCCATTGACAGATTATTGGAGTCTAATGGATTCATTTGGAAAGTTAAATCTGTTGTTTCAACGGTTGAAGCTATTGGAATAGGTTTAATAGTATATGTTACATTAGTTACATTAGAATTATTTGAAGTAGATACTGCGATATTATTATTTTGATCACCTCCGTGTACCAAGTCAACGTGAGTTTTATAATTATCTTCGAAAGCGAAGTCCATGTTACAAATGTTACAGAAATATGGTCTCTTCCTATTACTTGTTTTATATGGTAAATTATCAACCATAATAATACCATGGACAGTATTCATATGCTTTTTATAATTGTCAGCAAATCCATAGTCCATCTTACAGCTGTTACAGTAATACGGTCGAGCTTCCATATCAATTTGGTGTTTATTTTTCATATGTTCTTTATAATGAAGTGAATTATTAAAATTTTTTTTGCAAACTGCACAGTGAAAGGATATGAGTCCTGTATGCAATAATTCATGTTTCTTCCAAGAGAATTCTTTTTTGAAGGATAGCCTGCAGTACCCGCAGGGGAAGAAGTTTTTTTTGGTATGTTTTGATATCATATGTTGTCTCAGTTCACCTTTGATTCTGAACTGGTCACTACAATCAGCGCACTCGAATTTCATTTCCAAATGAACCACTCGAATGTGTTCATTTAAAACATTTCTAAGATCGAACTCTATGTCGCAATACTTACATTTGTTACCACTTTTAAGTGATATACCTTTACCTTTTTTTGTAATTTTCTTATGAGTTGTTATACGTGACTTTCTATTACCAACTGGTCTTTTCTTTGATGCTAAACGACGTCGTTGCTTTTTTATATCAGATACTGTATTGGTCGGTTTATTTATAAATTTAGATATATGAGCTGTTAAGTCAGAATTTAGTTTAAAACATTCCCCACATTTCTCACATTTATAATCTACATTATGCTTACTAACAACATGGATTAAGTATTGGTTTTCATTTGTGAAGTTCTTGTCGCAATACTCGCAGGTGTTTCTGAAAGAAAATTTGTATGCTATAAAATTTTGTCTGTTTGTATAATTTAGTGTTAGGCGCAAACGGGCCACCGACCACAGCCTAGCACGGTACCACCAACAGCGTTAGAAGCGAGCGACAGCCACCGGTGTTTAAAAAGCGCCAAATTTTATAACCCGCTAAATATATGAAAAATTGTGTGAAGTCGCTGTCGCTGGCCACCAGTGGCTGTGGTCGGTGGCCCGTTTGCGCCTATCCTTAAAGTTGTCAGAAAAAAGCAGTAACAGTTTAGCTAATTTTTTATTACCCGACTGACAGGAAGGGTATTGTTTTTCGCGCGTATATTGTATGTTTGTAAATTTCTTTATTCCCTCGTTTCTTCGAAACGGCTGGATGGATTTCGACAATTAAGGTATCGTTAGATTCTTCTCAAAAACCCAAGTGGCCTTACATAGGCATTATAAAAAAAAAGACAAAACGGCAGACTTTTGGCGCCAATTGTAAGAATTTTTTTTTTTTTTAACCAAACAATACATATGGATTAGGGTATCAAAATAAAGGGAATCGAACGGAGATTACGTATATTCAAAAAGAGATTATACATAATTTAATGGAGTCAAATTGTAAGTAGTTTTTTTTTAACCATACCTAATACCTATCAAGTTGAATATCAAAATAAAGGGAATCAAAAGTAGATTACAAATATATACATATATGTTATATATTTAAACTTAATCAGGAATAATAATTACAACAATTTTACGGTCTTTTTAGTGCGTTGCTTATCTGTTGATTTTTTCAGCCAGGTTATTTTAATTTTTTAATTATATTTACTTGTTTACGGTTAATGAATCAGCTTCGCATCATCGTCAACGTCGCCATTTAGGTCTTTCAGCGATTAGGTCTGAGCTGTTGACAAGATGTTAACTTGATACGTTCTTCATTAACTTTTGGGGGTCTGGCAGTTACGTAGCAAAAAAAGCCGGCGTATCCATGTAGTGACGGATTAAGAATACATAATGTCACTACCCCATCTCAACCCGTGAGTGTCGTAAAAGGCGACTAATGGAGTAACCTCATGCAGACAAGAGCACTGAGAGAAAAGGAAAATTCGAAACAAACCCTATATCAACCCGTTTGGCCAGCGTAGTATAGTACCTAGGCTAAATTCCCTCCACATTCTTTGGAGGAGACCCGTGCCCAGCAGTGGGAGGTCTATGAGTTGAAAGGATGAAAAGCCGGTGTTGTGAAGGGATAAACTTTGAAGTTCGTATGTTCAACTTGGATTATTAATTTAATGCCTTTTGCCGAAAACAAAATTGGTTTTGAATAATAAATAATAATAATAATATTCTACCACATTCACACAGCGCCATCTAGTCCCAAATTAAGAAATTATATTTGCTTGTGTTATGGGTACTACAACTGATATAGTACTTAAATACATTTTTTTTGTAAATACATACATATTATAGATAAATTACACCCAAACACAGAACAAAACTTCATGCTCATTACACAAAGATTTGTCCTGGGTGGGGATCGAACCCACGACCTCCGGCTTAGCAGTCAGGGTCACTAACCACTAGACCAACAGGCCTGCAAATGAATAAAATAGTACTGCTGTTTCCGCAAGTGTCTTTAAAATCAACCTACCCTATCTCTAATATAACACCTATTTGACGTCCGTATGTTTATCGCACGGCGCTTTCGTACGATGTTCGCTTCGCTCACATCGCGTGGTAGCTATCTATAGAACGATTCCTAGTAATATATATATTTATTATACTTACACCAACAATGGTCGATGTTCCCTCACGTGGCTAACAAACTGCTCGAAGCTGTTTTGTTCCTCTGAGCAATCAGCGCACTTCACACCGAAGCATTCCTCGTGGACCTCTTTCAGATGATTCCTCAGCGTCAATTGGTCTGTTAACTGGACGTTACAGTATGAACAGGTCCATGGGTAAATTGCCCAGGAAATCACATCCTAAAAATATAAGTAAAAAAATAAGGACTTGTACTTTTCAGGGAATTAATAGATATTATTATATACCTAATTAAAGTCTTTAAAAATTATATACTTACATAAAAAAAAATGAAAATAAAAAATTGCAACATAGCTGAATAAATCATCCCTTTAGTAGAAAAATGTTTTATCGTCACATTAACTTTTTCTATTGTCAGTATTTTACAAAATACAAATTATATTATTCGATAATTACGGTATTTAATGCCGAATTTATAATATTAACATTTTGTCTTAAGTGACTAAAAACATTAATAAACTAATGGGACGAAATATTAAATAACGAAATATGAAATAACGAAATATTTCAAAGTAAAAAACATAATTAAAACAAATAATAGGTTAGTACTTACTTTAAAAAAAACTGCAGAAAATAATGTCACAACAATTCTTTAACTTAAAAAACAGAATAACTTCAAATCACAAAACAATAACCTCCGTATATCCAGTAAGTCGGAAGACTTAGGCAATAAAAATTAAATAAAAACAGGAAGCACAACAAGAAACGTTTCTTAAAAGTATACAATAAAATAAACACAAGCAAGAAATATATAAATACAGAAAAAGAAAATCACAAGTTTTACGCTGCAAGGCAAATCTAGATAAGTCAAATATACAAAAATTTAAAATTGAACAAATTAAATAAACAAGACAGCCTCGTCGCGCAGCGGGAAGTGTATACGACTGTTGTGCAAGAGGTCCCGGGTTCGATTTCCGGGTCGGGTGAAAATGGTATTGGGTTTTTCTATCATGAAATTCCAGTATTAAGATTTTCCTGGAGTTTGGTAAACAAATGTTCCCGGTTGATAACAATAGGCTCGCCCCCTATTTCATGGGACCAAACATAGCTGGCGAAATGTGGGTGTGAAACACCTCTGCCTACCCCTTAGGGGAAAAAGGCGTGATGCTATGTTATGTTATGTTAAATAAACAAGATTAGGTGTTTACTTTTTAATCATTATTTTAAATGTAGTCACTTACCATCTGCTAATGGTGAAGGAAAATATCGTGAGGAAACCCGCATATCCTACAAGAAATTTCAAGGGTACCTCAGATCCACCAACCCATACTAGGCCAGCATGGGGATTACGGCCTAAAACCTTCACAGCTCTCTAGACAGAGAAGAGCAGATCCGAGTCCAGCAGTGGGACATAAATGGGGTTGCTTATGATGATATAATCATTATTATTATCAACTGTCTTGGTGGCACAGTGGATGTATTCACAACTACTGCATCAGAGGTTTAGGATTTCCAAGTCGGGCATAAACAGAATTCGGTTTTACTGCCATGAAATTGTCAGTAACAGTACGGAGTTAGGAATTGTTTCCGGTGCTAAATTTTATATTGGCCTTCTGTCATCTTCAGGATAGTGTACCCTTCATAACCATAGTTTTCCCAAACGTTGCGTTAATTGCATTTCTTAATAATAATATACGCGCTTAAAAGAAAAATGATTACACTCACCTCGGCTCCATCTCCCTGGGTCTTCACACACATCGCCTCCAACTCATTGACACTGAAGGGTTGTGGCTGGTGGAAATGACTGGTCAGGTTAGGGTTGAGTTCCCCGCACCAAACACAACTTGTTTCAGTATGGTAGTGCATGTCCCCGGGACGATCCAATGGCAAGTAGCAGTATGGACAATAATGGCTGGAAATTATTAAATTAAACCTATTAATTTATTTAATACTAGAAGTCACGTGGGGCTTCACTCCGGTCATTCTTTATTTGGCCACTGCTCAGCTCGTATTGGTCATAGTGTGATGTTATAGGCTATATAACAAATAAGTAAAAATTAATTTAATACTCACTTCAACTCGTCCTTATGCTGCCTTACATGGTGAATAAATTCTTCAAAGTTAGTCACATGACACTCACAATCAACACACTGCCATGCCATGCAAGTGCCATGGTGTTCCATACTGTGTATTCTGAGTTGGTCCATGGAGTGGTAGGGAGCTCGACAATGTTTACAGATGTATACATAAGTCTGCCATGAGCTTGGCGTGTAAGCGAGTAAAGTGAACACAGGGGCTGAAACAATAAAATAAAAAAAATAGTAGCCCATGTCTCTCTATGTGTATGTCGGTATTTATATGGTATACCGACAGGGTTGTTATTGTCAAATATAATATATAATATAAAGTTTATAATATAATAGTCAAGACTAGTGTAAGGGGCTCCACACATATGGCGAAGGACAGCGCATAGTAATTTTAACACTATTAAGTCTTTGAGCGCCATGGGGGTCACCGGTGACACCCAAACAGTAGATTTTCTATTCTGTGTTGGCGTTCAACGTGTTAATGACAATCTCATTGAAATAATGTCCAAAATCAAGTTTTTTTTTTCTTATATTCCTGAAACGCAAAAAACAGTTCTTACATACAATATAATATAATATGCAAAAGTGCTAGATATAAAATTAGATTTGATGATAGAGTGCTAGATAGATTGATACTGTCTGAAACCTATTATTATGTTATGTGAACCCAGGTTTAGTAAATGAGATAGGTATACAAGCAAATACTGCTGATGGCCTTTTAAGACCCAGTACAACAGAGCTGAGGCATCTCCGAAAGATTCCCACACTCATCTATCAATGAATATAGAAAACTGTCCTTGCAATATTTCTAGATACGGAAGACAAAAGCACTTAAGTAAATTTTAAGCCCTTATTGTCGTCGCTTGATGGACCTACAGCTTTGACATAAGTTTTATGGTACAGTCGACTATTAAATTTGAATTAAGCGTCTTGATTTACGTATTTATTCCAGCCAGTATATCGTAGATAAACACAGCGACTGTATTTTTGCAACTTTAGACCAAAAATTTACCTAAGTCTTTTTGGCTGTATTGTTGTATTTATAAAGTTCCGCATAGCATTTTAATATTACAATGGGACGCACAGCAGTGGTAGATCTATGGAAAATAAAACAAAGGCCGACATCAAATAAATATGATAAGCAGATGGTGATTTCGTTTGATATTTTTAAACTATCAAACATTTTTAGATAAAATATCTAGATGACCATACAGGCGTGTGTTAAAGAAAAATGGCGAGTGTGAGTATTGCACCCACTTGGAACATTAATATTAGTGGTGAGACTATAACCTTAACCACTATTCCACAGTGACAATTCAGACTTTGCTTTCTATCAAATAAAGGAGGATCACGGCTGTAGCGAAATTTAAAGTAGGCTACAACCATGAAGTTGCAGGGGGTATAAAACAATGTGAGTAAAACAAACAAAGTATTTTATTTGGTCAAGGAACTTATAAGCAACAATTAAAAAAAAAAAGAAAAGATTTCAGAATTTGAAGTGGATTACACATTCTCCCTCATTACAAAATACGGACTAAGCATTAAACCAGGTTTAAATTGACAACTTTGACACTAAAACAATGGCTTATGTCAATTTAAACCTGGTTTAATACTTAGTATAGTCCATATTTTGTAATAAGGGGGATTAAGTTCATTGTTGATGCATGAGTGTGTTTAAATATTTGCATGTTAAACTTTTTAACTAACTCTCTGAAACTACCATTATTTATAGTTTGTAAGACCCTCATTGTATACGAGACTTAAAGCAAATAAAAGTTTATAGTTATTTTATATATTAGTTTATATATATATGCAGATAAATTACAGTTGGCTTATTGTTGGACTTAAACCAAAGCAAAATTAACATTTATGCAGTTTTTTATCAAGCATTTGTTGTCCGTGTAGTGACGGATTAAGAATACATAATGTTACTAGCCCATCTCAACCCGTGGAAGTCGTAAAAGGCGACCCAGGGACCTTATGCAGAGAAGAGCACTGCAAGAAAAGGAAATTTCTAAACAAACCCTATACCAACCCATTCTGCCAGCATGGTATAGTGGGCTAAATTCCTTCCACATTTTTTGGAGGAGATCCGTGCCCAGCAGTGGGACGTTTATGGGTTGAAATAATGATGATAATTCGTTGTTGATAAAAACAGAGAAAATATACCTACATCTGGAGTATAAAAATAGGAAATAGATAAATTAACTTTCTTACCATTTTCGCTGTTATTATCAAAGCTGGATGGTTGCAATCGTAGACCTGTATTTATTTCAATGTCGTAATCGCTGGACAGATCACTGAACAAATCATTCACTTTCGCCATCGCTTTGTTATATATTTATGTATTTATTTCATCATACTGATGAAAAAGTCTGCAGCATATAGTCTCAATTTCAAAATATTTTAAACTATATAGGTAGATAAAATAAGTTTTAAAAACACTACAATCTATTAACTAATAATAATTCAAAAAAAGAAAATACATAATCAACGGCAAATATTTGAAATTTTTATTTTTATTTTGTTTGTTGAACGATTCTTAGACATTAAATAAAATAATTTTAAGACAAAACTGAATACATCTATGTCCACGTTATAGTTTACCTATTCAGTTTGTGCAAAATAAATGTATCCAGAAGACCGTGGGAGTAACTGAAAAATTTCGTCCATTTTGCGCGATTTTCTGAGCGAGACATGACAGTTTACTTTTTCTAAGGATGACGTTATTTCATAAACAAAAGATTTTGGGTTAGTTTCGGTTTTCACAAATTTTTTTTGTACGTAGTTCCAAAAACTAGTTATTTATAACAAAATTTATCAATAAATTTATATTTTACGACGACTGTTAAAACCATAATACATAGGATCCGCGCGTTATAACCGTAAAAATAAATAATTGTCAATTTTATTCGTCCGTCTCTAGTTGTCTACTATTCTACTCATGTTTGACAAAAGGATAAAAACCTAAAGTTTGACGGATACTTTTTCGTGTATTTATTTTAGAAAAACCAATAAAATAATGGAATAATCCGTATAATAAATATGGAAAACTTATACTGTCGGTTTTGTGCTGAGCCTAAAAGCTCTGAAAAACTGCTGAACCTGCAGAATGACGTTAAAAAACACGAAGAAATTATATTAAAACTTGCGTTTGTAAACGCCGTGTACGTCGACGTAACAAACACAGAAAATATGTTACCTAAAACGGTCTGTTTAGTATGTTATGATAATTTTAATAAAGCCTATGAGTTTCTTGCGAGTGTGAAGCGAGCACAGGCTGTATTAACCAACATATTCACAACCACAGACGATTCAAAATACGACCTCTCTGATGATGATCGAACAACAATTTTCGATGATTTTCTGTGCAATGATGATTCTACTGGCATCAAATTGGAGGATTCCAAGCCTAGTAAGTACACGGACGATGGTCCAGTTGACGTACGAGTCGAAGTGAAGCGAGAACTTAAGGAAGAGCCAGACTTAGACGACCAAACGGGTTACGACGAAACAATAAACGTTCAAGATATAATTGATGCGGCGATGTGTAACTCGTCCTTTACTTCTAATGTAACTATATACGCGAAAGAGATATCAGATTTGAGTAAAAAGGATGTAAAAACTTGGAAAGATTATCCTTGGCTGTGTGGGTACTGTAACATAGAGTTTTTAAACATAGACATGTTGAGATCTCACTGTAAAGTAGTCCATGGGAAATGTTCTGCGTTTATGTGCATTGATTGTAAGCTCGGGAGGAAAGAAGATTTCGCATCATTCATCAAACATGTCCGGAAACACAGGAAAAGTTTAAGGTATGTATGGTAATAAGATAAATATCTTAGCTTGCCAGGTATTCACTGTGCCGGGTCCATAGTGTAGTAGAGCGATTATTACCGGTGTCCATCACCAATTTGTCCACCACTGGTGGACAGAGAGACAAATTATGAAATTAAAGTTTTAGAATTAAAGTTCTGACACTGTACACAGTAGTGTACAATTGTTAATACGAAAACATTATCTTTCTTCACTCCTGGCGTATGGGCATTAACTTTAACTTTTTAAAACACCACTGGTGGACAGTATCAGAACTTTTCAAGATATGTTCCTCAGAACTTTTCAAAATAAGTTGCTTTGTGCACCACTGGTGGACAGAGCAACTTAATTTCATAATTTGTCTCTCTGTGGTGGCACCAGTGGTGGACACCGGGAATAATACTAGTAGAGTGAGGAAAATGGGCAGTGCTTGGGACTTGCGATTCCAGGAGTAGGTTTAAGGGATCACTTTCCTTGTACACTTCGCTCACCTTTCACTATCCATGTTCCTCTCTCTACGATTGTGTCTTTGCACATTAGTATATAGTTTGTGCTGTACTATGTAAAGTAAGTCTGAAAATATATTGAATTACATTCTTTTTTAAAAAAAATATTATATCGCCTTTTCAGACATCACTGTTACTACTGCGATTTTACAATCGACACACCAGAAGACTTGCCAGCCCACGTTAACAGTCACTTCACGAAGACACAACAAGCCTGCCCGCTCTGCGGAGAAATACTTAAAAATGAAGAATCATTGAAAATACATCTACGAACATTTAATGCAACGAAACAGAAACGTAGACCGAGAAGGAAGCCTGGTACACCGATAACAATAGAAGACTTAACTTGTAGCTTTTGTAAAAAGGTTTATAAAAACCCAAACAGCCTTCGAGACCACATGAAACTGCATACTATGGACCGTAAGAGGAACTACACTTGTGACCGTTGTGGCAAAATGTTCTATAACAAAGGTACTTTAACATCACACATATTATCTCATGACAAAATTCGTCCCCACGTCTGCCGAATATGTAATAAGTCATTTTTATACCCTAACATGTTAAGAAGGCATGTAGAAATGCATTCAGGGATCAAACCGTTCTCCTGCGAGCAATGCGGACGATGTTTTAGATTACAATACCAGTTAAATGCCCATAAAATCATTCACACAGACGCAATGCCTTATGTTTGTTCGTATTGCAATAAAGCATTCAGGTTCAAACAGATCTTGAAAAACCATGAAAGGCAACATACAGGAGCCAAGCCTTATGCTTGTCAGCACTGCGGTATGGAGTTCACGAACTGGTCTAATTACAATAAACATATGAAAAGACGGCACGGAACGGACACTTCGAAAAAGAAAATTACTCCGGAAGGAGTGTTTCCAGTTAATCCAGAGACAGGTCTAATTATTCAAGTAGAGGATCCTGTTGGAACTGAAGAGTGGAAGACTAAAATTATGGTGCCAGGAAAGAGGGGGAAAAAGAAAGTTATTAAGCAGGAGGATATCTAGCATATGTGTTGTTGCCCAATGTAATGGACTTAGAAGATGGTAAAAGTTTAGTTGTAAATTTTAATTTTATTTTATCTCTGACAGTATAGAATATCTGATTTTAATTTTATTTTGTCTGACAGTGTAGAATATCTTATTTATTTGCAAGAATATAAACTGTAATTAAATTGACACTACCAATAGTAGCTTTTAAAGAGCGTCAGTGATCGTGGTAAAACAATGTTAACTTTTAACGTTTTGAACGCCACATTATAATGGCTTATCCGTGCCCTGTACGCCAATCAGGAAATTCAGTTTGTAAGAGCAATAAAAATAATGATTTTATATTATGTCATATATTTTTATATACCGGATTTGCAGATATAGATATCCTTGACGCACAGGGCACGCTTGCGCTTGTCGAGTAACGCCGACGACTTTGGCGTTCAAAGCATTAAAATAACATTTGAAATGTGGAACTATGATCATGATGGTTTGATAATAGGATGGGCGATTAGTATACTCATTTATTATGTCCTAGGACCCTCGGTCCCAGCAGTTATATACAAACGTACGGAATGCAAGTCATATCACTTTAATATGCAACCAGTCGCAGTGAGAAGCGGTCGCATTCTTAAGCTCGCGTTCCGACCGTTTGTATGAAGTTACAATACTGTATGTAATTATACTGTGCCTTGGTCGTCGGTTCAAGATCGCCATTACTGTTACAAAATTTAAAGGTAAGAAATCGACCAATTGAATGCCAAGGTGCCAAGGACAATTAATATAATCTAAATGTCACAGTCAATGGAAACTATTATGTGTGAACTTGCCGCTAGAGGCGCTGGTGTCGTGTGTGGTCTCAGAAATGTCAAATCTCATTGTATTGGCTACGCGGGTTTACTTGAAAAATTGATTAAATTTTGTGAATATTTTGCCATTTCTGAACATAACCAGACATTACGACCTGTTTGTTGATATATTTATAGTACCTACGTTTTTAAGATTAAAAATATAATATGATTTAAATGTAATCTTTGTTTTCCCGTTATAACAAACGTTTGACAGCAATGACAGCTATGCTTCAGGAAGTTACCAATCAGATATCTGGTAATAAAAAATACATTTATCCGGTAACGGGTTGAGTTTGTTCTCCTGCAAAATGTGAAATGACCAAGACAACGGGCGACTCGTTAATTTATTTCATAGCATTCATAGGTAGCAGGTTGATTTTTTTTTTTTCACTTAATTTCAAGTATAATCTGACACAAATAGCTGAGCAATGGAATTGAGAGGAACTAAATGCCCTATTGTTAAACCGTCGAGACAGTGGCGCCCTCTTTGTGACGTAATTACTGCACAGAACGTTGTGACAGATTATACCTAAAATATTATTATTTTAATGTAAAATGTTAATAGTATTATTATATAGTGAAATATTTATATACTTACTAGTTAATAATTAATCGTAACATTTGCACATACAGTTTCGAAATATAAGAAAGCAATATTATATTTTTATTATGGCATTAAAATGTAAAGCACGAGAATATTTAATAAAAAATATAGAAAAATAATGATTGTTTTATACTTTTAAACTTACACTTGAAGAAATTCTATGAGTATGTCTGATCCCAGCATTAGACCAGCGTGAGTGGATTATGGCCTAAACCCTCAGCTCTCTAGTTAGAGGAGAGGAGACCCGAGCCCAGCAGTGGGACTTAATGGGTTGCTGATGATGATAGTAAAAATTTAGTAAGCTCAGATATATGGAGTGAATAACTAGGTATCTATGTAAGTATATTAATAATAAAAACCTGAAGAATAGTTTTTTTGTTTGGTTGAACGGAAACAAACTCAGGATTCTCAGGAACGACTGGTTCCAATTTGATTTTTTTGTATTAAATAGCCCATTTATTTAAACTATCTAAAGGCTGTTTAACATCACCCTAAAACCAAGAGTGAGGTGATGAAATGAAATGAAATGAAATCTCGTTTATTCATCTAGGTTACAAGGTAACACTTATGAAAGTCACAAGAATGTAACAGGTTATCCGAAAAGTAGTGTCAGCAAATTTGCCTACGACCAGTTCGCTGACGGGGTGGAGCTATGAGAAGAACTGGCAAGAAACTCACGCCACTCTTTTTAAAAAAAATGGATAGTTACAATCTTTTGTAATTTACAATTTGAGTAGCGTGTAAAGTGATGCAGCAGAGCACCACACCGTTAGATTAAAGAGTTAAAATGAATGTTTACAAAATAAATAATAAACATAAAAATAAAAATTTAGGCTATGCGGTTGCATCACTTTACACATTGCTAAGCAGCCGTTAGGGGCAGTCTGTGAATAAAAATATAGTTTTAATTTTGTAAAAACATAATAAAAAATAAAAAAACTGTTATTAAAAAAAATAAAGGAAATGCACGAGAAAACTGATATAAATATTCACAACGTGCCCCCACGTCACAAGTGTCATTCTACACAAACAAGATATATCAAATCAATAATAACATTATTCCCAAGACATTTTATCATCTAAAAACTCATTAATTGTATAATACCCCTTACGAATAAGATGATCTTTAACAATGGTTTTGAATTTGAGTAAGGGTAAATTCATAATGTCTTCGGGAATTTTGTTATAAAATCGTACACCGAGTCCCTCAAAAGAATTATGAACCTTATGTAAACGATGATATGTGCCTACTAACTTATGTTTACTTCTAGTGTTAACGCAATGAATGTCACTATTCTTGGTATATAGATGAATATTTTGTTTGACTAACATAATATTTGCAAATATATATTGGGACGCAGTTGTCAGAATACCTATTTCTTTGAATCGTTCTCTCAGGGAAACTCGTGAACCTAAGTTATAAATAGAGCGAATGGCTCGTTTTTGAAGAATGAATATTGTTTCAATATCAGCAGCCTTGCCCCAAAGCAAAATACCATAGGACATGACGCTGTGAAAATAACTAAAATAAACTAATCTCGCGGTTTCCACATCAGTAAGTTGTCGTACTTTTCTGACTGCAAAAGCCGCAGAGCTAAGTTTACCTGCGAGACACGATATATGGGCTCCCCACTGAAGTTTACAATCTAAAGTTATACCCAAAAAAACTGTTTTGTCAACAAGGGTGAGAGTTTCATTGCTTAAATTAAGATTAATACTAGTACTTTTAACATTTGGCATTGTAAATCTGACACATTTTGTTTTTTTGGAGTTTAGCAATAGATTGTTTGCCGTAAACCAGTCCAGGACTTTCGCTAGAGAACCATTTACATCGTCAAAATTTGTTACTTTACGATCAACTTTGAAAATAAGAGACGTATCATCTGCAAATAGTACTATGTCGCAAAAATGCTGTACGTAGAATGGCAAGTCATTAATATAAATCAAAAATAGAAAAGGCCCAAGAATTGAGCCCTGAGGGACGCCCATTTCTACAGGTAGTCCTGAAGACCTATTTCCTTTAATATCAACGCATTGTACCCTATCTCTTAGGTAAGAGGCAACAAGACCAAGTGCAGCGTCCCTAATGCCATAGTGACTGAGTTTTCGCAAAAGTGTATTATGCTGAACACAGTCGAATGCTTTCGAAAGATCGCAGAAGACACCAATGGCATCCATCGATTTCTCCCAGGCGTTAAAAATATGTTTTAATAGAGTAACACCTGCATCTACAGTAGAGCGACCCCTTGTGAAACCATATTGCTCACTGTGTAATAATTTATTTAAATGAAAGTGACTCTCTAATTGCTGCAATATGATTTTTTCAAACACTTTACTAATAGCTGGCAATATGGAAATTGGTCTAAAGTTAGTAGGGTCACTCTTAGATCCATTTTTAAACAAAGGTATAACTTTACTATGTTTCATTAGACCAGGAAACTTACCTGTATCTACACATCTGTTAAAAATTGCAGCTAGGTATGGCGCTATATCAAAAATTATATTTTCAACTAACTTGACTGAAATACCCCATAGATCACCAGTTCTTTTTGAATTGAGCGACTTGAATGTTTTTATTATGTCGCTGGGGTCAGTATATTTAAAACTAAAAATGACACTACATTCTGCCGTGTTGCTCCTAACCAAGAGTTCAGCTTTAACCGGGCAAGAATCTAAGGAGCTGGTTGTGTTTACCGGTATGTTAACAAAAAAGTTATTAAATACTTCAGCTATATCTATATTATTCGAGATAATGTTATTATTAATGTTTAATTGGATATTATTATCTCGTTGTTTAGTCCGACCAGTTTCACTATTAATTATATTCCAAGTAGTTTTAATTTTATTGTCGGACTGTTTAATCTTATTACTTAAATATAAGGACTTGGCGGCAACACAAGTCTTTTTAAAAGTTTTAGAATAATTTCTAACATATTCAACAAAAGTAGGATCAAAATTATAACGTTTCATACCGTAAAGTTCATACAACTTAGCTCTACTTTTGTATATTCCGGATGTTGCCCAATCACAGAACTGAATTTTAGTACATTTATTGAATGTTTTAACTTTAAAAATATTTTTAAATTGCAATTCTATAATACTAAACAAAGACGCGTATAGGTCGTCTGGACTATCCTGGCTAAACTCAATGTTGGTGAGGTCATCAGCAATACTATCACTAAAAAGTTTTAGGCGAGCAGAGGTCATTGGCCTACATGTGATCTTATCCACTTTAGTGGTTGTGCCTAAAGGGAATATTGCTTTTTGTCCATAGTGATCAGATGTTAAGTCACTTATGATAACACTATCCAAGCATTGACAGTTGCAAAATATGTTGTCTAAACATGTAGCAGAATGTGATGTAATTCTAGTGGGTGCAGAGAATAAAAAATCTAAATCGAAGGACTTGTATAAGCTAATTAATCTAGTACTAGTCTGTGATTGCTCTAATAAATTTACGTTAAAATCACCGCATACTATAATATCTCTCTTACTGCTAATTAGGCGTTTCAAAACATCTTCCATAACTGATTCAAATAAACTGAAATCACTCTGTGGTGGTCGGTATACGCAAACTATAATATAATGATCAATCTCTACACAAGATAGTTCGATAGTGCGCTCGATAGAAAGATTCACTATGTCATTACGAACTTTAGAATTTAAATTATTACATACATATATGAGAGAACCACCATGGATAGCAGTCTTTCTTACGAATGCACTAGCGACTGTATAAAATTCATTGTTAAATAATGATAACTGACTATCCTTTAACCAATGCTCAGTTAAACACAAAACCTGAATATTGTGTTTCTTCAAAAATAAATCTACCTCTAAGTCTTTGCTGAATAGGCCCTGAATATTCTGATGAACTAAATTGAATGTATGCCTATCCTTTGTCACACCTATTAGTTTAAAGTAACAGATGTATCTAAACTAGTGGTTGTCCTATCACTACTATGTCCTACCAAGTCCTTCAATACCCTACTGGTACCTGTGTCCGTAAAAACCTTCAATACCCTACTAGTACCTATGTCACTAAATAAATTGTAGGCTAACAATTTAGCAATAAGTCGCTTAAAATAAATAGAAAGATAAAGAGTATCTTTTGTTAAATAAAAATTATTACTAATAAAAATATTAGTGTCAAAAAATAATATATAATCGTTATATCGGCATGTACTGTTATAAAGTAATAAATTCAATTTTCCTATGTGTCTATTCTGTTGCTCGGTTAGTGCATATGAATATGGCAAAGCACAAGTAATAAATCTACATCCTATTCTATTATGAAGCATAACCATAACTTCAGTTAAATCTAATATGTCTCTTTTGGTGACTGAGAAGCAATCACCATACATAAAAACTAGGTACTGTTGAATTAGAATCTAGTAGTGAACTATTCTTTAAATTATTAACTAAAGTACTGAATTTAACTCCTGGGTAGCAATAGTTTGTAATAGGGCACTCAGTGTAGCTATTCATTATCTTACCTAAGCCCGATCCAATCAGGTCAGAAAAAAAAAAAAAAAAAAAAAAAAAAAAAAAAAAAAAAAAAAAAAAAAAAATACGTGTTGACGAGTAGCCAAACAAAGATCCACGGAAAGAAGCTCCAGGCATCAGCTAGATAACGGCTAGTCTATTTAATTTTGAATATTGAATCACTTTAAGGTGAAAGTTAGATTTAAATAAAATATATTTTTAGGTCTAATAGTATATTGACATACATTAATCTTAATATAATTATCTACATAGAATAAACCAAAGTCTGCCGCATACATATGATTAATTAAAAAACTACTGAACGGATTTTCATGCGGTTTTCACCACTTGATAGTGATTTATTAGGAAGGTGTAAATATATAAATCTTAATACTAAGAGCTACTTAACATTTAATTAAATTTACACTTTATTTTAACTGTAACTACTACATCAGAATTTTGACTTCTTTTAGCCATTTCTGTGTTATTTGTACGTTTGTTTCATATGTTTATTGTAATTTCACCAACATTTGGCTTAACACTGGTGTTCAGAACTATATGCTGCTACAAAATAGATTTAAATCGGAATCCCTAGTTACAATAGGAACTTGATGTAAAGAGTTTGTATGGACAATGCTGTGGGCTTTGAGTAGTTCCTAAAGGCAAAAACACTTTTCACATTGTTCACGAGTGAAAGGTTTTAATTCATAATACTGACCGATATGTGTAAGTTATTCTTCAGTCGGAATGTAGTTTTGCAAATTTCACACTAAAACGGTCTTTGTCTTCAAGTGATGATGCTTTATTAGCTAAGTTACGTTTAGCATATAAACACTTGCCGCATATATCATAAAAGTGGTCCTGTTTTTTGTTAGTGTGAATTAAATGATTTTGCATTGTCGTTTTCTTTAAAAATATCTTTTTACAGTTTAAGCAGGTCACATTATATGTTTCATATTTTTTGTAATATTTTCTTACATGTTTGTGAAGTTCATTTAAACTGATAAAACATGCATTACAACCGAGACATTTGAATTTCGTGGCATCATGTTCTAATTGATGTTTCTTTACTTCTTGTGTAGAAGGGAAACGCTGGCCACATTTATAACATGACATTTCCAAGTATTTCCTATGTTCTCTTATATGTGATAGGAAACTGACAAGACTTAGCTTTTTTATCTTACAATCGGTACATTGGTATGCGTTACAAACATCATGGTGATCAATAGAGTGAGTTCTAAGCTCAGAAATATTACGGAATTTTGTCTCACAGTACGAGCACATCCAGTCATAGTCATTCCATGTTAATTGCAACTGTGAAAATGGTATGCCTGCTAATTCATAACTTCTATGTGTTGTTATTGACGTCTCTGTGTTGCTATATACAGTTATCGGTTCAATACTACTTTCCTCAGTCATTATTTCACATTTTATATCAATATTATCATCAAAGTTTTCATCTGCCGGCACATAAAATATGTAGTCTTCGGAACACGAACTATCATCTTCTTTTTTTACTGATTGTGGTGTTATTATCTCTTTTAATTCTACTTGGGCTTTTTCTACGGCAACTATGAAGTTAAAAGCACGTTGTAATGCATCAAAACATGATAAACATACGGTTTTAGGGAGGACTTTCTCTTCAAAATCCAAATGGCAGTTTAATCGCGTCAGTTTTTTTATGATTTCTTCAAAAGCCACCACATTCACCTGCAAATCTGTTAATTTACTTCGAGTTTTTTCTTTGGCACAAAGCCGGCAGTAAGAAATTCCTGTATCCATTATGAAAATACCTAAAAAAAATATTATGTTTAAACTCTTTCGCAAAATGTGATCTTTGATTTTGTTTATCTAATATTGTTATATTAATATTTGATATAATAATTATAATATAAATTCAATAAAACACTGTGAAATATTGACAGATTCTGTTGTCAGTCGAAACTCGGACGAATTGACAGCGAACTAGTGATGCGAACAGATTTTTATTGACTCTATATTCTTTTTAGTAAAACAAACTAAAAAAGATCGTACTTTACCTAAAATTATACATAAGAATTGCTTTTATGCTAAATTAATAAAGGTCTAAAACTATTTAAGTTCAATTAAGTATTTTAATTAACATAACAACGATTATTTTATATTTTTAGTGTCACGCGCACCCAGGCGTCCTGTCGTGCGTGCGTGACGCACCAAGGCGTGTCGCGGCGTGTACCAGCCCCCTGTTTCTGAGCTGTCGGAATAGGTACTTTCGGCTAGAACTGTCAGTTTATTTAAAGTTAAAAATCAGAATGTTATAAAATTAAATGGATGTAGAAAAAAAATCTATATTAATCAATTTTTAATTATCTATACGGTAAACTAATTTCTAACACATAATAACTATGTGTTAGAAATTAGTTTACGTTTATTAGAAAAAAATTCTATATTAATCAATTTTTAATTATCTATACGGTAAACTAATTTCTAACACATAATAACTATGTGTTATTATGTGTTAGAAATTAGTTTACCGTTTGTAGAAATGTTAGAAATTAGTTTACCGTATAGATAATTAAAAATTGATTAATATAGAATTTTTTTCTGCTGCAAGTAAGCAAGTTGTAAAAATACGTCGTTCTAAGATTCGAAAAATGTATATACATATACCTTATCCTCTACTGCATTTAACAATCTTTGGTATTTATTTTTTTTTTTTTTTTACAAATGGCTAATCTAATTAATAATATTGCATCTGAACTTGATGATATGGAAATTGCAAAGGCCTATACATGTTTTCCAGAAGAATGTTATAAATATATCAACAATTTAAATGGTTCTATTGTAGTTTTGCATATCAACATACGTAGTATAAATAGGAATTTTGATGAGTTATTATCGCTTCTATCCATGATTAAGGTCGACTGTGACGTTCTTATCTTAACAGAATGCTGGTTGAGCAAGGTGTTAAACTTACCCCTGTTAGACGGTTACAACTCACACTTCACAAAACAAATAAAGAATCAAAATGATGGCGTAGTATTGTACGTTAAGAATCACATACAGTACAAAATTGTGGAACCCGAACTTTCTGGTGGTAGTGGCATCATCTGTGGGATAGGTGGGGAGGTAGCAATAGTAGCCATTTACCGATCTCCTTCGAGTACTTCTAATCAATCGTTTGAATCTTTTCTACGATGTCTCGACACCGTATTAAGCTCCGTGGACAAGTACAAAAACATTTGTCTTATAGGCGACACTAATATTGATATAACACCCTCTACTATAAATGATCGCTCTGCACACTACCTGACACTGAACGCTGCACATGGCCTACTGCCTGCTCACTCGTTTCCCACCAGAAAGGACTCTTGCATTGACCATGTCATCCTCAAAACTAAAACAATTTCTACTGTTGTTATCTTGGAGTCACACATTACTGATCATCTGCCTTTAGTTGTACAAATTAATGGACCAAAAGTTGGTAGTAAACCCTCCCCAACTTTCAAAGTTCCCATAATTGATTATGCTAGGGTCAAACATGATATAGAGCTTCACGACTTTACACACATATTAAAGTTAACCGATCCTAATGCAGCGTCATTCGCTTTAATAACCGCGATTCAAAAAATTATAAGCTTAAATACAAGAATAAAACAAATACCTAAAAGAAATAGAAATTTAAAGCCCTGGATTACCCCCGGCATGTTGAGATGTATCCGTCATCGCGATAAATTACATAATAAGGCACGAAAATCACCTGATAACCCAATTCTACAAATATCCTACAAACGCTATCGTAATTATTGCAATGACCTACTTCGAAAACTTAAAACAATACATGACAAATATGAGCTAGATAAGGCAAAACATAATCCTAAACAATTATGGAACAAAATTAAGGATATTACCAACACAAAAAAAGTGTGTGCACCTCCAACAGAATTGTTGAGTAGTAAACCTGACCCAAGAGTGGCACTAAATAATGTATGCAAATTTTTCGCCACTATTGGCTTTGACTTGGCTTCAAAAATAACACCACTAACCCCACAACCTCTTTCTAAATGCAATACACGCTGTAATTCATTTATGATTATTGAAGTGGATGAGTCTGAAGTTGAGTCTACCATCATGAACCTAAGGCAAGATAGTGCAACAGGTTGGGATGGAATACCAGCCGCGCTCCTAAAGATGTGTAGAAACACCCTTGTCCCTATAATAACCTACATTATCAACATATGTATAACTAAAGGAGTGTTTCCTGAGCACTTTAAAAAGGCTTTGATTCACCCGATTCACAAGGGCGGTGACAGACACTGTATAAATAACTACAGACCGATTTCTGTACTTACAGCACTTTCTAAAGTTATGGAAAAATTAATTAATAGTAGGCTAGTTAAATATTTGGACAAATATAATATCATAGCTTCTAATCAGTACGGTTTCAAAAAGGGTGTCTCTACTGAGGATGCCGTTATCGACCTCACCCAATATGTAGCACAGAAATTAGACGCCCAACAAAAATGTTTAGCTGTATTCCTAGATTTAAAGAAGGCATTTGATACGGTCTCTGTCCCCACCCTCTTACATAAATTAGAATCGATAGGTATTCGTGGCAAACCCCTAGATCTATTTAAGGATTATCTCCAAAACAGAAAACTAGTAGTCAAAATAAAAGACTATGTAAGTGATGAAGAAACAGTCACGTACGGGGTGCCGCAAGGCAGTGTCATCGGGCCGACCCTATTTCTAATATACATAAATGATCTGTGTCTGCTGCCACTCCACAAATCAAAGATCTTCACCTACGCTGACGACACCGCAATTGTAATTCATGGCGCCACGTGGAGTGAAGTTAAAAGCTTAACGGAGGATACCATGAATAGAATCTCCCAATGGTTGCGTCTCAACCTGCTGACCCTTAACGTGACCAAAACAAACTTCGTCCCCTTTATGATCAATCATAAAAACAAAGCCCCAGAAAATTTCTCGATTAAGGTTCATGGATGTTCTGATCAGACTTCATGCGCGTGTGAGACACTTGCTCGTGTCAACTGCATAAAGTATCTGGGTGTAATGATTGACGACAGACTAAACTGGCACAATCAAATTAACAATATTTGCTCAAAGATCAGAAGACTCATATATATCTTTAAATCCTTACGACATTGCGCAGACATAGATACTCTGAAATTAGTTTACTTAGCGCTTTGTGAGTCTGTCGTCAATTATTGCATTCCAGTTTGGGGTGGCGCTTCCAAAATCAAATTCCTTGAAGTGGAGCGAGCACAAAGAGCTGTCCTTAAGGTATTACTTTGTAGACCCTTCAGATTTCCGACTGACCAACTATATAAGGATTTCAATGTACTGACTGTGAGACAGTTATTTGTGCTACGAGCCACTCTTAGGAGGCACAGACTAGTCCCATTGCCAGACCATACTAAGCGTAAAACAAGACTTTTATGCCCAATGGATAATTTCAGAACTGCATTCGCTGGTCGCCAATTCTATATCTTAAGCTGTCTAGTTTACAAGAAATTATCCAGAATCTCTCCATTATGTGGTCTAAACCATCATGAAGCTAAGTCAAAATTAAAAACGTGGTTACAAAAACTCGATTATTCTCAAACTGAAGATCTACTACAAACACAAAAGTAGGCAAACATGCATGCTCTTGCACACTCGACATACACACTCCAATACATATAAAAAGACACACACACACACACACACACACACATACACACCACAACTCACTATTAATTATATTTTACATTTTGTTTTATTTCCCATATTCGTTAATTATACAGCCAAATTAAAAATCCTAATTTTAATTCAAATTCTAATTTCTAATTTTTAATGACTATTATCAATTATTTATCAATTCAATCAATATAATTTAATTTAATTTAATTACTTTATTGGTCATAACCTTTATAGACATACAATTGTATTAAATACCTACAACCGATGATCACTGTAGCTATAGTGACGGCAGAACACTAACTCCCAAGTCACAGGAATACCTAGTTTGGGAGTTAGGGGTTTTAAATTATTCGTATAACCTTCACCTATATGTACCCTAGTTCTAAGGACAATTGTAAAAGGTTTGAAATTGAATCAATAAATGCTTATTATTATTATTATTATAAAAAGTTTGCGATCCGGGACCAATCCGATGAGTCAGAATCAGGGCCCAGGGTGTTGTAATGCGTTACACACTAGAGCGTTTCGCTCATATAAAATATTGTAACCAATAATTACTTATATTCGTAGTGTGGGCTTATTTTTAGCCTCGTTAGATGTTCCGCAGTCTTCGTTAGTAGTCCAGGATATCAGGCAACAACGACGTGATGACTGAGCTCAGAGCAGCTCCTTTGGTATTTTGCTTGAACAGAGGACAGAACAGACAGACAGACAAAGAGAGAGTGTGTGTTCCTCTGACAAATTCGTCATCTTGGTGAGCGTAAGATATGAAAAGATCGAATTCTTTAGCGGCGTCCAATCTCATTTCTATTCTTTGTACCTGTGCGTCATCACGTTGACATAAAATATTCCTCGAAATAAATAAACGTATTTTATTGAAGTTTGTATATATTGTCTTGGCGATAATTAATAAAAACAAACTGCACACAGCGGTGGTGCCGATCCGCGTAACTTAAGAATTTGTTTTTACGTACGGTTCGTAAAGCTCAATTTGAGTAATTTTGTCACCATTCCCGCAAGTGACCTTCTCCAAATCGGCAACCAAGTCTTTCTTCTTTAATGCTTTGACTAATAACAACTCACATTCTAAAGGGTTGTTGGATACATATAAAGTTATATCCGCTTCTAGAAACTCACTTGGGATACTACTGAGTTTGTTGTGAGATATATCCAAGATTTTTAGAGACTTAGTACGTCCAAAAGTGATGTTATTTATACCGATGTTTGACTAATTTAACGTATGTATATTGAAGTTACGTATACTGTTAGGCTGGTACCTAATTCAATTTAAAGTAATTCCAGGTTCTTCAACGTATTTGTTAGGTAAATCCTCAGCTTTTGTTACATTAATTAAAGATGGTATTTTTAGACAGTCGATAACCAGTTCGTTAGTATCAGCTTTTGGGATGCAAGCGCAATTATCAGGACAGCCACAAAGTAGGTGATCAGGTGATATATCCGTTAGAAGTTTTCCAGCTAGGAAGGGAGGCGAGTTGCATCTAAGATTATCTAAATGAAATATGGGTTCTGTATCCGTCCCTTTGAGCCTGAACCCCTTACTCCTCCGATACAACCCAAAGATATTGCAGTCGCAGTTGATGGGGTTGTTACCCAGTACCAAGTGACTCCGGGTGGCTGGCGGCTCGTTTGTAGGTGACACTCGCGGGTCCATCACCATCTCAGTTATGTTGTTATTCTCCAAATCTATGACGATACTAAGGTTTGAGAAATTTATGTTAAAAAACTTTAACAAAATAGAATGAAATTCTATAACATAATCAAATGACAAGTTTTTGATATCACTAATTTCTACAGTCTATATTTTCTTGATGCAGAATGCATAGGTACCCCTCCGCCAGTTGTGTACTGTCTACAGAATGATTTTGCAACATTAGACTGGCCTGTTGGTCTTGTGGTTAGTGACCCTGACTGCTAAGCTGGAGGTCGTGGGTTCGATCCCCACCCAGGACAAATCTTTTTGTGAGCACAAAAGGTTTGTTCTGTGTCTGGGTGTAATTTGTCTATAATATGACATAAGTATATGTATTTACAAAAAAAAAGTATTTAAGTAGTATATCAGTTGTTTAGTACCCATAACACAAGTAAATATAATTGCTTACTTTGGGACTAGATGGCGCTGTAGGAATGTGGTAGAATATTATTAAAAAAAAATATTTATTAAATTATATATTTTACTTTTTAAAATTAAATACTTTACACTTGGCCGGTTTTTTTTTAATGGCAGTTAATTGATAATTTCGACAGGCCCTCTAGGGGTCCCCGACAAGTATCAGCCCAGTGCCCCAGAAACACACGATCCGCCCCTGCTTATTAGCTATAAATTTTATGTATTTGTACAAATAAATAAAAAGGTATTATTATTAATAGAAACATTGGAGACCCAAACTCTGTAGAGACATTTAAAAGGTCATTTGAATAAATTCTTAGAAAAAACAAGTCAAATTGAAGGTTATATCTAAAATAGCCCTCCACAACTTGTAATAAGTAATTAACTTATTAGTTCTCACCTGAAGCGTCCTATAAACATTATTTCTTGGTCAGAAAACACTAATATCATGTCGAGACACCATCACTTGGAACTCTAATACTAATATCTACGATCGATATTTTAATAAACTTATTAATGAGTATGCGCGTCAATCATACAATATACCTACAAAACAAGACACTGTGACCACATAAGTAAGGAAACGATTTCATCACTCTATGTACTTACAATAAATTATTTAAATAAAACTTATACTACACGGATCGAGTGGCGCGTCAATTTCCTTAATTTGAAAATTGTATTTAAGAATTTATTCTCCTTTTATTTTTTTATTTTTATTTTTTTTACGAGTAGGTAGTTAGTCTGCTGTTTTCGACACCGTTGTCAAAAAGGCTCTAGTTGAAAATCAGCACATGGCACTTTTGTGCCATGTATTTTAAGCTGAACTGGAGCCTATTTTGGTGACTTTAATATAAATATGTTAATCTGTGTTCTGTTTGTGTATTGTGTTTTTTGGTCACCAAATAAAATATTTTTCTTTCTTTCTTTCTATAGAAAAGGGTTAGTAATTTTGTAATACAATATTGTTACTTATATTCTAACATGTAAATAAAACCATGATAAAGTTTTGTTTGTTTAATTTTATCATCCTGTGCCAACCCTACTGAAATAGATTTTTATAAATTTTGCGCTCTTTAGAATCTTGGTTTCAAGTAAAATTTTTGATGGCAAGGGATGTAACATTTAAAATATCTGTTTAATATATTTTAATATATTGAACTGCGTCACAGTGTCAAGTTTTGTATCTTTGTTGCTAATAAAACCGGTTGCACACTTTCGCATACTCATTATTGATTAAATTTAAATATAACAAAGATCGGTCGATAGATATTAAGTAGTATTAGTATTACAAGTGTGTGTGAGGGGGTGCTATTAGTGTTTTTGCAATAAGAATAATGTATATAGGATGTTTCAGGTGAGAACTGACAAGATAATTTTACTTATTATTATAATATCGTCGAAGGTTATTTTGGACACAACCTCGAATTCAATTATACATGTCTAGCTTCGAAGAATTTGTCCAATAACTTATGAATGTGAAAAAAGTACCAATTCTACAGAGTGCCTTAAGCGGCATAAATAAAATGAAATCTCGTTTATTCATCTAGGTTACAAGGTAACACTTATGAAAGTCACAAGATAAGAATGTAACAAGTTATCCGAAAAGTAGTGCCAGCAAATATAATGTCATAAATATGAAAGTCTTGTTAAGACTGTTCTTTTTGGGTCTTGGTGAACAAGTAAAACAAAATTTACCATGAAATTTATAAGCGTGTTACTGAGGCATCACATGACCCATGTATTAGAAGTCTTGCCATCCAACATGGGAACATAGCCAGTCTTTTAGGTATATTGTCTCAGGAATCTGATCTCAATCAGATATTGTATTTATAGGATATGACCAAAAGGCTGGCCAAATTACATTTTGGATGACAAGGCTAATAAGTTATTAAGGCTGGCTTTTATCAGGTAAAAGCCAGTCTTAATAACTTATATTCAATTATATTGCATGCCTTACTTACGTTACTTGACATATATATTAATTTATTAACAATTATAATGTTATTAACATAAATATATATAATATTTAATATATTTTCACACATACATACACACAAACCCACACACATACACACACACACACACACACAAAATAATTGAATTTATTACCTACAACATTTTGTTGGCGTGCGTGCGTTACTAAAGGGTTCCAGTTGAAAATCAGCGCCAGGTTTTGTTTACCTGGCACACGCTGAACTGGACACCCGTTCGGTGCAACTGCGAGGTTCTTGTGGTCTAATTCATATTTTTGTTATTTTTTCTGTATTGTTTCTTTAATGTTGTTATTGTTGCCATCTTGCACCGAATAAATGTATCTTTCTTTATTTTTTTCCTTAAGGGCCTTCCCTCGGTTTTGCACCAAAAACGGCTTTTTTCTGAAGCCTACTCCTCCTAAACAACTTGTTCGAAAAATTTGAAAAAAATATATTTTGATAATTGATCTATCTACTACATTTTCAACATATGAAATTTTCGTACGACTAATACTTTTGCCTCAAAAAATATTTTAAGTTGAGATATATTTTATCTTAAATTCCCTAAAACTTTAAAACGGCTTTATAATTTGAAATTATTTTTACACTGATAAATTGGTGGTAAAATTTACTTTAATCTGAACATAGCATATGTAAATCGATCAATATTTTCTTAAGAAAATAGGCCATAATACGATTTCTGTACGTTAGAAATTCAAAGGTGCTCTGCGCGGGCGCGGGCGGCAGACAGGCGTTAGCCTTCAGACGGGAAGGCTGTGTCGCTCGTTGCTCCATTTTTACTATCGACTGAATATAGTGCTTACAGGTATAATATACACACAAACAGCGAGCGCGGCGGGACGAGTAAATAAATCTAAGGTGTCACGCAGAGTCGTCACGTCTTTCTCGCTGTGTGCCGAAACCTTTTGTGCAAATATTTATGAACTTTAATATTTTTTTTTGAATTTTCTGACGACTACTCCTCCTAACCGTTTAGAAGGAGTAATCTTTTTGCCCCATCGGCCATCAGTTCTGCGAGCTATATTCTCAAACAAAATATTTCAAATGATCCAATAAAATGGTTTACAATTTATAATAGTAGTTTATAACGTAATTACAAAGTAAGTGTTGTAAACAAAACATTAAATTCATCAATGAAAATAGGTAAATATTTTTTTTAATACAAAAGTAAGTTAAAATAGTTATTTATTTAATTATAATTTACAAGATAAAATAATTATCTTCGATACTAATAATAAATAAGTACCAATAAAACTATGTAAGTACTTACATAAATACCGAAAGCAAAACATTGAAATTAAAAAAATCTCAATACATAAAAATATTGGCAAACAAATAATTGTGTACACGAGTCCTTTAAACTCTCTATACAAAATAAAATACCAATTTTAAAACTGTTATTCCGGAATCGTAGGTAAAAATGCCGAGCTAGAAGCGCATGTCTGCGTTTACGCTTATTCTGTGACCATTGTATTATAGTGTGCGCGAGTTGGCAAAGGAGCGGGGATATGCAGTGAAATAAGCTAAGCTCCACCCATACCCTCAAGGTCATTGGCGACTAGTTACGCCTTAATTACCTAAAGTAATAATTCTTCATTTCCCGCGTAATTTCGACGCACGATATGACGTATAGAAAAATATTAATTATGGCTTTACCATATTCAGGACCTTTAATTAAGATATTTGTGTTGTCAAGTTACAGGTGCCTAACTGTAGTAGTGGTACTAGTGTGTATCGCTGGACCACACTACATCGCCGCCGCGTCGCTGCCCTGCCCGTCACAGTGTGACTGTCACGATTTTAACAAATATTATACATCATATAATTGTACTGTAAGCGACATACCCATTAGTCTACATCAAGACCATTTGTTTGGATCCGAATGGTCCTTAATTTGCAAGGTAACTATATACTCACTCTTTTTTACCTGATGACGACAAAATGCATGCGATCATAAAAATAATCTCGCGCACCCCTCATGCGGATATGTTTTTTTTTTTTAATTCTAACACCACCGACAATGATCAGTGTCGGCGCCTATTTCTACTACTCTTTCATTCCAGTTCTATCATTTATTCTGCTCGTAAGTTCATGCCTCATACTGTTTCTTTCTTTTGTCCTTCCTCATTCATTCTTTTCGTGGGTGGGTTTCCCACCTATCTATTCTATTATATATTCTATTTTTATTTATTTATTACTATTCTAGGGTACTCAATGCGGATATGTTGAACGCTAGTATCTCAGGAACTAGTGCTCCGATATGATTTTTTTTTTATAATAAATAGTGGATAGCCCATTTATTGAGGAAGGTTATAAGTTATATACCATCACGCTACGGCCAATAAGAGCTGAGCAGTGACCAAATAAAGAACGACGGGAGCGAAGCCCGCGCTGCTTCTAACGTATAAATTAAATAATATTTATTACTGATGTTTCAGGGCTCTATATCTGAAGAGAACTGCTCAGAACTCCCTCGCATCAATAATCTGGACCCGGCGATAACTACACTGTCAGTGGCGACTTGCTCACCGAATATATTGACTTGTGTAGGGGACATGTTTCCTGAAGCGACGATAGATTCATTAATGTTGTATAATATGACCCGGAAATTAACTAGTGCACATTTCACACATCTTAAACATGTCGTCTCCTTGGCGATGACATTGGCAGGTGAGAGATTATGTAGACATAGTGGGAACACGGTATTTATTTATACTTTATTACACAAAAAGAAAATACATAAAATCATTGTACATTAAGTATACATAAAAAGAAAGCATACAAAGGCGAACTTAACTCAGAATTGAGTTATCTAACAGCAAACCTAGAAGTGTAGAGGAAATAGGTGTAAATAAGAGAGCATTCAGAATGAAGTGTACAACCAGACAAAGAAAAGGGTGAGAGTAGAATAGAAAAAGGGAGAACAAAAGAGAGAAAAGAAGAGAATAATATTTTTGTAAATTAATACATAATTATAATTATTTAATTGTGTTACGTATACCACTTAAATACTAAATAGACATAGTCATAGTCTTAACCTTTATTTCATTTGGATCAAATACATGATACTTATGAACGTCATACAAAGCCAAAAAAGGTATCAACAAATTTGCCTAAGGCCAGTTCACTGACAAGGTTGAGCTCTGAGAAGAACTTAGCAACAAACTCAGGCTACTCTTTTTAATCATTATTAATAGTTACAATTTCAGTTGGTTAGGTACAGTTTGAAATAGCGCAGAATGGTACTGAACCAAAACACAATACTGAAATAAATTAGTACATATATGCATACATAAACATATATAAACAATATTCTAATATATCCCACCAAAACATAAATGTGAAAATGGGAGCCCCTAGTAGTTCAAGAATACCTACTAGTGGTTGCTAATTTCGCAGACAAAAGAATTGAGATATACCTAGGTGATACACTAATATATGTGTAGGTATAATATATCCCTTAAAATACGGTATGCGGTTTCATAAAAATGTATTCTCCTGTTTTCTTCTGCCTCTAACGCAATTTTTTTTTCGTAAAATCAAGATCAGCTGTAGGTATGCACTTGACTTCCTAACAGACACACAAAATACATAAAATATTACAAAAATTGCATCATTTTTACTGTCGTATTTAGAGCACTCCCAGATAAATTCGAAGAGTTATTAACATAAAAAAATAATTAAAAAATTTAAAAAAGGTAAAGTAATTTTTGAAGTTAAAAAAAAAAGAATCGGCTTAATTTTCGAGGAGAAAAAAGGGAAATACGAAACGGCAATCTCATCAAAATTTTTGTCGTTTAGAAGTTATGGTGGAATAAAGAAACACATTCAAATAACATACATTTTAATTTCAGATGAAGACACAGTGTTTACGATAGATGGAATCAGTGCTTTGCCCAAACTACAGAAGCTCGAAGTTAGTTCTGGGAACTTACAGCTTTCCCCGCACGACTTGGATGGAATATCTTTACAAGAATTAATTTTTTTAGAGACTAACCTAACTAGAATACCTGCGGGATTTTTCAAACAATCAACTACATTGAAAACGCTACATATACGTTCAACTAATGTAAACAATATTTACGCGGATACTTTTGTAGGTAATTATTCATGGTAACTAATATATTTGAAACCATATATTTAAACCTTATACAAAACCCTATACCGATCCGTCTGGCTAGCGTTGTATAGTAGGCTAAATTTAAGACAATCCGGGCCGGATTTAAGACAGGGCAGGCGGGCGATGGATGGCCACGGGGCCTCCACAAAGGTGAAAAAAAATTCGACAAATTGGATTTATTCGCAATTTTACTGATAACAATGTAATAGTACACTATATATACTGGCTGTTTTGGTGTTTTTGCCTTAAAAAAAAAGCGCTGATGCGCGCGCATCGATAAATTGTGACAAGTAAAAATAATTCCGCGCGCTATTTCTTTTCGCTGTATTTCTTTTTTTCTAAGAAAGTCCGAATATTTTATTTATTTCCTCGCAAATATGTTATAAAACGTCGTATGACACACGTGCGGTTTGATAATTACAGCCTCTGCTTTCTTGTAGCCCTCGCCTGCAGCTCGGGCTAGCAATATCGCCTCGGCTGTAATTATCAACTTACCGCACTTATATCATAATGTAGGTACTATAACTAGGGACAAAATATTAATTATGAATTAACATAGTTTAGTTTTGTTTGGTTGTTACAGGTTTGAATTCCCTAAGAATGTTATATTTAATTGATAATAATATAGAATCAATAGATGTTGGCAGTTTTGCTGTTACTCCAAATTTAATAGGTTTATCTATTATTAACTATCGGCTAGTGTCTCTACCGAACGGGTTGTTTAAAGGACTCGGAGCTTTAAAATATGTGAGTATATTTAATCTGTATCAAAAAATATAGTCACATTTATAAATGGAACATGATATTATTATAAATTCGTCATTCAATACCGTATTGATTTAATTTGTACTTTGTAAAATACTGACAAAAGAAAAAAATACAAATTACTTAGGTGTAATGATAATTTACGGTATTTATTGCCGAATTTAATGTTTGATTTATGTGACGATAAAACATTATTTATAATGGGAAGTTATTGTATGTACCTACTATAAAAATGTGTTACTTTTCAGGTATATTTAGAAGACAATAAAGTCGAAATGACATTGGGATCACACGTGTTTTCCAATATATCCTCCTTGACTCATCTGGATATAATTTCGTGCAGTATCAGTTCATTTCCAGAAAACTTATTTCTAGGTTCAGATAGCATACGAGGCTTAAAACTGACAGGGAACAATATAAGCACATTACCTTCCAAAATATTTAGAAATTTATTTGATTTGACAGTATTAGATTTATCTGACAATGGGATAGGCTACCTCCCATACACACTATTCGCCAATCTAAAAGCATTAACACACTTGATTTTAAGTGACAATAAGCTTTGGAGTTTCCCCGAGTAAGTTCCAAGAACTATATTCAGTTTTAACAGTTCAGTTTGTTTTTCTCTCGTAAGCAAAATTTATCGGTTGGTAATCTCCCGCACCTCGCATACCTACGTGCCATCGACTAATAAATAAAATCCGACTAATAAAAAAAAAGGTTCTGGGTTCGATTCCCGGGTCGGTTGAGAATGGTATTGGGCTTTCTAACACGAAATTCCAGTATTGAGATTTTCCCGGAGTTTGGTAAACAAATGTTCCCGGTTGATGACAATAGGCTCGTCCCCTATTTCATGGGACCAAACATAGCTGGTGAATTGTGGGTGTGATACACCTCTGCCTACCCCTTCGGGGAGAAAGGCGTGATGCTATGTTATGTTATGTTATAAGAACAAAAAATCCTATTGCCTTAAAGGCCAATACTTAGGCCCAATCAAAATTCTAGATCATCTTTATTCTCCAATATTGGTCGCCTGTTATGGTCGCTATGTAGAATTATTTTAGACTTTCTAGGCTTGTTTCTCACTTTTAAGTTTTTTAAGGTAATATATAGTTTTAATAGGTGGGTTTTTGTTATTTTAACAATTTATTTGATTTAACTACACTCGCAAATAGCCGATGTTTTCTAAATCGCTAAGTAAATCCTAAATGGTTACTTCAAATGGAAAATGGTGAAAGAAACCTAATAATGATTTAAAAATTCCTATTCAACGATACCCCATTTGGCATAGTCGGCCGACTTTATTTTTTTTCTATATGGCGTTGATTGCCGCCATATTGAATTGCGCATACACTCGCGCCACTCACAGACGAATCGATTGACATAAAATTAAATCAACAAAATGGGCCCACGCGTTTGATCTCTAGTATGCCAAAAAGGGAAAAACATACATAGATACATAGGCTGATTGATAGGCACTTATACAGATATTGACGAATGAAAATGAGCCCTATTTCCAGGTCCATGATCACTGGCCTCAATAAACTAAATATGCTTTCTTTGAAGAACAACCAACTCAAAAATGTCTACGCAACTTATACGAATAATTGGAGAGGAGAAAAGATTTCAGAAAGCTTATATCTACAGAGTAACCCTGAAGCGACTACTAATACTGAAGGGTTCAGACTGCAGTCCCTTCCTCCACAGTTGGACCAATTAGACTTAAGCGGTAATCAAATAAGTTCTTTATATAAGGACTGGTCTTCTATGATACACATCAAATGGATGGATCTTTCTAATAATAGTTTTCACGATATCAAGGTATTTAATTTACAATTAATTATGTTTTTATGTACATATTTACACAAATAAATTAAATATGAATGTACCAGAACTAACTCCTTACCCGCGAGCGAGCGTACAGAGTAGACGTGTGCACAAATTTTATTTTATTTCACAAAAACAATACACAGCAATCTAAGTTTACGACGCTTATCAACAAAGTTGATATTTCCTTGCTACTGAAAATCGTCGCAACACGCCTGCCACAGCGGTGACAGCTCTTCACCCCCTCGGGGAAACGAGACGGACTGCGAAACAGCGACATCTCATCTCACTCATACAGCGGTGTGGTGGTGTGCGCGCGCGCACAAACAAGTAAGCATATAATAATATCTATAACTCCCTACAATGGATAAACAGACCTTCCAACAGGCCTCTAATACGGATCCGGATGGCAATAAAGACTCGATAGCAACTGCTTCCTATACGGAGACACTAGGTAAAATTGGTGGGGCACAATCACAACCTGATCTAAGATATGCTCACAGTGAAGTGAACGCTGAATCTCCTCAGCATAAAGTGACATTTCGCCAAAAGAGGAAGCAACCGGACGATGATCTGGCGGGACAGTTTGCAAATTTTCAGTCTGATATAAAGTCACTATTAAAAGATATGGCTAAAACCCAAGCCGATAGCTTAAATAGAATAACACATGATGTATCGCTGATAAAGGATCAGGTAAACCAAATTAAGACAACAACGGACCACCTATCAACGGAACAGGAGAGTATCAAATTGCAGCTGCTGAATATTTCAGGATTTAAATCAGACATAGAACAAAAAGTCAAAGCTATTGAAAACGACATAGCAACTCTGAAATTATCCTCGAATACCGCTCCACAAATTTCTTCCCTATCTGTTAAGTACGAGGATTTTATCTCTGAAACTAATGAACGATCTCGCAGGGAAAAGAATATCATAATAAATGGGATAAATGAAGTGCACTCATCGAATATTGAAGAGAGACAAAACCATGATGCATCTGAGGTGAATAAACTCATCAAAATGGCCGTTCCAAACTGCGCAGAACCTATCAAATTAATTCGACTTGGAAAATATAATTCTAACCGATCAAGACCAGTAAAAGCTATCTTCAAGTCTGCTGACGTAGCCAAATCGATCCTGCGCAATAAATCGAACATAAAATCCGAGACATGCAAAATTCACACTGACGAGACACCTGCCCAGCAAAAGTACCGTGTAAATTTACGGAGCGAACTTAAGCGCCGCCAGGATGAAGGAGAGGAGAACATTACTATAAAATACATACATGGTGTATATGGCCGAGGTCACGAGGTCGTCTGGATCTGGTGTGCGGGTTCTATTTTTGTGTTCCTACAGGGTACTAAATGAAACCAAAAAACCTGTATGGTAACACAGCACTATATTTGGATCAAGTGAACTGACTCTTAATCACAAATCTCTCCACTACTTACAAAACACCTCGTTGGGGTCATTCACCCGAGGAAAATCTTAACATCGACTTTTAATTTGATGTCGTCATATGCACAGCGCCATCTAGTGACATCGATTAGCACTAATAACTTAAACTACGTGAACATACCGCCCACCAAGGACATTATCGAAGAATATGTCCTTAATAAAAACATGAAAGCGAAAATATTGAGATTGTTGAGACAATGACATTGATGAGAGAAGAACTCTAAAACATCAGTACATGTACATCATTGCAACAATGGCATCTTACTTACTGAACTAGGATTTAAGTTTAAAAAAATTAACGATCTAATGAAACTTAAAGAACTTATGAACTAAACAACAGTTGTATATTAAAAAGGGTAACAATATAAACTGTAGAATAAACATGTAAATAAAAATATAACAAATGTAAAACTAGAACTATTCACTTAAAGGTAAAATACATAATTTTGATGTGGGGCGCTTTAACAAATTCCCCTTAACCTTTAATGTGACTACGCGGGTTACATTGTCATGTCCTGGATGTTTTTCCACTATTCGACCAAGCAACCAACGAGCAGGTGGAAGATCAGTCTCTTTTACCAAAACAACATCACCGATCTTTGGTTCGGGATGTTGCAACGACCATTTATATCTTTGCACTAGCGTAGATAGATATTCTGCAGACCAACGCCGCCAAAAATTCTGTAACATTTTTTGCAAAAGTTGCCACCTATTAAGAGGACTAATGTAGGAAATCTCATAATTAGGTTGCAGTACAGTCACCAATGGCTCACCAACCAAAAAATGACCTGGCGTTAACGGTGTTGGCTCATCCAGACTTTCACCATTAATAACTGTTATTGGTCTCGAATTCAAACAAGCTTCTATTTGAGTGAGCAAAGTGCTCATCTCCTCATACGTCAGAGTTGAGTCCCCTATAACTCTTTTGAGATGAAATTTCGTTGATTTCACCGCCGCCTCCCATAATCCGCCAAAATTTGGAGCATGAGGCGGTATGAAGTGCCATACGGTGCCTTGGCTCTCCAAATGTTCTGCAATATTCTGCTGTAAGGTAGCCAGTTCTTTAGCAGCACCAATAAAATTGGTACCATTGTCACTCCAGATCTGAGCACAATGTCCTCGCCTCGCAACAAAACGTCTAAAAGCCGCTAAAAAACCCTGTGTACTTAAATCGCTTACAGCTTCTAAATGTACGGCGCGAGTAGCCATACACACAAACACACTAATATAGCCCTTGTGCGCCTTATGCCCTCGACCTTTAGTAGTTCTAAGATAAATTGGACCAGCGTAATCCACCCCACTATGTAGAAATGCTCTCGTTGGAGTGCATCGCGCTGAAGGTAGTGATCCCATTAACTGAGTATTGACCTTGGCATTATGTTTGACACATGTTACACACTTACGCACATGTTGCTTAACTAGACTCTTTACTCCAATAATCCAATAAGCCGATCTCAAATAGTTAATCATGATCTGTGGACCTCCGTGTAACGTCCGATCATGAGCATCAGCAATCAGCAACTTAGTGAGATGTGCATTATGAGGCAGAATTATCGGGTGCTTTGATTGTTCTGAAATCGGCGCTTCTTGCAATCTACCACCGACACGAATCATATCATTGTTATCTATAAATGGACACAATGATCTGATTTTGCTACTCTTAGACTTAATGTACTTTTCCTTCTTCAAATGTAAATATTCACTTTCAAACTCTCTTTTTTGATAATATCTTATACAACACTTTAAAGTTTCTTCTAGTTCTTTCGCTGTTAAGTACTGTGTTCTATCCCTTTTATCTTTAAAATCTTTAAATCTTCTACAAAATGTTAAGACTCGTAACAATCGCCATAATGAACTGAATCTAGCCCACGAATCATCTTCAACTATAGCTGTGTGAGACCTTACAGACTCTTCTAAAACAGTCTCCTCGTTATTTGGTCGTTTGTAAACGATGTCAAGATTGCGCAAGAAATGTGGCCCTACGAACCACATTTTGTTCTCCGAGAGTAAACTTGGTTGAACTCCTCTAGAAGCACAATCTGCGGGGTTGTCTTTCGAAGATACGTGCGCCCATTGATCGGAATCAAGTGTGTTTAAAATCTCTGACACTCGATTCGCCACAAAAGTTTTCCACCTACTTGGATGACTATTCAACCAAGCAAGCACCACTGTTGAATCCGTCCAGGCATGCACGTTGTTCTTTGGGATATTCATCGCCTTTGCTACGTCTGCTAACAATCTTGCTAATAAGAGTGCTCCACATAACTCGAGACGTGGGATGCTGATCTGCTTAATTGGTGCGACTTTCGTTTTGGCTGCCAATAAGGAAACACTCACCTCATTGTTACTATGGACAGTTCTAGTATACACCACTGCTGCATATGCGGACTGTGAAGCATCACTGAAACCATGTAACTCAACGCAACAATCATTGCCTGTTATTCCTAACCATCTAGGAACACGCACTTTGGATAAATCTACCAATTCAGCACGGTAAGTCTCCCATTCAAGCTTTAAACGATTTGGTACATCGTCGTCCCAATCCACACCTGCGAGCCAAAGCTTTTGGATTATAATCTTCGCCAATATTATATTGGGCGCTAACCAACCCAATGGATCAAACAAACGCGCAATATCAGATATAATATTGCGTTTTGATACTTTTTCTGATATCGAAGGCAGCTGTACTGTGTATCTGAACTCGTCTGCACAACGACACCAGGTAAGTCCCAAGATTTTTGTACTCTCAAATATTTTTATTTCTTCCTTTGAACTATTTATGTCTCTTTCTGTTTTGTCCTTATCCTTACATTCATAACTCTCAATTTCCTTTAGAATTTCCATGTTGTTACTGTTCCATTTCTGTAATTCCAATCCCGCCTTCCCTAATAAGTCTATCATTTCTATACACAATCTCTTACCTTCTTCTACTGTTGAACAACTAATCATCATATCATCCATATAATAACTATTTGGAACTCTTTCAGATGCTGCCGGATACTGCTCTCCTTCATCTATAGCAACCTGATGTAGTACCTTTACCGCTAAGTACGGAGCTGACGCTGTTCCAAACGTAACGGTTATCAAAGAATAATCTTGTATTTCGTCCTCAGGGTTGTCTCGCCATAGAATCCTTTGATATATTGTATCTTCCTCTGCAACACTGACTTGGCGATACATTTTCACGATATCTGCTACGATAGCTATTCTATGTGTTCTCCAACGTAGAACGATATGACGAAGATCCGATTGTAACGTAGGTCCTACCATGAGAGTATCGTTGAGTGACACACCATTAGCGTTCTTACAGGAAGCGTCAAATACCACCCGTAACTTGGTAGTAGACTTATCTTCTCTTATGACTGCGTGATGTGGTAAGTACACAGCTTCATTAAAATTTATTTTATTATGATCTATTTCTTTCATGTGATTTAATTGTAAATATTCTTTAATAACTTTTGTGTACTTTTCTTTCAGATCTTTATCCTTGCTAAACTTTCTTTCTAATAACCTAAATCTTTTCAGAGCTATTTCTCTACTATTTCCTCCTACACAGGCTGGGTGTTGGTCTTTGAAAGGCAACCTTACGATATAGCGACCATCTACTGCTCTGCGGGTTGTGGATGCGAACAATTCTTCACACCTTTGTTCTTCTTCGGTCAATATTTCCCTTGCATTAGGCAACTGATCTTCGATTTCCCAGAACTTTTTGAGAATATCGTTTTCCTCTATTTTAATATGCATTGCCGTGAACTTGTTTGTACTTTTGACCTTAGTTTTCAGATGCGCTGTACCAGAAAGAATCCAACCTAAGCTGGTACACTGAGCTACAAAGGAGCCAGTTGGAGCCCTTTTTACACCGTCTCTTAATACCTCACTATACACATCAGCACCTAACAGAACATCAATCTTGTTAGGTTTACTATAGTGCGGATCTGCTAGCACCAGATGCTCTAAGTCTGGCCAAATTAATGGTTCTAATTGTCGCTCTGGAAGATACGATGTTATATTCTTTAAAACATACGCTTTAATTTTCAACTCAAAACCAATCTCGGTTAATGATTGGAGAACTAACGTTACCATATAGTTGGCAATTGACGTTTTCTCATTACCTATACCAGATACGACACCTCTGATTGGACTCTTTTTCAATCGCAAGAACTGAACTGCAGCTTCGGTTATAAACGAAGCTTGAGAGCCTTGATCTAACAAGGCTCGAACTACTTGATAATTTCTCGCCGCCGTCTGAGCTTTTACTAGCGCTGTGGCTAATAAAACTTGACGCGGATGAGCGATTTTTGTAGACAGACAAGACACTACTGGCCCACTAACATCTGATGACTTACGTTCATCAGAAGAGGTGCCCGTTTTATCTGCCTTACTAGAACTAACACCTTGATCGTCTACATGAAGAAGACTATGATGTTTCCTCTTACAAAATCTACATGACGTATTCTTCTTACAATGACTTATCATATGGTTGCCGCCGAGACAATTAAAACAGACTTTGTTACTGTACACAAATTGCCGTTTCTCATCTAAAGTTAGCGCTAAAAACTTTTTGCAATAGCACAATTTGTGGTTTTCGGAGCATAATTCACAAAGCATATTATTAGCAGAGGCTGTTTTATTAGTCGCTAGCAACACTTTCTGATTTCCTGAATGGGAACCATGCGACTGTACTGCAGCCTTTCGAGGTTCCATATTCTCAAACGCTCTGAAACGACTTTCTATAAATTCTTGAAACCAATTTAATGTGGGCAGCTGATTTGAACTATCCGCTGAAACTGTCAACTCCCACTGCTTACGTGTTTCCTGGTCTAGCTTGGCTGACACAATGTGAATTACAATTATATCCCAGGTAGTCACATCAATCCCTAAATTGGTTAATGCACTCATACAATCTGTTGTAGTATCTAACAAATGTTTTAAGCCACTTGCAGATTCCGCGCTCATACGTTTCTGATCAAACAAACGTTGCAAAATACCATTTGCCAACCTACGTTTATTGTTATATCTATGTTCTAGCTTAGCCCAACAAACCTCATAATTAGCCTCCGTAACAGAATTTTGACGAAGCAATTGCTCAGCTTCCCCTGTTAACAACCCTTTCAAATAGTGTAGTCTTTGAACATTATCAATAGTTTCATTTTTATGTACAAGTGATTTAAAGAGATCACGAAAACTTATCCACTCTTCGTACTTGCCAGAAAACGTGGGAATATTAATTTTAGGTAACTTAACATTGCTAGTTTTATGAACTTTGACAGGTCCCGGTTCACGGCTATCTTTCCCTAATAGTTTCAATTTACAATCTTTTAACTCTGATTTGTAATTAATATAAATTTCTTCTGCAGTTTCGTAAATACTAGATGTAAAATATGTACTCTGCATTTGTTCTATTGTAGCTTGTTGTATTATTTTTGTATGTGTATCATTAAATTTTTGCCATTGATTTTCTACTGCTTCTAATCTTGTTTCAATATACCCTTGTGTAATTCTATCTTTAGGCGATTTTTTGAAATTACTTTTACCTTTTTCAATTATATTCCGTGTATCAATTTGTAATTTTATTAATGATTCCATTTTTTTTTTTTTTTTTTAAATTAAATACCAAAGTTAATTAAATGTACTAAGCAAAAATAAGCTTAATAAGCTAATACTTTTTAAAGCAAAGCGAAAAATACAAAGATACGAATTAATTCTACGAACTAAATGTAAACCTTTGTGGCTCATGCATGCAGCAACGTTAACTGTTCTACGTTATATTTAACTGTACTAAATCTAAATTCTTTCAAATTAAAAACAATATTTTTTCTAAGTCACAACACAATTTTTTTTAAGTTAAAATACTCAAATTTTTTCTAAGTGTTTAGGGATTACCAAAACTTATAAAAAATCGGGCATAGGTTCCCCGTCGGTACACTTTTCTTAAAACTATTCTAAGTCTACAACTAAACTACAAAATTTACTAAAGTCCGATAAAATGTTCAAATTATTGTGTGTGAACTAAAAAAATACTCAAATTATTCTAAGTGTTTAGGAATCCATAAAACCTTTGAAAAATCGGGCATAGGTTCCCCGTCGGTACACTTTTCTTAAATTTATTCTAAGTCTAAATAAACTACAAAATTAACTAAAGTCCAAAAGCACTGCAAATATTCTAAGTTTCAATCACTAATGAAGATTTTAACTAATAAGCTTGCTCTTCTAATTAAACAAAGTAAAATGTACTCACAGTTGTATTGTCCACTGCCTTACTCACAATCACACACAAACTTTTCAGTTGCTAAAACCGCTACCGCTTGTAAGCCCGCTTCAGCTTATGAACTTCGTGGTGATGTGACGTCGTTCGCGATGAAACCGCAGCACTTGGATGAACTTATTTCCAACTGCCACTCACTAAACCGCTTCCGCTTATGAGCCCGCTTCAGCTCATGAACTGATGTTCGTTTGCGATGAGACCGCAGCACCAGGAACAACTGATTTCCTGCTGCCGCTCACTAAACGCTTCCACTTATGAGCCCGCTACCAGTGAGACCTCTTCCTTAGCCTGTTCTTGAACTGAACTGCTTCTCCAGGTGCCTTGCACTGCACCTTGCAACCTTAGCGCTATCAGCAGCAATCCGCTACCGTGTCAACGCGTACTCCTAAGATCGCATCCGTCTCGTGAGGACCATGTATATGGCCGAGGTCACGAGGTCGTCTGGATCTGGTGTGCGGGTTCTATTTTTGTGTTCCTACAGGGTACTAAATGAAACCAAAAAACCTGTATGGTAACACAGCACTATATTTGGATCAAGTGAACTGACTCTTAATCACAAATCTCTCCACTACTTACAAAACACCTCGTTGGGGTCATTCACCCGAGGAAAATCTTAACATCGACTTTTAATTTGATGTCGTCATATGCACAGCGCCATCTAGTGACATCGATTAGCACTAATAACTTAAACTACGTGAACACATGGGATACCTAAAATCATTACTACAAAGACAAAAAACGAATAACGCATGGTGATAACACAGTTATCATACCTACTAATAAAATTACACACGAAATTAGCGATACATACCAACACCTAGTAAACAACCCAAAGTCACTGAAGTTTCTGTATGCCAATGCACGCAGCATTGTTAAACCAGGCAAACTCGACGAGCTAAAGTGCGTTATACAATGTATATCCAGCCCTGTTTATATATATACATATTATAGTATTAACGGAGACCTGGATTAAATCGGAATCTGAAGCTGAGAGACTAAAAATACCCAGCTATACTCACTATTTCAACTTCAGAGACAATACCAGAGGCGGCGGAGTATCCATCTTTATAAATGATTGTCTAAAACACAATCTAATAGAAAAATCGTCCAAAGACAACAACCACTTCTTATGGATACATATCAATAAATATTCATTGGATATTGGAGCGATCTATAGGTCTCCAAAGTCAAAAGATAGCGATTTCCTCGAAGATTACTCAATGCAACTGATGAACAAAAAGCGGGCTGTGATCTTTGGTGACTTTAACTATGATCTACTAGCGCCTAACAGGTCCATTAATACTTATAAAAAAATGCTATATGAGAATGGATTCATAGTGCTGAATAATGTGGATCCCCAGTATAGTACCCGTGACGCACAATCCCGAAAATCTATACTAGACCATATAACTACCAACATAAAAAATCATCCTTTCCACATGACCGTTATCGACTCGGCTATGTCAGACCATAAACAACTATACTTAGAAATCGGCAAATTTACGCCTACGACTAAGCAGAAAATACAATATTATGCCTTAGACTATGATTCACTTTACAAAAATGTCAATGATATGGTCAGGAATAATTATGACAGTAATTACGACACCCTGGAAGGTATATTGGTAAAAGCCGTACAGAACAACAAAATTTCTAAAACTAAAATTCAAAACTCTGTTAAAACTGACTGGATCAACAGAGATATAATAACAGCTATTCATACAAGAAATCAACTATGGCGTATCCACAAGAACAACCCTAATGATGAGGCTACTAAACAAGAGTTTATAACTGTAAGAAACAAAGTGACGGAACTAATACAACATACTAAGAGTAACTACTACCATAAAGCTTTTAATGACTGTGTTAAAAAGCCTCTAAAGATGTGGAAACTAATAGGTAGCATAACTAATAATAAGATAAAAACACATCCTGCACCACCAAAACTAGATACCCCGACGGGTCCAATCACAGATAATAAAGATATATGTGATTATTTCAACAGGTTCTTTGCCACTATAGGATCTGTCTTAGCTAATAATATTAAAACAATACCTCAAACGCTCACTATACACACACAGCCATGCACCCAAACGAAAAATAAAGTATTACTTAATTTTACGCCAGCTACGATTGATGAAATAGGTAAGATCATTGATAATCTCAACCCAAATACAAGCACGGGCCTAGATGGTATTAGCTGTAAAACACTAAAATGCGTCAAAAATTTAATAATTAATAAACTAACCGATTGCATAAACTATAGCTTAGAAAATGGCATTTTCCCAGACACACTTAAAATAGCAAAAGTCACTCCTGTATTTAAATCAGGGACTAAATGTGACCCTAACAACTACCGACCCATTTCTGTGTTGCCCACTATCTCTAAAATTTATGAAAAAGTAATTTATGCTCGTCTTAGTAGCTCCCTTGACTCAATTAAGTTTCTCTATAATAGGCAATATGGTTTCCGTGCCAAGTCTAACACATTATCTGCAACCATTGATTTGATTACAGATCTCAAAACTAATATAGATGACAAATGCCTTGCTCTTGGTATATTCATCGATTTGCGAAAAGCATTTGATACCATTAGTCATGATTTACTCCTACAAAAACTGTATAATATAGGAATAAGGGAAACCGCCCACGATATATTTCGATCATATTTCTCTAATAGACAACAGATTGTTCGCATTGGCGAAACTCAGAGCAAGCATGAGATCCTTACCTTTGGTGTGCCCCAAGGATCAATCCTCGGGCCTCTAATGTTCCTCATTTATATCAACGACATACAAGACTTAGGTTTAACGGGAGACATAACGCTTTATGCAGATGATACTAGTTTATTCTACTATGGAAATGACACTAAGCTTATTATTAAACAAGCCCAACAAGATCTGCACGCTCTCTATGAATGGTTCCAATACAATTTATTAACTATAAATGCATCTAAAACAAATTACATAATATTCAGTGCCAAAAATAAAAAAATAGAACCTCACCAACCACTATACATTAATAATGAACAAATTGTCAGAGTAAATTCAGAAAAATATCTAGGTCTAAATTTAGACAAACATCTCACATGGCAGTCACACATAAATAAAATAGAATCTAAACTATCAACAATTATGAATACGCTTAAGGGCACCGTTCGATGTTTTCCAAAATCCGTAAAATACCTTATATACAATTCCATGGTGAAACCCCATCTTGAGTACCTAATAGAAGTGTGGGGTAGTGCCGCGAAAAGTAATTTAAAGTCACTGCAAATATCTCAAAACAAAATCGTTAAAATGCTATTCCACTACAACTATCTAACGCCGACAGAAAAAATATACAAAGAAACAAAAATAATGACCTTATCTCAGATATATAAATATAACACGTGTTTACTAGTTAGGAAAATTCTAGATAAAAATATACAAACTAAATTAGTATTTACAAAAAAGGGACAAACACAAAACAGAATAACTAGACGAATAAATAACCTATGTTTAATACACCCGCGAACTAATTACGGAAAGAAAAATATTTTATACGAAGGAGCCCAATTATACAATAAATTGCCAAATAACATGAAGGAAATACAATCGTTTAATTTATACAAAAAAACACTAAAGTTCCACATCTTGAAAGACTTTCATAGATTTTAATACTTACTGCTATTGTCATTGTATAACTTCTCACTTGCTATCAGACACAGATACGTAATACAAACTTTAACAAATCTTTAGCCTACCTACATTTAATTTTGTAAAAATATTTTAGATGCACCGTCAAATGAAATTACGCTCGTAGTTATAGATTTACTTTTAAGTTTATCATGTATTTCTCAATATAAGTGAATTGTATTCTTTTTTGAGAAAATAAATGTCTTAAACCAGAGAACTTGCTTAACAACTACTTACATCTGTCTTGTTACAGGATTTTAACGTCAATTTCTCAAACCTTAGTATCGTCATAGATTTGGAGAATAACAACATAACTGAGATGGTGATGGACCCGCGAGTGTCACCTACAAGCGAGTCGCCAGCCTCCCGGAGTCACTTGGTACTGGGTAACAACCCCATCAACTGCGACTGCAATATCTTAGGGTTGTATCGGAGGAGTAAAGGGTTCAGGCTCAAAGGGACGGATACAGAACCCATATTTCATTTAGATAATCTCAGATGCAACTCTCCTCCCTCCCTAGCTGGAAAGCTTCTAAAAGATATATCACCTGAGCACCTAGTTTGTGACTTGCCTGACCACTGTCCTGTTAATTGCACTTGCACCGTAAAGGCTCTTACTAACGAACTGGTTATCGACTGTCTAAAAATACCATTTTTAATCAATGTGACAAAAGCTGAGGACTTCCCATACAAGTATTTTGAAGAACCAAGAATTACTTTAAATTTAAAGCATCAGCCGAACAGTATACGTGACTTTAATATACATACGTTAAATTTGTCAAATATCGGTATAAATAAAATCACTTTTGGACGTACTAAGTCTCTAAAAATCTTGGATATATCTCACAACAAACTCAGTAGTATCCCAAGTGAGTTTCTAGAAGCGGACATAACATTATATGTATCCAACAACCCTTTAGAATGTGAGTTGTTATTAGTCAAAGCATTAAAGAAGAAAGACTTGGTTGCCGATTTGGAGGAGGTCACTTGCGGGAATGGTGACAAAATTACTCAAATTGAGCTTTCCGAACCGTACGTAAGAACAAATTCTTTAGTTACGCGGATCGGCACCACCGCTGTGTGCAGTTTGTTTTTATTAATTATCGCCAAGACAATATATACAAACTTCAATAAAATACGCTCATATATTTCGAGGAATATTTTAAATCCACGTGAGTACACTCAGGAGCATAGAACAGAAATGAGATTAGACGCTGCTAAAGAATTCGATCTTTTCATATCTTACGCTCACCAAGATGACGAATTTGTCACAGGAACGTTATTGCCGACTTTGGAAAATAAATATAAACAGAAAGTTTGTGTTCATTCCCGAGATTGGATAGTTGGCGATATGATAACAGATCAAATAATCAACTCTGTAGACTCATCTAAAAGAACCATTATAGTTTTGACGGAAAATTTTCTGGTTTCCGAATGGTCATATTTAGAGTTTCGTACGGCTCACAACCTGAGCATACGTGAGGGCAGGCCGCGAGTCATCATCATCTTACTCGATGAAGCTATCGCAAGAGACGAACGACTAGGCGCTGACTTAAAGTCATATATTGCTGTCAACACTTACTTGGTGTGGGGAGATCCGAACTTTTGGGAGAGATTGAAGAAAGTTCTGCCCGTACAGAGAAGGAAATAAGTAGACAAACAGTTTTAGAGTATATCTTAACAAATGATTGCGTTTAACTATTGTCTGGACAGAAGCCACTAAAATACAGTTAAAGAAAGAGAGAAAAAAAAGTTTTTATTTCACGGACATAAAATAAGTATTACAAACAAGTTTTTTTTTAAAATGATTTTGCCCAGAAATCGGCCACCGCTAAGCATTAGTGCTGTGTCTGGTACAGCGAGGATTTTCACTGGAAGCCATTGAATTTAAATAAATAAAAAAATATTTATTATACTAACAGTTATAATAATAATTAATAGATAAACAAATCAAATCATTTATTTGTAAAAAATGTGGTATTACATCGGTGTTACATTGTTATAGTATGTCCAGCACATTTGCCATCTTCTCATTCATGGCATACAAATATTTCAATTTATTAATTATATAAAGTACATTGCTTTAAACAGAATTATATTGAACACATTTATAAAAATAAATTAAATAATAATAGATATCAAATAAATAATATAAAATTCTAAGGCAATATTTAAAACCTGTAATTAAGGTATTCTTTTACTGAATAGAAACATTTTTCAGCAAGCCATTTATATAGTAATGATTTAAATTTATTGATGGGTAAGTCCCGAGAATCATGTGGTAATTGTGACACAAGTAATAGGTAAGTAGGTAATTTTGATTAAAATTAAAAAAATACTTAAACTGGCAATACTCAAAAAAGTAAGATTACTTTCAGAGGAAGTATGGCCTAGTTTCTGATCTAGTAGGTATTAAAGTATTTTATAATTTGTAAAGTTAATTGTGTATGCACGCAGTGCCTTTATTTAAAAAAACTGTCTCTAACTTGTTTGTTTTATTTAATTTTCTAGTAACTATCTGTGGCTCCACCCAGCAGTATTTTCGTTTCCTCTAACCACAGATTGTAAAGCTGTAAGTTAGCTTATGAACTAGTATCCACCTACTCGTAATAAACATTTAATTCTTTAACTTAATTAATTTAGACTTTAGACCATAAATTACAACCATTTATCTTTTTTACATGGATCATATCTACAGCAATAAACTATTGGTACCTACCTATTCCAAAGAAAGTATACCCTTCTAGTTATCGAACTGTGGGCGTATGTTATACCAACTGTCGTCCCAATGTATTTGTTGAATGAAAGTCTTGGCATATTTGCACGATGCTTCGCCACGTTCTGACCATCAACCTCATTTTCTTGGTCAACAGCTTCGGCCATAGATGAGGAAACCGACCATTTGACAAGAGTATAAAACCTGTTGAAAATGTTGCTGTTTCAATTTTGTCTATGGGAGAGTGTTTCCTCAACTACCACCATGTGTTTCCGTTTGATTACAAAACTTCTGAACTAGGAAACACGATGTTCAATGCTACTACCATATTCATCAATTTCTTTGCCTGGATTGGTTGGGCTTACGACTTGAAAATAATTCCGGACAAGATGATTATTGCGAGATCTCAAAGAGCGGGCGACGGGAAGAATATATGGGGATGGGGAGACAAAGACCAAGCCGAAGAAGAAACCAACAGTGTACAAGTGATCTATTGTAGGAGTTAAGCTTTGGGATAATTAATTCGGACTTTCTTAGAAAAAAAAAAATACAGCGAAAAGAAGAAGCGCGCGGAATAATTTTTACTTGACACAAATTATCGATGCGCGCGCATCAGCGCTTTTTCTAAAGGCAAAAACACAAAAACAGCCGGTATTACTTATAAAGTAAATTAATATTTTTGTGTTTTAGTACAGATAAATGGTTGTAATTTATGGTCTAAATTAATTAAGTTTTATATAACTATATAATAATTATTTTATCTCCCAAAGTTAATTTTATTCATTAAATGTTACTGTACTATTTACAATACTATGTATAAATAAATAATAAAATATATGTTATTATTTATTTATATATTATGGCACACCAACAGTCAATTGTCAAATTGTCCGTGTAGTGACGGATTAAGAATACATAATGTCACTACCCCATCTCAACCCGTGGGCGAAAAGGCGACTAAGAGATCTAACTTTAAGCAGACAAGAGCACTACGAGAAAATGAAAATTCGAAACAAACCCTATACCAACCCGTCTGGCCAGCGTGGTATAGTAGGCTAAATTCCCTCCAAAATCTTTGGAGGAGACCCGTGCCCAGCAGTGGGACGTTAAAGGGTTGAAATGATGATGATGATGACACAAACAGTGAACATATATAGTTTTTAAAACTATGTCTTGTTTAATATGTATTTCAATTAAAGGTCTATACAACAGTCATATACATTTTGGCCACGGACCTAAACAGTGGTAAGTATTAAGACTAAGATAAAACTGAAAGTATATCATCAGCAACCCATTAAGTCCCACTGCTGGGCTCGGGTCACCTCTCATCTAACTAGCGAGCTGACAGGGTTTAGGCCATAATTCACTCACGCTGGCCTAGTGCGGGTTGGTGGATCAGACATACTCATAGAATTTTTTCTAGTGTATGTGGGTTTCTACACAATGTTTTCCTTCACCGTTAGCAGATGGTAAGTCACATAACTAGTACATATAAATTCCACAAAGTGGAATCCACATTGGTACTGCCGGTCGGGATCGAACTGGAACCGCGTGATTTGCACGCCGGTCCCTTATCCATTCAGCCACCATCGCTTTTAAAATCGAAAGTAGATAAAACTAGGTAAACAAATAAGCAAAAAAAAGGAAAGAAATTGAATAATCTTAGGATCCTCTTAGGGCCGATTTTTCCATCGTCAGATAACATTTTTTTTATAGATTTATTCCTTGGATAAAATTATCTGGCAATGGAAAAATCGCCCCTGTCACATAATATAGTCTATACCCGAATTATCTAGTGTAATTAGGTATTTGTTTAGTTTTATTAATTGTTATAATAATATAAAATTTTTAACAATCTTGTTATCTAAACTTTATAGTGAGTACAGGCACAGGTTTTATTTAATATATGTTTTTCACGATTTATGTATAAGTATGATGTATATGTTATCTATTCTTTTAGTGTTTGATAGCCGACTTATCGGGGAAGGTTATAGGCTATATAATAATCACGCTGTCGCTATGGGCAATAGGAGCTAAGCAGTGGCCAAATAAAGAACGACGGGAGCAAAGCCCCGCCGCCGCCGGCTTCTAATTATTTTAATAAGATTTTATTAAATTTCCTTTATTTTCATAGCAAAAAATATATTACTTTACGATCTAAATATAGCAAACTGCGCGATGAAAACATTTTCTAAGGGTCATCTTTGTGACCTTTTTTTACGAAACTATTATGATTAGTTACATGAAATATTTTTAGGTAAGTCTTATCTTTAGATTTCCGACTTTGTCCAAATTAATTTTCTGGTTTGTAGTATATACCGATACGGCAAACTGCGCGACGAAAAATTGAGAGCTTTTCGGTGTTTCCGTTTGGACAGCGCCTTAAATATAATACGTGACGTAGACCCGTTAAATAATAATTTAATATGGGTATGATGCACCTATGCTTACCCCTTCTTGGCAAAGCCGTGATGCTGTTTATCTACTTTTTTTTTAATGGCCTACGTCACAACGACAAGTTTTATTTGGCTTTTGACATAACCGGTCCAGCGTCTATGCATAGGCACATAACCTTTATTTTAATATTAAACAAATATCGACCGTAAATTTTCGTAATCAGTCGTGTTTGAATACAAGTGATAAGACGGTTAGTGGTAATTGAATAGAAAACAATGTTCGTAGGAAGTTTCAGGTGAGAACTAACAAATTAATTAGATTAATTAGGTACCTACATTGTAATTTCCTGGTAGAGAGTCATCCATAAATCACGTGATGATAGTATGGAACAATTAACATACGGAGAATAAATTTACGTGATATCTTACTACACCCTCTGTGCATTTAATTGTTGTTTAATATCGCTAGATGTGGTGTATCTGATTAATATTACCTACCCTGATAATATTCCGAAACCAGTATCATCATCATCATCATCATATCAGCCCAATGACGTCCACTGTTGAACATAGGCCTCACCTAATTTCCGCCACAGCGAGCGATTTTGTGCCGCCCGCATGCAAAACCAGTATACTTTGATCTAATTCAATTATTTAATTAAATAATTGAAAAATAATCCAATTATTAAATTATTTAATTTAATTAGTTAGTTGTAATTTGTAAGCTGTTTTTTTAAATTAAAGTAAAAAAATATAACATTTCAACCCATAAACGTCCCACTGTTGTTGGGCACGGGTTTCCTCCAAAGAATGTGGAGGGAATTTAGCCTACTATACCACGCTGGCCAGACGGGTTGGTATAGGGTTTGATTCGAATTTTCCTTTTCTCGCAGTGTTCTTTTTTTTTTTTTTATACCACGTCGGTGGCAAACAGACGTACCTACGGTCCGCCTGATGGTAAGCGGTTACCGAAGCCTATGGGCGCTATAGGCAGCGTTCTTGTCTGCATAAGGTACTAATACTCCCTTAGACGCCTTTTACGACACCCAAAGGTAGGGATGGGGTAGTAATAATAATAATAATAAGTTTATTGTGCCAAAAAAATAACAGATTTTGTACAAAGGTTATATAATCTGACACGACGCTCTGTGCAGTAGGTAATGAAGTCACAAAGGGGTTCTTTCAGTGCCAATGTGTGAAAAGAACAGGATTCACTTTCGCTGCACAGCTATTCGTATCAGATTACACAATGTACACATTATGTATTCTTAATCCGTCATAAACGGCAAAAATAAAAAAATATATCCCTGTCTTACCGCCTGTTATACAGGATAACTAATCCTCGTATAAGTACTACAGTTTATGGTGTCATAAACTGTAGTACTATTGTATTTTTATGCATAATGATATCGATCAATTTTACCTTTTGATTTGAATAAATGATTTATATATTATTATAATATTATATGCGCTATTTCAAACTGTAACCAACTGAAATTGTAACTGTTAATGATGATTAAAAAGAGTGGGCTGAGTTTCTTGCCAAGTTCTTCTCAGAGCTCAACCTTGTCAGTGAACTGGTCGTAGGCAAATTTACTGACACCTTTGGCTTTGTATGACGTTCATAAGTATCATGTATTTGACCCAAATGAAATAAAGATTATGACTATAACCAACATATGTGTGGTGTCAAGTTACAGGTATTTAGCTGTAGTGGTGGTTCTAGTGTGTATCGCTGGACCGCAGTACATCGCCGCCGCGTCGCCGTCCTGCCCCCCACAGTGCGACTGTCAGGACTTTCCCAAATATACCGCATATAATTGTAATGTGAGCGACACAATCGTCACTATGACGCGATATATCTACAATCAATCCACATTTACAATCGTTTGCAAGGTAAACACTTTTTCTATATCTGCCGACGAGGTGGGCGAAGAGCAGAGTAGCTTTTATTTATTAATATTTTTGGGTTATATGCCATCAGAGACTACTGATCTATTGTAGCGCCCACACATACACTTAGAGTTACTTCTAGGGTATGTGTTTCCGTCAGCAGATGTTAAGCCACTTGACTAGTACATATAAATTCCAAGTTAAATCCACATTGGCGGAGGGTTCACCTGCAGCATAACAGCCAAAAAAATTCATAGATTTGTATGAAGAAAATTTTATGCAAGCATGCAGTTGACAATACACGATTGACAGGATTTACATGTCAAGCGAATTTCCGCTTTTTCCATGACATGCTTAAACTGAAATCTCCCGCACCCCGCATGCCAAATCTACCTTATTGTTGACTACAAGTAGAAGAGCACCTGTTCCAAAATTATCTAGTTTAAAAAAAAAAATTGGATTTTGTATCAATTACCCTATTTTGCAGCACAAAAGCTTAACTAAAATGAATGACTGACTTTTTGGTGCTCTATTTTTACTGATAATGTTTCAGGACTCAATATCGGAAAACAACTGCTCAGATCTCCCTCGCTTCGATAATCTGGACTATCTCTCCGAACTATTCGTGACGACTTGCTCACCCACTATATTGACTTGTATGAAGGATGTGTTACTTGGAGCCACCGTCAAAAAATTAATACTGAATAATTTAAACTCGTCATTGACCACTGAACATTTGACACATCTAAAACATATTAACGACACGGTAATTATATTTGCAGGTGAGAGATTTTACAAACTCACACGTGTTGAAAACGATTGTGACATGCGGATCCTAAGACATGCTTAAATACTAATACTAATAATATCTCAAACAACTCACATGCGGGGCTGTATCAATCAAGCAAAAAATAAGAACCCTAAAGAATTATTTAAATATTATGACACGTACATTACAAGCTTAGCTCACCCTTCATATCTTAACTGACATAAAACAGTGATTTCAATTGAATTTTCATATCCATCCACTGCTGGGCACGAGTCTCCTCTAAATATTTTGAAGGGAATTTAGCCTACTATACCACGGGGACCAGACGGGTTGGTATAGGGTTTGTATAAAATGCCAAATTACCTACATTTAGATTTAAAACTATACAAAACTCAGACCAACATCCTTTTTTGTTGGTCTGAGATACAAAATTGAAAAACACATGTTGATTCATTGGTTCTATGAAAGAAAGTTATTCAAAGGAACACAGTTTAGTAGGTAAGTATAGTTACTACTTTACTACCTATATTGATGATTAAATATAAGACTCCATTTTCATTGGTAATGTGCTCAACCTGAACTCAAGTTGTTTCCTGCAAGAAGTTTAACTATAGGTAACTGAAATTCGTTGTTCATAATTTCCCGCATGTGTTCTAAACAATAATCTAAACAAGTAATTAGGTAAATAATAAACTTACTTATTGTATAATTTCAGATAAAGTCACAATGTTTCCCAGAGATGTAATCAGTGCTCTGCCCGAGCTACAGAGGCTCAGCTTTCAATCTGGGCAGTTGCAACTTTCCCCGCACGACCTGGAGGAAACATCTTTACTTGAATTAAATCTTATAGAGAATAACATAGCTAGCATACCTGCGGGATTTTTTAAACAATCTTCGAAGTTATTGTTACTATATATAGCTTCAAATTCTTTGAATAATATTTCTGCGGATATTTTTCAAGGTGAGTATTCACGCAAACTAATATATTTGGACAATATGTCATAGTGCGATACATTAACTATGTATAGGTCGCGCCACGAGTTATGAGCGCTGCCAATTTCTGCGCAGAACGCAATTTTAGGTCTGTTTGGTAACACGGGTAGGGGAGCACGCGCCGAGCAAGCTCTTGCACGCAATTGGACAATCAGAGCCAGCTCTTGCACGCGATTGGACAATCAGTCGCTGCTAAACTCCCGCGCACACATTTTTATTTAACACCTACTTAATGAACTATTCCAATAATTTTTGTGATTACAGACCATTTTCTCGGAACGATACTTTATGAATTTTAGTGGAAATATTTGGCCTCTAACATTAAATCTAACTACTTACAAAAACTATTGAAATAATATATTATTATTTAATGTATCACTAGATATCCTAAGTTGTGACTAACCACCGTACATAAGTGAAATAACAATATACCCTCCAGTTTCAGATATAAAATATATTTCATACGGACCTCTCATTAATAATTTACATAATTTTGGTTCGGCCGTTTTACAGGTTTGGATTCCCTACAGTCATTATATTTAAAACAGACAAATACAAAAACAATAGATGTTGGCACGTTTAACGCTACCCCAAACTTAGAACTTGTGTCTATTACCGGCAATCAGATAACGTCTGTACCCAACGGTATGTTTCAATTTCTTAAAGCATTAACAGAAGTAAGTAAAAAATAACACATTATAATTCTAAACTAATGATACATTATTGGATTGGAATTGGGAAGAATTTTGTAAAGTGTTTCTTTTTCAGATATATTTAGAAGATAATGAAGTCGAAATAAAATTGGGATCACACGTGTTTTCACATCTACCCTTATTGTCTTCTCTGTATCTAAGGTCATGCTTCGTCAGTTCATTGCCAGAAGACTCATTCTTGGGTTCTAATAATATAAAAGAATTATTAATAACAGGGAACAATATAAACAGATTACCTTCCAAATTATTTTCAAATCTATCCAAGTTGAGAGATTTAAGTTTATCTGGCAATGGGATAGAAGATCTCCCTGATTTCATATTCACCGATCTGAAAGCATTGAAAAGTTTGGATTTAAGCGACAATAAGATAAGCTCGATCTCCGAGTAAGTTCTACAAAATTAATTCACTTTTTCACAATAAAATTCATCGGTTTGTATTCTCCCGCAATCCGCATGCGTGCCTTATCGACTAATAAAAACGATATTAATCGCATGTGGACCTAACGAAATCTCCCGCACCCCGCATGCATGATCGACTTATTAAAACGGGCCCTTAAACTGTTTTATGTTTACAGGTCCTTATTCACTAGCCTCAGTAAGCTTACTCAGCTTTCTTTAAAGAACAACCGCCTGACATATGTATACACAACCCGCTATATTCGATTGTGGTATAATCCGGGAGAACAAAAGAAATCAGAAAGTTTATATGAAGACGATAATCCGGAGGCCAGTGTTGAAGGGTTTAAGCTACAGTCCTTGCCACAATTAGAAAAATTAGACTTAAGCGGTAACCACATTAGTTCTTTGTATAAGGACTGGTCTTCTATGATACAGATCAAATGGATGGATCTTTCCAACAATAGCTTCCACGATTTCAAGGTAATTTGTTGCCTATTTTTTATTTTGTATTGTCCGACAGTGACAGACGAGTATGCGGCTCAATTGATGTGCTTTTAGCATTAATTGCGAAGAAAACACAAAAAGAAAATAGAAAGAAAAGAAACGGGATTGTGAGGAGGAATTATAAAAGTATTTCTTTAGATAGGTATTCTGTGGGAGGGTAGTACTTCCCCAAAGTACCAGCTGATTCATGTTTCATGTACCTAATTACTTCACGTTACACATTGATTCATCAGCTTCCGTGAGGTGAGGATCATCATTATTTCAACCTATAAACGTCCCACTGATGGGCACTGGTCTCTTCCAAATAATGTGGAGGGAATTTAGCCTACTATAGGGTTTGTTCGAACTTTCCTTTTCCGGCTCTGCTCTGCTCTTGTCTCCATAAGGTTACCTATTCCCTTAGTCGCCTTTTACGACACCCATGGATTGAGATGGAGTAGTGACATTATGTGTTCCTGCTCCGTCACTTCACGGTGAGGTGAGGATGCTTCATAAAAATTTCAATCATACAAAGATTCACATTATAAATAAACTTATATACTTAAGTTTCGTTAGTTTTTTAGTGTTTTGACGTGATTGATACAAAAATGAGTGCTCAGAGTACTCAATGATGTCTATTATCTACACAAAAAATGGGACACGGATGACTAGAACTTGCATAGATATATATTACAACAATAACGTGTCTATTTTTACAGGAATTTAACATCAGTTTCTCAAACCGCAGTATGGTCATAGATTTGGAGAATAACAACATAACTGAGGTGGTGATGGACCCGCGAGTGTCACCTACAAACGAGCCGCCAGCCACCCGGAGTCACTTGGTACTGGGTAACAACCCCATCAACTGCGACTGCAATATCTTAGGGTTGTATCGGAGGAGTAAAGGGTTCAGGCTCAAAGGGACGGATACAGAACCCATATTTCATTTAGATAATCTCAGATGCAACTCTCCTCCCTCCCTAGCTGGAAAGCTTCTAACAGATATATCACCTGAACACCTAGTTTGTGACTTGCCTGACCACTGTCCTGTTAATTGCACTTGCACCGCAAAGGCTCTTACTAACGAACTGGTTATCGACTGTCTAAAAATACCATCTTTAATTAATGTGACAAAAGCTGAGGACTTCCCATACAAGTACTTTGAAGAACCAAGAATTACTTTAAATTTGAAGTATCAGCCTAACAGTATACGTGACTTCAATATACATACGTTAAATTTGTCAAATATCGGTATAGATGATATCTCTTTTGCTCGTACTAAGTCTTTAAAAATCTTGGATATATCTCATAACAAACTCAGTAGTATCCCAAGTGAGTTTCTAGAAGCGGATATAACTTTATATGTATCCAATAACCCTTTAGAATGCGATTGCTTATTAGTCAAAGCATTAAATAATAAAGACAAGGTTGTCGATGTGGATGAGGTCATTTGCGGTAATGGTGACAAAATTACACAAATTGAACTGTCGAAATTGTGTGTAAGAACAAATTCTTTAATTGTGTATATCGGCACCACCGCTGTGTGTAGTTTGTTTTTGTTAATTATTGTCAAGACAATATACACGCACTTAAAAGAAATACGATCATATATTTCAAGGAATATTTTAAGTCAACGTGAATATACCCAGGCGCATAGAACAGAAATGAGATTAGACGCTGCTAAACAATTCGATCTTTTCATATCTTACGCGCACCAAGATGACGAATTTGTCACGGGAACGTTATTGCCGACTTTGGAAAATAAATATAAACAGAAAGTTTGTGTTCATTCCCGAGATTGGATAGTTGGCGATATGATAACGGATCAAATAATCAATTCTGTAGACTCATCTAAAAGAACCATTATAGTTTTGACGGAAAATTTTCTGGTTTCTGAATGGTCATATTTAGAGTTTCGTACGGCTCACAACCTGAGCATACGTGAGGGCAGGCCGCGAGTCATCATCATCTTACTCGATGAAGCTATCGCACGAGACGAACGACTAGGCGCTGACTTAAAGTCATATATTGCTCTCAACACTTACTTGGTGTGGGGAGATCCGAACTTTTGGGAGAGATTGAAGAAAATTCTGCCCGTACAGAGACAGAAATAAGTTGACAAACAAATAGCTTTGTATAAAATAAAAAATACGTATGTAGCTGTATTCCTAGATAGTTGTAAGCCATTCTTTAAAAAACTGAATAAGTATTTTGTCTTTTTACCATTACCGTCTCAAAGCTTACGAGGCACGACTGTTTGAAAAATGTATGATGTAATGAGATAAATAAAATAAGCTTTAATTTACTTAATATTGACATTTTGTATTAGCATCAGCAACCCATTAAGTCCCACTGCTTCTAATCTTCTCTCCTCTAACTAGAGAGCTGAGAGGGTTATAAGCCATAATCCACTCACGATGGCCTAGTGCGGGTTGGTGGATCAGACATACCTTTTTCTCAGGGTTTCCTCACGATGTTTTCCTTCACCCTTAGCAGGTATGTTATGGTAAGTCACTTGCCTAGTACATATAAATTCCATAAAGTGGAATCCACATTGGTACTGCCGGTCGAGATCGAACTCGGACCGCATGATTTGTACGCCGGTCCCTTATCCATTCAGCCACCATCGCTTTTGTATTAAAATCACCCTAAATGCCGAATTTTGTTTGGCATAATATGAATGAGACGCTAAGTATTTAGACGGGAATAGCGAAGAATCTGCAAAAGTGCTTGAAAATCGGTTCAAAGTCAAATGATTTTCAATAAAGATTGTAAAACGGATGACATTACAATAATGCTATGAAATGGAGCTATTGTTGGCTTAAGTATTATAAGTTATGTAATATTAATAAAACCTTTTTTTATGAGTTTAATTTATTTATATAAAAATATTTTCTTGCACCAACTATGTACGTATGTGGCGGAAATTGGGCGAAGCCTATATTCAACAGTGGACGTGATTGGGTTGATGTGATGTGAGGCTTACCTAACGATACAAGCATCATCTACCAGCCAACCTATGGGTAGAAATAAGAACAGGTAGGTGCAAAGTAAGAAAGAGTGTAAAATATTGAAGTTCTGATCTGAATATTAAAACTGTTGAGTTTGTGTTTGGTTGAACGCTAGGATCTCAGGAACTAGTATTCCGATTTGAAAAATTCTTTTAGTGTTGGATAGCTCATTTATCGAGGAAGATTATAGGCTATATAACATCACGCTACAGCCAATAGGAACTGAGCAGAGGCCAAATAAAGAACGACGGGAGCCATAACACAGGCTCATAGAGTCAGAAGTGACTCTTGTTGCAATAGCTCACCCCCTTTTAGTATAGCTGTCGAAATGTGAGTGTGACACACCGTACTACCTACTATCAGATCTACAAATTGATTAAATTGATATCTTAACCTGTTACGAAACTTACTTTATTTTATTTTATTGGCCTACGTCACAATGACAAGTTTTGTCTGGCTATTGAAATAACCGGTCCCGCATTTTTGCATAATCATCTTTTATTATAATATTTAACAAAGACCATTCGTAGATTATTGTAGGCAGTCGTGTTTCGAGACAAAATGACTGTTAGTGCTATTTGAAAACAATGTTTGTAAGATGCTTCAGGTGAGTACTAAAAATTAATTACATATTAAGTTCCTACCATCCATATTATCACGTAATATTTTTTATTAAAGGACAATAAATACATGTGATATCTCAAAACACTCTCTAAGTACATTCTGATAAGCATGTGTTTTCTGAACCCCTTCCCTCTTTATGATTACCAAAGGTAGCAGCTAAAAACAGTGTCTGTCAGTTGTAAATTGTAATTCGAATAACTTTACTGACATCATGATGAGCTATTCGGCCTTTTGCCACTATGACCTTTTAAAAAAAAAAAAAAATGTCATATTAAAATTTATTTTTCGTTAATATTGTATTGTGGTGAGTTAAAATGTCAAATAAATTCTTTTTTATTCTTTCTTTTGAGCCTCACGTGTTTATAGACGATATAACTAGATGAAACTACGTAGGTATACTTAAAACTGTGTATAGGGGGACTAGAGCTAGGAACATTGTATTGCTGTTAGTTCGGGAGCATTGTTGCGGTCTTATAGTGACGTCATAATAGTGACATCATCTATCTGCCGTAAAGACTATGCATGACAAAATAATAGGATTGTTTAGTTTGTTTCGTTGAACGCGATCATCTCAGGAACAACTGGTCGGATTTAAAAAATATTTTAGTGTTGGATAGCCTATTTATCAAGAAAGGCTATAGACTAAATGACATCACGCTACGGCTGATCGCTGATTGAAGCTTTTACGAGCGACTCATCTGACATTTATAAAATCTCGCGGAAACAGAGAGGAAGTAGATATGTCTAACGCACTGCATTTCATTGACCGCGGTGCCCTTGGAGTATAAAATATGTATTAATTAATAATCTTGTGCCATATTATACGTGCCATAATTTACCCACCGTTGCCGGCAGTGCCAGATTTATATTTTTTATGAGTGTAGGCCACTTTATTTCCGCCGCCCCATGTACATACCTTTGCAAAATAATAATTTTCCATTTGTAGTACTAACTAACTGAGCCCTTTAGTTAACGTGTACCTATTAATACCTCATAGTAGAAAAACGTCGTTAGACAAGGCGTGTTCATTGAAATTTTGAAAATTCGTTATCCTCTGAAATCAAGTGATCGTCCTCTGAAATCTGCCGCCCCTAAGACGCTGCCGCCCCTAGGCCGCGGCCGATACGGCCTATTTATAAATCCAGGACTGGTTGCCGGTTAAAGTACATCTGACTGATCGCCAAGTTAAACCAGCTTGACGAACACTGGCTTCCCTCGAGGCGACTGCCCCACTGTCCCCCAACAATTAAACATAAATTTTCATCGATTTCTAGGTATTATGTTACTGACTCTACAAGTTTACGACACTGTAATTTGTAGTATTATTTATTTTAAACTAAGTAATTTAGCTTCGCGTAACATTAGTCATTATCTTTACAAATACAAAATTATTTATTTTGTAAACATAGGTACATACAAGCAGATGGTATTCTTACATAAATAAGTCCTAAACTATGTTTTGCCTTTCTAGTGGCGTACAAAATTGAATGTAAATGTCAGTAAATATTTCAATTGTTATTAGACAAATGTTACTACACTCTAAAAGATTATCTCGATGATGTCATTTAAATTTAATTATTCCCCTGATGAGTAAAATGTGTCTACTTCTTAAATTGTATTATTTAATTCTAACTGAATTTATAATTTATTTCTCGTTATTTTAATTGCATGTAAAAATATTCGTTAACTCTGCATATTTTAAATTGTTATTATTTCAATTTTCTATTTGATTGTGCTGTGTTTATGTTATAAATGTTACCTACCTTAAAATATTGTACGCCATTATGGCGGGTCATAGCTGTGTACAATTTCGAAAACATGTAACAACTTATTGCTTACCTATGTACCACAATAAAGAATATTTGTATTTGTATTTGTAAATAAAGTTACCATTATAATTAGTATGTATTAAATTTGCACACCTTTTAGGTAAGATAAGGTTTAAAGTAACTAAGTTGATTGTACCCTTATGACCATCTACATTTTTGTAAACCCTTATCTATGCAGAATAAAGATATTTGTATTTTGTATTTAAATAATTACTGGTACGATAGAATATAAGTTTAAAAAGAATATAATCATCATCATCATCATCATATCAGCCCAATGACGTCCACTGCTGAACATAGGCCTCACCTAATTTCCGCCACAGCGAGCGATTTTGTGCCGCCCGCATCCAAAAAGAATATAATAATTTAAGAAAATAATAGTACATTATGATATAAGTGCGGTAAGTTGATAATTACAGCCGAGGCGATATTGCTAGCCCGAGCCGCAGGCGAGGGCTACAAGAAAGCAGAGGCTGTAATTATCAAAGCGCACGAATGTCATACGACGTTTTATAACATATTTGCGAGGAAATAAATAAAATTCGAACTTTTTTAGAAAAAAACAAATACAGCGAAAAGAAATAGCGCGCGGAATAATTTTTACTTGTCACAAATTATCGATGCGCGCACATCAGCGCTTTTTTTTTAAGACAAAAACACAAAATCAGCCAGTACTAATAAAGTTAATTAATATTTTTGTGTTTTAGTACAGATAAATGGTTGTAATTTATGGTCTAAATTCATAAAATTAAAGAATTAAATGTTTATTTTATATAATTATGTCATAATTATTTTATCTCCCAAAGTTAATTTTATTCATAAAATGTTGACCACTTTTCTGACATAAAAACTCTTTGCTAAGATTTAAAAAAGTAGGTACTGTTCGTTTTAGACGGAGCCCCTTGATTATTAGCATGTGAGCATGAGAAGCCGTGCATTTTACTTTACATTACCGCATTAGTGCGTAATGAGATACATTACGACACTGAAATTGGTGAAATAAGAGACCCTTTACGAGCAAATATGTTATAAAAAATATTAGGTATCTTCACTCTGTGTGACTCTGTTCCGTGTGTAACTTTTCTTATAATTTAAAAACTCAGCGACTAAGTAGTAACATTAATTTATTACATTACAAACCATAAACGTCCCAGTGCTGGGCACGGGTCTTTGTTGTGGGAATTTAGTCTACCACGTTGGCCAGACGAGTTGGTATAGGGTTAGTTTAGCCTTCTGCGAAGAGGTGATGAGGCAGAAGGAGGAGGCGGAACGGCAGAGGGAAGACGATGCCCTCAGTGACCCGATCCGCCGTCGAAGGGTAGGCGGGAGAAGGCGGGCTTACGCCCGCGACCCCCCGCCGTAATAGCCCGAGAAGAGGACGCGCCCGGCTGAGCGCGTCCGCCACGCCAGGACCGGTCGACTTTGGGGAAAGTCGACCGCGAGCGTCTTCTGGTGGCGTGTGCGTGTTCCCGCACGTCACTGCCGGAGCTAAGCTCCGGCAGAGAGGCGCCCGTAGCGGGCCATCGTCGCTGTGGTCGCGGACGAATGTTCCTGCGCTCCCGTGACCACAGCAGAGCGCGACGAGAGGAACACCTTGGGGTTTTAGTGGATGCGAGCCCCACATAACCCCTCGGTTCTTCCCCCAAGACCGAGGGGTATGCGTCAGGCATTTCCACAAGTAATAAAAAAAAAAAAAGGGTTAGTTTCGAATTACAGTGAAAACTCTTAACCAGTCAAAAGTACTTTTTTAAGAGCTTTGACTGAAATAGCCATTAGGCGCTCGTAGCATTGTGTTACGTTACGATCATCGAAGTTAAACAACGTTCGGCAATATCAGTCCATGATGGGTGACCGTTTGTGGCAATTTCATTTTCGAGCGTCTCCGTGCTTCAGAAGGCACGTAAAGCCGTTGGTCCCGGTTATCACTTAATGTGGTAGTCTTTAAGTCAAGTTAGAACCTTCTAGGCGACTTGATAAATTCCAACACTAGGGTTTGCCACAAGCCCACACGATAAGAAGTCAGTCAAAATTACTTTTGACTGGTTAAGAGTTTTGACTGTAACATATACATACCACGTGAGCGAATGCTAGTAAAATTGACCAAGCTATGTGTTGTCAAGTTACAGGTACTTAGTAGCGGTGGTTCTAGTGTGTATCGCTGGACAGCAGTACATCGCCACCGCGTCACCGTCCTGCCCCCCACAGTGCAACTGTCAGGACTTTGACAAATATTATACTTCCTATAATTGTACTGTGAGCGACAAAATCATCAGTCTAACACAAGACCACTTACGATCAGAATGTATTATCGTTTGCGAGGTAGGTACTTACTTTTACCTTTTTACGAATAAGTTCCAACATCAGCATCAGCAAATCAGCAGCCGTTAAGTCCCACAAATGCTGTCAAATATTACATTATAACAATGGGACAGCATTTAGTTCGATTAAATTTCACATCAATTAATTTGTGTCAGATATATCAAGTTATGAAATTCGAAATATTTATAAATACGTTAATATTTCAATTGTTCGTGCTGATTGCTGATCCAAAAAGGTGTCAGCAAGTTCTTCCTAGACCAGTTCGCAGACAAGATTACGCCTTGCTAAGGTAGAGAATTTCGAATATCATCATTATCATATCAGACCAATGACGTCCACTGTTGATACCATATAGAATCAAATCACCATTAACTTGAATTAAAAAAATTATATTTAAGAAATAGTGTATCATCATCAGCAACCCATTATGTCCCACTGCTGGGCTCGGGTCTCCTCTCCTCTAACTAGAGAGCTGATAGGGTTTAGGCCATAATCCACTCACGCTAGCCTGGTGCGGGTTGGTGGATCAGACATACTCATAGAATTTCTTCTAGCGTATGTGGGTTTCCTCAGTAAGTTCCATCCAAATCAACCGTCTCGGTGGCGCATCGGGAAGTGTATACGACTGCTGTACAAGAGGACCCGGGTTCGATTCCCGGGTCGGGTAAAAATGGTATTGGGTTTTTCTATCAGGAAATTCCAGTATTTAGATTTTCCCGAAGTAAACAATTGTTTCCGGTTGATGACAATAGGCTCGCCCCCTATTTCATGGGACCAAACTTAGCTGGCGAAATGTGGGTGTGATACACCTCTGCCTACTCCTTCGGGGAAAAAAAGGCGTGATGCTAATTATGTATGTTCCATCCAGGTAACTACAGTTGAGGAATGTTGAAAAAAATTTTTTCAAGTATCGTCCTAATAGGAGTACCTATAGATAAGCGATCTGTGCCATACACCCCCTTAAACCATGGAGTTGCCGTTAGCATAAAAGTATATAGAAAAAAGCTTTAATATTATTATAACGGACTTTATTAATTAAGGCTATATTTTTAGGACTCAATGTCTGAAGTGAAATGCTCGGAATACCCTCACATCAATGATCTCCAGTATATAGCCGAACTATCAGTGACGATATGCTCACCGAATATATTGACTTGTATAGAGGAACTGTTACCTGGAGCTACCGTCAAAAAATTAGTACTTGATAATTTAAACGAGTCATTGACCACTGAACATTTGACACATCTAAAACAAGTCAATGACACAGCAATTACATTTACAGGTGAGAAAATGTATTTTGTAAACTTACGCGTGATAAAAAGGGTTAACCCTTTGACCTCCAAGGACGCCATATCACGTCATTCCATAACTTAATCGAGACGCCAATGACGTCTTATAGCGTCCATCGCACTTCAACTTTCACTGACGGATAAAAGTTAGCTAATGTTGATTTTCAGAATCATGAATATTTATAACTGTTCATATTATTGATTACGTCATGCTTCTTGGCGAAACCACATTTACTTTAATGAGTAAGTATAAGTTTCATAGAAAATTCTATGGAATATCTATAAAATTCTAGTCCTATTAAGAAAAAATCTATATACCTAGTTTCGTTGCTAACTTCAATTTAAAGGGGTTGCGCTGCAGAGTATCCTTTCCGGCGAAACCACAACAATATATATAATATATATAACTATACATATTATAAGATAATATTTAGTATCAAATAATTCTATAACAATTCTATATTAGTTCTATACTAGTACCCCCAAATCCTTAATCAAAACTAAAAATTCGTATAAAACGGTGTCTCATAATTGGAGGATTTACTAAAAACTAAACGCCTACAACACTATGATATTTCACATAAACGTTATTTGCTAAAAACTATAAATCAGGCGTTTAGTGACTATTCCGAAGAGTTATGACACCGTTTTGTACGTATTTTTAGTTTTGATTGAGGATTTGGGGGTACTAGTTTTTTTTTTTTACTAGTTCAATATAGAATTGTTATAGAATTATTTGATACTAAATATTATCTTATACTATGTATAGTAATATATATATCGTGGTGGTTTCGCCGGAAAGGATACTCTGCAGCGCAACCACTTTAAATTAAAGTTAGCAACGAAACTAGGCATATAGATTTTTTTTTAATAGGAGTAGAATTTTATAGATATTCCATAGAATTTTCTATGTAACTTATACTCATTAAAGTAAATGTGGTTCCGCCAAGAAGCATGACGTTATTGATTGCTTGGCGTAGGGAACACAGTTTTTCGTTATTAGCATGGTGGTCAAAGGGTTAGGCTGAATTAGGCTTGCTTATGTACATATATTGTACATGCTATATTAAGTAACACTACATTAAGTATCTCCTACAAATCACACGCGGTCGTACAAATCAATGCGACAAAATGGAGTATTAACGGCTGTATCTTTTGATTGCGTTTATTAGAACAGTGATTTTTTCACTGCTCCAAAGGATTGTAGACACGAATATAATATTAATTTCAGCTTGATATCTTTTATATATTTGATTGATATTATAGTAAACATGCGTAATAAAAACGTTGCGTTTTTCGAACACACGATTCTAAAATTGGTATAGCGTCTTACAAAACAAGTCTATGCTTAAAATCTTATCTGAATAATATTATAAATGCCTATGCCTGAAAAAATCGGTCTTGACAGATGGACAACGAAATGATTCTGTAAGGGTTCTATTTTTTCCTTTTAAGTTACGAAAGCCTTAAAACTGGAATGTAAGGTAAAATCCCGCATTTCGCATGTTTTATAAGACTAAACTATACTATTGCACGGTAAAGTTAGATACATAATAAACCTATTGTATCATTTCAGATAAAGTTACAGTGTATCCCAGGGATCTGATCAGTGCTCTGCCCGAGCTGCAGAAAATCTTCTTTAAGTCTGGGAACTTGCAGCTTTCCCCGCACGACCTGGATGGAATATCTTTACTCGAATTAGATCTTTTAGAGAATAACATAACAAGCATACCTGCGGGATTTTTTAAACAATCGTCGAAGTTAATATTCCTATATATAGGTTCAAATACTTTAAATAATATTTCCGCTGAGACTTTTCAAGGTAAATATTTACGCAAACTAATATGTAAATTTAACTAACCTCGCGCGGGGCTTCGCTCCCGTCGCTTGTGCCCCGAGACTTCTAGTGAATGATATAATTAATACAATTTTGTTTGTTTACAGGTTTGGATTCCCTACAGTCATTATATTTAAAACAGACTAATACAAAAACAATAGATGTTGGCACGTTTAACGTTACCCCAAACTTAGAACTTGTGTCTATTACCGGCAATCAATTAACGTCTGTACCGAACGGTATGTTTCAAGTTCTCGGGTCGGTGTTAACCGACGTAAGTACAAAATATTATAATATATTTCTAATCTGACTGTCACCGTGGCGCAGTGGTTAAGGTGGTCGCCTCGCCACTACATCGCTGTGCTGGGTGACGTGGGTTCGATTCCCACACGAGACAAATATTTGTGTGATTCATAGATATTTGTTTCTAGTCTGGGTGTACTTTGTGTCCGTTAGTTTCATGTTTGTAAAGCTCCCCGCGACACAGGGCTCGTTCCCTAGTGCGGGCGTTGTCTTTTAAAAAAAAGAAAAAAAAAAAAAACAATCTACACACGCTGGTCTAGTTCCGGTTAGAGAAACAGACTTCTCCTAGGGTGTGTAAAAAAATGAAATTTGTAAATATGTCAAATAAAACATTTATCAGAAAGTTGTAACTAACATGCTCATGACTTTCATTCATTATTATAATCATCATCATCATCATTAACAGTAAAGAAACACAAAAAAAAAACATAATTACCTACATTATTATATGCATGGCTTATTCACTTTCATCTCAAACATATAGGCATATAGGCTGGTTGCTATTCCAATCACGAAGTTTTATTATTAAGTGTTTCTTTTTCAGATATATTTAGAAGACAATGAAGTAGAAATAAAATTGGGATCACACGTGTTTTCACATCTACCCTTATTGTCGTCCCTGTATCTAAGGTCATGCTTCGTCAGTTCATTGCCAGAAGACTCATTCTTGGGTTCTAATAGCTTAGTAGAATTATTAATAACAGGGAACAATATAAGCAGATTACCTTCCAAAATATTTTCAAAATTATCCAAGCTGAGAGATTTAAGTTTATCTGGCAATGGGATAGAAGATCTCCCTGAATTAGTATTCGCCGATCTGAAATCATTGAAAGAGTTGGATTTAAGTGACAATAAGATAAGCTCTATCTCAGAGTAAGTTATACAATATTATTTTACTTTTAACAGTTTCTTTTTTTTGATACATAGGTGTGCGTTTTTTCCCTTAACTAAACATCTTAATATGAGTACTAGCTTAATAAGTACATATAATAATATCGTTACATTGGAACACCTAATTATAAAACGTCAATTTTAGACAACAATTTTTATCTTAAAATCTGCCTTCTGAGCTATTGTAGTTGTCTCTATTACTTTACGGTTGCAGATTGTGCGATGCCGCGCCGGTAACAGTTTCTCCAAATACCTATTTATCAAATTCCTCGCAGGCCGCGTTCCCTTTTGTGTTTACAGTCGGTTTTGTGTTTGCAGGTAAAGGTATAACTAATAAAAACGATATTAATCGCATGTGGACCTAACGAAATCTCCCGCACCCCGCATGCGTGCCCCATCGACTTATTAAAACGGGCCCATAAACGTTTTTATTTTTATAACACATTTGCTCGTAAAGGGTCTCTTATTTTAACAATTTCAGTGTCGTAATGTATCTCATTACGCACTTGTGCGGTAATTTAATGTAAAATACACGGTTTATCAAGATCACAGACCTACGAGCACCTAACCTATTCACAGACTATAAAACGAACGGTACTTTTTTAAATCTTAGCAAAAAGTTTTTATGTCAGAAAAGTGGTCAACATTTTATGAATAAAATTAACTTTGGGAGATAAAATAATTAACAAATAATTAAAATAAACATATAATTCTTTAACTTAATTAATTTAGACCATAAATTATAACCATTTATCTGTAATAAAACACAAAAATATTAATTTACTTTATTAGTAATACTGGCTGTTTTTGTGCCTTTGCCTTAAAAAAAAACGCTGATGCGCGCGCATCGGTAAAAATTATTCCGCGCGCTTTTTCTTTTCGCTGTATTGTTTTTTTATCGTTTTGTTTTTTTTATTTTATATTTATGTTTTTATATAAGAAAGTCCGAATTTTATTTTTTTCCCCGCAAATATGTTATAAAACGTCGTATGACATACGTGCGCTTTGATAATTACAGCGTCTGCTTTCTTGTAGCAATATCGCCTCGGCTGTAACTATCAACTTACCGCACTTATATCATAATGTACTATTACAGGTCCTTATTCGCTAGCCTCAATAAACTAACTGAGCTTTCTTTGAAGAACAACCGCCTCACATATGTATACACAACCCGCTATTTTCGATGGTATTATAGTCCGGGAGAACAAAAGGTTTCAGAAAGTTTATATGAAGACAATCATCCTGAAGCCAGTGTTGAAGGATTCAAGCTACAGTCCTTCCCACAATTGGAAAAATTAGACTTAAGCGGTAACAACATTACTTCTTTGTATAAGGACTGGTCTTCTATGATACAGATCAAATGGATGGATCTTTCCAACAATAGCTTCCACGATTTCAAGGTAACTTGCTTTTTATTATTTTTACTACTTTTTATTACATGGCAGTCGAGCTGGCGTCCTACCTGATGGTAATTGGTGACCGCCGCCCATGGACATGGCTGTGTTCTTTTAACATTGAATGCGAAGAAAACACAACCAAGCCGTTGCATACTAAAAAGTGGATTGGAAAGAGGAATTGGACATCTAGCGCTCGCACCAGACGAAACGCTACAGTACCTTACCTATATAATGTTACAGTCAAAGCTCTTAACCAGTCAAAAGTAGTTTTAACTGTAACATTTATATACATACATATTTTATACCTATTTATACTGATTTTTAGCGTTGATGTTTACCTTATGCTACAAATGGACTCATCAGCTCTCATGATGTGAGGCTGCATATAAATATTTCAAGCATACGATAGATTCACATACCTAATAAATAATTTTATCTACACTCAAATCTAAAAATTCGAATTACGACTTCAAAGACGGTTCTATACAGACGCACTTTATAAACGCATATACCTATACATAAAGTTTAAAATAAAACTCATTATAGTACCGCTATCTTTTTTTTTATTAATTCATTAAACTATGGTTTTAGGCTGAATATGAAAAAAAGGCGCACGCATGCGCAGTTCGAACTGTGAAAAAAAATGGCGCACACATGCGTACAAATAAATTACTTCCTTAAAAAACCTATCTCTGTTCTGTGCTTATAACCTACCTACTTTGTTTAATTTCAATTTTTCCTATGAGTGAAGATAAATTAGTGTATGAAACTGCATATAACTTAGGTATTAAAACACTCGAGTCAACCTTTTATCGCATTTATCGATAAACAGACTCTCGTGTTTTAATACCCCTTCTTATATGACAGTTGCATAAACTACTATTAAGTTTCGTACAGAAATTGAGCATTATAGTTTTTCTGCCTCCTGATTCAGTACCGTCGCCGTCGGTATACTCCCGCATCGTATTTTTTTTCGAATTATACGCACGAAGTTTACGTTAGGTACTGTTTTAAGTTATTTAGTAGTACAAAATAGGTTATCGTACATACATACATACATCTGTTTTTTTTTACAGGAATTTAACATCAGTTTCTCAAACCGCAGTATGGTCATAGATTTGGAGAATAACAACATAACTGAGATGGTGATGGACCCGCGAGTGTCACCTACAAACGAGCCGCCAGCCACCCGGAGTCACTTGGTACTGGGTAACAACCCCATCAACTGCGACTGCAATATCTTAGGGTTGTATCGGAGGAGTAAAGGATTCAGGCTCAAAGGGACGGATACAGAACCCATATTTCATTTAGATAATCTCAGATGCAACTCTCCTCCCTCCCTAGCTGGAAAGCTTCTAAAAGATATATCACCTGAGCACCTAGTTTGTGACTTGCCTGACCACTGTCCTGTTAATTGCACTTGCACTGCAAAGGCTCTTACTAACGAACTGGTTATCGACTGTCTAAAAATGCCATCTTTAATTAATGTAACAAAAGCCGAGGATTTCCCATACAAATACGTTGAAAAACCTAAAATAACTTTAAATTTAAAGTACCAGCCTAACACTATACGTGACTTCAATATACATACGTTAAATTTGTCAAACATCGGTATAAATAACATCACTTTTGGACGTACAAAGTCTCTCAAAATCTTGGATATATCTCACAACAAACTCAGTAGTATCCCAAGTGACTTTCTAGAAGCGGACATAACTTTATATGTATCCAATAACCCTTTAGAATGTGATTGTTTATTAGTCAAAGCATTAAAAAAGAAAGACTTGGTTGTCGATGTGGATGAGGTCACTTGCGTTAATGGTGACAAAATTACACAAATTGAACTATCTAAATTGTGCGTAAGAACAAATTCTTTAGTTGTATATATCGGCACCACCGCTGTGTGTAGTTTGTTTTTATTAATTATTGTCAAGACATTATACACACACGTCAATAAAATACGCTCATTTATTTCAAGGAATATTTTACGTCAACATGATTACACAGAGAGGCGTAGAACAGAAATAAGATTAGAAGCTAAAGAATTCGATGTTTTCTTATCTTACGCTCACCAAGATGACGAATTTGTCATAGGAACGTTATTGCCGACTTTGGAAAATAAATATAAACAGAAAGTTTGTGTTCATTCCCGAGATTGGATAGTTGGCGATATGATAACGGATCAAATAATCAACTCAGTAGACTCATCTAAACGAACAATTATAGTTTTGACGGAAAATTTTATTGTTTCTGAATGGTCACATTTAGAGTTTCGTACGGCTCACAACCTGAGCATACGTGAGGGCAGGCCGCGAGTCATCATCATCTTACTCGATGAAGCTATCGCCCGAGACGAACGACTGGACGCTGACTTAAAGTCATATATTGCTGTCAACACTTACTTGGTGTGGGGAGATCCGAACTTTTGGGAGAGATTGAAAAAAATTCTGCCCAGACAGAGACGCAAATAAGTTGAAAAATATTTTTTTATATAATTCATATTCTACAACGTTAAGTTCAATGGTGAAACAATGGTGATGTACGAAATACAATTAGGAGTACCACAGGGCAGCATCCTAGAGCCAGTACCTATTGTATTTCTATTTACTGCAGACGTAACTACCAACGCTAAAACCATCATGGCAACTTATGCAGAAGAGACTGCACTTTTGGCAGTGAATTCCAGAAATCGAGGTATAAATTCGGAAAACCTGCAAAATCACATGAAGTCAAAAAGTGTCTTAATGGCATATTAGAAGTAAATCAGTCCAACAAATCTATCCTAAGGATGTCTTTATGAGATCAGAATTTTTCAGAGAGGTAACAAACCATCAGAAAAAGTTGTCCAAACATGGCAATGCCTTGACTTTTAGGCTATCAAGATCTGAAGGTAATAGTTAAAGTTCAGAAGAATCAGGGCGCTGGAATCTCACTCTACTAAATTGTGAGGTGAGATTCCAGGGGTCTGATTCTGAGCAGTCGAATAATTTTCGGCAGAAAATGTCAGTTTATATAAAGTTAAAAATACTTAATATTACAAAATAGAACTTGTAGAAAAAATCGAATAATAATCAGTTTCAATTTTTAATACACTAAACTATTTTCAACCAATAAAGAACTGAAACTATATATAAACTTCGTTCTGTAATTCGAAAAAGTTTACGATTCGGGAACATTCCGTCGGCTCACAATCGGGGGCTGAGATGAATTGATGATGATGATGAATTATGTTATGAAATGTAACGGAGCTTTAAGTGTAATGTATTATTAATATCATTAAAAGAAGCTTGTTTCTTTTTTCGTTTTATTTTTAGTTTGCTATATCTTTATTCCATAAAAGGTGCTTTCATTCATAATTATTATATTGTGTTCAATGAAATTAATTCAGCGGACAATAAAAAACAAAGCCAATGCAACATTTTTTTTAACCCACTACTTCTTCAAGTCACACGCACTCGCACATCGCTTGAAGCGACCACATAACCACGTGAGTAAAGAAACTAAAGAAATTCAAGTCAGTGCCGCAGTAAGCGCGCAAAATTTTGAACGAACTCTTCTCGAATATAATAATTAGCTCTGTGAGTGCCACCGGTTTAAATAGCTGTTCACTGCATTTAATATCGGAAACTAGTTGCTAAGAAATTTTGACCACTCTCAAAATTATGATAACCTTGATCACGAACAAAAAATTAAATTTTTGTTTTTCGCATTTGAGTACAATTTGATGCTGACTGTACTACAAGTTTTGACAAGAAATTTTTTTTGCTGATCTTAGTGCAGAAACGTATTAATAATCATCTGTGAATTATAATTGCAGTCTGTGTTCATACCTCCTTGGTGAATTCTTTTTGAATGAAATCTGTCAACTCAAATTTTAACTTATCGGTGAAATGGCGAAAATTGAAACTACGGCCATCATGTTAAAATGTAGAGATGTTATATTAGGGTCAATTTCGCATAATCCTAATATAGGATATATTAGTTTCGTCATATTCTAATACCATACCTATTACTCGGTATTAGTCAGATAATAGGGTAAGGAGTGAACGTTTTAGTATTATGCTCTATATCTAGTATTCGTTCGCGTAGTCTCTGGCTAATACTTGACTAATATCGAGTAACCTAATAGATGACATTCCTATAACCTAATATGAATACGGGTCGCTCGTATTATAATATGCATACCTAATATGAGTTTATTCGTTTCATCTCTATTGAAATGTCATTCCATTCGATTGTCAGTACTCTGCATCGTCAGGTTATTTATATAAGTGTTCTGTGCTCCCTTCGTATAGTGTATAATCTATGGTGCTCTGCATGATCTGTGGTCAAAGTAAATTCTCAATAAAATTGTGTCCTTTATGTCAAAACGATATCATTGTTTTTGCTATACAAACAAATTCAATATTTTTTTGTATTTCCATTAGATATGGATAACAAAGAAGATACTTACTGTCGCTTCTGCGCATCATTAAAAACTCGGAGTAAACTTACAGATTTACAGTCGAATACGCTGGCTTATGCAGAAATTGTAGTAAAACTAAGACGAATTAACTGCCAATTGGATTTCGAAGAGAACGTCCTTCCTAGAACTATATGCTTGTTATGTTCTAATGCCTTACAGCGTGCGTATAGCTTCGTACTTGCTGTAGAACAAGCACAAATAGAATTAAAAAAGATATTACCATTACAATCTATAAAAAAAGAAGTTGAAAATTCGGATAGCGAAAACTTCGATGATAAGGCTCCTGATGAAAAATTTGACGATAACATTGATATAAAATGTGAAATTGATGTTGAAGATACTATATTGGAACCGATTACTTTAAAGAACGAAGTTAATTCATCAACAAAGAAAGATGAAAGTGATGCATTAGATGGTATACCACTTTCACAGCTGAATTTAACATGGAATGATTACAATTGGATGTGCTCTTACTGTGAGACACAATTCCCTAACATTTCTGAGCTTATAACTCACTCTATGGAGTACCATGAGGCTTGTAATGCATTCAAATGTACCGATTGTAAAATAAAGAAGCTATCTCTTGACAAATACTTAACACATATACGTAGACATAGAAGATACTTACAAATGTCATGTTATAAGTGTTTTGTGGTGTTTGCTTCTACATATGAAGGAATGAAACACCGATCTTATCACGAAAGTTCCAAATTTAAATGTGCTGGTTGCAATGGGTGTTTTTTAAACATAGATGATCTTAACAAACATACAAAAAAATATTATAAGAATCCACGATCTCGGAATATACCAACTCAAGCACAAAACGATACTTTAACGTGTTTGGAATGTAATAAGAAATTCAAAAGTAAGATGTCATTGAATACACACTTATTAATACACACAGATAGGAAGCGGGATCATACTTGTGAGATATGTGGCAAGTGCTTTTTACATAAACAGAATTTAGCTGATCACTTACTGGGACATGATGATCACAGACCATTTCAGTGTGAAATCTGCAAAGTTTCATTCCGCACACATACTCACTTACGAAGGCATGTCGGTGTGCATGACAGTGTCAAACCATTCTCTTGTGAACAGTGTGGAAAAAGCTTCCGTCTCCGGAGACAACTTGTGTCGCACAAAATTGTCCACACAGACTCTTTACCTCATGTTTGTTCATATTGCAACAAAGGATTTCGGTTCAAAACTATTTTAAATCAACATATACGTCAGCATACCGGTTTTAAACCATATAATTGTAATATTTGTCACTGGGACTTTACAAATTGGCCGAATTACAATAAACACATGAAACGTAGGCACAGCATTAATATGGCTAAAAAGAAATTCACACCCCACGGTACCTATCCAATCGATTCCACCACCGGTGAAGTTGTTTATCCAGAAAAAATGGATAAAATGTTGGAATGGAAGAAACAAGTATTGAAACAGAAAAAACCAGGAGGACCGAAGGTTGAACATGAACCAGGGGATTTTAGTGAAAAAGATAATGTTTAATGTATCATCGTTTTCAGGATCCATTATATGGTGAACTATTATAACAGTGTTGTTTTACTAATAATACTGTGTACTTTTATAATCCTGATAGAATTAATAAAAAGTAGTAGTTAGTAAATAGCTTTTGTATTATTTTTAACAGAACTATTATGGAAATGAGAAAACCGTATTATAAGTATTTTATTTTATTGATGTATAATAATTACTTACTTACTAGTTTATTATAATTATTTGTGAGCAACTAAAGCTAAACATCTGGGCGAAGTCTTTTCGTCTAATATTTTCTTAAATTTGCAATATTTTACTCCATTTTCTTGCAAATAAATTAACCTATCATAAAGCACAAAATTTTCTATAACTGGCTGCAAATAATTTTGTAACAGAATATAAATTGCCGCCTTTTTTAACTTCTCTGAACTAATTTCAACCCAAAATGTCCGAAGTTCTTCCACATCGAAAGTAATCATTTCACCTTTATTACTTCTTTCTGAAGGTTCATTTTCTATAAGCGTGAAACCAGTTTTCACTGCGTCATGGATATACGAGTCAAAATTATTGTCTATAGTTTTTGTTTTCACTGGTTTTCTTCTATTTCTTTTTAACTTATAGTTGTCTGAAAAAAAAATTACAGTTTATCATTATTATGAGAAAAAAAGGTTATCTATGTGACCGGCATCCAAAATCATGCGATCCGTGTTTGATGCCAACCGGCAGTACCTATTTAGATTAAACTTTGTGGAATGCGTACTAGTCAAGTGACTTACCATCTATTAACGGTGAAGGAAAACTCGTGAAAAAACCCACATACCCTAGGAGTAAAATTCTAAGTGTATGTCTGATCCTGAATGATAACCAATTACTATTTCATATTCATTATTATTTTGAAATCTGACATGTATTACTCAATTATATCCACTGACATTTATAAATTTGGTTATCATATTCATAATTATGTACCTTTATAGGAATAATTATTTATAATAGCATAAAACCTAAACTTAACAAATATTTGCACACCATATGTAATGGTAGAATGTAAATGGGTCATTTTAGAATTTAAGATCATACATTGTACACCTACATTCTTGCGAATAAATGAATTTGAATTTGATCCACCAACCCCATTAGGCCAATCCACACAGATTATGGCCCAAAACCCTCTCAGCTCTCTAGATAGAGGAGAGGAAACCCAGATAGCAGTTAGACTTAATAAGTTGCTGATTATGAGAGAAAATAAATATATGAAAATAGCCAAAGCCTTAGTAGGACTAAGGAGGAGACTAGCTAGGCACATTTTTTCATAAAACGATGGTTGCAAACAGCCTTACCGCCCGCCTGATGGTAAGTGGTTACCATAGCATAAGGTCGCCTACTTGCAAACCCTTTAAAATTTCCCTCCCTAATAAGCTCTAGATGCCACTACTCAACAGAAGGAAGACAACACAACTTCAGCACAATGTTATAATAAGGTTGCGGTCTTCTCATTTCTTTTATTGGAGATACTTCCCCAGCTGGGCGGCTCAGTTTGCACAACACATTAAGTAACATGTTGTATAACTTGTGTTTTATAACACGTCCACATTATGTAACATTGTTTTTCAACATTGCAACATTTATTGTACACATTGCAGCGTCTACATTACTGAAACATATTATGTTATAAAATCTGTAAGCACCTTTACTCTCTTTAGTAATTAAAATAACGAACGCACTAGAGAACTAGCCTTTAGCAAGTGGGTACCGTCCGGCGATAAAAATGTGGTCAGCAAACACTTCTTGTCATTTATAAGAAAAAAGCTCTGTTGATCGTTTGGTACTAATTATAGCAACAAATGTAATGTTAAATCTAGCCGGTACTTACTTACTACCAACTTACGTTTTGCAGCGTACAGTTGTAATACAGCTCTTGAGAGCAAATTAAATACTAGGTTCTGCAACTTTTCTTCTACATTCGGCGGTTGAGCAGCCAGCCTTAGAAATGGAATTCTCATGAATGCTTCCCCATTGAAATTATGAAATATTTTTCTTAAACAACTACTCAATGGAAAATTTTTGAATATCCCATTTTCACACACCATTTTATGGTAACAACAAGGCATGATGGCGATTGCCACTGCACCATTCACTCGCAAGAATATGTCTATAGCGTCTATGGTTAAGTCCGCGCAAGCGTGAAGGCCAGTTATACAAAACTGTCGTTGATTTTTAAACTTTTCTTGTAAAAATATTTGGATCTTTTCATGAGAATCCCCATCAACTGTATGTTTGATATATTTCACGTTTTCAATAGAGTTTTCATGGTACATCCGCTGTCGTTTTTTGGCGCCAACATAGTGGTTTTGATTACATTCGATGCCTAATACTTTATAGTGGGTAGTTTCAAATAAATGCTGGTCTAAGTAACCCTGAAACGAAATTAGAATGGATGTTTGATTTAATTGTTTAATTGCAGAAACTGCAGTAGGTACAAACATTTAAATCTTTTACGCTGCACTCTAAGTGGGCAACACAAACCAAACACGACTGCGGCGCGGCGCGACGCGACTGAAACTAACAATCGATACCTACTGAACGTGACCAAATGCACGCACGGTGCAATGCGGTGACATGCAGCGCGATGCGATGCGTTCGCAACCAGTTTCTTTGATAATTCCTCACGATTTGAACGCAATGCCGTTATTTTAAAAGGGGCGCGACGCGGTGCCGGCGTACGTAGAACACAGCTGTCGCGTCGCACGTCATCGCATATCACGTGTCACGTGTCATCGTCTTCGGATCGCGTCGAAATCACGTTCGCTTTGAGTCATCCATGTAGGACGCAGCCTTAAACTTAAATACTACCTATAGTGTATGAAAATAGTACCCAACCAATTGAAATATTATCCAAAATCAATTATATCACAGCTATTCATTTGTGAAGAGCGAATTAATAGTTGTGTTGCTTTAATTTGGATGTTAATTCAATGAGAACAATGTCGTTAATAGTTTGGCAGTGAAAAATGCTCTGCGCTGCGCACAAAACGCGCTGCGCTTCGCCATATCTGCACCGGCTCCTATGATAAATATCATCAACACTGTCTCCAATTTTTTGTAAGTACCGAGAGATTTTCGCTCCCAACCATTCTAATTAGATAGACCATAACTTACCAAACCTGATCCAAAGTCGACTACAACTTCACAACCAACATTACCACATATATTTTTTATTTCTTTAGCCAGGTACACGATCTCGTGTTTCTTTTTACGGCCTATTGGCACATCAATATGACATTCCAAATCTTCTACATCAATAGCATCATGATAAACCTGCAATCTCTTCAATTTTGTGAAGAATTCAGTCAAATAATCATCGTTGATCGCAAATAAATCTATTTCATCGTCGAAAACGTTGATATCTTCAGCATTTACGTCAATTTTGTCTAAAACATCATGTAGAAGGATCTCTACGTTAGAAACATTATACAGATATTTGTATTGCTCAAAAAACTTTAGACATTCTTCAAAATAATTTTCTGGTGTAGTGAAATCTTTTGGTAATGACATTTTTTACCTGAAACAAATCCATGCTATATGTACCAATGTAAGTATAAATCACTCTGAGCGCTCTTGTAAACGCCAAGAAAAATAGCTGCGTCTTCATAATTGAATTCGTATTGTTTCTACACACGAACTGTGTAGGTAAATTACTCTCTGGAACTGACCAAAAACAAACGTGTCTGCGCTAGACACATACGATGTACTCTTTAAACAATCTCTCATCGCAAATTTTCAATCGTGGCTAGGTTAGACTTAAATTCTTGTCGTGTACTTGTGAATTGATCTTAACTCTTTATTTGCCAGACACAGTGGAATTTATAAGCGTGTGCAAGGGCCCTGACCGTCTCATGCAAACCACTGAACAGATAAAACAGTGACACACTTTTTTCCCAGAGAAGGGGAAGAGACCAAGGTGCTACACATTACACAACCACGTTTCACCAGCAATGTTTGGTCACATATAAAAGTGGACGAGTCCAACCATTTTTTATTCCATAGCCCCATAAAAAATGGTTGGACTCGTCCACTTTTATATGTAAACTCGACCCTTAGGATGATGCAGTCAGACTGCAACCTAGGAGTTGAGTCAAGGAAGAAACACATTAGCGTGGCGTGGCGCGCCAGACACCCCTGGCGCATATCGGGTTCACAGATTCAATATGGTTAGGGGCATATTTGAATGTCGTGTCGTGTCGTGGCGCCACGACACACTAATGTGTCCCTAACCATATTAAATATTTGAAACCGATTTTAAGGTGCAGTTCCACTAAGGCGGAGCGGAGCAGAGCGGAGCGGGGCTGAGCTGTGAAAAGAGGTAGGTAGGTGTTTACACCTACCTCGCGCCTCGCGGAGCGGGGCGGAGCGGAGCTAAGTAGAGCGGAGCTGCTTTGATTACGAAGATTGTGGGGCATGACGCTATCATGTGAGTGAGCCGCCCCGCTTCACACTGCCCCGCCCCGCTCCTCTCTCGGGGCACAGCTCGTCTCCGCTCTGCTCCGCTCCGCCTCGCTAGCCCGTTTTCCCGATATTTTAAACAATTCCGCTCCTGTCCGCCAATGCTGTTCCCTTTGAAGCGGAGTGGAGAAGAGATGTGGATTTCGAACCATGTGATAGGTGAATCGCGGCACAACTCGTCTCCGCTCTGCTCCGCTCCGCCTCAGTGGAACCGCACCCTTAAGCGCCAGAGGGGCGTCTCGTGCACGCCACGCCACGCCACGGTAATGTGTTTCCGCCTTCAAACTCAATATTTCAAGACAGAAATACCCAATATCATTTCTGTCCAATCTGAACGGACCTTATAAGACTGTACGTCAAAAACTACATAATAAAACACAGTATCTAATTAAAATAATATTTATTAACAGTCTCAACATCGGATACTCGAAATAAATAGTTGTTTAACTACATACATAACAATATTTTTACCTACCCACTTATTTAGACAGCTGACAATATTTTTTATGCAGAAAACACCTACAAAAAATGCAATATCTCTTATCTTGCTCACATATAATCTACGTAACTGAAAAAAGGGGGGAAGGGCAAGCCCTAAAAACTCAATGAAAATCTCTTTCCTATTAAAGGAGTGGTAAAAGTCGGTAAAACCGTCAATCTATCGTGGCTGGCAACACTGGTAGCCATCATATAAACTTACAATTCCATAATATAGTTTAAAATTTGCTGATGATGAGATATTTACCTATTGCATTCTTTTGAAGTTACAGGGGGCTAGAGAGATAAAGTTCATGTTTGAAACGTTGAGAGCTTCGCTTCGAACAATTCTACGATAAAAGAGCACTGATTCTACATATATAATGATCTAATTTAAAACTATTAAAGTTTTATACGTGTTCTTTTATGAGAAATACGCTATCTTGGGCAAATCTATCTTCCGAGCACTGTGGGTCGAAACTTCTTTAGTTTGCCAATCAACAAACTAGAGAAACTTTTGATTCCACAAAGGCTGTTTCTGCCTTTTTGAATGACTAATATTTGAATACGAAGTCCAATTTATTGCTGAGGCCCACTAATAACCTTCCAAATCTCTTTACCCTTCTGCAGCTCCTCGCAACCCTTGCCAATCACGCATTTACCGAACCATTGGTCACCGTCCAAGTACTTTCGCGATACTTCTATCAAATCATCTTTAGTGACGGCCAGAACACGTTCTCTTTGCGTCTTCCAGATATCGTACGACAATCCGTACAGGAATAGATCTATTCCCTTCATATACTCTGCGATGGGCTGATCCATTTGCTGCAAGATCGACAATTTCGCCTCAAAAACGTTTTGGTCATCAAGTAATTCAGTGTTTTTGGCCAACCAATCTGCTGTTTGGTCGAAAATATCCAAAGTCACTTTCGAATTAGGATCTCTATATGAATAAAAGTTGAAGATACCCTCCAATGTTAGCGAAGCTCCACCACCGTATGCGCCATTTTGTTCCCGGACAACAGGATGCAAGTATTTCGATGACAAAAACCGCGATAAAACTCTAAGTTTAGAATAATCGCTATCTGTATAAGACACTGTGGGTATAACTTTAGCGCAGAAATTCACTGGGATGTTCATCGAAATATGAAGACCACGGTTTTCTTTAGGCATAGTCTTACTATCAGTCCAGTTAATCCTGTTCATATCTTTATGAACTACTCCTTTGCATAACCGTTTACAGAAATGATCTATACATAACTGAATATCTTCATTTGTGTTGCTGTAGTGGAAAGCAGCTCTTAAATTTGTACCTTTAAGTATATTTTTGGAAATGGCGTCAACTAACACTTGGACTCGGTCTATTGGTATTTTCTTTTGTATATCTTGCATAGCTAGGACATGATGTATACCCAACAAATTCTCTTTACATTCATCAACTGATGAGATTAAAGACCTAGCTGCCTGCATAGCGTAAGTATGGCCACTATCAATAATTCCATTGCTTAAAGATGAGCAGTAATTTGTCAATAACATTTTCATTCTCTCTGTATTACTGAAATCAGGTTTACTGAAGATTTCACACCATAAATCAAGCATTTTTGGCAGATTTTCGTCCAAACAATGACTGCTAACAACGACGCCTTGTTCATATTGGCCATGTTGGTCAATATGCTCGGTAATATGTGTTAAGAAACCAAGTCCAGAAGTTGTTTTACTGACATACTTATCAAAGTCTCTGTAGTTGTATGACTTTGTGTCAAATTTTGTAGCAATATAGGTAAAGAATGGTAACAACTCTCTCTGTTGTTGGTGCAAACAGTCTGTTCCAAGAACACCCTTGAAATACGTAACACCATTGGTATTTGCTTCGCATAATTGTAAAGGAATAGTTGTAGCAACTGTATGTTTTAAAGGTGGTGCTGTTTTGTTTACTGTGATTTCGTCTATCTTTAGACAAGGGAGGGCATCTAAATTTTCTTTCGCCTTTTGTGCTTTGGAGAGCTCAATTCCTTCTATATAAATAGTATTTTTCTGTTGTTCACTAAGAGACTTCACTCTGGCTTCCAAAGACTTGGACTCAGCCGAGTTAAAAACTTCATCGAATTTAGGATCTGGTCTCATTGTCATGACTAATTTATGTTTATTTTCGATAAAGCTTTTTTCAATAATGTTTTTAACAAAATTTGGATTCAACAAATCTACTTTCAATTGTTGCAATAAGCTGTTGACTTGCAATGCATTTATTATTGAACCATTATGGTTCCATATGGGCATAATATTGAACAACACATTGAGCCCGAATTTGGGGGATTGATGTTTGATTGACAACTCAACACCATGCAATACACTCTCAATGTGATCTTTCTCAAAGCCATCTTTGTGTATTTTCTCCAATGTATTATTAACAATTGATTCTATTGTACTGAATTTAGATTCTTCAACGTCTTTTAGACCAATAGAAAATAATGTATCTCTTATTTGATTTTCATAACCGGTTAAAGAGTTATAACCACCTGACAAGTTCTTTTCAATCAAACTTTTGTAGAACTCAGAATTTGGACCAATGATCATTAGTTCGGCTAATGCCATCATCACAAATGTCTGATAGTGACTTGTGACATCGGACATGACATAACCAATAGCTATCTGGTTCTGTTTCTCAATTGGAACACCATATTGATCCACTCTGCATGTTATTTCAGCATTCTTGGGCTGTGTCCATCTTGTTTGCGGTTCAACGATAGAATGTGCCGGGTTCGAAAATGAATACTGGCTCAAATAATTCTCATTAAGGAACTTCAGATTTGCCTCCAAAGGAAAGTTACCATATGAATAAATTCTAGAATTACTTGGGTGATAGTACTTAGCATGGAAATCCCTTAAGTAGTCATGAGTTAATTCTGGAATGGACAAAGGGTCTCCGCCCGAAACATATCCATATGTTCCTTCAGGTAAAATAGTGTTTATGAATTTTTGACCAAATAATGAACTAGTCTCAGAGAATGCTCCCTTCATTTCATTATAAACAACACCCTTGTACATTAAATTGGAGTTCCTATCTTCTAACTTTGAGTGCTCTAATCTCCAGCCTTCTTGTAAAAAGTCTAGCTTAGTAAGATTCGGTTTGAAAACAGCATCCAAATATACCTTTTGGAGATTTCTGTAGTCTATTTGATTTTGTGACGAAAATGGATAAAATGTGTGGTCGGGTCCTGTCATTGCATTCATAAATGTTGCTAAGGAGCGGTTCAACATTTTGAAGAATGGATCTCTAACAGGATATTTCTCGGAGCCACAAAGAACAGTATGCTCTAATATATGCGGTGTGCCCATGGAATCTAATGGGGTTGTTCGGAAGCCAATAGAAAATACGTTATTAGAATCATCTCTGTCTAAATGTAGATATTCCGTCTTTGTCTTTTCGTGTTCGAGAATGTACGCAGTCATGTTATATTCGTGTATGTGCTCAACCTCCTTGCAAATAAACCCATGAAGAGATTTTCCTTGCTGAATTTTCGGTGATTCCTTCTTTTTTAAGATGCCACTGCTGTTATTACGGGTGGAGAGCCGGAAATTCAGGCCCCTCATTGCGCTTTTTTGTAATCTTGAATACATCGTGTTTTTTTTATTCACTTCCGAAAATTATCTGCAATTCACATACACCACTCACTATTTTGTTTAAAAATTACGTGAAATTGAAGTAAAATAAATTATTTTAATGGTATTTGGAAATATAATTTAAAAATCGCGAAAGTAAATATTGGTATTGAAAAGAAAAATGCCAAAAACAAATGAAATATGATGCAATAATTAAAATATACTTACTAAATAACAGTTGTATATAATATGGAATTGGTAAATGCCTAATATTCTGTTATAGTTATTTCTATTGGATTTATATCAATTACGATTGGTTTTCCATTGTTATAGAAATAAAATCGTCAAAACGTTAAAAACGTAAGACATAACCTAGACGGCCATTTGCTATATTTGCTATCGGCAAATTTGACATTTACCAATCGTTATTACCATTTAACAAAAACGGGAAATTGCATGAAATAAAATCGTGAAAATTTAAAAAACATGACGATTCATTAGCACGCGTCGCCGTCGTCGTAATAAGTTAGTTAAACTTACAACTTAGACATCATGTAAACAGTTTATTCATTGGTTTCATTATATTATTTTTATTTATAGGATTTAAAAGGTAAAATTTTATATAACAGAGAACAGTGGTTATGTTTTTGCGTTTTGTTAGTTCATAAATAAAGATATTTTTATCAGGATAATAAAAGTTACATAATATTTATATGTAATAGAGATATAATATAATTATTTTGTGTATAACAGCTATGTTATAGCATGGATTATTCGTTGTATAGTCTCCATAAATCTCTTTAATTTTATTGGTACTATGCTTCCTCGAAACGTTTTTTGTTACGTTTGAACTTTGACGTTGACGTTGACGTTTCGATCTTTTTAAAAACACGTGTTTACGTGTGGAGCTCTCGCCGAGCTAATTTTATTTTTATGTGTAATTAACCCTACAAAATGAGTTTATATAACTTTAAAAAGATCGCTGTGGTCCCAACGGCCAAGGTAAATACTAAAAACCACAGCTATACCATATAAATATTTCATAATAAAATTAAATATGTACTATATAACCTCAACTTTTAAGTTTTACGCATTAAATTTACTTTCCAGGACTTTATAGACATTATACTGTCTAAAACACAAAGGAAGACACCTACAGTAGTACACAAACACTACAAAATATCGAGAATTCGTGGGTTTTATATAAGAAAAGTTAAATTTACGCAACAGAATTTTCACGATCGCCTTTCAAGGATTATTCAGGTACTTACCATAGATATAAATAAGCTATAGTACTTGCAAACTACAGTCCTTACATTATAAATTATGTAATGGAAGACCTGTAGTTTGTTTCGGTGTTTAGTAATAAGTGTTATATCTGCTGGTGAAAATTACAAAGTAACATAATATTATGAAATTCATAAAGTTAATATAGTAATAGTAGGAGTAAAGTTAATAACTTAAGAAAGTCATAGTCATAACAATAATGGCCCGTTCGAAGCTGACGCGAGCTGTGCTAGTTCGCGTGAGTCAAACCGCGGCCGACAGTAACGTTTAACATAAGGTCGCGCGCTGTACCACATGTACTGACGCGCATTACCCATGTTAAATACAATTTTGTTTTATAAATTATATTTAGTGATGTGCCTGACATCCGAGGAAGAAGGCACTAGACAGATCTGTATCTGATTATTTTTAACAATCCTGCATATCAGTAATTATAATACAATACATGCTTTGCCACTAAGACACTCACTAATTAATAATTGTATTTTTTAACAGGAATTCCCAAAACTGGACGATGTGCATCCATTCTATGCAGATCTTATGAATGTACTGTACGATAAAGATCATTACAAACTTGGCCTTGGACAGTTGAACACTGCTAGACATCTTATTGACACGTAAGTAGCTTAATATTGTAGTGTTAATATCCTAGAAATAAATTGATGGTCTATGGTGACTTATGGGGTGTAAAGGTTCCTCGAGTGGTGGCCATGTTTTAGTAAGCATAGTATAGGGCGACCCGAGATGGACCGACGACCTGGTAAAGGTTGCGGGTGGTTGTTAAATGTAGGCGGCTCACAGTCGCCCAGAGTGGTTGAAGTTAGGTGAGGGCTATGTTCAGCAGTGGTCATCATTGGGCTGATATAATGAGATGAACCTAGAAATATAATTTGCTGCCATTGTTGCGTAGTGGTTAATGTGGTCGTCACTAACATCACTGTCCGTAGTGACGTAGATTCGATACCCACACAAGAATACACAAGAAATATGTGTGAGTTTTGTGAAGTCTCAGCAACACAGGAATTTTATGTGAGTGTTGTGTTATCTTATACAAAAAAAAATTCGATATGTTGATTAAACACGTGCCGTACGGTTGTAAACTTACCTTCCACAGAGGTGACTTTGGTTGTTTCCAACCGTCTAGCCGGCTCTTGTAAACCAAATTTCATACAAACTACACGGATACCAACCAAGTTCCCACCAAGGTCTGTCTGTTTGAACGCAAGTTTACAACATTGTGGCACGGCTATTACATTGCCCCTGAGTTTTTAATTTAATTTAGTCAGTAATATTATTATTTAATTTTTTTTTAAATAATTGTCTATTCTCCATGGTTACAGTGTAGCAAAAGATTATGTTCGCCTACTGAAGTACGGTGACTCACTGTACCGATGTAAGCAACTGAAGCGAGCGGCTCTCGGCCGTATGGCTACCATTATGAAGCGTCAGGCAGCCAACCTTACTTATTTAGAACAGGTATTTATTAAATATCTATTTGTACAAGGATTTGGGTAAAAGTGTAGTCTTAAAACAACATAAATAATGATTCTAAATGACAGAACGGGATAGAACCAGGGAAGTGTGATCTGATGTGACTATATTTGGTCTCTAATTGTTAACTTACTAAGAGCGATGCAGATTACCCTGGGTAAGACGAGGCTTAACTAACTCCAGGGTCGGGTTAAAATGGTATTGGGCTTTTCTAACATAAAATTCCAGTATTGAGATTTTCCCGGAGTTTGGTAAACAAATGTTCCTGGTTGATGACTATTTCATGGGACCAAACATAGCTGGCGAAATTTGGGTGTCAAACACCTCTGCCTACCCCTTTGGGAATAAGGCGTGATGCTATGTTATGTTAAGGCGAGCTTTCATCTCAATCATCATCTCAGTCTATTGCAGTCCACTGCTGGACATAGGCCTCTCCTAACAAGTCATACTCAGCGACCTTGACCTTTTTAGCTTCGTCCTAATCTACGTTTGCCGACTTTGACTTTAATTGGAGGGAAAGATGTGTGAAACTCTTGTTTTATTTTCCTTCGCTTACTTACGTAAAGACAGGCATTGCCTGTGAAATTTTAAAAGTAAAGGAAATTTTAGTATTTGTAGTTTAATTTGTGAAGCCTATTTTGCAGAGTACTATTATTTATTATTGCATATATCACATATATCATATTGCAGTTTATCACGAACTAACCACAGTAAGAATGTGTTTATAAAAAGATCATGTTTAAATAACACGTCACCTTTCTCTCTCTAAATTTAAGAATAGTATAAAAAAGTTCCCTTAAAAAACTTGTTTTAAAAAAATATGTTCATATTATGTTTGTGTGTGTATTTTGTATAAGTATATATTTGTTGAAAGTAATTTGAGGAAACTGTCTTGGATTAAGTTAATTTTAAGTGTCATATTTAATAACCACGAATGTATCTGTTTGTTTCCCAAATAAAATAAAATAAAAAAAGTAAAGACACAATTATGAATTTAATTTCTCTTGGACATGCTTGCTCCTTCTGTAGATTCAGCTCAATATTAATATTTTGTGTATTCATAGGTCCGTCAACATCTGGCTCGTCTGCCCTCCATCGATCCTTACACACGCACCATCATCATCTGCGGGTTCCCTAATGTTGGCAAGTCCAGTTTTATCAATAAGGTACCTACTAAATAATTTATTCTAGGCATAATTAAGAACGACGGGAGCAAAGCGCGCTTTTGCTAGTTCTCTCATAAATTGATGTTTTTTCCCGTAGATCACTCGTGCTGATGTGGAAGTGCAGCCATACGCCTTCACAACCAAGAGTTTGTATGTAGGGCATACGGACTATAAATACTTGAGATGGCAGGTATGAAACTAAAAAAAAATATTTTCTTTTTAATATTTATGTTAAAAAAAAGTAGATTTTGGTCTTTGCTTTGTAATTTTGTTAGTTTAGGTACCATTGACAAAGTTTAAGCATGATCAGTTTTGAACACATTTCGTTTGCAAGCCGTAAGCGTACTACCTCGCTCGTTACGTTGTTCTCGAATGAGACAACACCATATTTTGAGACAAAGCCCTTTAAAAAAACCTCGTAAACCTCGTTGTTTTAATTCTAATTGTTTTATGACTTTTAAAATTTTAGACAGAAAAAGTCTTTAATGGTGTTTTTCTGTAATACTATTGGTGGACGAAACCAAGTTACCCGTTACCCGCAGCAGGTAGCTGTCGGTCACTGCACACAAAATGCAGTCTTAAGGTGGTCATGCGTGAACTTTTTCGATAGTACCTATTGATCTAAATTAGATATAAAAAGAGGCTTGTAACTGACACAGAAACAATAATATTTATTTGTCAATGTACGTAGGTTAAATTTACAGATATTCAGCGAGCACTACATTGTACCCATAAGCATAGACATAGTAGCATAACCTTGCAGACATAATACTAATTGGCTTGCCATGTACATAGCAAAATAGATATGTATTGAAAAAAATCGTAAAGTTTTTTAAATCCACTAAAATTCCACATATATTATACAAGGTGGAATTTTGTATGTAAAAAACAATTATCATTGATTGCAGGTAATAGACACTCCAGGTATATTGGACCATCCTCTAGAAGAACGCAACGTGATTGAGATGCAAGCAGTCACGGCGCTGGCGCATTTGAGGGCCGCTGTCTTGTACTTTGTGGACCCTTCCGAACAGTGCGGGCATAGTATTGAAGAACAGGTTAGTTATTGTTAATTTAATATATGCAACTGTCCTAGTAGTGACGGATTAAGAATACAGTAATACCCCGGACTTACGCGGTAGGTGGATCCGAGCGATTGCCGTGTAAATCGAATTCGCGTAACTCGGGGTTCAACTTTGCATATATATTCAGTTTACTATCCAAAGATAGTGTTTTTCTTTCCTTGTTAGGCTCAAATGACTCATTTTTCGTTCTTTTATATGACATAATTAGAGATTATAAGTATAACGCACTGCGCACGTAAAACAAATGAAAAACCGCGTATCTCCGAATTCGCGTAAAAACGGGGTAGCGTAAGCCGGGGTATTACTGTACATAATGTCAGTACCCCTTTTCAACCCGTGAGTGTCGGACATGGCAACTAAGGAAGTAACGCTAAGCAGACAAGAGCACTGGGTGAAAAGGAAAATTCGATACAAAAACTTAAACCAATCTAGGCCAGCGTGTGTGTATTATGGCCTAAATCGTCTCAGCTCTCTAAATAGAGGAAGAGACCCGAGCCCAGCAGTGGGACATTAATGAGTTGCTGCATTACTAAAAATAAGTCTGTAACTAAATTTTAAAATTGTATTAGTATTTATACTATTTATTAATAATTTCTACTTTTATAATTTTTCCTTATTTTTTTTTATACCACAATGGTGGCAAACAGACGTACGGTCCGCCTGATGGTAAGCGGTTACCGTAGCCTATGGGCGCCTGCAACACCAGGGGCATCACGAGCGCGTTGCCGACCCTTAAGAAACCTATTCATTCCTTATTTGAAGAACCTAATACTATGTATATGTTATTGTATATGTTATGCTAATTTAATAATATTTAAATTGGTTTTATTTAAATAATGCTGATTATCATAATTCAAGATAATTTATATTAATGAATTCACTAACATAGTTTTGTAATACCAATTATGGATATTATTTACTTATCTGAAATAAAATCTATTTTTTTAAATAATAATTAATCTCCATATAAACTTCCAGATATCCCTGTTCGAGACTATAAAACCTCTATTCAGCAACAAGCCCTTAATCGTGGTTCTAAACAAGATGGACGTTGTGCTACCAGAGGACTTAGCTCCGCCGAAGAGACAACTTATTGACAACCTTTTAGAAACATGCTCCAAGGGTAACCTTGTCAAGTAAGTACCTCTTCATATCAGGACGTCCACTGTTGGGCATCATCATCATCATCATTACAAACCATAAATTAATGTCCCACTGCTGGGCTCGGGTCTCCTCAAAATATTTTGGAGGGAATTTAGCCTATACTTGACTGGCGGGTTGGAATAGGGTTATATTTTGAATTTTCTCAGTGCTCTAGTTGTTAAGGTTACTCCCTATGTCGCCATTTACAACACCTACGGGTTGAGATGGGGTAGTGACTTAATGTATTCTTAATCTGTCACAACATGGATGTCTGTTGTGATGACTGTTGGGCATAGGCTATATATATGCGAAAGTTAGGATCAATGTATGTTTGGTGCCCAATAACGCCAGAACGGCTGTACGTATCTGTATGAAATTTGACATACAGATAGATAATATTCTGGAATAGCAACATAGGCTACTATTTACCGATATAGCACGCGGGCGGTGCCGCAGGCAGAAGTTAACTAACTTCTGCCTGCGGCACCGCCCGCGTGTAGTAATATGTAATATGTAAGTATATAATATGTATGAATCTTGTCCTAGTAGTGACAGATTAAGAATATCTATATATATATATATATATAACATCTCAACCACTGGGTGCTGTAAAAGGCGACTCAGAGACCTTATGCAGACAACATTCCCTTAGTCGCCTTTTGCAACATCCACGGGTTGAGATGGGGTAGTGACATTATGTATTCTTAATCTGTCACTACACGGATTTTGACATTACAAACATATATTTATACTAGCGGACCCGACAGACGTTGTCCTGCATGATATACCAATCGATTGCAGCGCCATCTGCTGGGTTTATTTGTGAATCTAAACCATCCTCGAATCCACTTGAACACATACACAAAAATTTATTCAAATCGATTCAGCCGCTTAGGAGGAGTTCACTGTCAACACACGTACAGAAGAATTATATACAGTGTGTGTCTACGACCCGGGCTTTTATATAGACTGATGATACTATGCTTCGTCAACAATTATTTGCATGTATTAGTAAATCATAATTATATTAATTAACACCACAATTAAATTTTCTAAATCCGCAACTTAAATGTAGTAGACGTACTGTGTAATTGTCGTAATTCATGTCGTTTATTCACTTGGTATAAGGCATGTCGTGGTACGGGGGTGAAAAACTGTGATAGCTAGCGTAGAATGTATTGTCGTCCTTGTCAATGCACACACACCTAGGTATTGGTCAAATTACTGTGCTTTACATTGCTGGCAATTAAAATGTGGTTAGAAAATTAACAAAGTCTGAAATATAGTTTATAAATTAAATTAATATAATGGTTGCATTATAAATATACGTTATATTAACTTCCTTTAAAAAAAACCAGGGTTGTAGACACACACTGTATATAAAGATTGTGCAGATTTAATAGGGGCGAGTCATTGCCATATTATTATTTTTTCAAGAAGATTTAGAATATGTTTATTTCAGCCACATTTTTCATTACAGACACTTTTTTAATTGTATATATTTATTTATTGTACAGCGCGGATCCGAACTCTGACCTGTCGACAGTACCAGTGATGCGAATGTCTACTGTGACTGAGGAGGGGGTGCAGGAGGTCAAGATAGAGGCTTGCGAGAGACTGCTCTCACACAGAGTCACTGAGAAGATGAGGACCAAGAAGGTACGTGATACTCTGTTCTGTTCTCTTCTGTAACAGAAGTATAGAGGATGTTTTAAAGAAAGTGTTGAACTATAATATGACACTATAGAAAGGTTCAATCGTTTCTTTAGTAGTGTCTTGTCGTTGTTTGGCCACTACTTAGCACCTATTAGTTGTAGCATGATGTTATATTGCCAGCTTTATTAGTATAGATGACACAACACTAATTTCATACGCCTCCCTGTTCGCTATAACTTGTTCAATTTAAAATTAAGATACAAGACACTATAGGCTTGCGATCTACTTCTATGGCGTATGATATGACACGACAGCCGTGTCGCGATATATTTAATTATTTATGCGACGCCACATGAAAGTTTTAGAAAATGGGAGTCGAAACGAATCGGTTATTTATCTAAAATCTGTATCAATGACGAAGAGGCCGCGGGTTCGATTCTCGGCTCGAGTAAAAATGGTATTGGGTTTTCTTGTGAGACATTAATTGGGCAATATTTTACTTTAAGCGATGGTGGCTGAATGGATAAGGGACCGGCGGCGGCGTGCAAATCACACGGTCCGAGTTCGATCCCGGCCGGCAGTATCAATGTGGATTCCACTTTGTGGAATTTATATGTACTAGCAAAGTAACTTACCATCTGCTAACGGTGAAGGAAAACATCGTGAGGAAACGCACATACCCTAGAAGAAATTCTATGAGTATGTCTGATCCACCAACCCGCACTAGGCCAGCGTGAGTGGATTATGGCATAAACCCTCTCAGCTCTCTAGTTAGAGGAGAGGAGACCCGAGCCCAGCAGTGGGACTTAATGGGTTGCTGATATTGATGATTTTACTATATTATATCCAGGTGGAAGGTATACTAAACCGACTGCACATAGCGGTCCCCGAGCCCCGCGACAACAAGGCCCGTCCCGCAGTCATCCCGCCGTCAGTGCTGCTCAAGAAACAACAGCAAGCAGACAAACAGGCGCGCAAGAGGAAACTTGAGAGGGAGATTGAGATTGAAGAGGGAGACGATTATGTACTTGGTGAGTTTCTATTTAGACTCTGTCCGGCAGTACCAATGTGGAATTCATTTTGTGGAATTTCTATGAAATGAAATGAAATCTCGTTTATTCATCTAGGTTACAAGGTAACACTTATGAAAGTCACAAGTTAAGAATGTAACAGGTTATATTATATTTTAAAAGTAGTGTCAGCAAATTTGCCTACGACCAGCTCGCTGATGGGGTGGAGCTATGAGAAGAACTGGCAAGAAACTCACGCCACTGCCACTATGTACTAGTCAAGTGAAACAGCTATGCTTGGAGTTTCCCTGAGTGATCGAATCAGAAATGAGGAGATTGCAGAAGAACTAAAGTTGTCGACATATCGAATCACATCGCTAAAGTGGCAGTGGGCAGGCGATATACTGCTCGTAGAACTTGATGACTGATGGGGAGTATCTCGAGTGTCGGCCACGTATTGAGGACCTGGTCATGGCTGCGTGCGGCCCAACAACGTCCACTGTTGAATATAGGCCTCACCTAATTTTTAAAAAGTATTTAAGTAGTATATCAGTTGTTTAGTACCCATAACACAAGCAAATATAATTGCTTAATTTGGTACTAGATGACGCTGTGTGAATGTGGTACAATATTATATAATATTATAATTACTATGTATGTGATATTTAAATTCCAGATCTACAAAAGAATTACGCTGATATACCAGAGGAGGAGCGTCACGATCCTATTCCAGAGTTCTGGGAGGGACACAACATCGCTGATTACATCGATCCAGAGATATTTGATGTGAGACCAGCCATTGTTTCTACTACTAATATTATAAATGCGAATATTAAGATGGATGTATGTTTGTTACTTAATAACGCCAGAACGGCTGTACTGATGTGTATAAAATTTGACACACAGATAGATTGTAGTCTGGAATAGTACATAGGCTACGTAATTATAGGACGAGAGCTATACTCGGGCTGAATTGGATGTAGAATAAACAATAACGATATGTGACTATCTTTAATGTCTGTTTTTGTAAAAAGCAATTAAAATAATAAAAACAATTTGTATTCTGGCAACATTTTTAAGTTTGTTAATAGAGAATTATAGCAATTTTGGACTCCTAAAGCTGGCCAACAAAATTTTAACAGACGGTTTGTCGTATATTGAACTTAACTAAAAAAAATGGTTTTGACTTTCAGAAACTAGCGGAATTAGAAAAGGAGGAGGAGTTACGCGAGGAGGGTGGCATGTACGCGGTACCGAAGATAGAATTAGATGAAACTATGAAGGAGATCAGAGAACTGGCCAGACAGATCCGGTAAGTGCTATAATGTACTAGAAGTCGCGGCTTCGCTGCCGTCGTTCTTTATTTATTTATTCAACAATATAAGCTTACAGTTATACACCAAATAATAATAATATTCTACCACATTCACACAGCGCCATCTAGTCCCACAGTAAGCAATTATATTTGCTTGTGTTATGGGTACTAAACAACTGATATACTACTTAAATACATTTTTTTTTGTAAATACATACATATTATAGATAAATTACACCCAGACACAGAACAAACCTTTATGCTCATCACACAAAGATTTGTCCTGGGTGGGGATCGAACCCACGACCTCCGGTTTAGCAGTCAGGATCACTAACCACTAGACCAACAGGCCAGTCAAAAATCACTTAAATGTTTGGTGAAGTTATACAAAAGAAACATAATTATATTAAGACATTAAACATTATAAATTAAATTATAATAATTTAAATTATACTATAAAAGATTAGGTACTTACATTAAAGTTCATTAATTCAAATACATATATAATTAAACTAATACTTTTGAGATGTCATAGTGTGAAATAAAATTATAGAATTACTTAATACACTTAATTTATCATAAAATATGTCAGCATTAGGATCACATTGTAAAAATTTATTAATTAATTGAATTGCTCTAGCTGTAGGACTATTACTGGTCACGTTTAAGCGCCATGACGGTGGATTAGTAAGAAGTGGATGTTGTCTCCGTCCAGCACCTCTTGGATATCGATCGGGCACAAAAAAATGCAAGCATTCCCGTACGGTGGGATTGTGTGGAATAGACAGTAGTGTAAGATATGCATATAGTCCCGTCTCAGCTGCAAGGTATCAAGTCCTACCATCCCTGACACGAACATGGAAGGATACAGAAATGGATAGTATCCATTTATTTGGCCACTGCTCAACTCCTATTGGCCCTAGCGTGATATTATATAGCCTACTAGCGGACCCGACAGACGTTGTCCTGCATGATATACCAATCGATTGCAGCGCCATCTGCTGGGTTTATTTGTGAATCTAAACCATCCTCGAATCCACTTGAACACATACACAAAAATTCATTCAAATCGGTTCAGCCGTTTAGAAGGAGTTCACTGTCAACACACGTACAGAAGAATTATATATATAAATATAACATAAAAAGATTATAAATTTAAATCAGTAATCTTCCATTTTAAATATTTATAGTTACACGTTTCAGTTGAAAATTAGTCCAGTTACACGTGTCAGTTGATAATTATCGAAAAATAAAGTAAAAAAACGTACGTTATATTTAAATATATAACCCATTTGGCTGGACATAGGCCTCACAGTGAACGATTTATAACAATATCTCAACAATGATGTATAATATCCGTAGAAACAAGAAGGCGATCCTGAAGGACGAGTCTCGACTAGTGAAGCAGTCCACCAAGCCCGTCATGCCGCGAAACAGCCGCGCCCGAGCAAAAGACCGGTCTACTACCAAGCTCAGAGACGAGATGGAGAAACTTGGTATGATAATTACTTCGTTTACACATACATACATATAGATCACGCCTCTTTCCCAACAGAGGGGTAGGCAGAGACCATTTCCTTCCACTTGCTACGGTTCTGACATGCATCTTTGACTTCTTCAACATTCATATAAAATCTCATGTTAGTTATATTGAGTTTGGGTATTCATCTTTTTAAATAATTTATGGCCCGATCGAAGCTGACGCGAGCTGTGCTAGTTCGCGTGAGTCAAACCGCGGCCGACAGTAACTTTTGACATAAGGTCGCGCGCTGTGCCACATGCACTGACGCGCATTACCCATGTTAAATACAATTTTATAATTGTTTTCCCATTTTAAACACAAATTTGTAGTTATTTTCCCATGTTAAATACAATTTTGTAGTTATTTTCCCATGTTAAATACAATTTTGTAGTTATTTTCCCATGTTAAATACAATTTTGTAGTTATTTTCCCATGTTAAATACAATTTTGTAGTTGTTATCCCATGCTAAATACAATATGATAGAATATTATTGAAATGATTAATATGATTAATTGAAATCTTCCTGAAGGACAGATAGTTTTGTACATAACCGCTTTTCGCCCATTTGTCGATTTTCATAGCCATGAAAATGTAATAAAAAATGTATTTTCTTTTGCTAAACGCGCAATTTCTGTACCGAAAGGTGTCTTGTAACTTTGACACGCCTTTGCCAGTTACATTAAAGTTATAAATAAAATTATACATGATTTTTTGTATGTTGTTTTCCCCAGGCGTGGATATGTCGGAGACGAAAGAAGCCCACTTCACTCGCTCTAAGTCCCGATCCCGCTCTCGTTCTGCTCCCGCCGCTAAGAGACAACGCATCGAGGAGCGCGGCAGGTCCATCAGCAAGCCTGCCAGGGACACAGAGGGCGTTGGTGATAAGATTGTAAGTATTGTAATTTATTTTGTTGAAATTAATTTGACACTCATTTATTTTTATTTTTGGGGACAATCACATATTGTTTTTTAAAAAGTAACTCCTTTAACACCATGTTTATGTAGTGACGGATTAAGAATACATAATGTCACTACCCCATCTCAACCTGTGGGTGTCGTAAAGTCGACTAAGGGAGTAAACTTATGCAGACAAGAGCACTGTAAGAAAAAGAAAATTCGAAACAAACCCTATACCAATCCGTCTGGCCAGCGTGGTATAGTAGGCTAAATTAGAACCTTGCCCAGTAGTGGAATGTTTATGATTTGAAATGATGATGAGTAACACCCTATTCCGCCTCTTGGATAAATACCAGGGTGTTAGGTTAAGGATAATTTTGTGCTGAAAATGGAGCACCGTGATAAAAATGTCCATTTAATTTCGCACTACCAATGCAAAACAGATATAAGTTGAGATGTGTGTACACTACACCTTCCATCTTCTGTGTATAACTGTAAGGTCCAAAATTGTCCAGCGGCATGCGGTAGTTGTCTATGGCCCGTTCGAAGCTGACGTGAGCTGTGCTAGTTCGCGTGAGTCAAACCGCGGCCGACAGTAACGTTTACCATAAGGTCGCGCGCTGTGCCACGTGTACTGACGCGCATTACCCATGTTAAATACAATTTTATTATTCGTATATCATTCACCTTCTTACCGGCACGCCATAACGGAATCTTCGTTTCTTAAACACCAAGACTTTTAGATTGGTTGGTTAGTTGTTAAAATCTTGCAATAAAACACATTAATATAGTAATCATCGGGTTCGATTCCCGGGTCGGGTAAAATGGTATTGGGTTTTCCTATCATAAAATTCCAGTATTAAGATTTTCCCGGAGTTTGGTAAACAAATGTTCCCGGTTGATGACAATAGGCTCGCCCCCTATTTCATGGGACCAAACATAGCTGGCGAAATGTGGGTGTGAAACACCTCTGCCTACCCCTTCGGGGAAAAAAGGCGTGATGCTATGTATGTAATATAGTAATCATTTTTGTGATGTTATAATAGCCTATAGCCTTCTTGGATAAATAGGCTATCCGACACTAAAAGTTTTTTTTTAAATCGGACTATTATTTTCTGAGATGTAGCATTCAACCAAACAAGCTAACCTACAGCTTAATAATTAGCATAGATTTTTATGGACCTGTGTTTAGTCGGCTATAGCCGTCGTTAGCGCTCAAGGCTCTAGGTTTAGTTTCCGTCACTTGTTAAATCCCCAGCGACAAACTATAATATTAATGTTTTTATATTTATTTCACCACATTCACACAGCGCCATCTAGTTCCAAATTAAGCAATTATATTTGCTTGTGTTATGGTTACTATATACTACTTAAATACCTATTTTTTTTTCTAAATACATACATATTATAGATAAATTACACCCAGACACAGAACAAACAATCATGCTCATCACATAGATTTGTCCTGGGTGGGAATCGAACCCACGACCTCCGGTTTAGCAGTCAGGATCACTAACCACTAGACCAACAGGCCAATATTTATTTATTTATTAGGCTGGTTATTGTTCCTTAGTGCAGGCGATGTATTGAAATTTTTTTAAATATAAATCTAATCCCTGTCTTACCTTCCAGATGCAGACTAAAGCGAAGAAGCTCGCCCACGTGGCTATCGCTAAGAAGACCAAGCGTATGGGTCTCAAGGGAGAGGCAGACAGGTTCATTGGTACCAAGAAGCCGAGACATTTGTTCGCGGGCAAGCGAGGCGTGGGCAAGACGGATAGGCGGTAGGAAAGACAAGGAAAGCACTACAAAAAAGAAAGAGATTTTGTGCAAGTCTGTTGTGTATGTGGAATTGTGGGTAGACTTATATATACTTTGATTCGTTGCGACGCCATTTTGAAATTAACTTTTATCTGTGACACGATGATTGAAGTTTTCGAATTCGCACATTATCCAGAAAGGCTTTAGAGCAGGAGTTCCCAACCAGGGGGGCACGCCCTCCATGGGGGTTCAATTTCACACTACGCCAGATTTATAAGATTTTTTGGTAACTATAGTGAAGATTCATAACGTATTATTTCACCAACGTTTTCGTTCTCTAGCGGGCGTTTTTTGAACTTATAAATGCGGCATTTTCACTACTAAAGTAGATAATTATCGAGATCATTTTGATGTAATTAGGTCAGTTTCGCTTTTTTTTGCAGTTGTGACACTGTAGCTCCAAATGAGCGATATTATCTGTAGGCATTGTACCTAATTGAAATTCAAATAAAAAATTTAATTGATAAAAAAAAAATTGTTTCTTAATTTTGTTTTTTTTTTTTTTTCTTATTGAAAAGACAACGCCCGCACTAGGGAACAAGCCCTGTGTCGCGGGGAGCTTTTTACAAACACGAAACTAACGGACACAAAGTACACCCAGACTAGAAACAAATATCTATGAATCACACAAATATTTGTCTCGTGTGGGAATCGAACCCACGTCACCCAGCACGGCGATGTAGTGGCGAGGCGACCACCTTAACCACTGCGCCACGGTGACAGTCAAAAACAGACAGACAGTAAAACTTACAAGGGCAATTAGCCCTAGCCTAGGGGAGCATGAAATATTTTGGGTTTGGGAAGACTCAGCGAAGTAAAGGTTGGGAAACCCTGCTGTAGAGCCTTCGTATCTGGATATTATGCCCGTGCGGCGTGTTTTATTCGCAAATAATACGAGTTACAACGAACTTAGAAATGACACGACTCTCGTGTCATACACTACCAAGGCAAGTAATAAATGGCACGCCTCTCGTGCCATCCGCAACAAATCAGGGATTTGTGTCATAGTCTTTTAAGATTTCAATTTATATAGAATCAAACCCATAAGACTTAAGGTTTAATAAATAAATAATATTTTAACAAGTATATTTGAATTATTTATGTCTACAACTATACTATGTGTTTCACAATACATTGGGATCGGCGCGCCATTTTTTCTTCGTATGTTTGTCAACTTCAGTGTTGATGTGTACGGTGTGCAAACTAAAATTTCGTACCTATTTCATATTTTTATTTCTTTTTATTTAAAATATTTTTTTAATAATTAACCCTTTGAACGCCAGAGACGTAATTTTGGTTTTTGCCATGGTCGAAACGCAGACGCAAAAAAACTGCATCAAAATCCGGCCCATGCGTTTGGTTGCTCTAGACCAGGCACAAACAGATACGTGAAACTTATAACGCCCCTTTTTAAGGTTAAAAACCTTCCAACTCTTCCATTTCCTTCTGCTTAATGACCGCCACGTCAAACCGGCACCTCCGTGCCCTGGACGCCAAGCCATAAAATTCGGTTTTTAAGATTTGGTAACAAAACACATAAAACTAATAATTTAGTATCTTTATCTTGTATTTTTATGGACCTGAGTTTTGTCATCTATAGACGACATCGGCGCTCAGGGCACGCTTGCGCTTGTCAAGTATAGATGACGTTGGCGTTCACTACACTTACAGGCATTTATATTTTAGAATTGTGTTTATTCATAAAAAATAATAGTACGTTTTTTGATCTCAAGTCTCTAAGCATCATCATAATCTTAACTTGCCTAACATAAATAATACGATCTACTATAAAAGTGCATATATTACTGCAATAAGAGTTTTTAACCATTTACCTGTAGAAATAAAAAAATTAGAAGGACAATTCTTTAAAGTAGTGTTAAAGAAATGGTTGATCAAATCTGTATTTTATAATCTGCAAGAATATTTTGCCAACAAGTGATATTGTAAATTTCAATTATATTAGTTTATGTGTACATTGCAATGCCCGATCGGGTAGGCTGTTGATACGACATCTGTTTTTAACACCATTGTACACAGTTTATGCAATAAATATCTTTGTCTTTGTCAAAAGGTTAAATTCATTGCGAGTTCCAATAGGCTGACTGAGTTACAGTGGTGAGTATGAGGACGGAACTATCCCCGATCCCGTAAAACCATTAATAAAACACCAATTAATTAGATATGTTTAATTTAAATACAAAATCTAACATATATGTTTGGTATAAGTTTAAGTAATATATAAAAACTTATATATTAGCCTTACAAATAATTTTCAATTCGTTAATAACATTGCATATTGATATATAGGCAGAATCGGTACGTGGGTTCGAATCTGGATTGAACACACATTGTTTATACTGACATTAATAACCTATCTATACAATTTACTATAAAACAAAACGGCACTAAACCCGTTACTGCTATCTGAAGATCCCACAATTGTAATCTCTGAACTTATTACGTCCGGAGACAAAACGAAAGAGTTTAGATGACCAATACTACATCCGATCAACTCCAATCTGTAGGTTTTGGATAGGTTATTAAATATCATTAGTATCTTAACCACAAGAAACAGGTAATGCGTCTGAACCTAACTGATTCACCAACTAAAACTGCTAGGACAGAAACGATGAGATTTTTGAAAATTACACTCCCAAAAGGGAAAAGTTTCGACACGGGAATCGACTTCCATACGGACGATACCGCAAAACTATTAAGAGGGTTCGTACGTAGAAATGGCAACGAAGCAATTTTTTAAATGATTTTTTTTACCTATTTAATCGCAGCTATTTTTTTTAATTATTTCAATACATTTTTTAGAATTTCAAAAAAATAGTTCCGATTAAATTTTAAAAATCGAAAACCACGATATATGACACAAAATTGCTTCGTTGCCATTTCTAAGTATAAACCCTCTTAATAATTTTTGCTATTAACATTAAATATCAAGCCTTTTTGTAAGCCAACATATTGATGTCAAACGAATCCCATTTCTTGTGGTACTAAAAAGCACTTTTAAATATATTTGGAGGGTAAGTAGACATACTGGTAATATTTAATCAATTTAACAGAGCAATATGCGACTTAATATTAAACGAATAAGAGCGCATTCTAAATAACATCACGTCTCTATTCCCGGATAAGGAAGGCAGAAGTATACATTCACATTTCGCTAACTATATAAAATCGACACCCCCGGGGAACAAAATCACACATTGAAAATCAAATTTTTTTCACAACTCCCTAAATGTTAGATTAAATTAAATTGCTTGACAAAAGCAATGAAACTTATAAATAAAATAAGTAAAAAACAATTGTTCTAGATTTTTTATCAGATCTATATTAATATTATAGCTGAAGAGTTTGTTTGTTTGAATGCTACAATCTCAGAAACTACTGGTCCGATTTGAAAAATTCTTCTAGTGTTGGATAACCCATTTATCGAGGAAGGTTATAGGCTATATAACATCACGCTACGGCTAATAGAAGCTGAGCAGTGGCCAAACAACTTCAGTAATGTATAAAATCATGACACAAAACTTTCTGTTTGTCCGGGCCCGAATTTTTTTTTTTCTATTATGATTTTATTCCTGGGGAGTGTCTTCTATATGTCGCAAGTAATATAGGACGATATTACCATCACCCGAGCTAATACTTTCCAAGATCATATATTATTATGATTACCCGATCCGGGAATCAAACCTCGAACTCTGTAGAAGACTAAACATTACCATAGTCAATATTCTACTACACTAAAAGCCTAAAAAGATAACCAGTCTACACTGTAGAGCAAAAAAATCGCAGACATACTAAGGAATGTTAATTTTCGTTTTGTAATTAAAAAAAAATTGCTGCAATTTTTTTTACTATACAGTGTAATATTTTCATGTGATTTCTTATTTTTTATAACATTAAAAGTAAATTTTTATTATGTCAGCTGTTGTTTAAGTACTTGAACGTAAGGGTAGGTAAAATCCATTTTGGAAAATGACTGATTTTTACCCGACTGCCAAAAAGGAGGGTAATGTTTTTTTTTAAAAAATTTTATTGCCTGAAGCGGCAGACGAGCAAGCGGCCTACGTGATGGTAAGTGGTGACCGCCGCCCATGGACACGACTGTGTCCTTTTAGCACTTATGGACAATTCATACTAGAGCAGAGTCGGTTATTCACAATTAAATTAAAGTTTGGCGAATGCGCGCGCGCACGCTTAACATTTATCTAGTAATGGACATCAGGGCCCTGATTCTGACTTGTCGGATTGCTCCCGGGTCGTAAACTGACATTTCCGGCCGAATATTTTCCGACAGCTCAGAATCAGAGGGCTGACCGATGCGTTGGTTCATTTAAAGGCGCTTGGGTGCACCAATTAGCGTTGGTCATATTCAGACACATGAATTCTGTCGAATTCATCTTCTATAAGTAGGAATATGCTATGTTAAGTTTAAAGTTGACGTTTTGATGCGCTTCGACTCTGCGCTAGTATAAATTTTACCCTTAATAATGCGAAAGAAACACACCAAGGCCGCTGCCTACCGTTTTCAACAACTAATATAATAAAAATCTAATTCAGCACAATAAAAACCGCGGCATAAAATTGTATATTAAAATAAAATGTCTTCTAAATAATGATAATAATTATGGTTAACAATGTTTTTTTATTTATTTATACACTGCAGTGAATATAATGTAAAAGACGAACCTATTATCACTAAACGGCCATATTTAAACACCGGGCTGTTAGGAAATTTCACTCGACAACTTTTCGGCTCCAAGTATATATTATTATATATATTACTTTAGTGAAAAAAAATATTTCTTCAAGAAACAACCAAATCTTGAAAAACCTATGTTTAAAACTTTTTCCTTATAAAAATACAAAATTATTCCCCAATATTTAATTAATTTATGTTCACTACAGTGTACAATAAGTACAGTCCAGAACAAATATCAATAATGAAAAAAAAAATAATGCTGCGAGATAGAAAATTAACCCAGCCGCGAGAGTTTCTCAAAAAGGGCCCCGTTGGATCTGATTTCTGGGACCTATTTTGGATTTATGGATCAAGATAATTAAATACAAAAACTAAAGCCAGTTTTTGGATTAACAAACTGAATTTTGAGACACCATAAAACTCAAAATAAGCTAAATTTCAAGCCAGAGCAATGTTTTTTTTTTTCAAAATTTAATATTTTTTTTTGGCTGGACTTTAATGAATAATGTAATGTGCGTTTATAATAAGTACAAAAGTCTTTCTGGCACTCCATTTAAAACACTTCACACACCGAATAAAGCTATTATGAACCAATTTTAACGTCGAAAAAATGAAAAAAAAAAGTGACAAATTTTAAAAATTGTCTACTTCTCGTTGTAATAATAATTTAAAAATATTCGCCACAAGTTAAACATTTGGACCTCATGTTCAGAGTTTTGGTAATACGCGATATCAGCTCATTATATAGAGTGAGAGCCGAGTCCATCGTCGATTCTGCTGCGTGCGATCGCACTCCCGCTCTCGTCCACGCTCTAGTAAATAACAGAATGAGATAGAAACATAGGAAAGTGCGATTCCATGCGGATATATAACATGGTATAAAAACCATAACAACAAACAAGTAAACAAACAAATTCGACGTCAAAATGGTCCAAAAGCTCACACCCAACAGAACATAGTCATTAACAATCTCTCTACCGCTCGATGCGAGCGGGGGGGATATCACTGCGCCTCTTCCACTTCCGGATCCGGATTTACCTCTGGAACTTCCTCCTCCCTAACCCTATTAGCGTCCAATTCTATCACGGGGTCAGCTGTAGCCTCGGCTAAGTTCGTCACAGACTTGGACTTGAAGCATTGGAAGTCTACATGACGGCTTTTCGCTTCTTCTTTTTCCCAAGACATGTGAATGAAAGGTCTTTGGACGTAGTTGTATATGACCTCTGCGCGACCCCCAGGACGTTTGCGAACCTTTTCTTTGTATGTGGGGTACCCTTCGACCCCAAGTCGAATTTTTTTCAGACCTCGCTCTTTCATTACTTGTTTCGCTACGTCCCTGGAAAAAAATATACTTTGTCATTTTCAACATTTTTAAGATAGACCGTCACCTATTTGGTCATGGTAGGTTCTTCTAGGTCTTCCCCTTCCAACGTTTCCTTTCACATTCGCCTCATATATTTGTTTTGTCACTCTTCTTTCATTCATTCTCTCGACATGTACAGTCAGCGTCAAACAGTGACACTCAAGGTATTCAAATTTATTATAGATGCAACCAAAAAGTCAATAATATCGGTACAAGCAGAGTTTCCATATTGTTGTCAACAATTTACGCGCTCATAAGTCGAGACGCTCAAAATGTCATATAGATAGGTTCAATCAAACCGCCATAAATATGGTTACAGTCATACCGCGAATGGTATCCAAGCATCCAAGTGTTCAAAAATGTGGATCACATTAGAAACTTGTACCGAACTGCTTTTACCGATATTATTGACTTTTTGGTTGCGTCTATAAATTTGAATACCTTGAGTGTCACTAACCATTTAACGCTGACTGTACAATGAACAGAAACATTGAAAAGTGTTCGAAAACTGGTCGTGCAGGCAGTTGTCTGATAGTACCTATAAAGATATTCAAAAACTCACCTATTCTCAATATACTTAAAGAACCTATACAGTGGTGTTGACAGCACAGTCTGACTGTATTCATCGCCCATCTGCGGTGGGTACTGCTCGTCCCAGTCCACGGAGTCGTCGTCCAGCAGCACCACTACGTGACACTCCCGGTCGCCTCTCTCGGCTGACTCTACCATGAGAGGTAGGATGAGCCGTTCTAGAAACGACTCGAATTGACGCCGAGCACCCTCGTTTGATAACTCGTGGAGTAGACCTCGAAGGTTCTGGAAATAGAAAATAAGTAAAATAAAATAAAATTATAAGACAAGCGTGTTGGTCTAGTGTTTAGTGACCCTGACTGCTAAGCCGGAGGTCGTGAGTTCGATCCTCACTCAGGACAAATCTTTGTGTGATAAGCATGATTATTTGTTCCGTGTCTGGGTGTAATTAATGGATGGAATAAGAATATATAATGTCACTACCCCATCTTCACCCGTGTGTCGTAAAAGGCGACTAAGGGAGTAACCTTATGCAAACAAGAGCACTGCAAGAAAAGGAAAATTCAAAACAAACCCTATACCAACCCGTCTGGCCAGCGTGGTATAGTAGGCTAAATTCCCTCCATATTGTTTGGAGGCGAGCCGTGCCCAGCGAAAAATTATGGGTTGAAATGATGATTAAAGTAATAAGATAACAGCCTGCAACCAACGGCTACTTAGTAATCATCATCATCATATATATGGTTGTAAGTTTGTAATTATAAATACAAACCACGCGGTCCGAGTTCGATCCCGACCGGCAGTACCCGCAGTACCAATGTGGATTCCACTTTGTGGAATTTATATGTACTAGTCATGTGACTTACCATCTGCTGACACACACCCTAGAAGAAATTCTATGAGTATGTCTGATCCACCAACCCGCACTAGGCCAGCGTGAGTGGATTATAGCCTAAACCCTCTCAGCTCTTTGGTTAGAGGAGAGGAGACCCAAGCCCAGCAGTGGGACTTAATGGGTTGCTGATGATGATGATGATGTCATAATTAACTAACCTGACACCTAACAGTGTTAGCATCAAAAGGCACAAGCAAGTAGTCGCAGGCTTCCCTCAACTCCTGCACGGAGACGGTGGGCGGACAGCGGATGGTGCCGAACCTGTAGTACTCCAGGATAGCTCTGAACACCGTTGCGGAGATACCCTCTGCAACTTCGTACTCGCCGCGCTCGTTAGGGTGCGTGAATTCTAGACCTGGGCAGTGAGAAAAGTTTGTTATGTAGGTATTTATTTCACAAATATGTGTATTATTTTTTGTCTGACCTGTTGGTCTAGTGGTTAGTGACCCTGACTGCTAAGCCGGAGGTCGTAGGTTCGATCCCCACCCAGGACAAATCTTTGTGTGATCAGCATAAAGGTTTGTTCTGTGTCTGGGTGTAATTTATCTATAATATGTATGTATTTACAAAAAAAAAACAAAAAAATATTTAAGTAGTATATCAGTTAATTAGTACCCATAACACAAGCAAATATAATTGCTTACTTTGGGACTAGATGGCGCTGTGTGAATGTGGTTTTTGATTGGAATTAATATTACATATATTATAATGTTACTAAAAATCTGGTTTATACAATACAAAAATACAAAATCTTTATTTGACTTTAACTTATATCTAGGTTACAGTGCCGGTTTTGGTGACTCCTTTTAGGTAAAATTAATTTTCTGTGTTAGGAGCCACTGTTCTTCATAGCAAGGGTTGATTATAATAAAATTAAGCCAAATACAAGCCTGATAAACAAACATGACGAAGCACATGACGTGTGTGTGGTTTAGTCATATTTTACCAGTATAGGTGAAGTTCTAAAGAAGGGACAGATCAGGAGTACCCTCAACCGACGAGAATGCATGAAAAGACTGATGAAATTTTTAAAAGGATATTTTAAAGGAAAATTCGAAACAAACCCTATACCAACCCGTCTGACCAGCGTGGTATAGTAGGCTAAATTCTCTCCACATTCTTTGCAGGAGACCCATGCCCAGCAGTGGGACGTTAATGGGTTGAAATGTTGATGATGATTTTTTTTTTAATCTATGCTAAACTTTAACAACATACAGCAATTCGAAACAAAACAAATCATGCATACGAAAATATTTGACAGAGGGTGCGTGTATATTTTAAAATTGGTCCATGACCGCATGGCCAATCGATTGTTAGGTTATATAAGCACCTAAAAATCGAATTTGTATAGAGTGATGTAATCCGTGCTACAAATATATTAATACTAGCTAATGCAAGGGCTTCGCTCCCGTCTTTTTTATTTATTTATTTCAAATCGGACCATTAGTTCCCGAGATCCTAGCGTTCAACATATATAACATCACGCTACGGCCAATAGGAACTGAGCAGTGGCCAAACAAAACCGACGGGAGCGAAGCCCCGCGGGAGTTCTAGGTCAACACACTGGCATTGCCAGACAAATTGAATGCTAAGTGCAACGTAACTTGAGCTCCGCCGCGGCCCGTCTCGTGAACTCGAGGAGTCAATGTCCGCTGGCAACACCCCGCAACCCGGGGACATTTGACCGCGTTACGTAATTACGTCTAACAGCTGTTGCCACTGCTTATACGAACGATGTTAAGTTTCCTTACAGTGTTTTTAATTTTTATGGTGCTGTACTAAATAAGGAAAAATTTGAACCCTTATAATAATATAATATAATATAATATTCTACCACATTCACACAGCGCCATCTAGTCCCAAAGTAAGCAATTATATTTGCTTACTTTGGGACTGATATACTACTTAAATACATTTTTTTTTTGTAAATACTTACATATTATAGATAAAATTACACCCAGACACAGAACAAACATTTATGCTCATCTCACAAAGTTTTGTCCTGAGTGGGGATCGAATCCACGACCTCCGGCTTAGCAGTCAGGGTCACTAACCACTAGACCAAGAGGCCAGTCTTATAGAATCAGTTCGGTTATCCGTCAGGCTGTTGAGACCCATTTTTAAGGTTCCGAATGCGAAAGTTACTATAGATTTTGTTTTTAATTCTAAAAAGATAAATTCTGCCCAATTAACGGTCACACAGAACACTCAACCTTGAAACAAATATCTATGCAGCACACAAAAATTTGTCTCGTGTGGGAATCGAACCCACGTCACTCAGCACGGCGATGTTAGTCAGCCACCTTAACCGCTACGCCATGGTGAAATTGGATGGATTTATGTATAGATTAAAATAAAATATAAATATTTTGAAACTAAAAATATGTATGTATGTTTGTTGCTCAATAACGCCAGAACCGCTGAAGGGATCTATATAAAATTTAGCATACAGATAGATAATAGTCTAGAATAGAACATAGGCTACTTTTAACCGATATACCACGCATGCGGAGCCGCAAGCATCCAACCAACTTTCGTATTTATAATATTAGTAGAATTATTACTCATAAATATATTACTTATAAATAAGCAACAATATAAACCTAATTTAAAATACAAGTTTCTTTCACTCGCAAGTAAAACCTTTAACATGTGAACACCCAGACGACCTAGGAGACCTGGGTCAAGGACAGTTCGAAGCACTAGACTTAGGACACGAACCCCGAGTGCAAGTCTAGACCTCCCAACACTTCGGTATTATGTCTGCATTCAGAGATTTTTCGTTTGAACTTTACACCTAACGAACGAACGGTTAATGACACATAAATTTTATTTTAATACTAGAAACCACGCGGGGCTTCACTCCCGTCCTTCTTTATTTGACCACTGCTCAGCTCCTACTGGCTGTAGCGCGATTTTATATAGTCTATAACCTTTCTCGATAATTAGGCTATTCAACACTAAAATAATTTTTCAAATTGGACCATTAGTTCCCGAGATACTAGCGTTCAAACAAACAAACTTTACAACTTTATAATATTATTAGACTAGCTTCCGCCCGCTGCTTTGCCCGCGTGGTATGTATTTTATACCTATAAACCTTCCTCTTGAATCAGTCTATTTAAATATATCTATTTAAAAAAACTGCATCAAAATCCGTTGCGTAGTTTTAAAGATTTAAGCATACATAGGGATATAGGGACAGAGAAAGCGACTTTGTTTTATACTATGTAGTGAGTAGTGATAGTGATATCGTAACATACTTTATAGGAAGAATATCGAAGTAGACTTAGCTCGAAAGACTACGAAGAAATCGCGCGAAGAGACCACCCTCCTTTTTAAGTTCCTTACCTATTCTGCCTTGCAATACAAGAACGACATAATTGTATTTCACAAGTCTTGCAAAAATGGTATCTACAATTGATGATTTTAGACACATTTTTCTCTAAACTTGGACATGCAGTTGAACTGTTCTTCATTAGTAGGACAGTATTATATAACTTAAATTTTTATGTATGCAAAAAGAGTATTTTATCTATCTAAATTGGAGATATCACAAAAACTTGATTGGCATGTTGGTCCAATGGTTAGTGACCCTGACTGCTAAGTCGGAGGTCGTGGGTTCGATCCACACCCAGGAAAAATCTTTGTGTTATGTGCATAAAGGTTTGTTCTGTGTCTGAGTGTAATTTATCTATATTAAGTATGTATTTACAAAAAAGAAAAGTATTTAAGTAGTATTATTATCAGTTGTTTAGTACCCGTAACACAAGCAAATATAATTAGATGGCGCTGTGTGAATGTGGTAGAATATTATATCATATTATAGATGCGACAATAACCTCCCAAGACCTCTGGCTTCTAAATCAAGACGTCAACAGCTGTTTCAACGAACGATTAAGATAAAATAATGTCGCAAGTATTGACGTGACGATCACGCAAGTTATCGCAATCACAACATGTCGAGCCACGCCTAATCCAGGTCAAAAATCATTATACATACGTAAGTACTATCTATAGCGTTTAACTAATAAACACTAACTAGGTAATCGGAGTATAAAAATCGCATTGTGGTCGCATTTCTGGTTAAATGATTTACCATCTGCTAAGTTTTTTTTTGTTTTAATATTATTATGGTACCATAATCTACATTATGTATTTGTGACACAGGAACCTTATGCAGACAAGAGCACTGCAAGAAAAGGAAAATTCGAACAAACCCTATACCAACCCGTCTGACCTGCGTGGTATAGTAGGCTAAATTCCCTCCACATTCTTTGGAGGAGACCCGTGCCCAGCAGTGGGACCACAAACCACAACTAACCTTTACGTTTAAAGAAGGAAATCCACGGATTGTCCACCCACACTTATAGTACACAATACCTTACTGATAATAATTATCATACATGTACATATTTCCATTACATAGGTAAAATACCTATGTTATGTAATGGAAATGAAAACACAGTGTACAACAGTAACTAACTACACTAGAAGAAAGTGTATGTCTTACATACCACATTAGGTCAACGTGTGTGGATTATGGCTTAAACCCTCTTTTTTTTTTCATCATCATCAGCAACCCATGAATGTCCCACTGCTCGGGTCTCCTCTCTTCTATCTACAGAGCTGAGAAGGTTTTAGACCATAATCTACACACGCTGGCCTAGAGCGGGGTGGATCATACTCTTAGAATTTCTTGTAGGATACCTATGTGGCTTTCCTCACTATGTTTTCCTTCACGGTTAGCCCTAGACCCGTGCCTAGCAGTGGGATATTAATTTATGGCTTGTAATGATGATGAAATATTTTACTAGAACGGCCACTGTTCAGGAGCGCAGTATCGTGTTGCGGATCCGGTTCGTGAATTATAATTATAATCTTATAATTAAACTAATAAAATAATATCTATATTACTACTTTATTATACTGTTATGTTAAATAATGACGCATTATGAATACAACAAACGTCATATCAGCGGTAAGACGTCCACTGTTGGACACAGGCTTGCGTAATTAATAATTATAATGTTATTAATATAAATATATATAATATTTAATATATTTTCACACATACATACACACAAACACACACACATTAATTATTACAAATTTACTATTAATTTATTATTTTTTACTATTACACAATTTATTACCTACAAATTTGGTTGGCGTGCGTGCGTCACTCACTACTGGGTTCCAGTTGAAAATCAGCGCCAGGTTTTGTTTACCTGGCACACGCTGAACTGGACACCCGTTCGGTGCAACTGCGAGGTTCTTAATCTATATTCTTGTTATTTATTTCTTTTCACATTATCTTTTTATTATTATTATTTCTGTATTGTTTATTTAATGTTGTTGCACCGAAAAATTTATCTTTCTTTCTTTCTTTCTTCTTCTTTCTTTCTATCCCAGAATACAACTGCTCAACTCCTATAAGCCGTAGCGTGGTCTTATATAGCCGATGTTACTTAGTGATAATGTAGCTTTCTAACGGCAAAAGAAGTTTTTTAAATCGGTCTTGTAGTTTTTAAATTACATACAAAAATATAAATCTTTCTACTTTTTACAAAACGGGAATTGAACGTATACCTTCTTAAAGATGCTGTAAGCATTAAGATACAAACGAGGCCATATTAACATTATTATGTCATTTTTGTTACTTGAAAACTATCACATAACATAAATATACAAATATTTGGTTTGTTATCACTGTTTATCTTATCACTACGCTTCCGTGTTATCAACAAGAAGTGTGTAGTCATAGCAAATAAGGTTTTCTTAAAAATAAGCCTCCGTAACTCATGTCCGTATTTAGAGTGCAATTTCTAAAAATTCGTGTAAGTATGTAACGGTTGCACCCGTTGCAGGCTACGTCCTTCACGGATGCACCTCCTTTCACTATCTTTTGGATCTCTTTTGATTTCTTTTTAATTTACTTCTAATAACCTATTTAAAATTCAAAATTCTAATTCCTAAATTCCAACCGAGTCTTCGTCGGAGCATCCGCCGAAGGCTCGGGGCTCATTACCATAGTTATTCTAGTGCCGCACGCACTTATTATTTTTCAAAGTCAAAGTCAAAATTTACAACAGTGAAGGGAACTTATTTCATTTACGGGCCTTTACCCGGGCCTACGCCCCAGACTGGCGCCCAACGTTCTATTTACGTCCCTGAAGACTGTCCCAGAAGAAGGATACAGCAGCACCATTATCTGCTGCCTACAAGCTCAAGATTGCACGTATGTTGACAATTTGATACTTCGACTACGTGCTACAACTACGACGTGCTGCGACGCTGACGTCGACGACGTCTTCATCAAATTTTTTTTTTAATAACAATAACAATAATATTGTTAAAATTTATTTATTACTTTTTAGTCTTATTATACTATCCTTTAATGTGTTTTTTCTTCCGTACCCTAGTGCATCTTTGGCTTCCGTAAGTACCATCTGGAAAATTATATTACACACATTAACATTCAGTACATTATACATCACCTACTTTACCAAGTGTACTCTACAATACACAAATTTTACTCACACCCATACATACAGCACCGATACAGCACCTATTCTCTGAATAGAGACACGACTCCTTCGACTTGTGGTTTAAACTGGTTTTCGGATTGGTTATCACCTGTTCGGGGGACGGGTACTATACGACTTGCTGGAGGAGAATATCCTCTGGTATAGGTTGTTACATATTACATACCTCAACGACTGTACTCGATACCCGTTTAAAATATTATATTTATATATTAATCTAAATTTATTCTTCTAAAATTCTCCTCACGCTATATTTTATTATTACTTTTGATAACTAGCATTTGTCTATATTGACATAATATATAGAAAAATTTCAACTGACATTTTCTGTCAATAAATTCAATTTGTTTTTTTTTTTCTTCTTTTCATAAATTGAGCCAATATTTCTTATATACAAAAAGTTTGTATACTTATTCATTTTACATATTTTATAAAATCTATTTATATTTTTGATTTTTACCCATTACTACCTACTACCGGTCGCTAATGTCGGTCATTAGGTACTTACTACTTATCTTACCCGTACCTATCTTATAATATTAATCTTAACTTTCTCGATTAAATACCACGAAATTTATTATCCTTTAAATATACATACCTACTCATCGCCATTATATATTTCGGCATCATTACTTATACGCTTGTTGTAGCATGTCATTTTTATCTTACACTTTATGTGTTTCTCATACAATGAACTTAGCTGAAGCTCTGTTCAGTTCTACTACTTATTACCTTACCTTACCTTATTTGCTACTTAGACTATTCGTAATGTCTTTGGGCTAATTACGAGATTATTCGTAATGTCTTTGGGCTCATTACGAGACTATTCGTAATGTCTTGAGCTAAATAAGCCTTAAGCTATTACTTTTATCATCGTGCGGGTTTAGCGACACTTTAAATAAGCCTTAAGCTATTAATATCATCGTGCGGGTTTAGCGACACTTTAAATAAGCCTTAAGCTATTAATATCATCGTGCGGGTTTAGCGACACTTTAAATAAGCCTTAAGCTATTAGTATCTTTGTAGGTATCTTACCTGCAGCCCTTCTTAAGTTCCATTCATGAGAAAACTATATATTAAAATAGTTTCCTCTATTATGTATGTTGTCTTCAATCCTTGAGGGATTATAGACTTTGCTAGTGGATGGATGACAGGTTGCATGAACTTTTATGATTGAGGGATGGTCTTAAGTGTAAATACTCATCCTCTAAATTATTATCATCCATTACCCATTAATATTTGGCTTATTAATTCTAAATTAACCTTTTTTTTATATTATATCGATGTATTTTTTAAATATATTCTATAAAAAAAAAAAATATTTAAAGCAGATTTTTTTTTTTACCCGGGCCCCCACGGTATTGTAACGGTTGCACCCGTTGCAGGCTACGTCCTTCACGGATGCACCTCCTTTCACTACCTTTTGGATCTCTTTTGATTTCTTTTTAATTTACTTCTAATAACCTATTTAAAATTCAAAATTCTAATTCCTAAATTCCAACCGAGTCTTCGTCGGAGCATCCGCCGAAGGCTCGTGGCTCATTACTTTTTTAATTTCTTGTGCAGTGCACGCCCTTCTGATTATTTAAATTAATAAAAATATATGTTTATAACAGTTTATATCAGTCAAGTTCAGTTGTGTTTTATTGTGAGGGCCCCACGCCCTTCCCCATACAGCCGGAGCATCTAAAACTATACTATGGCCTAGCGCCCACCGGAGGGGACGGTGGAGACGCTAGAAGTACACGTGCTAAAGAACGCTATCAATAAACGAATTTTCATTGAAATCGTTTAAGCCTTTTACTATTTTTATCAACAAAAAAAAAAGCCCTCTCTCAAAAACCTTAGTAGGTTACAAAACTAGGGTTTTTGAGAAGGCGCGATTTACGATTACTGAGTCATCGTAATCAAGAATATAATATACCTACTTATTCTTGAAAGTTTGAATGTGTTTTTTGCATATAAATAAAACTGTAAACGCAATGATTTCGTACCTTTAACACACCTTTCACGTAATTTTAAAAAGTGTATTGAAAATACAAAAAACATAGCTTCGATTAAATAATAAAAAAACTGTGATATTGGCAAAAAGGTTGAACAAATTGCCATAGAAGAAAATAAAAATCGAAAACCACGAAATATGACACTAAATTGCGTCGTTGCCAGTCTTCTCTATGAGCCCTGTTAAGCCCCGATTAATGTCCATATAGGGTCCATTTAGTTCGATCTAAATCTACGTATTGGTACATCTAGCGTTGCCAGGCGTCCGGATAAAGCCGGACATAGGTAGGCTTTTTGATTGCGTGTCCGGCCAAAATAAACGGTGTCCGTCTTGTCCGGCTTTTGTTAGGCTTTTTACATTTCGCAAACGAGCAAGCGCCGAGCGCAGGCGACGAGAGTCGACTGTCGGTCGCCGACGCAGCCACGCTCGCACAATTTTTTTGTCGTACCTATTAATACTGAGACAAAATCCTCAATAATATAGGGTGTCCGGCTTTTTAAGACAAATGTGCGGCCAAACTGGCTGGTCTGTCCGGCTATTAGGTTTGGCGACCTGGCAACCCTAGGTACATCCATTACTAATATTACAACGCGGTAAAATTCCACACATCGTCAACCGTCATACAACGTACAACAAAGTAGGTCGAACAAGACAAATATTTTCTCTTTCAACTAACTGTATGTCAATATCAATGAAAACATAATGAGAATGATTCATTAAGTATATGACTCATGATGTGCGGTGGTGAAATTGTTGTTCAATAACATTTCTTCGAAGATATACTAACAGGTTCCGACTTGTTCTAATACTAGATATCGTCACGCGGGGCTTCGCTCCTGTCGGTCTTTATTTGGACACTGCTTAGCTCCTATTGGGCGTAGCGTGATGTTATATAAACTATAACCTTCTTCGATACATGGGCTATCGAACACTATAAGAATTTTTTAAATCGGTTCTCACAAACTTTACCTCTTTATAATATTAGTATAGATTAATAGCTGAAGAGTTTGTTTGTTTGGTAGAACGCGATAATCTCAGAAACTACTGAATTGAAAAATTCTTTTAGTGTTGGAAAGCCAATTTATGGAGGAATGCTACTATAGACTATATAACATCACGCTACAGCCTATAGGAGCTAAGCAGTTACCAAACAAAGAACACCAAATAGTATCGCTAAACGGTTTTATTAGGCAGAGCACATAACTCGTAGAACTGATGACCGATGGGGGAAGAATGTATTTGAGTGACGGCCACGTATTGAATAATTTAAAAAACCAAAAAACCCGGTGCCTAAAGGTAGCGTGCGACAGTCAATTTAAAGCAATGAATTCAAAGATTACACAGATAGAAGGTCTAAAGGCTTAGATATAGAGATTCGGTTAGCCTTCATCTGATACCCTTATTGCGATTGCACTAAAAAAACGTCTGTTTTGACAGTTTACGTCCGCCATATTGGTTTTTTGTTGACGTCACGTAGCCTATGACACTCGGGGGAAATTACCAATCTAATGACACCTCACACTTTATAATCAGCCAAGCCGTTTAGGCTACAGAGGGTCACAATGGAACAGACATGCCCACATACATACATACGCGTGAAAAACATTACCCTACTTTTTGGCAGTCGGGTAAAAATACAGCTTGGGGCGTTCCCCTACCAGATGGATCAATGACCTGGTAAAGGTTGCGGGTGGTCGTTGGTAGCAGGCAGCAACCAAGTTGCGCCATGTCCCGCAGTGGACGTCATTGTGCTGATATGATGATGAAATATGATGATTGAGTATAAAATTATTATGTAAAATTTATTTCTTTTCTAAATATTAAATTAATTATCAATCTTAATATTACGTTTTGTTTTTAATTGTATATTAAGTGTTATAATACTAACTAGTTTCACAATTCTATTTTATATATTTTTAACAAAATTTATGTAATTAATATTGTATGCCTTTGAAGGCAAAACATAGTGATACTGAATTAAATTTTTATATAATGTAATCCACAATACCTATGTTTTACAATGAATAAATTTGAAGTTTGAAAATTATAACTTTAGTGATTAAAATTGGTGATCTATTTTGACTATTTTGTATTTATACCCCCTTATTACAAAATACGGACTAAATACAGTAATAACTTTAAATTGACAACTTTGACACTATAACAATGGCTTATGTCAATTTAAACCTGGTTTAATACTTAGTCCATATTTTGTAATAAGGGGATTAGAGTTCGAAATATCGAAGCCGAGCCCAGCGTTGGGGCATTTAAGGGGTTGAGATGATGATCATGACACATCAAAGCAAAATTTTGTATTCTTATGACAACACAGTTTGTTTGACATAGAATTAATCTGAATTGAGACATGCTAAAACCTTATACAAATAGTTTAGATAACTGAGTGCAAAAATTCATATTCTAAATATAGATAATTATGACATAAACGTTAGTTAAATAACCAGTACAAGATAATAAAATATATGCTAATATGTAACTATTTTACCTTCACACTACGGCTAATAGGAGCTGAGCAGTGGCCAATCAATGAACAACAGATCGATATACGATATACGATTCTGACACACATCTTTGGCTTCTTCAACATTCATCAATATTTGGATCTTGGTTTGTAACTTGGTTACGGAAAAAAGAGAACATTTTCTTCACAACACAAACACAGTTACATAGGTTGCCGAAAGGGTCTTTTCATGCATTCTCGCTGGTTTAGGGTACTCCTGGTCTGTCCCTCCTTTAGAATGTCACCTATTGGGTCGTGGTATATTCACATTCGCCTCATATATTTGTTTTGTCTCTCTTTCTTCATTCATTCTCTCGACGTGTCCAAACCAGCTTAACATTCCTTTCTCTATTGGCGTCACAACATCTATTTTTAAGCCACAACGTTCCCTTATTACACTATTTCTTACCCTATCATATCATCATAACAAAATAAACAATTGCTGTAAATCTATCAATCAAAATGGATAACAATTTAACCTCATTACACAAAAAAGGAGGGTAATGCGTTTTATCAAAGTCCTTCACAGGCAAGATATGTCAAATATTGTGACTATCTATCAATTGGAATATATTTTTATCTGACACTAATCGTGTGCTGTGACTTTGTTTATGTATATCAGTCACCCAGAGCGACAATGACACAATTCATTGCAAGTATGCAAATTTTAATATGAAATTTATTATGTTTTAAGGCCTTTCATTTGAAACCCCACTTAATTTAATAGTCTTAATTAAAAATTCCAGCTTCCCATTTCTGCCACTTTTGTAGAGACAATAAAAACCATTTTCTGAACTATTTAAATTATTGGTTTTGGATGAACAACACAGTGTTTACAACTATTCCAAATTTCATGTTGATAGCATAAATAAATTTAGAGATATAACACTGTGATAGACGGAGGCGCACAGACGGATAAGGAATCCTTTTGTACCTTTTTGGTACAGACCCTAAAAATTAAAAAAAAGTATAGGGTTCTTCAAAAAAGGAATGAATAGGTTCTTTGTCTTTAATTCAGTTATGGTAACCATTAACTATCAGAAAAAAGATGATGAAGATAATATAATGATAGATGATTAAGTAAAGGTAATAATAATAATTTTCAGTACTAATTATATTTTAATGTGGCAATTAGAAGATTCTAAGCTGATTAAGTCAGTAACTATGTCAGTATGTGCAGCTTGCCTAATGTTTAAAATATTTGGGTCAAATTCCTAAGAAAAATAAATTATAATTTACATTATTTTGACATAAATTTGTTCTTGATTATTTAATAATTAAGTAATAATGCAAATTATTGTGTAAATTTCTAAGATTTATTTTATAAAGTAGAATTATATTAATTTTATGTATTTGTATGTATTGTGTTTTAAAATGTTCCTAATGGGACAATGTTTAAAAATACTTATTTTGTAGTTTTAGTTTTAAAAAGAAATAAAACTTTTTTGATACAATTAAATAAAATTAATAGGTAAGTTAATAATTTTTAACTTATTTTTTCTTATTAGTCTTGAATAAGGTCAACTTTCATTCAATTTTAAAATCAAATGCAATACATAATCATTTAAGAACAAAAGTAAAAATAAAACTATTTGATAAGTAAGATGGTGGTTACTATAAAGTATCATTAACAAGTACCTACTGATCACTGGGTGTATACTTAACATCATTACAAAAAAGCTACAACTTACCTGAACTAAACATCCTTCCTAACATAGTGTTAGGATGTGCTGTAAACTGTGCAGGGTCCACGACGAACCGTGTGTTGTCCACCACCAACGTGATCCTGTCTTCACACAGCTGGTTCTGACCCTTCTGACCGTTCCTCGGAGGCTCCTGAGCCGTGGAAGTCGAAGGCGTAGGAGTATTCACGCTCAAGTTTTTCGGCGGCATATTCGGTCGAGTTCGGATATTAGGACCGTTCCGTTTCGACAACCGCTTACGTCTCTCCTCGTCTCTTCTATACTCTTCTGTATCACTACTGCTGTCCGGATAGAAGAAGGGACGTCTCTCTGACATGGCCTCAGGCCCGTTCGTCTGAGTGTCTGACATAGGCGTGTGCTCGTCCCCACGAGCCCTTACATCACGGTCGATGCTCCTTTGTCCCCGCGACGGCGAGCCGTTACTAGAGGCCGTTTTTAATGTTGTTTTGTTTAATTTTGTAAAGAAAGGAATTTAACAAAAATGTCAACGTAACGTCGTAACCAGTTTGACGTTTATAGAATGTTGGCCGTTGTAAAAACTATTTCTTCGTCATAAAAGTGTTGCCATTTTATTAAAACTAAAATAATATTTAATAGCCCTTTTTATTTTAAGATTTTTTAAAATTAATGTGAGGCCGCACTTACGTTTCTCCCTTTTTCCCGCTAGTGATAGTGGTAAAATCGCTAGGTAAACTACGAAACCCCTCGAAATAAGGCTACAATAATAATTAGAAACCGCAACTGCGGCCACTTGTATTGGTTTACCTGAATCATAAAATTTAACGGTTATAAAAACGCTGCGGTTTTATCCTAGTGCGGCCTGGGTCTCACACTTATTCATATATATTAATTTATTATAATTGGCTATAACTCTTTTAATAATGTTTTTGATAATGATATTTCTCATTTAACATTATACAACTTATAGATTAACATTTAGCACCGCACGTGTACAAAAATGTGCCAATATACAAATTGAACAATGGAATATTTTACAACCAAGCTTTAAATCAAAACACTCCTTTTGAATGTACATAAAATCAAATGAAATTAAATGTGTAGTTAAATTATTTCAAAATTAAATAAAATGTGTATATGTGTTTACAAACCTGAAAAATCGACACAAGGTGCTCAATGCGTATAAAAAATGTAAAAACTAAAAACTTGAATGAATCGGCTGTTGACCTTTCCACTGTCAAACGCGGAAATTGGTTAATACTACTATAATTGTTTTTTTAGTTAACTAAGATTATTGTAAACATCCCACCTAACTGAGCTGTGAATAAATGTGATATACAACCAAAAACAAAAGTGCCGTGACATAAATATTTGTAAATATAGCCGTGTATCGTAAGGCAACGCTTATAGGGCGTCACTCAGTTTAACTGTAAAAATTGCTAAAAATGGATAATAAAGAGGAGTATCATGATCCTGATTATCCCGAGGGTTTGGTTGTGGTGAAGGAGGAGCCACCAAGTCCCAGTGAAGAGGTGAAAGTTGAGAAAATCAAAGAAATCATACGGCGGGAATTTTTAAACGAACTCGAAATCAGAGAAAATGAAGTAATGCTAATAGATCAACGGTAAATTATGTTTTTTTGTGCTTATATATGTAATTGAACGTGTTCAGAGATGTATATGAGCTTTAAATACTTGTAAATAACATTGTTACTGTACCATGCGGTTAAGTGTTATGACTTTTCACTCTTATTTAAATAAACAAATAGCATGTGTTTTTTAACCTCGATCTTTTGTTACCTATTTACATAATATTAGCTTCAGCTCGCGGCTTTGCCCGCGTGGTCTCTCAATAAATAATAGCTTTAGTACTTCCCTAGACCCTAGACTATATGCATGCCAAATTTTGTGATGATTGGTTGAGCAGTTTAGATCTTAAATTGAAACAAATATACAAACACAGTTTCACATTAATATTGGGCAAACAACGGGTGGATATGGACAGATAAATATCCGTATAATGACGGATTTAAAATACATAATGTCACTACCTCATTTCAACTCGTGGATGTCATAAAAGGTAACTATGGGAATTAACCTTATGCAGACAAGAGCGCTGCAAGAAAACGAAAATTGGAAACAAACCTGTCTGGCCAGCGTGGTATAGTAGGCTAAATTCTCTCCACATTTGGAGGAGACCCAAGCCCAGCAGTAGGATGTTTATGGGTTGAAATTATGAAAATGATGATGAATCAGTATGGAATTAACCGTAAATCATATTCAAATTACTGTCACTGTGGCATAGTAGTTAAGTTTATGGTATCGCCACCAACATAGCCTTGCCGAGTTATGTAAAGGTTCGGCTCCCGCTTGAGACAAATATTTGTGTGATTCATAAATAATAGTAATAATATTCTACCACATTTTCACAGCGCCATCTAGTCCCAAAGTAAGCAATTATATTTGCTTGTGTTATGGGTACTAAACAACTGATATACTACTTAAATAATTTTTTTTTATTGTAAAATCATACATATTATTGATAAATTACACCCAGACACAGAACAAACCTTTATGCTCATCACACAAAGATTGGTCCTAGGTGGGGATTGAATCCACAACCGCCAGCTTAGCAGTCAGGGTCACTAACCACTAGACCAACAGGCCAGTCCTGGCATGGGCATTTATTTATTTAAAACACACATACCACAAGTGCTTAATGTATAGGTATAATATTATTAACACAAAACCAATACAAATACATGAACGTGATGAACAATTACACAATACTACAAAATAATCACTATTATAAATTAATTATTTATATATTAATGATTGGAATTTGTAAGCGTGTGTCTGAGGTATCACATGACCCAAAGGCTGGCCTCTAGCCTGGGCAACGCATAGCCTTGCCATCCACCTCAATCAGATGTCATAGGAATTTCTTGTGAATAGAGATAGATTTGGTTCCTTTATTTTAAATAGGGTAGTTGTGTATAATTTTTAAGATATGATGTACATATTTTATTGAATAAATGGTAAGACCTTATATAGTCCAATAAGTTATAACATAAAGTGATGAATGTATGGGCAGGCCACATAGCTCGCAAAACTCATGGCCGATGGGGCGAAAAGGTTTTCGAGTGGCGGCCACATACTGAAAAGTGAAAAAATTACTCATAACAAAATTCATTCCTTAATACTAGTTAAAATTGACTTTGTTAACAGTATGACAACATCCCGCCGACTGTTGCACCGTCTTCGGTACGCATTAGTAAGCAGTTACTACAAGGAGCAGAAGCTAAAGCTTAGTAATGGGCAAGTGCAGGATGAGATTGCTGCACAGCATGAGCCGAGGGCCAGGGCTGAGGTATGTGCTAATCATCATCATTTTCAGCTCATGGACACATCAACATTGGTTGTGAGGCTGCAGAGAGACCAGATAATTTAATTTGGGAGATGTGGCAGTAGCTGCTACACCATATCCAAACTCAAAAAAAACTAGCTTATAGTATAACCATAAACTAAAAATTCACAGAAGACAAGCTACATACAATGCCTACTCGAGAAACGCACACATAGACATCCGTCACAGACACAATGTCTTTAATATGTTTGAAGCAAACTGTGCGAGCGCAAGTTTCATGCGCTTCGTACACGTGTCTTATGTTGTTAGCCTATATATAATATATACATTATTATCTTTGGCAAGGTCACATCAATACTCCGAGAAGGCCAGCGTCGGCTTCACCCCTCAGTTCGTAAGCTACTCGGCAAGCAAGCGGTAGACCTCGATGAGATATTCAAGATTAGGGAGCCGAGGAATAAGACGAGAAGGGATTACTCCGTGAGTATCAGTCTTCAAGCCGTCACCGTAGCCCACGGACGCTTGCAATACCTGGGGCATTACAAGCTCGTTGCCGATAAGATAATCTCAGACAATGCAACAAAAACATGATTCTTGTCTTATAATCTTCTAAAGCTATGCTCTAGAAATATAATTTAAATCTCATAATCTCCTAAAGGTATGCTCTAGAACAGAAGTACCTAACCAGGGGGCCACGCCCCCATAGGGGGCGTAGCAAAATGTCAGGGGGGTGTGTAATAAGTACGTTTACATTACCGAAAACGTTATATATCGTATCTGTAGGTATTGTACCTAATTGAAATTCAAATAAAATATTTATTTGATAAAAAAATATGTGTTTCTTAACGTTTTGACCGCCACATCAAATAGGTATCGCCGTGCCTTGAGCGCAAAGCTTTTAAAATACAGTACATTTTTGACGTGCCATGCCGTCATTGGCGTGGTGAGCACATTTTAATTTTACGTGTATAGACGTCTCTGGCGTTCAAAGGGTTAATTTAGTTGAAACTTAAGGGGGGCATGAAAATATTATTTTGGGTTCGGGGAGGCTCAGCAAGGTAAAGATTGTTGGGAAACCCTGCTCTAGAAATATAATTTAAATCATATAATCTCTCAGGCTATGCTACAAAAACATAATTTAAATCTAATGATCTCCTAAAGATATTATGCTTTATAAATATAATTGAAATCTTATAATCTAAAGCTATGCTCTAGAAATATAATTTAAATCTTATAAGCTCCTAAAGCTATGCTCTAGAAACAAAATTTTAATCTTATAATCTCCTCAGGCTATGCTACAAAAACGTAACTACACAATATCAGCAGACACAACAAAAACCCTCCGTCCAGACAAGAAGCCAGATGACATGGAACTGCCTGATCTGTCCGAGGACCCTTGCACCAGCAGGCCCAAGAAGGTGCCTCGACATTTGGACCCCAAGGTCACTAATGTCGTGACCTTGGATGAGGTCACTAGAAATAAGATGAAGTATAGATATAGGATTGTTATAGGTAAGTATTTCAACGATCGCCACATATTTGACGGAAATGTATCATAATTGTATGTGTCGTAGGACGATTTGGTAATTCGACTTTTAGCTAAATTCCTAGAGATTAAAAAAGACAAATATGACTGTGAGAATGCAAAATTATCTCTCACTATACAGTTTGGTGAGAGTGTCTTTTCTTGCATCTCTGACCAGTGGCGTAGCTAGGTAACCAAAAGGCCCTGGGGGCCAAAGAATAAACTAGGGCCCCAACTAAACTATTTAAAATCGTTTGTACCGTATTCATGATGTTCCGAATTCTACGTACTCCAGATTCGTCGCCTGGAATCTGGTTTATTTATATTCCGAATGTGGAAAGAAATTTTCACAAGTTTAATTTATAGTTTTTAAGTCAGAGTCCAAGGGGCCCCCTCAGCTTGGGGGCCCCGGGGTACTGCCCCGTCTAACCCTCCGGCAGCTACACACTTTTTAAACTGCTTTATAAAGATGCTAACTACTGGAAATTTATTTTTTAACACACAATGGAAATTTAATTGTTTGTCAGACAACGGTGTCCGACATGGCGTTTAAAGACTTAATTTTCCGAGTAGAAACTTTTTAATATATTTCTTAATAGGTAACACATCTAAGTATGCTCCCCCCGCGTCCCGCGCAGACCGTTCCACCCACAAGTGGCTCCTGTACATCCGCGGCGCGCCGCACGCGCCTGACATCTCACAAGTGGTGACAGCTGTCAGTGTCAGACTACATCACTCGTACGCGCCGCATCATACTGTACACATAGAGTGAGTATATACTTATGTACTGTATATAACATACGGGTTCGATTCCCGGACTAAGGATTTTTTTTTAAATCTATGAATAATAATAATAATACTAAATCTTTATTGCAACCATAATATGATAATAAATCTGTATCTCGAGAAAGTACTAATGCAGTTTTTCTTTTCACTAAAATCTATGACAAGAATCCTTAGAATAGATTTTCGTATATCATATAGTCTCAGACTAGCAAATACTGACCTTTATGCTTATCACACAAAGATTTGTTCTGGGTGGGAATCGAACCCACGACCTCCGGCTTAGCAGTCAGGGTCACTAACCACTAGACCAACGAGCCAGTCTATATAATTTAGTTGTCAGCACTAAAAGTTTAATAATATATATGATGTACATATAGCAAGCCCCCGTACCACGTGTCCCGTCGCGGCTGGGGCGAGTTCCCCGCGAAGGTGGAGCTACACTTCGCCTTACCGGAGCGGAACAGACCTGCCACCGTCGAACACACCATCAAGCTTGACAGGAACTATACCGGCATGCAGATATTAGGTACGTTATATATAATTTTCAATCTAACGCAAGGACTAGGGATTACAGCAAGAAAAGCACGTCGAGAAAAGGGAAATTCAAATTTTAAAATTAAGAAAAAAGAAAAAAAAATGTTTGGTTTCAAAACAAAAAACTTTTTTTCTTTTTTTTTTTACCATGCCGACCCATCAAGACAGCGTATAGCGGTATATTACGTATATTAGGCTAAATTCCCTCTGTCGCGGACGAATGTTCCTGCGCTCCCGTGACCACAGCAGAGCGCGACGAGAGGAACACCTTGGGGTTTTAGTGGGTGCGAGCCCCACATAACCCCTCGGTTCTTTCCCCAAGACCGCGTCAGGCATTTCCCCAAGTAAAAAAAAAAAAAAAGAAAAAAAAAAATGTTTAAATTAGACTCTTCTCCTCTATCTAGAGAGCTGAGAGAGTTTAGACCATAATCCACACACGCTGGCCTAGTGCGGGTTTCGTCACGATATTTTCCTTCACCGTTAGCAGATGGTACGTCACTTGACTAGTACATATAAAGTGAAATCTACATTGATACTGTCGCCATGCCGGTCGGAATCGAACTCGGACCGCATTATTTGCATGCCGGCCACTTAACCATTCAGCTACCATCGCTTTTACCACACTACACTATCATCATTTAACCCCATAAACGTCCCACTGCTGGGCACGGGTCTCCTCCAAAGAATGTGGAGGGAATATAGCCTACTATACCACGCTGGCCAGACGGGTTGGTATAGAGTTTGTTTCGAATTTTCTTTTTCTTGCAGTGCTCTTGTCTGCATGAGGTTACTCCCTTAGTCGCCTAGTATGACACCCACGGGTAAAGATGGGGTACTGACATTATGTATTCTTAATCCGTCACTACACTAAAACATTAAATTCTAACTATTCTCATTACAGGCGCAGAAACAATAGTAGACGTATGGTTATACAGTACAAAAGAAATGCTACAATACGAATACAAAGAGGAAACAGAAGTAGAATCGACCACAGATGTACAAGTGAAAACAGAACCGGAAACAGATAACATTGAGCACATAGAGGAAAGCACGGAAGTAACCACAGACAACTGGATGGATTTCTTTTCTAAAGGTCCGACGGAAGTTGATGTAGATGAAATGATAATAAAACCTATGAAAAAAACAGAAGAAATTAAAACAGAGATTGAGACAGAAATAAGTGAAACAAACAATGTTGATAGCGAAGAGGTTATTAATGATGACTCGGTTAGAAATGAAGGAAATTGGTCAGGCGATACTTATGATATACCTAATGAGATTCTAACTCAACCGACTTCGCCTAAAAAGAGGATAGTAAAATATATAGATCCTACCACAGGCAAAATTTATTATCTAGAAATGGATAGAGCACTCGATTTAAGCAAAGTTCAAGAAATAGTTATTAACAATCAAACGGCAAAAATAAGTCCAATTAAATCAAATGGATTAAGGAATTATAGAAAGAAAAAAGGTGGCGTATCTCTGCTTAAGCCAGAGGTTAAGAATATGTTGAAGAATTCAGAGAATTATGTGAAAAATATGTCAAGTTATTCGCATATTGAAAACGATCATTGTTATCTGGCAACACCGAGGAGGTTGCCTGAGGTTGCCAGTGTAGAAATTAAAAAAGAAAAGACGTTGTATGATTGTGTGTGCGCGGGAGTTGCCAGGTTGAACACTGTGCGGGCGGCTGTAAAATATTTGATAAAACAAATACCAATAACAAGTGATCAGGCGAGAGATCCGGATTTTGTTAAGTATTTTCCTTTCGTAGTGGAGTCTGAAGAAAGGTTTTGGAAATTGGATTTCGCTAAAAGAAGAAACATTGAGGTATAGTACATTTTCTGTATATCTGTACTTACTGCTAAAATAGGTTGCTGGGTCTGACTGGATGCGGAAGGCGGAGGACAGAGTGCTATGGCGCGTGTTAGGAGAGGCCTACGTCCAGCAGTGGACTGCAATAGGCTGAAATGATGATGATGATGATGTACTTACTGTGTACGACATTTGACATGCTCTTAACCGGAATATAATAGGAAGCCTCCGTGGCTTAGTGGTTAGAGATCCTGACTGCTGAGACAGAGGTCGTGGGTTCGATTCCCACCCAGGACAAATATATGTGTGAGGAGCACAACTATTTATTCTGCTTCTGGGTGTAATATATCTAAAATAATATGTACCTATGTATTTACAAAAAAAAAAGTTATTTAAGTATTTCATCAGTTGTCTAGTATCCATGTTACAAGCATTAGCTTGGGTTGGAACTAGATGGCGCTGTGTGTGAATGTCCCAACATTATTATTATTATTATATATTTTTTCTGAAGTTATTTAGATATTTGTATCTAGTAGTCATCATGTCTTGTTGCTTGGCTGATGATGGAAGGTACAACTCCTTAACAATTAGGAGTCAGAGATAAATCATTAAATATTATAGACAGATTTAGCATGGTAACTTGTATTCTTTCAAGTTCTTTAAAGTTGGTTTTTTTTAAATAAGCTTCTTTTAAATATTAATATTATAATTAATTATATTTGCTTTTTTCATTCTAACATCTCTTCTAACTTGGTATCTATCTGTTCTCATCTCTGCATCACCCAAAGGTTGGCTGGTAGAGAATGCTTTTAGCATTAAGCCCTCCTTTTGTAAAGTTACATGGCATTTTGTGCAATATTTTTTAACAAACACCATGCCGAAATCTGCTGAACTGAAACGGCGTTAAACGAGGGTGTTAGGTTTATTTTCGTTACGGAATTTCTAGATTCGGTCGCCGCACTCATAGCCCGCGATAAAAGCTAGCAATAGCTTAATAAAAAAAGCTTCTTAAATTTCAGTGGTCCAGAGCGAAATTAATAAACAAATTAATACACGATCACATGCCAACAAGCGAACCAATATGGCGGACCAAACAAATACTTCTCTACGCCCGACTTCACGGCCACTACCCAATAAGAGGGGAGGCAGTCACCCCCAAAGCCGACACCAACGACTGGTCATCCTGGAATGATCTGGAAAATATCAGAAAAATCGAATCCAGCATCAAAGAATTATACCCATCACCTAATGATATCAATACACTATCTATTTTCAAATTTGAAGAATCTAATTTAGAAATATCGGATATTATAGATTTATCTGATGAAGAGGAGGTGGATATATTGTCTATGGATTCTAGAGTGTCTGTGAAGCAGGAAGTGACGTCAGATGGTAGCAGTTTGACGGTGCTTCCGGTTGAAAGCGAGGAAGATAGGTTTAGGTTTATGTTTATTGAGAGGAAGTGCGCGGATATTGGGATTGAGTTGAGGAATGAAGATGTTGGCAATGGATATTCTTATAGGTAAGGCTTTTAACACGATTTATTTTTTGTTTAAGAGGGTTTATACAGAGGATGGTAACTTCGCAATAAAGTGTGATATTTCGTGGTTTTCAAAATTTTTTATTATTTATTTGGAGCTATTTTTTTTACTAACTGCCTCGGTGGCGTAGCGGGAAGTGTATACGACTGCTGTGCAAGAGGTCCCGGGTTCGAATCCCGGGTCGGGTGATAATGGTATTGGGTTTTTCTATCATGAAATTCCAGTATTAAGATTTTCCCGGAGTTTGGTAAACAAATGTTCCCGGTTGATGGCAATAGGCTCGCCCCCTATTTCATGGGACCAAACATAGCTGGCGAAATGTTGGTGTGAAACTGATGACTGGCCTGTTGGTCTAGTGGTTAGTGACCCTGACTGCTAAACCGAGGAGGTCGTGGGTTCGATCCCCACCCAGGACAAATCTTTGTGTGATGAGCATAAAGGTTAGTTCTGTGTCTGGGTGTAATTTATCTATAATATGTATGTATTTACAAAAAAAAAATGTATTTAAGTAGTATATCAGTTGTTTAGTACCCATAACACAAGCAAATATAATTGCTTACTTTGGGACTAGATGGCGCTGTGTGAATGTGGTAGAATATTATTATTATGTACAAAGGTGAGTTTAAGAGCGTTTATACAAACAGAGTGAGTCTTCTTGTATATAAGGCTATTTATTATCTCTAGATCCCATAACACAAGCTTATTAGCTTACTTTGGGCTAAATAGATGGCGCTGTGTGTAAAAGTCCTAAATATTTTATTTATTATATCTTCAGTGCTGTCCACGCCGTGATGCTGTCTGCCGTGAGGAGTTTCGCAGAGGAACTCATCAGAAGTGCTCTCTCTGTCAAACTGACGCAGGAAAGTGGCAATACTAACACTGTATGGGCTGGGTGCGTATTTATTACTTATACTAGCAAAAAACAGCTTTATAGGCGCTGCGCAGACGATGGGGCAAGGGTGAGTCGGGAAAGTTTGCCGCGAATGATAGAACAAAGGGAATACTCATCGAAAGATTATTATATAGATCAAATACATGATACTTATGAATGTCATACAAAGTCAAAAAAGATTTCTGAAAATTTTCCTAGGGCCAGTTCACTAACAAGGACTTACAATTTAAATTTACATACTACAAATTAAAATATAATACTTAGCTGAAACTAAAAAAATAAAGTGTAAACATGTGTAATAATATCAAACAAGCACATTGAGCTACTAGTAGCGACCCCTAGTGAGCTTGTGGCTCGGACGTGGCCACTAAAACGCGTCGTGTGCGCCGACGCTATACAAAATGTGTCAAAAACCGCGTCCGCAACTTGTGGCTCAGTGTGCGAAGTTTCTTAGGCCCAAAATAAAGGACGGAGCGCCGCAGTCAGAAAAACAGAGAAATGGTTCGTTTCCCGGCGGTCAGCCACAGATATGCCGGGTTTTTGCTGCCATGTGCATTAGATAGGATTCCCTTTGTTCTATAATGCGGTAAAAATGAGCGGGTCACGCCACCCCGTCGTCTGTTCTGCGCCTTATGTAAGCGTGGTTAGTTCCGCAGAGTGACGTAGTGTGACGTAGTAGTGACGTAGTGTGACGTAGTAGTGACGTAGTGTGACGTAGTAGTGACGTAGTGTGACGTAGTAGTGACGTAGTGTCGTGCGCAGGTCGGGTCGCGCGGCGGTGTCGGCGGCGCACGTGGCGCGCGCGAGCTCGCGCCTGGCGCTCGGCGCCGCCGACCTCGGGGTGCAGCACCACACCACGCACAAGCTCTAATATACACACTCAATACCGATACTTTGTTTATTTGTACCTGCTCCCTCCCCACCTCCCTTCACATCAACAAGTTTACAGTCAAATGTCACATGTCTCTAAGGCTCAATTTACATTACCATGGAATGGAAGCAAATTTTCGCAGTGAAATTGTATATTGCATAATGAACTTTAAGTCAATTGTGTAAGATACAAACAATATCGCGCACCTTCTGGGGAACTCATAACATTCTCAAAAATTCACGATTCATTATTCATGTAAAATGTAGTTCCAAAAATTCGCTTCCATTACGCAGTGAGATACATTGAGCTATGAATGATGTGAACTCTACTTTAAAGATATAATAGGTATGGGAATATAAGATGGTAAGTAGCCCAGGTTCAGTTGCCAAAGAGCTATAGAACGCAGCATCTTAGGTATCAGGCTCAGCGACAGAGTTCGTAATACCGACATACGTTCGCGGACTGGGGTTACGGATGTTGGCACCAAGTCTGCCAAGTTGAAATGGGAGTGGGCGGGGCACATTCCACGTATGAATGTGGACAAGTGGACACGAGTCGTCACACAGTGGGTGCCTGAAGATGGGCATCGTCGCCGAGGCAGGGTTAGGTACGATTCAGACCAACCGGCTCGCATCGGCCCGCGCCGGGCGGCATTTTACAATGCGTTAAAGAACATTGAAATGTATCAACAGTAATTACAGTTCATATTTGCATGCAACTTACGGTCGGAGCCGGTCGGCCGTCGCGACGCGTCGCGGGATGCCGACGGAGGTAACTATGCGTAAGTTGCATGCAAATATGAACTGTAATTACTGTTGATACATTTCAATGTTCTTTAACGCATTGTAAAATGCCGCCCGGCGCGGGCCGATGCGAGCCGGTTGGTCTGAATCGTACCTTAAAAACGCTAGTGTGACGACTTGTATACATTCGACAGGGAATGGTGGAATAAGGCTGGAGATAGACAGCACTGGAAGGTTCTGGGGAGGCCTTTGCCCAGCAGTGGGACGACACAGGCTAAATAAAAAAATGAGTCCAGGACGTATATATTATAATTATTTCCTTCACAATGTTAGTGTGACGACACTGACTTGGCTTATCAAGGATTTTAATTTTGATAAAACAAAAATCTTTCCTCTAATTAATCAAAATGTGTGTCTTTTATCAGAATTCACATTCTTTGTAGCAGACCCATGCCCAGCAATGAGACGTTTATGCGTTAAAATGATGATATCAGAATCTATTAATCACTTTTAAAAGAAAGATCTGTTTTCTCCCTGAATTAGTCGCCAAATAATAAAATTGGTCGAGTCTTAGTTTAAAAGATTTATTTATTTAAACTTTTGCACAAATAAAATGCATATAGGTGGACTTAATGGTGTTAGTATTCTCTTATGCCGGCTCCATACGTTGGGCCAACTTAAGCCAATGTAAGCCATAGTATACTAAAGTTATCTATGACTGGCCTGTTGGTCTAGTGGTTAGTGACCCTGACTGCTAAGCTGGAGGTCGTGGGTTCGATCCCCACCCAGGACAAATCTCTGTGTGATGAGCATGAAGGTTTGTTCTGTGTCTGGGTGTAATTTATCTATAATATCTATGTATTTACAAAAAAAAAATGTATTTAAGTAGTATATCAGTTGTTTAGTATAGGTACTAAACAACACAATCCAAACTGTAATTCCACACTTTTATCTGAATCTGTTATTGTTATAGGTAACACAAGCAAATATAATTGCTTACTTTGGGACTAGATGGCGCTGTGTGAATGTGGTAGAATATTATTATTATTATCATCTTTAAAACATTGTACTACTGTCAATTTGTATAAGCTTATTTTGTGTAATGTGGTTATACTATTGACGACATTGGCGCATAATTGGCCAACGTGTGGAGCCGGCATAACAGTCAACCTAGGGTGATGCAGAGATAGTATAAGGTAAAATATATAAGGAGTTGAAGATATAGTCTAGGAGCATTATAAATAATTTGGTAAAAAATCTTTGATCTAGCTCCTTGACCGACTAATTTTAATATTAGGCGACTATATAGCAACATAATTTTTGTATATTAAAATTCTCGATGGTGGCCAAGCCAGTGTCAGTCACACCTTTATTTTGAGGCAGTTGCATACAATTTTTTAGGAGTGTACTTTGGGTGATAAATTAAACAAAAATAACACTTTTTGTAATGTTATATATAATCCATAAACATAATTCTCATTAACTAGTTCGAGTTTGAACCTGTGTCCTTTTGTAGTGGCAACATTGAAGCTATAAGCTTGGCAACACTGATTTACCAAAAACAACCATATACAATCGAATTGACCTCTAATTTCAAAGTCTAAAGAAATGGCGAGAGTATTTTGTGTATTCAACTAGCGTTTTGACTATCCTACGTATTTCGGTAGGTACAATAGGTACTATCGTAATTTCATGACTGGAATTGTTGCTGTATGTACCATAGGCGATATCATAGCAATAACGAGATAATAATATTATAAATCTAAAACACTCTTATCTCATGAACTACTGGTTCGAATTGAAAATTTCTTGTATTGTTTGACAGCCCATTTATTGAGGAAGACTTTAGGCTAAATAACATAACGCTACGACCAATAGGTACTGAGTAGTGGCCAAACAACCAACAGCTAGTAAGAGAAACATTCAGTGAAGTAAGAAAAGTGACTATTATGGAAATTACAATTTGATTGAGTTAGTATGAATTGGCCATTACTCGTCCCGAACAGCATCAGTGGAAACGGTCACAAAGTTTCATAGCTTAGCTTTCACATCCTCGCAGCATAGCTGCTTTGCATATTTCTGTTCTAAGAGAGCGTCATACTTTCTAGCAAGGGACATGGCAACGGGTTCCACTTATCCCCATTAAAAATCCACATCAATGGGGTTTTTGAAATTTTCTAGCACAAATTCGAAAGAAATATACAAAAATCATTTCAATGGGGATAACGCCATCGTACAGAAATCAGATTCACATAAAAATTATGTATAAAATTGTACGATAATTAAAAAAAAACTGTACTACAAACAATTACTAGAAAACAATGATTACACTGTCACCGCTAGCAAAGCATACTTTCAATCGGGCGCTACTTAAAATATGTAGCATTCGAATTTTCCACTTTCATATGAATCAGAAAAAAATTCGAGTATACAAATTTGTTTTGTCGTACATTTTTTTGATGCGTGTCTGAATCCTGTACTATGCTATCCCCTAGGAAGTATGACACAATAGTCCCTAACTCTGTAAAAAAAATTCATCTTTTCTAATACACATTGACAATATGTATGAGAGAAACAATCAATTACAATTTATTAATTTATTTTGTAGTCCAGTGCAATTAGATTTTATAACTGAAAAATGACAAAATGCAGTTATAATGAATAGATTTGAATGATTCCGAATTTTTTGAATTATACACTGTAAACTATAAAGAGAAAAATTAAAGCATTGAAAATTTCTGTTTTTTTTTTCAAGGAAACTTCTTTAAACGCTGGCTTAGTAGGTCATACTGAAAGATTTTTAAATGTGGTCCATTTCAAAATCTAATAATCAAAATAATCCAAAACAATGACTAAATTTAAAAAAACGAACTAGAGAAATTAAAAACTTAATCTACTCCCAGAGGGGAGTAGATTAAATTTACTTTTCGAGATTGTCATTTTTTTATTGTGACATCGTTTCGAATTTAAGTCGAAGAGATTTTCGAGGATAATTATTTTTACGATTTTGGACGAAGTAAAGTTAAGTTCGAGATTTCAATTAAGTATTTTTGTATATTTTTTTTTTTTTTTGTATATATATTTATGTATTTTTGTTTATCACAGAGCCTCATATCGCAGCTCTATTTATATAAATTAATAAGTTTAGATATGGGCATGATATCGCGAAAGTCATCCGGCGCGTGCGATTACCGAAATTGAAAAGACCCCTTACTTAAAACTTGGACTTGGACCTACTGTTTGTCGTAATGGTTCTAAAGAATGGAGAATGGAATGGCGGACCGTACGTCTGTTTGCCACCGCCGTGGTATAAAAAAAAATTGTGTAAATAGTGAAGACACTAAATAACAATACTTAAATCACAGATACATTATCAGGTGTAACTTATTAGAATCAAGAAGTTTTTTAGTATGCCACAAACAAGCATAATTAAAAAAAAATCCATTCACTATAACTGATTTTTTTTTATTGCCTACAGTTGCAGATCAACAGACGATGTATAAACCTAATTGCACTCGACTAGACACCTAAATATAAAAAAATATCTCACTGTACATGACATTGGCATGCAAATTCGTTGTAAATTGTTTTACAGAGTAGGGCGACATCTAGTGGAGAATTCAGTTACCATTTAGCTCAATATTGCCATAATAAAAAATATGTTTCAGTGAGGAACAATAATTTCATATGAAACTATAAACTTACTAATATTTAGTACTAATAAATATTCATTTGCTACACCTAAATTATTTTTGTAGTCACTTGTTGTATGTTGTGTGATAGTTGCTTGATATTGCTTGACATTCATGAAAAAAAAAACATTTAAAATTCGAAACCGATGGCCAGCGTGGCTAGATTCCCTCCACAATCTTTGGAGGAGACCCATTCTCAGAAGTGGGACGTTTATGGGTTGATGATATATATTTGGAAAATCAGTTAAAAAAACGACAGTGTTTAGTTTAGTTTTAGTAAGTTTAAATGAAAATATAGTCCAATCAAAAGTTGGTTTTTATTAAAATAAAAATATTTATTGATTGCTACTACTATTGTAATCATTGGTGAAACCAGTTTAAATTTGTAAAAAATAGCTATAATGGTACAATTTTGTTTCGAGTCCGACCTCTATTCTACGTTTTAAAGTGTCAGAAAAATGCAACACTTAAATTAATTTTAGTTGAAACATGCTTCTTTTATACCGTTATACGGTTTTTAAAATTTAATTTAATGACAAAATTTCTATGCCATCTATTGAATAAACTAACTACTGATATTATGTTTTGTGTTATAATACTAACTAATTCCACAATTCTATTTTATTTATTTTTAACAAAATTGATCTAATTAATATCGTATGCGTTTGAAGGCAAAACATAGTAATACTGTATTCAATTTATATGTAATGTGATCCACAATACGTATGTTTTACAATGAATATATTTGAAATTTGAAGTTTAACAAAACAAGTTACAAAATGACAAAATGTGCCCACTAAACATTTATCACACAACTATCTACAATCAAACAACCCTAAGCTTAGCGTTTTACTGATTTTTATTTCCAAATCACACTTGTTTGCCTGCAAAATTTTCAAATGATTTCAATGGGTGTGTGTGGGGTGTAGTGGGGTCTATGCGGGTGCGGGGGTCCCGAGCAGTCCCGCCCCCGAGGGGGTCGCGGGGGCGGTAGACAGCGGCTCCTTGGCCGGCTTCGTGTGACGATCCACTTTTACTTTCTCTCCGTTCATGATGGCTTTGATGTCGTCAGCGTCTAATGTTTCATACCTATGGGTACGAAAACAAATTAACTAGTTTATATATAACCGTATTTAGAGGACTACCAGACGACTTCTATACATTTTTAACGTAAAAAAAAATATGGGAACACAAAACGCCAATTTCGTCAAAATTTTTTATCTTATTATCTGTCTGAGCTATAGTTGTCTCTATCACACTTTACGGTTGCAGACTTGAGTTAAGAGCGAAGCGAGACGGCAATAGTTTCTCTGAACAACTATCTTTCAAATTCCTCACAGACCGCGTTCCCTCTTAGGGTCCGTTCAAACAAATTAGCTAAGAGAGGAGAGCAGATTTTTATTAAAACAGAGTTTTGAATCTAATATATTATTATTCTTTCGTTATTGATTAATAAAAGAAGTTACATGTAAAAATAAACCTTATTTTTCAATCAAAAATTTGTTTTAAACGTAATAAAAATCTCCTTTCCTAACCGGTTTGTGTGAACGGACCCTTATATAGATTATTAATCAAGTACATACTTGAGCAGCGCCTCAGCCAGCGCCTTGTGTTCCTTGCTGTGCGTGCGCAGTATCGTCTTGGCGCGCTCGTAACTGTCCGATAGTATCTTCTTTATCTCACCATCCACCTTAAACAACGGTTTGTAAGTCAATAATATTCATATCTCACTCAACAGGCTCCTGAATTCTAGCCCAGAGTTTGACTTGTTTGTGGACGGATGGTCGAAGATATTATCTGTATGTCTGTCGTATTGCGAGATTGAAGTATGAATGTACCAATTACAATAATTAAAGATAATGCAAAGAATAAAAAAGAAACTTAAAACACAAATTACACACAACAAAAATAAAAACAATAAAATAGCAAGATTCCCCTTGCCCTTGAATCTTGTGTTTTAAGTTTCTTTTTTATTCTTTGCATTATCTTTAATTATTGTAATTTGTACCTTATACCGTTGTAATTAAAGTAAATAAATATCTGATTCGGTATACAGGGTGGAATTTTGTAACGCCACCTCGAGGGAAAAAACTTTAAATAATGGAGATAGACAATTTAACTCAAATGAAACATTCCTTTATTTTTACAACATTTGTATTCCTATTGACTGGCCTGTTGGTCTAGTGGTTAGTGACCCTGACTGCTAAACCGGAGGTTCGATCCCCACCCAGGACAAATCTTTGTGTGATGAGCATAATTGTTTGTTCTGTGTCTGGGTGTAATTTATATATAATATGTATATATTTACAAAAAAAAAAATGTATTTAAGTAGTATATCAGTTGTTTAGTACCCATAACCCAAGCAAATATAATTGCTTACTTTGGGACTAGATGGCGCTGTGTAAATGTGGTAGAATATTATTATTATTATTATTCCAAACTCCGCGAAAATCTCAATATTATTTTGGGTTCAGGGAGGCTCAGTGAAGTAAAGCTTGGGAAAACCTTGCGTTAGGGAGCGCTTAGGAAGCGAACATACCAAAAGTATGAAAACATAATTGATTTTACAAAAACAGACATAATATATTGACTGGCCTGTTGGTCTAGTGGTTAGTGACCCTGACTGCTAAGCCGGAGGGTTCGATCCCCACCCAGGACAAATCTTTGTGTGATGAGCATAAAGGTTTGTTCTGTGTCTGGCTGTAATTTATCTATAATATGTATGTATTTACAAAAAAAAATGTATATAAGTAGTATATCAGTTGTTTAGTACCCATAACACAAGCAAGTATAATTGCTTACTTTGGGACTAGATGGCGCTGTATGTGGTAAAATATTATTATTATAAAAGACATTATAATATGGTCATGTCATCATCAATGTTATTGTTTATTCTACATATATTTCCAGTGATTTTCTAATAAATCCATATATCTTTGTTGATGTATGAAACCTTAAAGATAGTGAACGATTGGTAAGTTAATACTGACCAGCTCGTTGGTGTAGGGCCCGAGCTGTTCGCTGGAGGCGAGCGAGTTCCTCTGCGGCTCCATGGTCCGGAGCCCCACCTTCTCACTCATGCCCCACTCCCGCACCATGTGGCACGCGATCGATGTCGCCTGCTTCAAGTCTGATGATGCTCCTGGGAATACATCACACATTGTTATTTTGGCATGTTTAGGGCTCTTTCAATTCAGACTTTTGTAGTCGTCCTGCGCGCGGACGATCGTTGTTTTCATACAAACGAGCGGCGCCGGTCCAGCTGTCAACACAACTGTCCCCCTAGACAAGTGGCAAATACGACGATTCTGTTTAAAACGAAGTCTCATTTCAATACATTGGAACATGTATGTATACGGGTGTATGTATAGGTATATGTATATGTGTATATACGTGTGTTTGTGTGTATGCACCTGTATATAATGTTATAATTAATTATCTGGCTTTTATATAATTTCGAGAAAACTCATTTTTTTTCCATTTAAGTGCCCTAGATATGAAACTATAGGTCTAAAACTATGTTTAATTTTTAGTATTAAGCTCTTTTTTGTATAAGACTGTTTGTTTCTAAATATAATAAATAAATAAATAAATAAAATAAAAACACGTCTTTGACTATGCCTCGGTGGCGCAGCGGGAAGTGTATACGATTGTGCCGGGATCGATTCCCGGGTCCGGTGAAAATGGTATTGGGCTTTTCTATCATGAAATTCCAGTATCAAGATTTCCCCGGAGTTTGGTAAACAAATGTTCCCGGTAGATGATAATAGGCTCGCCCCCTATTTCATGGGACAGCTGGCGAAATGTGGGTGTGAAACACCTCTGCCTACCCTTCGGGGAAAAAGGCGTGAAGGCTATGTATGTTTGACATAAACTATCGGCATGTCACGTGATCAATGTACTAATGTGACATGTCCTGACATGTCGTTAGAATAGATTGTCACTTGTCTAGCCCCCCAGAACGGCACCGACCAATATCACGTGCTCATTTATTACCGAAATATACATACATATAGATCATGCCTCTTTCCCAACAGAGGGGTAGGCAGAGACTATTTCTCCACTTGCTACGATTCTGACATACATCTTTGGCTTCTTCAACATTCATCAGTCTTTTCACACATTCTCGCCAGTTGAGGGTACTCCTGATCTGCCCAAATATAGGCATGACGTCACTAACATACGGACGCACCACACTTAGATACACTTTCATATATTAAAAATAAAACCTAATATTGCTAAAATGTATGCATTTATTTTAGCTAGCTTGTGCATCACCTCAGGTAATTTTGTTTTCCTTACAAAATGGTATTAAATGCTATTTCCATCATCATCATCATCATATCAGCCCAATGACGTCCACTGTTGAACATAGGCCTCACCTAATTTCCGCCACAGCGAGCGATTTTGTGCCGCCCGCATCCAACGGCCACCCGCAACCTTTACCAGGTCGTCCGTCCATCTGGCGGGTGGCCGCCCCACGCTGCGCTTTCCAATACGTGGCCGCCACTCGAGAACTTTTTTGCCCCATCGGCCATCAGTTCTGCGAGCTATGTGGCCCCTATTTCCATAATTAGTGCTAAATAAATAGTGTGCTGACCTGATGTGATCTTGTCTGGTCCAAAGATGAGCTCCTCGGCGGCTCGGCCCCCCATCATCGTGTCCATCATGGCGAGCAGCTGCTGCTTCGTCACGTGATATCTAACACACACATACGTATTTAAGCTACTTACTAAATATATGAAAAAAAAAAACGCGTCACAAAACTGAGTAATAATAATAATATTCTACTACATTCACACAGCGCCATCTAGTCCCAAATCAAGCAATTATATTTGCTTGTGTTATGGGTACTAAACAACTGATATACTACTTAAATAAATTTTTTTTTGTAAATACATACATACTATAGATAAATTACACCCAGACACAAAACAAACCTTTATGCTCATCACACAAAGATTTGTCCTGGGTTGGGATCGAACCCACGACCTTTGGCTTAGCAGTCAGGGTCACTAACCACTAGACCAACAGGCCAATCTTCAAGAGTACTTATAAGAGGGCATCCGGAAATTTTGTGAGACGAATTTGAACCTTCCCCCCCTTCCCCCCTTATTATGGTAAGATTTGGTAATACGTAATAAACATGTTTTATTAAATAGTTGAAACCGATTTTTGATCACATTAGTTCTTATTGAGATTTTGACCGACATCTTCTAGGTAATAATTAAGGGCCTGATTGGCCTGGAGATTTGTAATACATGTCTTTGAACCTAGTACAGACTCCACCTCTCATTAAGGTAAAACACTAATATAATATTTAATTTGTATTTTCGGCATCATTTCTTGTGCCTTATGAGAGAAAATAAATTATTATATTATTAAGTCTCTTTTCTCACGGCTATACTTCTCTCTAAGGTGAGAAGTATACCCGGTCTTTTTGGAAGGCTTACGCGGGGACAAAGGTCCAACACGCAGAGGCCCTTAGAGAATTTTAATTTAGAATGGGATGAGACACTTACTGCTGCCATATCATAGCTGCACTATTGTAGTTATGATTTGTATATTATTATTATCCTTTTCCTTTCTATCTCCCTTTTCCTTTTCGGTAGATAGCGGCTTAGTTTCGCAATAAATGTTAAAAAAATAGTCATGTCCATGGACGGCGGTAACCACTTACCATCAGGTGGGCCGTATGGTTGTTTGTCAAGTAGAGCCATAAAAAATGAAAAAAGTGTGTTATGCAAGCGAGAAGCAGTACCTCTCCTTGGCAGGTATGTAGGCGGTGTGTCCGAGCGAGGGTCCGCGCGGGATGATGGTGACCTTGTGCAGCGGGTGCGAGTCCTTGGTGTAGTAGGCGACGATGGCGTGGCCACCCTCATGGTAGGCGGTGATGGTGTTGGCCTCCTCGTCGGGCAGGCGCGAGCGTCGCTCGGGGCCCATGAGCACCTTGTCCCGCGCGTCCTCCAGGTACTTCATGCTGACGTTCTTGGCGCCGTCGATGGCGGCCTTGAGCGCGGCCTGGTTGACCATGTTCTCGAGGTCGGCGCCGGTGAAGCCCGTGGTGCCGCGCGCCAGCACGTCCACGTTCACGTCGGAGTGGCCGCGCACGCGCGCCAGGTACAGCTCCAGGATCTCGCGCCGCCCGCCGTAGTCCGGCGTCGGCACGTTCACCTGCCACAGAACTGCATCACTACCTGCCTCCACTAACACTTCACCATTATCATGACTCCAGCCTATTGTAGACAAAAAATTTAGCAGCTTTTTACACTCCCCTTAGGAATGATGATGTGATGAGATTTTTGCCAACTCCCCCCCCCATATTTCCAGCAAAATAACCTTTATAAAAATGAATGCTGGAAAAGACGCAACGTAAAAAAAAACGTCCCGACAGACGTTATTGGGTTTGGAAATCGCGCGTTCAAAGAAAAAGATAACCGCTTTGAAGAAGGGCATGTCATAGTGCTGAGTAAACACTGTATTATATATTAGACGCTCGTAGCATTGTGGTACCAAGATTTTCGTTACGATCATCGAGGTTAAACAACGTTCGTCAAGGTCAGTCCATGATGGGTGACCGTTTGTGGCAATTTTAATCTCAAGCGTACTTCGGAAAACAAGTAAAAGCCTTTAGTTAGTCGTTAAGTCAAGTTGGAAGCCTTCTAGACGACTTAATAAATTGCCAACACTAGGATCTACCTCAAGCCGATACGATAAGAAGAAGACTGTTTTTTTTTTATTATTGCCTGAAGTGGCAGACGAGCAAGCGGCCCACCTGATGGTAAGTGGTTACCGCCGCTCATGGACATTGGCAATGTTAGGGGCACAGCCGAGCCGCTGCCTACCTTTAAGAATCAGTGAAACTATCCCCACTTTCCGGTATGGTCTATCATTAAACCCACTACATGACCTCACCTCAACATCGAATCTGCCGGGCCTGAGCAGCGCCTGGTCGAGGTCGTCTCGACGGTTGGTGGCTCCCAACACTATTACTCCCTCGTTCTGGTGAAAACCGTCCATCTCTGATAGCAACTGGTTTATAGTCTGCAATGATACCGAATAGTACGTGCTATTAAATTTGAAGACTTTTTATACATTTTTTTGAACTTTTATTAAGCTAATTATAAAGCTAATTAATTTATCTTCGAATTCGGCCATAATCCACTCACGCTGGCCTAGTGCGGGTTAGTGGATCAGACATACTCATAGAATTACTTCTAGTGTATGTGAGTTTCCTCACGATGTTTTCCTTCACCGTTAACAGATGGTAAGTCACTTGACTAGTACATATAAATTCTACAAAGTGGAATCCACATTGGTACTGCCGATACTGCCACTCAATAATTAAGAAATTATTGTTTCTGACAAAATTAAATATAAATCATGGTCTTTGCAATAAACTACACAATTTGCTACCCTTATTAAAAAGTCTTATTATAAATTAACCCGTATAACTAAATTTTGATCCGTGTAGTGACGGATTAAGAATACATAATGTCACTACTCTATTTCAACCCGTGGGTGTCGTAAAAGACGACTAAGGAGTAAACTGATGCAGACAAGAGCGCTGCAAGAAAAGGAAAATTCGAAACAAACCCTATACCCATCTGCCCAGCGTGGTATAGTAGGCTAAATTCCCTCCACATTCTTTGAGGAGATCCATGCCCAACAGTGGGACGTTTATGGGTTGAAATGATGAACTAAATTTAATCTTATTTCAATGTACATAAGGTACATAATCACCTGATTGGCGTACGGATGAAGCACGCTGTTGGTTCTCTTGGCGCCGACTGAGTCGATCTCATCAATGAATATGACGCAGGGCGCTCGCTCCTTTGCCGCTTCTGTCCACAACATATACACACCACTCTTTATATGTCACAGCAACACGCCTTTTCCCCCGAAGAGGTAGGCAGAGATGTAACAAACCCACATCTCGCCAGCTATGTTTATAATAATAATAATATTCTACCACATTCACACAGCGCCATCTAGTCCCAAAGTAAGCAATTATATTTGCTTGTGTTATGGGTACTAAACAACTGATATACTACTTAAATACATTTTTTTTTGTAAATACATAAATATTATAGATAAATTACACCCAGACACAGATCAAACCTTTATGCTCATCACACAAAGATTTGTCCAGGGTGGGGATCGAACCCACGACCTCCGGCTTAGCAGTCAGGGTCACTAACCACTAGACCAACAGGCCAGTCATTTGGTCTCATGATATAGGGGGAGAGCCTAGTCATCAACCGGGAACATTTGTTTTTAAGCAAGTGTTGATTAATAAAATTCCCTCAACTCGGGAATCGAACCCAGGATGTGACACAGTAATCGTCGTAACACGTTAGCTTTATGTAGAGACTAACTTCGCGATGTAAACTCCGAAACTACTGTACCGATTTCGACGGGATCTTTACTCGCGAATAGCTAATATCACAAGGAGTAACTTAGACTACGTTGATCTAGTAAAATTTCAGGGTTCCGTGAAAAATAAAAAATCTATGAAATCGTACAGCAAGACTTATTTATTACGAGTCGTCGTTCTTTATTTGACCACTGCTCAGCTCCTAATGGTCATAGCGTGATGTTATATAGCCTATAACCTACCTCGATAAATGGGCTAACCGATACTACTATAATTTTTCTAATTGGATCAGTAGTTACTGAAATTATCGAGTTTTACCAAACAAACTCTTCAGCTTTATAATATTAGTGTAGATACATACATATAGATCACGCCTCTTTCCCAACAGAGGGGTAGGCAGAGACTATTTCTCCACTAGCTACGATTCTGACATACATCTTTGGCTTCTTCAACATTCATCAGTCTTTTCATACATCCTCGCCAGTTGAGTGTACCCCTTAATGTAGATGGTACTCACTAAACAAATCCCGCACTCTCCTAGCCCCCTGCCCGACCAGGATCTCGTCGAACTCAGGGCCAGCCGCGTGGAAGAACGGCACCCGCGCCTCGCCCGCCACGGCCCGCGCCAGCAGCGTCTTGCCGGTGCCGGGGGGGCCAACTAACAGCACGCCCTTGGGCAACTTGCCACCGAGGGTCGAGAATTTCTCCGGGGATTTCAGGAATTCAACCTGTATTATAAAACGCACATTAAGTTTTTTTTTTCACAATGTAGTAGTGGAAGTCCCCATACAGGGCCTAAGTCGGATGTCTAAATTCCAAGTAGGGCCTAAGTCGGATGTCTAAATTCCGAGTAGGGCCCTAAGTCGGATGTCTAAATTCCGAGTAGGGCCCTAAGTCGGATGTCTAAATTCCGAGTAGGGCTCTAAGTCGGATGTCTAAATTCCGAGTAGGGCCCTAAGTTATAAACCGTGCACTTTTAGTCATTTGTCAAACTTTTTCAGGGTCATATAATTATTATATACATATTTGAAACCGTGTAGCGACGGATCAAGAATACATGTCACCACCCCCATCTCAACCCATGGGTGCCGTAAAAGGCGACTAAGGAAATATATACCTTATGCATACAAGAGCAATGACTGAAAAGGAAAATTGAAATGCAGACCGCATACAACCGGCCCTATTGGAAATCTCTTGAGGAGGCCTATGTCCAGCAGTGGACTTCCTGCGGCTGATATGATGAAGTGTTTTTATTCATTATGTGTGTAAAACAGTGTAACAACAAATGGTTGTCTAAATAAATTCATTATATACGATACATCTAACCATTATAAACAAAATTGAACCCAATTATATCAAGAACCGTAATAAAAATACTTTAGTAGTTTAGTTTAGTCGAAACACTTGGACCGTGGGGTTCAAGTGCTCGCGCTCTTTTTAAAGAGCTATCCAAGCGTTTGTCCGACGCTTCCCGTGACCAGCAGGCTGGATATTTTCTTGCACAAAGAATAAGCATTGCCATACAACGTGGCAATGCTGCCAGCCTGCTGGGCACTTTTCCGGTAGACAATGGCGGCGATGCGGAAGTATTTTATGATGCCATTTTTTAATTATTTCACCACTTTTTAGTATTTTGTTTTTTTATTGTGTTAGGTTGTAAATATTGTTTATTTTTCTTTTTAATTTAAGTTAGTTGATAACCTTAGTTTAATATAGTTTATATTGTTGTAATTAATAAATATGTAAATTGTTAATGAATGAAATAAATGAAAAAAATAAAAATACTTTTTTTTAATTACTATATATGACCGAAACAAAGTTTGTAACACGACTTAAAAGTGCATGGTGTATAAGTGTTTTAGTTTTGACAATAACACTACTCAAGAACAAAATCAGCTGTGTCGCGAGTTCAACGCCCTCGGAGGCGCGTAACAATAAAGCCATATACTCACGACATCCTTAAGTTCCTGCTTGGCTTCATCAGCGCCCTTCACGTCGTCAAAGGTGACAGAGATGTCTTCAGGGTCCACCTCCACTTGGTTACCTAGCTGGATCCTGGAAAAAAGCATTTCGAACCTAAATAAATAATTGTGTCATCAGGAACCCTTAAGTCCCACTGCTGGGCTCGGGTCTCCTCTAATTAGAGAGCTGAGAGGGTTTAGGCCATAATTCACTCACGCTGGCCTAGTGCGGGTTGGTGGATCAGACATACTTATAGAATTTCTTCTAGGGTATGTGGGTTTCCTCACGATGTTTTCCTTCACCGTTAGCAGATGGTAAGTCACATGATTAGTACATATAAATTCCACAAAGTAGAAATCACATAGGTACTGCCGGTCGGGATCGAACTCGGACCGCGTGATTTGCACGCCGGTCCCCTATCCATTCAGCCACCATCGCGTATCCATAATTGTGTACGACAAATAAATAAAAGATTACGTTCAGCGCAACACGACGCCAAAATAAATCATATTTCTATAACTTCTTGAATTATAAAATATGTTAGTCTGCAAGGTATTCATCATACAGGATCTATGCAATTCTGAAATAATAATAAAAAAATGGTAAATTGTTGGTTATTGAGGGGGGGGAGGGTTAGTTTCGAAGATTTAAAACATGTTTGAAACAAACCTGAAAACAGACCCGCTGACGGAGGCCATGAGACTAACGAAGATGGCCAGGAACAACACAATTGTGAGCAGCTGCTGCACAAGTTTCAAGTATTTAGACGCCTTTGTGCCGCGCACATTGTCAGGATGCGAGCCTGCGAACAATAACATTTACGTCTTGAAGTTTTACTATGTTTTTTGTTACTACGATGGTCGCAAACAACGTTTTGATGGTAAGCGGTTACCGAAGCCTATGGACGCCTGCAGCACCTGGGACGTAGTTGTTTATTTACAGGTAAATATACATAATGGTAGAAAATATCTAGATTTTGGAAGAAAGAAATAAGATAGAGTCGAGTACCATCCGCGTACAGCGCCGAACATCGCTGTTCAGCGCTGTACACAGTGCCAGTGTACAGTGCTAAACCCCGATGTTCGGCGCTGAACGTGGAGTATTCCGGACTACTGAGGCGCTGCTCCAATAGAATCTATCATCGTTTATCGAATGCGAAACAAACATAAGGATCTCAAATAAGTGTCCTAATAAATCGAATGCATGATCATTGCAAGTTCGATGGGGGACATTTTTCATCTCAACCAATAGATCTTTATCTCGACGTCCATACTTAGCACCAATGCAAACTGCCGTGCTATACAAGAACGACATAACTGTTTTGCACAAGTCTTGCAAAAATGCTATCTACGATTGAAGATTTAAAACACATTTTTCTCTAAAGTTGGACAGTAGTTGACCTGTTCTTCATTAGTAGGACAGAACGGTGAAGTGTGCCCGCCACATAGTTCATCGCATCGTAGCGTTGCGTGCGAGCCTATCAGAACACTGCCTTATCGACAAGTTGCGACCGTGTACAGCCGATTGAACAGCGCTGAACGCGGCGGAACAGCGCCGAAATCTATCTATAATATTCGATGCATAGACGCGGAAAGCTGACAAAATCATTGTTCATGGACAAAAACTGAACAGAGCTGAATAAGTGTGATAATTTCCATAATTATGCATCAAATAAATAAATCTACTATGGGATTCGAACCCACATCAGGCCACGGTTGGCAAGGCTCCTAGTCAAACCAGCTCATTCTACCAATATACAGCTGGTGACTACCTGTTAGATAACCTTCAGCAAAGGCTATTCTTGTTCTGTTCTCTGGTGGTTTCTCACTGGATATCCTTTTCTGGTCCTGTTCATCTTTCAGGAGGTCACTCAGCCGTGGACACATAGACCCTAGCGTCAGGGACCACAGTTACTCGCTTACCTGGTACCTAGTCTACTTATTAGTCTATTTTAAATTACTATGAAATAATATATAATAATAATATTCTACCACATTCACACAGCACCCTCTAGTCCCAAAGTAAGCAATTATATTTGCTTGTGTTATAGATACTAAACGACTGATATAAACTACTTAATTTTTTTTTGTAAATACATACATATTATATATAAATTACACCCAGACACAGAACAAACCTTTATGCTCATCACACAAAGATTTGTCCTGGGTGGGGATCGAACCCACGACCTCCGGCTTAGCAGTCAGGGTCACTAACCACTAGACCAACAGGCCAGTCGAATGTCATCCAAGTAAAAAGTCAAATGAAATTATGAAAGTCGCAAGTACAGAATGTAACAGGTTTCGAAAAATAGTGTCAGTAAATTTGGCTACGACCAGTTCGTTGACAGCATGGAGCTAATGGAGCTATGAGAAGAACTGGCAAACTAATATATTATATTAAAGAAAGCAATATACTCCAAAAGAAATTATATAATTATATAAAAATGAATTGAAATGTCTGTGTAGTGACAGATTAAGAATACATAATGTCACTATCCCATATCAACCCGTGGGTGTAGTAAAAGGCGACTAAGGGAGTAACCTTATGCAGACAAGAGCATTGCGATAAAAGGAAAATTCAAAACAAACCCTTTACTCGTCTGGCCAGCGTGGTATAGTAGATTAAATTCCCTCCACATTCTTTGGAGGAGACCCGTGCCCAGTAGTGTGATATTTATGGGTTGAAATGATGATATGAATGATAATGACAAAAATGAATCCGTATTTTCTTTGTTCACGCCATAACTTAAAAGGCTAGATTAAAAAAGTAGGTTTTATTTTTGCCAAAAAATTATAAGTTTTTTTTTTCAGATGAAAATTCTTATGGGAAGTATAATTGGATTAAAAACTGGTAACAGGAAATTTCGAATTCACGACAGCTAATTAAAAATAATTTCAAACTCACCAGCCAAATATCCCTCAGCAAATGCAATCTTAATCTTGTCCTTCTGCTGATGAGTGAGGTGCGACTCCTCGTTGAGAAGCTTCTCCAAGCGAGGTGCCACATCTGGACTTTGGTTCTGGGTTTTGTCTGGCTGTTCTGTTGCGCTTAGACCTGAAATGTGAAATGAAAGACTTTGTGTAGATTAGTGGTTTAACCTTTTAGTCTCCGGGCCACTGGTCACAAGTCCATGATGGGTGATAATGAGAATTTCATTCTTGAGGGTCCCCGTGCTTCGGAAGGCACGTAAAGCCGTTAGTCCCGGTTATCATTTAATATGATAGTCGTTAAGTCAAGTTGAAAGCCTTCTTGGCGACTTGACAAATCGCAACACTAGGGTGTGCCTCAATCCCATACTATCAAAAGAAGGGCTTTTGAAATACTTACGTATTCTATTAATGATATTGGGATTCCGTTTAAGGTCCGCATGTATACCCCTCTCGGTTTTGAACCCACGCACTTGCACCGCGTACTGAAACGTTTTGCTGTTCATACTGCGCCCTAGCAGACCAAAGAAGTTGTCAGTAAAACTGAACCTGAAAAAATGAAAAAATGGCGACTGACTCGTAACTTAAGATACTAGAAGGCGCACGGGGCTTCGCTCCCGTCGTTCTTTATTTGGTCACTGCTCAGCTCCTATTAACCGTAGCTTGATGTCATATTATTTTTTTATCCGTTTGGTTGAACGCTAGGATCTCAGGAACTACTGGTTCGATTTAAAAAATATTTTTATATTGGATAGCCCATTTATTGAGGAATGCTAAAGGCTATAAAACATCAGGTTACGGCCAATAGGAGCTGAGCAGTGGAAACTAAGAGCCGAGACACATTAGTGGACATTAGTGCCGGTAATAGACCGTGCCGAGAATGCGATAGTTAATAGAAAAATAAAATCCGTGTCTGTCTGTGGTGACGTTGAGATGAACACAAGCTCTTACCTCGGACTCCGCCTCCTCAGATCAACGGTGACAGTAGGCATCTGGGACCACCCATTTTTGTTCTCCTCGAAGGTATCAGCAGATATGTACGACACCTTGCGCACAGAACACAGCGCGCGCAGTTGTGGCTGATTCCATGCTGGCATCGACAGTGCGCGTGGGTTAATTTTTTTCATCTCGCTAGAATTAAATAACAATGATGATGATGAATCGCCACAGCGAGCGATTCTATGCCGCCTGCAACCAACGACCGCCCCTCATCCATCAGTAACAGAATCGATTCAAATAATTTTTATACCATGTTATACTTTTTGTCAAAAGTGTATTAATTTTAAAACCTGAACACCATTGTTTAAGTGTACCCATGGCCGCCTAACGCCTCGTGCCGCACCGTCTACTCGCAGCGTTAAATAAATAAGTACTAAATAGGTACATAAACTACTGATATTCGGCAATATTTCGAGTTCGATCCCCACCCAGGACAAATCTTTGTGTGATGAGCATAAAGGTTTGTTCTGTGTCTGGGTGTCATTTATGTATAATATGTATGTATTTACAAAAAAAATGTATTTAAGTAGTATATTCAGTTGCTTAGTACCCATAACACAAGCAAATATAATTGCTTACTTTGGGACTAGATGGTGCTGTGTGGTAAAAAAAAAATATATATTGGGCGCGCGGCACCAATAAGCATGAAAAGTGGTTATAGCTTCGTGAGGTTACATTTTTTTTTATTTGGTTTTTTTTTCTGATACTTTTTCTTCTTTTACTTTTTTTTACTTTTCTTTCTGTCTTTTACTTACATTTGGGGAGTTTGAGCTTTAGTATTAACATAGCATTAAAGCAATCACTCATAAACAGAGTCCTATATCAATATAATAATATTCAGATTCGCGATCCAAACATTGAAATCTTTCATCACTCATTTATCGAATTAAAAAGCAAAAAAAGAAAAATTGATGACATGTTTTTCATTAGTTAAAACCTTTTTATTTAAGTAAAAATTTGTTAGTTATAGTTTAGTTATGATACTATAAATAAATAATGTAATTTGCACTGCTACATTACAGTAAATGCTATGTACACAGAAATTGTCATACATATTAGATACAATATTATGTACTTATTATTACTTATAAATGTAATATGTATGATGTGGTTGTGCTAATAAATATAAAAAAATAGATTAAATTTTTTCTTTATACCATGACGGTGGCAAACAGAATTTAATCTATGTATTGAAAATTAAGAAGTAAAAGATCCGTAGAAAATCCGCCAAAAAAGTAGCAAATACGGATGCGGAAAGGGATTTTTCTTTTCGGATATCGGCTATTTTAGACCCCTTTCACATTCAACCTAAACTTCTTTCATCTGAATGTTATCTGTATCAACAAAGTTATTACAAAAACTTAACTTTTTTTTAGCTCTGTTTATGAAACAAATTCCTTATCAACACTTAACTTGCAGGTCAACAATATACGTCAGTTTAGTATGCAGATATTATAGACTACCGTCTGTACGCGGTTTCACGTCATATATTCATTGATATAACAAAATTCGGCGTCTCAATGTCACACTCAATATTTCCAACCAAAATTATTTTTGAATTATTGCCAAAAATTTGTGCTACTATACAAAAGGACTGTAAGTGCTATGAAGCTATGCTCTTTTGCTGCAAAACACTACATTGTTCATGATCCGACATGGTTTTAGCTGTTTTTTTTAATTGCCTGTTCCAGAAAGATAAGCTGTGATGCAGATCAGCATGTTGCCGACCTCATGGTTAATGGTAACTGTCACCCATGGACATGGCTGTGGTTGACAACAAAACATACCCTAACGATTGCCCACCGAAAAGGAAAATAGGGCGGAAAAGGCGGCGCTCCCACTGAGAAGGGGCCCGATCCTGCAAAATTATATGATTACGAATTATGACTGTAAGGATCGGGGCCCTGAGAGAACACAACAAATATACTCATATAATAATAATATTCTACCACATTCACACAGCGCCATCTAGTCCCAAATTAAGCAATTATATTTGCTTGTGTTATGGGTACTAAACAACTGATATACTACTTAAATACATTTTTTTTTTGTAAATACATACATATAATAGATAAATTACATCCAGACACAGAACAAACCTTCATGCTCATCACACAAAGATTTGTCCTGGGTGGGGATCGAACCCACGACCTCCGGCTTAGCAGTCAGGGTCACTAACCACTAGACCAACAGGCCAGTCACTTGCTCATATATACTGCTACTTTGCATTGATATTCAGTGAATTACACTTTCTTTCCAGACGTGCCAGCACATTCATACTGCAGGCAAGCATACCAGCGAAGCCCTAGTACTACTAGAATTGTTGTTGTGTACAGGTTTGTAAAATATGTATATATTAAAATCAAAAATTAGTTGCGAATGGCACGAAAACACACTAACTAGAATAGAGCTATTATCTGTCTTTCTGTTACATTCTCACGTCTGAATTATTTAATTTCAGTGACCTAAGCATCTGGACACAAACATAGGTTACCCTGTACCAACATAACAAGGCAAAATTGACATAATGTATACAACCTCTATTATGCAAACATAAGCTTACCTAAAATATTTCACTAGTTAAGTAATATTACACCATATATAATTTAATAAGTGGTTTGATTAAGTCAATATAGGTCTGATATTATATTTTGTATATTAATAACATTCTCAATGTTTATATAATAAGTACATTGTTATTGCTTAACAAATGATGAGAAATGCCTACAACATCCTTACATATAAATGTATTGAATTTGTATTTAAACAATATTCTATATGCCTTAACAGATAAAACATTAGAAATAAAAAGAGTAATAGCAAATTAGAGGGCACTTTATTAGGTACAGATGATAGGTACACATACCTTAGGACATTCTTGTCAAAGTTTTTTATTGTTTGTTCGAAACTATCCGGACAAATTATTGCGTCATATGCCGTACTTGTACCCTCCTTGCCCTTCACATTTTTGTTTTTTACAGTGTTGTGCTTCTTCTGTCTAAAAACCCAGGAGTACCGTGCTGATATCTGACTAAAATTAACTAAAATCTGCAATGACAAAAGGTTATATTTGATGACAATTTTTGGTTAACGTAATAAATTGAGAGCTACCTTCAGTGGGAAAATAGCAATAAGCAGAAAATAGACTGAAAAACGATGTTAATAGAACTGAAAGTTGACATAAATCGTCTGCTATGTTTAGTCGCAGAAAATTGTCACAATGTTTCCCAAATTGCTATTTTTTCATCGATGACATGACGAAGTTATTTATTACGAATACTACATTATTATTCTCATTTCAAACGCATCACTTAAGTATTTACCTGGTTTTGGGTGTTTATAGAATTCAATGAGAACATGTTACATGTAGATGGATAATAATGTGTTTTTTTCTTTATGAATAACACTCGAAAATTTTGTAGGCTCTCACGTCAAACTTAATTTTCGCAGTGAAAAAAATGGCTAGTGTTGCCAGACTGATAAGTCTGATAACAGAATCTTCACGTTTTAAAATTGAATCACTCAGGGTAGGGTCCGGTCCGGTCGGTCGTCGCAGTCGTCGGTCGATCAGTGTATTGATTGGATTAATTAATTGCAAATCAGAGTAAACCAATAATTTAATTTTTGTAGCACATAAAATTTGCTACACAATACATTCTAAATACAAATAATTTTCGTTACATTTTCTACAGAATTATAAAAAAATGAAGTGTCTGTTTGTTTTATTACGGTTTAAGTTATTTATTGGTAGTAAATAGGTTATCATACAGAAAGTTAACAATATTCTGCAACAAAGCATTTATTTTTTAAGAGTACCTACTTTTAATTTTAAATAATCTGACATTTGGCCGAAAACCATATATTTATATTTTATAATTATTTTTGTATTTACACTTAATTATATTATTTACTTATATGTATATGTATTTAAGTAGATATATATTATAAATTTAATTCTTTTGATTATGATTTTTTGCTTAATTACCTCGTTACTTTTATTTATGCGCCTACTTCAACTAACTCTCTGCATCACCTAAATGGTTGACTGGTATTGAATGCCTAATGGCATTAAGTCCACCTGTACAAATTTTGTATGAAGTATTAAATATATAAATAAAACTTTCCGACTGCTCAGTATTCAAATCGGATCAGTAGTTCCTAAGATTAGCGCGTTCAACCAAACAAACGAACTCTTCAGCTTTATAATATTAGTATTGATAATATTGTTATAGATGTACCCCGCGGGCGGAAGCTAGTAGAAATAAGTACGTCAAAGATAAACTTATATGATTTGTAAATATTGTTATAACTTTTATGTTTTCTTTAATTTGATATGGGTGGCGCTTATTTTTACCTGTAAAAGTGTATGAATAATGATAACATCAATGTATAAACCCCTTTTACAGCGAATAAAATGATTATGATTAACAAAGTATCGTATTATCACATTTTGTTTTCTTAATTTAGTTGTATAAGGGATCCATGGAAGTTTGTTACTCAATCATTCACATTAGCGCCCTAATTCTTAGCTGTCAGAAAGTTTCGATAGAAATATCAGTTTGTTTAAAGAATTAATACATTATTAATCAGTTTAGAATTTCCTATACGATAACCTATTTTCTATTTTCACCAAGAAATAAAACGTAAATTTACTTCTTGATGATTTACGATGTGGCTTGCGGGAGCATTCCGATGGCTCAGAATCAGCCCCCTGATTCTGAGCTGTCGGAATATTTTCGGCCAGAACTGTCAGTTTATTTAAAGTTAAAAACAGAATGTTAAAAAAATAGATGGATGTAGAACAAATCCTATATTAATCAGTTTTTAATTTTCTATATGATGAACTAATTTCTAACACTTAAAAACTTAAGCTGTAAAAATACGTCGTTCTAAGATTCGAAAAAGTTTACGATCTGCCCCCTGATTTTGAGCTGTCGGAATACTTTCAGCCAGAACTGTCAGTTTATTTAAAGTTAAAAAACAGGAATGTTAAAAAAATAGATAGTTGTAGAAAAAAATCCAATATTAATCAGTTTTCAATTTTCTATACGGTAAACTAATTTCTAACACTTAATAACTTAAGCTGTAAAAATACATCGTTCTAAAATTCGAAAAAGTTTACGATCCGGGAGCAATCCGATGAGTCAGAATCAGGGCCCTGGGAGCAATCCGATGATTCAGAATCAGGGCCCAGGGACTGAACGACTGAACAGATCTGTATGAAATTTGGTACATAAATAGATTAAAGTCTGGAATATAGGAGCACATCGGATACTATTTACCAACATACCAAGACATACATTATCTTATCGATAAATTAAAATGTAATAAATATTAAAAAAAAAAGGATACACGTTTCATTTCTATGTTGAACACTATGTATTGTAAAAAAATAATTAATGAAGTCGGTTATTAAAAAAATATAAATAAATTATTTTTCAGAGAAATGACTTTGTTTGGTGTAAGTAGGTACCTATAATTATTATTTTTTTTACATAATATGTTTCATTTTGTATTTTCTGTGAACCTGATAAACTATGTGACCTTCAATAATTATATTTATTTAGCGACATCTAGGAACAACTGTGTGAACCAAATGAAAATCTTCTGTTGTTTATGGATTTACAAATAATTGAAAATGTGATGAAAGTGGGAATTAACTTATTCTTATTTTTAAAGAATAACTGATAAAATGGGAGTTATATAACGAATTAGGGGTTAATTTTTATGAAATAGCATCAAAGTAGCACATTTTTCAATAGTGGAATTTATATAAAACTTTTGAATCAAGTTTTGGAACAGTCCGTCATTCAATTTATGCTCTACATTGTCTATGCTTTATTTGGACAGTATAATCCAAAATGGCGACGAGCGATGACGAGCCTATGCATTTATATGAAGTTTTTCAAAACTGTTTCAATAAAATAGCAAATAAACAACAAGGTGAGTGAGAAAATGCATACCGTGGCTCGTCTGGCGTTCCTCGAACTAACTATCGCGATAAAGTGAAGTGTTTCATTGTGAATATCAATCATAGTGTTTGCGTGTTATGCCATTACTGTGTTGGAAAAGCAACAGCATTTTTTCAAAATACGCTCCAAAAATACAACTTACGCGTACGAAACACCGTTTTTAACCTTCTCTAATCATTAATGTATGCATTTCAATTACGTGGGATGCCTTACTAATGTGATTTGAGCGTATAAAGGCTATGTTTTGATCGTATACTACGACACCAATGTGCCTATACCATTGTGCTACTACGTTTTCAGTGCGAATCTGAATTGTTTCACGGGATTTATTTGCATTGACGTCTCTGCTCACGATTGATTAAGGTAAACCTATCGAGTAATATGAGTAAAATGGTCTTTAACAACGATTTATCTCAAGAAAGAAGTCTTAGTGAATGCAAGTTTCTTGATGCATTTTTTTTTCTCGAAGTATCAATGGACACAACGTTGTCAGCCTGTTGTGTAGAGGTGTACCATGAGTATTATGTTCGCAAATCGTTGTTTTATGTTCCTTTTGTGCGAGTGTTTACAGCGTAATTTTTTTTGTTTATTTACACACGGAAAGGCGCGGACTTTGTGCGTCTATGGAATCGACTATGTAGGCAATTAGGTATGCATTAAAATGATAGCTACGAAACAATGTTAGGAATTCAAAATGTTAATGTTTACTATATCATAGTAGCATTTAAATAAATAGAAATAGATCTACATGTATTGTGATTCATTTAACCTATATTTATGTACCTATACATAATTGAAATTGTGATTCAGTACAAAATAATTTATTGTAATCTTCCATTATCATGTTTACTAAGTAATTAAATGCATTTTTATGCAAACTAAGATGATGATCATAGATAATAAACCACCCCATACAAAGGTTTTACACTAATACACAACCAATAAACTAAAAAATGCCCAAATAAACATTGTGGTACTTACTAATTCTGATATTATTCACTCATGTATACAATACTAGCCTCAATTCGCGGCTTCATCCATGTTTTATGTTGGTATTAAGTTCTTCTCCAGATCCTGAACTCTATGCCAAATTTCATGAAGATTGTTTGAGTAGTTAAAGTATACCAAAGTTACTCTACTATTTATTTATAATTAATAATGTTAAATAATACACTCTGGGACTTAAAATTTAATTACAAAACCTGTTAACATTGTAATAAAAGTAACTGCAGTTTTTGGCAATGACTAGACTAGATTAAATTACAATCTTTCATATCCATAACAAATAAGTTTGTGATAATAACATAATATGTTATATAATTAATAATATGAAAATGAATGTGTTCATTAATTTTAGTTATAGTCAATATCTCTCTCTATAATAATGTACCTGTAAAATAAATATAAATATATATAGCATAAAAACATGTATGTAGATCTGTTTTCCAATTGCAAAATGAAAGAAGAGCAAGCAAACACACTTTAGAAATATTGTGGTGGTGGAAAATTGATGGAGGTCAAGAAAAAAAAACATTCAAATTGAGAACCCCCTCCTTTTTTGAAGTCGAGTTGAAGAAGAATTGGTACAGGTGTATTTGTACAAAAAAATGGTTTTAAATTTTAAATGAAAGTTGAAACTCTTTAGTTATTCCGATTATAACTATTTACCTACTATTGAGTTATACTTTTATAGCAATTTTGAATGCTATTGTACCTTCTTAGACAATTATAGAACATGTCTGCTTGTAGCCAAAGCTGTAGAAAAAAGTCGTACTGATATCTAAACTGAAATTAGGAATTGTGGCGGAAATTAGGTGAGGCCTATGTTCAGCAGTGGACGTCATTGGGCTGATATGATGATGATGATGATGATGATGATGATATCTAAACTAATGCTAATCAAACTCAAACATATTGGCTACCATCACAATTGATTAATAACCTAGCTGGCTTATCATAAATACGAAAGTTAGGATGGATAGACGGCCGATGGATGGGTGTTTGTTATTTAATCATGCGAGAACTGCTGAATGGGTCTGTATGACTTTTGGCATATGGATAGATTTGGTCTGGAATAGTATATAGGCTATATTTTACTAACATGGAAGCTACTAGCATTACAATTTTTATCTCTGAAGGGCTTATCAGATCATCATCATTTCAACCTATGTCAGTCCGATGCTGGACATGGCATCTCCTAACACACGCCACAACACTTGGTCCTCCACCTTCTGCATTCAGTCAAACCCACCCACCTTTTTAAGTCATTGGTATATTGTAGATAGATTACACCCAGAAACAGAACAAATAATTGTGCTCATCACACAAAGATTTGTCCTGGGTGGGAATTGAACCTACAACCTCTGTCTCAGCAGTCAAGGTCTCTACCCACTGAGCTATGGAGGCTTCAAAAAAGGCTTCAATCGTAGGTTATTATTTCATTGAGTTTACAATAAAATGGACCAAGCAACCCACATAGGACCATGTCTAAATCATTGTGGATTTTGTATTACTTATTAGGTGCAAACACTTGAGTAAATAAAATATTATACACTAAATACATTATAACACATTGAAATTTGTACTTTATTAACTAGAATAAAAAGGTCTAAATTAAGATATGTCACACGAACGTTAAGACAAGAACGTTAAATACATTATAATACATTCAAATTTGTACTTTATTAACTAGAAGAAAAAGGTCTAAATTAAGACATGTTACACGAACTTTAAGACAAGAACGTTAAATACAATCAAATTTGTACTTTATTAACTAGAAGAAAAACGTCTAAATTAAAATAATTTATGTTGTTGGATCTGGAATATAGTAACTATTTGGTAAAGTTGGAAAAACAGGGGATAATGATAGGAAAAAACTTTTAATAAGTTACTGATAACTGTTTAGTGTCGAATTAAGAATACGTAATGTTACTACCCCATCTCAACCCGTGAGTGTCCTTATGCAGACAAGAGCACTGCAAGAAAAGAAAAATTCGAAACAAATCCTATACCAACCCTTCGGGTCAGCATAGTATAGTAAGCCAAATTGCCTCCAAAATCTTTGGAGGAGACCCGTGCCTAGCAGTGGGACGTTTGATATCATAACACAAGTATACATTAGCTTATTTTGGGCTAGATGACACTATAAAAGTGTCCCAAATATTTATTTACTTCGGTTCAGTCGTTCCAGAGATAAGCGCGTTAAATTATACAAAATCTTTACTTTATAATATTAGGATAGCTGTAGCCCTAACCTCTTACAGTTCCCGTTCCTGTATTGTTATAAAAATATATACCTAACTATTACCTACCTACTTGTACTGAGCGTTACAATAATAAAAAAAAAATACCCGCTCGGGAAATCGAACCCACGAATTCTCCATCTCGTGTAACAGTCCAACGTAAACATTAGTTTCTACTTGTGTTAGCGTAAACATGAGAATAGTTTTACAAATGATCGAGTCCTTCAGTTTCTGAGATATAAACACACAGACTAATAAAACAGTGATAGATGGCAATAAAATGGTGGAATCGTCACATATGACCTCGAAACTTCTATTATTTTTATTCTTAATGTACCTATGACTCTTTAAATTGTATTAATTACTGCTCAACTGGTAATCATGACGCCCCGGATTCGATTCTCGAGTCGTGTTAACAGATTTACATTAAATATTAACCAATTTCCTTAGCTTTGGTTTAACATATTTATTTAAATGCTAAACAAGTAATGGAAAAATTCAAACCATAAATAGCAAACGTTGTCATGACGTCGTCATATTAACAGGTAATGGATAAATTCGATCTCAGGGACGTCCACCCGCCTAGCTCAGTATGCAGAGCACTGCACACGGAATGCAGGGTTACGGGTTCAAGTCCCGTCGTGGGTTTGAATTTTTCCATTACTTGTTTAGCATTTATATAAAAGTGTTAACAGATTGTAGCTATTGGTTTATCCTAAACTGGCCTTTCCCGCGGCTTGGCCCACGATATGTCTGTACAAAGTATGTTATTATGTCCTCTAGGTCTTGGCTATCTTCGATATTCCAAAATCCGTATTTATACTAAACTTACACTGTTGCCCGTGGCTTCGCAACTGTCGTTCTTATTTTGGTCACTGCTCAGCTACTATTGGCCGTAGCGTGATGTTATATAGCCTATAGACTTCCTCGATAAATGGGCTTATCCAACACTAAAATATTTTTTCAATTCGAATCGGTAGTTCCTGACAACACAATATATACTACTGTTGTTTTAACCATGACCAAATAGGTGACTTTCTAAAGAAGAATCAGGAGTACCCTCAACCGGCGAGAATGTATGAAAAGACTGATGAATGTTGAAGAAACCAAAGATGTATGTCAGAATCATAGCTAGTGGAAGGAAATGGTCTCTGTCTACCCCTCTGTTGGGAAAGAGGCGTGATCTTTATGTATATATGTAATGTATAGTTCTTGACTTCAGCCCGTGCAACCAAACCAACTCTTCAGCTTTATACTTAATATTAGTATTACTACAAAATATACTGGACAGCAAAGGAGCGCTGCCTTAACAATTAAAAACAGTTCAACTGCGTGCTTAAGTTTAGAGAAAAATGTGTCTAAATACATCAGTCTTAGAACTATTTTCCAAAGACTTGTGAAATGCAATTACGACGTTCTGGTTTAGCACGGCAGAGCGGTGGTATCACTCCAAATCTAATAAATTCCGTCATACAAAGCTGTATTTTACTTACACTTAAGTTCTAACACATAATTAATGCTCAGTAATAACCCGTAAGAGCGATCAAACAAACAATGCGTATGCGCAATTTGCCTAAAGATGTAAGGGTTAACTGACCTTCTGCGGACCCCAGCACACATGTTACGGACCCCTAAAAGATCCATGGACCCTACTATACGAAACCTTGAAAAAAAAGGGCATTCATGGTGTTGCACATACATACCTATAAAAAATCATCATTTTTTAATCAAGGCTAGTGTCGTTATATTCAAATTTAAATCTATTTCAGACTCTTTTGTGAAACAGATGTTTTTGTTTATGGATTCTTCACATATTAAGCTTTTCATAATCTGTGGTACGGTTCGTTTTTGGCGGGATTGTTGCAATTTTTTTTTGTGTTTTTTATTGTTAAATTATTGCTGGTATTTGGCCTTATTTCGAAGACGCGCAGGGCTTCGCTCCGGTCTTTTAGTCACTACTCAGCTCCTAATGGCCGTAGCGTGATGTTCTATAATCTAAAGCCTTCCTCGATAAATGGGCTATGCAACTCTAAACGAATTTTTCAAATCGGTCTAGTAGTTCCTGAGATTATCGCGTTCAACCAAACAAACAAACTCTACAGCTGTATAATACGCAATACCAAACTATGTTCTGTTATTTACTTAAAAGCTTTGCATGATCCGGGAATCGAATCCTGGACTCTCAGCTGCCATACATATTCCCACAGTGCTACCGCGGCAGTAAATTAGGATACTTCAAAACAAACCACTTTATAACTCAACTGTGCTATCAAATACACAAAAAAACGTTAACTCTTAGCAGCATAAACAAAGCCATTATTTTTCTAACTTATAGCTTAGCTAAATTATAAAATTACATATTAACGAAAACATTGGGAAACTAAAATAACCAATCATGTGTACTTGGGGCAGTGTTGCCAGTTATTTTTTGGGACGTCCCGATTTATATAATCTGAACTCGGAAGGCAAGTCGAATTTGTTGGTAATGTTGCTGCATAATTCGAATTTCTGATAAGCATAATAATATTAAACTGTAATATAAATTTATGAAAAATTTTTGATAAATAATGTACTTACCTAAGTATATGGATAAATAATGGCAATCGAACTTACCTAATATTATAAAAGCGAAAGTTTGTGTGTGCTTGTATGTTTGTTACTCCTTCACACCCAAACGGCTTTACCCGTTTTGATAAAAGTGGCGGGTAGCACCGCGGTGTGCAGTTACTACTCGATAACATTTTGCTTTTATAATTGGATGAATAAATAGGTATAGCATCAGTCAGATTAGCGAAGATATTATAGTTGTCGATTATATTACTGTTTAAATAATAGTTGTTGTTCTTGATTATCGTGACATTTTTCACAATTTTTCTAATTATACAGAAACAAAGAAACCGTCTGAACTTTTAAATTTTACCCCTAAAATAAAGTATATCGTAGCTGACAACACTCTGCCTCAAATAGATGTTGTCTGGCGATTATAAATCAATTTAACGGCGATACGTCGACGTAAAACTACGACGGTGAAAAAATATCGAGAGGAATCGACTAAACATCGGTTGATATCGATGGCTTCGCTGAAATGTACCTACTAGTCTATTTCGAAATAAGAACAATGATTTTTGATAAGTTGATTAATTGAGGTTAATTTAGCTTTGGCTGTTTTTTTTAATTTTCTAAACGAATGATGTAGTGTCCCACAGAATCTTTACTATTTAATTTATTATACACTTATTATTTAAACTAAATTTAAAAATAATATTTACAAATAAAAACTAACTAAATGTATCATTAAAATAAAAAAGGGGGAGGAAATTACAAATTAAAATACGGCATCATAAAATTCCTCCGCATCGCTGCCATTGTCTGTGGGAAAAGTGCCCAACAGACTGGCAGCATTGCCACGCTGGATGGCAATGCTTATTCTTTGTGCAAGAAAATAGCCAGCCTGTCGGTCACGGGAAGCGTCGGACAATCGCTTTGAAAGCTCTTTAAATAGAGTGCGAGCACCTGAACCCCACGGCCCAAGTGTTTCGACTCCAAACGGCACAAATAGATAATCTCCAGCGAGGTTGGTATATTTGCGCCGCTTGGAAGTTTCAGCAGATGCAGCAGCAGCGCCGGCGGAAACTGTTGTATTTGGAAGATGAGATGGCGCAAGGGTATCGACGCAAGTCGCGTCCCACACCAATGGCCTACCCATCTTCCAAGGCAATAATGACATACCATCAGGTCTCTTACCATCGTCACGTGCCAGGCCATTTGGTTCTAAAACGGCTGGCACTCCAGCGGTGGCAAGAGCCCGACGAAGTATGTCATTGAGGTTAGCATGCCGCGAGATTCGGCCAGCACTTCTACTGCATGAGAGGCCATGGTGTCCAAGGCTCCCGACACTTTCTCCACAGCAGCAACGGTGCGGAGAGACAGATGGTGCTCCTAAGCGTAAGCAGGTAGCGAGGCGGAAACTCGTATCATCAATAAAAGTGCCTACAGTGGACGATGGAAGCGCCTGAAGCCACAGTCCCGATTCCCATTCCCCCACAGCCAGCAAACGAGCACGATCAGCAGGATTAGGGGACGAAGCAAGAAGATTGTCCCTAACCTGTCTGCATAGCGGCTCGTCCCACTGTCTCTGAGAGGAAAGGTCAGTAGGGAAAACGGCGTTGGGTACGGTCATTTTCCAAGCATTTAAGGCGTCAGTCTTACACGGCACTTCAGAATTAACTAGTGTAGATACTAGAATTTTCCTTGTTAATTCTTCCGAACCGTGGACTGAAGACAAAAATGCTGGTAAATAGTACAATCTTTACTATTATTATGAACTAGCTTTAACCCGAAGCTCGGTCCGTGCAATTCCAGACTATAATCTAGTTGTGTGCTAAATTTCATCAGATGATTTTAGCCGTTCTGGTGTTATTAAGTAATAAACAGCCATTCATACATGCTATCTTTCGTATAAATTAACACTAGCTTCGCCTGCGTAGTGCGAAGCTAAATGAATCACTCTATCTATTGGTGAAAACCGCATCAAAATACGTTCAGTAGTTTTTAGCTTATCGGTTACATACGCAGTGGAGGTTACACTTCCACGCTTCAGCCGCTGAAGCGATTTAGATTAAATTTCGGACGGAGATAGGTATTTTTTTAGCACACACACTCATTATCCGACTCCAGTTTTAATTTACTTCTTTTTCATATTTTTTTAACTATGCTACTTGTTGGTCTTTTTAATGTTGACAATAATGTACTTAATAATGGAAAAATGTCTACTGCCTACTGTAATAGAGTAATTTTAATAGCTCAGGATTCAGGGATTTAAAACATTGTACTACAACAATGTCATTAAACAAGTTAATTTTTGTTCTACTAGCCACAGGGTTTGTTTCTCGGTGCGACTTTGCCTTGCACCCTTTGAGAGCATATTATCACGACTCTTCCCCCGAGAGGTAGCCACAGATGCATCTCACACACATTTCGCGAGCCATGTTTGATCTCATAATAGCCTTTGACAGTCATTCTTAAATGAGACGTTAAGTTGACAAATACGTTTTGATTGATAGCCATTTTAAAATCGTGGGAATATTGTTATATACATATATACTTTTTCATATTTTACAGCGTACAATATAATATTAGGTTCAGCGCAGACCAGACACTTGTCCGCGGCGTTTAAAACAAATTATAGGGGACAAACATAAAATGACCCTATTTTTTTTTAAATACAACCACTGCAATGATTTATTAATCGTCGACTCTTATTTTTAATTCTTAATTGTAGACTACAATTACAGAAGAACATGATATAGTAATGTAAATAAATTATGTACAAAGGCGATCTTAATTCAATAATTGAGTTCTCTTCATCATTTCAGCCTATTGCAGTCCACTGCTGGACGTAGGCCTCTCCTAACACGCGCCATAGCACTCTGTCCTCCGCCTTCCGCATCCAGTCAAAAAATCAAAATTCAAAATCGCTCGCTGTGGCCGAAATTAGGTGAGGCATATGTTCAGCAGTGGACGTTGTTGGGCTGATATGATGATGATGATGATGGCGACATCAATCAGTCTAAAACAGGTACTTTTGTTCGCCGCGGAATATATTAGGGAATATATTCTTATAGTCATTTCAACCCATAAACGGCCCACTGCTGGGCACGGGTCTCCTCAAAAGAATGTGGAGGGAATTTAGCCTACTATACCACGCTGGCCAGACGGGCTAGTATAGGGTTTGTTTCGAATTTTCTTTTTTTTGCAGTGCTCTTATCTGCATAAGGTTACTACTCCCTTAGTCGCTTTTTACGACACCCACAGCTTGAAATGGGTAGTGACATTCTGTATTCTTAAACCGTCACTACACGGATTATGATATTATATATTCTTATAATCACGTATTATGCATCATTTCGATACTTTCTTTTCGGCGGACTCTTTGTCCGCATACTGGACGATTGTCTGCGCTGACCCTAATATAAAGTTAAAATCATGTATGATATAGTATAAATGTTAGATATTAATCAATCAATGGTTGTGTTGTCATTGAACTATCTCGCCGTATTAGGTGGAGATTATGATTGTGCCCGTTACGAGTTGGTGGAGTAAGGTAAAGGAGGGAGCGATGAGTGGAGCGGGTAGCGGGGTATGGGATAGATACGTCCACTGCGGATTGTGCGCTAGGATTGATTTGAAATATTTTGTTAAATTTAATATATTTATTGTTAATTTAGCACTTCCACTTACCTAACTTTTATTTTCCAAAAAATAAAAAATCACCACATCGCAAAATATTAATCTGGGTATCGAACTCAGGACCTCTTGCGCAACAGTCGTACATACGCCCGTTGCGCAAAGAGGCAGCCTAATCTCAGGAAGTACTGAACCAGATTGAAAAAAATATTTTTGTGTTTGATAGCCCATTATTTTTATCCGAAAGCCTTTATGCTATATTATCACGCTACGACCAACGAAGTGGAACGAAGCCCCAGGCAACAGTACCTAATAAAACTGGTGACACAAACTGACATGACTGGCCTGTTGGTCTAGTGGTTAGTGACCCTGACTGCTAGGCCGGAGGTCGTGGGTTCGATCCCCACCCAGAACAAATCTGTGTGATGAGCATAAAGGTTTGTTCTGTGTCTGGGTGTAATTTATCTATAATATGTGTATGTATTTACAAAAAAAAAATTATTTAAGTAGTATATATTATTTATCATGGATCTGATGCGTGCAATGATATGCACGCATCAGATCCATGATCTGCTAGTGCATTATAAAATAATAATAATAATATCAGTTTAGTACCCATAACACAAGCAAATATAGTTGCTTACTTTGGGACTAGATGGCGCTGTGTGAATGTGGTAGAATATTATTATAATTAAACTCGCCCCGCCCTATACCTTGCACCACATTAGGTACAATATATAAGTACCTGTATGAATTAATGCCACATTACTATGTTACATTGAGTTAGTCTTGTATCGCTGACACGTATATGTACAGTCTGATTCATTTATAACTTCAATAATTTAATTTAGGCCTTATTCCGCCCGCATCCAAATAGCTCGCTGTGGCGTAAATTAGGTGAGGCCTATGTTTACGGTTGCGATCTCTAAAACTTTGCAACCAGGCGTGAAAATCCCGGATTTTAGAGGCCAGAACCCGGACAGGTCAACAGGTTCGACGGTTGTCACGTATGACGCCGTCGGCCCATAACTTAAAAATTTTATACACGGACTACAAATGAAGCCCCGCCCGGACTTCTCTAAACTAGGACAAATCTAAATTGTCACAATCTTCGGCGATTTGTGAAGCTCTTATAGTCGTTCTTTATTTGGCCACTGCTCAGCTTCTATTGGCCGTAGCGTGGTGTTATATAGCTTATATTACTCAGTGATAATGTAGCTTTCTAACGGCAAAAGAGTATTTGAAATCTGTCGGTTTTTTAGTTTATTTGTTACAACATACAAAAATATTAGTACAGATATAACAAAATAGAAGGATAATTTTATCATCTCCAGATCTATATTTTTTCTTTTTGTTTTCCTACAACAAACGATTACTAATGTACCTACACTACGTATTGCTATTGAGCCTGTAAACGGCCCGAGTGGAATCCTGGTGACCTGTAATACAGGTGTTATACTACCTACCACAGGCACCAGTAATCCACAAACAGATATTGTACACTTTAGCATAAGAACAAGTGTTTAAAAACTCTGTAATTCTGGTTGTTGGTAGAAAAATAAACGATTATTATTATTATTATCTATGTTAAAAATTAAATTGCAATATGTAAAAAAAATCATTTCGTTCGGCTTATATTGCTCGAAGTCGAAGGCAGTATTTTAGGCCGAGATCTCTTTCTCTGGTATATTCTACCACCAGAGAAATACATAGGTAAACGATTTTACGACATCCTGAAAAACACCTCGCAAAAATACACAACCTATATAGTACAACCCGACCAAATACGGTGTGTCACGTATAGCTTTGTGAAGTGTCTAGTTAACCATTAATCATATTTGGACGGGTGTCATGAGTTCTATACATGTTGTAGTCTGCACGATTAAGGATAAGACTCTGCGAAATCGACTCTAAATAGGCGATTGAACTTGACGTGGTGTATGATGTGAATCATTAAGGGCTATAGCACACATCACATTCATCGCAGCATTAAATCGTGTTTTAGAGATACTGTCTCATTTAACTTCTAAACAGCGACTAAATCGGTGATGTTAAAAGTAGCTTAGTCTATGGAGGTCCTAAAAGGATTTATTTTGCTTATTAAATACTGGCCTGTTGGTCTAGTAGTTAGTGGCTCTGACTGCTAAGCCGGAGGTCGTGGGTTCGATCCCCACCCAGGACAAATCTTTGTGTGATGAGCATAAAGGTTTGTTTTCTGTCTGGGTGTAATTTATCCATAATATGTATGTATTTACAAAAAAAAATGTATTTAAGGGCCTTCCCTCGGTTTTGCACCGAAAACGGCTATTTTCTGAAGCCTACTCCTCCTAAACGGCTTGTTCGAAAAATTTGAAAAAAATATATTTTGATAATTGATCTATCTACTATATTTTCAACATATAAAATTTTCGTACGACTAATACTTTTGCCTCCATAAATATTTCAAATTGCGATATATTTTATCTTAAAATGCCTAAAACTTTAAAACGGCTTTATAGTTTGAAGTTATTTTTACACAGATAAATAGGTGGTTAAATTTACTTTAATCTCAACATAGCATATATAAATCGATCAATATTTTCTTAAGAAAATAGGCCATAATACGATTTCTGTACGTTAGAAATTCAGAGGTGCTCTGCGCGGGCGCGGGTTGGCAGACAGGCGTTAGTCTTCAGACGGGAAGGCTGTGTCGCTCGTTGCTCCATTTTTACTTTCGATTGAATATAGTGACTACAGGTATAATATACACACAAACAGCGAGCGCGGCGGGACGAGTAAATAAATCGAAGGTATCATACAGAGCCGTCACGACTTTCTCGCTGTGTGCCGAAACCTTTAGTGCAAATATTTATGAACTTTAATTTTTTTTTTGAATTTGGAGGAGTCTCTAGCTAGATCGAAAGATATGAAAAAAAAAAATTAAGTAATTGGTCTATTAACTAAATTTTCAACAGGCATATAAAATTTTCGTACGACTAATACTTTTGCCTTGAAATATATTTCAAAATGCGATAGACTTCAAAACGGCTTCTTAGTTTGACAATATTTTTACACTGATACTCTATAGTTAGAGGAGAGGAGACCCGAGCCCAGCAGTGGTACTTAATGGGTTGCTGATGATGATGATAGGTGGTTAGACCTACTATAAACTCAACATAGCATGTTTAAGTTGATAAAAATTTTGTTAAGAAAATAGGCAATATTACGATTTCTGTACGTTAGAAGTTCTGCCCCCTGATTCTGAGCTGTCGGAAAATTTTCGGACAGCTCTTTAATTAAAATTAAAAAACATGATGTTAAAGAAATAGATGATTGCAGAAAAAAATCTTATATTAATCAGTTTTTAATTTTCTATACGGTAGACTATTTTCGAACATTAAAGCCGTAAAAATATGTTGTACTAAGATTCGAAAAAGTTTAAATTAGTAGTAAAGTTTAATTAGTAATCTGACGAGTCAGAATCCGCGGGCAGAGGTGCTCTGTGCGGGCGCGGGCACCGACCACATATTTTATTACTTAAAAAGCAATATTATAATATAGGTAGGTATATAATATAATAATAATAGGTATAATATAAAATAATTTATTAAATACACCTTTAATAAAATAAAGGTATATTAAATAAATTTATTGAGTTACTTAAATTCAATATTTCAAATCATCATCATCATCATATTAGCCCAATGATGTCCACTACTGGACATAGGCCTTGCCTAATTTCCGCCACTCGAAAACCTTTTTGTCCCATCGGCCATCAGTTCTCCGAGCTATGTGGCCTGCCCACTGCCACTTCAACGATGCAATTCGGTGAGTTATGTCGTCAAATTTAATAGTCTTCCATGGCTCGCTGAGCGATTCTAATGTGCCTCATAGTTAGCGGCCACTTCTAGTTAGTACCATAAGTCAACACACATTGGTTGAAGATTTTTGTCTTCAAACTCTGGGATTTTGTGGACGAGAAAACAGTGCGTAACTTCTCAAACAAAATATTTGAAATGATCCAATAAAATTGTTTTCAATTTATAATAGTAGTTTATCAAGTAATTACAAAGTAAGTGTTGTAAACAAAACATTAAATTCATCAATGAAAATAGGTAAATATTTTTATTATACAAAAGTTAAAATAGTTATTTATTTAATTATAATTTACAAGATAAAATAATTATCTTCGATACTAATAATAAATAAGTACCAATAAAACTATGTAAGTACTTACATAAATACCGAATGCAAAACATTGAAATTAAAAAAATCTCATGCCATAAAAATATTTGGCAAACAAATAATTGTGCACACGAGTCCTTTAAACTCTCTATACAAAATAAAATACCAGTTTTAAAACTGTTAATCCGGAATCGTAGGTAAAAATGCCGAGCTAGAAGCGCATGTCTGCGTTTACGCATATTCTGTGACCGTTGTATTACAGTGTGCACGAGTTGGTAAAAGAGCGGGGATGCACAGAGAAATAAGCTAAGCTCCGCCCATACTCTCAAGGTTATTGGCGACTAGTTACGCCTTAAGTAGTATATCAGTTGTTTAGTACCCATAACACAAGCAAATATAATTGCTTACTTTGGGACTAGATGGCGCTGTGTGAATGTGGTAGAATATTATTATTATTATTATTAAATAGGTACCAAGATTATGTATTTTTGGATTCCAAAATATTTTTACACCATAGACCGTTCCTCGAATCCTCTAATTATTCCCTCTTTAAATTAATAGGTATATTTTAATTAATTAATCTTGTTATGTCTAAGAATTAATTACCTATTATGAAAAAAAGATAATGTAATTGTAAATTAAATTAAACGTATAGATAATTGTATTAAATGAAGTGTTGTATAATTGGATTGTTATCAGTCGGGCTTCGAACCCGCTATCTGTGTGACACGCGTTCGACTTTGTACTAATTTGTATGGTAGTTTAGTAAATATCAATTGTTCAGATTTATTTCTAACATATCGTGGAATCGAACCCACCACACTCGGCATGGCGATGTTAGTGCCGAGAGCGATCACCTTAACCGCTGACAGTCAGAATTCAGACGGTAGATAAATATATAAAATTATTATAAAACGGGTCTAGGTCACGTATATATAATACTTGATAAACCGTGCATTTTACTTTACATTACCGCACAAGTGCGTAATGAGTTACATTACGACACTGAAATTGGTGAAATAAGAGACCCTTTACGAGCAAATGTGTTATAAATTATTATAAAAGGGGTCTAGGTCACTTATTATATTATATTATAAGGAATAGTATTTGCCCGACGTTTCGATCGAATTACACCGATCGAAATACAGACAGTTCTCAGAAAAAGGAGCTGAGCAGTGGCTAAAAAAGAACGACGGGAGCGAAGCCCTGCCTGATTGACTTCTTTAATTTCATACACTTATCTATCTACCATTAATAAAAGTGGTGTAACAGGCCCTAATACTTTTGTATTACGCGGAAACCCGCAGCCATTACCTAGTGCTCCCAATGTCTGATTATAAATGACGTCATACCTTCACGCCTACAAAAGGAATAGAACAAAGCACATAGGGTTATCAGTTACGTTTAACCCTAACTGCTTATATACGCGTAGTAACCCCGGGGTTATCTTTTACATGTTACATTACACATTATAATATACTGATTACTAATTATTTCTGATTTATTTAGTAAATAAATCTAGGTATACTATTTATTATTGCTAAACAATGTGTTCACAAAATGTTTTTACCGTTTTCTAATACATAGTTGGTACCAAGTGATGATCCCACATACCATACTTCTTGACGAAAACAAATTAAAGTTTGATTGCTCATTATTATTATTATTATTCTCTCATATCCAAATTTTATTGAATTTGATTTAGTATGGTGTTTTGGTTCTGTACTTTCTGTGATATTTCAAACTGTAACCAATTAAAATTGTAACAACTATGGCGATTAAAATAAGTGGCCTGAGTTTCTTGCCAAGTTCTTTTCAGAGCTCAACCTTGTCAGTGAACTGGCTGCAGGCAAATTTACTGACACCTTTTTTGGCTTTGTATGACGTTCATAAGTATCATGTATGTGATCCAAATGAAAAATAAAAAGATTTGACTTTATTATTAAGCTGAACGCCCTTGTTACAAAATATGGACTAAGTATTAAACCAGGTTTAAATTGACATAAGCCATTGTTTTAGTGTCAAAGTTGTCAATTTAAACCTGGTTTAATGTTTAGTCCGTATTTTGTAATAAGGGGGAAAAGGTTGTTTTTTGGTACGCTAGGATCTCAGAAAGTACTGGTCCGATTTGAGAGTCTCTGTGTAGTATAGCCCATTTATCGAGAAAGGTTATAAGCTATAAAACATCACGCTACGGCGAATACGAGCTGAGCAGTGGTCAAATAAAGAACGACGGGAGTGACGCGCGACTTCTAGTATATACTAATATTATAAAGCTGAAGAGTTTATTTATTGGTTGAAGGCTAGGATCTCAGGAGTGCTGGTCCGAATTGCAATAGTCTTTTAGTGTTGGATAGCCCATTTATCGAGGCAGGTTATAGGCTATATAACATCACACTACGGCCAATAGTTGATGAGCAGTGGACAAATAAAGAACGACGCGACTTCTAGTTGCTATTTAATCGTTTTTTGTAATTAATTGAAATTGGAATTATTTGGCGATTCAAAAGAGTGACCTGAATTTTTTGCCAATTGTTCTCAGAACTCAACCTTGTCAGTGAATTGGCCAGATAAAATTGCTGACACCTTTTTGACTTTGTATGACGTTCATAAATCACAAAAGTATCAATTTGAGTGATTTTTTCAATTTCTGATTTTAACTACTTTAGAATTTAATGGACTATGAGTATTCTATTTCACACGCTGACCCTATATTGTACTAATTAAATAAAAATTTCGAAATTCGAACACTCATTCGGTTAGTGTTGATTGGTCGTGGCGCGGACCAATAGGGTCTCTGCGTCAACGCAGCTGATCAAATACAAGTTATGAATTAGGTTATGACGTAGATGCTAAACATGTAAATATTGTAAGGGAGAAATTGTTTTTATCTGGAAAAATATAGTTTATTATTTATTCTATACTAATATTATAAAGAGGTAAATTTTGTGAGTTTGTATGTGACGTTGTAGAGGGTAATCTCGGGATCTACTGAACCGATTTTCAAAATTCTTTTAGTGTTGTATAGCCAATTTATGGAGGAAGGGTTATAGGCTAGAGCAGTGGGCAAATAAAGTCCGACGGGAGCAAAGCCCCCGCTTAAGCTTAGTTATTTAAAAAGAGATACTTGTTTGTTACAATTAGGTTATCTGCATTTTAGGAGAATTTACGCTATCATATGCGTGCGTCATAGGTCTAGTCTACACAGTGGTTGTAGTCTACGACTGCTGAACGCAAGCTTCGAGCCAGTAATTCCTGCGATAAGCGCGTTCAACCAAACAAAAAAGTCTTCAGCTTTATAATATTAGTGTAGATAGAGTAACTCTGTTTGTTTCTTAAGCTTTCACTCCTTAATCACGCAACAATTTTTCATGGAAATTCACAGAGGGATAGTCTAATACATGGATGTTCGAAACAAACTCTATATGCAACCTGTCTGGCCAGCGTGGTATACGAGTAGTAGGCTAAATTTCCTCTAAAGTGTTTCGAGGAGACCCGTGCCCAGCAGTGGGACGTTTATCTGTTGTAATGATAATGATGAATGGTACCTATGTTCTGAAAATCTTGGCTTGATAGAAGCCCATAGAGAAGTCTTAAAAAATAACAACTTATTTTTCGTTTCTTTGATTCTAGAAGATATATTATACCACTGCTGGGCACTGGTCTCCTACAAAGAATGTGGAGGGAATTTGGCCACGCTGGCCAAACGGATTGGTATAGGGTTAGTTTCGAATTTAACTTTTCTCACAGTGCTCTTATCTGCATAAGGTTACTCCCTTAGTCGCCTTTTACAACACCCACGGGTTGAGATGGGGTAGTGATATTATGTATTCTTAATCCGTCACTTCACGGATAAAGCGATGGTAGCTGAATGGATAAGGTGTGCAAATCACGCGGTCCGAGTTCGATCCCGACAGGCAGTACCAATGTGGATTCCACTTTGTGGAATTTATAATAATATGTACTAGTCAAGTGACTTACCATCTGCTAACGGTGAAGGAAAACATCGTGAGGAAACACACATACACTAGAAGAAATTCTATGAGTATGTCTGATCCACTAACCCGCACTAGGCCAGCGTGAGTGGATTATGGCCTAAACCCTCTCAGCTCTCTAGTTAGAGGAGAGGAGACCCGAGTCCAGCAGTGGGACTTAATGGGGTGCTGATGAAATGAACACGTATATATAACATATATTATACATACATAATATTAAAATATTACGTTAGTACATGACGAAGCGTTAATATTTAAAAACAGATCAATGACAAAATAGAAACTTGATATTCATCGATTGGCGTTGCCGTCCCCTTACTGATAACTAATATTTAAATAACATTGTTTTTTAGTTCAAGCTGTACTGAAGTTAAATGCGGTCATTCACTTTATATAGAGGGGTAGGCAGAGGTGCATCTCACCGACGCGACGTTTCGTTAGAAGACGCGGCAAGTCTTTGCCATTAACCGGGTGCATCAAAAGCGATGGTGTTGGTCTAGTTGGTGATTCTAACTGCTAAGTCAAAGGTTCGATTCCCACCCAGGACAAATCTTTGTGTGATGAGCATGATTGTTTGTTTTGTGTCTAGGTGTAATTTATCAATATATACCATGTGGATTTGATTTTGGAATTTATATGCTAGTACATTATAAATTCATGCGACTATCCATCTGCTAACGGTGAAGGAAAACATCGTGAGGGGTATCCTCACATATACTAGAATTCAAAGTGTATTGCTGATCCACCAACCCGCATTAGGCCAGCGTGTGTGGATTATGGCCTAAAACCCTCTCAACTCTCTGGATAGAGGGGAGGAGTCCAGAGCCCAGTAGTGGGACATAAATGCTCAGCTCATATTGGCCGTAGCGTGATGTTATTAGATATACATAGACCTTCCTCGATAAATGGGCTATCCAATACTAAAAGAATTTTTCAAATCAGACCAATAGTTCCTGAGTTGCGTTCAGCCAAACAAACAACCTCTCCTGTCCAGTTTAATAATATTCGTATAGATTGTAATTGCAACATCTTGTGTCTTAAAGAGTCTGGACATAAAACATTTTCTATTTCTTCTTAACGCTTAGAAAAGAAAAAAGAAGTTCCTTTTATTTTGCAATTTTATAGTTTTATTCAAATAATTGGTATATCTGTTTGATTTAAAGTAAGATAATATAGTAAATAAAATAGTAAATATAGTAAAATAAGATAAAGATAATATAGTAACTATAATAGTCTTTATAATTAATAGAATAGGCTTTAAATTCAATCGGCAACGAATCATTTACCAAGCTAAGTAATATATTAAGTTTATGTCGAAGTTTTTTTTGCAGTAATGAAGCCTCAACTCCGAAAAAGGCGCGCGTTAGTGGTATCAGTGTTTTCACACATACGATTAATTACATTTAAAATCTATGGATTTAAGGATTTTTCCTTTTTGTACTGTTACTTTATTTAAGTATGTTTAATTCGAAAATAATTGCATATCCTTTATTACGCCAATCAAATCGAACCCCATACACTTCCCATTAAGCTCTACTCACCAGCAGGAATAATAATATAATTAAAAAACTATAAGTATAGAAGTCGCGCGGGGCATCGCTCCCGTCGTTTTTTATTTGGCCACTACTCGGCTCCTATTGTCTGTAGCGTGATGTTATATAGCCTATAGCCTTCCTCGATATATGGACTATCCAATACTAAGAGTTTTTCTGACTCTTCTTGACATCCTAGCGTTCAAACAAACAAACTCTTCTGTTTTATAATATTAGTATAGATTTTCAAGGAAATCTTACATAATGTAAGTAGGTAGATAAAAAAATATTAATTCTATATTGTACAGAAAAAAATCAAACATTAAAATAACAAAAAAAATGTACCTGTCTAAGCGAACTTAACTCAAATTTCAGTTTGAGTTGATATAGTCTACGAGTTGGGTAAACATTGGACATAATTCACTTTTTATGAATTTACCACGCGAGGAAGCTGTGGTTAGAATAAAATTTACGCACTTTATAAAGTGCAAATCAGAATAAACCATACCTATTTAAATTAAATAAATGATAGCCAAAGAATTTTAAATCTTGTTGTAACTGCATAAGATAAAAATTTTATTTTCACAATATACTTAATTAGCTATACGTTGCGCACATCAAGAAACGATGCGCAAGAGTCGATTTTTTACACTATTTACATAAAATTATGGATCGTAATTGTAAGTAATACTTATTTAATCTTTTAAAGGAAAATATATTTTAAATGACTTGTAGATCTTAGGAAGCTTTTATTTTCCCGATGGTGTAGTGTTTTAAGTGTGTTACTACTAACTGCAACTATTATTGCAGTTAGTAGTAACAGCGAGTCATTGCCGGGATGTTTTCAGATTCATATTAAAAAAATTGCCCATAGACATGGCTATGTTCTTTTGGCATTGGTTGCGAATAAAGCAACCAAGCCGCTCCCAACCGAAAAGTAAAAAAAGGAAGGAAAAAGGAAAACGATGGGGATTGGGTGGCGGAATTGGGCCCGTATAAAAAACCCCATTAACAATTTTGCCCTGACCGGGAATGGATCCAGGAACTTTTTGCGCATCAGTCGCACGCTCCTTGTTTCATCTTTACAGTCTTTTTATTAATTCACTCTACCAAAAAATCATTAAGTTATCTTACCACCGTTGTGTAAGCTTCATCCCCGCTATTTACGTAGGGTAAACAAACATTGAGGGTTAAACGTTTGTTCTCAAACAGGCCGCTCGCTTTCACGTTGGATTATTTTGTTTGACCGTTTTTAATGGACGTATTTATACGGTTCGAGAGTTTAGATGAAGTGATAGCTAGCTGTTTTTATTTAGTTCAATCGTTACTCGCCTCTTTTCGAAATGAGATTTGATGGGCGATGGCTTATTACTATTATTGGTCTGAATTTTTTTTTAACTTTTTCTGCCTCGACTGCAGTAGTTTTTACGAATGGTGAGAGGTCCCTGGTTCGATTCCTGGCTCGAAAATGTTGTTAAGAGGATTCCCGTTGCTCACCGACGCAGTTCATCGAGTACCATCAGTATAAAATTGTCCATCGCGTCCTCCCTTTAGTTTATTTTTCTTTTATTTTCCTTAAAAATTAGCTCTTGTGTAGGAGTGTTCGTAACGGCTATATATTAAAAACGCGTTCTAGCTATATGCTATTTTTTTTAAACCTGTTATTTTTACAGCTATAATATATTTATATTAGTTTGAGGCCAACGCTTTTCAACGATGCTGTGCTATTCGTTTTAACGTAACGCATACTGTTGTGTTATGGATTTATTTTAATAACAATTTATTCTAATGATTCGTAAATGATGTATACCTACCGTGAGTTTGTTGTGAGATTTGTAAGTGATTATTAGCGAATATTAGAGATCATTTAAAAGCGATTAGGTAAAACGGATCTATAATTAAGAGGGTTCATACAGAAATCGATGAAATCAAGAGATTTCCACGTTCGCTACAGAATATGTCTTTATATGTAGCGAAGTAATTTTTGGCATACATAGACAACAGTTTTCTTGTCTAAAAAGTGTATTAAGAAAAACAGACTATTTATTATTAGTATTTTAGTCAGAACAGTTCTTTCGCACAGTGTTTTAAGAAATTCTACGAAACAAGCCTACTTTCAGATTCGCTAGGGACTAAAGTAATTGAAAAGCATAGAAAAAAAAGCTTGTTTTAAGGTCTACATATAGTCCTTTAGTTAGTGTATTGAAAAAATATTAGAAATATTCATTTTTTTATAACTAAAACTTAAAAACTAAAATTCTCAAAAACGTTGAACTTTGATCAAGTTTGATGATAATTTTGGTACACTATATGTGTTTAAAAAGTCGATTTTTTTACATTTAATTATTAAGCAAGATGTTGTCATTTATAAATGTCCATAATATTTTCGAAATCCCTATAGAAATATTTTAAAATGATTTTTGAAAAGAGCCTAAAAACGCCTTATATTTCGGCGCCCAGGCCGTGAGAAATCAGTACCGGCTGAGGCCTTCTAGAGAGAGGACGTAACGCTTTGCTCCCCGCGCTCCCGGTCCGATGTTTACGTAATATTTGTATATTTCAAGAGAGTTCAATACCAGTTGATACTTTGTTATGGAATATATTTTTTATTAAAGATCAAATTATTAACTTTGCTGTTTTTGGGCTGATGGACTCTAAAATCGATATCTGACGATCCCATTGGTCACTTGGCATAGTTCTGAAGTCAAAATTGTAAAAATGACCGCCATCTTGAACTTTGTTGTTTTTGGGCTGAGTGATACCATAATCGATATTTGACGATCCCATTGGTCACTTGGCATAGTTCTGAAGTCAAAATTGTACAAATGCCTGCCATCTTGAACTTTGTTTTTTTTGGGCTGAGTGATACCAAAATCGATATTTGACGATCTCATTGGTCACCGGGCATAGTTCTGAAGTCAAAATAGTAAAAATGCCCACCGTCTTGAACTTTGTTGTTTTTGAGCTGATTGATACCGAAATCGATATCTGACTATCCCATTGCTCATTGGGCATAGTTCTGAAGTCAAAATTGTAAAAATGCCCGCCATCTTGAACTTTGTTGTTTTCGGGCTGAGTGATACCAAAATCGATATTTGACGATCCCATTGGTCACTGGGCATAATTCTGAAACCAAAATTGTAAAAATGCCCGCCATCTTGAACTTTGTTGTTTTTGGGCTGAGTGATACCAAAATTGATATCTGACGATCCCATTGTCACTGGGCATAGTTCTGAAGTCAAAATTGTGAAAATGCCCACCATCTTGAACTTTGTTGTTTTTGGGCTGATTGATACCAAAATCGATATCTGACTATCCCATTGGTCACTGGGCCTAGTTCTGAAGTCAAAATTGTAAAAATGCCCGCCATCTTGGACTTTGTTGTTTTTGGGCTGAGTGATACCATAATCGATATTTGACGATCCCATTGGTCACTTGGCATAGTTCTGAAGTCAAAATTGTACAAATGCCCGCCATCTTGAACTTTGTTTTTTTTGGGCTGAGTGATACCAAAATCGATATTTGACGATCTCATTGGTCACCGGGCATAGTTCTGAAGTCAAAACAGTAAAAATGCCCACCGTCTTGAACTTTGTTGTTTTTGAGCTGATTGATACCGAAATCGATATCTGACTATCCCATAGCTCATTGGGCATAGTTCTGAAGTCAAAATTGTAAAAATGCCCGCCATCTTGAACTTTGTTGTTTTCGGGCTGAGTGATACCAAAATCGATATTTGACGATCCCATTGGTCACCGGGCATAGTTCTGAAGTCAAAATTCAAGTTCAAGATGGCGGACATTTTTACAATTTTGACTTCAGAACTATGCCCAGTGACCAATGGGATCGTCAAATATCGATTTTGGTATCAATCAGCCCAAAAACAACAAAGTTCAAGATGGTGGGCATTTTCACAATTTTGACTTCAGAACTATGCCCAGTGACAATGGGATCGTCAGTAGGGCATCGAGAACCGGCCATATTTTAAGAACCGGTTCTTTCGGTTCCAGTGACAACACAGAACCGGGTACCCGGTTCTTTCGGTTCTTTTGCTAATTTATTAGAATTTTGTTCGAAAAGTCCACACCCAAACCTGTAACACTGTTACTTGTTGAGAAAAAATTTCCTGTCATGTCACACTGTTACTCGATGCAACTGCTTGCAATTTTTTCTCCCAACCAGTAACACTGCCAAATATTAGTGTTACTGGATGGGAAAAAAATTGCATCGAGTCGCACTGTGTCTTGTTAGGAAAAGTAAACATTTTATATTCTCATGGAGTCACACTTTTTATTTTCTTATTATTATATTAGTGATTGATATTTTTATTATATAGAGAGTTGCTAGTTGCTACTAATCGTTAGACAGTTGCCATTCATCGACATCGACATTTTTTTAAATAAACCAATGAATAGGGACATTCTGGAAAAGCAACATGAATGGCATGATCGTTTTCATTTATGCAGTTTGTTCTCACTGAATAGGTGACCAGCAACCTGATGGAATGATTCATCACCTCAGAAAGTAGTTTATTTTTAAAAATGTCGGGGGTAGCAACTGTCTAACGATTAGTAGCAACTCTCTATATAATAAAAATATCAATAACTAAGTAATATAATAAAAAAAAGTGTGACTCGATGGGAATATAAAATGTTTACTTTTCCCAACAAGACACAGTGTGACTCGATGTAACTTTTTATCCCATCCAGTAACACAAATATTTGGCAGTGTTACTGGTTGGGAGAAAAAAATTGCAAGCAGTTGCATCAAGTAACAGTGTGACATGATGAGATTTTTTTCCCAACGAGTAACAGTGTTACAACTTACAGGTTTGGGTGTGACTGGATGGGAATAAACACTTTTGATCAAATCTATAATCTATTACGATATATTTTGAATGAAAATAATTGAATATTTTATTTAATAAAATTTACAGAATTGTTGTATAATAAATACATACATCTAATAAGTATGTAGTACTGTCGAGTGCCATTATTTGGCGTTGGTTTTGTATGCGAGCGTGTATCTAGTGCTTATTTGATCAAGTTGATCGGCGTAAATCACTAATTTGTAGAAGAACCGAAAGAACCGAAAACCCGGTTCTTCATATTTTGAGAACCGGTTCTTTTTGTAGCCCCTAGAACCGGGAATTCCCGGTTCTTTCGGTTCCGGGAAAAACCGGTTCCGATGCCCTAATCGTCAGATATCAATTTTGGTATCACTCAGCCCAAAAACAACAAAGTTCAAGATGGCGGGCATTTTTATAATTTTGATTTCAGAACTATGCCCAGTGACCAATGGGATCGTCAGATATCGATTTTGGTATCACTCAGCCCAAAAACAACAAAGTTCAAGATGGCGGGCATTTTATAATTTTGATTTCAGAACTATGCCCAGTGACCAATGGGATCGTCAGATATCGATTTTGGTATCACTCAGCCCAAAAACAACAAAGTTCAAGATGGCGGGCATTTTATAAATTTGATTTCAGAACTATGCCCAGTGACCAATGGGATCGTTAGATATCGATTATGGTATCAATCAGCCTAAAAACAACAAAGTTCAAGATGGAGGGCATTTTTACAATTTTGACTTCAGAACTATGCCCAGTGATCAGTGGGATTGTCAGATATCGATTTTGGAGGCGATCAGCCCAAAAACAACTAAGTTCAAGATGGCGGACATTTTCGCCACTTTGACCTCAAATAGTCACATTCATCATCATATCAGCCGCAGTTATTATTGAGAAATTAATTGTTAGTCATATATAAAATTAATTGTATTTTTCTTTCTTTCTAATAAAATCGTGTTTTAATTGTTTATAGAATACAATACGATTAATAACAATTAATTATTGATTAATTTAATTTGAAATTTTGTCCTATCCAACTTTAACAAAATACGAGGTTAGAAAATACCAAACTCATTAGTACGCGCTATATTGTTGTACCACACAGCATTAGAGAAGTGTGCATGTTTCGGCTCTGTGTGCGTGATTTAAAAACCTATTTGCGAGCAACTTGAAAATGTATGAACCCTCTTAAAATAAACTCAATGAAATTTACTTCTAATATATAATACTTATACACATTTATTTACAGTTTTAACCTATTAAACCTATCACCTAATTAATTATAGACCTATACTGACTAAACTTATTATAACAACGCAAAATAAAAGCTAACTGAAAGCTAAGAAAACGCAAACAAGAAACTCGCTCACGTCTGGCATAAAAATTGCATCCGCACTATTCAAATAATGCGTTCGTACTGATTTCAAATTTCATTAAAATATAACCGAATAAAATATTACTTACCTACCTAAAATTTTGAAAAATAATCGTTCAAGCGTAGGTCGCCGAGTGCCGCAAAGAGGCGCAAGGTGGGAGCGAAGCTCCCGCCTTAGCCTTCTGACCTAACCTATCCAAGTCGGGATGAACTAAAAAGTAATTTCGTCATATCTCAGAAACGGTGCATCTGAGCGTAAAATTAATCGAAAATTTTACAATTTCAGTTTCCATACAAACTCGATCAAAATTATTCTAAGTCTCAACTCCATATAAAAAGTGACGAAATTTTTCTAAGTGTCGAGACCCTCTTTGAAACAAAAACACGCACCCAAACCGAAACTGTGTTTGATTCGATTAATCAATCTAGTATCCAGTTACCTTACGATAAAGCATAATTTCGCATACATGTCCAACAATTTTCGAAACTAATATTTTTAGGAACAGTTGGAATTTTAACCTTATGGTCTTTATTTTAGAGCATAACTTGGCATGTAATAAAAATAATTAATTCAATAAACCGTTGCCGAAAAAATATTAGTATTCAATTGAAATGAATATGTTATTTAATTGGATTAAGCAATGTAGTTCGTATGCAGTCAGGTTAAAGCTTAATTTCGCATTAAAAAAAAATAACGAACAACTTGAAACTAATATTTTTAGGTACAATTGGAATTTTAACCTTATGGTCTTCATTTTAGAGCATAACTTGGCATGTAATAGAAAAAATAAATCATTACGATTTGTTTCAATAAAACGTTGCCGAAAAAATATTAGTATTCAATTGAAATGAATATGTTATTTAATTGGATTAAGCAATGTAGTTCTTATGCAGTCAGATTAAAGCTTAATTTCGCATAAAAAAAAAAAACGAACAACTGGAAACTAATATTTTTAGGTACAATTGGAATTTTAACCTTATTGCATTAAAAATAGAGCATAATTTGGCTTGTGACTTGAAATATTAAATATCGTTTGTCTTTCATTCATCGGTTGGTCGGTGGGATCAGGATGAGTTCGAAATTTGACCTCGAGTGACCTTAACACGGCGTTCGTTCAGTGTTTGTTCGCAAAAATAATAGGATGACGTAAATAGCTATATTAGTTTTTGTATTTAATAAATAATAGGTAATATGAATATTTTTTTTTATTAGGTTAATTATTCCGCTATAAAATATAACGAACACTCTTACTCTTGTGGTATATCGGTATAAAGTAGCTGACGTGCTATTCCAGACTATAATCCGTCAGTGAACCAAATTTTAGATCCTTTCAGTCATTCTGACGTGATTGAGTACCTAACAAAAATTTCATCCATCCTAAATTGGCATTTATAATATGTATTAGTAGGATAATCAGTATTAAGATTATCAAGAATGGCAACCCTAGCGGAGTACAGCGAAGCACGAGAATGGTTAGCGCAAAATTTTACCGATTAATCATATTAGATTCGGAGCTGTGAGCCCGCGGCGCCGTATTCGTAGTCAAGGGATTCAGTTACGATTCGGACCCCGCAATATTGGCTTGTTTTCTAGTAAGGTAGTCTATTGAGCAAGTCTTTTAAGAAACAGTTTTTAAAGTTCCATAGTTAAAACGGGCTTCTTCTTATCGAATGGGCTTGAGGCATACCCTATTGTTGAAATTTCTCAAGTCATACAGAAGGCCAACTTGACTCAACGACTACCACAACGTGATAACGTGATAACCGAGCCCAACGGTTTCACGTGCCTTTCGAAGCACGGAGACGCTCGAGAATGAAATTTCCACAAAATTTTGTGTTTGAGTGCTTCTTCCATCCAAATATCTATTCATTCTTACTTTTGCATTTATAATATTAGTAAAAACGTATATTTTTGTAAGGCGAAAATACAAGTATCCGCTAATTGCACGTTTCTCTCGGGAAACAGTGCTGGTTCTCTAGTATAATTTAGTTGGACTATGCATATGTGACGGACTAAGAGGGTGGCGCCCCCGTGCAGTCAGTCAGTGCACAATACTCGTGACATTAATGACAAACGCACGCTCCTAGACTATGTCCATCACGTAGGGTTGTCACACAAATGTAAAATTAGTATTTCTTATTACTGTGATTCGGAATGTTTTTGTTTTATTTATTTTTTGGTATCTAATCTATATTTCGTCAACGACAATAAATTCATGTTTAGAAACGAAACGAATTCTTGCGTAGCTTTATCAAGAGCGCTTTGGCCAGATATTGTCTTTTTTATTTATTTTCTACCATCATAGGATGCAAGCCCGCGAAGTCTTCATCATCATCACCATTTCAACCCACAAACGTCCCAATACTGGGCACGGGTATTCTCCAAAGAATGTGGAGGGAATTTAGCCTCCTATACCACGTTTCGAATTTTCTTTTTCTTGCAGTGCTCTTGTCTACATAAGGTTCCTAAGTCGCCTTTTACGACACCCACGGGTTGAGATGGGGTAGTGACATTATGTATTCTTAATCCATCACTACCACTACATGGATAGGTCGTACAGGAATAAAAAAATGCTACTAATAATCGCCAATACCTACCTCCGATCCCACCCTAAACCAGTCTCATCCTATGAACAGATAAGAATCAACCCCATAAATCATCGCCATAGTTTCACGCCGAATTAGCACGGAGAAAGAATTTGGACTAATAAAAAGCAATTTTATACCCGACTGTGCAACTAGCGTATTGTGTTTTATCGTGAAGGGAATGACCCCTCTTTTATACATATTGATTAGCCGCTGTATGAATGAATCGCGGTAATGTGTTACCGTTTAAAAGTGTAATAATTGTGTTATCATTGAATATTTTTCTTTTCTAAGACAACTTCCGTGTTGACAAAGCCGTGTCCCCCCCGAGAATACAATTTAATATAGAATTAACGTACACAAATGCACCTAACTTCAGAACAATTTATTTCGCCTTATAGTATCTTCCGGCACAAGATCGCTCGTTGTGGCGGAAATTAGGTGAGGCCTATGTTCAGCAGTGGACATCATTGGGCTGATATGATGATGATGATAGTATCTTCCTCGGGTTTTAACGAATATACAAAAAAAAAATTTTTTTTTTCTTTCGGAACAAGGAACGAACAAAAATAAGCCCTGTGTCGCACCCCGACTCGAAACAAATATCTTTTAATCACACAAATATTTGCCTCATATGGACATCGAACCCACGACATTTGCACCGCGATGTTATCTTTACCACTACGTTACAAACAGTCAATTAATAAAAATTAATAAAGTTATTGCCCGGTTTCTGAACCAACAAGTAAAAGTTATTCATCGATTAGGTATAGTATAAGTATAACCTGACTGAATATAGAAGTAAAACAATAGAACTCGTTTTTTCATACAACTGTCATTTTTAATTTGTTTAAGTTATATTATATCCTATCAATTTGTATTTTTTTAACAAATTATAGTATTAATTTTAACTAACTTAAATAAAAAAAAAAAACAATATTTTCAAGCTAATACAAAAAAAAACAAAAAAAAAAACATGAAAAAGTATCAATATATATCCTATCAATAAGTTTTAGTTCACAATCTGGTCATTTAAGATTAAAATAATATGGTTTAATAAGTGTTAACACTACAAAAAATAACTACCCTCGTATATCGACGTTGACATATGCACACTCGAAATGGCGCGCGCTCGCCACGTGCCGCGGTCCAACTTGTTAGCTTAAATAATTGTCAATATGCCACATTAATTTGTGTCAAGTACACTCATTGAGATACAGCTAGACTGATTCACAATGTGGTCTATATTGACCTCCAGGGTCGTATATCTGTGAGGGATCCGTGCGAAAAAGAGTTTCAAAAGTGGCGATCTGTAACAGAATATTGGGTTAAAGTAGAGAGTAGTTCTTTTTTGGAAATATAAATCTTATTACAATGATTCAAAACTCTGTTTTAAACGTAACAAAAATCTGCTCTCCTCTCCGAGCAGGTCTGTGTGAACGGACCTTTAAGGGTAGGCAATGCCCTCGTGTGATAATGATGCTGCTGGCCAGTTCTGGTGATACAGACGTCCATAGGCTAAGGTAACACCTAGCTTCTTTACCATGCATAGTATAAAAAAATTAAGATAAGTAAGTGTTAATCCAAGATGTCAGCTACCTCCATACTAAATTTTAGCAAGATTGGTCGAGCCGCATATGAGTGAAAGAGTAAAAAACACTAACACACGCAAATTTTTGCCTTTATAATATTAGTGTGAAGTATTTGTCTCTGTTAAAATTGTTATAATAACAGTATCTTGTTAATTACAGTAAGGAATTCCATAAAAAAAAATATTAAAAAGTTAATGAAAATATTGCTTTTCAATAACAAGTATCTTTCTTGGAAAAACGCGAATTTTCACAAAAAAAACTTGCATGATTACGGATACCTGCCGAGGGAAGAAAAAATGTTTACAGAAACAAAAATGTTTATTTTTCAATGTAAATTTACAGATATTCAGTTATTAAATTAGCAAACGCTACATTCAGGCATCGTAGGCATAGGCATAAAAATTTAAGATTAAAAAAAAAAATTAAAGTTATGTTTAAGTTAAATATTAAATTTAACACTACAAATAAATAACAAACATCAGGCTTAACTATTTAAATCAAAAAAATCAGACAATAAATACATTTTTCAATTAAAAACTTGTAGAACGGGGTGGCGAGGCAAATAAAAGGCGTCGCTTGATATTACTGCTTTACTAATCACAATTAATTACTACAGACTATCTCCTCGTTCCTATGAGACCTAACTAGGTAGATGCTCATAAGGGGGCGAGAGGATTTTCACTAGAGTGAGACACTAGTATGCTCAAGCAGTGGTTGAGGCATATAGCGTGCAGATATCTAGCTCCTACCCAATCACACAGAAACCTTAGCCGGCTGTTGGTGTCATTCACTCACAGAGAATCTTAACACCGACTTCTAATTTTTATACTAGCGCCATCTGTTAGACAATGGTTATACTACTGTTTACAACTTCTTTAAAAATATTTTTTTACCATTTGAGTTGTCACTTATTATATATTCAGATCCTTTGTTTCTAATGACAAGTTTACATAGACGCTTAGGCTGTTGGTTGTAATAATTTAACTGGTCTTTTTCTTTAGTATTACGTGTCTTTTTACATTGCAAGGTGAATGCGATCGATGCTTTAGGCTTGTGTGGTGTGAGTGTTGAAAAAAGTGCGATTTCTTTTTATTATTAAAATACCCGCCTCCGCCTTTGTGGGTATGTCGGTAAATAGTAGCCTATGTGCTATTCCAGACTGTAATCTATCTGTGTGTCAAATTGTATACAGATCAGTCTAGCCGTTCTGGCGTTATTGAGTAACAAACATACTTCCATATAATTCATTTATTTATAGAAAAATCTGCAGTGATCTCGGGAACTGAATTCTACGAAAGTTGCATATCAATTTCAAGGCAAATTATATACATATTAAAATTAAATCACGAATACTTTTATCTGTTTTAATTTTCGTAATTAGGGTTCCGTACCTCATATTGCTTAATTGTACGGAACCCTTCGCCGGTTTTTTTTCTGTTAATTTTGACTTTCTTGTTACCGCTTCTTCAAAAAGTTTCTAACTTGCGGCACACCCAATTTCTTTGTTGTTGGCAGTATGTAATTTACCCATTGCAAAGAGACAGCCAATAATTTCATACGAAGTTCTAACAAATTATACGCTTACCTACCTTATGATACTTTATAATAGATACCGATCAATTCTGTAAATGGGTATACCAACTATCCGTTGGATTTCTGGGGTATATGATATTATTACCCTTTTCAGCCAAATTGTTAGCATCAAATATTATTAGATTTTAATAAATGTATACAAGAATTACTAATTTATTAGCATAAGATTGTCGCGCCATATTCTGTTTTCCAAGCTATTCGAACTGTTAGGCGGAAGAAAACGATTATTTGGTGGCAACACTAAATTGCTGCAGTACCTGTAGCACACCACTATGATGATTCTAGATTGTCTCTGACTTTTCACTTTTGCGCGGGATCATGGAATCATCGTTTCTAGGTAATTCTATTAAATAGTTTTAAAACTAGTGTTTTATAGACTCTACCTTATTAGAGACGCTATGATTTCTTCAGGCTTAGCACTAAAATATAGAGCTCTGAGTGTCCTCTAAACATTGCACCCGTGCTATCCCTCCTACCACGTTCAAACAACCGGACAAACAGTAATGTTATACATAATTATTGTTATTAGCGAGTGTCCCCTCATCGCACTGCGCCCTGTAATTTGTTGAGATGCGCTTGATAGATTATTCAAATAATTTCAGTTTGGTTATTATACTAAAACACGTCTTTTTTTAATTGGACACAAATAGAAACACCCCTATGATAATTATAACCTTTTTTACACATGATACACAATATTCAATAGTTCCTCATCAAATCTTATCAATATTCTTACGAAATACTGTTCTTTTATTGTTGTTTTGTGTATATGTCAAATCAAACGGTTATTTACAAAAATAATGTGATCTATTTACTGATTGTGCCATTGTAAGACCAAGTATGTAATTAAACTAGTTAATTTCAAATATTTTAATGTATTTTTATATAATTTAATCATAATTTTATGATAAAATACAAATATTAAAAAGTCTGTAATTGAATCGTTCGATGTGACGTCACTTGTTTACCACCGGCTATAAAAAGCCGACGCTCCGCCGTACTCGGCACATTCACTCCGGAGCAGTCACACCGAACGGACCTAAGTTAAGTAACCTGTTATACTTTGTAATTTCCTAATATGTTTTTGATGTTGTGTATACCTTAACTTGTAATTTGCTGTATGATATTTTTATGTCTATAAAATAAATTGTTAGACTAATCTGCTTGTTGAAAAATTCATGAATACTCTTTACAAATAAATGCCTACTAAATAGCTAAATTCCAATCTATTTCAATTACCTGAATTTATATAAATAAACTATTTGTCCCTATGTACGTCTATTATTTTTTTTAATAAGTTCAAATGAAATTATCTCACATCAGAAGTGGGATCGGAACCTATTTTATACATTGTTGTTTTAATTTTATTTTTTTGTTAAAAAAAAAAAAACTTACAGATGGAGACTGCCCTGGTAGAAAACCTGCTAAAAGCCATCCGTGATGCTGTAACTGTTAACCGCAGTGAAGATGATGTTGTGCTGCCGCCGTTTGATCCGGAAAAGAACGACAACGGTGCTGAAAGCTGGTGCAACAACATTGACATCATAGCCAGGGACCGTGGATGGAGCGGCGTTACTACTGTCAGCAAAGCCGGTAAGGCCCTTAAGGGCTCTGCTCTGTTATGGTTTGAGACCTGGGACCCAGATGAGGGTAGAACCTGGGAGAACTTTAAGACATGTATCAAAGATTTGTACCCCGAGAAAAAGAACCTGTCGGAAAAACTTTCAAAAGCTGTACTTTACACCTCAGACGTAGCAGAAACCTATTGTGAATACGCTAGGGAAAAGCTAAGGTTATTACGTAACACTAAAGTCACATTTTCTGAAGGACAGTTGGTAGAGCTTGTTTGTGGAGGTATATCGGATATTAATATTAGGATGGCATCGTTTAACAGCCGCGTTAACAGTACGTCGGAACTGATATCTCTTTTTACAAGCTATATTAAAACCCCCAGAAAACGCCCATCCGAAACTAGTAACGTAACCTCGACTATTAAGCGTCTTAAGTCTGAAAATCCAAACTCTTTCAAGCCTACTTGTTTTCAATGTAATAAAACTGGTCATGTTAGATCTCAGTGCTTCAAAAATAAAAAAGATGTCCCAAATTCTGAAACGCCTAAGATTCAATGTTCTTACTGCAAAAAGGCTGGTCATGATGAAACGATTTGTTTTTTTAAAAAGAGAGATGCGACAAAAAATGATAAACCTAATAGTGTCAATTGTTCCACAAATGGTAATTTATCGCTTACTGATGTAAAAATTTGTGAAAGACCAATTAAAGCTCTAATAGATTCGGGTGCTAGTTGCAGTATTTTGAAACGATCAATTGCGGACAGTTTTGGCCGAAGGCTAGAACCCTGTTCGAGATCATTAAAAGGAATAGGAAATGGAATGATTAGCATCTCCTCAAAGATTAGTTTACCTGTCAGATTTAGTAACGACCATTTAGAAATCGAATTCTGTGTAGCTAATGACCCAGATTGCCATTATGATTGTTTGATAGGCAGAAATGTTGTTCAGAATCCAAACGTAGCTATTGTTTTAGACTCCAGTGGTTGTAGATTGGAACGAGTAAACTATACAGATTCAGTTAATACTATAAATTCTCTTAGCAATATAGATAATCATAATCAGGATTTAGTGGAATTAACAAGTCATCTTGATTTAAACCTACAGCATAAAATAAAACATATTTTTGATAAATTTCCTAAAGTGTTGCCAAATTCTAACTATATCAGTACAGTTAAAACAGGTGAAATGACCATCAAGTTAAAAAGGGATGAAGTTGTTTATTATAGACCATATAGGCTAGCATCCACAGAAAAAGAAAAGGTTCAGGAAATTATTTCTGATCTTCTTAAAAAGAATATAATTAGGGAAAGTCAGAGTCCATTCGCAAGCCCAGTCCTTTTAGTAAAGAAAAAGGATGGTAGCGATCGCCTTTGCATTGACTATAGGGCTCTGAATAAAATTATTGAAAAAGACAGATACCCGCTGCCCTTAATCGAAGATCAAATTGATAAACTAGGAAATGCAAAATATTTCATTTCTATAGATATGAAAAATGGCTTCCACCAAATCCCTATAAAGGAGGAATGTATTAAATATACTGCTTTTGTTTCCCCTGATGGGCATTTTGAATTTCTTAAAATGCCATTTGGTATCTGCAACGGCCCCTCTGTTTTTCAACGGGCCATTAATAAGGCAGTTAAAAACCTAAAATTTCTGTTAGTATATATCGATGACTTGCTGATTCCATTTTCCGAAATAGCACAGGGTTTAGAATACCTTGAACAAACTATTCAGGCTCTATATTTGTCGGGATTTACTATTAACTTAAAAAAATGTAAGTTTTTCGTTCAAGAAATAGACTACTTAGGTAGACATATTTCTAGTGACGGTGTTAGGCCGAGCAATGAAAAAGTTAATGCTTTGACCAACTCCCCAGTCCCAGGTACAGTGAAAGAAGTCCGTCAGTTCATGGGACTGGCAAGCTATTTTAGAAAATTCATACCTGAATTTGCATATCGTACTGCTTGTATTACTAAACTCACTAAAAAGGACCAGAAATGGCAATGGGGACCCGAACAAGATACGGCTCGAGAGTACATCATAAAACATTTAACTTCCAAACCACTATTGAATATATTTAACCCAAAGTTAAGAACTGAACTGCACACAGATGCTAGTAGCATAGGATACGGTGCTATACTTTTACAAAAAGAGGATAAACAATGCCGTGTCATATCATACTTTAGTAAACGTACTTCTCCAGCCGAATCTAAATACCCCTCGTATGAATTAGAAACGTTAGCCATTTTTAATGCTCTGAAACAATTTCGGATTTATTTACTAGGTTTAAATTTTACTATCGTTACGGATTGTAATTCCATCAAATCGACCATGACCAAAAGAGATATTTCCCCTCGCGTAGCAAGATGGTGGACATATATGCAAGATTTTACGTTTCAAATTGTATATAAAAAGGGTAAATTCGTTAGTCACGTTGATTATTTCAGTCGTAATCCTGTCATAACACCTGCAGAATCATCAGAGGTAATTAATATAATTAATGAACCAGATTCTCCACCATCTTGGCTACACTCGGCACAAAATAGCGACCCAGAGACACAAAATCTTTTAGAGAAGGTTAGGACCGGTGATACAGATACAAACCGATATATAATCAGAAATAGCTTGTTGCTTTATAAGAATGAGGATGGCGATCCACCTAAATTTTTCATACCAAAAGGCTATCGACTCAGTTTATTGCGGTTGTTCCATGACGAAAATTGTCACGTTGGCTATGACAAAACCCTACACAAAATATCCGAAAGCTTTTGGTTTCCTAGTCTAGCTGCTTTTACAAAAAAATATATAAGGCATTGTTTAGTGTGTGTAGGGGGTAAAAGTCATTCAGGCCCGAAACAAGGCTTCCTCCATCCTATAGAAAAAACATTACCATTTCACACGTTACATTTAGATTGTACAGGACCATTTAGTGTATCTTCCGAAGGTTATAAACATGTTTTAATAATTGTTGATGGTTTTACCAAATACTGCATACTCAAACCACTTAAAACGCTTAACGGTCAAGAATTAGTCTCAATCTTGCGAGAGAACTTAACTTTGTTCGGTACACCTACTATGATAGTAACTGATAGAGGCACTAATTTTACTTCTGATCACGTACGATCATTGCTTAGAGATATGCAAATAAATCATCATATGATAGCCACGGGTACCCCTAGAAGCAACGGCCAAGCTGAAAAATATGTTGGTACTATAATTAATATGCTAACCACTACTGTTAACGATTCTTCAGAATGGCCAAGCGTTTTGTGGAAAATACAATTGTCTTTAAATACTACAATACAAAAATCAACAGGTTTTGCACCAATAAGGTTATTAATTGGTTGCAACGGAAATATACCTCCAATACAGGCTCGCCTAGACGAAATACAGGATAATGATTCCGTTCAAATCATTGATGCTGAAGCTGATAGGGACTTAGCTAGGCAAAATCTTAAAGAGGCTGCAGAACAATATAAAAAACGATTTGATAGTACTCGTAGAAATAATTTAGTCTTCAATATAGGTGATATAGTCTATGTAAATCAAAACCACAGAAGACATGACAAATTAAGTCCTAAATTCAAAGGCCCTTACGAAATAATTGCTATTTTAGAGCATGATAGAATTTCTTTGAAGGGGCTTAACACATTAAGGAATCTTACTGTGGCAAAAGAAAAATTAAGGCTTTGGCCCGGAGAATGGGTCGAACAAAATTCTTATTTTGAGGAGTCCCCATAGCTCCAGCAATATTAGCCATGATAGATTATTATTTCTTTGTTGTTATATTTTACTTTATGCATTATTTAATTTTTCATGTATACTTAGGAATATTTGTAAATTGATAATAGCCATTGTTTATAATTTGTGTTCAATTAACATTAGATGTTTAAAATAACATACATTTCAACAAAACAATTTTTATATATTACTGCTGGTCGGTCACTGCCCTGATATCAGTCTGAAATTCACGCGCAGCAGGTGATAGGACTGATATGTCAAGGCCAGAGACTATTGTATGAACTGCTGGTCAGCCACTGCCCTGATATCTTTCTGAAATTCACGCGCAGCAGGTGATAGGACTGATATGTCAAGGCCAGAGGCTATTGTATGAACTGCTGGTCGGCCACTGCCCTGATATCTTTCTGAAATTCACGCGCAGCAGGTGATAGGACTGATATGTCAAGGCCAGAGGCTATTGTATGAATTGCGAGACTTTTTGAAAATGATTATAATTAGCTTGGTACTTCGAGAGCGAAGTACAGGTCAGTCTGGCCGTGATAGATTATTCAAATAATTTCAGTTTGGTTATTATACTAAAACACGTCTTTTTTTAATTGGACACAAATAGAAACACCCCTATGATAATTATAACCTTTTTTACACATGATACACAATATTCAATAGTTCCTCATCAAATCTTATCAATATTCTTACGAAATACTGTTCTTTTATTGTTGTTTTGTGTATATGTCAAATCAAACGGTTATTTACAAAAATAATGTGATCTATTTACTGATTGTGCCATTGTAAGACCAAGTATGTAATTAAACTAGTTAATTTCAAATATTTTAATGTATTTTTATATAATTTAATCATAATTTTATGATAAAATACAAATATTAAAAAGTCTGTAATTGAATCGTTCGATGTGACGTCACTTGTTTACCACCGGCTATAAAAAGCCGACGCTCCGCCGTACTCGGCACATTCACTCCGGAGCAGTCACACCGAACGGACCTAAGTTAAGTAACCTGTTATACTTTGTAATTTCCTAATATGTTTTTGATGTTGTGTATACCTTAACTTGTAATTTGCTGTATGATATTTTTATGTCTATAAAATAAATTGTTAGACTAATCTGCTTGTTGAAAAATTCATGAATACTCTTTACAAATAAATGCCTACTAAATAGCTAAATTCCAATCTATTTCAATTACCTGAATTTATATAAATAAACTATTTGTCCCTATGTACGTCTATTATTTTTTTTAATAAGTTCAAATGAAATTATCTCACACGCTCTTTTAGGGGGTGCACTTTTGGAGTTCATTCGTATTTACTAGCAACGCTACATCTATCCGTGTAATAACGGATTAAGAATACATAATGTCACTACCCCATCTCAACCCGTGGGTGTCGTAAAAGACGACGAAGAGAGTAAGTAACCTTATGCAGACAAGAGCACTGCTGCTGCACCACTTTACACGCTACCCAAATTGTAAATTACAAAAGATTGTAACTATCCATTGTTTTAAAAAGAGTGGCGTGAATTTCTTGCCAGTTCTTCTCATAGTTCCACCCCGTCAGCGAAGTGTTCGTAGGCAAATTTGCTGACACTACTTTTCGGATAACCTGTTACATTCTGATCTTGTGACTTTCATAAGTGTTACCTTGTAACCTAGATGAATAAACGAGATTTCATTTCACTGCAAGAAAAGGGAAATTCCAAACAAATCCTATTCTAACCCGAATGGCTAGCGGAGGGAAACCATCCCCTGCGTTTATGGGTTGAAATGATGATGATAATAAGCAACGCAACGTCCACCGCCCGCTAGGAGCCGAACAAGCCCTGTGTCGCGGGGACTTCACAAACATACAATTAATGGACACAAAGTTCGGACTCGAAACAATCATAAAAGAATTACACAATTATTTTCACAATTTATTTTTCACGATGGAATCGAAGTCACTTAGACGCCGACTCCTTAACCACTACGCCACGGTGACAGCCTATAACTAAAACCTTTCCATCAAAATAATACACAACGAAGAGAGTACAAAATCCTCTCATTACTTGAAAAGGTTCTTCTCCTGCGAACAAAAGCTGATGGCGGCCATAACTGGAATTAATGCGGTTGTTTAATAAATATCTACCCTCCACTAACGGTCGCAATTATAGAATTAATTTGAATAATTCGCGCCAAGCCTTTGGCTTAATTTGCGGGTAGATGTAGAAATTGCTTTTGTTGTGTGCTTATGTGTTTAGAAAGTTATGTTTACTTTGAATTTTTGACTACCCGCGAATTTAGAAGTATTATATCTCTCCAATATATTTGTCGATGGGTGGGGGAGAATGAAAACAATGTTGCCACTCTCTTTCATCTCCAAAATATTGTAAGAAATAAGTAAGGAAAATCTTGCAAGAGCAACTTATTATTATTATTATTATTATTTAAAGTTTCTATTAAGGTACTTTAATTATAATGGTTTGCAGCACTAAACTTTGAACTACCTACATCCTTAATTTTTTTTTGCAGCGATATCGAATCTGTGTCTCACGTCAAGTCACGTCGTAGTGGTTTTAACGAGCGTGAAATCAACCATTACGACACGTGCAGTCCAGATTATACTATCGATTAATGTAACTTTTTCAATTTGATCCCCTGCAGGGATGGATGTCATTTTGAATAGCTCCCGCTCGGTGTCAATTGTAGTGAGTTGTGTTGTGCCGTCGTCTCATAACAAAAGCCACCCTCAGTACTGAGCAAATGTATAATCTAATTTGTGCAGGGGGACGAGAATTTTTACGAGAAAATATGTTTTTCATAATAGATAATACATTGACTTGTTTAAAAATCCAAGACGCACATTCAGATAAAAAAATGGCGCTCAAAATAGAGCTCAAAAAGGGTTCAATTGTCACACAATTGTTTCGCTGTCATGAGGTGTGAACGTCAAAAAGTTATACTGCTTTATAATTAATGTTTTTTAAAAGCAATTGTAACGTGTATTAGGTAAGACTGATTTAAAAAAAAAAACTATTTTGTAAAAATGTAATTGTAACTTGATGGTACGAATATATCAGAGACAGTTTTGAGCGTGACTTGACTGTGCATCTAGCGGGGGAAACCCCGAATTTTTGTATATCAATTAGTAAATAGGAAAATGTTAATAAAATAAAATACTATATTACTGCTGTGCAAGATGTCCTGAGTTCGAGTTCGATTCTCAGGTCGGCTAAAAATGGTTTTACGTTTTTCTCAATATCAACCCGGGGTTTGGCAAGGCGCCCGGTCAACGATAATAGGCTCGCCCCCCCATTACATGAGATCTAAGTACCTAACATAGCTGCTAAAATGTGGGTGTGTACACCTCTGCCTATCCCTTCGGGGATAAGGCGTATCGCTATGTTTTTGTAGTAACGTATTTGTAAATATCTCACCTAGTACGTATGTAAAATTCCTTATCACAATGTTTATACGAGTTGTACATACTACCTCATAGAAACTACCGGATTTCAATGAACCTAGTTGGTTTGTTATAGTTTAAAAGATTGGATAGTTAGGTACCAATAGGACTGTTGTCTGCACGTAAAAATGCGGGCTCAGAGGCGGATTATGGCTCGTCTGCCGTGCCCTTCTAGTATTCATATAAAAAGTTAGTGTTTTTACGGGGTCTTGGCTAAACCCAGCCCCTTAACCTAGACAGCAGAAATTGTGTACAAATTTGTTTTATAATGTAAAAAATAAACAAATTTAAAATTTCTCACACTCAAATGTAATCAGAAATAAGATGGAGAGGATTTACTAAGAAATAATGCACTTTCCTTCATAGCAAAGTGTAACTAAAATGATATTATCTTTAAGAATATAATTAATATTTCTGGCGGCAGTTTTTTTTTTAACTGAGCTCAAATCAGAGATATTACTGATCAAAATTTTCTAACAACACTACATAACGATTATTTAATGTAGTCCAGGACCGTTAAACCAACATTTTTAAAAAGGGTTTAGTGAAAAGGTGGCCATTTAATTTTAATCCCATCGTATTGCTACTTTGTGGGGTGTATTTTTTATTATTATAATATTATTGTCATACGGGTCATAGAATACGATTATATTGTTACTTTAAATTGCTTTTCGAACTATTAAATCTCAATGCGTTGCGGATTTATTTTATTTTTTGTGGTCCCATGTTGGGCGCCCAAAATAATATTGAGTTGAATTGGTTTAGATTTGAGTACCTAGAATATAATACTCTTTTTTTAAATTTTATTACTATTAATTATGTTACTTTACAATATATGATGTAATAATAATTATATATGATTAATATTTTTTACCAATATACGAGCGAAAATTTTAAGTATTTATAATAATAATATTTCTTCAATAAATTTTAGTTTATAAAGAAATTAATGGCATAACACGTAAACCAAGCACTTCGAAGTTCGAGGAACGCGCGAGTGACAACAGAATAAAAAAAATATATAATCGTTTATGTTCTAATGATATCATTTTATTGCAGTCACAGAAAAGGCCGGTTATCAATCACCTTATGGGGGAATGGACAATGGAATGGTGAGTTTTTTTTTACCCTAATGTTTTTGTTTAACCTTCGGCGGAAGGTGTTATGATGACTTAAATGTGAAAGTCTATCCTAGCCTATCCTAGTCTATCCTAGCTGCTATCATACCATTTTTATTAAAAAAGTTTTTTTTTGTGATTTTATAATTTTATTTACAAAATTTTAAACTCTCACAAAATTTTATTTGCAATATTTTAACAAATTCATATATTATGTATTAATGCATGTTACGACTTTTGTGATATTTGTTTTATTTTATAAAAAAACTGAATTAAAAAAGAATACTACTCCCATTTTTTTCTACACAATCGGTAAAATTGTTAAAACACCCATGTCCGCGAAAAACTAGTAGCAAATGTAATATTTATAACTCCTTCGTATATAAGTCAGCAAAAAAAGGATACAAATGTAAATACGAGATAGGAAGATATGAGAGGTTCTGGTTTTGCTGACCGTACCGTACGTATACGCACAAAAAAGGTTTTTGTACGAGAATCGAATAAATCATTGTGTGTATCGGAATATATTTATATTTGGTTTATAGGAAATGGAGATTTTTGAATACGTACCGATTCGTATTATTAAACGTGTTTTGGGGTCTGTCATCATCATCATTTCAACCTGTAAACGTGCCACTGCTGGGTACAGGTCTCCTCTATTTTGTTTTGTTTTAGACTGTCACCGTGGCGCAGTGGTTAAAGTGGTCGCCTCGCCACTACATCGCCGTGTTGGGTGACGTGGGTTCGATTCCCACACGAGACAAATATTTGTGTGATTCATAGATATTTGTTTCTAATCTGGGTGTACTTTGTGTCTGTTAGTTTCATGTTTGTAAAGCTCCCCGCGACACAGGGCTTGATCCCTAGTGCGGGCGTTGTCTTTTAAAAAAAAAACAAAAAAACAAAACAAACTTTATTGCACACAAGAAAATAATAAATACAATTACAGTATATACAAAAAGCATGTACAAAGGCGAGCTTAACTCAGAATTGAGTTTTCTTACAGCAAACCTTAGAGTGTAGAGGAGATAAGCGTAAAGAAGAGAGCATTAATGAAGTGTACAACTAAAGAGAGAAATAAAGAGGATGAAAGTAAAATAGAACGAAAAGTAGAGGAAAGGATTATTATATTATTGTGGTACGAATACCACTATGCTATATATATATTAAATAGAATTTAATTTTGAAGGGAATTTAGTCTAAAATATCACCAGAATCGCTTCATTTATCTGACGTCAGGTAAATGAAGCGATTCTATTGGTTCATGATAAACATCGTATCTTCCCACATCTCTGGTGGAAAAGCAGCTTAAGGAGAAAGCTTATATGCTTATATATAGCAGACAAGAGCACTGCGAGAAAAAGAAAATTTGAAACAATTCCTATACCAACCCGTCTGACCAGCCGTTTAAAAAGAGTGGCGTGAGTTTCTTGCCAGTTCTCCTTATAGCTCCACTACGTCAGCGAACTGAGCGGCAAATTTGCTGACACTAGTTTTTGGATAACCTGTTACATTCTTAACTTGTGACTTTCATAAGGTTACTTTGTAACGTAGATGAATAAACGAGATTTCATTTAATTAAATTCCCTCCAAAATATTTGCAGGAGACCCGTGCCCATTGGGATGTTTATGGGTTGTTATGATAGAAATAGGATTTACAAGACATCTCATCTCATCTCCGTTTGTAACTCCGAGCAACAACCTATCCTATCTGACGACAGTTTATCGGCTATTTATGATATGCGAACAAACCGGTACAGTTTCAATTGTCCTAGACAGAGCGACAGGTGGACAGAGAACAACAAAAACACGTCAGTAACGAGTTGGGTGATTGCTACGTAAGCAAGCTATTTGACCGGTTAATGCTTTGTAATTTAGTCCTTTTTTGATTAAAACCTGTGAGGTTTCCCTTAACATGCTGTTTAGTTAACTTCTCTATGATGTTTCAAACTGTAACCAATTTATATATATACTAATATTAGAAAGCTATTATACACACCGGGAACTTCTTCTTTTTCGGTCTTGACTGGTCTCTGTACCAGGGTGGGGGATCAACCATGAGTTGCAAAACTGAGTTTTGGTAAGTCTGGTATGCACTCCGCACCCTGGTCAGACAGTCAAGACAAAATACGTAAAATAAAAATTCGAATTTTGTTTTATATATTATATCAATTAAATTAGTTATAATAATTAAAAGTCGTATTACAAAGGTCAGAGATTATGTTTCTGGTTCCAGACGCAGAGATACGGACAAAGCCGTGTCTCTCTAATATAATAATATTCTACCACATTTACACAGCGCCATCTAGTCCCAAATGAAGCAATTATATTTGCTTGTGTTATGGGTACTAAACAACTGATATACTACTTAAATACATTTTTTTTTGTAAATACATACATAATATTGGTAAATTACACCCAGAAACAGAACAAACACTCATGCTCATCACACAAAGATTTGTCCTGGGTGGGGATCGAACCCACGACCTACGGCTTAGCAGTCAGGGTCACTAACCAATAGACCAACAGGCCAGTCAAAAATAAACTTTAAATTTAAGTAACGTCTCTGAGTACGGCAGAAAGTGTTGGATAGCCCATTTATCGAGTAAGGTTATAGGTTATATAACATCACGCTACGGCTAATAGGAACTGAGCAGTGGCCAAAAAAAAGAACGACGGGACGCTGACATACATCTTTCGCTTCTTCAACATTCATCAATCGATACATACTTGTCTGCTTAGAGTACTATTGAGCTGCCCTTTCATTAGAACGTTCCCATCGAATTAAATATAATAACTAATTCTGAAATTATTAAAAACAAGAGATATTTTAAGTAAACTCAACTAATTACATCACCGGGTCACCTTGGCTCTCTGCTGCCCCCCGTCGGCTCATAGCGTGAACTTTAATCATTAACATATCATACATACGTCTGTCCGTCCAATGATCATCTTATATGGTAAGTAATTAACAAAAAACAGTTAAATATGGCGGTTTTCTCTTAATATAGACGTATTTATTGATCGTAAAGTTTTGTTTTGTTTGTCTCTTTAATTATTTGACGCTGAGTTTTTAATTATTCGGTTTAAGAAGTATTTATTCTTGTTAGCAAGTATACTGCCACATGTAGGGCCTGTTTCATCACCTTCTTATAAGTATCAAATACAAGTAAATTGACGGTCACCGTGGCGCAGTGGTTAAGGTGGTCGCCTCGCCACTACATCGCCGTGCTGGGTGACGTGGGTTCGATTCCCACACGAGACAAATATTTGTGTGATTCATAGATATTTGTTTCTAGTCTGGGTGTACTTTGTGTCCGTTAGTTTCATGTTTGTAAAGCTCCCCGCGACACAGGGCTTGTTCCCTAGTGGGCGTTGTCTTTTTTAAAGCAAAAAAAAAGTAAAAAGTAGTAAAAAAAATATAATAACCCGACCGCAAAAAAACAACAGATAAGCAACGCACTAAAAAGGCCGAAAAATGTTTGTAATTATTATTCCTGATAATCTCCATTTCATTCCCTTTATTTTGATACCATACTCGATACGTTTGGTTAAAAAAATATTTAACCACTTACATTTAGCGCTGAAAGCCCGCCGTTATGTTTTTTTAATTTTTTAATACCTATCTAAGGACACTTGGGTTTTTGTGACGAATCTAACGATACCTTAATTGACGATATCCATCCAGCCGTTTGGAAGAAACGTGGGAATAAACAAACATACAAGATACGCGCGAAAAACAATACTCGTCCTGTCAGTCGGGTAAAAATCTACCTGAGAAATTTTTTACATATTTTATATGAAAAATACGTCAAAAATCTGTCAACTAAGATTCATATAGGATATCTAGCACTTATTTGCCAGTGGTGAAACTGGCGTTTAATCATTTTGTTGATATAGAGGAGTTTGTTCTTTTTACCCGAACAAAGGAGGGTAATGTTTTTGTCTTCAAACTGTAACGGTTGCGATTGTTGCAGGTTCCATTCACGATTGCGTCTTTTATAACCTTTTTATCTCTTTCGATTACCTTTTCGTTGTTTAATTTTCATCATTTCAGCCTATCGCAGTTCACTGCTGGACATAGACCTCTATTAACACACACGATAACGCTGTCTTCCGCCTTGCGCATCCAGCCAGACCCAGCGACCTTTTTACCCGACTGACAAAAAGGATACCCTCCTTTTTGTCCATGTTTTTCGCGCGTACGTATGTATGTGGGCATTTCTGTTCCATTGTGACCTTCTGTAGCCTAAACGGCTTGGCTGATTTTAAAGTGTGAGATGTCATTAGATTTGTATTTTTTCCCCAAGTGTCATAGGCTATGTGACGTCAATAAAAAACCAATATGGCGGACGGTGGAGCCTATAGACCTTTTACTATTCTTCGAATTCATTGCTTTAAATTGATTGTCGGAGGCTACTTATAGGCAGTCGGGTTTTTGGTTTTATAAATTAATACTTGTTTTTTTCGTCGGTTCACTTAGCTTGAAGGCGTCCTAGGGCTTGCTGAGTCGCGGCCGCCACCACCGTGCATTGGTTCTTCGGCAGATGACCAGCTCACTGTCACTTCAGCTTACTTATTTTTCGAGCTATATTGGTAACTTTAGTACTTTGTATTACCTCGTTACGAAGTTTACAACTTGATATTGCTTCTTGCCAAATTTCATGATTCTAAATCAACGGGAAGTACTCTAGAAGTTATAGTTCTTGCGATCGTCGAAATACGGGACAAAAATGGAGCATAAATGGCCGAATCTTTTGATTGTGTTTAGTGTTTTATATATAGGTATATATCAGCTTGTTACTTCTACGGGTTCTTTAGCAAATAATGGTTCTTGACAGACGGACAAGAAACTGATTCTATAAGGGTTCAGTTTTTCTTCCACTTCTTCTTATCGTGTGGGCTTGATGCAGACCCTGGTGTTAGAATTTATCAAGTCTCCCAGAAGGCTTCCAACTTGACTTAACGACTACCACATTAAGTGGTAACAGGGACCAACGACTTTACGTGCTTCTTCCACTTGAGGTGCGGAACCAAAAAAAGTGAAAGTGTTTGCATCTTAACTATTGGAGCTCTGTCTCTGCCTACCCAATGATACACTAGCGTGATGTATAATACAAAAATCCCGCTATATCCTTAGCAGAGCTAATCCCGCGCATGTTAACAAGTTGTTTAACTAAATGTACCGTCGGACAAACATCTGCCCGTTCTACAACATTCCGGTGTCAGCAGGTAAGGTAGTAAGGGTCTAGACATGTAGTGTTAAAGTAAAGTAAAGTAAAATTTATTCAAGTAATAAGGTAAATATGTATAAACAGAACTCTTAAAAATAACTTAATGTAGGGAACAAAAATTTATGATTAGCCTGTACTAGGTAGTAAAAAAAAAATTTATGATTAGCCTGTACTAGGTAGTAAAAAAAAAAATTATGATTAGCCTGTACTAGGTAGTAAAAAAAAAATTTATGATTAGCCTGTACTAGGTAGTAAAACCTGTCCCGAGAAGAGGACGCGCCCGGCCGAGCGCGTCCGCCACGCCAGGACCAGTCGACTTTGGGGAAAGTCGACCGCGAGCGTTTTCTGGTGACGTGTGCGACGTGTGCGTGTTCCCGCACGTCACCGCCGGAGCTAAGCTCCGGCAGAGAGGGGGCCCGTAGCGGGCCATCGTCGCTGTGGTCGCGGACGAATGTTCCTGCGCTCCCGTGACCACAGCAGAGCGCGACGAGAGGAACACCTTGGGGTTTTAGTGGGTGCGAGCCCCACATAACCCCTCGGTTCTTTCCCCAAGACCGAGGGGTATGCGTAGTAAAACCTGTGCTACAGGCGATCTTAGTTCAAACACTCTTGTACTTATAATGTAGAGAGAACAAGAATTGTGTAAAAACTATATAAAAAAATCATGTGTTGGCTGTAATGTGACTGTTGCTATGGCAACCAAAAAATTACAAAAGATTGTAACTATCCATTTTTTTTAAAAGAGTGGCGTGAGTTTCTTGCCAGTTCTTCTCATAGCTCCACCCCGTCAGTGAACTGGTCGTAGGCAAATTTGCTGACACTACTTTTCGGATAACCTGTTACATTCTTGTGACTTTCATAAGTGTTACCTTGTAACCTAGATGAATACCTAAACGAGATTACATTTCATTTCAACTGCGTATACTCGGCTCGACCGTTTTCATCTTCATCATCATGTCAACCCATAAACATCGCACTGCCGGACACGGGTCTGCACCATAGAATGTGGAAGAAATTCAGCCTACTATACCACGCTGGCCAGACGGGTTGGTAGTGTTTGTTTTGAATTTTTCTTTTCTTTCAGTGCTCTTGTATGTATAATGTTACTCCCTTTTACGACACCCCCGGGTTGAGATGGGGTAGTGACAATACGTATTCTTAATCCATCACGACACGGATACCGACCGATTTGGATAGTTTATTTTTAGTTGAGTTAGTTATTATCTAGTTTAGTGGCAGACCTAAAACCCTTACAGCAATTTGAACACATCCTATGACAAGCAATCGGACATAGAAAGAAAACGTGTTTATTATTACTGCCTCGGTGGTGCAGTGGAAAGTATATACGACTGCTGTGCAAGAGGTCCCGGGTTCGATTCCCGGGTCGGGTAAAAATTGTATTGGGCTTTTCTATCATGAAATTCCAGTATTGAGATTTTCCCGGAGTTTGGTAAACAAATGTTCCCGGTAGATGACAATAGGCTCGCCCCCTATTTTATGGGACCAAACATAGCTGGTGAAATGTGGGTGTGAAACACCTCTGCTTACCCCTTCGGGGAAAAAGGCGTAATGCTATGTTATATTTATTATTATTAGATTGCATATTTACAAAACAAAAAATAATATAACTAATTGCCACCTTACGCCACGTGAAGGGTTATGATTTTCGGGACAAAGTTTATATGAAGGCATTATTAGTGTGGATTTTTAAATCCACGAGAATTTCGGGGAACTTGAAAATCCTGGGCGAACGGCTAGTTTTTAATATAAAACGGCTATTTAAAACCATCCGCTATAGTGTGTCCATGCCCTTAGCCAATAAGAATGAGAGCACACGACAAAGTTAATGGGGACGATGAGCTTTTGATAAAAGAAAAAGTAAAAGAAAATAAAAGATAAAAGAACCGGTTTTCGTGAGCGGTTATCTTCCATATACAATTATGATTTTTTATTATTAAAAGTTGTACGTTTTTTTGCAATCGTTTTTGTTTGGTGTGTTCCTGTTTGTTTCTGTATTGAGTGCGGGTTCGATGTCTAGAAAACAAAATGTGAGTTTAACAGCCAATGGTTAATGCCATGTTTCACCGAATAAATTATCATGCATGATAAATTGACCGAAACATAAGGTCCACTGCTCAGCTCCTGTTGGGCGTAGCGTGATGTTATATAGCGTTTAACCAACCAGCCGAAGAAACATACTATTTAGCTTTATAATATTAAAGTATAGAGAAGTTCTTCGGTGGTGCAGTTAGAAGTGCATACATCTGCTGGGCAAGAGGTCCTGGTTCGATTCCCGGGTCGGGCAAAAATAGTTTTGGCTTTTTTTTATCATGAAATTCTCAAAATCTGCGTGGAATTTTGAAACTAATGACCCCAAATGTATGCAATAGGCGAGCCTACTGAAATTTAACGGGAACGAAATTTTGAAATTTATTATAGCAGGGGAAATGTGGGTGTAATATATCTTTGCCTACCCCTTAGGGGATAAATGCATGATGCATGTTAATGTTCAAACAAAAAAAAGCATTTTCCTTACCCGGGAACCAAACTCATACACGTAATCACTTCGCCATCACACACTTACGCTGTGTCCCGAGAAAGTTGGCTCCGTGTATCTATTTATAAGAGCAGTGAAAGGCAATAAAAGGGGGTTGTAACGGCCTTAGGGGGAGGGGAGGTGGTTAGAGGAGGAGAGGAGGGAGGGGAGGTAGTAAGTTGCTTTTAATTCGCGGCGCTGTCTTTGTTGCCTCTTTAGTTTTGTTACATGTACAGTCGGTTACAAAAGTTATAAGTATGTGTAGTTGTTTCTAGCTAGTTGTTGCCCGCGGGTAAGCCCTATGGAGTCAAATTTAAAATTCATCCATTTAGATTACAAAGTAGGAGGGTTATGAAAGCTGTAAGTTTCGTTGCGTTATGGCACAGCAGGCGTGCCATAATAATTTGCTTGACACGACTCTCGTGTCATGCGCCACACATGACACGAGACTCGTGTCATTTTTTAAGTTTGTTTTTATTCGCCTAATTTAATATTTTGAAACGTATGTGTTGTTTTACAATTCGATCATGCCTACAGCTTTGTGCATATGTAAATTTTCACAGTTATTTTACGAAATATTTGTCCACCATTACAAATACAGATTTTCGAAAAAGGGCGTGGTAACGTATCGGTTCATTAATCCGAAAATATTGTTAGCCAATTTACCTACGATCAATTCGCTGACTGGATACTATCAGAAAACCTGACAAGAAACTTAAACCATATTATTCTGATGTATAAAAGCTACGTGATCAGATCTTTTAAATATTTTTCTCATCATAAGAAGCTTCGTAAAAGAGAATTAGCCGAATTGGTCCATCCGTTTTTAAGTAATGACGTGACCACGGGAGTAGGGATTTATATAATAGATATTACTTACCGTAAAATTTCTCCTAAATCCATAACATAACATAGCATCACGCCTTTTCCCCAGAAGGGGTAGGCAGAGGTGTTTCACACACACATTTCGCCAGCTATGTTTGGTCCCATGAAATAGGGGGCGAGCCTGTTGTCATCAACCGGGAACATTTGTATACCTGGCCTGTTGGTCTAGTGGTTAGTGACCCTGACTGCTAAGTCGGAGGTCATGGGTTCGATCCCCACCCAGGACAAATTTTTGGGTGATGAGCATAAAGGTTTGTTCTGTGTCTGGGTGTAATTTATTTATAATATGTATGTATTTACAAAAAAAAATGTATTTAAGTAGTAGGTATATCAGTTGTTTAGTACCCATAACACAAGCAAATATAATTGCTTAATTTGGGACTAGATGACGCTGTGTGAATGTGGTAGAATATTATATTATACCAAACTCCGGGAAAATCTCAGTACTGGAATTTCATGATAGAGAAGCCCAATACCATTTTATTAATTTATTTATTCTTTAATTGTCTATTTTATTTATATATATTATAACTGTAACTATTTTCGTTGATTAAGATGTCCGTCCTATTCAGATGGTCTTAGCAGAATACAAGCGCATTTTTAATTTCTTTCTCATAAAACTATTGTTCGCGTAGGTACCTGTATACTATCTTAGGGTCATAAAAGCGAGACATTTCGACTGACTAACTTCGCAACGTACGTACATACGTCTACAGTAAGTACTATCTCTAACTACGATATCGAAGTGGACAACAACAGTGGTAAAGATGATGAGCGTTTTGTAAAGTTTTTCTTTACCTAATCGCGCGGGGCTTTGCTCCCGTCGTTCTTTATTTGGCGACTGCTCAGTCCCTATTGGCCGTAGCGTGATGATATATAGCATATAACGTTCCTCGATAAATGGGCTATCCAACACTAAAATAATTTTGAAAATCGGTTCAGTAGATCCCGAGATTACCCCCTACAACGTTACAAACTCACAAACTCTACCTCAATATTAGTATTGATAAATTCGTGTAGTGACGGATTAAGAATACATAATGTCACTACCCCATCTCAACCCGTGGGTGTCGTAAAATCGACTAAGGGAGTAACTTGATGCAGACAAGAACACTGTGAGAAAAGGAAAATTCTGGCGTGGTATAGTAGGCTAAATTTTCTCCATATTCTTTGGAGGAGACCCGTGCCCAGCAGTGGGACTATGGGTTGAAATGATGATAAAGAGCAAAAGGGGTATATCATTTTATTTCTCTGGGTGAACTTCCTGCAGCGGTGTTTCCTGAGCGCTGACATGTCCTTCTTCAAACGAGGTTTAAAGAGAGCTATCCTCTCAAGGTAGGCAGTGGCTTGGCTGTGCCCCTGACACTCAACGTCCATGAGCGGCGGTAACCACTTACCATCAGGTGGGCCGTCTGCTCGTCTGCCACTTCAGGCAATAAAAAAAGGGAATCTACTACTAAGTTATTCTTATCATTCCTAAATAACTGAATTACACTAATATATTAAGAGCTATCCTACGTTTAAAGTGAACAAGAAGGGAAGGTTCTACACAATTACGTAGTTTTACTGCCCTGATGGAACGATACTCGAGCCCTTTACCCCTCCCCCCACATCCCTTCCCTACGTGTGGGGGTTGTAGGTATTTTACTTTCCTTCGTAAAAGCCGATGAACTTTCGCGTCGCTATTTTGTTAGAGCGAAAAATCAATCAACAGATATGAAGTTAGGTTTAAGTTAGGATTGGTAATAGTTCTGAAGTTCTGACTGTTTGACTGTTTAGCGTCTTGATAGTATTTAATGAAACCATAAAGTTGCATTAATAAATTAAGTGCCTCGGTGGCACAGCGGGAGTGTATACGACTGTGGAGGACTGGGTTCGATTCCCGGACAAATATTTGTGTGATATTTGTTTCGAGTCTGGGTGCACTTTGTATCCGTTCATTATGTGTTTGTGAACTCGTCCGCACACATACAGGGCTTATTCCTTAGTGCGGGCTTCGTTTTATTTAGAAAAAAAAAAGAATGCCGACCGGATTCAGTTAGGTAAGGGAACCATCTTCAGGGCGAGTGCGCAACTTTTGCCGTCGCGTTGCTTACGTGAGTGACCCTTTATATAATATTCAAATTATATCTACATCTCGCATTAGTTTTAATAAAAAAAACAAAAAGAAATTTTCTTATATCTCGCCTGGTTACTGCGGTATATCACAAAACCCCACTTTTGTATAAGTACCACACCTCACACAATCGCACTCAACAGTACGGCGTGGCGGCGACCTCGTGCGCGGCGTCGAACGGCCACCACCAACCAGACAGACGGCACCACCACCATCACCACCAACACCAGCACGCAGACGTCCCACCACAATGGGTGAGAGACACGATCTGTAGATGTTGTTGAATATGGCACGTGCTTATGTGTTGTTGTTGTTGTGTACCACGCTGATAGTTCGTATTTTTTTACACGTGTTTTTTTTTGTGTTGTTGTGCACTTCGCTGATTGTCGTGTTTTATTTGTCACGTGCTTTTTTTGTGTTGTTGTTGTGTACTATGCAGATGTAGAAACACTGTTTATGTTTGTTGTTGGTTTTGCCACGTGCTTTTTTGTGTTGTCGGTTTTTCACATCAGTTTTTTTGATGATTGTATACATATGTATGTAATGTACCTACTACACTGTCACATGTCTGGTATTTCTGTAGCTGTTTTAATTTTTTTATGTATGTTACTCGATTACTCAATATAACCGGAATGATTTGAAAAAAAAATTGATTATTGCTGTTGCTTTTGGCACCTGTTTCTTTGTGTTGTTGTTTTGTGGTCATAAACAAAACAACATAGGAACTTGCTCAAAACAGGTAAGCTATAAGCGAAAACGTTATTCAATATTTAGATATATTTGCTACTGTACTACATAATAACAAACGCCAGTTGTTGTTGTTGTTGGCACATGCTTTTTGTTCGGCCTCCTTGATATTATGTTCCTACGTAGACAGCACACAGAAGAATCACTGGCAAATAAGTGAGTAAACTATCTTTATAGAATTCGTGTTGTTGTTTTTACCCGACTGCCAAAAAGGAGGGTAATGTTTTTAAGGTCATGCTTTTACATACATTTTGTCAGAGTGGACGAAGTGATATGTGGTCATTTTAAATAATTGTCGTTTTGATACTGTGGACATTTTGATATAGTAGACATTTTGAAGTGGTTATTATGATACAGTTGATATTCTGATAGAGTGAACGAGATGGCCCAAAAGATGAGGTGGATATTTTGTAAAAAATTTATTTTATTTTTATTTTAGCGCTAATTCTTTTTGTACCCGATAGGTGGCGTTGTGCAACAGCGTCTGTCTAAAAAAATAAGTCGCAATTGCTAAACTCATACTCTCGATAATATTATTAATCACTGTTACGAACAAAGTGTTACAATTAAAACAATGAATTTAGTAATTACTACGCAGTTATCGGTGAGACGTGACTTATCTGTTTGACACACTGTACTCGAACCTACTACCTACTGAGTTGAGGTGTTGCTAAACTTTGTTCGATGATACATCAGGTTAATGCGGAAAGGAGTACCTACTTCCGTATAATGCACTAGCTTTTTATGTCCCACTGCTGGATAGACATAAAGTAGACCTGAGGGTCTACTTTATCTTGAGCGCTGAGAGGGTTTTAGGCCATAATCCACACACGGCCTAATGAGGGTTGATGGATCACTAGTGGATCAGACATATTAATATGCTTAGAATTTCTTCTAGGGTTTGCGGTATTCCTCACCAGGTTTTTCTTCACAGTTAGCAGATGGTTCCGACCGCCTCACTTTCTTAGGAGTTATGACTGATATAACCAGGCATAACTACTTTTGACTGGTTAAGAGTTTTGACTGTAACTTACAAATTTTTCTGAAAAAAATGCCTAACTTACACAAAATAAACACTAGTGAAAACTGCCTCGGTGGCGCAGCGGGATGTGTATGCGACTGCTGTGCAAGAGGTCCCGGGTTCGATTCCCGGGTCAGGTGAAAATGGTATTGGGTTTTTCTGTCATGTATACCAGTATTTAGATTTTCCCGGAGTTTGGTAAACAAATGTTCCCGGTTGATGACAATAGGCTCGCCCCCTATTTCATGGAAACAAACATAGCTGGCGAAATGTGGGTGTGAAACACCTCTGCCTAACCCTTCGGGGAAAAAGGCGTGATGCTATATTATGTTATGTTCTTAAAAGTGAGTAGCGCCATCTAGTAAAAATTTGAGGCAACTTTACTGTCACCCTTGCTTTTCGAGTACTTAAATTTCAACATTGCAAAATATAACCACAGCAATGTGTCAAACTGCAATAAACGGTCACGTGTAACAAGACATGTCGACCACACGATACTAAACGAGTGACTAATTATGAAAAAAATTGTGTAAATTGTAAAGTGATTATAAACGAAACAGTTGTACACGTACTATTTAAATTATTTATTGAATGTTTACGTGTCTGATGCCAAATATAAAAGAATTGACATAAAACGTAGTTCGTGTCTCGCCTTTTATCTGAATTGAGGCATGCTGAGGCATATCGAATGAAATGAAATCTCGTTCATTCATCTAAGTTACAAGGTAACAAAAAAGCGATGGTGGCTGAATGGATAAGGGACAGGCTTGTGTGTGATCCACCAACCTGCACTAGGCCAGCGTGAGTGGATTATGGCATTAACCCTATCAGCTCTCTAGATGGAGGAGAGTAGACCCGAGCCCAGCTGTGGGACATTAATGGGTTGCTGATGACAAGGTAACACTTATGAAAGTCGGTAACCCTTATTGGAAGAGACCCGTGCCCAGCAGTGGGATGTTTGTATGTTGAAATGGGGATCATCATCATCATCATCATCATATCAGCCCAATGACGTCCACTGCTGAACATAGGCCTGAAATAGTGATGATGATGATAAATTGGTTAAATGCTTAACATCAAATGTGGCTCTTTTTTGCACATAAAACAAGATCTTTTACCTGTAGTACGGTCAAGTTGTCCGGTCAACCGGACTACGGAAAATATAAATTTTCATAATCATAATCACTTTTCAAATCACAATCACTTTTCACACAATTCAAATCACACACACACACACACTCATCTTTATTGCTTTAAATAGGGTACATATAGGTGTTACATTAAAGGTAAGAATATAAGCTCTAGCCCATCCCGCCATCTTAGATAGCATGCAAATATAATAAAATAAAATTTAAACTAAATAACAATTAAATTTAATTAAATTAAATTGAATAAATTCATACATTTAATTCAAATTTCATCTTCAGGTACATTTCAAAATAAAATATTTATTTATTTTTCCGTAGTTATACCTACGATTAAAGAATACAAAATTCAGTGTGAACACTGAAAAAATCAGTGGTCCGGTTGTCTTGTCTATGGGAGCTTCAATTCTAAAGTTAGCAATAATAATCCAGAACTTGCGCATCGCATTACACTCTTTATAGATTAAAATCTTTATCCATCTATTTTGTCATTTATACCTGCGTATATGGGCACGTACCATTTTTTTTACACGCTAGTGTTGTGCGCGTATCGATAGTTACTATATCGATAAAACAGAATATGCTTACTAATAATAAAAATGTGAGAGTGACTCTGTTTTTACGCTTTCACGCCTTAACCGCACAACCGATCTTCATGGAATTTCACATAGAGGTAGTGCAAAGGCTGGACCTTCTTCAGCCTTTGGACTACCTAGGCTAGTTTTTACCGACATACCACGTGGACAACGCCGTAGGCGGCAGCTAGTATGTTATAATGGTGAGACGAAAAAATACAGAAAACTAGACCTTTTATTTGTCATTTAAATTTTGTTCAAGACAGCCACGTAATAAATGAAATAAGCAATCGTATAGGCCTTCTTTTTTATCAGCCAATACAATAAATTCATCGACACTACCCTATCCCTAAACACAAAATCCCATTTCTCTCGGCGGGGTGTTGCCGAGCGGGTGGAGGGACGTGTTCGACTCCCGCGCATGCACCTGGCAGGCGACGCCAATCGCGTGCCCAAGCGCACCACGCACTGTGTATGTGTGTGTGTGTGTGTGTGATGCTCTTACGTACGTTTATTATAATAACACTAGCTTCCGCCCGGGGATTTGCCCGCGTGACAGATTATAGGGATAAATTGTTAGTTTATCGTTTACGCGATAGTCAATATCAATACTTTTATTAAATTTAGATCACATAATAATGTAGATGGTGTTAGACAGTTTTCCAGCGGCCATTTGGCAGACAAGGTTCCGCCATGAGCTGGCAAGAAACACAGGCCACTCTTTTTAATCGTCAAAAAATTACGATTGGTTACAATTTGAAATATCACAGAATGGTACATTACCACAGATTGTAATTTTCTATACATCATACATCAGCAACCCATTAAGTCCCAGTGCTGGGCTCGGGTCTCCTCTCCTCTAATTAGAGAGCTGAGAGGGTTTATGCCATAATCCACTCACGCTGGCCTAGTGCGGTTTGGTGGATCAGACATACTCGTAGAATTTCTTCTAGTGTATGTGGGTTTCCTCACAATGTTTTCCTTCACCATTAGCAGATAGTAAGTCAGTTGCTCACTAGCACATATAAATTCTACAAAGTGGAATCCGCGTGCACGCCGGTCCCTTATCGATTCAGCCACCATCGCTTTTTTTTAATAAGTTACACGTAACTTGCAGCTATAGAATTTAACATAATATATAACTTTAAAAGAAGTGCAAACATTATTGCCTAAATTAAGCTAATGCTTGTAATATGGATACTAGACAACTGATATAATACATATTATTGTTAAATTACACCCAGAAACATAACAAATAATTGTGCTCATCACACAAAGATTTGTCCTGGGTGGCAATCGAACCCACGACCTCTGTCTCAGCAGTCAGGGTAACTAACCACTGAGCCACGAAGACTTAAAGTGTATTAATAACTATGTAGATCAAACAGAAATACCACAAAACCAGTATTTATAAACTAGGATGATAAAAAGGTCCTGTCGTGGACGGGTAGGGTTGCCAACATTTCTACGGCGAAATATAGTATTTTTCAAAATAAGCTTTAAAAAAATAGTAGACTTCTAAATAATTTAGTATTTTAGAAAGAAAGAAAGAAAGAAAATTGTTTTATTTTCAGACCGTAGGCAGGTCATTTACATGGTACAGTACAAACATAATCTATAAATAAGACCTATTAGTCTAAAATTTTATGGAAATATAAAAAAATAGACAATGATAAATGTGTTACTTATTTATTTTTATTAAAACTATATTTTTTGCACAGTCTTCTTGCATTTTTTAACAATGTTTGTAATAGTTAATGAAAAAGCGCGTTCATTAATTATAAAAATAAGGACTTGTTTGTTAGATTTCGGTGTTGAAAATATAGTATGATTGCGTCTACCTAGATATAAGTTAAAGTCAAATAAAGATTTTGTATTTTGTGTTTTTTGTATTTGTCTATATTACTTCAACAGTATATAGTACGCAGACCCGAAATATAGTACAGTACTATATATTATAGTACGTTTGGCATCCCTATCGACAGGTGGCGCTGTTAATCGTTGCCTCTTCTTAGAATAATTATGTCAATAGTTAAGTTTGTGGTATGGGATGAGATAGTGGTTTATTGCAGTGTATGTGAAGTATATATTGTTGGAGCTCGTAGATAGACGTCGTGCGTTTTCAGTGGACCCATAAACGTCCCACTGCTGGGCACAGGTCTCCAAAGGTTCGAGGGAATTTAGCCTACTGTACCACGCTGGTCAGACGGGTTGGTATAGGGCTATGTTTCGAATTTTCTTTTTCTCGCAGTGCTCTAGTTTTTAAGGTTACTCCCCTAGTCGCCTTTTACTACACCCACAGGTTGTAATGGGGTAGTGACAATATGTATTCTAAATCCGTCACTACACGGATACATAGAGATACTTTTCTAGGTAATAGTAATTAGATAGGGAATACATCAAGCTAACACATAATACATCAAGCTGGATTCTCACTGTAGGACTAGCCCACAAACTGAAAGTCACTCAGCGAGCTATGGAACGAGCTATGCTCGGCGTCTCTTTCAAGGACAAACTTCGTAACGAGGTAATCCGACAAAGAAAGAACCAAAGTTACTGACATAGTGTGGAGACCGCGACTCGGCAAGCGTAGAGTAGGACGCCGCCCAGCTAGATGGTCCGACGACCTAAAAAAGGTCGCTGGGTCTGACTGGATGCGGAAGGCGGAGGACAGAGTGCTATGGCGCGTGTTAGGAGAGGCCTACCAAAAATTGCAATAGAAACACGAGTCGTATATACAAAATAATGAATTGTTGTTTTTATAGTTTCGTAACTTAAAAGGGTAATCGGAACCCCCCTTATCACTACTTTTCTATCTGTCACACCTACACACATCACACAACACCTATTATCACTTCTTTTCTATCTGTCGGTCTGTCTGTCCGTCTATCATGCATGACCCATTTTCACAGGAACGCGTCGAGGTATAAAGCTGAAATTATAATACCAAATACGCGGGTTTATAATCCCTTGAAGCAATGAAAAAATAATATTTATAAAAAATATATATATTGTGATAACCAAATACCTATAAATTCAAACCGAACACCGCACCCTATCGACCAGCTAGGTGCATTACCCTACACATCAAAGCGAAACGGGAAAGGGTCGCAGGCGCACCCCACCCTATATCCCCTTTCTTGTCACACCTATGCAAAGTTACGTACAAAACTATCGGCGTCTCGCTCGCACAAAGTGTTAGATGTTTTTTTTTTCGTTGTGATGGTGTGAGTACAGTTACCGAGTATCTCTTTTGTCGATTGTGGAGGGGGTATTGGGGGAAATTGTATGACGTGATCATTGAATAACAGTTATGGAAGTATATCTATTTGTAACACAATATACATATACCATAAGGCTAAATGGATGCTAAGCACGCGGTCCAAGTTCGATTCCGACCAGTAATACCAATGTGGATTAAACTTTGTGGAATTTAAATGACTTACCATCTGCTAACAGTGAAGGAAAACATCGTAACGAAACCCATATACCCTAGAAGAAATTCTAAGGGTCTGATCCACCATCCCACATTTTGGTCTGAACCCTCTCAGCTAGAACGCATCTAGCTCATAAGGGTTCCGTTTTTTTCCTTTTGAGGTACAGAACCCTAATCAGAATTAAATGGAGAAGTTGGAAAGAAATTATCTACTTCCCTCCATAGCATCCCCCCCATTTATACCCTCAAGGGCGTAAAGTAATTGCTCCTAGACGTAATGGTCAAGTACCTTATACCACTATCACTCGCAAAACTCAGGTTATTATACCTGCGACGACGTTAGACAAGGACGGAAGTATATTATAGTAGTGAGTTAGAGAGAGATAGATAACACCCCAGCACTGACAGATGTTCAGAAAGTATTCGCTTTGTATGCGGGTGTTTTTTTTTGGTATGTGGGCGGAGTAGTAGCGAGTAGCGGGTTTTGTACGCTTATGAGATAAACTTGCACTGTCACAGTGACGTAGTGATTAGCGGTGGTCGCCTTGCCACTATTGTCGCCGTGTCCGTGGGTCCGATTCCAATACGAGATTTGTAAATTTTTGTGTGATTCATAGATCTGCCTTGGTGGCACAGCGGGAAGTGTATACGACTGCTGTGCAAGAGGTCCCGGGTTCGATTCCCGGGTCGGGTGAAAATGGTATTGGGCTTTTCTAACATGAAATTCCAGTATTGAGATTTTCCCGGAGTTTAGTAAACAAAAGTTCCCGGTTGATGACAATAGGCTCGCCCCCTATTTCATGGGACCAAACATAGCTGGCGAAATGTGGGTGTCAAACACCTCGTCCTACCCCTTCGGGGAAAAAGGTGTGATGCTATGTTATGTTATGTTCATAGATATTTGTTTCAAGTCTGGGTGTACTTTAAAGTCCGCTAATTGTATGTATGTAAAGTCGCCCGCGGCGTTTCGGTGACTGTGTTGTCTTTGCATTGACTAAATACTGCGAAGAAAATATAACCAAGCCTAAGCCAAGCGAAAAGAATTGAGAATTTATAACCCTAATCGCTACCCGCTGACAGTGGCATCTCGCCGTACGCCCACTTCCTGCGCGCGTGGGAACTATCCTACCATGTCGATACGTTACTCTGCCGCTACTCCATATATTACAAGGATCATAGTTATATCCACTTCCTTCTTATGAACTAGGAGTTATTAACTACAAGTTTCCGCCCGCGACATCGCCTGTGTAGTATGTCAATACTAATACATATTATAAAGAGGAAATAATTGTATTTTTGTATGTAACAAATAAACTTAAAAACTACTGGACCGATTTCAAAAAATCTTCTGCCGTTAAAGCTTCATTATCACTGAGTAACATAGGCTATATAAGATCACGCTACAGCCAATAGGAGCTGAGCAGTGGCCAAATAAAGAACGACTCAGTGATAATGTAGCTTTCTAATGGCAAAATAATTTTTGAAATCGGTTCAACCCCCTAGACAAGTGGCAATCGCTTCTATCTATCTATTCTAAACGACTTGAACACATCTCTGACATAAGCTATATATATGTCACGTGATCAATGTACTAATTTGACATGTCGATCGAATAGATAGATGGACTCGATTGCCACTTGTCTGTCTAGAGGATATTGAATCATACCTATTGATTTTCGCGCGTATCTTGTATGTTTGTAAATTTCTTTATTCCCATGATTTTTCCAAACGGCTGGATGGATTTGGACAATTAAGGTATCGTTAGATTCGTCTTAAAAACCCAAGGGTCCTTAGATAGGTATAAAAAAAAAAACGGTGGGCTTTTAGCCCCAAATTGTAACATAGTTGTGTACATAGTAAATTTTTTTTTGTTACTTAAGTTTATTCATGTAACGAATAAAACAAAAATACAAATCTTGCCTCTTTATAACGTTAGTGTAATTAGTATTTATCTTTTTTTTTATTGTGTATCTATATTATGGTCTCATCCTTTATGGTGGGGTCTTTGTAATATAGTCTCTATCCCTAAATTATAATATCTATGGGAACAAAGTAACACCTAACGTGTTCCATAAAACAATAAACTTTTAGCTCATTCAACAATGTTGCCAGATGTTTGGCAAATTTGTTTATTGACGACCATTCAGTTTATGGTTCACTTTGTATTATAACTAAGTAAATTGGCCTCGGTGACTAAAACTTTTGATACTTACATTGATATCTCGTAGAAAAAGTGAAAAAAAGTATTCCCACTGCTGGGCACGGGTCTCCTCTCCACTATCTATGAAAAATGTCAATTGCAAAGGAAACCTTAAGCTGTTTTCGTAAGATTAAAATTATAAAGACACATACTTTAACATAAAATAAAAACAAAAAGATATTTAGAGGCATATACGGTATAGGTCATTCACACATCCACACACGCTGGCCTAATGCGGTTTGGTGGATCAGACATACATTTAAAAAAATTATAGAGAATATGGGTTTCCTCACGATGTTTTTCTTCACTGTTAGGCAGATGAAAGTTATGTGATAAATACATAATAAATAAATTCATCGGAATCGAACTCGGACCGCTTATTTTGCATGCCGCTACTGTACACACAATATAATGTGTACCTAGGTACAAAATGAATTTCATTTAGGTTAATAGTTAGGTTAGTTAATAAGGACTAGATACGAAATGTAAAGATAGATACAACAATATAATTAACAATTCAAAAGTTTATAAATTCAAAATTTCAATTCGGAAACGGAACGAAAACGGCGCGGGCGCAGTTTTGATTTTTTTGCCCCGAACCGATCCTAGGGAGCTTTATTCGTATACCTGTCTCTCTCGCACTTACAGTTTATGTATATACCTGGCTCATCTCGGGGGTGTATTGAGGGTGTACAACGCCAGATGTTTCTGAAGAATCTCCTTTTTTTTCGCTTCGTTCTTGAACAATGGATGCGAGCTTAAAGATTATGAACATATGGCCTGTGAACAGGTATCAATTGATAGCACAAATACTTCTATTTTTCTCATAGGACAGAAGCTTTAAGTGAAGTTTACGTTTTGGGGTATATTAAGTGAAAACGCGGGGATATAGTTAGTTCGCTAGTAGCATCAGTTCGATGTCCAAGAAATTGAATGTGACTCCCTTATCTGTGAGCGTTTGTGAGCTAAAATTTGTGATGGCAATGCAGTATTATTATGAAATGCAGCTCTTCTGACAATTGAGTCGAAACGTGGCCCTGGGTAAAAGTCGGTAACCCCATCGAGTTTGGGCCCGATAAATATGTTTCGTCTTGACTGGGAAACTGGGGGACTTGACTTTTGAAATAAAATTTTTGTAGACTTTTTTATAACAATTTGATATGTTTGCTGTAGTCTGCGTGGATTTCGAATTTTCTAAATGGAGTCTATATTTTGAATTCTATATCGCAATAGGATACAATAGGTACATTGATGAAAATTGCATTCAATTCCATGCGATAGTTTTTCTTGATGTGCGTACGCACTTACAGAAAGACAGACAGACAAAATTTCTACACGAGTTTTGGCTTCTGTGGCTCAATATTTTTTTTTAATAATGTGTCATTTAGTTATCTCTATAAATAGACATATTATTTTTTCTTCAATTTATAATGTACTTACAGACATCGACCCGTTGCAATTTTATTATTATGAATAATTATTAATATTGGACGTTTCTTTTTCACAGGTAAGTCGCTGTTTATCCTCGCCTAAGGTATACTAACTTAAGTTCTAAGTATTCGAACTGTGCGGTTCGCAGCTCAAATCCATGCGTGCGGTGCAAGTTATATGCGGTAGCGGACGCGGCAACAATGGTGATGAAATAGTATTGCGTTTTATTTTAATATAAAAAGTATTACATTATTTACACAGCTTGTGTTATGGGATTTAGACAACTGATAAACAAGATACTGATAAGCACTTAATATATTTCTATTTTCTAAATACCTACAATTATACATTTAAGTGGCTGAATTTATATATTTTATATTTTACCACATTTACACAGCGCCATCTAGTCCCAAATCAAGCAATTATATTTTTGCTTGTGTTATGGGTACTAAACAAGTGATATACTATATTAATAGATTTTTTTTGTAAATACGTACATATTATAGATAAATTACATCCATTCACAGAAAAAACAATCATGCTTATCACGTAAAGATTTTTCCTGGGTGGGAATCGAACCCACGATCTCTGGCTTAGCAGTCAGGGTCACTAACCATTAGACCAACAGGCCAGTCAATTTTCAATATAAGTATATGAACAATATTTTAAAAGATATATTTTATTTATTTATTATCCAAAATAATTAAAAACTACACTTATAGAATATTTTGCCGTGGTTCAAAAACCTCCAGGGTTTTATCAGACCGTAGCGAACCGCTTGAATATGAATATCCTGATGACGTGTACAGTTTAGTTACCAGTTATGATCGCGCTGCGGTGCTGGTAATACCACGGTGTTTATTAGTGATTACCAATATTAGTTGTGTCCAGATGTCCCGCCAGTTAATGGTGACTACACTACATATCCTGTCCGGTTTGCAAGTTGGGAGAGGAAGCGGGAGCGAATTGATTCGTGCCGATATTTTATAGAAGTACACTTTCCATATGTCCACTGGTATGTTGTCATAGGCCTCTATTATTAATTCCAACGCTAGGGTGTGTCTGAAGTCCATTCGATAAGAAGATAGTTTGGTAATTATTTTTTTCAAATAGCAGGAATTATTTAGATATCATTGACAAGAATTTTGGTTTAATATTTTACAGTGCTTCATATAGCTTCATTCCTTTATACCTGAAGGGGTAAGTAGATGTGTTGGCATTTCTTTTCGCCAACGATTAAAGCCAAATCGAAGATATTTTCAAGCCCCAGGGTGATACTGAAAATTTCACTAGAGAATAACCTAATGTAGTTTTTGCACGTCCCGGGCATCAACCCAAATTTTTAAAGGGCTGGTAAGTCAGACGGGGTATTTTATATCGCGTGAAACTGTAAACAAAAGCTATTAATAAAATTTTAACAAGAAACGGATAATTGGACAAAATATCCGCTAATCGCTTATACCTTGCATACCACCGATACAGTTCAGCTTGGGGCGATAAAACGTCGTTTCGATTCCCGTGCCGGAAATAGCCCCGGTCAAGAACCTGCGCGAAAAATTCGCGCTCAGCGCGCATACACGCGCTGTCGTATATGCGTCTATGCGTGTGTGCGCATAAAGGCGGCGCTGCACTTGGCTTGTTTGGGAATGTAATCGCGTGATCAATTTCGTTAAAACTTATAAGAAAAAAAGATGAATAATGGGGACTATGGTTCTGAAGCAGATGTCTATATTTAATCGATCGATTTACTGATTAATAATTGAGTTAAGATGTAGTTATTTTCTTTAGAGAATGTGTCAGAATTTAACTGAGAATCCGTAAAATAATAAAGTTAATAATTCAATTAAAATTGAATTCAGCTATAATTTATAAATTCTGTATCAAATTTGAACAGTAAAAAACAGGAAAAAAGAATATAAGTAAGCGAAAATAACAAAATCATAAAAAAAATAACAACCATAGTAAAAACTAATATAATACAATTAATATTAGCCATAGTCCCAGGAGCAAGTACGCCATGTGTAGTGCCGGCATTAAACGTGGACGGCTTTGTCCGAGTTGTGGGCAATTTGTGGTTGCTTGACCAACAAACGAGTGAGCTTTTGTTTGTTAAATATATAGCTTTTGGTTAGCGGTTTTTTTTTTATTTTTTTTATTTTTTTTTTTATTTTATTTTTTTTTTAAAAAGACAACGCACGCACTAGGGAACAAGCCCTGTGTCGCGGGGAGCTTTACAAACATGAAACTAACGGACACAAAGTACACCCAGACTAGAAACAAATATCTATGAATCACACAAATATTTGTCTCGTGTGGGAATCGAACCCACGTCACCCAGCACGGCGATGTAGTGGGGAGGTGACCACCTTAACCACTGCGCCACGGTGACAGTCAAAAGGTTAAGTTGATCCTACTAATATTAAGTTTCGATGTAACTTCAATACAATTTCTCTATACATACTTCGATCCCCCGTTTCATTCCCTTTTTTAAATCACTAGAAGTCGCGCGGAGCCTCGCGCCCGTCGTTCTTTATTTAGCCACTGCTCAGCTCGTATTGGCCGTAGTGTGATGTTATATAGCATATTTATATGCATCGATAAATGATCTATCAAATACTAAAATAATTATTAAAATCGGATCCGTAGGTTCTTGAGATCGTAGCGTCCAACCAAACAAACTCTTCATCTTTATAATATTAGTATAGATTTAATAATAATCGATCACCATGGGTACCTAACAAATCATCATCATCATACCTCGGTGGCGCAGTGGAAAGTGTATACAACTGCTGTGCATGAGGTCCCGGGTTCGATTCCCGGGTCGGGTGAAAATTGTATTGGGCTTTTTTATCATGAAATTCCAATATTGAGATTTTCCCGGAGTTTGGTAAACAAATGTTCCCGGTTGATGACAATAGGCTCGCCCCCTATTTCATGGGACCAAACATAGCTGGCGAAATGTGGGTGTGAAAAACCTCTGCCTACCCCTTCGGGGAAAAAGGCGTGATGCTATGTTATGTTATCATATCAGCCCAATGACGTCCACTGCTGAACATAGGTATCCACCTAATTTCCGCCACAGCGAGCTAACCTAACCTTATTTCGCCGTGTCGGAAATTAGGTGATAACCTAAGGAATATATTCTCTAAATTTCAAGTTTCTAAATCTAAAATGCGAAAGTTAGAATGTCTGTATATAATAGCACATACTTAGGCTATTTAGCGGGTGAAGTCGTATGCGACAGTAAGTATAGCTAAACCGCGTTCGTTGACTATTTCAGACAGATGTTCTAGACTGGTCTAGATAATTAAGACATGCTATGAATGACTGTCTATATCTTGTTTTATAGTTTAGTACTTGATGGACTAGTATATTGGAATGATGATTACAGCGCTTGCCACACGGTTGTTATCTTGCTTTCCAACAGAGGTGACCTTGGTGGGAGCTTGGATGCCATCCGTGTAATTTGTATAGGCTAAATAACATATTCTCTGTGTAGTGACGGATTAAGAATACATAATGTCAGTACCCCATCTCAACCCGTGTGTGTCGTAAAAGGCGACTAAGGGAAAAATTATAGGCCGACAAGAGAAATGCGAGAAAAGAAAAATTCAAAACCAACCCTAGCCAGCGTGGTATAGTAGGCTAAATTCCCTCCACATTCTTTGGAGGAGACCCGTGGCCAGCAGTGGGACGTTTATGGGTTGAAATGATGAATGATATTGATGATGATATAACATATAAGCGATTGTGGCTGAATGGACCGGCGGGCGTGCTAAACGCGGTCCGAATTCTATTCCGACCGGCAGTACCAATGTGGATTTTACTTTGTATAATTTATATGTACTAGTCATATGACTTCAAGATCAAGACACGGACCAAAGCTCATAGATAGATAGTAGTACCATCTAAATACATAATCCTACTTCAATTCGCAATCGCCAAATTATAATTTTAATATTCTACCACATTCACACAGCACCATCTAGTCCCAAATTAAGCAATTATATTTGCTTGTGTTATGGGTACTAAACAACTGATATACTACTTACATACTTTTTTTTTGTAAATACAAACGTATATAGATAATTTATTACACCCAGACGCAGAAGAAACCTTTATGCTTATCACACAAAGATTTGTCCTGGGTGGGGATCGAACCCACGACCTCCGGCTTAGCTCAGAGTCACTAACCACTAGACCAACAGGCCAGTCAATTTTGTGAGAAACTTTTAGTTATTCCATACTATGTTAGATAATATATTATTATTTTTATGTTATATATGTGCGGCGAGGTAAGGTGATACCGTATAACATATATTGATTATAAATGGCCTAATTATAATATTATATGGCTAGCTAAATTAGTTGACAATGAGCAGACGGTGTTACTATGTGTTCTCGATGTCGTTCGTGTGATGTTCGAGTGAGTTTGTTGTGAATTTAACAGTATCATTATCCGTGTTGTGAGTTGTGACGGATTAAGAATACATAATGTCACTACCCCATCTCAGCCTGTGGGTGACGTAAAAGGCGACTAATGGTGTAACTATATGCAGACAAGAGAATTGCGAGAAATGGAAAATTCGTAACAAACACTATACCAACCCGTCTGGCCAGCGTGGTATAGTAGACTGAATTCCCTCCACATTCTTTGGAGGAGACTCGTGCCCAGCAGTGGGACGTTTATGGGTTGAAATGATGATGATGGTGAAACAGTTCATGCCTTTTTCAAGCGATTGTGACTGAATGTATAAGTGACCGGCGTAAATACGCGGTCTGAGTTCGATTCTGACCGGCAGCACCAATGTAGATTTCACTTTGTGGAATTTATATATACTATACATGTGACTTACTATCTGCTGACGGTGAAGGAAAACATCGTGAGGAAACCCACATACACTAGAAGAAATTCTTAGTGTATGTCTGATCCAACAACCCGCATTAGGCCAGCGTGTGTGGATGGATTATGGTCTAAATTCTCTCAGCTCTCTAGATAGAGGAGAGGAGACCCGAGCCCAGTAGTAGAACATTAAGCGTTGCTATCCTATCTAAATTCAAGTACTTAAAAATTATAAGTGAGATCTTCTCACAATTATCTCGCTACAATCGCCTAAACAGTTAGTAGTAGTTTAAATCTCGCGAATAGTCGGCACAACGGTATAGCTCGAATATGCTAATGTCTGCCAGGTGTGGCTAGAGACTGGTTGGTGGTCGGGTCTGTCACGTGGTGTACCTACCCGACGAGGTGTCCGCGTCACATACACTTTTGGTGATTAACTCATCACATCTCGAAGAATATTGGTAAAAGTGTTCAAAGTCAAAAACTCTTTAATCATAATAATATACGAGGCGCTCGTAGCATTGTCGTACTGAGATGTTCGTTACGATCATCGAGGTTAAGCAACGTTCGGCAAGGTCACTCCATGATGGGTGACCGTTTGTGGCAATTTCATTCTCGAGCGTCTCCGTGCTTCGGATGGCACGTAAACCTGTTGGTCCCGGTTATCACTTAATGTGGTAGTCGTTAAGTCAAGTTGGAAGCCTTCGGAAGATGATAATAATATTCTACCACATTCACAAAGCGCCATCTAGTCCCAAAGTAAGCAATTATATTTGCTTGTGTTATGGGTACTAAACAACTGATATACTACTTAAATACATTTTTTTTTTGTAAATACATACATATTATAGATAAATTACACCCAGACACAGAACAAACCTTTATGCTAATCACACAAAGATTTGTCCTGGGTGGGGATCGAATCCACGACCTCCGGCTTAGCAGTCAGGGTCACTAACCACTAGACCAACAGGCCAGTCAAATTAGTAGTTGGGTCTGCCTCAAGCCCATACGATAAGAAGTCGAATCCTAATAGCGAAGGGCTAAAAGAACTTAGCGACAGTACAGACAAGTCTTTGAGACATACGTTATCTGTTTACTTTTTATATCGCTTATATATCGACACGTGCCTACTGACTCACCACACATATTTATTATCACTATCTTATTGGCTTACAGGGAAGAATGTTGGTAATGTTATTATAAATCTTACTAATATTATAAATGCGAAAGTTTTAAAAAAGTTAGTAATAGATATTGTATTTGTTACTCAATCACGTCCCTGATTCTGAGCTGTCGGAAAGTTTTCGGCCGGAAATGTGTTTTTTTTAATATATTTATTTCCATACATCCATCAGTACAGTTGACTGGCCTGTTGGTCTAGTGGTTAGTGACCCTGACTGCTAAGCCGGAGGTCGTGGGTTCGGTCCCCACCCAGGACAAATCTTTGTGTGATGAGTATAATATATATGTCTGGCTGTAATTTGTCTATAATATGTATGTATTCACAGTAAAGTTCAAAGTATGTAAATAGTATATCAGTTGTTTAGTACCCATAACACAAGCAAATATAATTGCTTACTTTGGGACTAGATGGCGCTGTGTGAATATGGTAGAATATTATTATTATTATTAGTTACTTATGCAATGATGTAGAATTTAAATACAATTGAAAAGAACTTATCCTACTTATATTACTAAGTAGGATAAGTTCTTTTCCATTGTATATAAAACTTAATGTTATAGATAATAAAATTAAAGATTATTTATGGTTGTAAAAAAAATCTTACAGTTATCAATTTATAATTTTCTATACGTTAAACTATTTTCAAACATTAAATAACATAAGAAGTAAAAAAACGTCGTTCTAAGATTCGAAATGTTTACGATCCGGGAGCAATCCGATGAGTTTGAAGGGCTGAAAGGATGTGTATGAAATTTGACACACAGATAGATTACAGTATGGAGTAGCACATAGGCTAAATCTGTGCTTGTTTACCACGTTCATAAAAAAAATCTTGGTAGTGAATCCTTTCTATGGGTCCCCTATTTCACTCCCGCGCAAGGCGCACGTATAAAACTGGATTCCGTTAGTGCACCTGCCTACCTCTCCCTTCCCCCCCTCGCCATATCTTCGCCCTTGACGTAGAGAGGGAGTGGAGAATATATTTATATTAAGTTTTTCTTATTACTATGATGTTTCTGATTAAGTTCGTTGCGAGACGTATTCCACATTGGGCACGCGCTTAAATTGCAGTTGAGTGAATGGCACCTGATGTATTTTCATTTCCACATATAGCACCTATCGATATTTTTGGCAGGATATTCCATTAATAGCACCTATCGATATTTTTCGCAGGATATTTCATTAATGGCGCCTATCGCTATTTTTAGCAGGATATTCCATTAATAGCACCTATCGATATTTTTCGCAGGCTATTCCATTAATAGCACCTATCGATATTTTTCGCAGGCTATTCCATTAATAGCACCTATCGATATTTTTCGCAGGCTATTCCATTAATGGCGCCTATCTTTACTTTTCGCAGGATATTCCACTAATAGCACCTATTAATGGTATTCCATTAATGGCACCTGTGATAAGTTGTATTAAGATGTTTGATAAGTGCCGTATGTGTTTATGAATTTAATTGGTTTTACAAAAACAATCATTATAACATTGCCATATTTTGTTATTGTTTATTCTACATTTATTATAGATGATATCACCTTTTTAGCTTTGTATGAAGTTCATAAGTATCATGTACGAGTATGTGATCTATATGAACAAATCATTTGTTTCAAACAATGTTTTGAACACCGCATAATCTGTCCAAAAAAGCTGCAGAACAAATAGTTTTTAAAGATACTTAAAAAAAAAAACAATAAATAGAAAAAAATTAAAAAATAGAACAATAAATAGAATAGAAAAATTGAACTCCACTTTGCACTGTCCGTCTGTCTATCTTGTCCATATTGTTAATTCATCTATTCATATTGAAATGTAAGCAATGAAAGGGATTAAATCGTTTATAAAGTAACCGGCTCTATGTTAATACAAATTAGGGTCAAATTTGTTTGTTACTTCCTTTTTAATTATCTGTACGGGCTACCCTTTATTTGGTATTTAATTGTTAGTGGTCCCGTATGGTGAATTGAAATAATTATAACTCTTAGCTTGTTCTTATAGCCTGGTACTTTTTTATGCATAATAGTACCTATTTAAAATATTAAAAAATGCCCCGGTGCCGCAGTAGAAATTTATAAGACTGCTGCATAAGATGTCGTGGGTTCGATTCCCATTTCGGGCGAAGACGATATTGGATTTTTGTCATGAAATCTCCCACTGTTGGATACTGGGCTCCTCCCCTCTCTCTAGGCAGCTGCGTGTCGAGGCCATTATCCAGGCTATCCCAACGCGTGGTGGATCAGACATACATTTAGAATGTCTTCTAGGGTATGTGGGCTTCCTAAAGATGTTTTACTAAGGGGATAGTATATCTATTGTCTAGTAATAGTAGTAACTGCTTCGGTGGCGCAGCGGGAAGTGTATACGACTGCTGTGCAAGAGGTCCCGGGTTCGATTCCCGGGTCGGGTGAAAATGGTATTGGGTTTTTCTATCATGAAATTCCAGTATTAAGATTTTCTCGGAGTTTGGTAAACAAATGTTCCCGGTTGATGACAATAGGCTCGCCCCCTATTTCATGGGACCAAACATAGCTGGCGAAATGTGGGTGTGAAACACCTCTGCCTACCCCTTCGGGGAAAAAGGCGTGATGCTATGTTATGTTATATGTTATATGCTAGTAATAGTGAATTTCAAATTGGCACTATTCGACATCGAACTTAAAACTAATATTGCATGACGGCTTTTATGTCACGGGACCCTAACACCATAATATTAATTTTAATCCCATCAAAAGGACAAGTTGAACGACCGTGATGTAAAAAGACCATGAGGGGAACATTTGTATGGCGAATACCATTGAATAGTGACGGGACGTAGTACAGTACCCCATGGTTTATGGTGAGAGGTACTAGGCGCACAGCCAATGCGAAGAGATCATTTACTAAAAGTTTTGTGTATAAAAAGAGTTCTGTTAAACGAATGAAGGAGACCATTATAAGGAAATCCACTTACCCTAGAATACATTATCAGGGTATCTTCTTAGAGGTACTAGGCGCACAACCAATGTGAGGAGATCTTTGTACAAGTTATAAGGGTATCTGATCCACCACCCGCACTAGGCTAGCATGTATGTATTATGGCCTAAACCCTCTCAGTTCTCTAGATAGAGAAGAGGAGATACGAGCCCAGCATTGGGACATTAGAGGATTTTGATATCGTTTATCAATAGTTTTTGTATATGAAAGAAGTTTTTGTTGGTTAAACTAATATTTGTGTATTGTGGGAGAAGAAATTAAATCTTATGGATTCATCAAGGTTACAAAGTAACTCATAAGAAAGTCTTAATATAACATATTGTGTACTATGGCGGAGCGGTTAAAATGGTTGCCTGGTCAAAGCTGCCATGTGTCGTGGGTTAGATTCCCTCAGGAGACAAATATTTGTGTGAATTAATAGATTTTTGTTCTGAGTCGGGATGTTAGCATTTATCCGTCAAGTCCCTCATGACAAAGGGTTTCTTGTCTAGTGTTGTAAGAAAATATAACAGATAATCCGCAACAATGGGATTTTGTCATGTTTATTGCGTTGCTTCGGTTTATTTTCTGGTGACTTTCCTTTAAACAGCAGGATACATTTCATGGCTGGCAGATGCCTTATAGAGAGTGCAGTTCATTACTAAAATAAAGACTTTAAAAAAAATTGATCAGCCTATCTTATATATCCTATCTTCCCACCGCCTTAATTTTCCACTCCTGTCTATCCCTAACACTTTTAATCGTAATTAGCCTAAAAAAGTCACAAACGTCACTAAAAACTTGCAAAATTAAAATGGTATTCCTCCTCTTATTATCATGTTTTGATTCGTTTATACCAAGTGTATTGAACTCCTTAAAAAAAATTAACCCTGTACTCCAAAAAAATATTAATAATATTATATTTATCACATAACTGTGTCCCCGTATAAGGTCATCGACACAAATAAACAAAAATTCCAACATATATACGTACTCCCCTCCATTTTACCTTCCACCCCGGCAACACACCACCTGTTTAAATCTTCAACCATACAGGTTTGGTCGACGCACGCGCCTACGACAGATGTTCGCGTTCGGCTAACTTCGGAAACGTTCGGCTGTTTCCGTAACGACGGGCTTTGAAATTAAAGGGTATGTTTTTGTTCGGGACTTTCGAAATTCGAATGTATGTAGGGCAGACGTTTTAAAATTAATATTAAGGTAGCTGATACAAGTATTGGAAATTTTGCGTATTTATTTGAAATATGTTGAAATTAAAGGCAAATGTTTTGTCGTCTGGTATAAAGTCCATGTTTTGAGAAATTGCATCATATTATGTAGTCAAATTTATGTTCTAAGGAATAGTGAAATTTATGACTGCTTAGCATTACTTTTGATCCTCGGCATGGACAAATTCGGCTTATTAGAAACAGCTTAAAACGGGGTATTAGGGCTTGCTTAAAAAAGCCCTAAGATTGGAAATTTGTCCAGTTTCGACAACTCAGTTTGAAAAGGGTATATAAAGAATGAGATTTTAACGTTTTTCAGCGCATTTTTCTTTATTTTCCACCTGATTAGAAACATTTCTGGCACATCAACAAATAGTTTAAAAAAAAATCCGAAGTGGTCCAGTCCTTCTTGAATTTTTCGTAAACCATTCCATTAAATCATTCATTTGCTATATCTCTAATATGTATTATGAATAAACTTTCCGGACCGATTTCAAACAATCTTTTGCCGTTAGAAAGCTGCGTTATCACTGAGTAACATAGGCTATATAACATCACGCTACGCCCAATAGGAGCTAAGCAGTGGCCAAATAAAGATAGACAGGAGCGAAGCCCCGCACGACTTCTATTATTTATAATTTGTCATAGCGATGAGTTAGTACGAGAAATTGTGCTGTTAAAAAATACGCGCAAGGCCGTAGGAAAACGTTAGCATTATTAAAGCAGCATAAAGAATGATTACCTTTGAAGTAGGTAGCTTATTATATAGTAAAACTATACGTTAAGTACAGGCCATCATGGACGATAGATAATATAATTAATGAAAGAGTCGCTTTCGTGTCAAGCACGATGTTTAGACTTCACTTTTTTATTGAAAGGAATACGCTGTCGGTGATGAAAAGTTAACAAGCGATGGTGGCTGAATGGATAAGGGACTGGGCGTTCAAATAACGCGGTCCGAGTTCGATCCCGACCGGCAGTACCAATGTGGATTCCACTTTGTGGAATTTATATGTACTAGTCAAGTGACTTACCATCTGCTAACGGTGAAGGAAAACATCGTGAGGAAACACAGACATACCGTAGAAGAAATTCTATGAGTATGTCTGATCCATCAACCTCCACTAGGCCAGCGTGAGTGGATTATGGCCTACACCCTCTCAGCTCTCTAGATAGAGCAGAGGAGACCCGAGCCCAACAGTGGGACTTAATGGGTTGCTGATGAATGAATGAATGAAAAAAATATGAAAAGTGATATTGTTGATATTATGGTTATCCTACTGAGGCTTCTTATATAATACAAGCTTCCCCGCGTGCCTTCTTTGTTAGGCCACTGCTTAGCTCTTATTGGCCGTAGCGTATATATATAAATATATATTTTGTGATAGATTCGAAGCTATCATAAAGTAATTTATTATGAAATACGTTGAATGCTTTATAATAGTTTCGATCTTTTTTCAATTATTTAATCCAATTATTTGTATGTCAAATTTCATACAGATCTATTTAGCAGTTCTGGCGTGATTGAGTGACAAACATACACATAACCTAACTTTCGCATTTACATATAATATTCGTCAACAACCCATTACGTCTCACTTGAGTCAATCAGTGAACTGTATCCGCACGCACCCAACCTGGCAACACTCCCCATCACCCCATGATACCCTCCCCTCCCTTCCCCCAACGTCTCCCGCACGCTAATATCTCAGTAGATTTATTGGCGCGTGAGTTGATTCACTTTAACTACGGGGGTATGAAAGGGAGGGGATGATTTTCTATTGTGTGTATTGATGATGTTCTTTCTAAGATGGTGTAGTGGTTAGTTGGCTGTTGGGTTCTCAGGTCGATTCCGTGGGGTGGGATTCATAGTTTTGATTGTGTTGCTATTGCTATGTTGTTTGTTCGTGTTTTTTAAGAAGGTTTAGGAAGATTATATACAACTATAGAAGTCGCGCAGGGCTTCGCTCCCGTCGTTCTTTATTTGGCCGCTGCTAGCTCCTATTCGTTGTAGCGTGATTTTATATAGCCATATAACCCCTCTCGATAAATGGGTCAAAGACTAAAAGAATTTTCCAAATCGGACCAGCAGTTCCTGAGATCCTAGCGCTCAAACAAACAAACTCTACAGCTTTATAATATTATAGTATAAATACTAGAAGTCCTCTTTATTTGGCCACTGCTCATCTCCTATTGGCCATAGCGTGATGGTATATAGCCTATACCTTCCTCGATAAATGGGCTATTCAACACTTACACACAAATTATCATAGTTAATTCAATTCCGGCACAAATTTTGTTAAGTATATTTTTTTAAAAACGTTTTGAAATTATGTACTTATATGTTCAGCTACTTTCGTTGCTGACTGTACTGCAATTATTGCTAAAGGACAAAAATTGCCATTGCTTTTATTTATGATAAGAATAGACTATGTTCTCTGCTCACTTCCAGCCATTATCTAGGCCATGCTAACAGTTCATGTTCTCCCCCCCCCCCTCCAATCGCTCATACCTCCACATAAGGTATGTACTACAACTGAACCGAGGGTAGTATTAAAGATTCAGTTAGCAATTACAACAGCTATCATTGTCCTTAGTAATTCCACGATAAGTCTGTTGTGGAGAGGTTACACTCGATATTTTATTCGCAGCGGACTGCAGAGTATCGCCGTCAATAGTCATTTCTTTTGTTAACAATTTTTTCTAGCCTTGACAAGAACTGGCAAGAAACTCAGTCCAGTTTTGTGAAGTTAAAATTTGAGAACTATTCACCAACCAAAACATACAGGACTACTTTCTAGGTGTTTTTTTTTAAACACGATGGTGGCAAAAGTGATCTGGATTTTACTTGTGAAATTTATATGTACTTATCATCTGCTGACGGTGAAGGAAAACATCCACATACCACTTACCCTAGAAGAACCACACTAGGCCAGCGTGTGTGGATTATGGCCTAAACCTTCTCAGCTCTCTAGATAGAGGAGAAGAGACCCGGGGGCTTGCTTTGAATTTCGACATTCGAATGTTCGGTTTAGATGTCGCTGTCAAATGTTTGACAGTGACCACATCTAAATTTCCTTACATTTGACAGCGACATCAAAACCGAACATTTGAATGTCGAAATTCAGAAGCCCTTGAACTCAACAGTGGGACACTAATGGGTGAAATGATGATAGCAAACAGACGTACGACCCGCCTGATGGTTACCGTAGCGTATGGGATCCTTCAACATCAGGGGCATCACGAGCGTGGTGCAGATTCTTCAGAACGAATTAGCTCTGGATACCACTAGTAGGAACACAACACAATGATAGTCTTCTGTAGGGAGGAGATACTGCCCCAGCCCGAACCGTCGGGCTGGGGCAGTATCTTGTAGTTGTTTCAGCAAATGTTACAGTGCCGACTTTAAAAAAAAAAGTTTCTTGAAAGTTTTCAATTGTCGCGCGAGTAACGCATGTTAGTGTAAAGACACCTTATAATTAACCATGCGCTTTGATATTTTGTTGTTGATTGCTTCCTCGGCTATCGGAATTCGATTAGTAACTAACTTCTTAAACATCATTCTGTGTATGTTTGTTCAAAGGTTGGCTTTGTTGGTTTTGTTAATTACTGAGTTTTGTTCAGGGCTTTAGTCATAATTAATAAAACTAAGTAAAATATAAAAAGAACCTATAAGCGAAGCCCCGGGCAACAGCTACTTATCACCATCATCATCATTATTTCAATCCACATACGTCCTGCTGCTCGGCACTGGTCTCTTCCAAAGAATGTGGAGGGAATTTAGCCTACTACACCACGCTGGCCAGACGGGTTGGTATAATAATAATAATAATAATAATAATAATATTCTACCACATTCACACAGCGCCATCTAGTCCCAACGTAAGCAATTATATTTGCTTGTGTTATGGGTACTAAACAACTGATATACTACCTACTTAAATACATTTTTTTGTTTTTTTTTTTTGTAAATACATACATATTATAGATAAATTACACCCAGACACAGAACAAACCTTTATGCTCATCACACAAAGATTTGTCCTGGGTGTGGATCGAACCCACGACCTCCGGCTTAGCAGTCAGGGTCACTAACCACTAGACCAACAGGCCAGTCAAATGGTATAATGAGTTATTTCGAATTTTCTTTTTCTCGCAGTGCTCCTCTGCATAAGGTTACTCGCTTAGTTGCCTTTTACGACACACACGGGTTGAGATAGGGTAGTGACATTATGTATTCTTAATCCGTCACTACACGGATTAACAGCTAATAAGCTTTACTAACCTGCCTGCCTACCTCTGCGAGACACAAAGCGATATATTACAAGAGGGTAGTTCTAATAAAGAATGCATGAGTTAGTATTGCATAGGTCTTGTGGAAGTTTGTCAAGTTAGGTAGACGAATTTGAACTATGTCCAGTTAGGTGTGATGATGACAAGTGGTTGCTATTGCCATGAGTGTAAAATAATTAATTGTGTTGACGGCTCAGTGGTAACGTGTGCGACCATCTCGCGGTGGTTCTGGGTTCAATTTTGAAGTCATGATGTTTATTAGATTGTTTGTGTACCTAGTGAATGTTTACATATGTGTAAAGTTTGTCTAGGTAAAATTAACAAAAAAAAATAATGCCATGAATTTTCGATAGAAACACGAGCCGTGAAAACAAAATTCAAGTTTAGAACATTTTTTTATTTACAAAAAAAAGTGTGTTCGTGATTCACATTTGTCTACCCCTTCGGAGAATTAAGCGTAAAGCTACAATCGTCAACACGTTACAAGTAGAAAACTTTAAAAGTTTGACCTACTAACTGCTCGAGTTAACTTTTTAACTTATACAACTTGTATAACACTTTTGATTCTTTTACTAAAACTTTGTGTCATCGATCGGGCTTTTTAAAGTGTGTCGTTATAATGAACAGTTATCAAAGTTTATTTTAACCCCCGACGCAAAAAGAGGTGCTATAAGTTTGACTTGTCTGTGTGTCTGGCATCGTAACGAGTGGGCTGAATTTGTTACGTTTTTTTGTTTGCAAGCTGACATCATCGGGATGGACTTTGTTTGAACGCACTTCTATTCAATCTTAGGAACTGCTGGTCAGTTTTACATTTTTTGTGTTGAATAGTCCATTTATAGAGGGAGGCTATATAACATCACGCTACGACCGATAAGAGCTGAGCACTGGCCAAACAAAGACCGACGGTAGCGAAGCCCCGGGCATACCAGATAAAGATATGAAATCATTACTTACTTATGTGTTTTAATTTAAATGCTTCATCTTAAAAACTGTATGTCACAGCTTCGTATACAGTTAGGGTTGCCATATCTAAAATTTGGCAACCAGGACAAGACGCGTGAATACCCCGGATTTTTGAACTCAGAATCCGGACATGTCAAAAGGTTTTTTTTTAGGACGGGACGGGCGGAGGGACCTTGAATTTGACTTTAAGGGTCCGTTCACACAGACCGGCTCGGAGAGGAGAGCAGATTTTCATTATGTTTTAAACAATGATTCAAAACAAGAGTTTTGAATCATTGTAATAAGGTTTATTTTTCATCATGATCATCATCATATCAGCCGCAGGAAGTCCACTGCTGAACATAGGCCTCCTCAAGAGATTTCCAATAGGGCCGGTTGTTTGTTTGTTTGTTGTTTTTAGGTTTATTTTTACATGTCACTTATTTTATTAATCAATAACAAAAGAATCTCAATAATAAAAGAACTGACAAGTAAAAATCAACCTTATTACAATGACTCAAAACTCTTTTTTAAACGTACCTAATAAAAATCTGCTCTCCTCTTTGAGCCGGTCTGTGTGAATGGACCCTAAATTTTTTAACCCGGACTACAAATGAAGCCCCGTCCGGACGCTCCCCAGGATGCCCTCTAAACTAGTACAAATCCGGGGAAACCTGGACAAATGGCAACCCTACATAAAGTGCACGGAGATGCCATTATGGCGTCATGCCGTTAAACCACGCATAGTGATAATGACAAAGATCGGATTTGACTATTAGATTGATTATTGACTTCCGCAGAAATCATACCATGATAATATTATCTACAAATACCTTTTAATCTGGTTATCTTATCGGCCGTGCTCATTTTGATAGGATTTGTTACTAAATATTAATAATTGGACTGTTCAATGTTATCTAGGAATACTATGACTGGTATTATTATTATTATTTTTAGGTTACATGCCATGAAAGGCTTCTTAGCTACGTCGACCAGTTACTGACCAATTGTAGATTTGTAGCTCCCACACATACACCTAGAATTACTTCTAGGGTATGTGGGTTTCCTCACGATGTTTTCCTTCACCGTTAGCAGATGGTAAGTCACTTGACTAGTACATATAAATTCCACAAAGTGAAATCCACATTGGTACTGCCGGTCAGAATCGATGGATTTTTATATTTTTTTTTGTAGTATTTACCTAGATCACGCCTCTTTATCAACAGGGTGGGCAGAGACCACCTGCTACAATTCTGACAGACTTACATCTTTCGCTTCAACATTCTTCAATCTTTTGCATAATAGGAAAATACGGGTGTGAGTTTAAAAAACGAGCCGTAGACGACTTTTTTTATAGAATGTGTTTTGAGACCTAATTATGTGCAGTTTCATACAATAATAATAATAATAATATTCTACCACATTCACACAACGCCATCTAGTCCCAAAGTAAGCAATTATATTTGCTTGTGTTATGTGTACTAAACAACTGATATACTACTTAAATACATATATTTTTTTTGTAAATACATACATATTATACATAAATTACACCCAGACACAGAACAAACCTTTATGCTCATGACACAAAGATTTGTCCTGGGTGGGGATCGAACCCACGACCTCCAGCTTAGCAGTCAGGGTCACTAACCACTAGACCAACAGGCCAGTCGAGATACTGAAATTTGAGTAAAATTGCAGCTTAAGTGTTTATTTGTAAACGTTTGGCGCCAAAATCCATTTTGCTGATTGCGCATGCGTGTTGCGTCGCATCCACAGATTATGTAGAAAAACTGCATTGCAACCTCCTTGGACCAACTGAAGTTGTATCGTAATGGAAAAAAGTTAAATTATGATACGGTTGTCCATAAAAGAGGTGTACTTATGCTAATTTAATTTTTTAAATTCAAGTACAATACTTCGATGGCTTGTGCTCAAAGACTGTCATTCAAGTTTTGTTTTAAATTGTTTTAATCTTTACATTTCACTATGAGAGTAGCTAAAATATATTTTAGATAAAATCTTTCAATACAATTTGACAGCATTCTGACAGTGATTTGTTTACAAACATTCTACATGCAATTCAACCCGAGTATAGACAGACGATCTAAACTAAATTTGTTTTAATTTCAGCCGCCATAACATCTAAACTTCCATACAATAAAAGAGTACTTAGTAAAAAAAAATATCAACACTACCACCCAAGTTCGGAACTTTTTCTTTACACGCTCATCGCTCCCTTTACTCCCTTATATTCTGTCCCTTTCGCACACACCATCTCGCTCTAAACGGGGGGAAGCGGGCTGGCAACGTCGCAATGTGAGTCAAAGCGCGTAATAAACCAACTAAGTTTAAAAGTCACATAGTTATTCAAGATTGTTCTTAATACACGCGTATTTAATTCTGTCGTGTTGCATTTATAGACAATGGTGCGCGCAATAGTGAAGTTTATTTTTTTTAATGTAAACATTTTGTTCTGACGCTGTGAGATAACTATGATGGAATTCTGATCTATCTATTATGTATATGTATGTAGATGTTATTCGATTTTATCCTATTTCGTATTATACCATTCAAGGCGTCTGCCTTCAGAGGGAGATAATTATGCGTGATGTATGAAGAATGAGTTTCAGTGCTTAGGTCTATTTGCTATTCCATAATATAATCTGTCTGTGTGTCAAATTTCATACAGATACTTTCAGCCGTTTTGGCGATATTGAGTCACAAATATTAATAATTTTTTATGATGTATTCCTAATTATCGCATTTACATTATTACTACACACCACTATCCCCACTACAGGGGATGAATTTTCTTTGATGTCCACAGTCCAAACTCCAATGTCTTGATTGTTTTTTCTGCCAATAGTTATACGAAAATGTCCGTGTAGTAACGGATTAAGAATATGTAATGTCACTACCCCATTTCAACCCGTGGGTCGTTAGTCGTATAAGGCGCTATAAGCGACTATAAGCAGTTAAGGGCACTGCGAGAAAAAAAATATCGAAACAAAACTTTATACCAACCAATCTGGCCAGCGTGGTATAGTAGGATATAAATTCCCTCAACAATGTTTGGATGAGACCCGAGCCCAGCAGTGGGACATTATTATAGATTATCATGATGATATGAAAATAACATGTGACAAACAAGATGATCGTAGACTAGACTCTTTTTCGTAAATTAATTAATCGCTAATTTATTTATCCTATCACTAAGCTATGTTAGCTGTTATCAGAGTGACATCATAATGTACAACAATCTGTGTTGATAACGATAAACAATTAGTTTTCTTTGTGATTATATTAAATTATTAATTAGGTATTAACATTGTTGCCTGTGTGTGCGATTAATAGTCGGGTGACTTGTGATAAGGGGGCTTACTCTGAATTTCGACATACGAATGTTCGGTTTATGTCGCTGTCAAATGTTTGAAAGTGATAGCGGCCATATCTAAATTTCCTTACATTTGACAGCGACCGAAGCCCCGAGGATATGTTTCTAATTAACTATCCATTTTTTTTAAAAGAGTGGTGTGAGTTTCTTGCCAGTTCTTCTCATAGCTCCACCCCGTCAGCGAAGTGGTCGTAGGCAAATTTGCTGACACTACTTTTCGGATAACCTGTTACATTCTTGTGACTTTCATAAGTGTTACCTTGTAACCTAGATGAATAAACGAGATTTCATTTCATAATATTTAGCTAACTAGAAGTCGCGGGGGGCTTCGTTCCCGTTCTCTTTATTTTATTTATTTAATAATAATAATAATATTCTACCACATTTACACAGCGCCATCTAGTCCCAAAGTAAGCAATTATATTTGCTTGTGTTATGGGTACTTAACAACTGATATACTACTTAAATACATTTTTTTTGTAAATACATACATATTATAGATAAATTACAACCAGACACAGAACAAACCTTTATGCTCATCACACAAAGATTTGTCCTGGGTGGGGATCGAACCCACGACCTCCGGTTTAGCAGTCAGGGTCACTAACCACTAGACCAACAGGCCAGTCGATTTACTTACTTCAAATACACAAAACTTATGTATTAAGGTGGACTTAATGCCAAGACCATTTCTACCAGTCAACCTGAGGCGGTGCATAGATATAATGAAATTAGGTGCATATGATCCAGAAAGAGAACGAGGAGGCATAAAATACCAATTATTATCAAGATAAAATTTACATAAATATAATATTAATAAATATATTGTGTATAATATATACCTACATAATATATATTATTGAAACAGAGCGAACGAGATTATACAGCCAATTGCTACAAGACTTCAAGTACAATTTCCGGACTCTCGCCTTGAACGCATCGCGGTTAGTGGCCATCCGGATTTCAGGAGGGAATTCCAAAGAAGGATAGATTGGATAGGAAAAGAGTCATAGATAAAATATCTGTCCACAGCGTCAGATTATATCGCCTATAACCTTCCTCGATAAATGGGCTATCCAACAAGTCGGCATCACCATATTCCTTGGGTCAATGACTAAATTCATAGTAAGGCACCTTTTCACCGCCTCGCTAATAACGAAAGACTGTGTTCCCGACGATTCCCAATCAATAAATAATAAGAACAGTTAAAAATGTTCATGCCCACTCATTCTGAGTTGTCGGAAAATTTTCGGCCGGAAATGTCAGTTTAATTAAAGTTAAAAAACATAATGTAGAAAAAATGGATGGTTGTAGGGAAAAATCTTAAATTAATCAGTATTTAATTTTCTATACGGTAGACTATCTTCTATTTTTATATTTATTAAGATTCAAAAAGTTTACGATCCGAGAGCAATCCGACGAGTCAGAATCAGGGGGATTCTGAAAATAAACATTGGCCTACTTCTATCCGTCACTTCTTCTTCTTCTTCTTATCGTGTGGGCTTGAGTAAGACCCTAGTGTTGGAATTTATCAAGTCGCCTAGAAGGCTTCCAACTTGACTTAACGACTACCAAATTAACTGCTAACCGGGACTAACGGCTTTAGCCCTTTATCCGTCATTAAAAGTTGAAGTATAAGACGTCATTGGCGTCTCGAAGAAGTTATTGAATGACGTAACACGTCCTTGGCGGTGAAAGGGTTAAAAAAGAACAAAAGAACTGCATACCTAACGAATTTGTTTATAAAAGAATCGCTCTTTTAACATTATAGATAATAATATATAGATAATAAAAGCTAAAGTTATATCATAACAAGGGATTGTTTACAAATAGCATTTAGTCTCGTCCCTCTGTCGGGGTAGGGGGTAGGGGGGGGGGCTGTATATCTGTGACAGACACGTTACGTAATCGGTCTGGAACTATGTGTCCGTTCTCTTGTCACATTGTGACAGTGTCCTGTAAGAGAATCCTGTTATTTACCTATTACGGCACCGTCATTCTAAATTGTTTATTTGTAAGTACAGTCAACAAGAAAAATTGCATAACGCATGTGAACTGTACCGTATATGAAACTAGAAGTCGCCCGGGGCTTCGCTCACGTTGTTTTTTATTTGGCCACTGCTCAGCTCCTAAAGACCTTAGCGTGATATTATATAGTCTATGTTACTCAGTGATAATGTAGCTTTCTAATGGCAAAAGAATTTTTGAATTCAGTCCAGTAGTTTTAAGTTGTTTCGTTACATAAAAATTTACATAAAATACAATTCTTTCCTCTTTTTTTATGTGTAGAAGTAGGTTATGATAGCGTCATATCATATACGAAATGATGATAAAATGCACACTAAAAGATTTTTTCAAATCAGATCAGTAGTTCCTGAGATCCTAGCATTCAACCAAACAAACAAACTACAGCTTTATAATATTAGTATAGATAACAAGACTAGTTTCAGAATTGAATTATCATAGTAAATTCAATTCTGACACTAGTCTTTTAAGTAATTTATGTATGCTAAGATATTTATATGCGTTTTTTTTTTATTTTGGATGTGTTCAACTACTTTTGTTGTTGACCGTATGTTAGTGGAAGGTGTTATATACATATTTTTGATTCGGACATTCACCTCTAATTCCATTTTTGCAATATTATCAGTTTTAATAATAACTAGCTGACCCGCGCCAACTTCGTACCGCCATATTTTATTATTCTTGATTATGTTCTATTTTCAAATGTTTATAGAGATTTTAACCAAAAATTTTATATTTTACCCTCAATTTTTTGTATAATTTCTGTCGATGTCGAGGCAAGGCATATATGTAATATGCCTTGCCTCGACAATAGCAAATACAACAAAAAAAAAATTAGCCAAATCGGTCGAGCCGTTCTCAAGTGAATCCATCACATACTTTTCGGCGATCCATTTTATTTATAAATGCGAAAATTAAGATGTATAAGGTTACAATGCATAAAGTTACTTCACTTTACGACACCCACGGGTTGAGATAGGGTAGTGACATTATGTATTCTTAATCCATCACTACACGAACCAAGACAGTATGATAGGCATTTCCTGGGACTCCCGAGTGACTTTCCTCGGTGTAAATAAGAGTTTATAGTTGATTCTGTCTCATAGGCGTTGCAGCTAGACTTGAAGTAAATACTATAGACCTGTGTTGTTAGCTCTCAAATAACAGGGGGCGGGACCTTTGCCATTTCTCAACAAGGCACTGTTAGATAGTCTATTGTCCTGTATTGATATGTTAGTTATTTATTTATTACAATAATAATAATAACCGCATCGCTTTGATTAACTAAAGGCGTTGGTAGTTAACAGTGTATTGTGAAATATATAAGAGAGGTCCTTTTTGCTCGAGATGACTTTTTGCCTTTTTCCTTAACGCTAGGATCTCAGGAACTACTGATCCGATTTGAAAAATTATTTTAGTGTCAGATAGCCCATTTATCGAGGAAGGTTATAGGGTATATAACATCACGCTACAACCAATAGGAGCTGAGCAGTAGCCAAATAAAGAACTACGGGAGCGAAGCCCCGCGCGTCTTCTAGTACCTATAGGACATCTAGGAATAATGATGCCCATTGTTTTCCTTTTCCTCCCTATTTCCCTTTTTCTTTTCGGTAGGCAGTGGCTTTGTTTAATTTTTTCCTCTTTTTTATTTTTTATTTTTTATCTTATTTTTTCTTTTCCACTAATGCTAAAAGACCACAGCCATGTCCATGGGTGGCTGTTACCACTTATTATCAGGGCCGCATGCTCTTCTGCCAAGTTGGGCAATAAAATGGACCCCGTTAATGGCTCTAGGCTTTCCCCATTATAGTACCTACTAGCTAACATAGTGAAATATGGGCGTGATATAACTCGGCCTACTCCCCTTCAGGGAAAAACCAAGATGTATTCTCGTCGTCCGTCGCCTTGTATGTCCGTCAATGATTTGCATGCTGGTCACATACATTCGGCCACCATTCGAAAATCATGTCAGACATTTTGAGTACGAGCAGTTCGCTGACAGCGTAAAGCCATGAGAAGGACTGGCAAGAAACTAGGGAGTCCATACTGCGTAGTGATCTCGTCAAAGCCACAGTTTGTTTGTTTATCAATCGTCTAGATACCATTCAGACGAGCCGAGTGTCTAATTCCATCGTTTTATTGTCTCCTAACATCGTAAACGAATCGTTTTATATATTTTTTTTATTTCGCTTCGTCTGTCCGATGTGATTATCTAAGGATACTTGGCGATTGGTACATTTTAGTTCATTAAAAAATAACGTTTTTTTTGTTATGCATGCAGCATGTACACAGCTAATATATTTTTAAATTAAAATAAACATATTATAATCATGCTCTTGTAGAAGATCAAAAATGGTTCCTACCTCAGCTAATGCTGCAGCAATAAATTAATCGCAACTACAACAATCTCTACGAATGCAACAGTTACGATAGGGCGAAGACCCTAAACGCTTATGTTTAAAGCCTGATAGAGATGAGTGGAAAATTTAAAGTGGATAGGCCTTTGCTCAACAGATGGACAGTATCATCATCATCATCATAATATCAGCCCAACGACGTCCACTGCTGGACATAGGCCTCACCTAATTTACGCCACTGCGAACGTTCCCGTGTCATGGACAGTATAGGCATATTAAAATAAATATATTAGTGCTTCTTGTCGTATAGAAGTAAGAATGAAGTGGCAATTAAGTAATGGCTCTTTTTTATTGCAAAGACGGGCTGTTTATATTGAAGTAGTGCGCGGGCGAAAACGTGGACGTAAGATAGTATTTTTTTTATATAGGTATTTTCTGGAAATAATGTTGAGTGATTTGGAGTTTGCTAGTTCAGTTATCCGATTGGGATACTACGCGTCTAAACATTTCTTCAATTCTTATAAAGGTTCATTTAGTATCTGTAATAGGTGTTTTTATTTGAAAATATCCTGCCTCAACTAATTAAAAGCTGTTGAAATTACTTTAAAAATGTATGCAGTCAGTACGCGATGCAAAAGCTTTCATGAATTTAGAAAAAGAAAACATTTTTTAAAGATATTACTGAAACATTTTTTTTTATTTGTCTGAAGTGGTTTTTGAGTCTCGGAAAAAGTATAGCAAAGTTGTGTTCGGAAACTTTAACCTCATTTATTGTGAGCAAGCCCCGCGCCCGCGTGCGAATTGGCAACGTCGCTTTTTGTTCAGTGTTGCTAGATCATATGGAGCTTTTGCTCCTATGTTTTAGGGTAATTTTAAGACATGTATGGATGTTGGCAAATTATTTCTTGGTAATAGAAAATTGGGTATTATTGGTGTAAAATTGGTATTTTTATAAGTAAATTGCATGATATAGCATGGTGCCTCATCATGCAATTTATTTAATTATTTCTTAGTTAAAATAAATAAGTTTGTAATTATCCTTCTTTTTTGTTAAAGTTTATTAAAACTACGTCTTTATATCATGAACCTATTCTCAATATTTTAACTATACAATACTACATGAACACGCGTGTCAATAGCTGTTTCTACTGGGGAGTTTACCAAACTGCCACAGTAAACACTCCCCACGAAGTGAGCGGGACGGCCGTGGCGGTTCAGCAGTAGTGGCTCGCACGCGTCGCCGCGTGGACGTACGTCGCTCTGTTCCAACGTACGAACGAAGTTTTTACTCAGTGATGTAACTAAAGTGTACTGTGTTATCTAGTGTTGACGTTAATGTGCATTGTCTACTGTGTTTTCCTTCGATTGTTCTCCATTGGACCTTTAGTTTTTATTAGTGCGTTATCTCGGAGGTAAATTTTCGTATGGTTTACGCGATGATTTTATGGATAACTTTAAAATTTCACGCGGATTTTTTTTGAATCCTTCTGCCTCTACAGTTCTGAAATGTGTGGAGTTAACATGGCGTTCGAACTTCTTAGATGTTTCTTGAATTCGTTTAGTGATATAATATATTTATTTTTGTACTTTTAGTTAATACTTTGGCTATGTACGTTTTTTTAAATGTGAGATTCGAAGTTTAAAAAGAAAGTTTTGTCACGGTGAAAATATGCATGGTGCAGATTTTTGATGTGAATATCGAAATTTTGTAAAATGCTTTCTCAGTGCAATTTTTTGTGGTTGAATAAAGTTTGTGTGTTTTATGCTTTATAAAAATATGGTGATAAAGAAATATTATTTCAACGTCGATGGAAAAGTCCTTTGTTTTCTAATCGGTAAAGTTAAGTAACGTTTACTTAATTTAGTTAGTTTATTAAAATTGAGTTAGAAACACTGGAAAGTTTCCTAATGTCTTTGAAACTTCTCGAAGTCAATTTTTTTGAAAAGTAACTTGAGCTAAAGTTTTATTACTTTGGCATTAAGTCTTAGATTTAATTTCTTTATCTAATTTTAGTTACTATGTTGAGTAGTAAGTCATAAGAAGTAGAACAGTTGATTATAACTTACCGACAATGCGATATAAATTAACCATTTTAGATTCGTTTAAAAAAAATCTTCATAGATTTAATGAATATTCAATAATTTTAAATACTTAGTGCACTTATTCTAAGCTACCAAAAGGACCTCTTGTATGTATACAAAATAAAAATAAAACATCAATTGAGCCATACATTTTGTCACCTACCTACGCCTAATAAAATCTATGAAGATCCGCATGTTAATGTGGATTATCTATTCATATTCAAACTAACAATTTACACAATACACTGCTGATATGTTTCTGGCATCACAAGCATCGAGAAACTACGATAAATTTAAAAACAAAACATTATCAAGCGACCCATCCATTTCCAAACCTCACACTGTGACTGTAGCCCACTCATTAACCTTGCCAAGTGTATGAGTAAGCTTAAAACAATAATAATCATGCATCTTTATATATAACATGTATTATGTATATAATTTTAATTGTAAACTTGTCGGAAGACATTCCTCGAATGTGACGATGATCCTGTCCATTGTTAAATAACTTCTTCTAGACGCTTGTAGTATTGTGCTACTGAGATGGTTCTTGCGATGATCGAGGTTAAGCAACGTACGGCAAGGTCAGCCCATGATGGGTGACCGTTTGTGGTGTTCGTTACCGAGCGTCTCCGTGCTTCGGAGGGCACGTAAAGCCGACACTTAATTTTGTAGTTGTTAATTCATGTTGGAAGCCTTCTGTGCGACTTGATTCCAAATTCCAACAGCAGGGCCTGTCTCAAGCCCATTCGATAAGAAAGAAGATTTCTTCATTATTCCACGACGATCCAGGAGTAACCTTATGCAGACAAGAGCAATGCGAGGAAAGGAAAATTCGAATCAAACCCTTTACCACGGTGTGATGCCTCTCTGTCCACCCCTTCGGGGAAAAACGCTATGTTATAATCTTAGGCACGTTAGTAAGCTGTTTTGTAGATCAATTTCATCATACATTTTAAGATATTTTTTTTTATATAATAATAATAATATTCCACCACAGCGCCATCTAGTCCCAAATTAAGCAATTATATTTGCTTGTGTTAAGGGTACTAAATAACTGATATACTACTTAAATACATTTTTTTTTTGCAAATACATACATATTATAGACAAATTACACCCAGACACAGAACAAACCTTTATGCTCATCACACAAAGATTTGTCCTGGGTGGGGATCGAACCCACGACCTCCGGCTTAGCAGTCAGGGTCACTAACCACTAGACCAACAGGCCAGTCAATAAAATCTTTTAAACTTTCGCGACTTGTACACATATTAAATTATTATATAACGGGTCTACGTCACGTACTATATTTAAGGAATATGAAATACCTTATTTGTTTGCCCGACGTTTCGGTCGAATTACACCGACCGTGGTCACGGGCTGACTGGAGCAGCGGCCGAGCGTCGTTCCTGATGCGTGCGGGTTTCTGCTACTACCCTCACTTTGGTCATTTATATTTATAGTTTTTGAACTGTCGGTACTTCGACACACTACACTAATAACGTCTACACACAAAAAATTTTAACCGGGAGGATGGGTACCGCTTATCAACATCTTGGAATCCAGTCATCAGCAAGTGTAAACATCGCCGATATGACAAAGTAGGCCCGTGTGTAGACGTTATTAGTGTAGTGTGTCGAAGTACCGACAGTTCAAAAACTATAAATATAAATGACCAAAGTGAGGGTAGTAGCAGAAACCCGCACGCATCAGGAACGACGCTCGGCCGCTGCTCCAGTCAGCCCGTGACCACGGTCGGTGTAATTCGACCGAAACGTCGGGCAAACAAATAAGGTATTTCATATTCCTTAAATATAGTACGTGACGTAGACCCGTTATATAATAATTTAATAGGCCAGTCAATATATGTCTAATACTAATCTAATAATATACGTACATATACCTCAAAATACATCCGAAATTTCGTTTGAATTTTTCGTTTCATCGCGATGTAGTGGATTAAATTATACTAATAGTTAAAATTTAACTTAAATAAATGACTGTTTTTATTTGCGCATTTATCAATTATAAATCATCCTCGGGTTGTAGTTCAGAACATCAACAATATCCCTCATAAAACGTCTATTAAAATAAAATTACTTCGACCTACACGTAGCCCTTTTCTATTGGCCGATATATCCAACTAAATTATCACCTTGTTCTGCAGTCCTTTGACAGTAGTCCACGTCACAGTTCTGCATATTAAATGACTGCGATGCATCGATTTCTTTCCAATAACATAATCGTCGTGGCTCGTGGCGTACGTATGGTGCAATACTTCATGAATTTATTATGATATAAGTGGTGTAATTGACTTCTTTAATCGTTGGCTCTGTACGGTAGCTATGAATTAGGGCAGCGGTTTTCAAAGTGGGGTCTTTAGACCTGACGTATGGGGTAATTTTTAGGGGGGTATGAGGCATTTTGTCTTATTCGCTAAGTCGTCATTCGCTCATAACAACGTAGTTGGTCCAATTAGAAATAGAAATAGAAAACATTTATTGGTACAAACACAAGACATACTGAATACACAACAATTACATAGACAGAACAAACAACAGTCTCGTGTCTGTACCAAATAGGCACCATTTCAGCATAATGCCGAGCACAAGTGCCCGGCGCTGGTTTTCAAATGGGCCTATTTGGTGTGACGTACGAATGCTTTTTTTTTAAATTAAAAATAACAAAAATAAAACAATATTCGTGCCTACGATAGAAGAAATAAAAATAAAAATAGCAAAAAATACATTATGATCTATTTTATTCGCATCTTGTTTACCACTTTGTCCTATTCGCAAATGGTCAGTGCAACTGGCCATAGGCCTCACCTAATCTCGGCGGCTTTATGCCGCCTGCAACCAACGGACTTGGTAAAGGTTCATTATATCATCATCTTCCCCTCCTCTATCTAGAGAGTGAGGGTTTAGGCCAAAATCCACACACGCTGGCCTAGTGCGGGTTAGTGGATCAGAACTTAGAATTACTTCTAGTGTATGTGGGTTTCCTCACGATGTTTTCCTTCATCGTTAGCAGATGGGTAAGTCACGTAACTAGTACATTATATATAAATTCTACAAAGTAGAATGAATCCACATTGGTACAATGGAATTGAAGTCGGTCCTCATGATTTGTATGCCGGTTACTCATTCATTCAGCCACCATCGCATCACAATGCTTTTTTATTATACATATGCGTAATATTAATACCAACATAGAAACGACAAAATCTTTCCGATCAACATAAAACCTCTTAATTCTAATCTTAACAATATTATCAACAAAAATCAATCTATCTCGACTCTGTATCGATAGAACGGATGTGAAAGCGACGGAAGTAGTTCCCGAGCGTGTCACGTTACCGGGGAATCGAACCTGACACCCTCGAGAGTGCTAAATCACGCCATTAGCGTTGTATGTACAGTGTACACTAGGGTGGGTCACTGAAGTATGAGAAAAAAAAAATTGTTTTGTTTTGACTTCTAATAGCAATATAAATGTGTCACATGATTATATAAACTAAAATAAAAAGTTTCATCTTAATCGGATATTATCTACTGCCTCCGGATTGACCTTGAAATTTGGAAAATATTAAAAAAAAGAATATTTCTTAAAACTCGATTAAAGACCTACTTTTAGTTGTTAGTGTGGAAGTAAATAATAAAACATCATATTAGAACCCCATATTTTATTTAAATAACAAATAATAGTCATAAGTCTTTCGTTTATTATATTTATGAGGTACTCAAATCTACACAAAAATCCCTCTTACTATCGAATTTTGGCATGAGTTTACGAGACTTTTCTTTTCTTTAACAAAACCTTTGCGTGATGATTTTGTACGTGGAAATCCTGAGGCTTTAATTACACTTTTAACAGGTCTTTTAACTGCTTAGGTGTGGCAAGGTAACCAACAAAAAATATTTTATTGTCTTCTCCACGAGCCATGTAAGACTATGCTCTTCATTTGAAATTTGCTTCAGGATGGGTTTTGTTACCCAAATCTGCCAGTCAATAAGATCGTAGTATACTTATTAATGTCTGGAACTTTAAACAGTCTTACATTTTGTGTTTTTTAGCTCGTGCTTTTAGAATTCGACGCAGAACTAATTCTCCTATATGTTTTTCAGAGTCTGATAACATTGCTAGCAAAAGATTTTCAGGATAGGCAAAGAAGCTATTGCGTTGTATTACCGGATCAATAATATCTTCGAAACCGGTTGATAAGTAACGAGACCTAGATATTAATTTCCATAAATGTCTTCCTTCATCTTTGCAACTTGGATGGCTTTTAATGTGAAAGCATGTCGGAGCGTATACTTTGACCACATACGTTGCTAAAGTACCAAGTTTATCGGAAGGGTTCGAAGTTGCAATGTATCGTAGAACTCTGTTAGCTCGCGTGAGCCACCTTGCAAATGTAAGCTAAATCTGCAGGGCATTCACCAGCTGTACTAGCTGATACTATTCTGTACAAATACAATTGACCAGAAGTGAGATCATTTGTGTTTATCAGAGGGATTTCACCTAGAATATATTGAAATTAGGCAACAGCTTTTTCTTCGCAGTTTTCAAGGCTTTTACGATTTCTCCGGTAAATATTCTTGGGTCATATGTCGTGCCATCAATTAAAGAAAATAAATGTCGAAAATAAGCTCTTGGTACTTGCAAGAACATATTATATCAAATAAGACTTTGCTAGAAGTGAGAAAGTCTTCCAAATGTTTTTTAAGTATATTAGAATGCAATTTTATTAGGTTTTAAACTTAAGATGATAAAGTTTAAGTATTTGTTGCACTCTTACATGAGATACAATCGGCAGCGATGCTGTTTTCATATGTTTTAAATTTTTTAGACAACAATCCCGGCAATTTTTGAAATTTGGTTCCTCCTTATTGGTATTTTTGGCCATTTTGATGTTCTTGTCCATTTGTAGCATTTTATTATACCTTTCATAAATTGGAAGCACATTATATTTTAAATCACAAGTACCTATTGCCAAACACAGGTCATTCGCGCGCTTTTCGAGTAAGATTCATTTTAATAAATAACAAAAACACATCTTCGTTTTACCTAAGTGCAACGCAACTAAACCACAGAAGTAGACAAAAAACGGGTAAGATTGAATTATATATTTCAGATATACCCACTTAAGAATTTACACATATTATTGTTATAAGCTGTTGTACGGTATAGTGTGATCCTAATATATTAAATAAAAGCAGCTTTTAAAGTGTAATTAGTGTATTTAAGTATCTTAGCAATTTATATAAAATGAGGGAAATTATTGACTTTTCTGAAATTTTAAAGTGGATCCGGAGGCAGTTACACTAAACAGATTGAAATTATATTTTACACATAGTTTAATGACACTAATTGGCACCATAATATCGCTATTAGAAACCAAAATTTAAAAATAAAGTTTTTTGACCCACCCTAGTGTACACTTGGTTTTTGTTGATATTGACATTATTATTAAATAGCCTGTTCCCAGACCTGTATATTTTTTTTTAGTAAGTCGCTGCCGTCGTTCTTTATTTGGCCACTGCTCAACTCCTATTGGTCGTAGCGTGATGTTATATAGCCTTAGCCTTCCTCGATAAATGGGCTATCCAACACTAAAATAATTTTTCAAATCGAATTAGTAGTTTCTAAGATTATCGCATTTATTCAAACAAATAAGCTCTTCAGCTTTATAATATTAGAATAGATTTGTTTCGACACCCGGTATACGTCTAAATAGGAGTCATCATTCATCATCATTTCAACCCAAAAATGTCCCACTACTGGGCAAAGGTCTCCTCCAAAGATTGTAGAGGGAATTTCGCCTACTATACCACGCTGGCCAGACGGGTTGGTGTAGGGTTAGTTTCGAATTTTGCTTTTATCGCAATGCTCTTGTCTGCATAAGGTTACTCCCTTAGTCGCCTTTTACGACACCCACGGGTTGAGATGATATGAAATAGGAATATTTTTTTTGTAAATCTCGTGATCAAGAAGATCTCTGTTGTCACCAGGAACTTGAAAAGATGACGACGAAATTAATAATTATATATGTATTTATAGAAACATATAAAAATGTTAAAGACCTCTATTTAATAAAATATATAAAATGGTATCACTATGGGACTTTTGGTGCGCGTCATATACTCATAAATATTCAATATATTGTATAGGTACCTATATCCGTTTATTTTATTAACTAGAAGTCGCCCGAAGCTTCGCTGTCGTTCTTTATTTGGCCACTGCTATTGGCTATACCGTGATGTTATATAGCCTATTGCCTGCTTCGATAAATGGGCTATCCAACGCTAAAAGAATTTTTCAAATCGGACCATTATTGATTCCTGAGATTATCGGATTAAACAAAACAAACTCTTCAGCTTTTAAAATTAGTTAGCTTAAATTAGTATAGATGCCGAGTGAAAGATTATTGTTCAACCGCGCGGCGGTCGTACACTAGGCAATTTAAAACGAAATTCTTGTACCATATCCGTCCACACATAATACAACTCACTTATAACACTGTCGTCCCTAATAGAATTGATGTCGTGAATATTTTAACATATTTAAATACAGTGATTGGAGGCGGCGAGCGGTCTGCTTGAGCTTTGTATGTATTGACACGCGGACGGTTCACGCATTAGTAATTAATAGATACTAGTAGAAACTGTATGTAGTGACGGATTAAGAATACATAATGTCACTACCCCATCTCAATCCGTGCGTGTCATAAAAGGCGACTAATGGCCTATTTCAATAATCTATCTATCTATGGATTTGGCTACTAAAGTTATAATTTAGTCATAAGCTCCATAGAAAATATGTCAAAATTCTAACTTTAGTAGCCAAATCCATAGATAGATAGATAGATAGATTATTGAAATCGGCCGTAAGAGAGTAACCTTATGTAGACAAGAGACAAGCACTGCGAGTAAAGGGAAATTCAAAACAAACCCTATACCAATGCGTCTGGTCAGCGTGGTATAGTAGGCTTAATACCTTCCATTCTTTGGACGAGAGCCGTGCCCAGTAGTGGGACGTTTATGGGTTGAAATGAACTACTTGGGTTCGAACTCAAAATTGTCACCTACTAGACCAAGTTTTTGATTAACCTTAAGCAGACAAGAGCACTGCGAGAAAAGGAAAATTCGAAATACTATACCAAACCGTCTGGCCAGCGTGGTATAGTAGATTAAATTCCCTCCACATTCTTTGGAGGAGACCCGTGCCCAGCACTGGGACGTTTATGGGTTAAAATGATGAGTAGATTTGTTTGTAGTCATCATCATATCAGCTTAATGACGTCTACTGTAGAAACCTCCTCACCTAATTTACGCCACTGCGAGCGGTCCTGTGCTGCCTGCAACGGCCGCCCGCGACCCTGACCAGGTCTTGTTCTTGTTTGTAGTACTCCATTCTTATAGAGCAGGTCTTAACTTAAATTCTTGAACAAGAACAATCAGCTTGTGGAATGAACTCCCTTACGATGTTTCCCCAAAGGACTAAGGGGTTCTTCAAAAAAAGGTGTGAATAGATTTCAGTGGCAGGCAAAACTAGGTCAAAAATGGCGGGTGACAGATCTCACTAGAGGCAATTGACCTGTAGGCAAACAGACGGGGCTATAATAACACCATAATCAACTCATCACACTATAATAACAATATTCTACCACATTCACACAGCACCATCTAGTCCCAAATTAAGAAAATTATATTTGCTTGTGTTAGTGGTAGTAAACAACTGATACATTACTTAAATACATTTTTTTTTGTAAATACATACATATTATAGATAAATTACACCCAGACACAGAACAAACCTTTGTGCTCATCACACAAAGATTTGTCCTGGGTGGGGATCGAACACACGACCTCCGGCTTAGCAGTCAGGGTCACTAACCACTAGACCAACAGGCCAGACCACTACACCACCATATAATTAAGTCACACTATCTGAATGAAAGACTATCATCAAAATCATCATAGTTAACATGGTATGGTATGGTGATTAAAAAGAGTTGCCTGAGTTTCTTGCCAAGTTCTTCTCAGAGCTCAACCTTGTCAGTGAACTGGCCTTTGGCATTAGCTGAAACCTTTTTTGGCTTTGTATGACGTTCATAAGTATCATGTATTTGATCTATATGAAATAAAGATTATGACTGACACGAAATATTTCGTATAAAATTTGTCAAATAAAATACATGTCTTGTTATTAATGTCCAAACTGTTAATAGCATTATTGATAGACACCGGTCAAACAAGCGTAAACCAGTCAATGAACAGAAACTGCAGTGAATTTAGAAAACCGAAAAATACCGGTGATGTGGGTCAGAGTTATCGTAAATTTTGTTAAGAACCGGTTCCCGAACCGATGGTTGGCAACAGGTGTTGATGGGAACCTCTTTCATTCAGGCAAGCTAACGGAGCTTAGGTTTGTTAAGATGTTTTTAACCCCCGATATAAAAAGAGGGGTGTTCTAATTTTGACATGTCTGTGGCATCGTAGCTCCTAAACAAATGGACCGATTTTGATGCAATTTTTGTTATTTGAAAGCTAACATAATCGTGATGGTTTACAAAAAAAATAAAGTTTGGTAAAGGTTTCAGGTTAAATGAATATTAAGCATTCAGTCAGTTGCAGCATATTTAGGTCAGAGAAAGAGCTGTTGGTTACACACAGCCGCATACAATTGTGTTTAGTCGACAGGTGGGTAAGCTGAAAGCTTCAACTTTCAATACAGATGTATTCAAAATTGTTGTTTTATAAAAATTTAATATAGTAAAGTTGTGCAAGTTATGGCTACCTTTGCTCAGCAGTGGGCAAGTTTAGTTTAGAAGTAATATATTGATTGAATTGAAGTGTCTGTTTTTAATAGAGTAGGCATATGAAAATAATTCGCCTCTTTACAAGAGCAACTTGACATCTTATAAAAACTTTGTTTTTTTATTATTTGATATTTAAAACCGCGATGTCGTATTTTATTTTCTACAAAAACGCGGCATTTTAAAAGTGAATGTTCTAAGTAAAATTATTAATATTTTAGAATTTATCAACGCTTAAATGCTTAAAATTGCGTTTCTCTAAAGTTGTGGTTTAAAACATATCATGTTGTTCTTGTAAAGAGGCGAATGTACATACGTTACTTATAACAAAAACACAGTTTAAAATTTTTTTTCTCCCTTTTACTGTCTGACTATTTGTTCCGTGAAAAATAATTAAAGAGATCAGTGATATAATGATGCAAGGTTAGTTTTCCACGCGGGCATAGCTGGTACACGTATAGTATAGTACGTACTTAAAACACAGCGTTATTCGTGAATAAATCATGTCCAATACCTTTTATGATTTATTCACGAATAACGCTCTTACCAATCACGTATGTTTATATTATTAAGTGGCAACACCAACCCTTCGATAGGGTTGTTTTACCCTATAATTATATGTTGGCAACACCACGTGCCGTGTCTCTTTATAAAGTTGATTTGGTAATTTTGTATTCGTCGTGATTAGAGGACTGTGTTGTTAATAATGGTGCAAGTTTGATTTCCATATATACATGTAACATAATCATCACGCATTTTCCCTGAAGGGGTAGGCAGAGGTGTATTAGGTACACCCAAATTTTGTCAAAAATAAACTCTTCAGCATTATAATATTATTATTGACTAGCTGTTGCCTCGGGCTTCGCTTCCCTGGTTCTTTATTTGGCCACGAATCATAGATGCCATTGGTCGTAGCTCTATAAATGAGTTATCCAACACAAAAATAATATTTCAAATCGATCCAGTAGTTTCTGAGATTAATACGATTACATTCAACATACAACTGTTTAGCTTTATAATATCAGTTTAAATGATGTATTATAAAGTTCATCAGACAATCTAAGTGACACGCGAATATTTTGAAAATTGAATAAAATATCTAACCCATTCACAAACCAAAATAATTATGCACTAACACCAATAGCTGAACACTCAATTTTAAACCTTAAACTCCGATTCATAAAAGTTGAACTACAATACGATTGTTTAACTCATAATACCGAATGGTCGTCCTCAAAAAACAGATGTTTTATTTGAGATTATGATAATATGGCTTCAACGTTATCAGCTATCAGTCACAGGTTGACACAACAATCTGTCAATGTCTAGAAATTAAAATAAATACACAGGTGGGGACGTTCGGACATCATCTGGTTCGCCGTTAGAATTCAGATGGAATTTTTTAATAAATTGATGCGTAAATTTGAGGATGTATTTTTAGTACGAGCTTGTGCCCGCGACTATGTTCGCGTAGATTTTGATCTTTTTGCTATCGTAGGGGCTTGAGGCTCGATGGTGGCTGAATGGATAAGGGACCGGCGTGCAAATCACGCGGTCCGAGTTCGATCCTGACCGGCAGTGTGAATTCCACTTTGTGGAATTTATATTCAGTTATATCTCATGCTTAATGGAAAAATGACTCATTGGTAGATAGGTCAGAATTGAGATACGTAAAGAACCAGGCTTCTGTTAGCGTCATCCCATACAGCAGTTTTTGCGTGATAGGCGTGCAAACATACAGACATACAGACAAAAATTCTAATAATTGTTGTGTTGAGACCCCCTACATTATGTTTTCTTCTATATCTTTAATGTACAGACATCAATCCGTCATAATTTTATTATATGTATGTGTAGATTTATCGTATAAACTACTGAATAGATATTCAAATCAAATCATTTTACAATATTTTTATTAACTTGCAATTTTGTATCGTGTAGTGACGGATTAAGAATACATAATGTGACTACCCATTTCAACCCGTAGGTGTCGTAAAAGGTGTTAAGGGAGTAACCTTATGCAGACAAGAGCACTGCGAGGAAAGAAAAATTCGAAATAAACCTTATACCAACCCGTCTGGCCAGCGTGGTGAAGTAGGCAAAATTCCTTCCACATTCTTTGGAGTAAACCCATGCCCAGCAGTGGGATGTTTAACAAACAATTTTAATACAACTAACATGCTCAATTAACTATTTATAGACCTCAGAATATTTATTAAAATAATTCCCACATGCCCACAGTAATCACATTTCCAATATACCCGCGGAATATACAGAAAAAAAAAACTTGTCTTCCCGGGCATCGAACCCCGTGCCCTTGACCTCGAACATCTGCTGTGACCACCTGTCATATGGCGCTTATATTCACACTAGATGTTTAACCAATTGGTGATATAAATACATATGGTCCTATGCCATGTCCTCCTCCTTCTCCTCTGTCCTGTCGGTATTCTCTCTGTGGAACACTATCATATTAATGTAAATTTCATTATATGTTAAGCAATTTCCTTTGCTTTTATTTAAAGTGTTAGTTTGCACGCGCTAATCTCAAGAACTGGTCAAATTTGAATAAATATTTTTTATAAATACTAAAACTGCCTCGGTGGCGCAACGGAAGTTTATACGACTGCTGTGCAAGAAGTCCCGGGTTCGATTCCCGGGTTGGGTGAAAATGGTATTGGACTTTTCTAACATGAAATTACAGTATTTAGATTTTCCCGGAGTTTGGTAAATAAATGTTCCCCGTAGATGATAATAGGCTCACCCCCTATTTCATGGGAGCAAACATGGCTGGCGAAATGTGGATGTGAAACACCTCTGCCTACCCTTACGGGGAAAAAGGCGTGATGCTATGTATAAAAAAAAAATGCATTTGTGATAACTAATTGTAATTGAAAAAATATTGCAAGCTTAAAGGCAGTTTAGCATTATGTTATCTATATTCGCAATAAATATATATTATTTTTATTTTATTTTTGTGTGGGAATGCTCATTTATCGAAGAAGGCTATAGGTATCAAGCTATGGCCAATAGGAGCTGAGTAGTACCAAATAAAGAATAACAGTCTATTTTATATATTAATTTATAGGTACTTTATTTAAGTTCTTTTGTCATCAATTCTAAGAGAAATCTATTTTTAAACATGAATATCATATTTTTCGTATTGTTTTCAATAGTAAATTCTACTTAAATTGCTATAAATAAATTAATGTCTATCTTTGTCTTAACCGTTGAAGCGGAATTCGGTTGTTTTTATGATTCAGTGGTTAAAGTGATCGTCCTATAGACCTAGAGACTTGCTTCAGCAAAATGAATGAAGTAAAGACGAGAGGTAGGGCAAGGGAGTTGATTTGATTTCAAATGTATACTAATATTATAAAGCTGAAGTTTTTTTTTAACGTTATAATCTCAGAAACTACTTTTCCGATTTGAGAAATTCTTTCAGTGTTGGATATCCAATTTATTGAGAAAGGCTATAGGCTATATAACAACACGCTTCGGCCAATAGGAGCTGAACAGTTACCAAAACTAGATCAACGGTAGCGAAACCCCGCGCGACTTCTAGTTTAGAATATATAAGGACGATGAGCGACTTACATATTACAATAAACTACTTTGGAAGGTCTCGGGTTCGATCACCATATAAGGCAAAAACTCTTCAGCCTTTTAATATCATATTATTTACTAGCATTCGCCCGCTGCTTTGCCCGCGTGGTATGTATTTTATACCTATAAACCTTCCTCTTGAATCACTCTGTGTATTAAAAATAACCGCTTCAAAGTCCGTTGCGTAGTTTTAAAGATTTAAGCATACATAGGGGCGGACAGACAGCTACAACGACTTTGTTTTATACTATGTAGTGATAATGAAATCATGTAAAAATCAAGGAATTTGTCAAGTTATCAACCCTCATGTGAACACTCGCGATACACAGAGGATGTTGTGTAGTGTGTGATCGGTGTCAGATGTCTACTTCGGTGGGCGCCCACCCGCGCCGTGAGACTGCGCTCAAAGGGTTGACACAAAAACTGTATGTGGTCGTGCATTGTAGGGTTATGGTGCGAAATTCATTATGCGAGTAATTAGATAGTGTTTAGTGAGATCCATTTTAATGTAATCTTTTCACTAGCTGGTGCCAGGGGCTTCACTCTTTGTTTGGCAGCTGCTCATCTCCTATTGGCCATAGAGTGATGCCTATAGCCTTCCTCGTTAAATGGACTATCCACACAAAAAGATTTTTTCAAATCGGTCCAGTAGTTCCTGAGATTAGCGCATACAACTAAATAAAGAAACTCTTCGGCTTTATAATATTACCTTTGCAAAACGAGCAAAGCCGCAGGCACAACCTACTCTAAAAAAAACTGCAACAAAGTTTTATAGTTAATACTAATAACCTGAAGAGTGTGTTTGTTAAGTTTGACACGTGAACATCGAGGAAGGCTATAAGCTATATATACATCTCGCCACGACTATTAGGAGTTGAGTAGGGGCCTAACAAAGATCCACGTGAGCGAAGCCCCTATCTGCAACTAGTTATTTTATAAAGAATGTTTAAAAAAAGCGGTGTCATTTGGTCACAGTGTCACAGTGACAAAAAACACTATGTCTACAGAACCCTTATATGTTCAGTGCTAACAGCTGGCTAGGGTTAATATGTCAATAAAACATGAAGTTACTTAACGCTAAAATAATTAATTAGCTCCAACGCCTTTGATACATTCTTTTCAACACTTTAAAATTAATTTCTTTCTGTTTTATTAATAGTATCTCTACATATTTAATTGTGGACGTATTTAGTACCATGGCATGAGTGTTAGTTACATACATATAGATCACGCCTCTTTCCCAACAGAGGGGTAGGCAGAGACCATTTCCTTCAACTTGCTACGATTCTGACATACATCTTTGGCTTCTTCAACATTCATCAGTCTTTTCATGCATTCTCGCCGGTTGAGGGTACTCCTGATCTCTCCCTTCATTAGAACGTCACCTGTTTAGTCATGGTACGTTCTTCTAGGTCTTCCCCTTCCAACGTTTCCTTTCACATTCGCCTTATATATTTGTTTTGTCACTCTTCCTTCATTCATTCTCTCTACAATTCCAAACCAGCTTAACATTCCTTTCTCTATTCGTGTCACATCCTCTATTTTTAAGCCACAACGTTCCCTTATTACAATTTTTATTATAAATTTACCCCAATCATACTTCTCAAAGCTCTCATTTCCACAGCATTTATTCTACTTTCATGCTTCTTCTGCCATACCCAGCTTTCACTTCCATACATCAGTGTTGGTACCAACACCCCCTTTTGAACCGCCAGGCGAGCCCTCTGCGAGATCTTCTGGCTGTTCATAAAGGCGTGCAGCGCTCCATTCACCATATTACCAGCATTCGCTCTCCTTTCAATATCACTATCACACTTCCCATCTCTTGTAAACAAAGTGTGTGTTAGTTACTGTTTCCAAAATTATCTGAAGGTTGAAACTGTCATTATTATATTTTTTATTTTATTTATGGCAACACGGCCATCAGCTTAAAACAATATTACATATTTCAATATCTTAGTATTATAAACTATGTACTTACAAACTTATTTAATTTATAATAATACACCGACGTTACTTGTCAAAAATATGACAATTGGCGCACCCTTTCTCTCAACAATAGCTTTTACCTGTCCAAGGTTTGATTCCCGGAGTAAATTTCACCGACTATTCCCATGGGTAGTGCAAGGTGTTAATGCAATTTCTATGGGAGCGTACACCGTGCTTAATTTTGTCAATTTTTTTTGGTCGTTAGTTCGACCGACAATGGTTTTTGGTCGGGATTTTGCGGTCAGATCGGGTGGTCGCGCTGAGTGTTAAGTGATTAGTTAAAAATTTACTCATGTACGAAATTAGATTTTGTTAAACCACAGGATATTGAGAAATTTATTTTTTGAAGTGATTTTTGGTGAGCGGTTGGATGCGGATCAATTTCGGTACCAATGTATTTTACAAGAGGAATCCTATGGAAATACTAGTCCAAAATTTTGAAATAATCTCGAAATTATATTGTATACAAATTATTTTGTTATAATTTGCCTAAGTATGTATTATTTAATTATTATAATAACTGATTAAGTTATAGGGTACCAAAGTTCGTACGCCATGTCAATTCCAGACTTATTAAAAGAAAATATTAAATTGATTATTAATTTCTATCCAGAAAAGCAACATAAACACAAAAACAAATAAACACTTAGTGTGAACAAAACTATTAATTTACTACAACCAAGTGCAATATAAAAAATTAAAAAGTGATACGAAAATTAATTTAAAAAAACAACTCAATATTCCAAGTGATGCGTCCGTCCGGCAAGAAGTTCAAATTCAAATGATTCCATTACAAAATGGCGCTCAGGCATGACGTCACCAACATGGAACACAACTTCCTACCCGCAGATCCTCCACCAATCACACAAGTGAACTACCAACCAAAGACGGACCTAGCCACCGAATACTTCAACACATTCAACTTAATATGTGAAAACTATAGAACCGACTCCGATAACCTTCGGCAAACATCGGACACTCTTCGGCTATCATCGGAGATCCTCGATGGAGTTCGCTCAGAGTTCGTAAGCACAGACTTTACAACAAAAGATTATGACATTGGTGCGGACAAAGTGTTTTTAAGTGGAAAAGATGAACACATATTCCAGTTTGGACAGCCAGATGCTTCTGCTCTGTTGAGGCATCGAGCGAGGAGAAGATACAACGAGGAGCATGGACTACAACCACCGCCAACTACTAGTCAAGAAAGTGGGGTAAGTTTATAGTGCTATTCATCATATCAGCCCAATGACGTCCACGCTGAACATAGACCTCACCTAATTTCTGCCACAGCGAGCGGTCCAATGAAAGTGCTATTGAAACTGCAAAATTAAGCGTAAACTCTTTTTTTTGTGTCTTCTGTCTGACTCAAACTTGGTCCTTGACTAGGTGTCGCAGAGGCAGGCCAATAAAGCGCTGACGTGAGCGCTTTTTGTAGGAACTGGCAGAAGTAAGTTCTAAACAAGGACGAGTGTAAGGAGAAATCAACATACTCTTCTTTGAATATATTCTAAGGTTGATGGAAATATTTTTTCTTTACTATAAGCTTTTTAGTTGAGTAACCATGTTAGGTTTTTAACAACCACCACCATTAAGTCTATTAATGGGAATAGGCTCGACCTCCAAGGGAACTAATAGATACATAGCATCACGCCTTTTTCCCCGAGGGGTAGGCACAGGTGGTTCACACCCACATTTCGCCAGCAATGTTGTTCCCATGAAATAGGGGGTGAGCCTATTGTCATCAACCGGGAACATTTGTTTACCAATCTCCGGGGAAATCTCAATAATGGAATTTCATGTTAGATAAGCTCAATACCATTTTCACCCGACCCGGGACCTCTTGCACAGCAGTCGTATACACTTCCCGCTGCGCCACCGAGGCAAGGGAACTAATATATCTAGAGAATAGAACTTCCGAGTGTTAAGCCAAGATATACTCAAGGGTGTATCATCGTTATTAATCCTGGCTTTCAGGAGTTGCACTGGTGGGTATGAGGGTGGCATTATCCCGTTAGGGCCATAATAATATAATAATATTCTACCACATTTACACAGCGCCATCTAGTCCCAAAGTAAGCAATTATATTTGCTTGTGTTATGGGTACTAAACAACTGATATACTACATAAATACATTTTTTTTGTTGTAAATACATACATATTATAGATAAATTACATCCAGACACAGAACAAACCTTTATGCTCATCACACAAAGATTTGTCCTGGGTGGGGATCGAACCCACGACCTCCGGTTTAGCAGTCAGGGTCACTAACCACTAGACCAACAGGCCAGTCAGTATCATATCACACATGCTACTTTTAGCACCGACGATTTAGTCATTTTTTAGCTGCTGTTGGCGGAACGGAGTAATAGGATTTCTACACGGTTATAAACCTGAGTTCCAACAGAGTGACCTTGGTGGGAGCTTGGTTGCAATCCGCGTAGTTTGTATGAAATTAAGTTTACAACAGCCGGCTACACGGTTGGAATCCACTACGGGCACCTCTGTGAAAGGCAAGCTTATAACCATGTAGAACAACTTTAACGGAGAAATATTAACCAATAGGATTGCATCAAATTTCTGCGTCACCAGCTCACTCCGTGTTAATGGACAGGCATCCTAAAAGTACCTACCGTGTGTGCTACGGCCTTAGGGAATAAAAGAATAATAATATAATAATAATATTCTACCACATTAACACAGCGCCATCTAGTCCCAAATTAAGCAATTATATTTGCTTGTGTTATGGGTACTAAACAACTGATATACTACATAAATACATTTTTTTTTGTAAATACATACATATTATAGATAAGTTACACCCAGACACAGAACAAACCTTTATGCTCATCACACAAAGATTTGTCCTGGGTGGGGATCGAACCCACTACCTCCGGCTTAGCAGTCAGGGTCACTAACCACTAGACCAACAGGCCAGTCAAAAAGGCTCTGTTGTGCCTATTACCCCTCTTTGGGGGTAAATAAAAACTCAACGCTCTGTCCCTAAATATATCTACGACACAACAGAAGAAAACATTTGTCATAACACATCATAAGATTATATATTTAGCTCTCAAGTTTGGACACCGCACTCCCTGTAATTGTGAATCTATATATAAAACGCGTGGGTTTGCCCGTCATTATCTAATACTACAGATAGTGGACACGTGGATGTAGTGACTGATGCGCCAAGAATATTCGCTTATGATTAATGGGTGTGGCATTTTGTTCGCTGAGAGTTGTTGGTGAGGTTGGCAGCTTGCTTGGTGACTGCCATGGTGAAAGAAGAATTAATTTAAAAAACCAAAAACCTGAATTCCTGAAAGTAATTAGGCTAGTTACCCATATTGCGATAGCACTAAAAAAAACGTTTGTTTTGTCAGTTTAGGTCCGCCATATTGGTTTTTTATTGACGCCACATAGCCAAGACACTCGGGGGAAAAATACAAAAATATAATGACACTACACAGTTTAAAATCAGCCAAGCCGTTTAGGCCACAGAAGGTCTCAATGGAACAGACATGCCCACATACATATGTACATACATACGCGCGAAAAACATTACCCTCCTTTTTAGCAGTCGTGATAATCGGTGCCAGTTGTTTTAAGGTCATTAGCTCTTTTCGGAGATTGTTATTTTTTTTAAATACGATTTTGCCAAAAGCAACCTCCTCCCTCCCCAATGATCTATGGATATCACTACTTATCAGCAGGAATACAACACTAATTTTATTATGGCTGCGGTCTCCTCGTACTTTTATAAATAAAGTACTTTCAAAATCACTTACAAAATGTGCGATAGACAATATTTTTTGTTTAGTAATTCAATATCTGCTGTCGCCTTCTGACATAGCTTAATGGAGGAGCGACATGTGATCCATTCTGTTTTGTTAAATAATGTTATTGAGGTAGAACCTTTTTGGTGTGCTTGGAAATAATTTAGAAGTCAGTGAGAAAAATAATAATGTACTTACCTATTAGAAATTGGTGCCGTTAAAGTTATATTCGCCCTAACTTAGCAAGGGAGGTACCCTTGCCAAGTTAGGCCTACTACCCTTGGCCTAGTACCCTTGCCCTAGTACCCTTGCCCATATTTTTAGTTTCATACAAAATACCATACGAATCAGTGATTTATCCTATGATTTTTTCTGACAATTATGATAACAATGAAATCTCGTTTATTCATCTAGGTTACAATGTAACACTTATGACAGTCACAAGTTAAGAATGTAACAGGTTATCCGTGTAAAAGTAAAAGTGGAGTCCAGTTCGCTGACGGGGTGGAACTGAAGAACTGGCAAGAAATTCACGCCACTCAGGCCGTGGTCACAAGCTGACTGGTGAGGCGATGTTATGGCTCCGTCGGTGTCAAATCAATAAATATCTCAAATTCGACTCGAGAATCATACCTATTATACTAACGTGGCTCTCGCATAATACACCATCGCGTTATTAAATCAAAACTGATATTACTTAAACAAATAAAGTGTGACTTATAAATTCGACCTCGTCTAACGCCGACGGGATAATACAGTCCCGGACGCATCCGCATCGAACTTGAATGGATGCGTATATATAAATAAACTAATTAACGTTCGTATGACTCACGCAAATCTTTGTTCCCATATTATATTACTTATATATTCTTCCTGTTATAAGAATGTGTGGTGGAAGTTATAAGCGTTGAATACAGCGGGATTGGCGCTTTTTGTGATCCAGTTGCGTTAAAAATCTGCACTTTTTAGGGTTGTCGCTATTCTTTCGCTAAAACTATAGAATTATTTTAAGGAAACTTGACACACGGATACCACGAAATTTTAATTATTTCGTATACTTTTACAAATTTACGTGAAAAAAATATAAGCATGCAAACAAACAACTATAATATGTATGTATTTACAAAAAAATGTATTTAAGTAGTATATATATATCAGTTGTTTAGTACCCATAACACAAGCAAATATAATTGCTTAATTTGGTACTAGATGACGCTGTTTGAATGTGGTAAAATATTATTATTATTAAACAAGTCACTTCAATACAAGCTTACAGACTAACTTTCATCATAATTTCAACCCATAAACCCAGTGCTGGGCACGGATAGTGACGGCTTAAGAATACATAATGTCACTACCCCATCTCAACTCGTGGGTGTCGTAAAAGGCGATTAAGGGAGTAACCCTTTGCAGACAAGAGCACTGCGAGAAAAGGAGAATTCGAAAATAACCCTATACTAACCCGTCTGGCCAGCGTGGTATAGTAAAAAAGATAAGGAAAAAAGAGTGGCGTGAGTTTCTTGCCAGTTCTTCTCATAGCTACACCCCGTCAGCGAACTGGTCGTAGGCAAATTTGCTGACACTGCTTTTCGGATAACCTGTTACATTCTTATCTTGTGACTTTCATAAGTGTTACCTTGTAACCTAGATGAATTAACGAGATTTCATTTCATTTCAGTAAGCTAAATTCCCTCCACATTATTTCGAGGAGGCCCGTGCCCAGCAGTGGGACGTATGTGGGTTTAAATGATGATGATAATGTCCTCCATATATATATATATATTCCAAATGTTCAATGATATGTAAGACATTATGTATGTACTTATGAATCAAGTTGACTCATACAAATATTACAGTTAGTAATTTTAGTTATTGGAATTGTGAGTTATATTTATATTAATGGTCTTTATTTGCTTAGCACTTATGTATTGTTTTGTTGAGGAAATATTACGGATAAAATATTGGGCGCGAGTTTAAAGAGAGATATTCTTTGATATCCACCAGTAAAAGCCCTACTGAGATGAGTTCAGTACTTTCTGAGTTTACCTCAAACAAAAAGTCAAACAAAAAATTTTCAGTCGATTTTTGGTATAAGTGCCATAGATATTTTCATATGCATACTAAAAAGCTGTTATTTTAATATTACAAACAGACTTGTTTTATTTATTTATAAAGATACATATTATTTTTGGCGATATGTAGGCGAGATGCATACCTACCCCTTTGGAGATAAAAGGCATGATGCTTAGTTACGTTTCTTTTTAAAACAAGATATTAAAACAATGAGTAATGCGTCTAAAATGATAGAAGCAGTCCTAAACAATAGGTTGACCTCGCTCCTAATTTGTAATAGCTCAGTGGATCGCCATTGGTTTATATCGTTAACTAGCGGGTTCGATGTTCATTGTGGATTATAGGGTAATTTAATTACTTTACATCTCCGATTGTGTGTTGATGTTCAGTTACGTATAATCAAAAACTTGGTCTAGTAGGTGACAATTTTGAGTTCGAACCCATGTAGTTTATTTCAACCCATAAACGTCCCACTGCTGGGCACGGCTCTCCTCCAAAGATTGTGGAGGGAATTTAATCTACTATACCACGCTGGCCAGACGCATTGGTATAGTATTTCGAATTTTCCTTTTCTCGCAGTGCTCTTGTCTGCTTAAGGTTAATCAAAAACTTGGTCTAGTACCAACCATAAACGTCCCACTGCTGGGCACGGCTCTCGTCCAAAGAATGGAGGGAATTAAGCCTAAAATACCAGGCTGGCCAGACTGCTGGGTTGGTATAGGGTTTGTTTCGAATTTCCCTTTTCTCGCAGTGCTTGTCTCTTGTCTGCATAAGGTTACTCTCTTACGGCCGATTTCAATAATCTATCTATCTATGGATTTGGCTACTAAAGTTAGAATTTTGACATATTTTCTTTGGAGCTTATGACTAAAAGATTATTGAAATCGGCCATTAGTCGCCTTTTACGACATCCACGGGTTGAGATGCGGTAGTGACATTATATATTCTTAGTCCGTCACTAGACGGATACCCACCAAGTCTTTAAAATCGTTTAATAGTTTTTTAGTAGGACTGAAATCAGACTCTAGGACATTTTAATTAATTTGACATCTTAATTAATTTATTTTTCATGTAGTTATTATTTTATTTAGTACCTAGACATCACAATATGTAATTTTATTTTATCTATTTTTTTTTATAATGTATTATTGTTCACACACAATGTAAAAATTGTTTTTGGACGAAATAAATGAAATGAAATGAAATATTTTTTGGCCGCGGTGCTTTCTCTGTAATAGAATTAGATCCTGTGCAGATTGCTTTTGCCGAATTGCTATTTAGGGAAGTGGATAATTTCTTTCCAACTCCTCCATTTACTTCTGATTAATTTGGTTGCGGGTTCCAAGACAGTAGGTTAGGCATTCCCTGGACTCCCGAGTGTCAAAACTCGGTGATCGCAAGGGTGACCAGTTTGTTTGCTTCGTCGTGTTATAATTATAAACAAAAAGTTTCAAAAAGTCAAAAATCAATAATAGTATTTCACCACATTCACACAACGCCATCTAGTCTCAAATTAAGCAATTATATTTTCTTGTATTATGGGTACTAAGCAACTGATATACTACTTAAATACATTTTTTTTTGTAAATACATACTTAATATAGATATTTACACCCAGACACAGAACAAACCATTATGCTCATCACACAAAGATTTGTCCTGGGTGGGGATCGAACCCACGACCTCCGGCTTAGCAGTCAGGCTCACTAACCACTAGACCAACAGGCCAGTCATTATATACCACTTTCAAATAGTCCAAGAAATCATAACCAACCACAAAATCTCTCACAACTCGAGTAGTTAGTGTCGCAACACTACCGATATGGTACAACACTAGCATTGTACTCCGATATGGAGAGGTGACCACCATTGGAAGATATACAGGTCTATACCAGCCAGATGTGTATGCTGAATTGTTCGTTAATTGCGCAGCATTCACTCTTGCAACAGAATACATGTACTTAATATCTATAGGCATGCTAACTATATTTGTATGATATATAGTGTTGTTTATCTGTATAGCTGTATGTCATGAGGAAAAGGTAATTTTTGTGTTCGACTGCTGCGGCAGAGGTCCTAGATTTCATTCCCGGGACAGGCAAAATGGTATAGTGCTTTTCTGTCTCTTTGCCACTTTGAACCCACATCGCCGATCATAATTTATTTTTCCTCTTTTTTTATTTATATTTTCTTCCTTTTGCAATGGATGTCAATATGTTTTAATTTTTTTCACTTTTCACCATTTTCAAAGGCCTAATAATACTCGACCAGAACAAACAAACAGCCAGACATTTTTATTTTTATTAACTAACTAAACCAAAATTTAAGAGCGCTAAAGTGAGACATAACAGCGATGGTGGCTGAATGAATAAGAGACCGGCGTGCTAAACACATGGTCCGAATTCGATCCCGACCAGCTGTACCAATGTGGATTTCACTTTGTGGAATTTATATGTACTAGTTATGTGACTTACCATCTGCTAACAGTGAAGGAAAAACATCGTGTGGAAACCTCCATACCCTAGAAGAAATTCTAAGGGTATTTCTGATCCACCAACCCGCATTAGGCAAGCAACAGTGTGCTCTCTCAGCTCTCTAGATAGAGGAGAGGAGACTCGAACCCAGCAGTGGGACATTAATGGGCTACCGATGATGAAAGGGATAACTGCCGAGAGCGAGTACACGACGGCTGTCATGTCACTAGGGGAAGTGAAGAGGTAGAAGCCAGGGTGCATGCGCTGTAACAGCATTTCTGTCATGCGTCTGATTGTTTTGGTCGAGTAGTAGTTAACTGTTAACTGCCTCGGTGGCGCAGCGGGAAGTGTATACGACTGCTGTGCAAGAGGTCCCGGGTTCGATTCCCGGGTCGGGTGAAAATCGTATTGGGCTTTTCTGACATGAAATTCCAGTATTGAGGGAGTTTGGTAAACAAATGTTCCCGGTTGATGACAATAGGCTCGCCCTCTATTTCATGGGACCAAACATAGCTGGCGAAAGGTGGGTGTGTAAGTGTAACATCTCTGCCTACCCCTTCGGGGAGAAATGCGTGATGCTATGTTATGTTATGTTTAGTAGTAGTTATATTAATCATTAGTAGAAGTTAGTGTCACAATAATCTCAATTACACAAGAAAACTTTCGCCTTAATGTCGCAAGCAGACAGATATGGCTGCCCCCCATTGTGTACAGATAGGGAGAGCTTACTGTTATGGTGTCGTTTATTCGTCTGTAAGTCAACGGGTACCGGAGTTTCTAAATGTGTGTCTATTTGAAGACATAAATGCCTCAGTGGCGCAGTGTATGCGACTACAGCGCAATTGGTTCGGTGCCTGGTTCAGGCAAAAATGATAATTATACATAAGGCGTCGTCCATGACATCTTCGTCGATGATCGCGCGAACTAGCGATGATTATTATTATATTTTGCAATAAAAATTTTAAAAACATACCTATTAAGAAATTAAATGTAAGTAATAATAATAGTTTATTTCAGATAAATTATCCATAGCAATTACAATATTTAAAATGAAACACAAATAATAACATTATAAAATTAATAGAATTAAAACATTTCAAATAATAAAAGACAAACATATAATAATTATTCTAATAAAATATGGAAACAAATTATTTTTCATTATTTACGTTATAGTTAGTTATCGCATCGCTTAATCGCGCGATGTTCGCGTCGTGGTCTATTAGGACATTCGCGCGGTCGAACGATGATCGCATCGTCGCATGCGAAGTGCGAACGCGCGTCGCATGCGAAGTGCGAACGTTCTATTATAACGATGCCTGAGGTTGATAATACCATTTTTACGGACAAATTCCAGACGCGCCCGGCTGATACTGAGAATTTCAAGACAATTACTATGACTTATTATATCCATCATCCATATATCCATCATACATATATATTATATCCATCAGATCCAATACCATTTTTGCTAAAAGCTTATTTGTTTAAAGTAAAGATTTTCTTAGGAATGTGAAAGTTCATGTAACGAGCTCGTGGCGTTCTTCCAACATTCTTGCACCCCGCACTCGATGCATTATTAAATTATTTGTACTGTTAATGTCGATGAACACATTAGATGCTATTCCCTAGTAAGTTTCTAATAGAAAAAGCAGCAGTTGTCAAATAGGAGAGCGACTGACTGGCAAACCTTGACGTACAAGTTTGATTCCCACTGGCATCCGGTAGTGCCAATTTGGATGTAAATTTGTGGAATTTATAAGGCAAACACCATTTTCTTAACCTGCTACGATTCTGACATACATCTTTCGCTTCTTCAACATTCTTCAATCTTTTCTTACAAACTCGCCCGTTTCGGATCCGGATCCGCCGGATCTGTTCTTTCTTTATAGCGTCCCCAATTTGGTCATGGAATATTCTTAGTCTTGAACGTTTTAAAACAATTAAATAAATAAAATACTAGTTAAAATAATCTTGAGATGTCTTTTATCAGTTTAACAAAGAGGGCAATAACTTTATAATTGAGTGAAATATTTGAGCACATGTTGGAAGTTCCCAGTATCAGTCATGTGCGTCCGGGAATCATAACGGTGGTTATTGATTTCATCATAATCAGCGCGACTCATCGCTTAATTTAGTTACGTTTAATATAACATTGTGAAACTTTTAATTTGATGCATTAGATTCGGATTTTCATAATATAATGTCAGGATATTTTCGTGGTTTGACTAAGTGTTATGCAGTGATTTTTTTCATCGATTCTCGACATCCAGTTATTGCTAAAAATCTTTTGTATTCTGCCATAAGCCATACATCTTAATATACCGTTTTATTAATTTAATAGCTCAACTTTTGCTGGTAGAGTAAACATGGCGTTCTGTAAATTCTACTCATAAATAAATAATACTTTTTTCTCCGTGGTTCTATCTCTCTGTGAGTCACTTCACTGGGTTACTAGTTTAAAAACAGCCTATATATGGCCATTATATGGTGCCCTTTTTTAATTTCCTTTATTTTTGTATTTTTTTTTAATTGTAAGTTTGTTTTCTATTTGTGAAGCTGTTAGAAATAAAAGTTGTTTTCATTCTTTTATCTTATATCTAATATTGCTTTCTCTTGTTTCCAGTATGGCAGCGACGAATTCGGCCACGACTCCCCCTCACGATACGCGTCCCCGAAGGGCGCGGGTGCGGGCGGCGCGTACCAAGAAGCGTACTACGCCGGCGGCGAGTGGGCCGCGCCGTACTACCAGCCGCCTCCGCCGTACCAGCACGACCCGTATGCTACGTCGCCTGGTAAGTGTCTCTCGTATTTAAACTATAGATCATACACAGCTCATTGTAGAGGAAAGTGGTCATAAAAGGTCGGTATTTTTTGTCACTGCACTGGTATAAAAAGGACCACAAGGCTAGAGGTTAAGGGCGGATCCAATCGTGGAATCAGGACTAATAAACGAAAATTTTGGAATAAGTGGTAACCAATCCAGCTGTATATTTCCAGATTTCGCGCAACAACACTAACTCCCAATCAATTATGAACAAATTCCGATTTAAACGAAACCAATTCCACGTAGCGGATTTGCATTTAAAGTGTATTAGTAGACCTAGCCTAGGAATTGGGTCATGAACACTGAACTAGGAGACTCTAATGCCTAAAGGTCCTCAAACAAACCACAGAGTGCAAACAAAGCATAAGCCTAGAAGTCCTAAAAAGAAATCAGATAACATTTAAAAGATCAGGAGCTAATAATGTACGAGTATAAGTGTGTTCTGAAGCGAATAGCGATAGATCAGAAACTGTTGCTTCTTCAAGTTAGACGCAGAATGTGAAGTAGGATCCTGATGTTGCAGGTATAGCAGGCGCGCCAGTGGGCGAGGCGGGTGGCGGCGCGGAATTACCGCTGCCGCCTATGTCCTCGTTCCGTGCAGCTGCGCCTCACCACTCGCCCACAGACCCCATGCTCGTCGCCAAACCGCCGCTGCAGCCGGTAAGTCTTCACCTTTTACCATAGAACATTTTATGACTAGTAGGATACGTCACTCTCAGACGTTACGACGCAAATTATTGAAAAAGTTTGATCTTCGGTCCATCCCACATGCCCTAGCTGATAGAACACTGAAAATACCTATTTAACACGGACGCGGTTTCATGTCCCGCCACGCCGCGCCGTAAGATAAATTCTTTACTTGTTTATGCCTGAACACACTGGATCTCGTTAGTTTAGATGACGCAGGAACAATTTTGAATGACGTCTCGACTTTTAGTTCCAGTTGACACTACAATAATATGACTAAAACCCTCATCTTCTAAGATCTCCATTCTTAATTTCAGATATACGGCGGCTCAGCAAGCACCCCCACGGTGGGCGCGGCCGAGGCGGGCAGCCTCTCGTCGTACGGCTCCTCACCGTCGACGCCGGTACATTCGCCCCCGCCGCTACACACGCGCTTGTACCCTGCGCCGGCGCCACTCAAGCACTCGCCCGCGTTATCGCACTCGCAGCATCATGTACATCATCATAATGGACAGGTAACAAGGCTTTTACGGGAATGTTGTAACCTCCTCTTCTGACAACTTCTTTGACTTTCAATTTGAATATATTTTACGTTTGTTGAGCCTGCTTGATTTCTTGTTAAAGGTAGGCTATGTGCTATTCCAGACTAGTCTATCTGTGTGCTTACATACAGATCATTTCAGCCGTTCTGGCGTGAATATCCATCCATCCATCCACCCACCAAACTTTCGCACTTATAATATTAATATAACTATGATATGAGGTCTTATGATTTTTCATTGACGTAGCAATCCTTTCATTTAAATACTTCTTTTTGGCAATTTGAATAAATTTCATGTTAGTGGCTACACTAAAAATATGTAATTGTTGACGGCACATGAATGTATCGTCTAGATATAGATCTCTGGATTGAGTGAGACCTTTTAACAAGTTCTATTGACTTTAGTGGGATACTACAGCACTAAATAGTTTAATAACTACCGCAAAGGGATAATCAAACATCTGTAAAAGCTAACATAATCGTTGTGCCTACGTTTTAGTACTTTGTTTACATCGACGATATCTTAGTATACTCGATTGACTTATAAGACCACCAGGTGACTGGAATGTCGGACGATTATCGAGGTGGCATCAATTAAACTGGACAGCCATGATGTGGTTGATTGATTCGGATATTCCGAACAATAAATATGGGCCATGAAGTAAGTTCGTGATTGTAAACAACGTTTTAGGAAGGTGTGGTCTTATTTGGAGGTTCAATAAAATTTATCGCTGCACATGAAATTTGCCTTGATATTAATCCGTCCTTGTATTTTTCTGATTTTCGTTGGCCTAAGCCTTTAGTTTCTGAGTAACGGAGTAACGCAGTATTTGCAAGGGTATCAACACCGTTAATAATTAATTAAGTTGTAGGATATCAGTGTTATTGCCCTCATACGAAAGAGATAGGATAGCTGTCTCTGGATTGATTGCTTGAAGAAAACCACTTTTTGGTCACTTCTTTTATTTCAGAGCTCAACTATTTATCAGTATCTCTCTCTGCTCTATCTTCATTGAAATGAAAGTCCAAACCCTCTCATCCTTCTCTAATTTTCAAGTACTATCCACACCTCTCTAACACGTTGCATATCATATCTTAGAACGTATAACTTGTACATTTCAGCAATCAAATTGGGTATCGTCGGGTGTGTCGTCTCCTCCCTCAGCATCGACGCCGCACGCGCCGCTCCCAGCAGCCGTCCTGCCCAACGGACACCACCAACCAATGCCTGTGTTCAATACTGCTGTTATGGTAAGTCATAATTTGTTTTAGAACTTTCTATTAGTGACAGTATGTGGTTTGCAGTATGTCTTTTGTATGTGTTAGTAGGTAGTTGTTAGTTTGAGATGTATAAGGTCGCTTTTTATCTTAGTTCAAAAACGTTATAAATACTGATGTCGCACGTAGCATTGTGGTACTCAGATGTTCGTTACGATAATCGAAGTTAAGCAAAATTCGTCAAGGTCAGTCAATAGATGGGTGATGATTTGTGGCATTTTCTTACTCGAGCGCCTCCGTGTTTCGGAAGGCAAGTTAAGCTGTTAGTCCCGGCTATCACTAATGTGGTAGTCGTTAAGGCATGTTGGAAGCCTATAATTCAATGAGTAATTTTTGTATCTAAAAAATATGCAATTTTAAGCAATGGTATATTGGATATATTGGAAACGGGTCAAACGATTTTAATAATGTTTGAAGTTAGAGATGCTTTTTTTAAGTCTATCTGTAAAATGTTTCCATTGGTATGATGCGAACTTTCATTAAAAAATAACAGTTGCCTACATGCTGGTAGTGACATCTAGTAGCCGGTAGTAGTACCACCACTGTTAGTGTAGATTTTAGTTCTTTAGTGATTTTAAAAGTTAACAACAAAAACTTACTGCAAACCATTAAACTAAATTTGTAAATAAATAAATTAAAATATTTAGTTTTTGCTTGCTCGTTTTATTTTCGTGTCAAGTGTGTGGTGATAACTTTTTTAACAAGCAAATACGAAATATTAAAGTTATTTAGATTTTCCTTTTGTTGATAGCATGCCCCAGCATGGTTGTAACTAATTATTTTATACATTAATTTTGAAATTAAATTTCCCATTTGAAAGCTTTTGGATTTTCTTTTCTTTTGTAATTTTGAAATGTGATACAAATTATTATGAATTATTTATATTATTGTCTATTTACAAGACTTGGTTTCAATGCTTACTTAGGACAAATATGTTTGTGGTCTACAAATATTTGTTCTGATTCTGGGTGAGAAAAGCGAGTTATCGGTCGTTTCGCCTACCAGTTTTTCGCCTGTGTGGGCGAAAAACTGGTAGTCCAAATTTTTATAATATTTGATCAGGCGTTTCGCCCGATGGAATTTTTATTACAATTTAGACACCAAGTTAGAAAGTCAAGATAGAAATAATATGAAACATTTGAGTTTTTGTTTTATTTACGTATTTATACGCAAACTTTTTTAATGCTGTCTGTACATGATAAGCAATAAAAACATTTGGATTTGGTCTTTTCGCCCGCTCGGGCGAAAAACTGTCGGGCGAAACGACCGATAACAAAGAAAAACACAGAGTTTGTTCTTTTGTGTGGGTATCTATATTTTTATTAATTTTCTCTAGTCGTTTTAATAGATCTCAATATATTTGTATCACATGTCTTTATATATTTTTGTGTTATCCTTGTTGTGTTTAATACTGCGAACAGTAACGACTTGTCATTAGATACCTGTAATTATATTTTTTTAGACAGTAGAGCTGTGATTAATATTATATTAATAGTTTTTTACTTAGATGTTGTTATCATAGATTGTAGAAAAGTTGATCAGTTTGGAATGAAGTTTTTTTTTTGTTTTTTTCTATCGGGGATTAAACGTCCGTTGCGAAAGGTATTTCGTTTCGTTAAAAGTGAAATTATTTTTTGGGAATAGTTGTAGTATTTGACAGCTTGTCCTATCAACAACGCGACATATCTAGTCTGAAACTTAATTAAAAACATTTTGAAAAAATATTTGTACGCCTTGGATGGTTGTTGTACCTATGCATATATAGTGGTAGGGGAAGATACGAATAGACTCACCAAAGGAATATAGACATAATCAGAAGAGTTATACCGCGTTTCTTGTCGTGTCACTCCACGTCAAATAAATTATAATTGACTTGGAAAGTTATGGAAACATTATTGTCCGAAAACTCGTTAGTTCCGAAATTATTAAATTATGAACGAATTATTGTTTATATTGTTCAATTGCTACCAACAAAGAAATTATAGAGTTCCACTTCAGTCGCGAACGAACTGAAGTTGAGTGAACGAAAGAATGGGATCTAATGGTATGTAGTCGTTATTGGCCGCAAGCTGTAACTAGCTGGTATGTAGGGAGGGGGCGCAGAGCAGCGGCAGCTCGACGAAGCCATGGTGTTCCTCCGAGAGCATAGTGATGTTGTAAGTATATGTATATGTATGGTGTGTGCTGTATCTTGTACGTGTACAGTTGAGACGATTTTTTATTATTCGGAATATCGAATATTTATTCCGAATTAGGAAATTGGGATGTGGAATACTAATACCGGTTTCGAACTCGGAAAACAAATTCCGAATTCGGAAAATGTGGATTCAGAACTAGTAACTAACCTATTCTGAATTAAATACATATAATACTGTTATTTTACAATTTTTACATCTTAAATGGGTTTTTATATAAAATATATTGCTAATTATATATTTTAGACAATCAACTCTACGTGTATAACTTAAAGCACACCCGTATAAGTTATTATTTAAAGCAAATACTGTCAAATGTTCTGTAATACATCTATCTCGCTTCAACAACGACAAAGTTCTCATATATATGGATGGTGCTATCTCTTTCTGTCACAGAACATTTGGTAGAATATTGTATATAGTTTAGCATGGTTTTAGCTGTATTAGTTTTATTTGCGTTTTGTATGTGTAATAGTGTGATTAACTCGAGTATGTGTTGAAATAATTACAAAAATATATTTACACTGGAAGTCGCTCGTCCCGTCGTTCTTTATTCGGCCACTGCTCAGCTCCTATTAGCCGTAGCGTGGTGTTATATAGCCTATGTTACTCAGTGATATTGTAGCTTTCTAATGGCAAAAGAATTTTTGAAATTGATTCAGTAGTTTTTAAATTTATTCGTTACATACAAAAATACAAATTTTCTTCTTTACAGTATTAGTATAGATTAGATAAATATTTAAACAGCAAGTTTTCAAGTTTAAATAGATGATGTCTGAATTTGATATCGATTGACAATGTATATTATGAATTGGAAAAGTATGTACGACTGTGGTATGGGGTTGCTTGGGTACCATTCCTGGTTTGTGTAAATATGGGTTTCTTCAACCAGGAACGGAATTTTGTCGAGTGAATGGTAATTATTATTATATTCCGTATAATGACAGATTAAGAATACATATTGTCACTACCCCATTTGAACCCGTCGCGTCGGTGTCGTAAAAGGCGACTAAGGAAGCAACCGTAAACAAACAGGAGCACTGCGAAAAAAAACCCAATACCAACCCGTCTGGCTAGCGTGGTATAGTAGGCAGAATTCCCTCCAAAATGTTTGGAAGTGACCCGTGTCCAGCAGTGGGACGTTTCTGGATTTTATAGATGATGTTGATGAAGATCTACCTGTCTTATTTCATTTCATATACATCTCAATACTATAATTCTACAAGTGCTTTACGTTGTTTTCTGATGATGCTGTGTATGCGCAGGGTGCTCGTATGGAGGAGAGACTGGACGACGCAATCAACGTATTACGTAACCACGCGGAGGCGCCCGAACTGTACCCTCAGGACATGCACCATCCGCACCAACCTCCACAAGGTATGTCATCATCTAGAAATTTTTCTTCTTTTTGTAGTTTCAACAGCAAATCCTTTAAACTATTTTATTTATTTATTTTACTATAATTACAACGGTATATGGTACCCATTAAAAGCGATGGTGGCTGAATGGAAAAGAGACCGTGCAAATCACGTGGTCCGAGTTCGACCGGCGGCAGTACCAATGTGGATTCCACTTTGTGGAATTAATATGTACTAGTTATGTGACTTACCATCTGCTAACGGTGAAGGAAAACATCGTGAGGAAATCCACATACACTAGAAGTAATTCTATGAGTATGTCTGATCCACCAACCCGCACTAGGCCAGCGTGAGTGGATTATGGCCTAAACCCCCTCAGCTCTCTAGTTAGAGGAGAGGAGACCCGAGCCCAGCAGTGGGACTTAATGGGTTGCTGATTACAATAATTAAAGATAATGCAAAAATTTAAAACACAAATTAAACATATAAAATACCAAGATTCAAGGGCACCACATTCATACTTCAATCTCGCAATACGACAGACATACAGATAATATCTTCGACCATGCATCCAAAAAAACTATATCAGCCCAGAACTTAGCGACGGCTACTGCATTGTCCTCCTGCGTGCAGTTGTAAGAGCACAGCATTAGGTGGGGCATCGTCTGTGGAATGGCTCCACTCTTGCACTTCAAGTCGGAGCCATCAGAAAATGCCCACCTAGCCAAATTATCTTTGGTTCGGCCGACCTAAATACGAAGTCTATCTAAAGACTTTCTGGTAAGTCTGGTAAATTTTGGACTATTTATACATCGTGGACTTTTAGTCGTCTGACAAAATCGCAAGAAGTCGCGCGGGGCTTCACTCCCGTCGTTTTTATTTGGCCACTGCTCAGCTCCTATTGGTCGTAGCGTTATGTTATATAGCCTGTACCTTCCTCGATAAATGGGCTATCCAACACTAAAAGATTTTTTCAAATCGGACCAGTAGTTCCTGAGATCCTAGCACTCAACCACTTTAATTTTTTTATTGCCTAAAGTGGCAGACGAGCAGACGGCCCACTTGATGGTAAGTGGTTACCGCTGCTCTTGGACGTTGATAGTGTGACACACAGCCAGGGCGCTGCCTACCTTGGCAGGATAGCTCTTTTTAAACCTCGTTTGAATAGGACATGTCATAGCGCTCAGTAAACACCGCTGTTGGAAATTCACCCAGAGCTGGCACGTAGGTACGTGGGAGGAATGATCGCTGAAACCTTACCGTTCTCCAGGTAGTGGGTGAAGCTTACAGCGGCGTCAAGTGGTGCGTTGATAAATAATTTAGGAGATAATTTAAGGGGGAAGAGCTGGCTTCCTGAAACGCATGCCTCGAGCCTATCTCAGGCACCAGTCTCCCACAATATTCATTCTCAAAAAACTAGTTCCTATAAAATGTCTTTTTTACAATATTGTGTTGAAAAATAAATATTATATCTTTAAAACAATATGTTTGTCATCAGTGTCGAGACTGGGCGTCGCGGGAGGTCTGCCGTTACATTCAGAGCCACCCATCAAGATGGAACGACACGTGCTGCCCAATACTAGTATGTATATATACATTCTTAAGGTGCATGTTCGATGAGCGCTATTGTCTCGGAACATAGACACTTTTTTGCATAAGGAAAATTCATTTTATCACTATTCTACAATTAATAGGACCCGCGAATAGGCTATTTGACAGTTCTCGGGAAAGTGTTTTAAAATGTAGAAATGTTTATTTTATTCCCCTTACAACGATTTTTTTTGTAAAAACATCATATAATGGTGAAAAAAATATTTTTATTTTGAATAACAAATATCGCGCCATAAACAGTCTGAATCCGCCATTTTGTGCTCTTACGTCATATTTATATAAACAAACATTACGCTCTGAGCTTATTGTGAAAGATTTATAAATTATTTAGTTTCTTCATTAGAATAGTGAAAATGACTACTAATGTATAGGACGTGTGCCGTGCCGATGTGTAGAAGTATAACTATTAAAAATCCTGACAAATTGTTCATACACGTTCCTAAATGTTCAAAACGTCGAAAGCAGTGGTTACAGTTAGCGCGTCGAGACCCAAAGTTTACATTATATGGTGGATAACGTTAGAACCGTTATCCACCAGTCAATTAAGTCTACAGTTATACATAAAGTTATTTAGGATATAAGTTGTATAAAGCCGGCGATTAATGAAAACCTCATAAGAGTATAAAATGAAATTTTACGGGAGAATGAAAAAACTGTCTCGTAATTTTTTTTATGCAGTATATGGAATTGGCAGATTGTTAGATGGCAGTAGGAGTCCTCAAATGAAATGCGGACGAGTTGACACTGTACATTGAGAGGTTTTCTTTCTAAATACAATAAAAAGTTATTTTAAGAAAAACGACTGTCACCGTGGCGCAGTGGTTAAGGTGGTCGCCTCGCCACTATATCGCCGTGCTGGGTGACGTGGGTTCGATTCCCACACGAGACAAATATTTGTGTGATTCATAGATATTTGTTTCTAGTCTGGGTGTACTTTGTGTCCGTTAGTTTCATGTTTGTAAAGCTCCCCGCGACACAGGGCTTGTTCCCTAGTGCGGGCGTTGTCTTTTTAAAAAAAGAAAAAAAAAAAAAGCAAATTCTGCTGACGATATGTAAAAGGTAAATTAAGATATACGAATGTTTGTAATTTACAGAGAAACGCAAAGAGCCGCCGGACTCAGGGCTGGACTCGAAGCCGTCATCGTCGGGCTCGGCGGACGCTCTCGCCAACAAGCCGCCCAGCTCCAAGCGCTCGCGGAGATAGTGAGTCCACATTCTTTATATATTATATATACTATATATACAGAGCGTAAGTTGATCCCTCTTTGTACCAAAAAACTGGTGATCGTTTTAGTGATTCTCAACACAATTGTCAAGGTCACTGACCACTAAATTGCATATCTACAGAGTTACAAGCTCGTAAAGTTAAGGTCAATGACCATCTAACTCGCAAATCAGCTGATTTTCTACAGAATGCTAATGTAAAGCAGGATATTTAATAAAGATATTTCAGCAATAATTTACATTTAATTGTAGTGTTTATTGAACAATACAATTTAAAAAAAATTACCTAGTATCACTTTAAAATAATAATAAGTAACTTAATTTTATTTCAATACGCTACGGTAACCGCTTACCATCAGACGGACCGTATGTCTCTTTGCCACAGTCGTGGATTTAAAAAAAAAAAAATTTAAGTGACATTGGTTTCGATACCAAAAGGGATCTACTTTCAACTAGTATACAATATATACATACTCTTATGTCTATTTAGAACTGATTAAACGGAGTATCAAGTTTTCATAATTATTTCAATCCATACACGTCCCACTGCTGGGCACAGGTTTCCCCCAAAGAATGTGGAGGGAATCTATCCTACTATACTATACTGGCCACACGGGTTGGTATAGGGTTAGTTTCGAATTTTCCGTTTCTCGCTGTGCTCTTGTCTGCATAAGGTCCCTTAGTCGCCTTTTACGACACCCATGGATTGATACTTCGTCAAAATTTTTTATTCGGTTAGTCGACAATATAGTTATGTGCTAGATAGCTGGGATATACATGTGTAGGATGAAAAACACAATATAGATTATTTAAATGATAAATTATCATACAGAAAAAAGTATCCATACTGTCAATTCTCAATAGACCATTACAGCACACTGTATTAATCAAAATATTGCCTTCATTTCAACCCATAAACGTCCGACTAACAGGCACGAGTCTCCTCCAAAGAATGTGGAGGGAATTTAGCTTACTATACCACGCTGGGCTGATGGGTTGCTATAGAGTTTGTTTCGAAATTTTCTTTTTTTCTCGCAGTATTTTTGTCAGCTTAAGGTTACTTTGTAGACTTTTACGTCACCCACGGTTAGAAATGGGGTAGTGACATTATGTATTCTTATTCCGTCACTACACAGATAATTAATAATATTGCATTGTTTTTCTAGAATTGTGACCCGTCTCAGACCAATCATAGTTTTCAATAACTGGTCTCAGTTGAAAGAAATATTAAGAAAAACTAGAATAGACGTAACATTTAAAATAATAGCCAATAGGCTAATTAATAATAATAGACTAGCCATTTGCAATAAAATGGACTCATTTCCAAACTCAGTAAAAACTATAAAACTGCAAAAAAGAAGTTTATTGTTTTCCGTAATAGCAGCCCCCCTAGACAAGTGGCAATTGCTTCTATCTATCTATTCTAAACACATCTATGACATAAACTATCGACAAGTCACGTGATCAATGTATGTATGATCAATGTCGATAGAATAGACAGAACGAATCGATTGCCACTTGTCTAGGGGGGCTGATAGAGTGTGTTGTGATGACAGTTTATAGTAGGTATCTACAAATTTCTCATAATAATAGAGTATCTTCCTGAATGAAAACCGATCACAAGTTTGACCACGAATTTACTAAACCGACAGTGGAATATTTGCTCTTATTATTTGAGGAATAGATTATATTTTCATTTGTCGCCAATGATAGCTTTTGTGGTCGAACAGTCAACAATTCATATAAGTTCAATCAAGGCAGGGTACTCTATTATTAAATTATTTATTTAGTAATAACAATTCAGTTTGATTAAATCGACTATGACAATATTTTTAGTAGATACACATAAATACAGATATTATTAAAATGTCACTTCCGTTATATCGTTTCTGTGGACATCTTCTTGTTATTTTCATTTCTGTGAACGAGTCTTAATAAAATTGTACGTACATGTTATTTTGTCTATATAATGTTTTGTCGTAGTCGATATAGTCAATAATTATGTATTACCTAACTTTATATAATGTGTCACTTTCCGTGAGCATATCATTTTTGAAATATGTGGTGTATAGTTGTTCGTCAGCGGATGAGGACGAGCTGGACCCTGACACGAAGGCGGCGCGAGAGAGAGAGCGGCGACAAGCCAACAATGTTAGAGAGAGGTGCGGTATACGAGTATTCAACGAGGGGGAAAGAGATAGCTGTCAGTTTATTAGTTACTGCTTATTACTATACACAAATGTAAAGTTTTGCTTTACTAAATTCTTTGATAAAATTGACAGCATCTCTTATTAATTCTAAAATTATCTAAGTAATATTTACCGATATAGTAATCATATTTAAATTTGGGGTTTTAGATAATTTTAGACTCATACTATTTCTTTTAATGACGTTTAAAAATATGATAAAATATTTTTATATGCCATTTCTATTCTTTATCTTACACAATGTGAGTTTACTGTGGTGAATATCCTTTTTTTTTAAATGCAATTGAAAATGCAATTTTATGTGTTCTACTGACTGCGTAATTACATACTTGTATATGTAATAGTAATTTTAATACGTTCAAGTTATTACCACAAGCGAAAATAGTGTGATGAAAGTTTTTGTAACAACATGAATATTAAATATTAATTATATATAGTTCTCCACAGTAGAATCACGTGCATCATGGTGTACATATATTACTAACATAAATTGTTACAATTTCAGCTTCAACCATTCCTAACAGTTGGGTCACAGTGTGTCGAAAATATCTAAACAATCATGTTTCTATTTGTATCTGTATTATTATATAGTCCATTTCCGTGTGTTTCTTGTAGGTGCAAGGTAAGTTTATAGACAAGATATTAATTTAATTATTTCTGTAAACAAATTGTTCTACAGAAATGATAACGTTTTACAGAATGAATATTTTAATGGTCTACAGAAATGACCAGTGTCTACAGGATGGACTTTTTTAATGGTCCACTAATGTGACAATGAATTGATACAATAGTTATCTATTCAGATAACTTATTTTTCTTATTGCCAATTTAGCTAATATTTAGGTCTATAGCGTGAAGGGTAAATATAAGATGGTGGGTGAATTGGGGTAAGTCCATGATCATCATGTTATTGTAAAAAGTAATTAAATATGTATAGTAATTAAAGAACACTGTTGTTTTATGACTTATATTTCTAAATTAATTGAATATGTGTATTTTTTTTTCACTTTATTGCATTAATGTGTACAAGTCATGTTTATGCTACCGGTGATAGTAAACATCGTAAGGTAACCCAAAAAGAAACTCTATGGGCATGTCTGATCCACGAACTCATCAATTCACACACGCCGGTCCACATTGAGCCTAAACCCTCACCCCTGTAGATAGAGAAATTACCTTACTTTACGTGAGGCTGTGCCATTATAGGTGAAAACAAAAGTGTCTCGAGTAAACAGCATTGTTTCATTACTTACTATAGGCATACTAAATACTAACTAGTCATAGTTCGAAATCATTTGCTTACTAACAAAATACATAATTATATTAAGAGAGCTTTTAAGGGAAGCTCGTTAGGAAGGTACATGAGCTATGTGTTAAATTTTAAAATACCTAGTATCCTTTAAGAGTTTTGAAATATATACGTTGGGCTTGCAAAAATAATTCGGACGTCATGAAGCTAAAAATTATGTTTAAAAAATTCGGTTCTAATAACTAAAATTAGCTTGGAAAAGCTGATAGTAGTAGAATAAAACGGGAAATCGAGCATATATTTAATTTTACATTATTTTATTTGAAGGTTCTGCCAGGTTACATCGGCCGTGGTCACAACCTGACCAAAACTTGAACATCTGTAAAGATCTACCTACCAAAATAGCATCACACTCCCATTTCGTCGGCTAATTTAGGTCGAATGTAATAGAAGGCTTATTGGCATTAACTGAGCACATTTTCAGACCAGGTGACACTGAGAATTTCAAGATATAGAGTAAAAACCCAATACTGTGTTTGTTTGACCCGGGGACTGAACTCGAGGTCTCTTATGCAGCAGTTCAAACGATTTATTAGCATGTTATGTACTATCTCTTCTAGTATACTAACTCGGAGTAAGTTTGTATTCACTCCGAGTTACGTGACGTACGTTACGTTTACGTTGCTCCTCTTTCAGCGTCAGGAATTTGCGATAAAAAATTCAAATTTTTGCCTACAGCTTAATACAGTTTTTTCGTCGTTACGTCATCAGAAACTTCAAAATTGTTTATATTTACAAAAATATATACGCATAACTCATGGGACTTAAAGAATCCATTTCAATAATACATATTCCATGTTCAATATTGACAGTCTTATATCTGTGCGTCTTTTCCGTGGTCTATGTAAATTTACATAGTCAACAGAAATGACACACACATTAGCATTTAAAACACACATGAGATAAACTACTTAAAATGCATTTATCCAAAGATAAGTTATCTTTTAATTATGTATGTTGAAATGGATGAGTATATAAAGGCGCTTTTACACGGTTCTAGTTACTGACTATACACGCATGATAGTGTGTTTTGCTAACGAAAAACAATTTAATTGCGGCACAGATTATAAAATAAACGTTTTGATGCGCGCCGTGTAAAGTAGCCTTAGCATGTGATATTATTACACTTATTCACTATAGGAGGTCGGCAGCACTCTCTCTCACGCGCTGTCTTCGTTCAGGTAACAAGAGTCACATCGTTTTTCGTCCTGCACTTTCAGTTAGAGAAAACGGTTGAAAACTCTTTGATTACTCTGTTTATAAGATTTGTTTATTATAATATTATAACATATTCAAATCTATTTGTATAATAATGTTAAATGGTATGACAACAGCGCTACCTATCGAGTCCAAAATTGGAAAATTTGTAAAGAAAGTATTGTAGTTTAAAACAATTTCATTCCAAAATATGGTAAAAATCTGACAGCATAATTATTACGTCACTATCAAAAATAATACTCCATCCAGAAAAGAGCATAATTCTTTATAAAACGCCAGTAACGCCATCTGTGTTCGCTCTAATGTTGTAGAACCACACAGACAGTAAAGTGTCTGTGTAGTTTCCTTTGCCCCTTTTATTATAAAAAAGAACTTTAAAACCTACAAGAAATACTTACCTACATAAAACTAAAAAAAATATTAGAAAACTTTCAAATTAGTCACATCGAATAACTTATCTTGGTCTTTATATTAAAAATAAAAACAAATGTTATTTCAAACTAAATGAGTTTTCAACCTCTACATTTATTAGCTAGTAGGTATAGTATAATGAATGCTAAATGCTGAATATTGGGTGCCAGTTGCTCATCAGCCGACGAAGGAGACGACGAGACAGACCCTCAAGCGAAAGCCATGCGGGAGAAGGAGCGGCGGCAGGCCAATAACGCGAGAGAGAGGTAAGAGTAAGAGTAAGAGTAAGAAAGTAGTAGTAGTCTTGAAAACCCTTAAAATTGACTAACCAGTCGTTCAACTTAATAATAAAAATACATATTTACATTAAATATTAAGCAATTTTCTTTGCTTTGGTTTTTAACATTTTATATAATAATAATAATATTCTACCACATTCACACAGCGCCATCTAGTCCCAAAGTAAGCAATTATATTTGCTTGTGCTATGGGTACTAAACAACTGATATACTACTTATATATATATTTTTTTGTAAATACATACATAATATAGATAAATTACACCCAGAAACAGAACAAACACTCATGCTCATCACACAAAGATTTGTCCTGGGTGGGGATCGAACCCACGACCTCCGGCTTAGCAGTCAGGGTCACTAACCACTAGACCAACAGACCAGTCATTATCACGACAACCTCGTGGTCCCCCTTGGAAATTGCATTTGATTGTTGTCCCCCCGATTCACTCTTGACCTTAAGTACTTGTAAGGCGTATTTAGGTATGTAATTGGCCACTTTTCGTAGGAACTTATCTATGCGTACGTCTGACCACTTCAAACGATTAAAACCTTATTATGTATTGTGGTATTTTTCTTTTTTTTTATTCTACCACATTCACACAGCGCCATCTGGTCCCAAAGTAAGCAATTATATTTGCTTGTGTTATGGGTACTAAACAACTGATATACTACTTAAATACATTTTTTTTTTGTAAATACATACATCATCATCATCATCATTTCAGCCTATTGCAGTCCACTGCTGGACGTAGGCCTCTCCTAACACGCGCCATAGCACTCTGTCCTCCGCCTTCCGCATCCAGTCAGATCCAGCGACCTTTTTTAGGTCGTCGGACCATCTAGCTGGAGGGCGTCCTACTCTACGCTTGGCGAGTCGCGGTCTCCACTCTAGGACACGTTTGTTCCACCGTCCATCGGTCCTTCTGCAGATATGACCAGCCCACTGCCACTTCAACTTCAACAATACATACATAATATAGATAAATTACACCCAGAAACAAAACAAACACTCATGCTCATCACACAAAGATTTGTCCTGGGTGGGGATAGAACCCACGACCTCCGGCTTAGCAGTCAGGGTCACTAACCACTAGACCAACAGACCAGTCAATATCACGACAACCTCGTGGTCCCCCTTGGAAATTGCATTTGATTGTTGTCCCCCCGATTCACTCTTGACCTTAAGTACTTGTAAGGCGTATTTAGGTATGTAATTGGCCACTTTTCGTAGGAACTTATCTATGCGTACGTCTGACCACTTCAAACGATTAAAACCTTATTATGTATTGTGGTATTTTTCTTTTTTTTTATTCTACCACATTCACACAGCGCCATCTGGTCCCAAAGTAAGCAATTATATTTGCTTGTGTTATGGGTACTAAACAACTGATATACTACTTAAATACATTTTTTTTTTGTAAATACATACATCATCATCATCATCATTTCAGCCTATTGCAGTCCACTGCTGGACGTAGGCCTCTCCTAACACGCGCCATAGCACTCTGTCCTCCGCCTTCCGCATCCAGTCAGATCCAGCGACCTTTTTTAGGTCGTCGGACCATCTAGCTGGAGGGCGTCCTACTCTACGCTTGGCGAGTCGCGGTCTCCACTCTAGGACACGTTTGTTCCACCGTCCATCGGTCCTTCTGCAGATATGACCAGCCCACTGCCACTTCAACTTCAACAATACATACATAATATAGATAAATTACACCCAGAAACAAAACAAACACTCATGCTCATCACACAAAGATTTGTCCTGGGTGGGGATAGAACCCACGACCTCCGGCTTAGCAGTCAGGGTCACTAACCACTAGACCAACAGACCAGTCAATATCACGACAACCTCGTGGTCCCCCTTGGAAATTGCATTTGATTGTTGTCCCCCCGATTCACTCTTGACCTTAAGTACTTGTAAGGCGTATTTAGGTATGTAATTGGCCACTTTTCGTAGGAACTTATCTATGCGTACGTCTGACCACTTCAAACGATTAAAACCTTATTATGTATTGTGGTATGTTACCTCCACCATTCCACCACGAGGAATTTAAAATGCTAAACAAGTAATGGAAAGATTCAAAAAGTTCCATCGTGGGTTTGAATTTTTCCATTACTTTTTTAGTATTTATATAAAATATAAAATAATAGTTTAATTTTTTATATTATCTAAAATTCTTACACTATAATGATTTCGCTACACACCAAGTTTGACGGAACACTAACGGGACGTGAGTTGTTATACACACGCTTGCTGTGTGACACCTCTGATACATTTCAGAACATTAGAACGACATAGCGGTCCGTTACCATCCCGCCACGCTCTGAATATGACTTGACTATAAACTTTCTTCCAGATTTTTAACACACTGTGGCCCAAATGCTGTTTTATACATTATGTAAATTAAAAATATTGTTAGTGTTATATAAATTTTCCTACAGTTTTTCCATTTGTATAAATTATACAGCATGTTTTTCTCTCGTTTAGTTTTAACAGTCCCATAATCTAGCTGTATATGGCAATATTAACTATTATTATATCGCACAGATGGTATCAAATTAAATAACTGTGTAATTTATACAAGGTATTTTATAAGACACCTGTATACAATAAACAAAGTGTATACGGTACCTTTACAATTTATACAACTTCTCCTTAAAATTAACTTTGTGTCTTATAAAACACCTGCATACATTACAAAAAGTATCCTTTAAACAACCTGTATAATTAGCTAAGGCTAATTATAGGAAAGAATGTATACATTCTTTCCTATAATTAGCCTGTATACATTATACAAGGTGTCTTTTAAACAAACTGTATAATTTATACATTCTGTCTTTAGTCACTATATATACATTATAAAAGGTGTCTTTTAAACAACCTGTATAAATTATACCATCTGTCCTCTATGTCACCTGTATACATTATACGAGGTGTCTTTTAAATAACCTGTATAAATTATACATTCTCTCTTCAATCCATAATATAAATTATCCAAGGTGTCCCGTATACAACTTGTATAATTTATACATACTGTCCTATAAGTGATCTGTATACATTATATAAGGTGTCCTTTATACAACTTGTATAATTTATACATGCTGTCCTATAAGTGATCTGTATACATTATATAAGGTGTCCTTTATACAACTTGTATAATTTATACATGCTGTCCTATAAGTGATCTGTATACATTATATAAGGTGTCCTTTATACAACTTGTATAATTTATACATGCTGTCCTATAAGTGATCTGTATACATTATATAAGGTGTCCTTTATACAACTTGTATAATTTATACATGCTGTCCTATAAGTGATCTGTATACATTATATAAGGTGTCCTTTATACAACTTGTATAATTTATACATACTGTCCTATAAGTGATCTGTATACATTATATAAGGTGTCCTTTATACAACTTGTATAATTTATACATACTGTCCTATAAGTGATCTGTATACATTATATAAGGTGTCCCTTATACAACTTGTATAATTTATACATACTGTCCTATAAGTGATCTGTATACATTATATAAGGTGTCCTTTATACAACTTGTATAATTTATACATACTGTCCTATAAGTGATCTGTATACATTATATAAGGTGTCCTTTATACAACTTGTATAATTTATACATACTGTCCTATAAGTGATCTGTATACATTATATAAGGTGTCCTTTATACAACTTGTATAATTTATACATACTGTCCTATAAGTGATCTGTATACATTATATAAGGTGTCCCTTATACAACTTGTATAATTTATACATGCTGTCCTATAAGTAACCTGTATATTGTCTTTTATGCAATCTGTATAATTTCTACATTATTTATCTGCATACATCATACAAGTTGTCCCACAAACTACCTGTATAATTAACAATAAATATTTATGACCAACAGGATAAGAATACGCGACATAAACGAAGCACTAAAGGAGCTAGGCAGGATGTGTATGACGCACTTAAAGAGTGACAAGCCGCAGACGAAGCTCGGGATACTCAATATGGCCGTCGAGGTTATCATGACACTCGAGCAGCAAGTTAGAGGTGAGTTAAACTGACCCTTTGAACTTTGACCTTGAAGTTGTCATAGCGAAATGAAAACGTAGGTTCGTAGGTTGGCTACTATAGTGTTCTGGAAGGTACCGCGGAAGCTGACAGAAACAACGTCCTTGTATATTAAGCATTTATTCCGCACTGACACATGAGTTAATACAATATGGTGGTAGCCTCGCGCCACCGCGCACTGTATTTTTTAGGAGTTTTTAGCTTTTAAGCCATGCCAACTCCATCGTACCCTAAATTACTGACTACATAGCATAGCCAATCTAAAACTACATAACTATATTACGAATTACCTTATACACTATCTTATACATTATAATGGCCGCATCAGAAAGAGGCCTACCTAAAATACACATTAAGGCACCAACATCCATCCCACATGTGTTCAACATTCCAAACAATATAAAACGTAACTCCTGGGTCTTGACACACTCCACCAACAGATGATGAACATCATCATGAGTACCGCACTCTATACAATTCGAGCTATTACTTCTCCTCATGAGAAATCGGAACCCGTTGAGTGGAGCATGTCCAGTACGAAGTCTATTAGCTGTCACAATATATTTTCTACTAAGGGTAGAGTTGGCAAACCAAGGAATATGAGGAGGTTCAGCTTGTAGCGTTTTATACCAAATAAATGTTACCCACATTTATTTATAATTACTTATCTAACAACTAATATATAATTCCTTAATATCTACATTATACCTACATATACAATGTGACTTTTTTAGTCGTCTTACAAACTTTATCTAGGTCAGGGGTTCCCAAACTTTTAAGAACGGATCACACACCAAATATGGTTTATTTTATGGAATCCCATATAGATTGATTACAAATCAAAGACGCTGTAATTTAATTATGAACAAAAACTTCTACTTAATAATGTGGTATTAAATCATTTCGGGGAACCCTGGTGAGTTTTCAATTAGGAATTTTCTCCCAAAAACTATCAGGTTGTGGAATGAACTCCCTAACGTGGTTTTCCCAAGGAACTACAGTATGGGATTCTTCGAAAAATGTGTGATAATGTGCCGGTTGCTCTCGTGCAGGTTGCACCCTGCATGATCCCTCTTCTTTTACTACCTTTTTCCACCCTTTCCATTTCTATATCTTTTAATTATTAAAAATTCTAAATCATATTTCCAAACTCGTAATTACCGAGTCGAGGCTACGGTAACCGCTTACCATCAGGCGAGCCGTCTCTTTGTCACGACAAAAAAAAAACTACTTTCACTAAAATAAATATCATTACATGACCGGCGACCTAAAACCTTTACTGTAATTAACACCTTTTGTACTTGTATTCGCAATAAATGATTTATGAATAATAATACCTATACCTATACCTAAATAATACCTGTTGTTTGTTCCAGAACGTAATCTGAATCCCAAGGCAGCGTGCTTGAAGCGTCGTGAAGAAGAAAAAGCAGAAGAGGCGCCCAAACTACTGCCGGCGCCGTTACAGCACTATCAACCCATGCCGGTAAGTCTCTAGCATGCTTCAGTCGGACATCGACCTTGATAACAATTAATAAAAACTGCCTCGGTGGCGCAGCGGGAAGTGTATACGACTGCTGTGCAAGAGGTCCCGGGTTCGATTCCCGGGTCGGGTGAAAATGGTATTGGGTTTTTCTATCATGAAATTCCAGTATTAAAATTTTCCCGGAGTTTGGTAAACAAATGTTCCCGGTAGATGACAATAGGCTCGCCCCCTATTTCATGGGACCAAACATAGCTGGCGAAATGTGGGTGTGATACACCTCTGCCTCTGTATAGTTCTCTGCTTGTTAACAAAGTATGTTTGTTTGTGTTACAGGGCATGGGCCAGTTGCCGGGGCAGCCCCCCACAGGCGCGCCCCCCCAATAGCGACGCGCGCGTCCGCTCCACACACACGCACTGCGCACACACACATACTAACATTACACACTAACATGTACCACTATATTTATGTTTTAATTTGTACCAAGTGGAAGTGTTATTTTAATTATGGCAACATTTATACTGCGGTTACCCCAATGATATTTTAATTATGGCAACATTTTTGTGTGTCACCTCTATGTTGGGATAATTTTAGTATATGTTTAATGGGTTTTTTTTCACGAGAAAAATATTGTCGTGATATAAATACGTATGTGCCACGTATGTGATGTTCGTGGTGTTGCAAGCGTCAAGACTACGATAACCGTTTACCATCAAGCAGACCGTAAGCCGTTTGCAACCGTTTTCCGAACCATTTTCCGATATGTTTTCTTCCTATATAATATAAATTTTAGCCGAAAAATGGGAAAAAAAGGGTTATTCAATCTATATATAATTGATAGAAAAAGTCCATATATCAAAGTTGTGTTTAATTTGGGGTCATTAGCTAAATGACAAAATAATAATGGGGAAAATGTAACAGTTTTTAATGTTCCATACATTTTATGTAGGTATGATTGTGTTTTAGTGTAAAAAAAAAGTGGAAGGGAAAATAGGGTCGAAAAGTAAATGAATGAAATGCGGCGGAAATGTTTATATTTTATTTATTACTGTTTTTTGTTATAACAAAATAGTATATCCCCGGTCCGCCATAACATAATTGCAAATCAGTAATACCCTATTATCGCATGAAACTTAACTAGACATCTTTTGAATTAAATTAAATTTGTACATACAGTTGATTTACTATGATTTAAAAAATAACAATTACGCATGTTAAATTAAAATTATTATGTTGATTTTTACTGCATCTTGTAATATTTAATTACACACTATATATAACCCATACTTCAAAATCGGATTTTTTTTTATAAAATGCCATTAAAATAACACCTCCACAATTTTTTTTAATATTGCATTTTTTCTTTATATACCCCGTTGAACGGGATGGTGAAACACTAACTTCCCTGGAGGGAATTGAATGCCATAAAAGTAAAATTTTACTTAATTTTAAGTTTTTATTATAAGTACACACTTTAAGCTGATTTTTAAAGATTTTTAAAGTAAAAATCCCAGTGACTGTTGTGTTTGATGCGTTTTGTACCGACTTCTATATTAGGCTCTCTATTTATTTATAAAAATTGGAGAAATATTGTCTTATTTGTATAATTATTTGATAAATTGACGTTAGCGATTTGAAAACACATGTTTAGTCTATTATTTTAATTATCTTTTTCTTCGGGTAACTTCTCATGTTTCAAAACGCTAATATCAAAATAAAATACCATTTAAATTATATATAAATATAAAATTTTAGATTGCCGGATATAATGTTTGTATGAAAAAAATATTATAATTCTTAATTATTCTTCATATACCTACATCGGATTTTATTTTAGTATTTTCTTCTTTTTTTTCATTCAGTATATTATATCTGGTTTTCATAAAAATCTCTTTTTTTTACGAATTTATAAACATGACAAGATTTTTTAATAAAATGATGTCACAACGGCAGTTATCACAATCACCATTTTGTATCACACCCATATCTTACTCTGGCAACACCAGAGTCCGCCTTAAAACATGGGTAACATTACCACTGCCACCTGACATCATAAGCATCGGACAAAATCGCACCAAACAACACTAACATAAAAAAGAAACATCCAAAGAATTATTTAAACGAACTTTAAAATTACTTTAAACCGACTTCAAATTGCGTTGAACCGACTTTAAATAGCGTTAAACCGACTTTTCGAAGCGGGTTGACAGAAGCAGTGCGTAGTGACATATATTTCGGACTTTTTAGTATTAAGTGTGTATATTACTAGATTATAGTACATAGTTTTATATCGGTAACAACGTCGCGGAAGATTTTTTTTTAATGTCTTAACCCAAAGACACTGATCCATGTAAAATATTAACTTAGAAATATGTATAGGTATATCATAGATAAGGATGAGAAAAAAAGATATTTTTAATTACCGTTTTTCTTTTTTTAGTTGTAAGTTTTTTTCTTGCTGCCATAGTGGACACCACTCTATCGCTTTAAAACTTTTTTTTAAAAAAGCTTGACAATAAAATGGTGTTTATTGTTTTTGATCCGTTCAGAAACAGTGGTGTTTAAGTTTTTGCTGTAAATTTGTAGAATGGGATAAGAAGTCAGCATAAAAGTACTTAGTGAAAATACAGTTATAATTGTTGTATAGAGAGTAAAAGTAACTACAGATTTACAGAAAAAAATCGTAAAATATACAGTAAATGGCTGCTAAACTTAACTAAAGTACTTAAGGTATTTGTACTAAGCCTCCAGTGAAAAGTACGTGTTGAGATATGCTGATGACTATAGGAAGAGCGGCATTGTCTTCTCTTTTACTCATATGAGTTAGAATGAGAGATTCTATATAGTAAAAATAGAAAAGTTTTTTTTTCTACTTTTTTTTTGAGAAAAATATATGTAATTTTATTAAGGTGACGATGCTATACAAAGCTAATGTTCATTAGTGACGGTAACCACTTACCGTCCGTCTAATTCGTCTGTCATCTTCAGTAATTAGTAATCTACATAAACATAAGGGTAAGCACGTACCGCTCTTCCTATAGCAGCAGTAACTGTGTACCGCTCGACATTCGATCTACGAAATACGTAGTATTATTATTATTTTTTATGATTTTTTTTTAGTTGGTAGCTATCGGCTCGAGATCATTGTACTTATACACTTTTTCGTATAAGTCTTATTCGCTTATTTTTGTCATCTGCCATTTTTATATTTTGATATTAATTTAAATATCTCACTTTTACACGAAACTGGCATTTGATAACTATTCCGTATAATATTGTAATTATATATTGGTGTAGTGTTGCGATTGCTGACGACATTCTGTGTCGTACATAATAAATTTGAGCATAATTTCAAAGTTTTTATTGTATAATTCAATTATATATTTTTCGTTATCACCAGTGATCATAGAATTATTTTCCTCTGTTGTTTTATATTTAAATCAATGTTATACATAATTATACAGTATTATACTGTATACAACGACAATCGCAATTCAACACGACAGAAATATACAAATCGCGTAATTTATATACAATAATATATGTATATTTATAATACATTCGTCCGCTCAACGCATAATTTAATATTGACAATTTTGCTGACAATTTTATGGACTAAAGAACTTAAAATACATGAGTTATATTCTGCTAAAGTAGAACGGTACAATTGCATGTCAAGTTCAGACAAAAATACGTCTATGAAATAAGAGACTTGTATGTCATAAATGCGTTTTTTCCATGGACAGTATAATGAAATTGCAACGTTCTTTCTTAGTAAGACCAAAAGAGCATCTAGTTCATTGGTGAATTTTGATTGTAAAATTAATTCTTTATTCTATAACATATGTATTTCAAGGCCGCATTCAGAGACGTCAATTAGCAGTAATCTGTCATTAACACAATTTTTCATTGAATAATCGTCTTTATGCGTATAGACTTAAGTAAAACACGTTTTTTTCTAAATAAACTTTAACGTCTGAGTACGGCAATCAGTTCAGAAATTAAATCATATATTTGACATGACAATTTAATTCGTTCAGAAACGACTATGATATGTACTGCAGTTATTATTAACATTTAGTACAGTATCTTTAGTCGTTTCAATATAGAGACGGTATTTATGAATTTTATAAGAATCCTGAATAGTAATCATATAGCCACCAAGTCAATATCGGTTGAAATGTCAGTCTAACCGCGTTTCTAATACTGTTCCAATGGCAAAAATTATAATGCACCTTTATTACAGAAGTGACAAGAGTATAATTTCGTGTGTCAATTTGTCGGATATGTGAGACAGGAGTTTTTCTATACGCATATTGGTTGGTGTGGCGTGTTCGGTGAAAGAAACGCTGGTTTAGTGTATTATGCCAATTACTTACACCTGTATAAAAATGGCAAAGTTGCTTATTGCGTGTGCGACGCTATCTTATGGAACCACGGAAAACATAATATGTCAGATTTTTTTGTATTTTTTCCCAAATAATATCATTAAAAAAAATAGCTTAGTAAATTGGTAGTTCCTTATATGGTGGGCAATTTAAATGATTACCATTCAAAATTCTTGTTAGAATTCGACAAACGAGTCGAGCAAAATCATTGCAATAAAAATTAAATTTAAAAATTCGGGATTTGAAATTTAACGTTCATTGCGATGTTTTTGTCTAACTACCCGCAACTTATCCATTTTAGTTGTTAGTTCTAAATGGTACTCTGTATTATATAGATATAAGGTTCATTTTCTCCATGAATCAGTTAATATTTCAAGGTACTATTGATTATAATTATAATAAATGTCCATATTAAAAGGTATTCAAGGTCAAAGGTCACGAGGAGGTCACTATTTTTTAGACTACTGACAAATGATCTAGAAGAGGAGAGGAGGAGACAAAATTATAATCAATATGATCTAAAACTCCTTGTCTTTTAATTTCAATCAGTTTATTTTAAAATGCTGGTTCTATGCGGCGGCAAAACATAATGTAAAAATACTCGGTTTTGAATCGAGTAAATAATAAATAATGTACTGTCAAAGTGATGTTACTGTATTCTATATTTAGGACTCGGATATCGGCAAAATATTGCTTTTTAAAGAACTTTACTCGGCTTTATTTCATGAGTTTGGTTCAAAAAAATATTTAGTATTTTTGGTATACCTAAGACTAATCTTTTGAAGTTTAATTTATATTATTAAAACTGTCGACTTTTTGCCACATCAAATTTAATCATTATATTTTAAAAACCGTCTTTCGAGTCCTAAAAATCATAATATTTGATAGATAGCATACATCAAAATATATCACTATGATTTATTAAAAACTTGTTTGCTCGAGAAATATGTCTTGATAAAATTGTCTCCTGCTCAATGGCCTTCATATACAATTCTCGAGATCATTTGTCTCGAGATAAATTTCTCGAGGTCATTTGTATCGAAAACAATTTCTCGAAATCATTTCTCGAGACAAATTTCTCGGGGTCATTTGTCTCGAGAATTTATTTGAAGAAATATTAACTCGAGAAGGTTCTCGATAAGTCTCGACTATATAGACGAGAAATATCAAAGTGATATATGCGTTGTATGTGAGTGCAAACAAACAAGTAATGAGTTGATGATCTTAAACGTTCAAAGTAAAGTTTGTAGTATTGTACTTTAGTTTGTAAGCCTGTCATCATTTAGTTTAGCTTAGTTGATTCTCTTCCATATAGCGTTAATTAAGTTTTTATTATTAATTATCTATATTTTGTTGTCTATGCGTACCACGTAGGTCTATGTTAAGATTTTTTTTTTAATTTGTACGCGTTCGTCAGTAATTTATTCGCAATAATGATGCTCAGAATATTTTTTATGAATGGTCCATGGTCCAACTACAGTTGTAATGTTACTATCCTGGAGATTATGTACAAAAAGAGGCTTTTTTGTTGTTTTTTGTTTGTTTTCGTCAATGGCAACCCCAGCGGCCTGTATCATAGAGCATTTGATTATTTTTCTTTCACTGTTCAAATGCATAGATTAAAATATAACTACAAGAAAGGTCTAATTATAAAAATGAATAATTATAATTAAATATAAATGTGCCATTCATTTTGCTAATTTCGTGTTTTATTTACGCCTGACATGAAAATGTATGTCGTCACTAATACAATCATTTTAGACATCGAACCTGCCCCCCTAGACAAGTGGCAAACGATTCGATCTATCTATTCTATCGACATGTCAAATTAGTACATTGATCACGTGACATGTCGATAGCTTATGTCAAGAATGTGTTCAAATGTATTGAAGTGACATGTCGTTTAGAATAGATAGATAAAAGCGATTGCCACTTGTCTAGGGGGGCAGTATAGATATGGGGAGTACCAGTACGATCTTTGAGGATTGGACTACATCTAGCCTACATACTTTCCTGTTTATATCCCTTTCTGTCATTTAGAACTGACATTTACTAGAGCGAGAGAATCGACAATACGCTCAGCTATCACTCTCTCCAGCCGAAACTTGTACCTAGAGCGGCGTTATCTTTTTAATAAAAGAAAAAAAGTTTAATTCAATCGGGACAGAATTCTCCTAAAAACCGTATAACCCATCCAAACAGCAAATAAAAACAAAAATAAAGAAAATGCACACCTTTTTTATTACTATTGACCAAAACACATCAACAAAATAATTCTTATAATAAGTTTAAATACATCTAAAAGTATCCATTAATACACTTAAATACAAAATCGCAAACACCACGTATTAATGCCCCGAACAGACATGCGTACGTACATTAATCTAAAGTAGCCAATCTTTAATTTACAAGAAGCCAATTTAGTAAATCTACGTCACCCACGCCATATCAATCTTTCTTGTAGATAAAAATATGAATAACATGCGGTTTGGCTCACAAATCAAGCCAGTTTTTACAGCATAAGCTTCCTGTAAATTGGTCAGTAGGTATAGTGTTACACAAACTTGAATGAAAGCCGAATTATTATAAAATACATTTGGTCTAAAATTACTAGTCAGTCGGGCGTCGACTCAAAAATATATATTCTTCTTAATTTTTTATATTATTATATTAGCTCTCAGAAATCCAATATTCAAATGATAGTTTTTTAGGAGTTCTCGCGGTGAGTAACCGAAGTTTCATGACCTATTCGGCCATGTTCAACTGTGGTAGTCTTAGCTGACGATGATAAGTCATATTTATCGTCTTCTTAAATTTAAGAGTAAGTCTCCTGTACAGTTCCTTACATCTACATTTTTCTATCATACGCTAGTTTCTTGACTTCCTTGTCTAGCTTATTCTACTAGACTTTTGTAATATAGTGCTTATATAAGCTTAATTTCTCAAAAAAGGCCGTACAAAAACCTAGATTAGGTTTTTATTTCTAAGTCTAGTCCTAATAACGATGACCTCTACAAGCGAGCCATCAAAAAGGAACTCAATCACCGATGTCAAATCACCGGAGTGAAATCATCAAAGTCAAATCACCGATGTCAAATCACCGGAGTGAAATCATCAAAGTCAAATCACCGATGTCAAATCACCGGAGTGAAATCATCAAAGTCAAATCACCGATGTCAAATCACCGATGTCAAATCACCAAAGTCAAATCGACGAAGTCAAATCATCGATGTCAAATCACCAAAGTAAAATCACCGGAGTCAAATCGGTGAAGTCAAATCACCAAAGTAAAATCGCCGATGTCAAATCACCGAAGTCAAATCGACGGCGAAATCAAATCAACGGAATGAAATCAATCAATGTAATCGATTGAGGTCAATTTCAAAGTCAATCGGCGGCAGTGGCGGAGGAATGTTCTTCTCTTTCCATTGTTCAAATCGTGATTCTTGTGAATCTGTAAGACACCAACTGTTAGAAGAATTTCTAAATACTAACTAACCTACTGGATGGAATTTTATAATGCCACCTGTAGCGAAAGTACCTACTCTAAATATTGGAGATGGATAACTTTACACAAAGGAAAAAATATTTGTAAAAACAAACTAAACTGCATTTAAACATTTTCAGAAATTCGATTGCCACACTCAGGGTGTGGCAATCGAATTTCTCGATCAATCAAATCGAATCAAACTCCAAAAAAAAAAATAACAGCCTATACTTTTATGGCATCGATCGATAGGGTCTATCATAAGGATCGAATCTCTCTAATAAACATGGTAAATTCAATAAAAACAAAACTATAAAATCTTATCGCTATACGGTATCATCATATCAGCCCAATGACGTCCACTGTTGAACATAGGCCTCACCTAATTTCCGCCACAGCGAGCGATTTTGTGCCGCCCGCATTCAACTGCCACCCGCAATCTTTACCAGATCGTCGGTCGGTCTATACGGTATCCCTACCTAAAAATCACGCGTGAACGGCTGAACTGATTTCAACGAGACTTTTACAAGTAGATGGTTAATATCACAATTCTAACTTTGATTTAGGAGAAAAATATCACAGCTTCGTGAAAAATAAAAAACTATGAAATCGAACTAATGACACAAAAACGTATTGTTGGAGACGTCGGCGTCGTCTAACCCAACTATTTGACTGCAACTTGCAAGTACAAATCTCCAAGGTCCTGACAGTGACATGTGTCGCAATTATACGTTAAACCAACTAGGTATTATTAATAGTCCAAGAACTAATCTCCAAGGTGTTTCTGTTGCTCAGATAGTCAGATCCCTATCTTTCTGGTCATCACCAGATTTTAGTTACCAAGTTCAAAGACTTGGATTACTTGACAAATACCATCACCTCAAATCCATACAATAATATGTTGTAAGCACCAAAGAGTAAATATACTGACCTGCAGCAGTCCCTCTGGTGGAAGTGAGCGAGGGCTTCAAGAATCTGGCGAGGATGACGCATGATGGCGAAAGGGGGCGCCACGAATGCACGCGGGCCTGCATCGTCGTGTCCCCGCGGACCTTGTGCGGCTCCTGCTTAGCTAAACATCATATATTGCATATTAGCTGTACATCCGATAATACCTACATGTGTTTAATTTTATGAATAGTAACCTTGTTAAAGTCATCCTTAAGTTTCGCACTGCATCTTAAACGGATCTAGGAAACTGGGATCGTAAGTATTTGGGTATTGTTTAGACTCTAGCCAGATCTTCAATCCAAGCAAATCAGGGCTATCTTTTGGCCTAACTCATACACAGTGCCATAACCTCCCTCTGAGCTTTCACACCGTCATGTCACTGTGTTAGAAGGGCACCTATTTTCTAAAACTGCAGTAATCAACACTCCACAAATCATTAAGCCCAGCATCTTATCATCATCAGCAACTCATTAATGTCCTACTGCTGGGCTCGGGTCTTCTCTCCTCTATCTACACACGCTAGCCTAATGCGGGTTGGTGGATCAGACCAGATCCATAGAATTACTTCTAGTGTGTGTGTGTTTCCTCACGATGTTTTTCCTTCACCGTTAGCAGATGGTAAATCTTGACTAGGACATATAAATTCCACAAAGTGAAATCCACATTGGTACGCGCTTGGAATCGAACTCATATCGCAAGATTTGCATCATCATCACAACCCAAAAAATCCCACTGCTCGGCACAGATCTCTTACTAAGACTGAAGGGGATTTAGCCTACTATACCATGCTGGCCAGAGGGGTTGGTATAAGGTTTTGTTTCGAATTTTTTCTTTTCTCGCAGTGCTCTTGCCTGCTTAAGGTTACTTCCTTAGTCACCTTTTACGACACCCACGCGTTGAAATGGGGTAGTGACAATGTGGATTCTTAATCCGTCACTACACGGAAAGATTAGCATGTCACCCACTTCCATTCGGCCACCATCGCTTCTGTACAAGGTAGGTACAACAAATATGTGTTATATAAGTAACGCTACTAACTATCCCTCTTGTCCTCGTTGGAGTTCAGTCTGTCACGCCAGTCCGAGGAAGAGAATACGTGCACGAGCAGAGCCAGCGCCATGCACACGCCACAAGCAAGCAGCACAGTGACGCACGCCATCGCGAAGCCACACGGTGGACACCACCACCACTGTCAACGTATCGTCATCAACATCATTAGAGCCCGAACTAGCAAAAGCATAAATTGAAATTTTCAAGTCATTCCCCGACGTGAGTCGATCATTGTGAAACGTTTCTGATTTTGCTAATGTCAGCTTTCAAACAAAATAACTCTTCAAAATTAATCCATTTGCTAAGGAGCTACGACAGAAAGACAGTAGACGCGTCAACTTATAACACCTCTTTTTTTGCGTCGGAGCTGCGGAGGTTAAAAATGAGGGGCTTCAAAATCGGGCACCATGTTATCGTAAAGTGCGGTAAATATATTTTTTGCTGAGGTTGTCTTAACAGTACGATCAGGCGCTGACGATCATCAAAGCTTTGTGAAGTCTGATTTATTACACCTTTTGTTTAGTGAAAAGCCAGCAATTACAGCTGACGGTAATATAGGAATTAGTAAATAAAAGTAACTAGTCGTGGCTCGCTGGCACGCTTGCATGCAGCACGTCACGTCAGTACCAGTTTATACACTGTTGCCATGTCTCATCTGGTGACTCGTCTTTCTTCGCATTCAATGCTAAAAGCACACAGCCATGTCCATGGGCGGCGGTCACCACTTACCATCAGGTGGGCTGCTAGCTCGTTTGCCACAAAAAAAAATGGCGTCTGCTCCGCTGAACACCCAGTGTGCTCCTGGTGGTAGAACGGGTAAATTCGAATGCTCCTTTGTCCCTTTAGTGGTTCAGAAGGGAAATTTTTGAGTTACCTGTCGTGCTCCTTTTAAGTTATTAACACATTGGAGGGAGTACTAAACTAAAACTATAACTATAACATAACTGAACATATTTGAAGTCCTCTTCAGAGTTTAGTGCAAATAAAATGGACAGCATGTGTTCCATCCTTTGTAGGGGTAAAGTGGAACAATATATATAACGACATAAGATGTGCTCCACCAAACCACCAAAGGGTCACTACGGATCATACAAAATGTATCCATTCTACCACCGGGGGCACACTTTGGGTGTTCAGCGGAGCAAACGCCAAAAATATATATTATTTAAGAAACTTTCAACAAATAATACGTACATCATACCTTCGCGGTAGTTGAATGATAGGACGGCACCGGGCCTCGCCTAGGCCCGACATGGTCCCGATCGGGCACGGCGTACAAACGTTTTCGCCAGGTTCAGACGTCGTGTTCGCTGGACACGGCACTGATGAGTAATATAAAATATAAATATTTTTTTCCCTGATGATGAGTAATATAAAATATGATTTTTTTTTAAATATTAAAAAAAAATCATTGACATTGCACCTTTTTCTCTGCATTCCCTGTCTGCATGCAGTTTATTTAGATAACAATACGTTAATGTCAAATGTCAAGTGCGGTGATGTTCCTTATTATATTTCGAGACTACTCACATGGTTAAAAAATAAATCGTTTAGGAACGAAAAAATAAAAACAAAGAATAATACTAACTGGAAACTGGAATGCACAAATTTATAAATCGATGAGGATATGTCACCCAATAACAGTTGCTCGCTTGCTTCAAACATTATTAGAAAAAGCAGCAAACATTTCTAAAGAGCCAAGTCGGAGTGAATAATATCTATAAAGAGATGATTTCATTACGAAATGCCAAATGGAATTAATAGGTAGGCACACAATGAACTTGATGTTGGTTATTTTTTAAATAAAGTTAGATAAGATATAATAAACTTCACTACAAACAAACATATCGTTTTTACACAATTTTTTCTGTTTTCTAGGAGGCCACTAATTACTGTATCCTCTACACCTCGCGACTGACGACCATGGTGCTTAAAGCATTCATATGTCATGGTTACCGGGAACAGTTTTACAAAGGAATAATACCCTTCAGCACACAATGACCTCTTCTCAAAATGAAACCTTTCAAAATGACCACCTACACAAAGATGTAGTTTGTGGTCAATACTTGTATATCTGTTAAATCCCCCGCGTCACAAGTCCCGATCTTAACCCATTTTGCATGCAGATGCAGAGCAACTAAAATGCTAGTATGTGGCCATTTGCCCTATCTGCTATCTTAATACTTTTTTAACAAAGTACTAGGCTACCATAAGCTTGTAGGAGGTTGTTTTAAATTATATACATAATTTTATAAATGTTTAGAAATCATCTGCACGTTTCTGTTATCCTAGTACTTATATCCCGTATGGACATTCATAAGCTACGATTCAGACCAACCGGCTCGCATCGGCCCGCGCCGGGCGGCATTTTACAATGGGTTAAAGAACATTGAAATGTATCAACAGTAATTACAGTTCATATTTGCATGCAACTTACGCATAGTTACCTCCGTCGGCATCCCGCGACGCGTCGCGACGGCCGACCGGCTCCGACCGTAAGTTGCATGCAAATATGAACTGTAATTACTGTTGATACATTTCAATGTTCTTTAACGCATTGTAAAATGCCGCCCGGCGCGGGCCGATGCGAGCCGGTTGGTCTGAATCGTAGCTATGTCAATAAGCCCTCCTCACAATACAATGTTATACACTTTAGGAGCGGGCAGCCTTTTTTAGCATAACACTTTTTATTTGATGGACTGTACACATTTTTTCTATTATTGTTTAGTGGTCGTGTCGTATCAAATGACCAAGTAACTTTTCATTTCTTTTCATTATTTTTAAATGTATATAATAATTACTGCAAAGCCGATGACTTTGTAGCAAGAAGAAGCCAGGGTTGCACACGAATACCACCAGCGACTTGTGAGGCTTGATCAGAGCCGACAGCTTGTTGTACTCGCGGTGCTCGCTCGTATCTGTGCAAACATACAAACAAATAAATATATATATTATTACGTCAGAGACGGTCATTGGCGCGCACACTCAACGAAGCGCACCACAAAGTTCTGAGTGGTGGCAGCACCGTCGCGGTGCCGAGCACACTCGGCTAACTTCGTGCTAGACTGAGTCATTAGAGGAGGCTAAAGGATGATTAATTTAAATAATTTATATTAGACCGGGCCGTGTCCGGGCTCAACAAAAACGTGCCCGGATGGGACACGGATCATGCATGCGTAATATAAACTTTGTGTCCGATAGTTTCATGTTTGTAAAGCTCCCCGCGACACAGGGCTTGTTCCCTAGTGCGGGCGTTGTCTTTAAAAAAAAAAAAAAACACGCACACGGCACACCCCCGGCACGGTCTGGTCTATAAATCTTCCCTAAGGAGCAAGCCTGATACCTGGTATTAAGAGTTTTAAAATAGATTTAAACCTCTTTTTAGCGAACATTCTAGCGCACATTATAGTGAATTCAAATTTGGTTCTAACTTTTTGTGAGCCCGGCAGCATACGCGGCCCTGTCAACTTCGTGAATCAAATTTTTTTCTTCTTTCAATATTTTACTAAATATTTTTTGGCAAGCATTCATTAGATTGTTCACTAGAATGCTCGTGAAAATGTTAATAGCGATGATTGGCTCTTTTTGCGGTCGTTGTTTAGTTGCGACGTTTGGTTTAAAACGGCGAATGAATGCTCCATCTTCTGTACGCACTTTCCTATGCTTGTATCCCTTTCTGTCACTTAGAACAGCCATTAATTAAACAACTGACAACTGATTCAATACATTGTGTGATTTCAGAGACAACACCGTGACAAGGGGCTTATAGAGATGTTTTACCTTTGTCCCTGAGCTTGTGGGTAGTCTTAAAAAGTCCAGTATAGTTGTAAGGCACCAGCGTCTTGTTGACATAGTCTTTTGAGACCACCACTGGAAAATATCAGCATATATTAAATTATTATGCAACGAGTCTATGTCACGTATTATATTTAAGGGATATGAAGTGAATGAATGAATAATAATAATAATATAATAATAATAATAGCGGTCCAAGTTCGATCCCGACCGGCAGTACCAATGTTGATTTCACTTTGTGGAATTTTCTTAAATTTTGTGGAATATGTACTAGTCAACTGACTTACCATCTGCTCACGGTGAAGGAAAACATCGTGAGGAAACCCACATACCTACACTAGAAGAAATTCTAAGTGTAGATATGTCTGATCCACCATCCCACACTAGACCAGCGTGTGCGGATTATGGCCTAAAAACCCTCTCAGCTCTCTAGATAGAGAGGAGACCCGAGCCCAGCAGAGGGAAATTAATGGGTAGCTGATGATGATGATGAGAGAACGCTAGCTTAGCACCTGGGTTAGTAGTCAAATTTGGTATATTGCCGACAGCTAGATAGATAAGCGACGACATCATGTCTCTCCTGCACTGAACGCTGCAATCCAGCTCGCGAGAAGCCATCGTCAGCACCGCTAGAGCACGTATCACCGTTTCGTTGGCCTGTTAAGTAAAAAAACAAAATATATAATTGCATTAATACACTAGTTACAATTACGTAGTAATAATTATATCTACGTAATTGTTGGCGTCTTCTTTAAAGCATAAAGATGCCCGTGACAGAAGCCGCTGATCGTTCTTTGTACAGAGTGTAATATTTACAATAAAATTATTATAATCATCATCATCATCATCATCAGCCCATATTCACCCACTGCTAGGTATAAACTTCTTCTCTACAGCGCCACTTCTCACTGTCCTGTGCCAGCCGCGTCCAATGAGATCCTTTGATCTTGACGATATTGTCTGACCATTATTAGAATAAGTAATTTAATTTAAAATGTCGTGGGTACGATGGGCAGGCCATATAGCTCGCAGAACTGATAGCAGATGGGGCAAACAGATTCTCGAGTGGCAGTTTTGGAAAGCGAGATTTTTGTACTGTAATGTATAACTTTTCAGGGGAGATGTGGTATATTGCCTTAATTCATTATTTACTGCTACATTTTTTAGTATTTAGCTCTCTCTCTTTAAACAACTATAATAATGGAAACAACTTAAATATACGTATTCTACTCCATACTGGGTTTCTCTACATCATCACCAAACATTTAACGATACAGTACATACATACATATTATAGATAAATTACAGCCAGAAACAGAACAAACAATCATGCTCAATATGCTCATCACACAAAGATTAATAGCCGTTCTACACGGTTATAAACTTGCGTTCCAATAGAGTGACCTTGGTGGGAACTTGGTTACCATCTGTGTAGTTTGTATGAAATTTGGTTTACAATAGCTGGCTACACGGTTGGAACCCACCAAGGGCACCTCTGTGGAAGGCAAGTTTATAACCATGTAGCAGGGCTTTTATCCTGGGTGGGAGTCGAACCCACGACCTCTGTCTCAGCAGCCAGGTAGGTAACCACTGAGCCACGCAGGCTTTCTTTTATTAACTGGCTTGTATGCGAAGGATAATGATAAATTTAACGATAATTTCCACTTACCCTATCTATCGCGCACGTTGGCGCATCCACTCTAATTGAGCAAACATCTCCACAACCAACCTGCTTAGACAGTATACGACCCAAAAACTTCACCGCCCTGAGATCCTGAAAACAATTATTTGTATTTATTTTTATTTCTAAACTAGAAGTCGCGCGGGGCTCGGAGCTTTGCTCCCATTGTTTTTTATTTAGCCACTGCTTAGCCTCTATTGATCGTATTATATATTAACGGGTTATCCAATACAAAGAATTTTTCAAATCGGTGCAGTACTTAAGTAGTTCGTGATCTGGATTACCAACAAATTACACACTGACTTAAACATAGCATACAAAAATAACACACATGACATGTGCTTATATGTAAAAAAATTATCACATCAGCACTAAATTCAATTTTTATCGAATGATCCGAAAAAAAAATCAACCTATCAAGAAAGTATAAATCTAGAATGTGGTTTTGTTAGATTTTGAATAAGTACGATTTATAATTTATTATAAATTAAAAACACCATCCATTTATTTTTATCGCCTGGCTCGCGTGACCACTTAGTACTGGATGAATACTTAAGGTCGTTGGCGATGTCACAAGCCTTAATATGTTTCCACTTTTACCATGAGGTGAACCGCAAACTTATCTCACGTCGCGTCGGGAATTTAATAAAAAAAACTTACATCATAGGAGCATTCTCTCTGTAACTTGTACGTGGGTACAAACACCACGTCAGTTGTCGGCAAAGTCACCACCTTGATGTCCACGATTCTCTGTAATCTCTCACCCTGCAACACAGATGAGTACCATGACTGGCCTGACTGCTAAGCCGGATGTCGAGGGTTCGATTCCTACCCGAGCGTTTTTATCCGAAAATATATTTACACTAGCGGACCCGACAGACGTTGTCCTGCATGATATACCAATAGATTACTTTTTTTTTATTTGTGAATCTAAACGGATGGTTTAGATCCACTTGAACACAAACAAAAATTCATTCAAATCGGTTCAGCCGTTTAGGAGGAGTTCACTGTCAACACACGTACAAAAGAATTACATATATATAAAGATTAATGGTAACATGCACTCGTTTGTCCCGCCAACAACTTTGATCCATAGATCCACGTACCAAACTACAACTGTATCTCCCCGTATTACTTGGCACCGCATTTGATATCTGCAATCTGCATCCTTGCACCATAATGTTGTCGTGACTCAACATATCCAGCCTGTCCGCCCTCCAAGTGTATGGGTGTGAAGATACAACATTGGTAGTGTCATGATTCATGATTGTGATTCCATCATTCGGATCAACAGCGACAGGTAGACTAGAGTGACAATCCAGTAGCATGGAGTCACCTAACATTATGAATAGTTCGTTCTGGAAAAATAAAGGTTTGGTTAAATTGATTATGTGATAGGCGTCGTCGCAATGAAGCGCGACCACGCGATATACCATATATGGTAGTGTCTCGCTGGCATGCCAGCATCAATAGGCACGTCCGCAGAATCATAAAGCAGGGGCTGTTCCACTAATCCCTACCATTCACACAGCGCCATCTAGTCCCAAATTAAACAATTATATTTGCTTGTGTTATGGGTACTAAACAACTTATTAAATAAGTATACTACTTAAATATTTTTTTGTTGTTGTAAATACATACATACATTATCAATGATATTGTATGTTAAAAAAGGTGTAGATAGGTTCATCTCAATGCCCCGTTGACGGCGTTATTTTGACATTGCATTATTACGATATATATGTGTGCGTTTGTGTGCCATTTCCAAACATCGAACGCTATGTAGGTAACCTATCTACACCTTTTTTAAACGACTTCATTAACATACAATATCATTGCGTATTATAGATAAATTACACCCAGACACAGAACAAACCTTTATGTTCATCACACAAAGATTTGTCCTGGGTGGGGATTGAACCCACGACCTCCGGCTTAGCAGTCAGGGTCACTAACCACTAGACCAGCAGGCCAGTCAGTATACTTGTCCCTTTTTTATAATTACGTGACAGCACATCATACGTCCGCGCGCAAGGCACGAATCTGTCAACTGAGTGCGCGCGCGGCGAGCCCGAGTATTTATATGTGGCGCACTCGCACGGCGCGCGCTACGATTGGCCAATAACGTCATACGTGCGGCTTAACAACTTAACACATGAAAACATAAATAATGTATAGAAGCAGTGCATTCATATCCTAATCGTGACTTTAATTACATTCTAAAATACCTGGTAAAGTGGATACTTTACCAGGTATTTTAGAATGTAATTAAAGTCACGATTAGGATATGAATGAATGTTTATTAAATATAGTGCACTATGTTTTCATGTGTTAAGTTGTTAAGCCGCACGTATGACGTTATTGGCCAATCGTAGCGCGCGCCGTGCGAGTGCGCCACATATAAATACTCGGGCTCGCCGCGCGCGCACTCAGTTGACAGATTCGTGCCTTGCGCGCGGACGTATGATGTGCTGTCACAATTACATTAAGTATATCATAGGAAAAAGGCATGAATGATATGGAAAGCATTGAAACTGTACAATATTATGTCAAGAATCGATAAGTGGAAATGTAATTCCACTCATCCCAACCAGTGACGGTGTGGTAGGGAAGAGTGGAAAGAAAAATCCACTTGTCCCCACCAGGAGGGACAACTGGTAGGAATTAGTGAAACAGCCCTTTTTACCCGCCCCCCCCCCCCCTCGTATTGAAAAGGTTCTACTTGTTGCAGTTACATCCTGCACGAATGCACCTCTTTTTACTTTTCTACCTCTTCTGCTTTCATTTTCTTCATCATCACTAGCCTGTACTAGTCCACTGCTGGACATAAGCCTCTCCAATTGCACGCCACTGACCACGATTTGCAGCTACTGTGAACCTATCATTCTTTTTCTTATTTACTTTTAATTATTCAAAATTTTTATTTAATTATTCTAAACCAAGTCTTTTCAGATCGCCTGCTGAAGGTTTGTTGTAGGCCTTAAGACACTCGATTTCCGATTCGTCATAGTCATAATCTTTATTTCATATAGATCAAATACATGATACTTATGAACGTCATACAAAGCCAAAAAAAAGTGACAGTAAATTTGCCTAAGGTCAGTTCATTTTTCGCGAGAACGAACGATGATCGCGTCCCTCGCATCGCGTGGCGTTTGCCTGATATTAAATAGAATAGAATAGAATATTTATTTATTATTGTTCAGCAGTGGACGTCATTGGGCTGATATGATGATGATGATGAAGTGACTAAGGCTCATTAGGTTAGTAATACTTAAGACTATGTTAGTAACTTATAAAATCAAATTGAATCACCGCAGCACCATCCCATGAGAGATAGCACTGCAGCGATTCATATGCGAGCAGTCTAACCTGCTTGCTATCATGCTCAGAATGCTGTTAGCGCTGCCCCGCACCCTGCTCACCAGAGATGCACATCGCTTTAGCATTATGGTATAAAAACAATCTACTTTAGCGTCTGCAAACATCCCTGATGCGCTACAGAAACGGGGCAGCCCCACCAGCACTCTGAACGCGTTGTTGTATTGAACTCGAAGGGCGTCATACGCTTTTCGAGTATATCTAGCCCATAGGGTGCATGTGTAGAACGTGGTACAGTAAGCACGAAAAACATTAAATAGTTACGGTAGTTGATGGACGCATGCAATACTGGGGGCATCGCTCCCTAATGAACTCTGTACCCCACTACTCACAGCAGAAACACAACACAGTGTTATTATGGCTGCGGTCTTTTGTAAGACGGAAGTACTCCTGCTGTGCCCTTTCTTAATTTCTTTACGTTTTCTGATTACATTCATTCATTAGCAACCCATTAAGTCCCACTGCTGGGCTCGGGTCTCTTCTCCTCTAACTGGAGATTTGAGAGGGTTTAGGCCATAATCCACTCACGCTGACCTAGTGCAGTTTGCTGGATCAGACATACTCATAGAATTTCTTCTAGGGTATGTGGGTTTCCTCACGATGTTTTCCTTCACCGTTAGCAGATGATAAGTCACTTGACTAGTACATATAAATTCCACAAAGTGGAATCCACATTGGTACTGCCGGTCGGGATCGAAGTCGGACCGCGTGATTTGCACACCGGTCCCTTATCCATTCAGCCACCATCGCATATATTCTGATTACATACACTGATTTTATTTCTGACAACATACCTCTGGCAATGATTGCATCGGCCGTTTTGTAACACTGTCCGCAATCTTTACGACCTCCCTCTTCCTTCTATTTTGTATCCTATATATAGCATTTGCATCTTTCACGAATGTCTCGAAGATTTCAGAATTTTGATGATCAATTCTATAATTATCCTGGTTCACAGAGTCCAGAGATCGTTTGTTTCTTATCCAATCCCATCTAGTGCCACTGTTCCTGTATTTAATAAAGAAGCTCTTTGGCATTCTACGGTATTTGTAGCACGGTATGTTTGTTACGTATGCTTCAAAAGTCTTCGCCACCAGCTTGGTTTGGAGGTGCTTAGCCCATTTGAATGTGGACTGAAGATCGCAGACAGACCTTCTGGATAACGTCTCACTGGCCTCTTGAAACAAAGGATTTGTGTTAGATTTCGATATTTTAGATTTCTTCGTTCGTTGTTCGTGACATCTGGTGGATAAACAATTAATATTTTTATAGCTATATTAAATATAACTATGGGTAAATGTTTTAAGTTTTTATTGTTCGTCAAAACTTTTCCTATCGCAAAAGATCGTCTGGCTAACCGGCCATTTACTAGAGCTAGATCGAGAGCGGCAGTGCGACCGCACACCGCACACGGCGGAATCAACGATGCATTGGGCTCTCGCTTTAGTAAATGACGATTCTAAGTGACAGAAAAAGACAGAAGCATGGGGAAGTGCGGTTCGATGCAACTAGACGAGATTTAACCCTAAGAGGATTAAAAACAATCAAAAGATGGTACCTTATGTCCCCTTTTGCTATTTACTTTCATGCTAATCTGCCTGACGAGTTGGGTTAACAATCCAGATTTCTTCAGCGGTTTTGTAATAAGCACATCCGTAAATGGATGTATTGTTGATTCCTTTTCACTTTGTATAATAGCTTTGATTTGTTCTAAGTTCTTTTGGTTTGCATCTGATACTTGTGGTGGTCTGTAAATTAAAGTAATATTTGTATTATATTAAACCTATTTTTAACTCCGACCCTATTTTTGCGTTTTGTGTCTGTTCCATCCATCTGTCCGTGGCATTGTAGCTTTTAAACGAATGGGCGGATTTTGATGCGATTTTCTTTGTTTCAAAGCTTACATGATGGTTCTTATACACATTTTATAAAAATTGGTGCTGCCGTTTCAAAGAGTAAGGTAAGTAAAGAGTAACTTATATTTTTCAATCTGTCTGACTGTCACCATGGCTTAGCGGTTAATTTGTGTGAATCAGTATTTTTGTTCGTTAATTGTACGTTTGTAAAGTCTACCCGTACCTAGTGCGGCGGTTGTTTTTCAAAAACGATTTAAAGACAACGTACTATATATTATAGTACGTTCGTGTTAAGAAAATAGTAACCTATAACTCACTAGAAAGTTATCGTTGTCATTCAGCTTAACCACGCCACTTGACCAATTAGATCTTAGCAAATTAGGTCTTAGTTCGTGAACTATTGTTGAAAAGTTCGTTTGGCAGACTCATTACAGTTTTGAATTTCCTCTTTCTTATTCTAATCACTATCATCATCAGCCCCTCGCATCACGTATTCTTTTGTATATATATAAATAAATAATTTAAATTAAATATATATTTATGTTATTTATAGTAAGTAATGTTGTTTGTTAATATTATATATTTATTATTCGCTGTGGCGGAAATTAGGTGAGGGCTATGTTCAACAGTGGACGTCATTGGGCTGATATGATGATGATATATTATATAAATATGTAAGAATTCTTCAAAATCCACAACTACCTCCTATTACCATACATGTACCTACTTTGTCATATCTCTGCATCACCCAAAGGTAGACTGGTAGATAATGCCTTAGGCAATAAATCCGCCTATACATTGTTGTGTATGAAGTTAAAATAAATAAACAAATTCCCTTCCATTATAAATCATACCTTAACCAAATAACACGCCTTTACTTTGTTGTCGCACTGGTGGGGTACTATTTTCTTAACGCGAACGGACTATAGACCACTGTATCGTACAAATAACTTAACAGACACAAGGTACACTGTAATTGTTTCCATAATCTTTAAATACTTAGCCCAACTAGCCTAGTATGTGGCCCGGAATATCGCTCCCGTGGATCATTTTTGGCTACTATTCAGCCCCTATTAGTCGTAGCGTGATGTTACATTATACCTTATACTCTTTCTCAATAAATGGGCTATCCAACACTCACAAGTTTTTTTTATTCAAAGCAGTAGTTTCTGAGATTAGCGCGTGCAACCAATCCAACAAACACTATTCAGCTTTATAATATTAGTATAGTACTTACTCTTCAGTTTCCTGGAGCTTAGTCCTTTTAGTTGAATTCATGACGTAACTGACGTTTTTTCGTTCCCGAATCCTACTGTTTGCTTCAAAATGTGTTATAGCTTCCATCAAACTCATGTAAGCTTTCTCTTTCTGAATTAGAGTGTTTTTGGGTTGTATATTGTCTAATTTCTTCACAATGATTATTGTAGGATGGTCTCCTCTGCCCGTTCCATTGCTAATACTCACTTTATCTCTAATAAAAAACAGTGACAAATCCGGTATGCAGGGGTCTGTGGTAGCGTTGGCCGAGTCTCGATTTATTTTATTAGTTTCATTATTTGTGACGCCAAGAAACTTTAACGTTGCTGTGCCGAGCTGACCAAGAAAAGCGTCAACTCTTGAAATTTTTCTAAAACTAAAAGTTGATGGAGTTGTCGAGTAGTGGAATGTTCTGGTCGGTGTTATGGGCATCTTTGATGGGCTTGACTTTATCAAAGTTCCAAAAAAGTTATCTATAACTGGTAACTGTAATTTATCTGTCGTTGGTGTGTCGCTTGACATTGATATTTCTAGAGTAGGCTCAGTGGATGCAATTGTTGTTTCATTTTGTAAATATCTTGCCAAATCAACTGTCGTTGATTCTGTTGTTGGATACGTAGTCTGTGACATGACATTAATTACGTTAGAAGTGACCTCTGACGTAGTCAATGCGTAAGGCTCCGAGATAGACTTAAAAGAATCAACATCATTAAGTTTGCTATCAGTCGTTGTCTCGTAGTCTGAATCTATGGTGTAATTATATGTATCAACTGAATCAATTTTCTTTTGTAGTTCGTCTACAGTTTCTTGTAGGTATAAATTATTCTTATATTTATTTGTATCTAATGAATCGAGTTGGATGGCCTTTGTTGATGATATCTCTGTTGTCGGCATTGTAATAGTTGTTGTTGTGTTCATAGGCTCTAGTCCAAAGCTCCATGAGTGATTTTTCGTAAATACAACTGAATGAACTGATCCACCTACTGGTTTAAAAGTGACTTGCCCTGCTGTTGTAAGTGATACATTATTGGTAGATGATGAGCCAGTAAACATAAACCTCGAACGATTTGAAAACATACTAGCTTTTTCCATTTCCTCAATGCTGCTGTACAGTTTTTCGAGCTGGTCAACATTCCGTAGATTTATATCCTCCGATCTTATCTTCTCCTTCCCAGAATTCGTTTTGACGTTCTCATATATGTTATCCAAGTTTGTGTTTCTTTTCAAGGGATTTTCAAGACTTGCTGTAATGGCTGTTTCGATAGAGTATTTCTGTGTTGACTTTATATAATTGGCTTTCTGTGTTTTAGTTAGTTTGTGTTTATGAGTATTGACGGCGAACCATAGAGAAGAGTCTAAAGGTAAATTTGTATGATAACTGTTGTCACGTTTAAATACTGACTTTGTCGTTTTCATTCTCGGTAATGTGTAGTACCCAAACAACTTACCTTTTCTTAATCCTTTCCGAAATAGGTGGAAACCTTTAGCTTTCTTAGTAGATGTAGTAAAATCGAAATTGAAATCAGAATAGGCTGAGATATACGGATCTACAGTTCTGTTCCAATTTACTGTTAACGCGTCGTCTTTCGGAATCGGATTTACGGACTGATCGGGAGGATGACAAATTATGTTAACATTTATATTATCTAGTGCGTACACATTACTAATATTCAGATGCTTTTTCATTGTAGATTTGCTTTGATTCATCAAGTCCGTGATAGCTTCGCTTCGCCTCTTCAAGTTCTTTCGTGACAAGCAAGTGCTGATAGTGGAAAGCATACTTTCAGCAGCTTCTTTTAACTTTTGATTGAAGCAGGCCTGTAGGGCTATAGTTTTATTCAAATCATCAGCTACAGCAAGCAAGTCTTTCATCAAGAGCGAGACAACACCCTCTTTAACTACTTTCACACTCTTCAGTAACTGCCTTTTTTCTTTAATGTAAGAAGTAAGTGTTTTGCAGGATTTTCCTTGACATGAACCTTTAACTCTCTTATAATAATTATGTAGACTTTTATCAATTCTATGTACAGCATTTCTTAGCTTAAGTCCAGCGGAGGGATTCATCCAAAAGAATGTTTGTATCTCTGTACAATGATCTTGCATGTACTGAGCTAAGCTATTAAACTCAAATATAAGCTCGTCCATGACTGCATCGCTTGCTGCACACGCTCGGCACATAGTTTGGTTCTCTCTGCACTGGCAGTTGCAAACTCTGTCATCGCCTAGATATCTAGTGACTGCGTCCCAATCAATATTTCTTTTATTTATAACAAGAGTATTGTCAGAATTCTTGGGAGGCACAATAGAAGTGTACCAATTTAGGTGACGTTTGTGTATATGTGCTTCTTTATTGATTTTACTAAGATTGTCATATAATTCTATTAACTGTTTATTAACGGCTGCGACGAAATTCTTACTCAATGTTACTTTGGCTATGTTTTTAATACTTTCAGGCCTTTTTGTTTCACTTTTCTCTCCTGCTGCTTCAGACAATTTTACTAATTGATGATACTTCAACTTAGTCATATCTTTGTGGCCTTTGACGGGTTTAAGTGCATATTCATTTTTCGGTTTATTGATTAATAGATACATGCCGGGTGATAGGCCTTCTTCATCAGCTATCGTTTCACTAACTGAAGGTCCGTGAGTAGGGTACATAGATGCATTGCATTTATGAGTACTCGAATGTGAACTCGGAGTGACATTAGCAGTATTATTTGAACTGACATTTGCATTACTGCTTGAACTGACATTAGCATTACTGCTTGAAGTGACATTAGGAGTACTGCTTGAAGTGGCATTATAACTTGAAGCTTTTGTAGCAATACTATAAGCGGATTTTGAAGTTTCTTCCATATGCTCATAAGAATGTACCTGGTATTCCATATCGACTGGTGTGAACATTTTTGCTGAGAAAACTTTTCTCACTCTTACAGGTTGGGAGGGAGATCTTTTGTTACCTGTGCCTTGAGTGTTAAAAGGTACGGCAATGTGCACTTGTATTGAGTTCGTAGAGTTTTGTGCAAAATTTTTAGCGGGCATACTATGGTCCAAGACCATGGCATTGTGTAATAAGCTCTCCATTTCACCCTTTTCTTCATAGTTAAGTGCATTCCTCACCAAGTCAACGATAACTTCGAGTGCCGCCACGTTTTTAACACTACATGCGTTGTGACTCTGATGAATTTTTTCAACCTTTTTAATTACTGGATGTGCATTAGTAGGTTTGGTGACGTTTGGTAGGAGTTTATTTGATCTTTTAATAAGGCCAGAATCAAGTATGTAAACTTTGTGGTTAGGTTGTCCCTGGGGAAAAAGCATGAGTTTAAGCAAAAATGGCTGTATAAGTACTAAAGCTAGAATTATCCTAGTCTATACCAGGGGAATCCCTCTCGGTATGGAAACCTGGGGAAGAGACAAAGAGACACCCAATGGCTACACTGCTGTTGTTCTTTGAACCATGAACCCGAATTTTCTTCAGACTTGTCAATGGTAACGAGAACAATACAAACAAATTGCCTTCAAAAATGTACGTGACGTAGTCTTGACGCATTATTACATAAACTGGGGGTACCTGTTCATCACCATTCAGCGATGACTTATCGTAGTTTTGAACGTTCTCTCTCAGCAACCAGCTCGGTATTTGGTTGTCATACTGTTACAAAAAGCAAACGAAATAAAATGTGTTTTCCTTCAAATAAAACGGCACTGTTCAATAACAGCATTTTTTGGTATGGCACCACGTATTTACAATGAAGAATAAAAGCTATGATGGCTGAATGCACAAGTGACCGGCGTGCAGTGACTTACCATCTGCTAACGGTGAAGGAAAACATCGTGAGGAAACCCACATACTCTAGAAGAAATTCTATGAGTATGTCTGATCCACCAACCCGCACTAGGCCAGCGTGAGTGGATTATGGTCCAAGGAGACCTGAGCCCAGCAGTGGGACTTAAAAGGTTGCTGATGATGATTTCGATGATGATTTACAACCACCTACCATTATATAATAAAATCCTCAAGTTATTACACAGTTAAGGAGTATTTAGATGACTAATTTATTATTTAATTAATTTTATAAATATTATACATTACATATTAGTATAATTATTATAACTTGACATTTGTTAAAATTGTATTATTTCATTAAATTAATTATTATTATTAACACTATTTGTACCTACATTCGCAATAAAAGATTTTGATTTTGAATTGACAAAAACCACAAGGTACCTATTAACTCGAATTATTTTTAGATGTTGTTCTTATTTTTCAAATAATTATATTATATTTTATCACGGGATGTTTTTTTTTCCCACCCGGGCAAAGCTCTACCTCGGAGCATAACAATTATATACAGGGTGGAATTTTGTAATGCCACATGGAGGAAAGTACACTTAATTCTGGAGATAGATAATTTCACGTACGGGAAACATTTCCTTATTTCTAAAAAGAAACAAAACTGCATTCGTGTAGTTTCGGAAATTCGCTTACCACACCTGTTAATTGAACCAGCTAAAATCCAAAAAAAAGACAACCTGGACTTTTATGACATTGATCATTGGTCAACAATAAGGATCGAATCTTTCTAACAAACATTGTTAATTAAATAACAACAAACCTTTCAAATCTTAAATTACGTTACTTACTTGGTGATTCTAGCGCTTGACGCTACCTGCCGTTACGTTAAACACGTGCATATTGCAATCATCTTCTAAATAGCTCTACGTTACATTAGTGAATAAATAACGTCAAAATAATATATAAATATTAAGTAATTACTGACTTAATTATTGTAGTAAAATACGGACCATTGAGTAAAAATACTTATATTGTTCCATTAAATGTATATACAGGGTGTATACGACGATACGACATTAAATGACAAGGCAGCCAGTGTTAACCCTTATAAACATATTCTAATATAAATTATTTAAAAAAAAAAAACAAAAAAAAAAACAAAGCTACACATTATTTCAAGTCGAAAAATTTAAGAATATAAAACTACACATTATTTTTCTATCATGACGTTTTCGACATGACGACGACAACAGTGCGGAACAGAGTAAGAGATAAGATAATATGAAAGAGTCAGAGATATTTAAATGAATTGAATGACGTAATGACAACATACGATCAACGTAAATACCTACAGGTTGTTTAAAACTGTGAACAACTGTGACATAAAGAAAGTACATTTGCGTCTAAACTATTGCAAATTTCTGTTTAATTTTTTTGGTATAGCCTTCTAACATCACATACTACACGTGGTTTCATTTAATGTCGTACCGTCGTATACACCCTGTATAAGTTAAGATCAGTCATCACACTTTAAAATCAGCCAAGCCGTTTAGGCAACAGAAGGTCAACAGGAAGGTATTCTTAATCCGCCACGATACGGATAATAATAATTGTATACAGCGTGTGTCTACAACCCGGGCTTTTATAAAGACTGATGATAATATGCTTCGTTAACAATTGTTTGCACGTATTAGTAAATCATAATTATGTTAATTAACACCACAATTAAATTTTCTAAATCCGCAACTTACAATGTAGTAGACGTACTGTGTAATTGTCGTAATTCATGTCGTTTATTCACTTGGTATAAGGTATGTCGTGGTACGGGGGTGAAAAACTGTGATAGCTAGCGTAGAATGTATTGTCGTCCTTGTCAATGCGTTTATGTATGGAGGTTTTAAATTAGTTGACCAGTTTTTTTTATTAATTATTGACATAACAATTTCAAAAGTCTTTACGTCGGGTTGTCAAACTACAAAAGCAAATTATGTCAAATTTGATATTCGTTTTTCTGCAAAATGGTTTACGATGCACGGGAATTGTCCGATATGCTTCTAATTTACAGCGAAACACGCGGAAATGCAGCTCACGCCTTAAGACTTTATCGCGAACGCTTCCCAAACAGACAACATCCACACAATGCTGATAACAGCGGCTCTACAGCGAGTGCGTGATAATAAGCCGATAGTCCCTGGTCAGCCTGAAGGGGCTATGAACGCAATTGTGTCAGTGCAACTTGAAGAAAGGATTCTCAGGCACTTTAGGCAAGTCCTAACGTCAAGTACTTGTGTTGAGGGCCGAATGTTCCGTAAGGGCAACAAAACTGTGCACAGGGTTTTAAAAAGGAATCGCAAACATCCTTTCAAGTTTTTAAAGGTACAAAAATAACTCCCTAGGGATTTGCCAATAAGGCAACATTACTGCGATTGGTTTTTACAAAAATGTGTCGATGAAAATGACTTTCAACAAAAAATAATATGGACCGACAAAAGTACTTACTTTTTCTCGAAACGGAATGTGGAACCGCAGAAACACACATTACTGGGAAGATAAAGATAATAATCCCCATGTGTTCCGAGAGACTTCCCATCAGTACCGTTGGACAGTTAACGTGTGGGCAGCTATTCATAACAACAGTATCATCGGGCCTATTTTTATTGATGGGACTCTAACCACGCGGAAGTTCTTAGATTTGATAAATGGTCCACTCTTAGACTACCTATTTAAATACTCTTCCCGAAGAGAATCGTAATGAAACGTGGTATCAGCTGGACGGTGTTCCTGCACATTAAACCATAGTTGTGCGGGATAGGTTGAACGAGATTTTTGGCCAACGTTGGATCGGACGCTTTGGACACAGGCACTGGCCGCCCAGGAGCCCTGATCTAACCCCTTTGGATTTTTTTTTTGGGGGGTGCTGTCAAAAATGAAGTGTTTGCTACCGACAGTGAAACTGTAGACATTATGAAAGACAAAATAACAGCAGCTTTTCAGCAACTGCAAGAAAGTATCGACTTTCAAACAATTCATAATTCAATTACAAGACGTTATGAATTGTGTCGTAATCAGGGTGGCCGACACATTGAACACAGAATAAACAGAGTATAGCTGAATTAAATTTAAATGATAGGTTCGTATTTAAGTTTTATTGAATTTGTAGATAATAAAGTTTTTATCAAACGTGTACAAGTGCTATTTCTTTGCCGTAGTTATCTTAAGTGCAGTTATACTTGTATCGCTAACTCTTGACATAGGTACTCTTCATAATGATCAAAGTTTCTGTTGACTGATATTTACACCTAGGTATTGGTCAAATTACTGTGCTTTACATTGCTGGCAATTAAAATTTTGTTAGAAAATTAACAAAGTCTGAAATTTAGTTTATAAATTAAATTAATATAATGGTTACATTATAAATATACGTTATATTAACCTCCTTTAAAAAAACCTAGGGTTGTAGACACACACTGTATAATTAATATTGAGAGAAAATCTATGTGCCTCGGTCTTTGTTTAATTACTGTTAAGTTTTCGTTTGTATTTTTTTTTGTTTGTAATTAATTGTATATATATTATTATATTAATTGTATGTATATTTTCATTATTGTTATTATCTGCTCATTACAATGGATATTAAATATAATTAGTAACTGTTTGATTATTGATTACCCCTTTCGAGTTCGCGCGCAAACATTTTATCGCGCGTGATCGCGTCCCATCAGGACGCTGCTGCGCTGTTTTAAATAAAATGACAAATAATGCTTTAACTCAAGAATGAATGTAAGAAGTAGACTTACGCTAGGTGTGGTTGAGACGTAAGCCTCGGGCCGACTCTGTAACAATAACATAGCATTTCATAAAGACATTTCTGAATAGCGTTCCATCTCAGAATATTGTGCATTTTTTTACTCCATAGTCTTCAGAAACTGTTGTGCTTTCCTTTAATTTATATGCGAGGTAAATATGTTTAACAAGAAGTCGCACAGGGCTTCGCTGTTCTTTATTTGGCCACTGCTCAGCTCCTATTGGCCGTACCGTGATGTTATATAGCATATAACCTTTCTCGATAAATGCGCTATGCAACACTAAAACATTTTTTAAAATCGGACCAGTAGTTCTTGAGTTCCTAGCGTTCAAACAAACAAACTCTTCAGCTTTATAATGTTAGAATAGATAATTATAATTCTTCATCTAAGTCAATGTCATGCATGTATTTAGTTGGTAAGATCGTCGATCATGGACTGACCTTGCAGAACGCTGCTTAGCCTTAGTTTAAATTCGTCCCATTAGAAGAATAATGTTTTATCTTCACATAAAACAAAAATTAAATGATTATAAATTTGGCATGAAAACCGTAAATTATCGATTGATCAAATTTTTATTTTATTCTTTAATGAGTATTTTACAAAATACAAATTTGATCAATCGGTAGTTTACGGTTTTTAATGCCAAATTTATAATCATTTAATTTTTGTTTTATCTGAAGATAAGACATTATTCTTCTAATAGGACGAATTGTATAGGTACTTACATTAGAATCTATGATAGCCTGTTGGGTAACGAATGTGAAGTAAAAGCCCTCTGTTATATTTCTGAATAACTTATTCTTTGTTCCTCTGGAAGGTATTGCGCGCGCAACTGTCCTGGTGGTGCCCTCATCTGTCAAATTGAGTTAAAATAAATTGGTAGTTCGCATTTGTTCTATGGAACACGATGTCTTTGGACAAAATGAGACGTTTCTTTTCGTTTTTAGGGTTCCGTAGTTCTGACTAGGAACCCTTATAGTTTCGTTATGTTCGTCTGTCTGTCTGTCTGTCCGAGGTTTTGCTAAGAGACCGTTAATACTAGAAAGCTGTAATTTTGTAGGAGTGTGTATATCAATTACGTCGACAAAGTGGTAAAATAAAATTTTGGAATTTTTTTTTTTTTAAAGCAGTTCCCATATATGTGAAGTGGGGATGAATATTTTTATATGATAATATTTTGTCGTCTACCCCATCGTGTGGGGTATCGTTGAATAGGTCTTCTAAAATGACTTCGGGGTTCCTAACATTATTTTTCGATTTAATGATCCATTTACGAAATATTAAACTTTAAAGAGCAAATTTTTGTTCCAGTAGGGCGTCCCCCCCCCCCATCTAAAAGCTAAACTGCTGGCTTGAAAAATCTGGAAAAATTCATGATGATAGTGCATTTTATGAACTTTAAGTGAAAATTATAGCGGTTAAGGTAACTTTATTAGTTTAACAGTAATAGTCGTTGAACTTGGGTGTTGGATAATTTTGTACCAAATACAAAATCCTTAGCATTAATCCTTTATAGTGACTAAGATAAAGTAGTTGCTTGTTTTGTTTTCTATAAATACTGCGCTTCTCAACAGAAGGACATAAGCGGTGTGAAGATACGCTCTTTTGATACTGAACCCTACATTGAGCATGGTCCGACATGCTCTTAACCGGTTTTTCATCCATAGAACTACATACTAGTTCTTCGCCTGACTCTACCGCCATAGAACAAAGAGGGAATCATTAGTTTCCCAAAATGTTCCATGACATTTTTTTAGTTATTTTCCACTCGCGTAAATAAATAAAAACAATAAAAGCAGAAATAATGGCTATTCGTGGCAAGAAGCGGGAGTAATCTCCAGATTTCGAAGCGTTGCAAAAATTGTATGTCCTTAAAGAAATGCATTTTTGCATGCTCTTCAAAAAGAAGAATCTCTCATAAATCGATAATAATCAAGTCACTTCGACAAGTGTCACTATAAGTACTTAATTATTTTCTAGATAAGCGGTTAAAGAGGTCCCATTTTCTTTGTTCCATAGAACAATTTAAGAATTTAGTATTACATGTTCTATAGTACAAAATTCTCATTTTGTCCAATAACGTCTTGCAATACAACAAATGGGAACTACCGAAATATTATACTTTTACTAGTCTACACGTGCAGCTTTATTTATTTTTTTCATCATTTCAACCCATAAACGTCCCACTACTGGGCACGTGTCTCCTTCAAAGACTTTGGAGGAAATTTGATATACTATACCACGATGGCCAGATGGGTTGGTATAGAGTTTGTTTCGAATTTTCCTTTTCTCGCAGTGCTCTTGTCTGCTTAAATTTAGGTTCCGTGGTCGCCTTTTACGACACATTTACGCTTTGAAATGGGGTAGTGACATTATCTTACCGTCACTATACGGACACTGAAGGTATTTATTTATTTATTTAGCATAAGACTGGCCTGTTGTTCTAGTGGTTAGTGACCCTGACTACTAAGCCGGAGGTCGTGGGTTCGATCCCCACCCAGGACAAATCTTTGTGTGATGAGCATGATTGTTTGTTCTGTGTCTGGGTGTAATTTATCTATAATATGTATGTATTTACAAAAAAAATGTATATAAGTAGTTTATCAGTTGTTTAGTACCCATAACACAAGCAAATATAATTGCTTAATATGGGACTAGATGTGTGAATGTGGTAGAATATTATAATTATTATTATAATTAATATAAGTACACATGTTTAACTTCATGCCATATAGCATTTTCTAACAGCCAACCTAGGGTGCATATGAGACATGCTTGAGTAGGGGCATTCTGAGAAATGTATGTAGCAATGGAAAAAAAACATTAAACTCATACATAAATATAGACTAATTATACATGCATATATACATATATATAGGTGAGGCCTATGTTCAACAGTGGACGTCATTGGGCTGATATGATGATGATGATGATACATGCATACTATCGTGTAATGACGTAGTGACGGATTAAGAATACATAATGTCACTACCCCATCTAAACCCATGGGTGTCATAAAAGGCGACTAAGGAACCATATGCAGATAAGAGCATTGCTAGAAAATGAAAATTCGAAACAAGCCCTATACCAACCCGTCTGGCCAGCGTGGTATAGTAAGCTAAACTCCCTCCACCTTGTCTGGAGGAGACCTGTGCCCAGCAGTGGGACGTTTATGGGTTGAAATGATGATGATGATGATACATACATACTGTTCATACATACTTATCTATACGAGTACTTTATCTGTGTATATCAGTTTAATTATATACGTTAGAAAATATTTTTTTGGAATGCAAGTGTATATAATGTTGAATTGTTTAATTATTTAATGAGACAAATTTAATTTAATTAATATGTAGATTTTAAGAAACAAAATGTAACTATTGCATGCTCTATAGCAGAATATGGCGACCTAAAATCTTTAAGGTGATTTTCCACCAGAGTGGCGAGACGAGACGAGGCGAGAAAAGAATTAAAATCGCACTGACCCTTTTCCACATAAAAATAACCATCGTGAGCTCGCGCGTGACCGCCGACCTCTAGTAGAAAAGGCTTGTACACCACGGTAATAAGTAGCAACGAACAACAATAAGCCTCTCGCGCGAAGCGTGTTTCTGTTGCAAAGTTAATATCGGAAGCAATACGGTTCATTTTTACACAAACAAATATTTCAATTCACGCCTCGCATATTCTCGTCAATCCACACTGTTTCCACCAAAGATGCGCTTGGAGATGATTGAAAATTTGCCATACAAATTTCAATTCTCTCCTCGCCTCGCATCGCTTGCCACTCTGGTGGAAAATCACCTTTACTGTATTAACACCTTTTACCTGTACCTATATTCGCAATAAATGATTTATGAATTATAAAAAAAGAAATCCTTATTCCGTTCATTGTGAACGACACCCCCAAAACGACACCCCAGGGGTGTCGTTAACAGGGTTGTGTTTGGGGGTGTCGTTAACCATGAACGCCTTATTCAACTACAGAACTATATATATTATATAAATTTTATGAAGATCGGTTAAGTGGGTTTTGATTTACTTTCACATTTATATTCAGTAAGCATGGCTTGTACTGTTTTTTAACGGCCACTTGTCATCTATCCAAGGATTTGGCTACTAAAGTTACAACTTTGACTTATTTTCTATGGAGCTTATGTCAAATTTCTAACTTTAGCAGCCAAATCCATAGATAGATAGAGTAATGAAAAAGACCATAAATAAACAACTCTTGCTAGAGTATTCTGTGTCGCATAGGACTTTACAAACATACAATAATAATCAAGGAGCTACACTCAGACTGAGAATAACTTATTTAGTACATATATTTCAGCTGCGTACCCATTGGACCCTCAAGATTCGACTTCATCTAAAAATATGACCCATTGGACCCCCATGTTAGGATTGGACCCTCAATCTTGGATTTTATTTTTACTTTACTGCCCATTGGACCTTCTGTTAAACATCGAGTTCCGTTTGACCTCATTAATACATCTTCGTTTGAAAAGTAAAAATACAATCGCGAACAAAAAAGAGACACTTTCAAAAATGAAACAAAAATAAGACACTATCCTATAAAAACAAAGTTAAACCTAGTTGTTTAAACAGCTTTTAACTGTCAAATACAAATACAAATCATTTTATTTGCAATATAGGTAGTACAAATATGTTAGTAGAATGGGGTTAGTAGGTATCTCTATATTTCGCCAAATCAAGGCATGCAAATATTTAATACAATGTCATAATTACTTATATAAAATTCAATGGAAAATGTCAATAAAATTACTCATGTCAATATTATCTGTAAGGAAATCATTAATTGTATAATAACATTTGTCAACCAAAAATTTGTTCATACATTTTTTAAATTGAGTTATATTTAATATTTTAATGTCATCTGGTAATTTATTAAAGATTTTTTGTGCCATGCAAAGAAAACTTTTACTCAGCAGTGCTGTCCCGGCACCATACGCAATCTCAAGCTCCAGTTTATTTTTGTCACGTAGTTTTCTGTAATGACTTTTATAAGCATTATTGTATAAATAGATGTTCGTCCTAACGAAGATACTCACTTCATAAATATACAATGAAGGCAAAGTTAATAATTTTAAATATTTAAAGTAAGGTTGGCAGCTTGTTGTAATGTCCAGCCCGCATATGGCCCTGATGCATTTTTTCTGGGCTTTAAAGATAGTTTCTTTCGAGGCTGAGTTACCCCAGAATATTATGCCATATCGCAGAATCGATACGACATTTCCATGATAGGCACATAGGACAGATTCACGATTGACTATTTTGGTTAGTTTATAAAGTGCAAAGGCTGATTTGTTCAATTTTTTACACAGCTCATCTAAATGTGTTTTCCACGATAATTGATTGTCAATATGAATGCCTAAAAATTTTATTGTATTTATTGAATTAACAATGTCACCTTGATAATTTATATTGATTTCTCTTATATTTAATCTTTGATGGAAATGCATAATTTTGGTTTCTTGCAGATTTATTTTTAAGTTGTTATACGTTAGCCATTGAATTATCATATTTAATGTGTTATTTATTTCTAACTCATAGTTATTACGATCATCACATTTTATAATCACGGTGCTGTCGTCGGCAAATAATACCATAGGGTGCTTAACATGTCTCGGAAGGTCATTTATATATATTAGGAAGAGCAATGGTCCTAACACGCTGCCTTGTGGTATTCCGTATTTGGCGATTTTGGGTTGAGACTTGTGTATTTGCTCTTTGGCAATTTTAGAGCATATTTGAGTAATTTCTGTTATTTGGTTCCGATTTTTTAGGTATGATTGTATAAGACTTAGTACATTACCTCTTATTCCATACGCATTCAGTTTTTTTATGAGAATATTATGATCTACGCAATCAAAGGCTTTTGTCATGTCCATAAATATAGCGCAAATAGGTATTTTTTTATCCATGTTGTCTACAATTGGTTTTATTAAATTATAAATTGCCAAATTAATGTTTTTACCTTTACGAAATCCATTTTGCTCTTTTGTCAATATGTTGAATTTCTCTAAATATGAGTATAGGGAATTGTATATTACCTTTTCAAAAATTTTTGATATTATAGGTATTAATGAAATGGGTCTATAGTTTTTTATGTCTGTTTTAGCGTCCTTCTTGTGTAGTGGTATTACAATTGAAGTTTTAAGCTTTTCTGGATATATTCCGTGTATGATGCTTAAGTTAATTATGTAACTAAGGTGTGGCGCTATGGTTTCTGCGACATATTTTAAAACTTTTGTACAAATACCATCATAGCCCACACTGTTAGTATTTTTTAGAGTTTTTATTTCTTTTAGTACATCCTGTGGAACTGTGGGATTCATGAACATTGAGTTGGTGCATTGATAATAATCAGATATATTAGATGTATTTAAAATATTTATATTATTATTATTAGGGTAATTTAAGTCATTATCATCAAAATTATTTATGTCAGTATTAATAAGATTATTTATGTTATTATGTTTTAATGTCGGTAATAAAGGGTCAGTAAAGTAATCATTGAAGTAATTGGCTATTTCTGTGGGATTTGTAACTTTTCTGTCGTTTACGTGAATTTCAGTAACAGATTCCTTTGGTAGGTTTAATTTTGATTTGTTGATAATAGACCATGTTGCTTTAGATTTATTATCTGCTGTTTTTATGTAAAAATCATTTCGCGATTTTTGTGTCAGCGTGATAATTTTTTTAAATCTTGCTGCGTATGTTTTATAAGCGAGTTTACTTTCTGAATTAGGATTACTGTAGTATTGATGTAAAAGTTTCCTTTTTCGTTTACTGCAAGTTTTAATACCTCGTGAGATCCATTTTTCCTTTTTGTTTAGGGTTTTTGTGATTGTTCTATATGGAAAACATAGGTCATAGAAACTTAAGAATAAGTCTATGAAGTGTGTATATGATTCATTAGGTTCAATGGAAGAATATACTTCAGAAAACGTAAGGCTATCGAGACATCCTTTGAATTTTAATAGATTTTCTCTGCTATAATCACGTCGTTTAACACGCCAAGATTTAATGGAACAAGTTTTCTTTACAGGATATTTAAATAACTGTGCAGTGTGATCAGATAGACTAAAATCAATAATGTCGCCTTTACATCTCTTAATATTATGTGCAAAGTTATCTATGCAAGTTTTGCTTATAAGTCTAGTTGGTTTGCCAAACTGTAGAGTTAAATTATGGCTTAACAAAAAGTATTCAAATTCTAGTGTTTGTCGGTTTCTGTTTATAACGTCTATATTAAAATCTCCACAGATGACAACTTTTTTACTTGTGTTATCACAAGTTTTACGCAAAATTACATTTAATTTATCGTAAAATAAGTCTAGATTTGACTGTGGCACTCTGTAAATACAAATTATGACGACACGGTGTTCGATAAGCTCAATCGCGCAACATTTAATAACATTAACCACAGATAGATTAGCAATATTCCAAGTTTTGTATTTGTGACCAATTTTTAATAAGATGCACGCGCCTCCTCTCTTCTTGTTCCTAGAGTAGCTTGTTACCAGATGATAGTTGGGAATATATAACATGTCTTCACATTCAGCTGTCATAAAGTGCTCCGTTATGCAAACAACATCGACCGTGCGTCCGGTTGTCTGAAGTTCATTTAAATGTACAGTCAAAGCGTAGGATTTGTTTAGGAGACCAGCAATGTTCTGATGAAGAATATAGATGTGGTTATAAACGAAAAAACGGAGAGTTTGTGGTGTTTGATGCCTCGGAGGGTATATTAAGCGCTTCTACTGCAATTGACCCAGTGCTTTGTTTTGGTACTGAAGTTATTTCTTCGTTACTAAAATATGTGTAGTCGACCAGTATACGTTTCATAATGTTTTCGTAAATGTTTTTGATTCCATAGCGGTTTAGTTTACCTGTGCGATAGGAAAACATGTCTAGAGAAAGATCTTGGTTAGAGTCAAATATATACGCATACTCATGTGTCTGTACGTCCAAAGACAGGAAATTATTGAATGTTTCAATCTTGTAATTATAGATAGGTGCTCCTCGTATGTAGGTGGGGAGGCCTAAGATAACGTTTGTGTTGGTTAAAGGCTCTAGAACTTCCCTGATATATTTTACCAAGTCTATGTAGTTGTCTACACTTTTGAAGTCATTTTCGCCTATCATTACTAGACAATAATCATTCTTATTGTAGTCTTTCAGTTTTAAGTGAATATTTGTTAAGATTTGTTTTATATTACCATTTGGAATAATGTAATGACAATATTGAAATCGGTCGGCGAAAGTATCTTGAATAATTCCTAGTTTTCTCCTGTTGTCACCACTATTTGTTATAATGCATAGTTTATTTTTTTTTACAAGTGGTATTTTTTGTGAGTTTTTGTTTTTCTCATTGTTGTATATACTTTTATTTTGTTCTGTTAATATAATATTCCTTTGTAAGCCTTCTCTATTACTTTCTGAATCCACCTTTTTGTAAATATTTTTCCTTATTTCATCTCTAGTATTATATAGAGTGGATAGTGGAGTTGACATTGTGTTGTATTGTATTGTATTTATAGTATTGATTTTATATTCTGTCGTTGGTGTATTATTTGAGGTCTTTTTATTTTTGACTCTTTTTTGTACAGATAGTGGAGTATGTTGGTTTGTATCACACACAGTAACTTTTTTATACATGTTTATTATTTTATTTGTTTTTTCCAGGTTCGATTTCAGTTCTACATTTTCACATAAGAGATTTTCGATTTCTAGGTGGGCAGATTCTAATTCAGCAGTGAGTTTTTTAATCCGTTCTTTCAATTCATTGTTATCTTCACTATTTTGTAGCATAGTATCTGGCAGGCTATTAATAGTACAATCAAACAAAGATTTCATTGATCTGTCTAGTGAGATAGATCTACGTCGATTTCTAATTGTAATATTTTCGGACATATTTTAATAATAATAATAATAATAATAATATTTCACCACATTTACACAGCGCCATCTAGTCCCAAAGTAAGCAATTATATTTGCTTGTGTCATGGGTACTAAACAACTGATATACTACTTAAATACTTTTTTTTTTGTAAATACATACATATTATAGATAAATTACACCCAGACACAGAACAAACCTTTATGCTCATCACACAAAGATTTGTCCTGGGTGGGAATCGAACCCACGACCTCCAGCTTAGCAGTCAGTGTCACTAACCACTAGACCAACAGGCCAGTCAAAAATAATATTGAATATTTATTGTGTGCAATGGAATGGAATTTTCTAAATTCTACCAAAATAGGATTATTTTATTTATGTGGTATTACCAATTAGTTTTTTAGTGGTAACAACACTGTTACTAGTGTCACAAAGTTTAAGCTTCTCGCTACTAGATGGCACTGTATGTTAACAATTAGCTCTTTACTTTGACAAAGGTATTTTTATTGGTAGCAACACTGTTACTAATGTCAAACAAATGTCACTTTTTGTTAGGCTTCTCACTACTAGATGGCGTTGTGGAACGTTATTGGTTGTTTTTTGTAGCGGCAACCCTGGAGTTTATGTCAGCTTGATTTATGTTTCAACTATTCATCACTAGAGGCGTTAGTTGGGGTTCAAAGTTCACTTTTTGAAACAATTTTTTACAAACGGTTCTAATAATTTACTATTTTTAGATTATTTCAATCACTTATTTAAATTGCATTTAAGTTGAGTGTTTCTTGTTAAGTATATATACTCTTGTCGTATTGTCCGGGGAGAATTATTGTTTAATTAAGATGTTATTAATAATTCATCACTGTTAATTAAAACACTGTTCTAAGTTTCCTTGTACTTGTTGGTTTTAGTTACTAACATTGTCACTTGCGTATTCCAATGTTTACACTATATTTCACTACTATATACACTGGTTATACTATTAATTTATTTATCGATTTTAAGTACGCGGACTATGTTTACAGCGCTGGTGTTGCCAGAACTGTCGTGACTTGTATCCATATTAAATTACTAGAAGACACGCGGGGCTTCGTTCCCGGCCACTGCTCAGCTCTTATTAGCCGCAGCATGATGTTAACCTATAATCTTCATCGATAAACTGGGTTATCAAAACACTATTTTTTTTTTCAAATCGGACCATTCGTTTCTGAGATCCTACCGTTCAACCAAACAAACGAACTCTTAAACTTTATTATATCAGTATAGATTATAGAACGGGTCTACTTCTACGTATTGTATCGAATATTTTATGAAATATTGAATTCCCTTATAAAAAGCATGTCAATTTCAAACACGAGGGAGACAAAACCACCATAAAAAGTAAATAAATGGAGGGGCCTTGTCTCCCCAGTACAAGGGAGCTACGGCCACCAGCAACATCCTCTTGTCTCCCCCGGGGGAGACACCAGGGGAGACACGGCCCCGAAGGGCTTTTTCCCTTTTTGCCCGATGTTTCGATCGAATTGCACCGACCGTAGGCACGGGCTGACAAGTGGCTGCCGGGCATTATCTTCGATGCGTGCGGGTTGACAAAATATATAACATTTATTATATATTTTTCAAATATCCTATACCTATTTAATATTCCTTAAAATATAATTCGTGATGTAGGCCCGTTTTACAATATAGGCAATTAACAACAACATAGGCTTTCCCAAAAGATTTCCAATAAGACGGTTGTGCGGCCTGCACCCAGCGCGATCCTGCTGTTCGGATAAGATCATCTGTCCACCTTGTGGGTGGACGGTATAACTACGCGGTATATCCCCACTATTTCCAAAGAAATACAAAATGAAAATTTTGGGACACCCTTTAACATATTATGACATATTATGTAGGTTAGCGATAAAATATTTTATAAATCTTAAATGGAGGTAAAGTAAGTACTATACGATTTTTCTCCATTATTTGCATACTCGTAAAAACAATAATAACAACGTGTAGGTACACGATGACATCAAATTTCAAAAACGAAATAATTGCAAAGTGTAGTATCGTATCGCCGACGCGCCGGTACACGGGGGCGGGGAATATGCGGGGGGGGGGGGGGCTACTACGCACTTGGACCTCTACTCACACATTTAAATATCTGTTGTTGGGGTTCAGCGCGACGGCAATAGCTGCTTCAAATACCTACTTTTCAAATTCCTTGCAGACCGCGTCTTAAGAGGGGCTTAAGATACTGACTGCGGTCTAACTGGGACTTTATACCATACTTATATATATTACACGAAGCCGTGGGAAACAGCTAGTTCATAAAACTGTATATTTACCTGAACTCTTCGAAGGAAGCTTCTTGTGTTTCAAATTTTTCGTCATGGCGTTTTTTGTGGTACTTGGAGTGATTGTTTCAATGTAATCTGGAGTAGTGGTGTCACTTCGCATGTAATTTGAAGTAGTTACGTTACTTTGCATGTAATTTGGAATCGTTATGTTACTTAACATGTAATTTGTAGTAGATCGAATTGATGATTTTCTTTTGTCAAGTGCCGTGGTTATTTCAATTTTGATGTCCTTTAGCGTGTATGATATTTCTTTTGCAGTCGGAACTCGTGTGGTCATTTCATTTATGGTCTCGTTTATATTTTCACTATTTATAGTTTTTGGCACAAATAAATCGCTTTTAAAAATGGGAGTGGTCGTTTCAATTTTGGTATCAGTTACAGCCAAAACGTCAGTTTTGGTGTCTCGATGATTAACTGTAGTTTTCTCTGGTTTACTTTTCACAGATTTATTCTTCGTACTCCTTGTACTGTCTAGATCCTTTGAAGTAGTTACATAAATTCCGATGCTATTCCGTTGAGCTGTCTTTTGCTCTATAGAATTAGATAATAGATCCAACATTTCCAACAAATTTTTGTATTCCCTCAGAGAAATAACCTTACTTTTGAAGTCAGGAGAACCCGTAGGAGAACCCGTAGTCTTTGACTTACTCAAATTAACCATAGTTTTATTATAATTGCCATTACCTGTAGAAATAAAACCGTGTGTTTGAAAAATCCAAAAAACTATTTTATAAAAGGCGAGGCTTAAGTCGATTCCTACTTTTGACAAACTACTTGCAATCCTAGAACCTGCCCCCTAGACAAGTGGCAATAGATTCGATCTATCTATTCTATCGACATGTCAAATTAGTACATTGTAAACGTGACATGTCGATAACTTATGTAAGAGATGTGTTCAAATGTTTTGAAGTGACATGTCGTTTAGAATAAATAGATAGAAGCGATTGACACTTGTCTAGGGGGGCTGCTACTACTCATTGTGATACAATTATGAGACAATCTACTAATCCCGAGGAAAGGTTGGCAGTATCTTTGGTAGTAAATAAGACATTAAAATCATTGTACTTCTTATTTATTTATAAAACCAGAATCATAAAATTAATGCTGTTCCTGAGGACTTGCAAATATTGCCTGTTTTACGTGGGTATTCATTAACGCAACTAAAAGGACAGTTCTGAGTGACAATAGGATAGAAAAAAAGGAATATGAGGTTCGGTAGGAGGAGGAGGAGGAGGAGAAACATTCATTCACACTCAGTCTACTGCGCACTAAATACCGACGAACTTTTGCCTGACCGTTAGTGTCTATACACACTAAGCCAAAGGTACGCGACCGTAGTTCGGCATGATTACGACGCAACGCTATTTGAATTACTGACGACACATTTTGCCGAAATTACGTTGCGTTATAGCGTAAAGCCTAACTTCGGTCTGGCGTAAGTTCAGCGACAACTTATTCTGTAGAGCACACAATATTATATTGTGTGCTTATTATATTATATTATATTATATTCGTCCATTTTTCGGGTTTCGCATCTCAAAAGTAATACGTGATGCAACCCTAATCGGATCACTTTGTTTTGAGTCTGTCTGTCCAACTGTTTAGATAACAGCACGACGCGACGCCACAACAGTGCTCGCCTGCAGACACTGAATACACACACAAAGTTGCGCAACTGAATTTCTGCCGCGTAAGTTCGGCATTCATTGTGTGTCATATAGTCAGTCAAATCTTTTTATTTCATTTGGATCACATACATGATACTTATGAACGTCATACAAAGCCAGAAAAGGTGTCAGTAAATTTGCCTTCGGCCAGTTCACTGACAAGGTTGAGCTCTGAGAAGAACTTGGCAAGAAACTCAGGCCACTCTTTTCAATCGCCATAGTTGTTACAATTTTAATTAGTTACAGTTTGAAATATCACAGAAAGTACAGAACCAAAACACCATACTAAATGTTATGATAATACATATATGAGAAAATAATAATAGTAATAATGAGCAATCAAACTTTAATTTGTTTTCGTCAAGAAATATGGTATGTGGGATCATCACTTGGTACCAACTATGTATTAGAAAACGGTAAAAACATTTTGTGAACACATTGTTTAGCAATATAAGCTTAACAAAAGGAATTGAATAATTTAGGAGCGCTAAAGCACAGCATACGACGACTGACCAGTCACCCCAAGTAGCGCCCGTTCACGGGCATGACGCACAGACCAGCCATCATTCTCTTCAACCATATTTGAGGAAGAGAATGACCCGGCCAATACGACACCACAAGCAATGACAGAAGAAAAAAAAAAGATCTCAAAATGCTTCCACTTTACAGTAATAAGTGAACAGACAGTATCAGCAGAATACGTCGGAACTTCGGTCGCGTATCTTCGGCGTGTGTTAACACTTATGCTCTAAATTTGTCCGCGGCTCTCCATAACAGTTCTACTCCTATCTAATGTTATTCTACCATTCCTGTTTATCATTTAAGTGGTCATACCAGAGTTTTAGACTTGCCTTTAAGATCATCTGACAGGTTGCCCAACCAGCCTTCTGTGACCACTAATTGAGAAGTATATAATTATAACAATATTGACTTACTCACTGGATATACTCGGCTTCGCCATTGGTTTTTCAGATAAATTAATTTTGCTATAATCAATTTTATCAGAATCCGTAAACACATCAAAATAAGGTAACATAATGTTAAATTTTGATACTTCAGTGGGAGCACTGGCAGTCATCGCTGTATGTTTTGGAGAATACGCTGCTGTCGAACTTTTAGCATTAAAATATCTGGTTCTCACTATAAAATAGAATATCTGTTATTAGAATTAGAAACTAAAACTTTAGATCCTGTTTTAAGAGTAGCATTGAGGATTTTAAGATTAGGTAAAAATGGATCCTGAGTTCTAGGGCTCCTATTTTGTTTATCGAATCGAAAATAAAACTCATACGATAGAATTTCATTCCGGTAATGGGTCGCACACACGGTTATCCCTGATGGTTTTGAACAGGCACAACCGACATTCATAACCTAATGTGTGTGTGCACTATGGAACTTGGTTATGCCTGACGTGTATGCCTGTAGTTTAAAACCGTCAGACCTAACCTAACGTGTGTGCGGCCCATTTGAAACTACTAGTAACAAAAATACAGGTTGACATTACGCCGGAGCTCTTTTTCGTTGCGTAGCGAAATGTTTGTACAATACACATTAGTTACAATAGATAAATACACAGTAAACAATAACTGCACCAGATACAGGTAATACTAGAAACTCCAAGCCCCTACTAACTTAATCTTCTTTCCCTTCTATGACATCAGTAGACCACTACTCCCCATGACATGTGAAGAAGGGTGCTTAGATATATAAGTATAAAGATGTAAGAGACAGCTATGTTTGACCGCTACGTCAAATCGGTATCGCCGTGCCTCGAGCACCAAGCTTTTAAAATACAGTACATTTTTGACGTGCCATGCCGTCATTGGCGTGGTGAGCACATTTTCATTTTACGTGTATAGACGTCTCTGGCGTTCAAAGGGTTAAAAGAATGTCCGACCGGCAGTACCAACGTGAATTCCACTTTGTGGAATTTATATGTACTAGGTGGAGGTGAATTAAAACATCGTGACGAAACCCCACAAGTAATTTCCATGGGTATGTCTGACCAACCAACCCGCACTAGGCTAGTGTGTGTTGATTATGGCCTTAACCCTATTAGCTCTCTAGATAGAGGAGAGGAGACCCGTGCCCAGCAGTGGGACTTGAGTTGCTGATGATGAAACAAATAACCAGACGGGTATCACAAATGCTTCAGGGACACTAAGGTGCGATCAGTTGAATCATCATCATCATCATAAACGTCCCACAGCTGGGCACGTGTCACCTCCAAAGAATGTTGAAGGAATTTAGCCTACTATACCACGCTGGCAAGACGGGACGGTAAAAGGTTTGTTTCGAATTTTCCGTTTCACGCAATGCTCTTGTCTGCATAAGGTTCAGTTAGTCGCCTCTTAAGACACGGAATAAGATGTGGTAGTGTAGTGACATTATGTATTCTTAATCCGTCACTACACGGATCTCGTCAGCTTAATATTAGTCAGATATTTCGTATTACCTACATTAAAAACAAAAAAAAACTCACGGTTATTATCCATTGTAGACTCAATGTTCCATACGCTTGGATTGGTAGATTTACTGCTGTGTTCATCTTCATCATACAGGAATACATTATATTTATAATGATAACCCGACACTTTCAACCAATCTGGCATTGTCCCCTCTGACATTAGATTAGTCTCTTTATCTCGATGTGCATTTCTATAAGGAGTCGCTTTAACTAGTTCTTTTTCTTTGGGTGATGCCTGACTATCATTTATTATAGGTTCATTAATTTGATGTACTACCTTAAGTTTTGTTATTGTTAGCCCATGTTTATTATGTGTGTGGGTAGGCATTTTTGTAAACTTTGTTCCGTTCATTTTGCTAATCATACTTGTATGTTTTTCGTATATTTTCGTAACCTGCGATGTTTTCGAATCTAAATCTATTTTCGTTGATGGATCTGGGAGTTCATGTTGTGGTCTGGTCTCCTTAGTAGATGAAATTATTTCCATTGCTGAATTTATATTATTGCTGTCAAAATCAATTATAGTTAACTCAACGTCGTTTTCGTTTTTCACATCGCTTTTAGTAGTATCTCTGTTTTCATACAAGTCAGGATCAGTATAGATATCATTAGATTCAGGTGATGTACTGTTTTTAGCATATAATTTTTTCATAAAATTATGTTGTTTAGGGGATGGAGTAGGCAAAGCAATTCGTCTTTTGAATCTGACTGTAGCTACTTTTTTCTTTTTACGTTTTTGTTTGCTGGTTGTTTTCTTAGTGTTGGGATAAGTCCAGGCTTTTTTATGTACGCTTGTTTTCTGGTGAATTTTAAAATGGCTTACATGCTTAAAATCTGAAGTTTTTAATTGATATTTCGTTTTCTTGTCTAAAACCCTGCTCGTTGTCTTCGAATGTTTGCGGGTTGAACGAAGATTAGTAGTCAACCAATTTTTTGACTTACTGAGCTCACCAACTTCGGGAACGGGTGCGGTAACAGATTCGACGTCGATACCTTGCTCCTTAAGGAAATTTTTGAAAGCCATCGGTTCCATAGGTAACGGTGTATAAAAATACTGTTTGGGTTGTTCATGCAACGTTACATACTGGAATACAAACAAAAATCCATCTCATCTCACTGCTGAGCACGGACTTTCCTCCCGAGAGATGAATATTAGACAACTGTTACCCTAACTTTAGCACTGACTTTTCCTTTTCTTATACAGGTGTATTGTGATTCGGTTTGCTTTTACGGCATGACAGTGATAATGTGGACAAATGAAACAAGGTCAATGATGTTTAACCTAACAATAGATGCCTCAGTAATATATGTAGGGCGGTATGGCTAATATGGCTATTCCGCATGAAGGGAAACTATCTTAAATATTGCCGATAGACACTTTAATTAAAGGAGACTTCATTTTGATTTATTTTATATTTCTTCATTTTAACTGCATTCATAGATTCTTGAATATTCGCCTGTCTGAATCGCGAATCGAACCCGTGAAAATGAAATAACATAGCATCATAAATAAAAGGAACATCATGAAATTTTACATTTATTTAAAACTAGCTGACTCTGCGGGTTTTGTACAAGCATATTTTATCTTTCTAGAATATTTTCAAAAATCCTGAAAGGCGTGTTTTTTTACTATTTCTATTATATTTTATTATTTTATTTATATTATATTTATTTATTTATAATCGCTCGTTGTGGCGGAAATTAGGTGAGGCCTATGTTCAACAGTGGACGTCATTGGGCTGATATGATGATGATGATATTATATTTTTAAATTTACTAAGTCCGCCTCGGCTTCACACAAAATCTTCCGTTTACAATACGCCCATTAACGGTAATTGAATATAATGTCAATCTATCCATCCCAAAAATAAATATAACCAGTATATTTTAATCCATATCAGGGATGTTGTGGATGCATGTTTTTTTACATCCGCAGATGCAGAAGCGGAGGTAAATATTGAAATTATTAGCGCGAGCGAAAGTTAGTTCTTATAAAACGTTAAGGTTCTCATTCGTATCAGCAACCGTGCTTGTGAACCTACGTCATAACCAAGGATTCTACAAACATTTTTTATACTTTCGGACATACAAACCTTGCCTCGACAATTAAATAGCAAATACAAGAAATAATTAGCCAAATCTACCGAGCCGTCTTCACGTGACTCAATCACATACTCTTCGGCTATCCATTTTTATTTATATAGTTAATTAAGATAATTTTATTGTATTACGTTTTGTAACCAGACCAACGAGTTGCATGCAACTAGGTACTACAATTTGTTTATTAGGTACAGTATGCACTTTTAATCGGTCGTTTAAATGTGTGCTCTTAACATTTTTCAGTGATGTTTTTCACTCACCTGAAACTTCGTCTTTGATGTTGACAGACGCCGTGCTGTAAGGAAGGAATTATCTCTGTTACTTATTAGGTACGCTGCGTCCTACGTGGGCGTCTCAAAGCGAACGCGACTGCGACGCGATCCGATGCAGTGCGACGCTGCACTTGTGTCCTACGTCCGCCGACACCGCGTATAGATTCGGATACGCGTTGCGCCGCACCGCATTGCGTTCGCGTTAATTCGCCCATATAAGACACGGCCATAGCGAATCACGGCGTGTCCAAACTTTTGATACGGCAAAATGGATCCACCTAGTGTCTAATATATTATCAGAAACTTTATTTATAACGCATCCACAATATGAAAGTATTATATACGTTGAGAACCGCTGGTGACTAATTTCGAACCTTTTAATTTTAAATATAATAATATAGAAATTGCTGCACAGACAAAACTAAACTTACATCTGTTTTACATTGGTTGTGCGTCATGAAAAATATTTGAAAATATCTGTGTAAGCCAGCACAGTTGTCGAATGAGACCTTCGGCTTACGATTGTGTTACAGACTTGGCCCCCTGGTGTTGGAGGCGTTGGTGGTGGTAACAGCCTACCGTCAAGCGGACAGTACCTAAGCTTCTTTTTAGAAATAGTAGTGCCTCGCTGGTATGCTTGCCGGCACGATCAGGCAATGACCCTCCCGCAGAATATCAATGCTAACCAACAGTATATTATTATACTGTTGCATATCGTCTGGTGGAAGGGAGCGCCGCAGGCTCAATAATAATATTATATTGCCCTCCTAATTCCTAATGTTTTTATTTTAATAGTTATGTTTATTAATTTAGTGGCATGCTCCAGCTCTGTCAGAAAACCAGCGCTACAACATTTATGTTGTAGCATTATGCTGAGACAGGACCGTTTTTCAGACTTTTTTTTTTGTCTTATAGTTTATGTTTGTGCTGTAATATGTACATTTAGTCTGGGAATAAATAGATTTTCTTTCTAATTCTTATCGATTTCCAGTTCCTTTTAAGTTTTCGGTAGATGGTAGATTAGTTGGCTTTTCTTCGCAACCAATTATTATTCTAAAAGAATAGTCATGTCCATGGGCGGCGGTAACTACTTACCATCGGGTCACAGATTAGATAATAGTTACTACGTAACAGATACATCACTCCCATACAAAAGCGAAAATACCTACGTTATATTAGCCTACAAAAACGAACAAACGACGCTGCAAGAAGAAACGTATTCTAAGCACGCGCGCCGAGAGTCGAGATTCCCGCGTACACCGCGTGAGTCCGACATCGAGCAAAATCATTAGGGTTGTACAAAGAACATTAATGAAAACAACATGGCTGAAGTGAAACTTAAATTTTCTTATTTATGTTTAGTTTATGTACAATGAATGCAATGAAGTGAATGCGAGGTAAGCAGTTAACTTAAAACTTCTAATTTCACATTGAAATCAGACTTTAGTTAAGATTAGCCGCTAGACAATGCGTGACAACTTTTTTATTTAAACCCGTCAAGTACCTTCGGAGATTACATCAATCAAAGAACATCCAAACAGACAAAACATTTGAATATCGTCGTATTGTATTCTGTTACTATTTTTACTTATATTAGTTTTGTTAAATATATTCAATGTACACACAATCAGACAGTTAATATCTGATTCCGACTCGCGCTTGACCAGTTTGTTTTAAGAACTCCACGCCACGCGAACTCGATCGTAATAGATAGATAGACAAACTCGAAAACGACTCGATAATGTAGGTAATGAAATACAAACTGCATTTATTTCTGTAAGACCGCACGTCCGCACTAAACTTTCTCGTAAATTTTAAAGAAAGAGTACCTACACACAAGAAGCATTTTAAAATGACTAGGTACTAACTACTAACTAAAGCCAGCTGAAATACGTACCTACTTTCAAATAACGTAACATACCTTTCTTCATCTTTCGGCAATGAAAAAAAAGACATTTTTTTATTTTTCTTTTGTCTACGACATCCAACAACTTCACAATAATTAACCATCGTGTTGTTAGTCAAAACTTAATATACCTACGTAGTGTACGAAAATATCGTTAGTATCACATAGTGCGCGCTCTCAGTGTCGCGTGCGGCAGCCCACTGGCGATTTGGCTCAGTTGTGAGCTACATAGCGGTAGGCACATAGCGCGTGACCTTGAGCGAGTGACGGAGGCCTGATCGGGTGCTACAAAACATGTGGTATTAATTCACGTACTTGTTTGCTTCTTCAAGATTGAATTCACTTCATCATCATAAGACATCAATGTAGTGTCCACCAAAATTGGCTTGTATTTGTGGTCCAACTCGCTTACTGTACCTACAAAGTGTAATAACGTTTATAACAAATGAAAATATTATTTTTTTTCAAGTAGCTGTACCCGCGAGTTAAGTGAAAACAGAAGACAATGACAAACGAGCCAACAGGGGTAGTTCCCATTTGCTCTACAGAACGACGTCACCGGGACAAAAAAAAAGAAATAGGCACACTCAATGGTTCCATAGAACTTTAAGTATCTATTTTTCTCAAATTGTCACCAGATAACAAAACTCCTTGATGATTATCAAACAGATTTCTGACAACATGACGTTTTCGCAAATTGTCAAAAATTCGTGACAAACATGGTATGGAACTGTTTTATGCAAAAAAACGATTCCCAATTTGTATTAATGAGTAAATCCGGGTGGAGAGGCAAGTATGCAGTTCTATGAAAAAAAATCACTTTTCCCACTTATTCCATGGTGATACAAAATAGCAATTGTGGGACGAGCTTTTGTTGTTATTATTTCCATGACGATAAAAAATCACAAATGAAAAGGCGTTTTCACAGAAAATAATTTAATTGTGCGCTCGAATATTCTGTTTCCAATCCATTACCTTTAGACATAGAAGTTTAACCTTCAAAGATATACATATATAATGTTCATACTGGCAGCCAGTAGTTTTGTGAAATCACAACAAAAAATAATACATGATAGTTCTAGTGCACGCCGGACACCACCAAATCACACCAAACCACAACCACACCGGGATAAACGATCTATTTCCATCAGTGGAAATAAATCATGGAAATAGTGGCATACACCACCAGCCCAGTGAGACCTGGATACCACTTCTTTATACTTTCAGAAATACAAAACTAACGTTATTATATAGCTACGGTTTTCTGTACGGAACCCTCAGTGCGCGAGTCGGTTTTTTTTATATGGAGATTGCATATCTACATATTGTCAGTGGCGTTATTAGTATACGTTTTCACAATTGAACGGTTTTGACTTCTCGTAAAAATTCGAACTAGAACCTCTATACGGCGGGTTTAGTTCAATAGCCGGGTTGCTCAGTTTGAGCGGGCGTTACTTTCGTATAGATTAAAAAGCTTATTAAAATGACACTTACCTTTTTTTTTTTCGGAAGGGGTCATAGCCCCAACATGTGACTTCGCTGTGCGGCTTCCAATGTTTTTGTGAGAGCTTGCTGTGCCTTCTTCAAGAAAGTCAAAATTAGCCGTCTCGAACAGTGAACCAATCTGTTCATCAGCCATTCGAGATATCATCAATCGATTCACGTCCGGTTTCTTAGTTATATTATTTGCCTTATTCGTCATCCCTTTATACGGTAAAGTACTTGTATTCAATTTATAAAATATCTCCTTATTATACAACGCCTGTTGGACCGGTGAGGAATCATAAGACCAACTGAGTGGGTCAAGATGAATGTTGTTGCATCCATTTGATTGTGAATTTTGGTCAGTTGCCAGTTTGGGTCCCCATTTTATCAATATATACGGCCTTAACGTCGATGACAATAATGAGTATGCTTTTTTCCCTTCTTCATAGAAGTTTGAATTTAGGTAAGGTTCTGAGTATTTAGTAGTCGCCTTAATAGGAGCGGCACTAGACCCTCTTAAAGTGCGATCAAAAATATACGGGGTCTGGTAAGGAAGTCCTGTTACATCTTCAGTTGTAAGGCCTTGTGGTTTAAAAACCGGGCTACTAAACTTAAACAAAACTTTCTCCACGTGAATGAGGAAATTTTTGGATTTAGTTTCTTTATTCTTCTTGTTTAGCAACAACATGTGAGGAACAGCAGTCTCATGTACAGTATCCTCGGATGATTCTAACAGATCATCATCCCGACCTAAAATTTTATCGTCTATTATTTTATATCTATCACGAATCATATAGTTGCCTCTATGTGGCAAATATTGGACATTGATCCTATTCAACTTATTTTTGTGCCACCTGACGAAATCAGTATAGTTTTATATGTTTCTGGTTTTTTTTTATTGCGCCTTCCAATACCACGACATTCTGTTGATGCCGGCAGTGGGTAAGAAATCATTACAGCTGTTTATGTCACTTGTGTAACATGCGGGTCATCAACAACTGTCGTTGAACACGGCTTCAGCCAAATGAGCCTGGAAATAGCTCTCGTGCAAGAACCATGGCTTACGGCCAAATCAAAATTTGGCGGAGTAGGTAAAATCCTAGCAAATGAAAATGGCCAAGCTAAGGGCCTGTATAGTTTTAAGAAAAGGTATAACATTTTTGCCAGTGTCAGAGCTTTGCTGCGAGTATGTCGTCACCGCAATCACTCTTCTCGTAGATCACGGTTAAATGCAAGAGCAAGTTATCGAATACGCATGTAAACAAATGACAGAACTGATCACAGTGTGCGACGCAAATGTACCACCATACGCCGCACCGAATGGGGAAGCGCAAACATCAACAGAAGGGGTGAGTTACTTTTTGATTATCTGTTAAAACTACATTTATCAAACAAAGGCTGCACACAAATTTCGTTATAAAACAAAGTCCTGTACCTTCGCGACTGAATGAATAACAAAACGGATAATTAACTGGCATGTTAGAAGAAACATCTCCGTCTGACCACAAAGACATGGTTTTTAACGTACAAGGCGTTCTAAATACGGAACCCATTAGATTACTGCTATGCGAGTCAAATAAGTAGGGGACTGTCAAAACAAGACGCCTTTTTATTTCCCATTTGAAGATAACTTCATAACCCTACTTGTAGGATACAAGTAGGGTGTACAAAAAACGAAACGCATTACAAGTACATACATACTTTTTCGGTTTGAAGATCTTTATTTTCTGAATTAGTAGTAGTAAGTACCTAATAAAAACAACAATAAAACTAACAAAAAAAATCTATAACAATTTAACTAAAACAAAATAACTTATCTAAACGAAATACAATTTTGCCTATTTTATTTCTGCTGGCTGTACAAAAATGTGCACATTGGACTGAAGTTTACGGCAAATGCTGTCAAGTGCGATCCCATTTTCATTTGATTCGCATAGCACTGATGCATATAGTTATAGAATATATACCTACTATTAAACAGCCTTATTCCTAAACCTGAAAGTAGTTCAGAATCAGTATAGTCTAGTAAATGAGTGCTCAAAAAGGTACTGTGGAGAGAAATGTCGAAAGCAGAAATTTTGACTCGGGTACTTTGTTTGGACTAGTTAGGAGATAAACATACTAAAAGTCCTTACCCCCCCGAGGTGAGCCCGAGGGGGAGGAGAACAAAGAAGGTCCCGTTTTTTGGTTTTATGCTTACAGCTCGAAAACAGTACTTCGTACGAAATTTTATGGTACTACACAATAAAAGCTGATAAAATTCTCTACAACATTGGCTTAAACATTTTTATCTATCTTCAATCATTGCCTAGCCATCAGCTTCGAAAAATAGTCGATTTTCAAAAATGTGTTAAATTCTCTAGAACAGGTACCATTTTTTATTTTCTGCTTACATCTCGAAAACAGTGCGTCGTACGTAATTTCATTGTAATACATAATGAAAGCTGATAAAATTCTCTACAACTTGGGCTTAACACTTTTTACCCAACTACGTCAAAGCAAAAAAGAAGGGGAAGGTTTTTGGCAGTCTATCCATATTTGTATGTATGTATATTTCTATGTTTCACCGTAGCGCCTAAACTAATAAACCGATTGTAATGAATGAGGTGTCAATAGGTTCGTAATAGAAGCCCGAATAAGATAGGCTACATATTTTTTTTCATAATATTATATGACGGTATTTAAACCTCAGATTCAAACCTTGAAAAAAAATTAAATGATAAGTGTGAATGCCAAAGTTGTAGAAAATTTTATCAGGTTTCATTTTGTAGTACAACAAAATTTCGTAGGATGCACCGTTTTCGAGATGTAAGCCAAAAACCAAAAAATCATAAATTCTTTGTGCCCACCTCCCCCTCCTTGCTCACCTCGGAGGGGTAAGAACTTTAAGTATGTTTATCTTCGAACTAGTTCAAACAAAGTGCTTAAGTCAAACTTTCTGATTTTTCGACTTTTCCACCCACAATCATTCATTGAATGGCCTAATAGTTTTTTAAAATTAATTTTTTTATTTAATTATTATCCGTTTCCTGATATGATATATATACATATTTGTAATGTGCTCGCCAAGACCTTTCTTCTGATACCTAACATTTGATATTTATCTCGGTTTAATTTTTTTTGAAGTTAGAATCTGATGTTTAAATTCCGTTATATAAGATTATGAAAAAAAAAAATATAGCCATTGTCACCCGGGCTATTGTTACAAATCTATTGATACCTCATTCATTACAATCGGTTCATTAGTTTAGGTGTTACGATGAAACATAGAAACATACATATATACAAATATGGATAGACTACCAAAACCATTACCCTTCCTTTTGGCTTCGCCGTAGTTGGGTAAAAAGTGTTAAGCCCAAGTTGTAGAGAATTTTATCAGCTATCATTATGTAATACAATGGAATTTCGTACGACGCACTGTTTTCGAGATGTAAGCAGAAAACAAAAAATGGTACCTGTTCTAGAGAATTTAGCACATTTTTGGAAATCTATCATTTTTCGAAGCTCATAGCTAGGCAACGATTGGAAATAGTTAAAAATGTTTAAGCCAAAGTTGTAGAGAATTTTATCAGCTTTTATTGTGTAGTACAATAAAATTTCGTACGACGTACTGTTTTCGAGATATAAGCAAAAAAACAAAAAATGAGACCTTCTTTGTGCTCCCCCCCCTCGGGCTCACTTCGGGGGGGTAAGGACTTTTAGTATGTTTATCTCCTAACTAGTCCAAACAAAGTTTCTAAGTTAAAATTTCTGCTTTCGACATTTCCCTCCAAAATCATTCATTGACTGGCCTAGTAACAGAATTGATTCCAATAGTTTTTATACCTTGGTACTCGTATATTTATTGTCAAAATGTATTAAGAGTTTGAAAGCTGGACACCGTTGTTTGAAGTGTATCAATGGTCGCCTAACGCCTTGTGCCGCACCGTCTACTCGCAGCGATAAATAAATAAGTAGGTACTAAATAGTTACATAAACTTATATTCGTATATTCGATTTTTTATTCTGATTTTGCAAATAAAAAGAAAACGTTTGGTGTGTTCCAGCTTTAGTATTAACAAAGAATAACTTTGTATAGCTACTGTATATGTAGCTGTAATAAGAACAGTAAATTTATTGGGTTATTTAAAATTACAGAATATTTAAACACATAAGTAGTGTTTAAATATGGAACATTTTTTTTTATGATTTGTATTCAGAAATCATTTAACTGACTTAAAATAATAATAATAATCTTTCGCGCGATTTTCGTTTTTTTTTGTTTCGTTCGTTAGCCTAAGAGACGTCTATACACGTAAAATTAAAATGTGCTCACCACGCCAATGACGGCATGGCACGTCCAAAATGTACTGTTTTTTAAAAGCTTGGCGCAAGGCACGGCGATATCGATTTGACGTGGCGGTCAAAAGATTAAGACAATATATACTTACATTTATAACAATACGCTAACCTAAAGTTATAAAATAGGCACACTTGTTAAGAAGCCGGTATGGACCAACATATACAGGGTGTATACGACGATACGACATTAAATGAAACCACGTGTAGCATGTGATGTTAGAAGACTATACCAAAAAAATTTAACAGAAATTTGCAATAGTTTAGACGCAAATGTACTTTCTTTATGTCACAGTTGTTCACAGTTTTAAACAACCTGTAGGTATTTACGTTGATCGTATGTTGTCATTACGTCATTCAATTCATTTAAATATCTCTGACTCTTTCATATTATCTTATCTCTTACTCTGTTCCGCACTGTTGTCGTCGTCATGATAGAAAAATAATGTGTAGTTTTATATTCTTAAATTTTTCGACTAAATAATGTGTAGCTTTTCTTTTTTTTTTTTTTTTTTTTTTTTTAAATTTTTTTAAATAATTTATATTAGAATATGTTTATAAGGGTTAACACTGGCTGCCTTGTCATTTAATGTCGTATCGTCGTATACACCCTGTATACAAAACCGGTGCTAGATGCTAACAATTAATCACACTAAAGAATCTATACTAATACTATAAAGCTGAAATGTTTGTTTCGTTGAACGCTAAGATCTCAGAAACTTCTGGTCCGATTTGAAAAATTCTTTTGGTGTTGGATAGCCCATTTATCGAGAAATGTTATAGGCTATATAACATCACGATACAGCCAATAGGAGCTGAGCAGTGGCCAAATAAAGTACGACGGAAGCGAAGCCCAGTGTGACTTCCAGTTCCATATTTATCAAGGTGCATTTACAATGCATCTAAGTACTTTGCTTTGAAACCGCTACTTAAATAATTTCTTTGTGTCTTTGTTTAGTACAGCCCCGAACCTGAATACCATTAGTCCATATTCCATTAAGACTTGTTTGTAGATTAGAACTTTGTTTTCTACTGACAACGTAAAAATAATTTCTTCCATGTGGCCAATGTAAGGCTTTGTAGCGAAGATCTGTCTCCTCACTTTTTTTCTTTATGTGAGCTTTCCAACGCAGCTTCACGTCAAGGGTCATCATGCCGATGTATTGGCTGTGTTAGCGTTAGGAATTATTTGGTGGCTGATATAAATTGGACAGTAGTGACGTCTTCTATTAGTTAACTTGAAATTTCGTTCACAGATTCCTTACACAAACTTTAGGTTATGGCTGACGTATATACCCTATTTAACCACTGAAGAGATCATATATGCAATAATAAAAGCAGGAGTAGTTATAATAACAGCTTTCTAATAATGTCCGCCATAAAGAGTATAAAATAACTTTGATCAAGTGAATGTTATCGAAAGAGGAACCTCGTTAAGCGATGGTGGCTGAATGGATAAGGGACCAGCGTGCAAATCACGCGGTCCGAGTTCGATCCCGACCGGCAGTAGCAATGTGGATTCCACTTTGTGGAATTTATATGTACTAGTCAAGTGACTTACCATCTGCCAACGGCGTAGGAAAACATCGTGAGGAAACTCACATACCCTAGAAGAAATTCTATGAGTATGTCTGATCCACCAACCCGCACTAGGCCAGCGTGAGTGGACTATGGCCTTAACCCTCTCAGCTCTCAAGTTAGGAGGAGACCCGAGCCCATCAGTGGGACTGAATGGGTTGCTGATGATGATAATAATGATAAACCTAGTTACTTTATTTATGCAACTACTTCAACTAACTCTGCATCACCCAAATGGTTGACTGGTAGAGAATGCCTAATGGCATTAAGTCTGCCTGTACATAATAATAATAATGTCGCAATCGCATTGGAAATAATGGGATAAACGGTCCCAGTACCAGTACCAGTAGTACCAGTACCTGTAGTAGTTTAAACAAATAAATAAATTTAAAAACACATATACTAGGTACACAGCTATAATTCAGTAGGTACATCAATAGTTTATAGTCATAATAATGTTATTACTTCCTCCTCTCTCCTACTTTTTGCCGTGCCCTACAGGGTCCACACATGTACAAAATCTTAATGTAACATCTTTTTAACTTGTGGAGTGCAATAAACGATTGAGTATTGAGTATTTGTAGAAATAGATCATGGAAATAGTGGGATACACTCGAACAATTTATGTTAAAGCGCTGATTTTCGGACAGGATCGGAGTGCGATCTCGCTCACGGATTACCAGGGACAGTTTATTTAATATTCACTAATATATTGTAGACAAAAAAGAAATTTATTAATTTAAATAACAGTTACAAATTATACCAAGCAGACACAGAAAACTATGAATCATTTTAACTCTAAATCACTTATATTAATAATAAACTAGATGGCGCTGTGTGAATGTGGTAGATCACATTCAAACAGCGCCATCTAGTTTTATGGCTACTAAACAACTGATATACTATTTTTTTTTTGTAAGTACATGCATATAATAGATAAATTCCACCCAGACACAGAATAAACCTTTATGCTCATCACACAAAGATTTGTCCTGGGTGCGATCGAACCCATGACCTCTGGCTTAGCATTCAGGCTCACTAACCACTAGACCAACAGGCCAGTCTAATATTATACTATTATGGGTAGCTACATAAAAGACGCTTAAAGAAATCGAGAGCGTGACGCAAAGTGACGCGGTTGTACCTAAAGATATGAGTAATCACAATTCAATATAGCGCCAAGCAGATCGCGTCATATTGCGAAACAGAAAAAAAAAGTCGTTGAACTATGGCTAAGTGGATATCTTTCACCATTTTCATAGACACGGACATAAATGTTGATATTGACTTGTATATCCCTAATTATATTTCTTTTTGTAAAAACATTGTTAAACGTATAGACCACACTCAGTAACTAACTAACTTCTATTTTATCTGTAGTTATTATTTATCATTATATACATATTTTATTGTACGGTATTGGACGTTTCGCATCCTAGCGACGTTTGTTATTAATAACCTCTTGCATGTTGTGTGTACTATTATAGGTTCGCATTCTAGGTTAAGAATAATAATTGTCACTTTCGGATCGCTTAGAATCAAGGGCCAGTTCAGTTTAAGCTACCGAAGCTATAACTTCTCAGCGAAGAAAGCTGTCAACGAGTGAATTTAACTACGACCTGCGCTTTGGATTACCGTGTTGTGATCTGTAACTGTGTGTGTGTATTCAGTGTATATTGTGACCCGAAGATTTAAGACCAGAACCTGATCCAATAAATCAGTGAAAAACGTAATTGGTGTTTTATTCCGAATCGAACCTCGATACGTTTATTGTAGACAAACTAGAAACTTATGGTATAAGAGGAGATATCTTGAAATCAATTACGTCATAGGTAAAAGAGACCCTTAAAAAATACCATCTTCTTTCTTATCGTGTGGACTTGAGGCAGACCCTAGAGTTAGAATTTATCAAGTCGCCCATCAGGCTTCCAACTTGACTTAACGACTACCACGTAAGTGATAACCGGGACCAACGGTTTCAAGTGCCTTCCGAAGCACGGAGGCTCTCGAGAGTGAAATTGCCGCAAACGGTCACCCATCATGTACTGACCTTGCCAAAGGTTGCTTAACCTCGATCGTAACGAACATCAGTACCAAAATGCTACGAGTGTTTCTAAATAAAATACCATTTTAATCTAAATACTAGTAAAACTAATTCACTTACCCTGAAATTCCTGATCGTTCTTGCTCCCAACAGTCATACATTTGAAGAACCTGGAATGTTTCGACGGCTTTCCAGTCTTATTCTTCTTGTGTTTAGCTGCTGAATTTTTTACTTGAAGTGCTGCCATGGTAGTCTTCTCACCTTTAGACCTCGATAGCTGTTCTTCTAACTTCGATATATCAATGGTTTCAGCTTGCTGAAGGTACGTGTCTTTAGTAGTACTAGTCACTGTAGGTTTTTTATGTTTATTACTATGTTTCACATTATTGTCGCTTACTCTATTTTTTATTTGGATATTTAGTACGCCGTCAGTTTTTTGTGTTTGTGGTTTTTTAGCTGCAATATAATTTTCATTATCATCATCATATCATATAAATATCAATATTGACTGGCCTGTTGGTCTAGTGGTTAGTGACCCTGACTGCTAAGCTGGAGGTCGTGGGTTCGATCTCCACCCAGGACAAATCTTTGTGTGATGAGCATAAAGGTTTGTTCTGTGTCTGGGTGTAATTTATCTATAATATGTACGTATTTACAAAAAAAAAATGTATTTAAGTAGCATATCAGTTGTTTAGTACCCATAACACAAGCAAATATAATTGCTTACTTTGGGACTAGATGGCGCTGTGTGAATGTGGTAGAATATTATTATTATTATTATTAAAATATAATTTGTATGTAACATAATTTTAAAAAAAAGATTGTGGTTGAATGGATAAGGAACCAGCGTGCAAATCATTCGGTCCGAGTTCGATCCCGACCAGCAGTACCAATGTGGATTCCACTTTGTACAATTTATATGTACGAGTCAATTGACTTACCATTTGCTAACGGTGAAGGAAAACTATACTGACAGTATAGAAACGTCGTGAACATTCAAAACAATAGAATTTTAATGTTCACAATCTTAATCGCTGAATCCCTCAAGATCTGGAGGCCTAGTCTGCCAACACAATCGTAAGCCGTTGACAGCTCACAGCTGATGATTGGTCCATCGGTCTGCTAGCGACGTGTGTAAATTTTCAAAATCGATCACCTGTTTGGATCCAGCTTGCAAAATAGAATGGTTTTGGACTCGATAACGGGCGATGTTGTTAGAATATCGTTGTGATGTCTATTGCTTGTTTAAATTTCTGTCTTACTTAGAAGATTACTTACTTGTCGTGGTGGTGGTGGCCTTAATGTGTGAATATATCGAGATAAGATTTTGGATTCCAGTTGCATTAGATTGCTTAGTAAATTTATTGAGGGCGTTTTTAAAGATCTTATGATTTATAGTTGGCAGAACGATGTTATCCAAGTAACTCTTAGGGCTTTTTGCGTAATATTGTGAATTATGCAGAGTACTACAAAAATCGGCCAAAAATTCAGGCATTTCCTCACTCGTTATCGTTGTCTCTATAGATACGTCTTTTGGTGGTTCTGGTGATTCTCCATCTGATGTCACATACTCCTCTGTAGTTATGTGCTCTGTAAAAGTCAAAAATCACAATTAATTATTCAATATATTGTAATAGGTAGATACAAATATACAAATATAGGTAACAAAGATTGGAAGCCAACACCACATTTCAAAAAAATGTGGTTTTGGCGAAGAATGGAGGGTATAAGCTGGACAGAAATGATAACCAACGAAAAGGTACTGGAACGAGTACAAGAGAGAAGAACTATGATAGAAATCATTGAGAACAGAAGAGAAAAAATTATTAGACACCTGATACGACAATCCGTTTATAAAAAACATCATACAAGGAAAGATAGAAGGCAAGAGAGGAAGAGGTAGACCAAGGAGGACATATATTAAACAGATCAAGGAGAAGGTACGGGTAGTGTCGTATCAGGAGGTGAAAGAATTGGCAGGAAAAAGAGAGAATTGGAAATTACTCCACCGACAAGAGAGCAGCTCTTAAATATATATAGAGAGAGATACAAATATAATTCATACATACATACATACATAAATAAATTATATTATAATTCATACATAAATCGCTCGCTGTGGCGGATATTAGGTAAGGCCTATGTTCAGCAGTGGACGTCATTGGGCTGATATGATGATGATACATACATATAGATCTTTCCCAATCAATCGTAGCAAATGGAAGGAAGTAGACTCTGCCTACCCCTCGTAGGCAGAGATAGTTCCTTCCATTTGCGCCACTTTAGGCGACAGCTGAAAATCAGCGCTGCATTTGAACATGCAGCATTAAGCTGAGCTGTTGCCTGTTGGAAGCGCATGGGTCACACTGAGACTGTCATCCTTTCGGTACGGTAAAAAAATTTTAATAAAGTTTTTTTTTTTTAATTAGATCTACTTTGTGTCTGTATTTTACTTTTCTTTTTATTATATACCTATATTTCTTGTGGTCTTATCTTGTGTCTGTTCATATTTAGGTATCTACTACTGTTTTAAATTTCCTCATTGTTTTTAATGTCATTACCCACGACGGAACGGAGACGGTATATGCGTTTGGGGTGAGAGGCTGTGTGTTTGTGTGTTTGTGTGTTTGTGTGTTTGTGTGTTTGTGTGTTCCAACATAATGCCTTATAGCACGGAAACGGTTTGACCGATTTAGATGCGGTTTTCTGTAAAGTGTGTGCGGCTCTTGGGGACAGGTTATTAGATAGGTGTTATGTTAATAGCTCGCCAGGGGGCGCTACAATACACTGATTTCATTGAATCCTTTGTGCCCTCCTATCTTTAAAACGATTAGACTGATTTCGATACGGTTTTCTGTAATGTATTTGTGATTTATCGAGGATTGTTTTTGGATTCAAGATTTTGTATTTTTTCGCCAGGGGGCGCTGCTATAGACTAGGCAAACCTATGTTGATTTCGTTGAAACCTTTGTGCCCTCCTATCTTTAAAACGATTAAAGCGATTTCGATACGGTTTTCTGTAATGTATTTGTGATTTATCGAGGATGACTTTTGGATACACGATATTGTATTTTTTCGCCAGGGGGCGCTGCAATAGACTAAGCAAACTTATATTTACAGTTATCTGTAAAATAATTAGACCTGTTACTGCATAGGGACACGTAGCATTGTAGTACTGAGATATTGATTACACTCATGAGGTTAAGCAACTTCGGATAAGGTCAGTTCATAGATGGGTGACCGTTTATGCAATTTTAGGGTTCTGTACCTCAAAAGAAAAAAACGGAACCCTTATAGGATCACTCCGTTGTATGTCTGTCTGTCTGTCTGTCTGTCCGTCTGTCTAGAATATTTTTCTCAAGAACGTATAGAGATATAAAGCTGAAATTAATATCATTTACTTGGATCTGCAAACCCTAAGCGTAAAATAAAAATCCAAATTCTAAGTTAACGCAATCAAAAGATACAACTGTTTATGCTCCATTTTTGACGATTTATCTTGACGATCATAATCTATAGGGAACTTACCGTTGACCTAGAATCATGAAATTTGGCCAGAAGCAATAACAAGTTGCACAAGTAAAGGAAAAAATCCGAAAACCGATCTTGTGTTGTTATATCACTGAATATTAGTACTGAGGTATACAATAATAAGCCTAAAAAAAATTAGTAAGAGTGAGAATTTATTCCAGACTGACGTTATATAAACACCTACCTACCTTATTTATTCTAACTTATAGGTATCCCGTGCTCGGGGTGTAACCAAATTTTCATCATTTTTGCGATAGAACGCACCGTTTTCGAGATACAAGCTATTATAGGTGGAAATCTGCGCTAACGCCGAAGGCAATCCGGCTACGGCAATCAATGTGCGATAGCTAAACTTAACACCCCCCGATTCAAAGCAATCCGAATCGGACTGTTAGGAGGTTAGGGTTTTTTTTTTTTCACACCACCCAGAAGTAAGAGCCCCGCGAAGCGGGGCTCCGGCGACCTTTGTGCGACGGATGAGCACACAAGTCAACAAAAAAATAAAATACATATAATATAGTCGAAGCTCCATACAAATTCCATTCATTCTAGAGCTTACATGGTAAGATAAGGCGCTTCTTAAGAAGTTTAAAATAAGAAAATTCAAATGATAATTTCAAGTTATAAGACTTACTGCAATAGTAAATTAAAAAAAAATGTGTTTCTTCTATAACTTAGTATAAAACTTTTATTTATCTGTCAAGGTTCTTAAAATTTTATACGAGTTACTTACAGTTAGTAAGATAGCGCTCTTTGAAAATATTTAAAATAAAAAACAAAATTAAAAATTTTGAAAAAAACCCACGACGATAACATCTATACAAAATAAGAAACGTAACATATAAAAAGGTTTAAATAACTTTATTTTAAATCCCCGACGAAAAGAAAATAAGTAGCGTAAAAACAATCCCAAGCAAATTCGTCGGGGGCTGCCAATATCATTACTGTTTCTAGTATTAAATATATATTATAAACTAAATATTGTTAATAATTAGGTATCAAATACATAAAACTGCAATACTTTCGTTCATTTCAAGTCAGGGTATGGCAGCCCTCGACGGATTTTCTTGGGATTGTTTTTACGCTACTTATTTTCTTTTCGTCGGGGATTTAAAATAAAGTTATTTAAACCTTTTTATATGTTACGTTTCTTATTTTGTATAGATGTTATCGTCGTGGGTTTTTTTCAAAATTTTTAATTTTGTTTTTTATTTTTTTTCTGTGTGATTTTCTGTGTGCTCAGTTTCTGTGTGATATCGTTTTTGCTTCCAATAAATCTGTTTTCTTTCTTTCTTTCGTTCTTTCATTTGCTACGATGTGATGAATGTGAAAGGAAACGTTGGAAGGGGAAGACCTAGAAGTACCATGACCAAATAGGAGACGTTCTAAAGAACATGCTTATTTAACATCATCATTCATCATTTCAACCCATAAATGTCCCACTGCTGGGCATAGGTCTCCTCGAAAGAATGTGGAGAGAATTTAGCCTACAATACCACGCTGGCAAGACGGGTTGGTATAGGGTTTGTTTCGAATTTTCCTTTTCTCGCAGTGTTCTTGTCTGCATAAGATTACTTTCTTAGTCGCCTTAACATAATAATAATATTATATTGTTCGGTATAATAATAATAATAATATTTCACCACATTCACACAGCGCCATCTAGTCTCAAATTAAGCAATTATATTTGCTTGTGTTATGGGTACTAAACAAATGATATACTACTTAAATACATTGTTTTTTTAATATATAGGTACTTAATATAGTTAAATTACACCCAGACACAGAACAAACCTTTATGGTCATCACACAAAGATTTGTCCAGGGTGCGGATCGAACCCACGACCTCCGGCTTAGCAGTCAGGGTCACTAACCACTAGACCAACAGGCCAGGGATATAAATTATTTGTTAAATGAATTTACTAATTTAGACATAGGATATTTGCTACACGTTTTTTATTATGGTGTACCTACCTACATTGTGCTTTTTGGGTAACATTAATCGGTAAAAAAAAACCTTATTTTGGTGTACAAAGTATTTTCTCTTTGTCAAATATCTGAAACTGCCTCGGTGGCGCAGCGGGAAGTGTATATGACTGCTGTGCAAGAGGTCCCGGGTTCGATTCCCGGTCGGTTTAAAATTATATTGGGTTTTTCTATCATGAAATGCCAGTACTAAGATTTTCCCGGAGTTTGGTAAACAAATGTTCCCGGTTGATGACAATAGGCTCGCCCCCTATTTCATGAGACCAAACATAGCTGGCGAAATGTGGGTGCGATAGAGTCTGCTTACCCCTTCGGGGAAAAAGGCGTGATGCTATGTTATGTTATGTCAAATCCTACGCGACAAGGCTTGTGTTAATGCAAGCGTTATATTTTTTAATGAACAAAGAATATACTAACAATATAGACACATTATGAAACCAATATAATTTCAATATTCACAATATTAATCGCCGAATTCATCCAGATCAGCCCCGATTCTGAATCATCGGATTGCTCCCGGATCGTAAACTTACGAATATTAGTACGACGTATTTTTACGGCTTATGTTATTTAACGTTAGAAAATATCGTCTCAACGTATAGTAAATTAAAAACTGATTAATTTAAGGTTTTTTCCTACAACTATTTATTTCTTTAACAATAATAATGTTTTTTAACTTTAATTACACTGACATTTCGAGCCGACATCTCAGAATCAGGGGGCTGGGCTGGTTGGATCCAGCTTGCAAAATAGGGTAGTTTTGGACTCATTAACTGGCAATGTTGTTAGGTCATCGTCGGGGCCATAGATTGCCTAACGTCTTGCTAGTTTAAACCTTACCTTTAAAATGGAGTACTTACTGGATTCCGAGAAACTCTCGGAGCTTTGCACATTGTATTGTAAATTATGCATACTATCACAAAAGTCAGCCAAAAATATAGGTATTTGTTCAGTCGTTAACTTTGTGTCTAAAAATATGTCTGATGGGCTTTCTAAATCTATATGTGTTGGAACCTCCTCTGGTGTGTGATCTGTAAAAGTCAAAAATCAAAATCAATTGTTTAAATATTGTAATAGATATAATATATTATAAATATAGAATTACAATGACATAAGTGCAAGAAATCTCCAAATTGAGTTAAATATAAGTACCAAATCTATATATTTATACAAATAAATAAAATTGAAGTGTCTGTTTCTAATATCAAAACTACAGCTCTTAAGAGTAGACATTTGAAAGTTATTATGTTACTTAAAACAAAAACACACTTAAAACCTTTACTGGCAGATAGCTAATGTCACAAGAAGTAACTTAAGCTATTTTGACTTTGGATAAACATGAAGTTCTGTGAAAAAAAATCCGCACGCGAAGAAGTCGCGGGCGCAGGCAGTAGTAAGTAAAGTTACAAACAATCGGACTGTTATAGTTTTTTATTAAATTCAAAACATTAGGAAAATGTTCTGTGCTTGGTCCAAAAAATATATTACCTATATTAATCTATACTATCTAAATAAATGTGTTTACGGTAATTTAATATAGAATATTTGTGTCCTTAACTCTTTGAACGCCAGAGACGTCTATACACGTAAAAATGAAAATGTGCTCACCACGCCAATGACGGCATGGCGCGTAAAAAATGTACTGTATTTTAAAAGCTTGGCGCTCAAGACACGGCGATACCGATTTGACGTGGCGGTCAAAAGGTTAAACAAATATCTTAGAAGATATCGCAATATCAAAATATTCGCGCGACAAAATCATTACGTGCGCAACAGTCATTAATTTGGTCCTCGCGTCGCGTCGTAATGTAGGTATACGTGGAAATTTTCAGCAAATCTTTACCCTCTATTGCACAAAGTTCAACTAGTTGAACTAATCAGACAAAACAATCTAATTATTTCAACTTGTGTTACTAATTCCAGTTACAAAGTTGAAATAATTGGAATATTTTTGTCCAATAAGTTCAACAAAACGTGACCAAATACCTTTTTTTCTACTTCTACGTACACGACAAATGAATGTCGACAAAACAAAAAACCATCTGAAAGTGATCAGACATCGATAGTGCTTATAAAAAATAGGTGCAAGCGATTTTCGACCTTAATAACATTTCATAAATATTCTTCAAATTTTGAGTGCTGCGATTAATTTAATAACAAAATAATGTAGTCTGGTGAATAAAATAAAGTCGAATCGCTTGCACCTATTTTTTAGAAGCACTATTGACGTCATAAAAATAGACTTAGAACTTCTTAGTCTTGAAATATTTAGTTTGTATAAACGAGTATCTTCTCTGACTGTACCGTTCTGGGTAGTTCCATAGGGTTCCGTATCTCAAAAGGAAAAATCGGAACCCTTATAGGATCATTCCGTTGTCCGTCTGTGTCCGTCAGTCAAGAATATATTTCTCAAGAACGCGATGAGGTATCAAGCTGAAATTAATCTTCAATCCCTTGTTGCAATACAATATCAGAGATCTAAGTAAACGCAATCAAAACATACAGGCGTTTATGCTCCATTTTTGCCGAATTTATTGACGATCAAAAGTCAAAACCTACTAAGTACTTCCCGTTGACGTAGAATGATGAAATTTGGCAAGAAGCAATATTAAGGACAGAGTACTATGGCGCGTGAGGAGAGGCCTACGTTCAGCAGTGGACTGCAATAGGCTGATATGATGATGATGATGAATATCAAGTTAGCCGTACCCATGACATTCATCTCTGAAATATATTTGAGGGGGTATTTAATGATAAGCCTAGTCTGTTAGCCAAAGTTTATGCCGAACTGAAGTTATATAGAGATCTTACCATTATCATAATAAATTTATGATACTGGTACTCATAAAAAAAGTAAAAAATACCATGTTCGTACGGAATCCTCAGTGCTCAAGTCCGACTCGCACTTGACCGGTTTTTTTAATGGGGTTTACAACTTGTTTCATTTATTTTCACGAATATTTTTATAATTTTTTTGATGAGTGAGTAGGGTGGGCGCATCTGTACTATTTCCCCAAAGGACTGCACCAGTGCAATTTCCATAATTATTAATGGTGTTTTAGGGTTCCTTAGCCAAAATGGCAAAACGGTACCCTTATAATTTCGTCACGTCCGTCCGTCCATCCGGAAGACACAGACATTTTAATCAAAATCTACTGTATACTGATGAAATTTGGAGAATACGTGGCTTGTGTGGGCCGCACTAGGTTTGGCAGTTAAAAAAAATACATAATTTAAATATTTTTTTATATTTATTCCTATCTCTCCCGCCTATATCGATTTTAGTTCAAAATGGCGGCTTTTTTTCAATTTTTACTTCACTGTGCCGAGTAGTCAATTGGACTCTCAAGAGAAAGGCGGATAAAAAAGCAAATTTTTTTTAAATATTATTATATATTTTAGTCTCTTTTAATAGACGTGGTTAAGGATAAGGATATTAAAAGTAGAAAGGTAGAACCCATCTGCCGATATGTCTGTCTATCTCGATTCTCGCTTTTCTATCATGAAATTCCAGTATTGAGATTTTCCCGGAGTTTGGTAAACAAATGTTCCCGGTTGATGACAATAGGCTCGCCCCCTATTTCATGGGACCAAACATAGCTGGCGAAATGTGGGTGTGAAACACATCTGCCTACCCTTTCGGGGGAAAAGGCGTGATGTTTATATTATTATCAACTAGCTGTGCTCGCTAGGCCGCGACTTCGGCATCATCATATCGTCGTCATCTACATATAATTAATACTAATATTAAAAACAGGAAAGATTTGTATTTTTGTATGTAACTAATAAACTTAAAAACTACTGGACCGATTTCAAAAATTCTTTCGCCGTTAGAAAACTACATTATCACTGAGTAACATAGGCTATATAACACCACGCTACGGCGAATAGGAGCTGAGCAGTGACCAAATAAAGAACGACGGGAGCTAACCTCGCGCGACTTGTACTCTATACTAAAGCTGAAGAGTGTGTTTGTTTGGTTAAACGCGACGATCTCAAGAACTACTATTCCGATTTGAAAAATTCTTTTAGTTTTGTATAGCCCATTTATCGAGGAAGGTTATGGGCTATATAACATTACGCTACGGTCAATAGGAGCTGAGCAGTAGCCAAATAAAGAACGACGGGAGCGAAGCCCCGCGCGATTTCTAGTACCTTCATATACCTACTTTAAAATACTGTTATTTTGACATTACAAACAGACACTTTTAATTTTATTTATTTACAGCGTCAGGGAACTGTTTCAAAACAGTTCCTTGTCGCTGCGCTGTAGGCATTCCACTACTAACTAATTCAACTGCACTGCTGCGGGATGAAGCAAGCGGCACAGTAAACGTCCAGCAGCCATCCGACACGTCTAAATTGAGAGAGCCCGAAGGTGCTGTAATTATTGCCAATGAATCAAGTATAATCTCTAGGTTTTTCTTTTGACAACCAGGTTTCAATTGTATTGTAGCTTGTGTCTTGTAGGACGATTGCTTATAAGTGCTGTTGAGGCTTTCAACGTTATGGAATATCATTTTAAATTGTGGGTTCAGATTTTTGAAACGAATGGTTTTTGTCTTCCGAAGCGCTGTTTTGAAGTTTGACTTGTGCATGGTGTTGATTACTCTGTCATCACCGTGTCGTCACCTTGTCGTATTTATTTGTAACTAGTTTGACTTCTATAAACAGGTTGTTTGCAAAATGATTTGTCCCTATTTTGACAGTGCTTTGAGGGATCTCTTTTATTTTTGGCAATACTTCTTTTTCCCGCACTTCAAAATATTTTGATACAGATATATTCGTACCATTGAAACATTTTTTACGTTGCATGATCAATTTAGTCATTCTCTTGCTTAATAATTCTATGACCAATGGCCGGTTGTGTGTTACATTGTTGCCTATCCTATAAAAACTTTCTATATAATCAGTAAGGTCTATATTCTGATATTTGTGGAATAAATCAACTAATCTGTTATATATATCGTTTTCTGTCTCATTTTTGTATTCCTTAAAACCATATAGTACTATTTTCTTTGAAAGTTGTTCAGCACGGTATTTCTCTGAGGTATAATTTGTGCAGAATAATAAGAGTTTCTTCAGGTCATCATTCCTCATTTCTAAGTTTTGTATTCTTTTGTTCGTCTCATCTTTCCTTTTTTGATTTTCTGTAGATAGTTTATTTAATTTCAACTCCATTTCATGCCTTAGATTGGAGATAGCTTTTTTGATTTGTAATTGTATTGAAGTTTGTAGCTCTGAAATAATTGACTGGGTTTTTTCTTTCAATCGTAACAAACTCGATTTCAGTAGTGTCAAATCTTTATTCGCATTTTTGTCTAAAATATTTTCATTCTCATTTACTGTGCTGCCTAAAGTGCTTAAATTACAACTTGGGCGATATATAATATATATATATTATATATCACCCGAGTTGTTTCTAAATATATAAACAAAATTGTACAAAATATATGTCCAGCGTCAGACGTCATTGGGCTGATATAGTGATGATGATATAAATATATATAGATTTTATGATAAGAAAAAAAAGAAGAGTTCAAATTTTTGATTGCATTTTACTGTAAATCATTATAATTGCACTTAAGTCATTGTAGTAAGGGTGCGAATATATAACGTCACAAGGTGTTTCAAGTCAACAAGGATTTAAGATGCCTGTGTTAGGAAAATCTTAGTGATGAAGTCGGAAGGTGTTCCTGAGAACGTTGTAACAAAACGACGGCCCCAACAAGTTCGAGCTCATCTTATTTCATTTTCGATTATAAAGACTAGTCTATAATAACGACAGCTTGTTGCAAAAACAAATTGACATTCTCGTTTTTGTAAGGCTAAGGCTGCTAGCCTATGGATATGGGCGTAGCAAAACGGTAGCTTGGCGAGAATAGGAATCATACATGTACATCTATTATGCCAGCAAACCTTTATTTCTTATAAGTGAGCTTTTGTAAAAATATTAAAATTGAGAGAAAATGGTCAAGGGGCCGAAGCCCAAGAAGATGGAGCGATCAGATCCACGAAGCAGTGGGCTGTGGAGAAGCCCTAAAAATGATTGAGGATACATGAAGAAGGCTAGTAACTAACATATCAGATCCGGTGTATCAATACATATCCATGTATATCTACTACATTAAAAAACACCATTAATAATTTTCGACAGTGGCGTCGACAATGCCAAGTCGTCAATATCAAGGACATAAATATGAGTATAGACCCAAATAACAGTCACCAATGCGATTATACAAATGTCACTACTAATGTCATATTAAGATATAAATGAATTTAATTGCCGCACTCGGAGACGTCAGTTATCAGTAAACAGTCATTCGTCATCGTTCGTAGTGCGGGTCCCAACTCATCATCTGGAAAATCATCTCCTCGAAGGGTTTTGGCCGAAAGGTGTTATTTATCGTCGTTTTCGCGGCAGATTATCTAATTAGTGCAGCGTAAGGTACGATTCAGACCAACCGGCTCGCATCGGCCCGCGCCGGGCGGCATTTTACAATGCGTTAAAGAACATTGAAATGTATCAACAGTAATTACAGTTCATATTTGCATGCAACTTACGCATAGTTACTTCCGTCGGCACCCCGCGACGCGCGACGGCCGACCGGCTCCGACCGGCTCAGACCGGCTCCGACCGGCTGCCGTCGGGTCCGCTCGGAGCCGGTCGGCCGTGTGTCGTACGGAGATTACGGTGCAGCAACAGCTAGCGAATCATTCAAGTTGTGTTCTTCAAGCGATATTTTAAATAATATTTCACTTTACGTCTACGCGGCGCAAAGAGAGCGGCACTTCTGGGCGCTTGCAGTGCGTACGGATTCCAGCGGACGCTGTCGGCTGCCGCGGCACCCGTACGGCTACCGCGGCAGCCGTACGCATGCCGCGGCAGCCGATCGGCTGCCGCGGCACGCGGACGGCTCCGTTCCGATGCCGCGCGACGCGAGCCGGTTGGTCTGAATCGTACCTTACACGACGCCGACATTAACGTGTGCTTAGTCATTAAGTGTTTATAATTGTATGTATGTTTAGAATAAGGTATTTATAACTATGGAATGTAAAAAATAAAAAAATATTCTAATTTCGAATCGAAATCGAATTATTATTATTATTAACACAATTTTTCATTGAATAATCGTCTTTACGCGTACCGATTTAAGTATTGCACGTTTTTACTAAATAAACTTTAAAGTTAAGTTAACGAGGCGCTTGTAGCATTGTGGTACTGAGATGTTCGTTACGATCATCGAGGTTAAGCAACGTTCAGCAAGGTCAGTCCATGATGGGTGACCGTTTGTGGCAATTTCATCCTCGAGCGTCTCCGTGCTTCGGAAGGCACGTAAAGCCGTGTTGGTCCCGGTTATCTTAATGTGGTAGTCGTTAAGTCAAGTTGGAAGCCTGGGTGACTTGATAAATTCTAACTCTAGGGTCTGCGTCAAGCCCATACGAAAAGAAGAAGTTAAAAAACGTCTCTGAGTAGGGTAGTGACACTTTTTAGGACATTAAATTATTAAAATTAATATTCTTTTCACTATATTATTTTATTGTGTATTGAATTTGACTATTTTATTTTGATTGACTTATTATAAGTATCTATTTTTTTTTTTATACGACGACGGTGGCAAACAGACGTACGGTCCGCCTGATGGTAAGCGGTTACCGTAGCCTATGGGCGCCTGCAACACCAGGGGCATCACGAGTAGTAGAAGTATCTATATTAATTATTTTAATTAGTTAAAATTCCGGATTGCTAATTTCATTACACAATAATTTCAATAATCAAAAACGAAAATATTTGTACGCCAAAATCCTGGCAGAATATGCGAACTATTATTTTATAGGACCAATAATGTACTTATACAGCCCGCCCTACCATACCATACCATACCATACCATATTTCTATAAATAAATAAATGATTAATTGATTCTGTTAACGGCGCCCGGAAAGGGGTTAAACATGTTGTTTAAAAAGAATTGCCTGAGTTTGTTGTCAAGTTCTTCTCAGAGCTCAACCTTGTCAGTGATTGGCCTTTGGCAAATTTGCTGACACTTTTTTTTTGGCTTTGTATGACGTTCATAAGTACCTTGTATTTGATCTATATGAAATAAAGACTATGACTATTAACAGTACAAAGCATGTTGTTTTGTATCAATAGTTATACATGGATATGTATTGCTGCTGGGATAAATACTTCAGGAAGGGATGGTCAGGAATAGATGCATTGAGGGAACAACTTAAAAGAGTATTGTTTTAGATTATAAAACGGATATTTACGCAATTATGTTCAAGGTATTCAAATACATTATTTTACTTCACGTTTCGACCTTTTCGGGTTGTGCGAGAAGCTATTGAGATAAAAAATACTTACATGAATTCCAATAAGTAAGAAGATTTAAACTCTCGACATGGAAACCAGTGATTAAAATTACGCAACGTCGCTTTACTGCGCAGTCGGTTAACGCTCAAAATTCAGATGGCATGAATAGGGACATTGTGAATGTAGTGTGTGATAGTGCATGGATAAACAATAATGTGAGGGTAGATTTAGATGAATCTACCTCACCGATGGAGCCATGACATCGCCTCGCCAGTCAGCTTGTGACCAATGCCGGTGTCCCTGGTCGAAACGTCGAGCAAAATAAGGCATGTATATGTCGCAGCTACTGCCTAGCCGTTTAACTAAACGGCGTTCAACTAACGGCCTGAATGAAATTTTTAATGAACTGGCTGGTTAATGCTTAGGCTATTAATTTAACAGAGTGAAGAGTGTTTACCACAGCCTCAGCCTCTAAAATAACCAATCCATATCCGAAAAGGTATTTCAAGGCTAAAAAAAATAACCACGAAGCCTTCTAACCTCACCCATTTCGGATCCACCCTAAAACATTGATTGGTGACAGATCTATCATTCTGGTGATGGATCTACTATTTTGGGTACGAATTTATTTTTTAAAATACATTTACATTAATTTAATTTAATTTAAATGACCAGGCTAGGCAAGTAGTTAAACGTTGTCGATAGAAGTCAGTTGCCTAGCCGTTTAATTGGATAGCTAATATCGCTCAGGCCGTTAGTTGAACACCTCAGTTTAGTAAAACGCCTAGGTTTCTAATTAAATGGCTGATTAAACTAGTTGGCCGCGACCTATATATAATAACGTGAATTGGCCGGGTGATTATCTTCCCTCAAATATGGTTGAAGAGAATGATGACTGGTCTGTGCGTCATGCCCGTGAAAGGGCACCCTCTTACTTGGGGTGATTGGTCAGTCGTCGCATACTGTGCTTTAGCGCTCCTAAATCTTTCAATTCCTTTTTTTAAGCATATATTGCAAAATAATGTGTTCACAAAATGCTTTTACCGTTTTTAAATACATAGTTGGTACCAAGCAATTATCTCACATAGTTACCATACTTTTTGACGAAAACAAATTAAAGTTTTAGCTCAATACCTACTTCTGTATTTTTGATACAAAAATTTTATTGAATTTGATTAACTTAGTTTGGCGTTTTGGTTCTATACCATTCTCTGATATTTCAAACAGTAAACAATTGAATTTGAACTACTTTGGCGATTAAAAAGAGCGGCCTGAGTTTTGGCAACAAACTCAGGTCGTTCTTCTCAGAACTCAACCTTGTCAGTGAACTGGTCGCGGGCAAATTTGCTGACACCTTTTTTTTGGCTTTGTATGATGTGCATAAGTATCATGTATATGATTTATTACGAAATAAAAGATTTGAAGTTTGAATGTCCATTTTATAATCTAAAATAATATTGTGCAACGCGAAAGTTTAAAGTCAATTACCCAGAAGAGATTAAAAACAACAAAAATCGGTCACTGGGTAAGGCACAAAAGGTACTAAGGTTTTCACAGAAAGAGCTCGAATTCTGACAATATGGCATAACGGTTGCCCACTTTGTTAAGGGGACCAAACAAATATGTGGACCTGTGGGTACGAAGAACCTCTGCTGACCCTTTTGGGAAAAAGGCGTGATGTTATGTTATTAAATAAGTATCAGTTATATTACCTGGGCACTGGTTTATGTAATGAACACTGTTCATGTTTTCTTTCTTCGAATTATCTTTAGTAGATAAAGCCTCCGATAAATCTTCTCTCTGTTCAGTAGCTTTAAAAGGTATAGCAGTAGCTTTTTGTGAGCTTTTATACGTAAAACGTACTCTCTCTTCATTATCTGTAGAATTATCTTTTTTACTTAGATTATCCGCTAAATCTTCTTTCTCTCCAGAACCCATGTAATCATCTGTTGTATTTAGAGGCGATGCTAAATCTTCTCTCTCTTCAGGTTCTTCAGAAGGTTCTATAGAACTTTTGACCTTTTTTTCTTTTTCTTTATTCGCTAAATCATCTCTCTGTTTAGTATATCTAAAATCTACAGTAGTCATTGTAAATGTTGCTTTACTCGCAAAATCTTCTCTCCTTTCAGTATCTTTAGGAGGTCCTGTACTAGTTTTAAGTGTTTCTTTATCCGCGAAATCTTCTATCCCTTCAGTATCTTTAGGAGGTAATGTAGTAGTTTTAAGTGTTTCTTTATCCACGAAATCTTCTATCCCTTCAGTATCTTTAGGAGCTACTGTAGTACTTTTAAGTGTTTCTTTATCTGCTAAATATTCTCTCGTTTCAGTATCTTTAGAAAGTTCTGTAGTAGTTTTAAGTGTTTCTTTATCCGCTAAATCTTCTCTCCCTTCAGTATCTTTGAAAGGTACTGTAGTAGTTTTAAGTGTTTCTTTACGCGCTAAATCTTCTTTTCCTTCAGTATATTTAGGAAGTACTTTAGTAGTTTTAAGTGATTCTATATCCGCCAAATCTTCTTTCCCTTCATTATATTTAGGAAATACTTTAGTAGTTTTAAGTGTTTCTATATCCGCTAAATCTTTAATAGGTACAATAGTATTAACTTTACTTGGTCTTTTTTTGCTATGAATGCCAAATTGTGCCAAATTGTTTTCATCGTAAAAATCACTTATATTCGGCACCTGCATCTGCATATTACTAATTTTGTCTTCTTCATACTTGTACTTTCCAGATTTATATTCAGGCATCAGTGTGTCATGCAAAGTTGTTGATTTGGCGTCATCTTTATTTTTGAATATTCGCATTATTTTCTTTAATGGATTGAATCTTGGTTCTCTGTGATGGCACGCTCTTTTGTTCTTATTTTTATTAATAATACGAAACTTGAATTTCTTTAAAATATTGCTAAGTATGTTAGAGTTTTCATGAACGTCCGCCTTACTTGATGCTTTACTCACTGCTGTCGAGATTTCTTTGAATTTTGGTTTCAGCGATATCTCAATTTTATTAAATTTAGTCCTGCTAAAATTTTGAATTGTTGCAGGGAACTGCTCCGTGAATGCTGCTGATGCTTCTTCAGGTATGGAAGTAGTTCTTTTGAACCTGATCGTAATGTAGTTTTGAGCATCATCCATTAGCGGCTGTCTTTTTTTAAATTTACTTAAGCCCTGTATATTCTCGTGTTTACTTTTTAATGTTGCAACGTCGTATGGTTTTTCTATGGATATATTACCAGCTGCAATAGAAAATGATTATTAATCTATTGTTAAATCTTGGCGAGCTAAATAACAATGGAAGTACAAGTATTAGTCATTCGTAATTGTACGAATTTATAGTCTATGGAATCATACTGAACAAAATTTCAAACGCTATATTATATGTATGTACGATATTTAGATAAATGACTGCTCGATTTTTATAGGTATAATCAGTCATAATTACATATGAGTCTCTAAACATTAAGTACTTTGTGTCTGTTAATTAATTAGATACTCGTAAAGCCCACAACTCATTTGCGGCGGCGGAAATTAGGTGGGACCTATATGCAGCAGTGCACGTCATTAAGCTGATATATATATATATCCCTTCAGCACGGAGCAGCCCAATTAATGAGGGGGTATTTTCATAAAATGAAATGGGTATAACAAGTGAAGATACAGAAGCATGGGTACAGCTGTATCAGCTGTTATCAAGGACATAAAGCAGACCACGAGAGCTCTGAGTGTGGGTGAGTTTTCCTGTGTCCATAAAAAAGAAAATAACTTCGATCCGAGAATTCAAATTATTTATTACAGCAAATAATACAATAGGTAATTTATTAATCGCCCTTGTGTTTGACAAAATTAACGAACACAAAGTTTTTTGCCAGACTTAAAAAAATATTTATGTATCACACAAATATATAAAATACGTGTAGTGACGGATTAAGAATACATAATGTCACTACCCCATTTCAACCCGTGGATGTCGTAAAAGGAGACTAAGAAGAAGAAGTAATCATAAGCAGATAAGAGCATTGCGAGAAAATTCGAAACAAAACCCTAGGTATACCAACCCGTTCTGGCCCGCGTGGTATAGTAGGCTAAATTCTGTCAAAAATCTTTGGAGGGAGATCTTTGGAGAAATCTTTGGGGAGGAAAAATTTTTGGGGACCCGTGCCCAGCAGTGGGACATTTATGGGTTAAAATGATGATGATATAATATAAACAATGTTTATTACTAGGTATCATTACAAATAAAAATTACATTTTTCATACATTTATTAAAAATGTAATTTTTATCAATTAATTGTATTTATTTAGTTACCTAATTTTTACGCAAATTATAACACGACTACGAATATTTATTTACCTTAGTTCTGAATGCCCGCCATCTTGAATTCTGTCGTTTCTGAGCCGATTAGCTCCAAAATCGATATTTGACGATCCTTTTGACTATTTGACATAGTTCTGAGGTCAATGTTGCAAAAATGCCCGCCATCTAGATCTTTGTTCTTTTTCTCCAAAATCGGTATGCAGCTATCTCTTTCACCACTTAGCGTAGTTATGATTCAAAGTTGAAAAAATGCCCGCCATCTTGAACTATGTGGTTTTTGGACTGATTTACTCCAGAATAGATAACTGGTCCTTGTAGTGATGGATGTAGTGACGGACGAATGTCACTACCTCATCTCGACCCGCGGGTGTCGTCGTATAAGGCGACTAAGGATTAGTTGCCTTAAGCAGACAACAGCTCTGCGAGAAAAGGGAAATTCAATACAACCCTATACTAACCGTCGGGCCAGCGTGGTATAGTAGACTAAATTCCCTCCACATTCTTTGGAGGAAACCCGTGCCCAGCAGTGGGACGTTTATGGGTCGAAATGATGATGATGATGATGGGATAATATCTAATGATGATATCTGACGATGTCTTTGACCAATTATCATAGTTCTGAAGTCAAATTTGCAAATGCACGCCACCTTGAATTTTGTAATTATTGAGTCGATTGGCTCCAAAAATAGATATTTGACGATCCTTTTAACTATCTGACATAGTTCGTCATCATTATCATCATCATTTCAGCCTGTTGCAGTTCACTGCTGCCACTACACTTAGGCCTCTCCTAAAACGTGCCATAACACTCGGTCCTTCGCCTTCCGCATTGTTGTTTTTGGGCTGATTGACTCTCTCTGATCTCATTAACTATTTGACATAATTCTGAAGTCAAAACTCAGAACTATGTCAGATATTCAAATCGTGAAATATTGATTTTCTAGCCAATTGGCTCAAAAAACAGCTAAGCTAAAGATAGTAGGCATTTTCGCAAATTTTGACTTCAGAACTCAAAAGAGTCATCCAGGGCATCGCCAAAATTAAATGTCGATTTTGGAGTCAATCACGCCAAAAACAACAAAGTTGAAAACGTCGGACATTTTTGCAACTTCTACTTCAGAACTGCGTTGACTAGTCAATGGGATCCTCAAATTTTGATTTTGGAGCCGATTGTCTCAAAAGCATCTAAATTCAAAATAGCGGGCATTTTTGCAATTTTGACATCAGAACTCTGCTAAGCGGTCGAAGAGATCTCAGATATCATTTTTGAAGCCGAAAGGCTCAAAAACAGCAAAATTCAAGATAGCGGGTAGTTTTGCAATTTTGACATCAGAACTATGCTTAGTGGTCAAAGAGGTCGTCAGATATCGAGAGTCACTCATTCCAAAAACAACAAAATTCAAGACGGCGGGCATTGTTGACAACTTTGATTTCAGAACTATGTCAAATAGTCAAATATCAATTCAAAGAAGGTGGGCATTTTTGCTATTTTGAGTTCAGAACTAGGAATGTCAAATAATTAATTGTTTGATAAATTTCGCGGAAAACGATAACCATATTGAAATTACTGAAAAATTCACAGAAACCATCTCAGCTCCCGAAATAGACGTCATATTCGTAATTACCACTCCCGAAAATCCCGAAAACGATACCCATATTAAATATAAGTATATCAATACGAAATCGTTTAAAATTTAACTGTATTTTTTTCCAATTTTATTACATTTTACACAATTAAATGATAAAAACTAAGAAAATCCCTAAAACTAAACTAACGTATCACTAAAATAAAATCAAAATACCTGTTTTATTTAGTAATAAAAAATACTTTTTTCTACTATTTTTACATGTTTTTTTACATATCGCAATGCAAATGTAAAACAGATATAACTCGAAATTTGTCAGTACACCAATTTCCAACTTCCGTCTATAAGCTTAAGGTTTAAAATTGCCCAGTGGCGTTTCTCATCTTATAACTCTTTTCCAGTATGAGTGCAATATATTAAATAAATTGTTTATGCCCAGCAATTGGCACTTCCTCCAAAATTGTGGCGAATGCCTGTTACATCGAGGAGAACCTGGGTAAAGTTTAATCTACCAACGAATTTTTTTTTGTTGGTAGGTAGCACTTAAAGTCCTCTCCATATGGGACCTAAAATAACTGAAAAATATGAACTAGAAGTGTATGTAAATAAATGGCAAACCCCTTGATTCATATAACCATGTTATCACATGCACAGGTGGACAGCAATTTATTTGTTTATTGCTAAAATGCAAAATGATTTTAAAATGTGTATATTTATCGTAAAATCTTGGATAGCTTACCCTTCAAATAAGACGAATTATCTATACAAATAAATAAAATTGGTATGTCTGTTTGTAATAATAAAATAACCGCTTTTTACTACATGCATTTGAATGGTACATTTACCAAAATATTTTTTAAATTTTCGTCTGTCTGTCGAAGATTAACTGGAAGAAATTCCAGCAAATCTTTGGAACAGCTGGACCGATTTCGACGGGACCTTCACTGGCCGATAGCTAATGTCACAAGGAGTTACTTAGGCTACTTTGGTTTTGAAAAAATATCAGGGTTCCGTAAAAAAAAAAAACTCCATGAATGCTGGATAAGTTGTCCACGCGAACGAAGTCGCGGGCACAGCTATTCTATAATAAAATTAACATACACCATTTCACATAACCATGATTGTTAACATTACCGAAAAGGGAATATCTTCTTGAAAACCAAGGTCTTAATCTTGCAATAATGTGAAAAGAATTAAGCCAATGTAGGTTTTGATTGGTCGGGTCTGTTATTAACTGTAAAATGATTTTAGACTGAGCGTGTTTCATACTTTTAAGTTTTTATAGTCAGCCAGGTATTGGTTATTTCACAATCTTGTTGCATCCATTAAATGATTTTAACTTTAAAATTAATGTTTTGTAACGAAGCGCAGCGTAGGACGTCTACCCACAAGGTGGACAGACGATCTGATCCGAACAGCAGGATCGCGCTAGATGCAAGGCACATACAACCTTCCCTATTGGAAATCTCTTGATGTCGCCTATGTCCAGCAGTGGACTACCTACGGCTGATATGAAGATGATGACCGAAGTATCTATGCGTGGTATATTGTGGCATTCATCGCTTAGTACAGCAACGATTCGCTGAAAAAATTGAAAGAAAGAAAGAAAGAAGAAAGAAAATACATTTATTCTCCACATTTATGTGACATGAGTAGGAACAATAGTAGTGTAAGAATAAAAAAAATAAAAATAAGAGTAATACAAAGAAAAAAAAAATAAAACAAAGCAAAAAATAAAAGAAATAAAAAATATAAAAAATAACTAATTCCACCTACTGCATGTCACACCTGCGGGAATGTGGACTTTGCTCAGCATAATGCTGTGGCGCCAGGAACTAACAGCTGCTGGACACTCAACAGCGCTGATTTTCAGCAAAGCCCCAGGGACAGGATGGCGAGTCAACGACCCGTGTGTCGTGTGTGTGTGTGTGTGTTAGTGTATACTATATAAATACAAATTAATAAACAATACACATATAAATAATGAGAATTAAAATGATACAAAAAAATAAATAAATAAACAAATACGTAAACAAAATAAAAAGAAAAAAAAAAAAAGAAAGATGTGTAAATGTATTATTTTTTTACTGTTGGTAACATTGTCAGGGCGCCGCGCCGATGCAGCGATGCACGATGCAGCGATGACGCAACACGCCCATCCGTATATTTTATTATCTATGCAATGCTGTCGCCATTTTTATAATGTTGTATTGCGTTCATTGTAAAATTCTAAATCTATAGTATTTGTTATAATAATTAAGTATTTTAAACATTAAGTACATATATTTTGATTAAATAGAATGTAAATGTGAATTGTATCAATAGTTAAATTGCCTGTTTTTGCATCCATTTATTTTGTCCTATGTATTGTTTGGTTTTTAACTGCTATTTAAATGTAAGTAACGTAGGTATAGGTATCATCCAAAGCCGTGGGGCGTCCAGTGTTGGACACACGCCTCCTCAAGATATTTCTAATAGGACCGGTTTGTTTGCGGCTTGCATACGTCCTTCCATTGGTAAAAGTTAACGCTGGTATATGACTACCTTTTTTACTACTCATACTCGCGACAAGTCTGCTGCCTAACTGACGGTGAGTAACTAACGTCCACCAAGGTCTCCCGAGCTATTGCCAATGTGTCAGGTACTGTTTTATAACCAAATTTGAAGAAGCAACTGTCGTCAAGGTTCTTCGTACCAGCCTGCCTCGCCTACCTTAATAGAAGGATATAGGTTTCTTAGAATGCCAGGCCAGTACAGCAATTTCGTTTCGGGTAGACAGTGGCTTGAATGTGTTCTGATACTGTCGATGTCCATGGACAGCTGTTACCACTTACCACACGTTGGGCCGCCAGATCCTCTGCTAAATTCGGCAAAATAATGTGTATAAGTTGGACAGGCAAAAGTTGAAAGCGTCCAAAATCAGTCTAAACAGAAATAAATAACTCTCTCAAATTTCTAATTTTACTTATTAAGGAGAAATACGCTATCCCCAAGCCGTTGGTTGTTTTATACATTTATACTCCGTCTTTTCTTAACAAAACGAACCCGACTCGGTAGCAAAATCACGTATCTGCGTCGTTATTACACAGTAAAACCCACTGAACTATATTTACACTTATAAAAGAAACATGCACAAGACTCAAAACAACGAAATATTTAATAAAATACACCATTTTAAATATGATTTAATTTAAAATATAAATCCAAACTAATTCGATTCAAATCATTTGACACATTGTCACAATGACTAGTCATCGCTACTATATTATAGTTGTCAATGAACTGTAGTGCTGTGACATCCTGATGCATCGATATAATGTAACTTGATGAAATATTTTTATTTGAATTTAGGCAATTTATTGCTTTATTATTTCATTATTATTGCTTTAAAATTTTCCTCACAGATTAATTTTAAGTAACAAAGTTTCAACAGACTCCTTAACCAGTTCCTTTTTTATAACTACTGAGAAATAACCGTAGTCGATACTTTTATAAATAAAAATAACGTTTCCCGTCACTATACTTGTCTATGACAGTCCTTGACGCCATATTTGTTTTCCAGTTTGGTCACGTAAGAAAAGACAGAGTAAATGTATATTATGCTAAAATACTACATCTTCTACTGTGCGTTCTACGCTAGCTATATTGAGAAATTGTTTTGATAATACGTACGGGTTGTATTATTTGCTTCAGTCGTACGTAAACTCATCGAAAGTTTGTCTAAATTCGCTTCAGTTGTTAGATCCATATCAGTTTCACTAGTGACAAAATCACTCTTTTCAGTACTGTCACTTATCTGTATAAAAACGCGGTGGTTTGACCTGGTCCATGGTTTACGTGACTTCAAAAGATATTGTCTTTCAGGCAATACATCACCTCTAGGACTTTTAAGTGATACAGTCTGACAAGTATGATACTTTTTTGGAGGTCCGTTTTCAATAAACACATAAAAATGTCTCTTAAACCAAGAATCCTCTGTTTTCGTTGACATTTCATGATCATCAATATCTGTATCATCGAAAAACCTTTTATTTCTATCAATTGGTGCCGTATCCGGCGTGTCCGGCGTGTCCGGCGTGTCCGGCAGTGGCGGGATTTTATCTAATATGAACTTGCCTATATCATTAACTTTATGATGTTTGTGGGCTTGGTATTTTACCAAATTGGAGAAGTTCTGCTTGGCTTGCTCCTTTTGAAATTTCAAATAATGTCTGTAACCGTTTACATAATTGTCGTAAGATATTTTCTTGCTCATTTCTAAGTAGGTATTCGAATCAGGCGTAGAACTAGAATTTTGTTGTAATGGTACGGATAACTTAGGGTCTATTTGAGCTTGATAGGATATCTCTTCTTCAGGCATAGGCGCATCATCATACAGCTTTTGAACATTCTCTTTTAATTCTAAGTTAGTTAACGTTTCTGGGTTTCTTTTAGACAATCGAAAATCTCTTTTATTTCTTAATAATAGTAATTCTCTAGCAGACTGCTTTATTGCTTCGTTTTTGTAATCAGCCTCTAAGTTTGGTTCAGTGAAGGTTAGCAAATCCTCATAATTGACAATATTGGTTGTTGTATCTGATGCTTTAATATGGTGCACAGTTTTGTTTTTTGCATGACCTGCACTGTGTTTCCTTGTGGCACCTTTAGTTTTCTGTTTAATCAATGTTTTGGTTTTAGTACTAAATCTTTGATGACCCTTTCTTATATCGCTATATTCTTCTTTTGTGGGTGTGGTATGTAATCCCCAATGTGTAGGTGTGGTCGTCGTTAACCGTCTTGAAGTACTTGTTAGGATGGAAAGTGTAGAATTCTTTTTTGTGCAATGTTTATTTGATGTAGCATTTTGTGATTTAGGTGGTTTTAATGTTTCAGCAACCTTCATAGCTGTTTTATGGCCTAAATTTTTGAGTTTTTTTTTCGTAGTCCCTATTTGTGAGGAAAATTTACATTTAACTTTTTTGTAAATCTTTTTAATTTCCTCGTGAATTGTATCGATGGTACTTGATACATGAAACATTTTCTGTGTGTAATATTTAACACTGCCCGGTGGAATTGTATTGTATGTAGAGGAAAAATTAGTCTCTGTCTGTTGAGGGGTTGGAAATGATCTCTTATCACGAAAGTCTGTGTACCAGGGAAAGTAGGAACGTGTAGAAGTTTCGTTCAATTTATGCCGTTTATAACCAGGGTGACCCATCCTTAAGCGTGATTCAACAGCGTACAGTGGAACAGATACACAAGGAGCCCAATAATTATTTCCTGACATTGTTTTAGCTTTCATGCTATTGAAATCTTCTTCTATTTGAGATGTGCCAATGAATTCTGATTCGGTCGTTTTGGTGATCGGTTGCATTGCCGCTAGAATCGATTTATCGAAATAAGGTGAATTCTCAGTAAATTTATCGATTTTATATAATTTTTGCAAGTCTCGTAGCTGTGTATTCAGCCTACCAATAATATAGCTAGGACTACAATTGTTGAAAACATTTTTTGTTCTTGCTTTTTTTTGGTCTATTTTTCTACTCTTTTTGGCAAATGCTTTTAAATATGGTGATATTCGAGGTTCTACTGGTAAAGCGTGATCTATTACTCTCACATTCGAATTATAGTGCGTCATGCGGGGAGCTTCAGTTTGTAACTGCGTCAAAACAAATGCATTCCAATTTCTGCTTTTGACTTTGTTGTCCTTAGAATCGAGTGTGTTTCCGTCCGCTAGGGATTTCCACCATCGAAAATATCTAGTGGTGTGTATTTCCCTTTCTTTATACATCTTATAATTGTAATCGGGTTTCTGAACTTTCCCCTTTCCTCTGAACTTCCTCCAGAATCGTCCTGGTTTCCTCTTCTGTGACTTGGCATGATTGGAAGCTGACTTAAAATTAGTTTTAGATTTCGGAGAGTCGAAGTACAGTTTTGTTACATCTCGAGGTTTCGTCGTTTTCCTGTTTAATATTCTGTGTTTCTGAGGCAGTTCGTCATTAACCCCGTGGTGTTTAGCGTCTTGGAGAGCTAAATTGACAGATTTTGCATCAACTTTGTCGTAATCAATACTTTTAGATATAATGTGGCCGTTGCAAAACACCATCAGATATAATAGACTGAAATAAAAATTGTCTTTAGTAATGATTCAGTATTTAAGTTGCAACAGAAAAACAGCCCTAACATTTATCTGTGTTCTTGTTAGCAAAGGCTGGTGATGATCTCTAAGGCTCAGATTCATAGACCGCACTTTGACTTTACTTTGAGGGAAAGATCAATTTTCAAACAAAAGTAAGTTTTTTAAAACATTAACTTCTTCATTGTTTGATTCTTCAGCAAACTAGTTTATATTGGATTCTTTTGTTTTAATTGTTTTTTTTTACCTTTTTCTCTTACCTATATACGGTTTCTTAGTTGTTTATCAGTAAAACATTTAAATGGTGTACTTAGTCTGTAATTTCTTTGTTAATTTAAGCTATTTGAACACTGTTTCTTACGTGCAGAAATTCAATATTGCATTTTGTTCCGTAGGACTAGGCCTTTTGACTCCATTATTCTGTGAACCAGTCCTATTTAAGGGATCCTATGATTATATTATCATTAGTTATTAAAGTCAAATTGCGGTTTATGGATCTGGGTCAAAAATCACTTAAATTGAATCGAGTCGCGCTGGACTCCGTGCATGTTATATACATACACAAGGTCGCAGTGAACTGGTGAAATTCAGCCTTAACGTTAAGTTCATTAAATGCAACATTTAACAACATTTAATGAACTGGCTGGCCAATGCTTAGGCCATTCATTTAACAGAGTGAAGAGTGTTTACCCCAGCCTTCTAATATAATCATGAATACATCAATCCATGTACGATTAGCCGTAAAAAGTATTTCAAGCCTAAAAAAAAAATAACCACGAGGACTGAGGCGGGAGCTTTACTCCCTTAAAGGGTGTCACATACGGTAAAGATGCTATAATATTTCATCTTAATAAGATACAATATCGCTCACTATACATTTTCTATGAACCATCACACACGGTTAAGTTACTATAATATATATTTTCGAATCATTCTCTCTTGACTAGTACAGGAGTCACACGTACATTTCGTCACTCTAACTAATATACATGGTGATCCAAAATGAATACGGCACTATTAGATATATTGGACAGCTCGTCGGATGACAATTCGGACTTTGAATTTGACTTGCAAATTTCTGCCGCACATTCTCAAAGCCAAACAATTTGGATAGAAAACCATTTAAAGCTAAGGAAAGAGCGCGGTGAATTTAATCTTTACGAAGACCCTTCAACAAAAATGTTCCAAATTTATTATTAAGATGTATTAAGATGTTTATTACTTAAGATGCTATAATATTTTATATCAAGGTATCTTAAGATGAAATATTATAGCATCTTCACTGTATGTGACGCCCTTAAGAGGGGACGCGGTCTGCGAGAAATTTGAAAAGTACGTATTCGAAGTAGCTATTGTTGTCGCACCGTGCCCCAATAACTGAGATTTAAATGTGTGAGTGGATGGTCCACGTGCGTAGTAGCCCCCTCCCCCTCCCCCCACCTCCTCACTAGCATCTTCCCCGCGCCCGTGTACCGGCGAGTCGGCGACACTACACTTTGCATTTATTTGGTTTTTGAAATTTGGACCGATTTCAGCAAAAACGATCCAATCAACACAAACCTCATTTTGAGATATTTGACTTTAAAATTCATTGCAATATTTCTCTGGCTTTTAGATTTTAAGTTCATATAGGATTAATTATTTTAGCAATATTTGGAGGCTCATATTTTCTTTATTAATAAGTTTTTGAAAAAAGAAAATGGTAGGGACATACCTACAGCTGACCTTGACTTTTTGAGCTAAAAAAATTGCCTTTTAGACGTTATTCAGGGAGAAAACAGTGGAATACGTTTGTATGAAGAATCGTGTGCCGCGTTTCCTCTTAACTTCGCTTTCTAACCTAACTTATCCATTTCGAATCCGCCCAAAACATTGTTTGGTGCCAAATATATCATTTTAATGATAAATCTACTATTTTGGATACGAATCTATTTATTGAGATACACATTTACATTAATTTAATAACATTTTAATGACTAGTCTGTACCGGTCCCACGGCGCGTTGGCTTGTCCTGGTGCGGCCGGGACTGTCATAAAACAGGCCGTGGGACCCGAGCATAAGCTTGTTTTATGAGATCTAGACAATTGATAAACGTACACACATATTCAAATACATACATATTATATAAATGCTGAGCAAGTAATGGAAAAATTGATTAAACAATTGTTTGTCTGTTCCTAATTTATACATACCTTAGTTATAAAATATATTTTTTTTCTTTTTTTTTGTTATTTTACTTTATTTAGTTATAAAATTGACCTACTAAATATTTCGACTGGCCTGTTGGTCTAGTGGTTAGTGACCCTGACTGCTAAACCGGAGGTCGTGGGTTCGATCCGCACCCAGGAAAAATCTTTGTGTGATGAGCATAAAGGTTTGTTCTGTGTCTGGGTGTAATTTATCTTTAGTATGTATTTACAAAAAAAATATTTAAGTAGTATATAAGTTGTTTAGTACCCATAACACAAGCAAATATAATTGCTTAATTTGGGACTAGATGATGCTGTGTAAATGTGGTAGAATATTATATTATTATATTATTAAATAATTAAAAATTGTATCTAGTTTTAAGTTAGTTTTATATTGAGTAGGTATTAAATTTGCACACCTTTTAGGTAAGATAAGATTTAAAGCTACTGTTTATTGTACCCTTATGACCATCTACATTTTTGTAAACCCTTATCTATGCAGAATAAATATAATTGTATTTGTCATATATTTTTTTAAACCAAGGCAAAGGAAATTGCTTCATATTTAATGTTAACATATTATTTATTATAAGTAATCTATACTTAATATTATAAAGCTGTACCTATATTGAATGATATTGAAAATTACGAGTTAAATGTGAAGGGGCATTAGGAGAGTTAAGTAAAGAGTATAGGGTACTGAGTGCTCGCCAACTACGTCGCTGACGTATGGGAAGCCAACGTAATTGGGACCGATAAGTACCTAAACAGAATAACAGAATTGATGGAAGACCTGGGCCGTGATTCTGACTCATCGGATTGCTCCCGGATCGTAAACTTTTTCGAATTTTAGAACGACGCGACGTATTTTTACAGCTAAAGTTATTAAGTGTTAGAAATTAGTTTACCGTATAGAAAATTAAAAACTGATTAATATAGGATTTTTTCGTACATCCATTTTTTTAATATTCTGTTTTTTAACATTTAAATAAACTGACAGTTCTGGCCGAAAATATTCCGCAGGCTCAGAATCAGGGGGCTTTTTCGTATTTTATTGAAATTCATTCAAAAATCCCACTCGTATTAGGAAAAAAAATAGGATTTTCATTTTACGTAAACAGTTTTCGTACCATAGTTACGAAACTAAAACTTCAAAATTTGGTATGTTCAATTTTGAAATAGGGTAAACGAAACTATTGTTGGCATTTCATCAGTCTTTGGCACTATGTATTTTAAATACGAATATTAAGAATTGCTATAGCACAAAATACGTTGACATCTGTTTTTCATATTCTTCCATGTATAATTGGAGTTCAACGGTAGCTTTTAAAAACTTTACCTGATACTTGAAAAATAAAACTTGCTACTGGCACGGAGCTTGTCACTAAAACTTAGTGGACATATCTCTGTGATTGATGCCTCTGCGTTCTAATAAGACTTATCATGACATGAGGTAATATTAAATATCTCTTAATTAGAATATTGACATAGTAAAAAAAACAAAAAATAGACGGACGGATAAACTATATGGGTTCCGTTTTTGCCATTTTGGCTAGGGAACCCTAAAAATGCTAATTTATATTAAGTGCCAGTGACTGGTTAATGTGATAATAACTGTACTTTTGATGTCAATTACTGTACTTTTCGAAACATAATTGAATTTTTGTGTTCATAAACCAATGATCACCAGATTAAATTGGGTCTTTCCCCTTTGGGACCACGAAACTTTGGGACTATGGTGTCAATCGCGGAACGGCCTTTTTTGAATTGGCTGTTTCACACCAAGAGCAAACCGTGGTCTTAATCAGGAATTCAAAATGAGACCTCCGCGATTCACCCCAAGCTAATAAAAATGATAAAATGATGATTTGATGAATAAATTTTATTACACTCATGTAGAAAAGTTCTTGTACAAGTACAATTTCATTTGATTTTGATTTACAATTTCATGTGATGTAATGAATAATTACTTAAAATGTTTTACGAAGATTGTATTAAAATCTGACTACTATTTTTAAACAATTCATGCTTTGGAGATCCGGGTCTACATTTACAATTTATAAACAGCTAGCGGGGGAGTCTGCCAGCCTGGAAATATACTTTAATCCTGCCTTTGTTCAACAAACTTTGACGTAATTAAAATATTATTTTCTACTCTTTTAGTTTAAATTTGTATAATTATGTACCTAAATATGGACTTGAAGTTGGTTTTTGATATTTTTTTAAAGATTTTATATTATTTTCCTTCTAAAATCTTTTATTACTTGACACCTACCTGTTCTCTTCTCTGTTTCACCCAAAGGTTTGGCTGGTAGAGAAAGCTTTTAGTATCAAGTCCACCATTTGTTCACTTTCTATTGTAATTTTTTTTTATTTTAATTAAAAAATTAATTATAGCATAAACGGCCCACTACTGGGCATAGGTCTTCTCCAAAGAATGTGGAGAGAATTTAGCCTATTATACCACGCTGACCAGACGGGTAGGTATAGGGTTTGCTTCGAATTTTCCTTTTCTCGCAGTGCTCTTGTCTGCATAAGGTCATTCCCGTGGTCGCCTTTTACGACACCCATGGATTGAAATGGGGTATTGACATTACTTAATCTTAATCCATCACTACACGGAAAATTTAAATAAAATTGATGTTTAGATTTGTAATACAAAAACAGTTACACATACACAGCAATCAAAAATACAGACCACCTAGCTTATAATGTAAGCTTCTAATTAAATGCAAAAACAACACCAACACCTAAAGTTCAATAAAAACTATAAAAAAATATAATTAGTTAAAGTGGTTAAGGTTAAGGTGGAGGACAGTCAAATGTTGGGAGTAATTTTGATAATTAATCTATTTTTTTTCTTGACTACGCCTTAATAACTCAGCATATTGACTATAGCTAAACATTTGTAACATTTTAATAAATCCTATCGAAACCGTATTATTATTGTTTTAGTAAAAGGGACACTCATAAACGGGGTGGTTTATTAAAATTTAAATGCCCACCTACCTTAGAAACTGAACTTACATGATAGCATTAAATATTATGCAATTTCCTTTGCTTTGATTTAGCATTTATATTAAATGATAGCAGTTAGGCTAGCGGCTAGCCTCCCGCTAAATTCTACCAAGGAAATGATGAGATGTATACCTACTTTAAAAAGAAACGAAACGATGCGAGATGAAAAAATGTAGAACTTGGATATAATCTAACTATAAAGATTGACTGTTTGGCGCGTCAGTTGAGACGTATTCTACGTACGCCAAGCTGCAATACACGGAAAAACTACCGTATTTTTATATTTTAGAACTAACAGATACGCCGCTACCAATAATCTCAAAAATATAGTGAAAACTTGACTTACCATAAAAAATTGAAAAATAACATTGGCTATTAATTAAAAGATTCACTGTTTGCATGATACCATGTATATTTCGATATTTTAACAAATAATAATAACCACAACTCGAATCGCCACCGTTATCTTTTGTTTCTAGGCTTTGTCAAGAGTTTCTGTCAATTTTCAAGTTTAATCCTCTAATTTCATTCTGTTTATGGTTGAAAGAAGTTTGTGTTTGAACAAGAAGGTTGTAGTTAATCTTCTTGTATTTGACCAGGAAGGATGTATCCTACCACAAACATTTTCATGTAAAATGTTGCCAAGACGAAACCATAATACATAATGTCACTACCCCATTTTGACCAGTGGATGTCGTAAAAGGCGACTAAGGGATGAATGAATGAAATGAAATGAATGAAATCTCGTTTATTTTCGATCGTTCGTTCGGGAGAAACCTTATGCAGACAAGAGCATTGCGAGAAAAGGAAAATTCGAAACAAACCCTATACCAACCCGTCTGGACAGCGTGATGGCTAAATTCTCTCCACATTCTTTGGAGGAGACCCGTGCCCAGCAATGGGTCGTTTATGGGTTGAGATGATGATGATAATTAATTGTACTTGATATACATCTACGAATTTAATTAAAACTTTTTTGAATAACTGACCTTTTTTTGACATACCTTCTCGAATGTTGCAACGTTTAAAAAATATTTATCTGTGAAATTCATAGATTGAGCGCGCGGATCCTTGGTCTATGGTGAAATTAGAATATATTCAATTTTTTAAAACCAAAATACAAATTGAGATATCCGACATCCAGAACCTGAGGTCTACAGAATATGTAATAATATAATATAATATAATATTCTACCACATTCACACAGCGCCATCTAGTCCCAAAGTAAGCAATTATATTTGCTTGTGTTATGGGTACTAAACAACTGATATACTACTTAAAAATTTTTTTTTTTTTTTAAATACATACATATTATAGATAAATTATACCCAGACACAGAACAAACCTTTATGCTCATCACACAAAGATTTGTCCTGGGTGGGGATCGAACCCACGACCTCCGGCTTAGCAGTCAGGGTCACTAACCACTAGACCAACAGGCCAGTCAATAGTACTAGGCTAACAGGTTTTGAAAATAAATAGGTACCGTTTAGATAGATGATATATAAACCTAAAGTGAGGTTATTAGATCCTAGTAGGTATGTACTTAAAGTATGCACTCTATGGTCTAGCTTATGACGTTTATACATATTATTGTATTAATTGTATACCTTGTAAGCACCGGCAACATGTTGCCAAGTATTATTGTTGTGCTTTCAGAAACTTATTAACTATGGAATATTTTTACAATTACTAGACTATTGTTCTTCAAGCAGTCAAAGTATCGCGACTATTATCAAACAATTATGTTTAAGAATACTCAAGATTCTATAGGAAATGTACCTATGCATACATCATTAGTTATATGCATTAATTTAACTATTCACATCCAAATTTTCATGTCGTTATAGCTATTCAAAATTAACGAAATATAATTAAAATACTGTCAACCACCGCAATTCGTACATAACATAACCGAATTAAGATGGCTACAAAAAAGGGGCGACGTCCACCAATAATATAATTAGTGACTGCTAAGCCGGATGGGTTCGATTTCCACCTAGGACAAATCTTTCTATGATGAGCATGATTGTTTGTTTTCTGTCTGGGTGTATTTCTCTAGAACTAGCAACCCGACCCGGTGTATAGTGTAATTATGACGGAAATCGTGTTACTATAGGAAGACCTATAGCTTGCCGCTTGTAGCATCATTTTATATAGTTTCCCTTTTGTTATATGACACGTCTTACCTTGTCCTGGATAGGTTAGACCCACGCATAGAACAGAGGTAGGTTTGACCCCCGCATCCCACCCACCCGGGCATCTACGCCCTATAATTTCCATTAATTTCATCTACTACATCGATTAACACGATGTCATAGTCATAGTCTCAACTGTCATAACTGCCTTGGTGGCTCCGCGGGAAGTTTATACCTACGACTGCTGTGCAAGAGGTCCCGGGTTCGATTCCCGGATCGGGTGAAAATGGTATTGGAATTTCATGTTAGAAAGTTCCCGGAGTTTGGTAAACAAATGTTCCCGGTAGATGACAATAGGCTCGCCCCCTTCGGGGAAAAAGGCGTGATGCTATGTTATGTTATAGTCATAGCCATAATCTTTGTTTCATATAGATTAAATAAATGATACTTCTGAACGTCATCAGGCAATCTGTAATTAAAATAATATAATAATAATAACGTTTATTTATCTCCACAAATTACAAATTAGAGTTGGTACAGTAATTTCGGTTGACATTTTAGTTTGACAACGTAATTTGTGGGAGATCTGGAGTCTAAACTAAGCTATTAAGCCTGTATCTCAGAACTCCAGGCCCCCCATCACAACAATAATGTACAGATGGTCAACGTGTGGCGTAAGGAGGTAAGTATGTATTTAAAGAAAGAAATATACAAAAATACTAATAATAATACATGTGTGTGTGCGTGGGTGTGTGTGTGTGTGTGTGTGTGTGTGTGTGTGTGTTATTTTTATTAAACTACTATACTATATGGTGCTATAAATATTTAGAATATGAATTTCCCGGAGGATAGAATCTCCACGACCTACCTATATGCGACGGACGGACCAAATGACTGACGCGCGCGTAATGATTTTGTCGCGCGAATATTTTCAAATTGCGATATCTTCTAAGATATTTGTTTAAACTATATAGAGTTAAGGGCACAAATATTCTATATTAAATTACTGTTCTAACAAACACATTTATTCAGATATATGCTTCGCAAAAAATATTTTTTCTAATCTCATTTTTTTATAGTTCAAGCAGTTATTGTAAGTTATATTATCGCGGACTTTTTTATAGACGTTGATATGTTCTATAATATTGTTGTACCTACATGGTTCTGTTCTAGCATCAATACTTAGTTTTCGCAGATCATGCGATGAAAGACTTTTATGACAATTTTTGTTACACCTTGGGTTACATTATTCAAGTTTTAGTAGATATACCTATTTCTAGAAATAAATACTTATAGCTTATGTTACTCGGTGAAGATGTAGCTTTCTAATGGCATAAGATTTTTTGAAATCCGTCCAGTAGTTTTTAAGTTAATTCGTACAAAACTACAAATCTTGCCTCTATATAACATTATTGTAGATTATAGATATTGTATTTTTACTGCGTAATCAAACAGAAGCCGAGTATTTCCACAAAATTAGTCATAATTTATTTGTAGTGAGTATTATACTTCTTATTTTATTTATATGGAAATAAGGAAAATAGTTAATAACAAATAAATCTGCTACTTAGAGTGATGACTATAAAATCGAAATTCTTTTGGCAAATCAAGTTCTCTTATCTCATTATCGTACGTAGTTTTTGATCTTATGTTCGTATTGGAGTTCATGTTGTAGCAAAATAAGTAGAATTGTTATCGTTGTAATAAAACTAACATAACGCAAAAGGGAGACACTGCAAAAGCGAGACGCTTTCGGTATTTACGCATTTAGGCTAGGCCCAAACGGACCACCGACCACAGCCACCGGTAACTGTCGCAAGCTACCACCATATTTGTCGTCATTGTAGTTATCATTTTAACCCATATACGTCCCACTGCTGGGCACTGGTCTCCTCCAAACAATCTGGAGGGAATTTAGCGTACTATACCACACTGACCAGATGGGTTGGTACAGTGTTTGTTTCAAATTTTCCTTTTCGGGCAGTGCTCTTGTCTGCATAAGTCTGTGTGTCGTAAAAGACGCCTTTTACGACACCCACGGGTTGAGATGGGGTTGTGACATTATGTATTCTTAATCCGTCACTACACGGAAAGGAAAAAGGTAGTCAAATGTTGTTATTATTTATTCTATAGGTATCTGATTCCGCCCGAGTGTAAATAATAATAATAATAAGCCTAAGCGCGTAAAGCTTCCAAAAGGACCGGGTATACTTCTCACCTTAAAGAAAAGTATAGCCGTGAGAAAAGAGACATAATAATAATAATATTCTACCACATTCACACAGCGCCATCTAGTCCCAAAGTAAATACATACATATTATAGATAAATGACACCCAGATACAGAACAAACCTTTTTGCTCATCACACAAAGATTTGTCCTGGGTGGGGATCGAACCCACGACCTCCGGCTTAGCAGTCAGGGTCACTAACCACTAGACCAACAGGCCAGTCAAATAAAGATACGCAAGGCTAAACAGGTTATAAATTTATTTAATAAAAGTCGCCTTGATAGTAATTTTACCAAAATAATGAATTGCCACTTTACCTCTAACACACGTATAACCAATACTATAGATAACACTGACCCTTGCTCCATTATATCGCTGAGATTCAAAGTATCCACATCTTGTACGTAATAAACAAAATTTTACAATGAAATTGTTAATATTCGTTGTATTAATGGTTATAGTAGCGGTAAATAGTAAGCATCTGGTAGTTGGCAATGTGTCTGATAGAGTGGTGTTGGCTAATCATACCAAGGCAGAGTATAACGCGGTGCCGTTCATAAAAAGAGTTAAATACTTTTTTTATTCGCAGACGGACGGGAGGTTGATACAGGTAAATTTTAGTTTTTAAGAGGGTATATACAGAGGAATTGCAACGACTTTGACTGTCACCGTGGCGCAGTGGTTAAGGTGGTCGCCTCGCCACTACATCGCCGTGCTGGGTGACGTGGGTTCGATTCCCACACAAGACAAATATTTGTGTGATTCATAGATATTTGTTTCTAGTCTGGGTGTACTTTGTGTCCGTTAGTTTCATGTTTGTAAAGCTCCCCGCGACACAGGGCTTGTTCCCTAGTGCGGGCGATGTCTTTTTTTAAAAAAAAAGATGAAAAAAAAAGATAAGACGCAATTTAGTGTCATATTATGACGTTATATTTTTATTATATTAATCGGACTTTTTTGAATTTTTTTTTGAACTCTTTATAGTTTCAATGTGTTATCCATCCATACATAATCCATACATATTATAAAAGGCTTTGTCCTGACTGACTGACTGACAGACAACGCACAAGCTAAACCGCTGACGTAGCGACTTGAAATTTGGAGGGTGTGTTTGTCCTAATGTCTAGAGGTGTACTAAGAAAGGGTTTTTTTAAAATTCAACCCCTAAGGCGGTAAAAAGGGATAAAAACGAATGTATGAAACTTCTTTGTTTTTTAACTAATAGATTTGAAAATTTGTTTTGGGGTACTACTATCAAAATAAAAAATACCCTCATCAATATTTTTGACAAGGGTGGCTTTGGAAGGGTGAAATTAGGGATGAAACGTTGCATGAAAAGATCTTTGTTTTGAAGTTAACGTTTTGCAAATTACTATTAGGATAGGAACTTAAAATATTTATTTTAATATTTTTGATAGGAATGGGTTCAGGGGGTAAAATATAATAATAAAAACTTACCCTAAGGGATTAAATACATACATACATACATAAATAAATACATACATAGCATCACGCCTTTTTCCCGAAGGCTACCCCTTTGCAGAGGTGTTTCGTACCCACATTTCGCCAGCTATAATACAGTGCGTCGGGTCCAAGGGAGTACGAATAGTGTGCTGAAAATGATTGGGGACAGATATGATACCTTTCTCATGCGCAGATTCACTGAACTCCATGTGTTGGGATCTCAGTGAGTCTGCGTAGGGGGGAGGAGGATTTTTCTGTCCCTATTAGTATTAGTGTTAGTGTTAGGTATTAGTTTTTTAGGTACTAACATAGTTTTTAAGTAAATATTGTTACTAACAAACTATGGATTCAGTCTGAGAATAAATAATTTTTATTTTTATTTTATTTATTTATTTTATTTTATAATTCATAAATCATTTATTGCGAATACAGCTACAGTTAAAAGGTGTTAATTACAGTAAAGGTCGCCATATTCCGCTATAGAGCATGCAATAGGTACGTTTTGTTTCTTAAAATCTACATATTAATTAAATTAAATTAGTCTCATTAAATAATTAAGCAATTCAACATTATATACCCTTGCATTCCAAAAATTATTGTGCTATTAAATATTTATGTCATATGTCATAGTATAATGTCATAAGAATGTGTCAAACTAATACTAATATTATGGTTAAATGTCAAAAAGTAGTGCAAAGTGAATATATATTATTATGAATTACATATTAAAATTAACGATAAACTTTGGTATGTCATTATTATAGCATGTCACAAAAATATTCATTAACACTGTAATACGCTTTTTCAATCAGGACCTTTTTTAACTGATGATTGAATAGATTATTACATTTTAATTCTAATAAACTTCTTGGAAGGTGATTATATAGGTATCCTTGGTCCCATACAAAATATACTATTATTAAACATTGCGGTTTTATGAAGCGGGCAGCAAACTCTACGTTTATGACGTTCACTTACTTCACTCACACACTCACTTCACAATATTATATTATATTATTATTATTATTATACTTTTATAATGGTTAAACATTTCTAAATTATTTCGTAAATGTATGACTTCATAGATGTATATGCAAGGCATAGTTAATATACCAAGGCTTTTGAATACAGGTCTACAGCTATCAGTTTGCTGCAACTTACAAATAGCTCGTACACACTTTTTTTGTGCTTTAAACACGTTTTCATTGTCTGTGGAATATCCCCAAAACATAATTCCGTACATCAAAATAGACCCTACATAACCATGATATGCTGTAAGTACAGCTGGTTGGCTTACCTTAGAAAGCATTGATATTGCGTAAGACTGTTGACTCAATTTAGGCAAAGATTTTCAATATGTATTTTCCAGTTTATGGAAGAGTCTATTGTTAGTCCTAGAAACTTAGTATTGTCTACTTCCTTAATTTTAGTACCCATATATTCAATATCAACATTACTTAGCCCAGGTTGTCTATTTTTAAAGGTAAAATGGTTTATCCAAATTAATTTTGAGGTTATCAGCTGTTAACCATTGTATGATATTGTGTAAAGTATCTTTAATATTACATACCAGATTTTCTTTGTCCTTCCCTGTAAAAATGACGGTACTATCATCAGCAAATAATATCATAGGATTATTGGTAACGAGGGATCATTAATGTAAATATTAAACAAAAGCGGTCCCAATACACTACCCTGAGGAATGCCTTGCTTAACATCTCGGTGTTTTGATGAGAATGTCTTTTCTTTTTTAAGATTTGGATTTGGATTGCTTTCTGTTATTCAGATATGATTTCAGGAGTTCTAACACGTTTCCTCTTATACCGCTAGCATATAACTTATTGAGTAATATAATGTGGTCTACATAGTCATATGCCTTCGTAAGGTCCATGTATAACGCACTAACTGGTATCCTTATATGTTTCGTCCCATGAAATAGGGGGATGAAATAGTTGTGAAAATTATTAGTAATTTATATGGATGTCATTTTCCAGGTTTTCAGGGACGCTGGTTACATAAATATTATCTTTAATGACGTAAAATGAAACACAACCCCGTAGTGGGGTGTTGTGGAATTAATGAATTGCACTTAAAACAAAGACGTATATAATATCGAAATCTACGCGGACGAAGTCGCGGGCAAAAGCTAGTTTGCATATAAATAGAACTGGAATCGCAATGATTTCGTACCTTTACTACACTTTTCACTTAAGTAATTCTAAAGAGTGTAAAAGTGTGTGAGAGCAATTTGTGGGACCTGGTTTACGGACAGTTGTAAGCCACTATTCAAGAGGCTTGGTATCCTCCAGCTAGCTTGTATATACATTAGGGACCTCTGTGTTGTTGTCAAAAGTCATCCGCAATATTTCAAACTGCATTAGAATGTCACAATTACAAACACCAGACATAAATATAAACTCTATCGCCCCAGGTGTCGACTAGATATACCTATTTGAGAAGAATGTCTATGTGAGAGCAATAGATGTACCTATACAATAAGCTACCTAACACATTCAAAGACCTACCGCTTACATTATTTAAAAGGAAAATGACACTGTGGCCGCAATATAAATGTTTTTATAGTTTAAGCGAATATATGAAATATAAAGGAAATGATGTATAGTAATTAATTAATGTTAAAATTCAAAAATTAAATGATATATTTCGTCCCATTAGAAGAATAATGTTTTATCTTCACATAAAACAAAAATGAAATTATTAAAAAATTCGGCATTAAAAACCGTAAACTATCGATTGATAAATTTTTATTTTATTCTTTAGTCAGTATTTTACAAAATATGAATTTGATCAATTGATAGTTTACGGTTTTTAATGCCGAATTTTTTAATAATTTCATTTTTGTTTTATGTGAAGATAAAACATTATTCTTCTAATGGGACGACTTTTCAATACTAATCTTTATACCAGTTCTGACATAAACTATTATTGACATTTTATTATAAGGACATTGTAAAAAATTCTGACATTTATTATTTTAACATTTTACAATTACTATAAATTCTTGACATTACTTAATTATCATCATTTCAGTATATTTAATTCACAATTTATTAATTACATCATTTTTTTTATATTTTGTACTGTACTAACAATATTCACGCACCATTGTTATGGTAGAATGTGCTGAACTATCTACTTCAACTAAACCATCTCTATGTATCATAATTCTTGTGAATAAATGAATTTGTATTGAAAACATTAAAAAAAATAGCTTCAATTAATTATTTAATAAAAAACGTAAACCACGAAATATAACACTAAATAGCGACGTTGCCATTCGTATGTATAAACCCTCTTAAATACAACTTTAGTTATTTTCACAGCGTCATTTATTTTTTCCGTGTAGTGACGGATTAAGAATACACAATGTCACTGCCCCATTTCAACCCGTGGGTGTCGTAAAAGGCGACTAAGGGAGTTATGCAAATAAGAGCATTGCAAGAAAAGGAAAATTCGAAACAAACCCTATACCAACCCGTCTGGCCAGCGTGGTATAGTAGGCTGGATTCCCTCCACATCCTCTTTGGAGGAGAGAGAGACCCGTGCCCAGCAGTGAGACATTTTTGGGTTGAGATGATGATTTATTAAAGGCTGCTGATATTGAAACAACATTCAATATTAAAAAACGTGCTATACGTTCTATTTGTACTATTGGTTTACGAGTTTCCCTGAAGAACGATTCAAAATAGGTATTTTAACAGTTGCATTGCAATATATGTATGCAAATATTATGGTTATAAGGCAAAATAAGTATTGATAGAAAAAACTGTGACATACATGCTGTTCATACTGGAAACCAACCCGCACTACGCCAGCGTGAGTGGATTATGGCCTATAACCCTCTCAGCTCTCTAGTTAGAGGAGAGGAGACCCGAGCCCAGCAGTGGGACTGGAAAAGACATAGGTACTATCGCCTGCATGAAGTACACAACTCTTTTGTCGGACTAGGGGTACGTCTGTTTATCAAACTACCGATTGAGATGATAAACCTACCCTTACCTGAATTCAAACTTATCATTTCAACCCATAATCGTCCCACTTTCGGGCACGAGTCTCCACCAATTAATGTGGAGGAAATTTAGCCTACTATACCACGCTGGCCAAACGGGATGGTATAGGGTTTGTTTCGAATTTTCCTTTTTATTGCAGTGTTCTTGTCTACATAAGGCTTACTCCCTTAGTCGCCTTTTACGACACTCATGGGTTGAGATGGGGTAGTGACATTATATATTCTTAATCCGTCACTACACAGACGAATTCATACTTAAATAGACAACAATTACAAATAGAAAATTTGTATTGTTTGTTAGACAACGCGTTCTACGCCAAGCAATACAATTTTCTTTTGTGAACGATGTCCAATGATGTTTGAAGATTAAATGATTTCATCAGTCCGAGACCATATGTCCACTAACCGTGACATTTTCAAGGTTTGAGTACGTGAGCAATACTATAGGCTATTGGCAGAAGTCTCTCAACACTTGTACTATATAATTTTTAAATATTATATTATTATATTTATATACAGAGTGTATAAAACGATACGACATTAAATTATAAGGCAGCCAATGTTAACTCTTTAAAATACAAGATTTGTCGAAAAATTTAAAAATATAAAACTACACATTATTTTTCTATATTTTGACTATCTCTATCATGACGTTAAAAGTGCGGAACAGAGTAAGAGATATTCATATGAAAGAGTCAGAGATATTTAAATGAATTGAATGACGTAATGACAATATAATATGATCAACGTAAATACCTACAGGCTGTTTAAAACTGAAAAACTGTGAAATAAAGATAGTATAATATTTAAGTTCAAACTATTACAAATATCTATTATGATTTTTTTGTCAAAGTCTTCTAACATCACATGCTACACGTGGTTTCATTTAATGTCGTCGTATACACGCTGTATATTAATATTTTTTTATATTATACTAGCTTTTATCCGCAACTTCGTCCGCGTAGATTTCGATATTACATAGGTCTTTGTTTAAAGTGCAATTCATTAATTCCAGAACACCCCACTACAGGAGTTGAATTTCATTTTACGTCATTAAAGATAGCATTTATATAATCAGCGTCCCTGAAAACCTCGAAAATGACATCCATATCAATTTCTAATAATTTTCACAACTATTTCATCCCCCTATTTCATGGAACCAAACATAGCTGGCGAAATGTGGGTGCGAAACACCTCTGCAAAGGGGTAGCCTTCCGGAAAAAGGCGTGATGCTATGTATGTATGTATTTCATCCCTTAGGGTAAATTTTTATTATTATATTTCACCCCCTGAACCCATCCTTATCAAAAATATTAAAAACAAACATTTTAAGTTCCTATCCCAATAATAATTTGCAAAACTTTAACATTTAGCATTTTTCATCCCCAATTTCACACTTCCAAAGTCACCCTTGTCCAAAATATTGATGAGGGTATTTTTAATTTTGGTAGTAGGACCCCAAAACAAATTTTTAAATGTATAAGTTAAAAATCAAAGAAATTTCATACAATCCTTTTTCTTAGTAAGTACACCTCTAGACATTAGGACAAACACACCCTCCAAATTTCAAGTCGCTACGACCAGCGGTTTAGGCTGTGCGTTGTCTGTCAGTCAGTCAGGACAAAGCCTTTTATAATATGTATGGATATATACATATATATAATTTATAGTTCTATGTAACAATATTATTTAAAGTATGTATTTATTTATAATATTTGTTAGTATCCTTGGTATATGTATGTACCTATTTGTTTATGTACTTTAATATTAAGATTATTAAAGTTCTATTTGTTATTTTCATTCTTACTTCTCTTCTAACTTTGCACCTACCTTCTCATCTTTGCATCACCCAAAGTTTGGCTGGTACTCTGGTAGAGAATGCTTTCAGCATTAAACCCTCCTTTTGTACATTGTTTTTTTTTTTGCAATAAAGTTTTTGAAAAATAAATAAATATGCACAGTACAGCTCTGATAGTTAATAATCCATATTAATTTAAATCTTTTCAAATTCCAAAGGGAATCCAAGCCCTAGACAGCTTGCACAGCAAAGCTACAATAAACATAACGGCTGGTGGCGTCGGTTACACCTACGTGAACCTTCGTATGAAGAGTGAGAGGGGCAGAGGACTCTACTATGACATCGGGATATATGTACAGAAAAAGACCTGGTAATTAATCGTCATCTTCGCCTATTGCAGTCCACTGCTGGACGTAGCCTCTCCTAACACGCGCCATAACACATCTTGAAGATATTGTGTATTCATAAATATGTATAATGGAAATGTGTTCATTCAGGAATTGTGTACAATTTCTAATATCTTTATTTCTTACCAATATACTCATTTAAACTATAGAAAACATTTTGAATTAACCATTTCTTTAATATTGTTTTAAATTTATTTCCTTTTTAGGAAATGTGCCTATAAAGAGACAGCATGTATAAAATATTTTGTCAAAACGTTCTTAGTCTATAACAGGTAACATGGGCGTAGCCAGCTTTTGGCCTTGGGGGAGGGGGAGGCTGTTGTTTTGTCATACGACACTACACTGCAAACAGCCGCAAATAATCCAGCTTTAGGTATATAATAATATACAATATAAGTAAATATGACTAAGATACATTTTTATTTTATTTTAATTGTAGAACTTATTTATGATTCGTTGTTAGTGCGAGTTCATACATTTCAAGGGGGTGAGCAGCTGCCCACTCCTGCCCCCCTCACCCCCGGGTACGACCGAAGGAACGAAGTAAAGCGAGTCTTAATCATTTGAAGATATAGGTACTTCTTAGTGCTACCTCTGAAAAATAGGAAGAAACAGAAAGAGGGAATTTCAACTCAGATTCTAAAATTGGCATTCTAGTTTTTTAATTGCTTCGATATATTGTAAACACACATTTTTTTAACAAAAATATTACATAGATAATTTTTTTTTAATTGCGATAGGAATTGTGTAAAATAATACATTTTTTAAATGCTTTGTCATTTTATAAATATCCTAGGAATTGTATACAATTATATTATAACACATTTCTGGTAACTTAATGGAAATAAATTATAAATAAATAATGCTGTTTTTTATTGCGTTTTTATTATCATTTTTCTTTGGCGATGTTAAAGCCATCTATGTGTGTCATTGGCGACATAGTAAGTGTGGTGCAAATCTGGTCGTACCCACGCAAAGAACTGCGTCTCCGTGGCCTCCTCCCATCTATCTTGCCACGGAGGAGTTCATCGTCATCATCATATCAGCCCAACAACGTCCACTGCTGATCATGGGCCTCGCCAAATTAACGCCACCGCGAGCGATCATGCGATCTATGAATCACAGAAATGTTTGTCTCGTGTGATAATAATCGAAACCACGTCACGGTGATTTTACTGGCGAGGTGACCATCTTAACGTCTACGCCACACAGTCAAATTCGTAACTTTTTCACTAGAGATTATAATAATAATATTCTACCACATTCACACAGCGCCATCTAGTCCCAAAGTAAGCATTTGCTTGTGTTATTGGTACTAAACAACTGATATACTACATAAATACTTTTTTTGTTTTTTTTGGTAAACACATACATATTATAGATAAATTACACCCAGACACAGAACAAACCTTTATGCTCATCACACAAAGATTTTTCCTGGGTGGGGATCGAACCCACGACCTCCGATTTAGCAGTCAGGGTCACTAACCACTAGACCAACCAGGCCAGTCATTTCAAATTTTTGACAATTAAGTCTACTACAAACGACGGGCCGGGCCGATCATTTTCATCGCGAACGTAGCAGTACGATTCCCTTTGTACTATCGCTTGTTTTAAAAATGCCTAGCTCGCCCTGGCCCGCCCCGCCTCGTTGTTTGTTGTAGGCCTTACAGATATTATTAGTCCAGTCGTTTTTGAGTTTTAGCGGTAACTAGGTGCTAACGAACAGTAATTCCTTTTTATACACATGTCATGTATTGATTAAAGAATAAGGAAGATTTTCATCAGGAGTAAATTGGAAGGTTCAAAGTTAAGTTTATAGAAATGAAATATGTACTACACAATACACGGGCGCGCCGCGGGCAACAGATGGATAATTAAGAAAACAAAAAGAGTTTCGTTATAAAAATATTTTTACTCAAAAATCCTTCTCTAAATATTGACAGTATTCCTTCTCGAGGTTCTTCACGGCTGCATCTGAGAAGGAAAGAGTTTCAAGAGTGAAATAGAGAGCTTAGTTTAAAAAAAAAAGGAATATTCTGTCTATAAAGGTGCCATTTTATTTGAATTTTTTGGTAACATGTTTTTTTTTACTTGAGTTCTGTTTTGTTTTTTACTGAGAGACCGCTGACTAACTTTATAGAGATGTAAGTTATCGATTGCGGCCGCAGAGTCGCTGTTATAAGCCTCCATGGCATGGAAGCTACTAAAATCGAAGCTACTCAGGCGCTCAAACAAGAGAAGTCCGGGAAAGTATCAAATGAGGTTTCACTGACGTCAATCGGCCTGTGAGACCGCATGTCACCAGTTAAAGTGTGTGAAGTGTGCCTGCGTTTTCTTTTGTATCAAACGGTGGCGAACAGACGAAGTGCCCGATGGTAAGCAGTTACGATAACGATAAATAAAAAAAAAGAACTTATAGGGCGTCACATCCTATTAATTCTTTTTTTTTTTAAGAAATCATGTTGTAGTTGCTAATCCTCGTTTAGTTCATTCCACATCCTGAGAGAAAATTCCTTCACTTTTTTTTATTTACGGGTATATCAACAGTTTTAAGTTAATAAAATATAAGGCAGAATAAAATTTTAGTTTATATCTGCAAATAATTCTGTAACGAAGTAAACATACCCGTACTCAACAAGACATTTTGTCGACGCAAATTGTCGATCAACGCCATCTGTTTGTCCATGCGGTAAGCTTGCGCTTTTAGTTGCGCCTCTAGCCGAGAGATGGCATTCTGATGTGATGCCGACAATGAACGGGTGGAGTCGCGGAACTCCTAGAATTAAATTAAAAATATTAAGTAATTACTATAACTATCATTATCATCATCAGCACCCCACATTAATGTCCCACTGCTGGGCTCCGTGTCTCCTCTTCTCTATCTAGAGAGTTAAGAGGGTTTAGGCCATAATCCACACACGCTATCCTACTGCAGGTTGGTTGATCAAATGTACACTTAAAATTACTTGTAGGGTGTGTGGATTTTATCATGAAATTAATTATCAGCCAGGGCGAACCTATTGCTATTGTATTGTATTGCCCCCCCCCCTCCCCCCTCCGGGGTGTTATGCACCTCTGCCAATTCTTTCTGTGAAAAAGGCGTCAAGCCATGTTATATTACGAGTATATTCCACCGAAACCTAGAACGCCTACCCGTGGGTCACCCGCTAATTCTGACTATTACCGTAGCGTAGCGGTTAAATTAACCGCGTCGCTACTAACAGTGTGACCGTTCGATTCTCACACGAGACAAATATTTGTGTGATTTATAGATATTTGTTTCGAGTTTGCGTGTACTTTGTGTCTGTTAATAGTGTTTTTAAAGGCTTGTGATATCGCCAACGACCTTGTGTACTCATACAATCGGATCTCCTGAACATTTTAGTGCTGATTTGATGTTTTTTTTACATAATAAGTAGAATTTATATACAATTTCTGACTAAACCAGATTTAAAAACACACTATGTAGATTAATAATGTATTTTTTTAGTCTATAAGTAGAAGTAGATACTTTTTTTTTATTGCCTGAAGTGGCAGACGAGCAAGCGGCCCACCACGGCTCTGATTCTGACTCATCGGATTGCTCCCGGATCGTAAACTTTTTCGAATCTTAGAACGACGTATTTTTACAGCTTAAGTTATTAAGTGTTAGAAATTAGTTTACCGTATAGAAAATTAAAAACTGATTAATATAGGATTTTATTCTACATCCATCTATTTTTTTAACATTCTGTTTTTTAACTTTAAATAAACTGACAGTTCTGGCCGAAAATATTCAGACAGTTTAGAATCAGGAGACTGATGGTAAGTGGTTACCGCCGCTCATGGACGTTGGCAATGTTAGGGGCACAGCCAGGCCGCTGCCTACCTTGAGAGGATAGCTCTCTTTAAACCTCGTTTGAAGAAGGACATGTCATAGCGCTCAGGAAACACCGCTGTAGGAAGTTCACCCCACAGCCTGCACGTACGTGGGAAGAATGATCGCTGGAACCTTACCGTTTTAGACGATATCCAGGTATGTGTTTTATAATATTGGATTTAATGCACCTATATATAATCATTTTTTGAGAGGAGAGAGCCTTGATTCTCCCGCGAAACAGGGAATGAATACAAGCATTGTCTTTTTCAACCTTTTGACCGCCACGTCAAATCGGTATCGCCGTGCCTTGTGCGCCAAGCTTTTAAAATACAGTACATTTTTAAAGTGCCATGCCGTCATTGGCGTGATGAGCACATTTTCATTTTACGTGTATAGACTATATATAAGACTGGCCTGTTGATCTAGTGGTTAGTGACCCTGACTGGTAAGCCGGAGGTCGTGGGTTCGATCCCCACCCAGGACAAATCTTTGTGTGATGAGCATAAAGGTTTGTTCTGTGTCTGGGTGTAATTTATCTATAATATGTATGTGTTTACAAAAAAAAAATGTATATAAGTAGTATATCAGTTGTTTAGTACCCATAACACAAGCAAATATAATTGCTGACTAGATGGCGCTGTGTGAATGTGGTAGAATATAAAAAAAAAAATTAAATAGACGTCTCTGGCGGTCAAAGGGTTAATAAAAGAAAAATGCTTCAATAAGCCTGACCTTTTCAGTTCTCTTGATAATATCCAACTGTTGTGTCAAGTTCTCTATCGTCTGCTGTTGAGTGGCGCACTTGGCTTCCACGGAGCCAGTCCTGGCTCGAACCTGCTTCACTTCACAAGACAACTTGTCAGACAATGTGCGTTGTTCTATGTACAGTTTCTCTTTTTCCTGCAAAAATAAATAAGTAGATTTTAGGGTTTAAAATTAATTGTTACACTAAATATGTGTAACTGATATCAACTTAATTGGTAGTAGTTTAAGAGAAAGTTGGCTGTGACAGACGGACAGACAATCAGCCTTCCTATTATTATTATAAATGTGAAAGTTTTGCACATGCCTTTGTACATGCTTTTTGTGTATATTAATATTTTATGTATTACAAGAAGTCGCGTGGGTCGCGTGGTTATTTGGCCACTGCTCAGCTCCTATTGGCCGTAGCGGGATATTAGATAGCCTATAACCTTCCTCGATAAATGGGCTATTCAACACTAAATATAATTTTTCAAATTAGACCAGTAGTCCCTGAGATCCTAGCGTTCAAACAAACAAACTCTTCAACTTTATATTAGTAAGAATATATTTTTTTTGTGTGCATTAAAGTGTTAAATAGGGTGGATGTATGAATACATGTTTGTTACTCAATAACGCCAGAATGGCTGGAACTATCTGTATGAAATTTGGTATGCAGATAGATTATAGTCGGGAATAGCACACAGTCTACATTTTACCGACGTACCACGCGAGTACAGCCGCGGGTGAAAGTTAGTATTTTTTTTTATTGCCTAAAATGGCAGACGATCAGACGGCCCACCGGGTAAGTGGTTACCGCCGCTCATGGACGTTGGCAATGTTAGGGGTACAGCCAGGCCGCTGCCTACCTTGAGAGGATAGCTCTCTTTAAACCTCGTTTGAAGTTATTACAATAATGTAAGCCTATTGACGTTTCTATATTTCCTTTCAAGGTACGGAACTCCAAAAATAAGCCATAACTTACATGTAGTTTCTGCTGCAACGTCATACACTTAGCTTTCATATCGGCTGTGCTCGCTTTCATGTTGTTGCATTTATTCAATAGTGACATTCTCTCACTCTCCAATTCCGCCAGTTGAGTGAGATGGGAGTCACATTGGGTGGCCTGGAATCATTAATTTATTATTTTTTAATTTTGCATTTTTAACAACACAGGAGACACCATTAACAATAATGTGAGTGTGACACTAATATTTGTCTTGTGTGGGAATCGTACCCACATCACTCAGCAAGTCGGCAAGAGGCGACCGCCTTAACAGTGGTGTATCTATGTAGGGGCTAATAGTGGATGCAGTCCGAGGCCCCCGGATATAAGGGGCCCCCAGCCCCAATAGAAGACATTGTGAATTAAAAAAAAATCGGTTAAGAGCATGTCCAACCATACTCAATTAAGGGTTTCGCAGCAAATTCTCAATATTACTTAGCGGCCCACACAAGAAACCTATTCTCCAAATGTCATGGATATAAATCGAGTAGCTTTCGAGTAACATGGCTGGACGGATATAACAAAACTTGGGTCTCTACTGGGGTTCTACGGAACCCTTATTTTTTATAATTATATACTTTACGCTTGGGCGGTTTTTTCTTATGAAAATTAATTGATAATTTAGACAGGCCCCCTAGGAGCTCCCGAGTAGTATCAGGCCAGGGCTCCACAAACTCACGGTCCGCCCCTGCACCTTAACCGGAGCCACGGTGACAGTTCAATTGAAAACAAGTTTAATTTTTACCTTTTTATTTAATGTATTCTGTATCTTCTCAATCTGCTCCTGCATCAACTTGACCTTAGAGGATAGAAACTTGCACACATTCTCCACAGTAGGTCTGTCTGTAATCATAAATATATAGAAGTATATATATAAAAAGAATAACATCTGGGACATCATTTAGTCAAACAAACCGGTGGTAACTAAATTAAAATGACCACTTTGTAAATCATGAGGTCCTAAATTTGACTCATGAAATAATAATAATAATATTCTACCACATTCACACAGCGCCATCTAGTCCCAAAATAAGCAATTAATTATATTTGCTTGTGTTATGGGTACTAAACAACTGATATACTACTTAAATACATTTTTTTTTTGTAAATACATACATATTATAGATAAATTACACCCAGACACAGAACAAACCTTTATGCTCATCACACAAAGATTTGTCCTGGCTTAATGGGTTGCTAATGAATTAATGCAATATTTTATGTACTTAGGTAATCATTTTTCTGGGACAATCTAGACCCCTAAAATACTACTAAGCTTCGTCACTAATCTATATCTACCTATACTAATATAAGAGGAATGATTTGTATTTTTGTATGTAACAAATAAACTAAAACTACTGAACAAAAATTCTTTTGCCGTTAAATATCTACATTATCACTGAGTAACATAGGCTATATATAACACCACCCTACAGCCAATAGGAGCTGAGCAGCAGCATAAAGAACGACGGGAGCAAAGACCCGTGCGAGTTTTAGTGAATCATAAGATGTATGAATATAATATTTACCTTTCAAAAAGCTCTGCGGCAAAACTTTATCCTTAACATTAACAGATACAAAAGCATAAAGAAACTCTTTATCCTCATTTTGGTTTCTATTTAGACAACATTCACAAATATATCTATCTCTATTTTTTTCTATTATGACGTCATCACAATTGCTGCCATCGTCACTTCCGTTACACTTATTAGTACTCTTTTCATTAGCTTTTTTACCGTTAACTGTACTTCTGTCACTGTTAGTGTGACTAACTTCTGTGCTTTGTTTTATTTTGTTTTTTACTTTCTGTGGTGTTTGGTGTACATGGTGTGAGTCGCAGCTGTGCTTTCTTGTGGTGTGCACGGGTGATAATGTTAGGTTGGGTGAGAATTCTGAAAATATATCTCTCTTTTGCTGCAAATATTGTGAATGGTTATGGGTTAATGGTGTGTTTGAAAATAGTAATGTATGTAGCAAGATATGGATGAATAGAATTCCTGACACCTTTTTTTGGCTTTTAGCTATCATGTATTTGATCAATATGAATTCAAGGATTTGACTATAATGGATTCCTGATGATTTTAATGAGATAAGTTTTATGCAAAGAAAAGCGTGTGCCAGTTTTTATCATGAATTTGATGGTATTTTATTAGTGCATGAAAACTTACCATTTCCTGTTCAATTTCCTTCATTAAGCTCTCAGTTTTCTTTTCCAATTGTTTATTTAACTTCTTGAATTCATCTTCACGAGCTAATAAGTCCAGGGAATCCATTTTATCACTTTATTTTTACTTCAATAACACAGTAAGAAATTGACGTTCAAATTGCAAAATAATGTTTTTCAGCCAAATGCAAAAGTACTTCATGTATTCTATCTTGATTGTTTTGGTGAACCTTTTTATTTTGGAAGGGTAATAGCGTAATCAAATTCAACCCGTTGCTATGGTTACCAATGCAACTTTGATTAAACAAAGTACTAGCTGTATCCTTAAAACAGGTCAATAGAGTTACTCTTTAAATGTTTTTTATAGAAAGATTAATTTTTTTGCCCGTATAATTATGAATTTATCTATATCTTAAAAGAGATTGATTTGTAATAGTCTTCAAAACATAATATTTTTGTTGTTTTGATTGGTGTTAATCAGAATGTGCTGCCATCTATGGATGATACTAGCAATCGTGTATATGTACTATAAACATTACTCGTGTCAAAAACAGCTGTGCGCGGACCAATCGCGAGTCGTTTCACGATTTCAATATGTTTTCTTTGTTACGCACACACACATACATAAACTTGTTGACACATTGCTTTGTTTTCCATATGATTGAGTCTACGAAAATCTCTTTATTTATTGCAAAATTAACATGACACACTGATAGATCTGCTTGAAAAATGACTATTTGACGAAAAAATGCTTAAAAATAATCCAGGAATTACGCGTAAATCTTATCAAGGTCGTTACACTATGAGTGAGAGGTCAAAGAAGAGAGCGAGACAAATATACAAATTAATGTGTGCTACAGAGATTTTCAATCGATTTACCAATGAGAACGGACTTATCCCAGCTGACATTTTAGTGTGTTAGTGTTGCGAGCGCGTATCGGACGCTCGCTGTTGCGAAAGCCGTTTTTGCATAGAAAATCTCAATTTTGGACTGCGTTTTCGCGTCCGGACATTGATTAAACAGTGTAATAATGTATTTTAAGAGAAAAAGAAACGATTACCGGAGTGTTATATTATAGCCCAGGTGTTTTCGAGTGGAGAAAAACGGAATAGTTTGCAGCCTCATAAGGTAATTCTATTTTAAATGCTGTAACATATGTTTATTACTTTTTTTTTCCCTGTTTTGTGTTTCGTACACGCGTATTGTAGTCCTGTGTTTTAGAAAGTTAATTGACATGTAGTATAATGTTATAATACTAATCAGTTACGGTATGCTATGTGTTGGTAGTATTTCAAGCGTGGAAAGTGGATTTTCAAATCGGTAGCATTAACTACACACAAGTTCCTATTTATTGCGTAAATAAGTTCACAGACACTTTTATAGACTTCAATTTAGTCTTGTTAAGTGATCTTTTGTAGTTTAGAAGAGGAAATTAATCAAAAACTTCATGTTAAAATCAGCTGTTGCTCTTTGTATATTGAACAAGGGCCATTTTGTTTTTTTTTTTCATAAACAAGTCTTGGTCAGGTACGTTTTGGGTCCAGTTCCGTTAGTGATGTGCAGCTATCGATATTCGCATGTCGATAGTTTACGATTTTCTTTGTTCGACGTTTGACCTTATTAAAATCGGTGTAATAAAATTAGATTAACACCTACTTCGTTCCAATTGCGTGTGTACTGCGTGGTGTCAGAAGTATTGATGTAAGAATGCTGTAAGTTTGTAATAATAATAATAAATAAATAAATAGTTCTTGAATATTTTTTTTACTTTTATTGATATAATCATTATGAATAATTAAATAGCAATTAGTGGCTTAAGCATATTAAGTATATTTTATTAGCGCTAAAAGTAAGCTATTATTGCTTAGGTAATTATCTTTTTAAGTTAAATTATAATCACCACGTTTTAATAAAGGTTGTTATTATTTGAACCTGCCCATTTAAACATTTGTTTTGATGACGTATGTACATATTACTAAGAACGTACTGGACTCGCCCAAAATAGTTCAGATTACAGAGAGTAGAAAAAGGGAATCCTTTGTCTGTAAGAGATGTGAAGAAGTGACATTTAGCGAGACAACTAGAAGACCAAATGTTATTAAAAATCGTAGCCGCTATTTGTTGGAAAATACTTAGCTTAGAAACCTGTCAATATTATGAATTGTCAAGTAAATAATTGTCTTTCGCATATTTGCGAGCAACGTTGTCAATTACCTGCATAGTGATTTTAACTTCTTCCTAGCAACATATATGCCAAAGCTTATATCTGTTATAATTAATTTGATGAATACCTTTAAAAGGTATATACTGCATAAGTGTCACAAACAGGAATGAAAATTCCCTAAACGCTGCTAGTGCCATCTTAGTATTTTAATGTAATTGCAGAAAACATAGCAACCTCATGGCCACCCAGATATTGCACTTCACATATCAATGGTTCTACCCTTATGCGAAGCTATTACGCTTTTGGTTGGCAACAGTTAATTAACAGATAATTTAGTTAAAATTACAGGAAACCCATAATAAAATATGTATTTTCCATCTTTCTATAATTAGAATACATTATCTTTATGTGTTATAATTTATAATCTATTATAAACTTAGGTTTTATGTACCTAATGTTTGTATCAAACGACATAATTATATAGTTTTTAGGTAGGTAATTAGGTACTTTATTACCTAGGCGTCAGTACCTACTTCTGCGCCTACTAGACTTTAGTTGACTTTACAATGAAATTGGATAGCATTCATTTATTTGCTTAGAAGGGTAAATAAACGTGTAATAAATCCACATTTCTTCAAACTTGAATGTTAATATCATCCAAAATATCAATTTACGTAAAAATATCATCATCATCATCTCAGCCTATTCCAGTCCACTACTGGACATACGCCTCTCCTAACACATGCCATAACTCGGTCCTCCGCCTTCCGCATCCAGTCAGACCCGGCGACCTTTTCAGGTCGTCGGTCCACCTAGATAGGGGGCGTTCTACTCTATATTTGCCGAGTCGCGGTGTGGAAACCGCGGGACACATTTGCTAAAAAAAAATATATTGTTCTATTTTGAATATAACGGAAAACAAGATGGCGTGTTGCTACGTCAAAAAATTCACTTTCACACAATGCTCGCGTGTGTAAAGACACGGCTTCTATACTTTCTACTTTTTGTTGCACAGGAAAAAACATAATGCCTGTGTGTGAATTCGATTGCCGTTTTCCATAGCATAAGCATATTTGTCTCAGTAAAGCAATATCTGGGTGCGTACATGCAGTTGCTTATATTTTCTGCAATTACATTAAAATAATACGAGATGACACTAGCAGCGTTTAGGCGATTTTCATTCCTTTTTGTGGAAATTTGCGGTTTTTCAGACCTTTACACATAACCTGAAAATTATCTTTGACATCGTTTATTTTGTCGAAATTGATTAACTAACTTGTTTGCGCGTGGGTAACTATTTTATTTAACTGCATTTTAGGTAAGCACAACATACTTGTTAGAAGATGCAGTAACATACCATAAAGGTTTATAAACAGATATGATATTATTGTCTTTTGTCTTACGTATGACATAACATGTGTAATTGTTTGGCCTTTTCAGTTCATGATTGCATTCAATAATTGGATATATTAACAAATATACTCCTTATTGATTAAATAATACAAAATTGTAAAACAGTAGCTTTTACACCGCATTAAGAGTAAATTTTCCTTGACTACTATTTAATTTGAACATCATTTTTTTTGTATCACAGAATTATAAACCATAGGTCCATAGATATTGGTATTTAATTCATCACGGAATAAGAATACGATGTATCACCTCCTCCTCACTCCTTCTCATTCCCAGAATTTCGTAAAAGTCGACTAGGATAACAAATTGATTCATACACTTGTTCAAGTGAAGTAAAACGCGAAATAGACTGCATCTATCTCTAGCGTGGTAGCAATAGGCCAAAACCATTCTCTAGTGAGGCGAAACTCTTGACTAGCAGTGAAACAGTAATAATGATGTGATATAACCTAGGATAGTAATTTACCTGAATAGACATGTGAAAATAACTATTTACCTAGTCAGTATATTCTAAGTATAGTAGATAATATTGTATGTACAGTAGCTATACATAGAATTTAATCTTGCAGCAAGATGTTGATATCTATTTTTAGCCACGACCACACGGGCTTCCATGATTAGGTACACTTAAATTTATAATGAGTACATCGTTATGAACGGTAGCGTAACTGGAGTTTGTAAGGCTATTGCATAAGAGGTCCTAGGTTCGATTTATCAAGCATTTTAATTTAGAATTGTGTCCAATAAACGGTAAAAAACATAGTTTGTTCGCTTATAAACTCCGTGTAGTGACGGATTAAGAATACATAATGTCACTATCCCATCTCAACCTGTGGGTGTTGTAAAAGGCGAATAAAAGAGTAACATGCAGACAAGAGCACGGCGAGAAAAGAATAATTCGAAACAAAGCCTATAGTCTATACTATACCAACCCGTCTGGTCAGCGTGGTATAGTAGACTAAATTCCTTTTCCACTTTTGGACATAGACCTGAGGACATGTAATATTATTATTATTAATAAGTCGTGATGCTATGCCATTCGAATCTAACGTCATGATTATTTAATCACTAACAAGGGTCAGTATACTATAAAGTGGTTAATTGTTTGAATAGTCACACCGAGCTATGGCAATGTCTTAAATATTTTGTCCCAAAGTTAATAATAATAACTATGTCTAAAATACACTTCACAGTCTATTATAATAATAAATTAATAATAATGAACTAAGTTATAGTGTTGGGCTTTTTATCGGAAAACCGTATATTGCATGCAGTCTTTTTTGTAATTTATTGTCGGTAGCAATTTGAAATATAATTATTTATTGCAAAGCGATTGAATTGATGTGAAATATTTATTAATGCTCATTGTAAGCAAATTTATGGCGGAGCTTGTGTACACTACCGCCATTGTTCAATGGCGGAAGTTCAAGGAACTAAAACAATTCGTATTCGGATACACACTGCAGTTTATTTATATCCTTTATTAAGACGTATAACATCTGTACTGTTATAATTTTGTTACGGTTTAAGTTTGAATATCGATTCGATTCATTTTAAAGTACAAAATGACATAGTTCAAAACGAGTTACTTTATACAAAATAGCAAGATTTTGAAACAGTAAGCCTTCCACAATATACAACTGTGATGTTAAGCTACAAGTCTTGAACAGTTCTGAGGGAAGTTAGTATAATATAAACTTTAGCCATATTATGGCCCTGTCTCACCATTGGTAGAAAGAATCTGGTAAACAGTCTAATGCCCAGTTTTGAAGCCGTCAAATGGTGATTATTGATAGGATAAAATATAACTTAACAAATGCAAAAAATTTGTAACCTCATAAAACTGTAATAGATATACGTTTCTACTTTAAGTAAATTTAAACTATCATTTCGTTAAGACACTAAAGCCTTTTCAACTGGTAAAGTTCACCTTGGCACACATAGCGAAAATATATGGAAATTACATACTTATAATACAAACAACGGCCATATTCTAAATAACAGCTGTTTGGATACTGTGGAAGGTTCTTAACAGTATATACGCTAACACATATATTTCATCACGAATGGATTATATGTAGGTAGAAGGAAAGAAAACAATTCAGGCAGCTGCCAGGGACACAATCACTATAATTTTATAACAAACTTACAAATAAAAACCCATGACCTGAGACCAATGGACTAATATCGACCAATCACAGGCCGGCAACATGGCGCGATTGACTTAGTAAGCCAATCACAGCTGTCGAATGAGACCATCGGCTTACCATTGTGTTAGCTGACTCGAGCCTCTGTAAGTTGTGCAGCAGTATAACATAATCTCGATGCTCCCCCGATAACTTTCGCCTCAATAACCTTGAAACTGCACATTAGACTAATCACCTAATGTTTTGATAATTGAGGAAATCGTTATGTTAGCGATAAGCGCACTTCGGCCGAGACTGAACAGACTAGTCACTCATTAAAACGCGTTTATCATAAGATAACATGTGGCACACTTCAGTCGTACCTTCGAGACTGATTATGTAAAACTTGTACTGTCAGGAGTACAATCAACCGGCGAGAATGCATGAAAATACTGATGAATGTTGAAGAAGCCAAAGATGTATGTCAGAATCTAAGCAAGTAGAAGGAAATAGTCTCTATAAGAGATAGAGACTATTTATTTATTATAAGTAAAAGACTCTGCCTACCCCTTTGTTGGGAAAGAGGCGTGATCTATATGTATGTATGTACCGTCTGGTGAAGCTACGAGTATGTTTCGTTTTTAAGGATCTTAGAGCCAAAATCACAGTCATGACGTAACTGTTCAAAATAAGCTTCCCAAAGGAAACTTCGAATGTCGAAATTTCTATAAAAATTTCACAGACAGTGCCTTGCCTTTACATTAAATTTTAAAAGTTCAAGGAACTAAAAAAAAAGAAAAGGATGATTTTGAAAAATATAGTAAGTTTGACAGGATTATGAAATTTCATATTTGTTGAAAGTTGATCTTTCCCTCAAAGTAAAGTCTTAAGTGTGGTCTATGAATCTGGGCCTTACTTACCAACGGGAGAAAGAAAAATTTCCATATAGAACTAATTGCGGCCTCCTTGCTACTTCGACCAGCAACTAATCTATTGTAGCGCTTCACATACATGAGACCTAACTTAGCTGGCAATATATGGCTGTGATGCACCACTGCCTACCTCATAATAGATAAAACATGTGACGATTTTAATGTTTTTTTTTTTCAAGGCTGATATTGTAACAAATCATTGTGGTCATTAGTGAAGTGCAAATACGATTACAACATTATCGAGATATTTGTGTAATGAGTTGTTAATTGCACGTGCGTGGTCGGGGCCGACATTTTGCCATTGAAATGCGCTAGTGTGATTTCTAAGCTGAACATTCCTATTAACTGTTGCGGACAATTAAATGGCAGAAATTATTCTAGAGCAATATTTTGAAGGAAGTATTAATTAATATCAATTTATAATTTATCATAAGGGATGATGGCTGGATGGATAAGTGACCAGTATGCTAATTATGCGGTTCGAGTTCGATTGCGAGCGGCAGTACCAATGTACTTGTCAAGTGACCTACCATCTGCTAACGGTGAAGGAAAACATCGTAACGAAACCCACATACCTACCCTAGAAAAAATTCTAAGTGTATGTTTTATCCACCAACCCACACTAAGCCAGCGTGTGTGGATTGGATTATGATCTAAACCCCCTAAGTTCTCTAGGTAGAGGTGAGGATACCCTAGAAATTGTTGGCATTTTTTTTCTGTCTAGTGGTAATGCTATAGCGACGGTTAAACATGAGATTTTTTAATCTTTCATCATCATCATCAGCCTCTTTTAGTCCACTGTTGGACATATCCAATTGCACGCCACTAACAATTTACGGCTATTTTCATCCACTACGTGTCACCTTACGAAGATCATCACTACACCAGTCTGAGGGCGTACACTACGCTTGTCGAAACACGTTTTCCAATCTAAAACCCCTATTTTAAGAGTGATATTGCCTGTCCACTGCAACTTTTTCAGTAGGCTGTCGAGAACTTTGGTCGTCTGTGGAATCCCCTCGATCCTTGTTCCTTTGTTTCCGAGACTGTGTTGAAAATATCCATGGAGTTAGCAACAGAAGATGATTAATTACTAATATAAAAAGCGTTATCATGATTTCACAGTTCAGCACGAAATGGTTTTATTTGTCGCAATACTTTGTTAGGTTTGCATTGCAATGCTCACTTTATCTATACACGTCAGTTCTACAAATATGGCTTAAATTGTCTGTTGTTGACTTTTTATGTCTAGTAGGTACGTATTTGGGAAAATAACAAGTAAACTTTTTATCATCATTCATAGGCACTGGTCTCCTCCAAAGAATGTGGAGGGAATGTAACCTACTATACCGCGCTTGCCAGACGGGTTGGTACAGGGTTCGTTTCGAATTTGTCGCGGACGAATGTTCCTGCGCTCCCGTGACCACAGCAGAGCGCGACGAGAGGAACACCTTGGGGTTTTAGTGGGTGCGAGCCCCACGTAACCCCTCGGTTCTTTCCCCAAGACCGAGGGGTATGCGTCAGGCAAAAAAAAAAGGGTTCGTTTCGAATTTGCCTTTTCTCGCAGTGCTCTTATCTGCATAAGGTTACTTCCTTAGTCGCGTTTTACGAGACCCACGGGTTAAGATGGGGTAGTGACGTTATGTATTCTTAATCCGTCACTAAACGGATTACCTAATTTTTTATAAAAATCTTAAACCTACATTAACTGGCCTGGAATTCATTAAATTGAACATGAGAGGAGCTGTGTTTAGATAGTACTCAAAGTATAACTTTAGGACATTTGAATTACTGTTTATTTTTAAATGTCTATCGGTCTATGTGAACGGACACTTAGAGACCTGTGAGTTACATGATATTGTGCATTAATAATGTTGAAATTCTCTTAGTTGCTGTACGCCTAAATGAAGTGATACCAGCGTACGTTGTTATCCCTTTAGCTTTTGTTTTCGCATAGCGTTCGACAAGAATGGCATTCGTTCGTTTTTGTCAGTCGGCGCTCTGATATAGATAATTTCTTTATGACGTCTCTATTCTTATCTTCCAAAAGAATAAATTTCTCCATGACTCCGAGCGTCAAGGTTTTGTATTCGCAAGAGTTAATTTTAGTTCTGAGACTTCCAGGAGTCACAGAGATTTATGTGTGAGAGGGAAAATCCAGAAGCCGTCTAATTTATCTGTACATCCACAAAAATCCAAACCCAATTTGGCTTTATACTCAAGCCTGATGTAAAACACACCATTACGCTTTATTTCTGCAAAGGGGTAAGCAAAGTATTATCACATTATTTATCATTTATCACACCCACATTTCGTCAAATATTTCAAATCCCACGTAATAGGGGGCGAATCTATGACGATGTTATATAACAACTAGTCCAAACCAGGACTTGAATCAAGCGCTATGCTATGTTGTTTATAAATAGAAGTTCTTTATCATATAGTGTCATAGTCCGGTTGTTTACGGCGCAGAACATTGCACGAGGCAGACAGACGCAGACCTAGTGATAACGTTACAATTATCTATCGGTTATTGTCTTACGGATAGTATCCTTGAGGTAAAAATAACAAAAGAGAACTATCAGAATGTGGAATGATCTCCCTATCAAGGTTTTCTCAAAGGACTACATATATGGCATTCTTCAGAAAAGAGTGTATAGGTTTTTACTGTCGGCAATGCAAGAAATACCTCGTATATCTCTTGCAGATCAGATGTTTGGAAACCACATGAGTTTTCGTCTAGTTTTAAAAGTTTAATTTAGTGTTTTTTTAGAATTTGTTGACAATTCTACTACACAATAACGGTAATATTTTTGTCTATTGTCTTGAACAATGAAGTATTGTCAATAAGCAACTACTGGTTTCTAATAAGTTAGCAACCTAAAATACAACTGATATTCTAATATTTTATTATTAGAAGCTGTTAAATTCCGAGCTAGTTCTGCAATGTTTCAATACTCGATATTAATTCTCATCAATGGCACTTCAGACGGCTGTTATAATAACACTGCTTTGGTATTGTTGTGCTAAAATTCATACATACATATAGCTCACGCCTCTTTCCCAACAGAGAGGTAGGCAGAGACCATTTCCTTCCAGCTGCTACGATTCTGACATACATCTTTCGCTTCTTCGACATTAATCAATCTTTTCATACATTCTCGTTGTTTTAACTCAGTCTCTCCTTTCTTTAGAACGTCTCCGATTTGGTTATGGAACATACTTCTAGGTCTTCTCCTTCTAACGTTCCCCGGTGTGTTTGTACTGGTGAGTAATCTCCAGAAATCATTGAGGGAAGGTCACTTTGTTTGCAGTTAAGGGAGATACAATGTCCTGCACAGAGATAGGACAAAACGGTTTTTTCATAGTGAAGTTAATATCATCATCATCATCATATCAGCCCAACGACGTCCACTGCTAAACATAGGCCTCACCTAATTAAAGAAGAAGTTAATATATGTAAAGGGTAATAGACTGGCCCACCATGGGTCCGATATAGTTGGTGAAATGTGGCTGTCATACACCTCTGCCCACTTCTTCATGATGCTATATTATATTTGGTCAGCTGTCTATATCCCGAAGCGCAACTTCTTCGTACTTAAATAGTGCGCCGTTATCTCCCATTAGAAGAACAGACGCAAAAACAATGCAAATGCAATGTTAATTTATTTGCGGCACACGTGGGTGCGATGCGTAGTTCTAAACAAAAGTTCTTTGTTTAGTCCACATCACTGTTGTGGGTGACTTTGGTTCTTCTATACCGTTACTATTATGTTTGGACGCTCGATTTATAGAAGCCAGAACTCCTTGGGGAAATGGTGTGCTGTCCGTAGGGAGATTAGTTTTTGAGAGACATTTTTTTGTGACGAGGCTGTGGAGATTTATTATGTCTGAAATTATGAGTTACACAGTTACAGAAAACTGGGAAATAATCTTGCAACGTCATTGTATAATGAAATAAAATTAGTTGTATGCTTAATCAGAGTTCTAAAGTTTGAATTTTTAAACGCCAATACCAAGGTGATAAGCCTTGTCGCTCTACAAACGGACACAAATTACTCTCAGACCCACAACAACTATTTTAACCATAAAAATATTTATTCTTTGATAGAAAGAAAGTTACCGTAAGATCTGAAATCTGTATTTTACTATCTGACGCAATAAAGCAACGACATTTCCATTAATAACACCAGTCAGTAATGATTGCCACTGCAAACGGAATTAATATTCAAGTAATTCACTGTAATGACTGTCACCGTGGCCCAGTGGTTAAGGTGGTCGCCTCGCCACTACATCGCCGTGCTGGGTGACGTGGGTTCGATTCCCACACGAGACAAATATTTGTGTGATTCATAGATATTTGTTTCTAGTCTGGGTGTACTTTGTGTCCGTTAGTTCCATGTTTGTAAAGCTCCCCGCGACACAGGGCTTGTTCCCTAGTGCGGGCGTTGTCTTTTTAAATCAAAAAAAAAAAAAAAAAAAAATCAAATGAGTCAATTTTTGACTCATCGCATCCGGCAACATACGAGACTTCCACTCAATAATCCGGTGTTAGAACTTGTGAAAATTCACATTGATGTGAAACGTTCATATTCTAAATAAGACCGAGTTTGTAATTTTGTATAGCCTTGTTTTAAACAAGATATCTTCTATATCTTAAACTTAAAGGTACATGTTTCATGTATTAATTACGGTTGAATTAGTGTTTGTAGACTTGATGTACTAACTCTAGGTTGATGTTGTAAGTCTAAGACTTTGTGTCCATTAATTGTATGTTTTTAAAGTCTTCGTGAGACAGAGCGATGGTGGCCGAATGGATAAGTGACTGGCATACAAATCATGTGGTCAGAGTTCGATTCTGACCGGTTTTGCGTCGGCCTTTAACAAGTTATAATGTGTTTTCGGCTGTTGGCATGTATATACCTACTTATAATATTTTTTATCTATATAGACCAGTGTAATTTGTAAATACCGTAATATAAACCAACAAATCAACAAATAAATCTACCAGATCTCTCGATCAGATGCCCTTCAAATGTCCTACATTCGAAGAAACACCACATAATGGCGCCCAAACATGGGCCGCGCCATGTACTTATTTTAGCATATCTTTGTTTACAATTAGACAGGTCAAATACCTTGGAGGAATGACCACCTTGATATAAAAGTGTTACAATTCTGGCTACTTACAGACTTCCGACTAAGGTGAGTCATGTCTTGACAGAAGGGTAGGATCGGTGAGTAATGTGTTGATGACTTAGCATTCTGCTATGCTTAACAGACATATCTATTATAATAACACTATCTGTGTTCCGGAATTTCACAGTTGTGATGATTTTAATACAGGCTACGTGCAAATAGATTTTTGGAAGTCGATCGTGTAGTTTCTGTATAAAGTACTTTTAGCTTTGTATAAATATTTCAAATAATTATGTAAAAGAAAATTCAATACGACATAATAATACGAACACGTGTAGGATACTTTTATTTTCTTTTATATACTTGAAGGAATTCTGATTTTCCTGTAGGAGTACAGTAATTGGCTTTCAATCATGTATTCTAGAATTAGTATACCGAGTCGTCACTGTTTCACTTCGTCATCAAAAATTTTATAATACTAAAAACCCCGACTCGCCATTGTTATAAAATATATAAATTGTTAATTAAATATTCATGTCCCGAATCATCACTATTATTAAATTTCTAAATAAACGGTACAGTTTGCAAGAAAAGCTTATGTTATGTACTAGGTACGTTAAATAAAATAGTGATTTGATTTTAGTAAGTATTAAATTTGTAAGTAATCAGGTAATTAACACTCTACTTCAAGTGAAATACCTATACAAAAAATATATATCAAGTTACTGTTATCACGCTATCCAAACCAAATAGTTTGTTATTTCACATCATCGTCATCATCATTTCAACCCATTAACGTCCTACTGCTGGGGACGGGTCTCCTCCAAAGAATGTGGAGGGAATTTAGCCTACTATACCACGCTGCCAGACGGATTGGTATAGGATTTGTATTGAATTTTCCTTTTCTCACAGTGCTCTCGTCTGCTTAAAGTTCCTTACTACCTAGTTACCCTTAGTCACCTCTTACGACACCCATGGGTTGAAACAGTTGAAACATTATGTATTCTTAATCCGTCACTAAAAGAATTGTTATTTCTGCGTATTGCGAATGGTCTCAGGATGAAAAGGAAAGCTGACGAATTGTGTTACTCCAGGCAAAGTCTGTTGTATTATGTGTTAAAAGAAAAATTATGGAGTTTGCCACAGTTATATACAGTTTTCTTTTATACATAAATAACATTACTGTTACGTTCGTGAGTCATCAAAGGATCATGTCTGAGTGGGCGGAAGTGTATTATCGGATGCTTTGGTATATTTCACATGTCTCTTACCTTTTGTATGCTAAAATTACCGATGAGTGGTATACAATTATTTACGAATAACTTTTAATCCATTAAGGGCAAATTTGCAAGGATATAGAGCTTGATCTCGAATTTTGGTGTTTAGTTTTCGTTTTTTTAATGGTAGTCTTTTATTAAGAATACAAACCCACATTTACAATCTAGTTACATCTTACAAAGTACTAACAACAAACATTAACAGTTACAAAATAAAACCGTAAACCAAAAACCGGTAAACCAATAAACATCTATAAATAATTGAGCGAATATCGATCGTTGCACATCACTAGTTAGTGCACGAAATGTCATGTCCCTCTGGTTGGACCAATGACCTCTTATTTTAGTTTTTTCACCTCAACATGTTGCCGATTTCTCTCGACCTGCTTTTAATTCAGGATCTTGTGCGAATGACAGGTTTATGAAAGGGGGAGAGAACTTATCTGCATAAAGTAATCATTTGGTCAAAAAATAACATATTCATAACATTAAATGATGATTATAGGATGGAGGGATATTTGAATTTAACTGTGTGATTTAAAATTGATTTAGAATGTTTGTAAAAAATCACCTGCGAAATGCTGTAAAATTGTAGATTTAATTCATTATATAATTTGCATGGGGCTTCACTTCCGTGGATCTTTGTAGCCTTTACTCAGCTCCTATTGGCCGTAGCGTGATGTTATATAGCATATAGCCTTACTACCGAGATGAAGAGTGAGAGCCTCTTTTTGGCTAGAATTTGTTTTTATTGCCTGAAGTGGCAGACGAGCAGGCGGCTTATCTGATAGTAAGTAGTTACCGCCGCTGCGTTGGCAATGTTAGGGGCACAACCAAGCCCTGCCTACCTTGAGAAGATAGCTTTAGGATAGTAAATAACAATTTAAGTGACACAAAATGTTAGAGGCATAGAAAAGAGTTAGGAGAGCCCTCTGTCCAGCGGTGGACTGCAATAGGCTGAGATGATGATGATGATGATGATGATGGTGATGATGATGATGATAATGATAATGATGATAGGTAAGTGCGGATCGATGGCGTCAGATGTAGCCCAACCCTAAAGCTGCGGTTCCACTGAGGCGGAGCGGAGCAGAGCGGAGATGAGCTGTGCCGCGATTCACCAATCACATGGTTTGAAATCCACATCTCTTCTCTACTCCGCTTTAAAGGAAATAGCATTGGCAGAGAGGAGCGGAATTGTTTAAAATATCGGGAAAACAGGCTAGATTAAACTAGCGCCGAGAGAGGAGCGACGCGGACCGGAGAGCGGCGGGGCGGGGCAGTGCGGAGCGGGGCGACTCACTCACGCGCATATATATTCAAGATACAAAAAAACTGCTTTATTTTTTTTTGCCGACAACATGACGTGTTATCTGACCGAGAGAACGCGTGTCACTAGGCACTCACGCACCAGGAGATGCGAATAGGTAAAGCTTCTCTCTACCCAGCTCCGCTCCGCTCCATCCAGCTCCACCCCGCTCCGCTGCAGTGGAAACACCTACCTCTTTTCACAGCTCAGCCCCGCTCCGCACCGGTCCACTCCGCCTCAGTGGTACCGCAGCCTTAGCGGAATAACTTAGGTGCTCAAACCATAGACCGTGCTAAAAAAAATGGTGTCGATAGAAGACCCCTGCAGTTTAGTTGAGATATTATTATGTACATAGTCAAGTAGTTTTTATCTTAGATAAATATACGTCATAGTCATAAAAATCTTAATGTGTCCACGAAAGGATGTGACGTCATAGCTACACGTAATATACGAGGGCTCTTATCACTGACTAGCATTCGCGCAAGGCTTCGCTCGTGTGGAACTTTCTTTGGCCGTTAGTCAGCTCCAATTAGTAGTAAGTAGCGTGAGGTTGTCTAGCCTATCATCATCACAACCCATAAACGGCCCGCTGCTGGGCACAGGTCTCCAAAAATGTAAAGGGAAAATAATAGCCTGCTATACCACGCTGGCCAGACGGTTTTCCTTTTCTCGCAGTGCTCTTGTGTGAATAAAGTTACTCCATTAGTCGCCTTTTACGACACCCACGGGTTGAGATGGGGTAGTGACATTATGTATTCTTAATCTGTCACTACACGGATTTTTAAATTCGATTCAGTAGTTCCTGATATTAGCCCGTTCAACCAAACAAACAAACCAAATCTTCAGCTTTATAATATTAGTATTGATAACGCGATGGTCTTCCGTAATATTCTTTTACCCCATACTTCTTTGATCAAATCCAGACACTAATTTACCTGATCGTAGAACACGTCTGCTGCCTATGATGTTTTCGGTTCGATTTCCACCGTGAGTTTAGTGGCATTTGAACCCCCTCTTGCACAACTACAGAGGCAAACTGGTTAAAACCGGCTTATAATAGTTCCCTTCAGCGAACCCCCTACATTTCACGCACCACGATTTTATAACGAAAACTGCTACACGTTTCTGCGCGCCTAGTACTTACGAACCTTTTGTTACTGAAATAACGCGTTTTGGCGTACGCGCATAAAAAATATGATGCCAATGGTCGCCAAGGCGTCTGGCAAAAAGTGCGCACTTGCGTCATAGCTTTTCAATAACTAATTTTTATTCTTTGTGATGTCTGTACTGAAATGTGAGAGATTATTTATTTTGTATAGTCTGAATTTCTGAGCAGTAATGACGTCACAAGGGGGCTTTCATCTGCAACCCATTAAGTCCCACTGCTGGGCCCGGGTCTGCTCTCCTCTAACTAGAGATCTGTGTGGGTTTAGGCCATAATCCACTCACGCTGGCCTAGTGCGGGTTGGTGGATCCAGACATACTCATAGAATTACTTCTAGGGTATGTGTATTTTCTCACGATGTTTTCTTTCACCGTTAGCAGATGGTAAGTCACTTGACTAGTACATATAAATTCCACAAAGTGAAATCCACATTGGTACTGCCGGTCGGGATCGAACTCGGACCGCGTGATTTGCACGCCGCGCCGGTCCCTTATCCATTCAGCCACCATCGCTTTGACAGTCAAGAACAGTTTTAATGGGAAAATTAAAATTTTTAACTTTTTTAATACCACGATAGTGGCAATTAATCTTACAGCCTGAAGGTAAGCGGTTACCGTAGCCTATGGACACGAAGAGCATTATAGGTAGACCCTTTGAACCCCCCCCCCCCCCCCCCAATGAGCTCTGTACCCCACTACTCACAGCATGAACAACACAATGTTACTATGGCTGCTGTCTTCTATAGGATGGAGGTATTTTCTTAGTCGAAATCATTGACTTTTACAAAATCCAAGACGCTCAAAATAGAGTCCAAAAACAGGTCCATTGTCACACAATTGTATGAACGTTAAAAAAGTCTTATTACTTTATATGTAATGTTTTTAAACGCAATTCTAACGTGTATTAAATAATTATGATTGATTTTACAAAAACTATTTTCTAAAAATGTAATTATAATTTGACAGTTTTGAGCGTGACTTTAGTACGTGATTGTGCATCTAGGGGGAGCCACCGGACTTTTGTATATCAATAGTCGGGATAGAGATTTTAATGAGAAATACCACTTTGAATACCTTACAGATATTTATGAATTCTTTCCACAAATATTTATTTGTAAACAATGAATACGAATGCAATGGTAAGTATAATTATTGTTTATTAAAACTATTCCTGTTATGATTTGAAAAAATTATAAATAACTATCCGACGCGATTGTGAATCTAAAACATCCAACCACTAAAACACACTAAATAACATTAATAACGGTCCAGCCGTTTAGGAGTTTATCCATTCATAGGAACAGTAATAGGGTCGTAGTGTTCAACATATATATGTACATATAGATCACGCCTCTTTCCCAACAGAGGGGTAGACAGAGAATATTTCCTTCCACTTGCTACGATATAGGTGCCCGTGAATAAAGCGAGCGACGCCGCGGGTTTATATATATTTTATTCATTTCCTAAACTTAGTAACCAATTATTATTTCGTAGGCGATTTACACCGAACCAAATTAGTTCTATGCAAAAAACCACCAAAACACGCCGAATAACATGCTTTGCTATTATAAACCTTCCTACTTTATAAATAGATTGTACTTTTCTATTAAAACACGCAATTTACTTACGACGTTTCAACGTAATTTTGCCAGAGGATTTTCAACTTGGTTTCAAAGAGTTAAAGTTGATATTTGTTTGGAGAGGTGTAGTGATGTTTTTTTGGCTTCTTTTGGCCTACAACCTTGAACTTCGTTAAGGACAAATAGGTGATTGACGCTTGCGCTAAATTAGAATCGGCTTGTTGTCAGTCATTTTTTGGACTAGCCTCGGCACGCGTATTTCTTCACACGTGAGCGCGTCTTTTTATAAGATTAGGTGCCAAAAATTACTTGAAGCGGTCTGTATCAGGTTGTGGAATGAACTCCATAATGAGGTTTTCTCAAAGGCCTACAGTATCGGGTACTTATTTCAAAATAGGAGTTACCTCCTCATATTCCTTGGTTTGCCAACTCTACCCTTAGTAGAAAATATATTGTGACAGCTAATAGACTTCGTACTGGACATGCTCCACTCAACGGGTTCCGATTTCTCATGAGGAGAAGTAATAGCTCGAATTGTATAGAGTGCGGTACTCATGATGATGTTCATCATCTGTTGGTGGAGTGTGTCAGGACCCAGGAGTTACGTAATATATTGTTTGGAATGTTGAGCATATGTGGGATGGATGTTGGTGCCTTAATGTGTATTTTAGGTACCTAGGCCTCTTTCTGATGCGGCCATTATAATGTATAAGATAGTGTATAAGGTAATTCATAATATAGTTATGTAGTTTTAGAAAGGCTATGCTATGTAGTCAGTAATTTAGGGTACGATGGAGTTGGCATGGCTTAAAAGCTAAAAACTCCTAAACAATAAAGATTAAAAAAAAAAAAAAAAAAAAAAAAAAGGAGTGAATAGGTTTCTTAAGAGGCGGCGAAGCGCTCGTTATGCCACTGTTTCAGGCGTCCATATAGGCTACGGTAATCCCTTACCATCACGCGAGCCGTACCACTGTTTGACACCGACACTTGATAATGTTAATGATTTTGTTAATAGTGATTTCTAGAAGTCAATATCATAATAGTAAATCTTTCAAAACATTGCATCGGTGGGGTTCGATCCCGGCATCGGGTAAAATGTTAGGTTTTGGGAAATGTGAAAACCGAGCCAAATGCCATGAAGGCAGAAAGGACCCCACAGATTTATCTGTTGTTATGTGTAGTCGCCCTTTAGGCTCGCTTCCTATTAAATGGGACCTACCTAACACCCCCCACATCCTACCTAAGCTGTCGAAATGTATGCACAACTCCACTAACCTTGCTGTATTTTTTTAATTATTATTTTTGAATTAGATGCCATAGAGATTTCTTTGCCACGTCTACCAGTTACAACTGATCTATTTTAGTGCCCACACATACACTTAGAATTACTTCTACTAGTATGTGAGTTTCCTCACGATGTTTTCGTTCACCGTCAGCAGATGGTAAGTCACTTGACATATAAATTCCACAAAGTGAAATCCACATTGGTACTGCCGGTCGGAATCGAACTCGGACCGCGTGATTTGCACGCTGGTCACTTCCATATGGCCACCATCGCTGTTCGCTTCTTCGCTTGGCTATAATAAAACACGTTGGTATATTGGTAGTTCGCTGATCGGAGGGTGTTGACCGGGTCCCGCAATGGCCTTGTAACGGCTGTTGCACTCTAGCCTTGTTTTTGTCCTGTAGCTGGCCAGCGTATATTCACGCATGCCTTCCTTGGGCGTAGGCAGGTGCGAAATATAGATGTTTTGTTGATCTATTATTTACTACTGAACAGAACCTGTTCACTCTGAGATAATCTGTAGTCCTTTGGGAAAACCTCGTTAGGAACTTGTTTCTACATCTTGAGAGATTCAGTTGAGGGTTTCCAAAACTGCGTCGCGACGCCCAGGGGTGTCGCAGAATTGTCCGAGGGGGTCGCATCGGCACGCGATGCGACCCCCGAAACAGGCAGTTACCGTAATAAGGAATCAGTTTAGGTCAAAAATAAAGAAATGAAATTGGAGCACCGTTTTAAAAAGTTATGCTCTGAAAAACAAGCACATCTTTTACCTCTAGGGAGGGGGGGGGATCACAGTACAAATAAGTTTAGGAAGCTCTGTGCTACTACTACTGTGCCTATCGCTGTTTGGCAATCACTCACAGAATTACTGATTTTGTGGTCACAACGTGTTGATATCTGTCAGTCTTCTGTAATGTGGAGCTACTTCCACAATGGAGCTGCTCAATTTGAGCACTACTCAGTCTAGTCTCTATTTATTTACAAGTAAATAAGGAAATCTGTATATTCTCACACATATAAGTGACTTATGTAAGGATGATTACATAAACATTACCGTGGTTTCGTAATACTCATAATTATGTAAAATGTACGTAAGCATGTTTTTGTTGGATGTTTTCTAAATATAAATTGATAGTCTCGTCGGTTAAGTGGTCGTATTTGCGACTGCTGAGAAGTGGATCCCGCCGCTCATGGACGTTAGCAATATTAGGGGTACAGCCATGCCGCTGCCTACCTTAGGCGGTTAACAAACGGCACCCCGATCCGCCGCGGTTGGCGGTGAAGCGGATCTCATGACACATTGACTTCTACTAAATCCGCTGAAACCTAAACCACGTACACCGCCCAACTGCGCGGTCGAGCGGTGTTCTTATGGTGCCTTACTGCACCGTCAACCGCGGCGGTGCGCGGTGCCCGTGTGTTATTCGCCTAAATAGGATAGCTCTCTTTAAACCTCGTTTGACATAGCGTTCAGGAAACGCCGCTGCACGAAGGTCTTACGGATAACTTTCATCGGGGAGACTTAGGGTTACTCTGTGTGGTCTATCGATTGTTCCACGGGGAGTGCACGATGAATTCATTGATTTGAAGCCATCGTTGCCTTTTATCATCGCACCTCTCGACGCCACTGTAGGCTTCAGCCACACTACCTGAACCCGAAATTAACACTATAAAGTTTTTGTTTTCAATTCGCATTAATATAAAAGGTTTTGTTTTCGAAATTTACTTATTATGCCTAGGTATATTTTTCATTCCTACGTCTTATGTTGATAGCTTTTGGGTGTATTAATATAATTTAAAGGTCAAAAACCTTATATGTTCTTCATTAAAATTCTACAAGAGGTTAGGCTAGGTCAGGTTTTTAACGATATTATACCCTCGGAATGTATTATAATATAATATAATATTCTACCCCATTCACACAGCGCCATCTAGTCCCAAAGTAAGCAATTATATTTGCTTGTGTTATGGGTACTAAACAACTGATATACTACTTAAATATATATATTTCTTGTAAATACATACATATTATAGATAAATTACACCCAGACACAGAACAAACCTTTATGCTCATAACACAAAGATTTGTCCTGGGTGGGGATCGAACCCACGACCTCCGGCTTAGCAGTCAGGGTCACTAACCACTAGACCAACAGGCCAGTCGGCCATATTGTAACTTAAACGCGTGTGTCAAGAGACTCGATGACTAGTTTTAAGTTGTATGTTTACCCATTTCTGCTCTGCTCCTATGCGTCACAGTATGATGAAGCCTTCCTCTAGATTGCAAAGTCTACATCTCAGACTTATGTTACCCTGGTACTTCAAATCTCTAGCTGCTGTGTTACAGCAACGTTAGCCGTGTCGGTTTTCCCTGCCTTAATAAACAGGCTATTACTGCTAAGTCTACTATTTCAAAGTTCTGTTGGCCTAGTACTTATTTCATGTCAAAAACTATCTATTTCACCAGCGCAACGTTAGCAGTATCTGTTCCACTCCTAAATGTCGCGATGTGATATTTTCAGGCTAAAGTCTTTTTTATAAACAGACTTTTACTGTCAAGTCTAACATCTCAAAGTTATGTTGCCCTAGTATTTCATGTCGCATACTGGCGGTCTTTCAAAAAACCCCGTTCAAACAAACTCATTATCTAACTTGGTACTACTAAGTTGTGTCTTGTATAGATTATAATATATAGTATACTTTCATTCTGCCTCTCCTCTGCTCTCCTAGTATCTCATGTAAAAATAATAATTTTTAATAATTTAAATGTACCTTTACATTACATACATACCACATGAGTTGGCAATAACGTACCTATTTACATACGAAATCGTCTTAAAATTCACACGCACCTGTCCTTTGAAGCTCTCATACCGCTCATCAAAATAATAAAGATTTCAGCGACCCGTCTCAAAATTTTACCTCACACAAAGTTCAATATCCAATCCAAAATGAGACCTAATCGAAGGTTTTTGACCTGAAGATTGAATTGGAAAACTTTTTCCAAAGTGCATAGACCTGTTGTCTATGAAATTGCACCCCTCCCTCCACTCCATAGTCTAGACGGGCCCTCATATGCAACAGTGTTTAGTTTGTATTTAGAATTCGCACGATGCGGACGTAAAAAGGTTTTTTAGAGTATACGCGTGTTCTGTGATAGAATTTGATTGTGATTTAGTTTAAATCTGTGATAGTAGTATTAAAATGTTTTGCCTGTTTAGTACTAGTAAGTAATTTATTCCAATATAAATATGAAATCCATCATTTATTTGGGATGTGATGAAAAAGAAATATGTGGAAAAGAATTTTTTCAAATTCGTGATTAATTAAAACACGTCAAGAGCCGCAAAATTTGTAAACAGGCTCTTATTTGGACGGCTCTGATCTAAATTTATAAATATAGAAATCGCGCAGGGCTTCGCTCCCGTCGTTCTTTATTCGGACTCTGCTCAGCTCCTATTGACCGTAGCGTGGTGTTATATAGCCTATGTTTCTAATCTAAAGGATAATGCAGCTTTCTAACGGCAAAAGAATTTTTAAAATCGGTCCAGTCGTTTTTAATTTTATTCGTTTTTCTCTTCATAATATTAGTGTAAATGTACATTTTGGCCAGATGGTAAAAAATCGGCATTGTTTTTTTACCCGACCCGACTGTTTAAAACATAGTTGTTATTTAAAGACGGACTGTGAGAATCGTCGACGATCCCATACTCACAAGCAGTATCAGGCCATTAAGTGTGAAGAGACTTTCCCTCTGTGTGTTCTGCCGATTGTATTGTGTTCCGAAAATTTGTTTGAGATGATGCCTACCCCTCGGCAAGGGAGTTCATTCTCACACCTTCGAACTTAAATGCTCTCGCACCGTGCAGATTCGAAGGAATTTCCTCCCGAAAACTGAAGAAATTAACTCCCTAACAATGCATTCTCAAGTTTTTTTAATTTTAAAAGTGGTAACCGCCGCCCATGGACTTCGGAAGTGTTTAAGAGACACTGAAGCCACTGCTACCCTGATAATGAGAAAACACAGCTTAGTGTAAGTTGAAATCAAATAAAATCTCGTTTTGTAACCTTGATAAATAAACGAGATTTCATTTCACCACTAAGCTTGTAGACTAAGAAGAATAGAAAAGAATATTTTATTTGCTTATAAACATGGTTGCATGTGAAGATCTTAAACTAGGTTATTTTCTACATGTTTAGCCATCATGCATCATCATCATGGCTAAAAGACCACAGTGTGGGGTAAAAAAGACCTGTATAGGTTTTTGAAGGATTGGTATCGTGCTTGTGATGCCCCTGGTGTTACCGCTTACAGGTTTGCCAACGTCGTGATATAAAAAAGAAAGAAAACATCTCTCTTCTCAAATTGCCTCCACTTTGGTAGAAATTCAGTTCAAAATTAGGGGCTACGAGCCCATTCGACCCTAAAAATTTGCCTATATTAAAAGTTGTAGATTCGATCCCTGTTAGAGAGTCCACCACACCTATTTAAGGTACGAATTCAGAAAAAAATAAATTTATATTGTTTTTTGGAACCCCGTATGGGCTACATCATGGTTTCGTTCTTTGTCTTTTGTTATAAGTAACCCTAAAAAGAATAAAATTAGATTTAAATCTGCTTATCGCTTTATCAGAACGTAGTTAACTTAACAGAAAAACCCAATTGTTATAATTTTTTTGTTTATGCTAACTCGATTTTATTAACATGATTATGAAACGCTATTTTTTCATCATCATCAGCAACCCATTAAGTCCCACTGCTGGGCTTGGGTCTCCTCTCCTCTAACTAGAGAGTTGAGAGGGTTTAGGCCATAATCCACTCACGCTGGCCTAGTGCGGGTTGGTGGATCAGACATACTCATAGAATTTCTTCTGGGGTTTCCTCACGATGTTTTCCTTCACCGTTAGAAGATGGTGAATCAATTGACTAGTACATATAAATCCCACAAAGTGAAATCCACATTGGTTCTGCTCGTCGGAATCGAACTCGGACCGCGTGATTTGCAAGCCGGTCACTTATCCATTCAGCCACCATCGCTTTTATTAGTGTAAAAACTATTTAAAAAAAATATATTTTCGTATATTAAATTAATATTCCTTTACCTAAAGTATATAAGTATGTATAATATAGTTTATAAACAAACTTACCTAAATTAAATTATAATTGTCGGTTGCATCATAGTACATTTAGGTGTTCTACACGGTTACAAACTTGCGTTCCAACAGAGTGACCTTGGTGGGAGCTTGGTTGCTATCCGCGTAGTTTGTATGAAATTTGGTTTACAACAGCCGGCTACACGGTTGGAATCCACCAAGGGCGCCTCTGTTGAAGGCAAATTTATAACCGTGTAGCATAGCTTTAACCGGCCACATTTCCACACGAATTACAATGAGAATAACAAATTATTTATTATTATGTATTCCTAAACAGTTTCGTATTATTAAAACATTAATAACATATTGTTTAAAAACGACCTTGTTTGTTCGGTAAACTATTTTGACCTTTAATATACAGCTGCTTATACATAATTGTAAAATATATTACAATTATTATATATTTACTTTTATATTAGCAGTTGACAAGGAAAAGCCTGCTGCTTTAGCAAAGGCCCACGGCTGTTGCCCGTGGCGCTTTGTTTGGCTACTACTCAGCTCCGTTTGGTCATAGCGTGATGTTATATAAAGTATACGGGACAATCCCACCCTCATGCCCACCACTGCAACTCTACTGAGCCAGGATGAACAGCGATGACCTTTGCTAAAACCGAGTTTTGAAAGTCGGGTGTCCCAGGAAATGCCTAACCTGCTGTCTTGCAACCAGCAATGAAATTAATCAGAAGTTCCACATAATTAGTTCTTTAGTTGACAATGGGGCTTGGGGCTGGCTTAGGCTCCGCTCGCCCCGTGGATCATGCCCCCGATTACTTTAATGTTGAACTCGCCCCCTTGAATATTAGATACCCCAAATCGACCCCGATTGCTAGTAAGTTAAAAGTACTGTCAGCAATGAAGTGTTTTAAATATTTTTATTAAAACTTCAGTAGAATATTCTAGGGATTTGATGGTGAAGATTGAAATAAAAGTACACATGGAGTTAAAAGTGTATAATGGAAGATAATCACATACAAAATCTTTACAATAGGACTGACAATGGTTATCTATACTAGAATATTATAAAGCTGAAGAGTTTATATGAACACTCTTATCTCAGAAACATCTAGTCCTATCTTGACAAAACTTAATAAAAAATAGCCTGTTTAAGGAAGCTTTTAGTCTAAAACATCATGCCGCGCCACATAGGAGTGGAGCAGGGGTAACTACAGTTAGCTGACAGGTGTTCGTAAGATCCCTTTGTCGTCTGAACGTTGACCTAGGTCTGGCTAAAACCCGTCTAGACCCCGTCTAGACGCCACCCCAGACCTCCCCATTCCAGTCAGGAATTCAATTTAGTGCAATTTTCCAATCTCTTGGTGTACCTACGTGGGAAAATTATTGTTATATCTCTGGTTATGTGTTTTCGCTTGCACAACTAAACACTTGGAATGCAAGGAATTGTTTATTATTCGTGCGAGGCTGTAAAGGGGGTTTCAGTAAAAACCAGGAAGTATCTATGACGAAAGAGCCCCTCCTCTTTCGTCATAGATACTTCCTCATCTAGGTTTTAGTAAAATATCACGTATATATGTATTTTTGTGTCAAGCCGAAAAGATATTTGGCTAATTTGTCAATTTTATTATTTTGTCCAAAATAACTCATGATTTTTAGTAGATAGAGAAAAGTCTAAAGTCTAAAACGTCGCATCGTTTAAAAAAGGCTTTTTGCAGCGGTAACCGACATCCGCGGGCGACCACTAGTGAAATATATACACACGTGTACACTTTAATAGTTTTAAAGTCACTTGTGGTTGACACAGATATTATATCATTGTCCACGCCTACGTTTCTAGCTCGCCCTTGATGCTCGCTTCAAGGTTGGACTTTGTACTGGGACTAACATTACTGTGGTTCTATTGAACTTTCAACAAGTATTTGTAATTGGAACTCCTAGCGATTATGGGTGCCTGGTACCTGGGACTTTCCGCGAGGATTTCCTGGTACTTCAAATTTGAACTTTTTAGCTATAAAAAACGTGAACTGCGCACATCGTTATATAATGAAATTTTATAATGAAATTAACATAATTTAAAAAATAAAGAAAATACTATGTACATAATATTTTAATAAGTATCATTTATTAGCATAGTACACCTTTTTTAACAGTTGGATAAAACTTAAAAATTTCCTTGTCTACACCAACTAGATTTTTATTGACTTTTTATTTTTAACATTTATTTTCAAGGTAATAATCATCTTAAATCATTAACCTTCATTAATTCTAAGTACCAGGATAAAATAAATATAAAAGAGTTTTTGACACGTTTTCTAATAAATAATTTTATTTTGTTTCAGGTGAGTGCACGAATCTTTTTGATACGGCCGAAGATGAAGTATTGGATACAGTGAGTAGAACTCCTCATTATTACTGATACCCTAGTACTTTCAATACAATGTACAGGTGAGATGAGGTTTCCAGTAATCCAATTTGATCATTCCAGGATAACTGGAATCCATTCTAGTGGCCAGTTTAGGTTACTTAATTTAATTTTGCATTCTAGACTCTAGTGTTGGAATGGGACTTTACCGAAATTATGTAAACGGGTATTTCGAAGTTAGAGCTGCACCTCAAAAAAAAAAAAATTAAATGTCCCACTGCTGGGCTCTCTGGGTCTCCTCCAAACATTTTGGTTTTACTTTTGCTCTTGTCTGCTTAAGGTTACTCTTGTTGCTTACTCCCTTAGTCGCCTTGTACGACTCACACTGGTTGAAATGGGGTAGTGACATTATGTATTCTTAATCCGTCACTACACGGACTTGCTACTTATTAATAAAAAAAATGATGTTGATAGCGGTTTGGTTTTGATAGTGTAGGTGTATCTTTTGTTTAATCACAATCATCACATCACAATCAGTGATAATATTATGATTAAAATCACAATTTATATTGTAAAATTGTATTTATATAAAAGGGATTGTCGAGCCGATTCTCAGCCAGTTTCACTATGACATAGGATCTGACATAACATCCCCAACTCCTTTGGGGAAAAAGGCGTGACACTTAGAGATAACTTATAAACAGTAAAAAGCCTTACAAAAATCGACACATTTTTCGTATTTTACGGTAACCATACAGGATTATAACTTCAATTATCGCGAGTGTGGTCTACACACATAAATAAATTAATTGGCAACATTAAGTATCGTTTCACAATAACCTCTTTACGCCTTTCGCAGCTAACAAGGTCAGTAGAAGTGTACGGCGAGTGAAAGTGTTGGTTGGCAAGTTTGGTTTGCCAGTTTATTTAAAAAAAGAACAAGTTTTTTTTAAAAGAGATGCATAGATGCTAAAAGGTGTGGTTCTGGTCCAATTTATTTATTTATTTAAAACTTCATACACTAAAACAATGTATAGGCGGACTTAATGCCTAAGGCATTATCTGCCAGTCTACCTTTGGGTGATGCAGAGATATGTCAAAGTAGGTGCATGTAGAAATAGTAGGCAGTTATGAATTTTGTAGAATCGAATTATGAGATGTAATAATTTTATTTTAATTTCAAGAGCGTTAATGCTTAGCGAGTTGATATCGTTATATCGTTATACGTTGTTATATCGCATCGTTTATAATTTTGTGTTTTGTGACACAGGAAGGTAATGATTTTTGCGCGTGTCTGTCACATACTCATATACAATACAACTGCCTCGGTGGCGCAGCGGGAAGTGTATACGACTGCTGTGCAAGAGGTCCCGGGTTCGATTCCCGGGTCGGGTGAAAATGGTATTGGACTTTTCTATCATGAAATTCCAGTATTAAGATTTTCCCGGAGTTTGGTAAACAAATGTTCTCGGTGATGACAATAGGCTCGCCCCCTATTTCATGGGACCAAACATAGCTGGCGAAATGTGGGTGTGAAACACCTCTGCCTACCCCTTTGGGAAAAAAGGCGTGATGCTATGTTATGTTATATGTCTGTCACATGTCATCAATATATATGTCTCTACTATTATAAATGTATCTATACTTCTGGGCTCTTGTTTCTTATTTTTCAGTTTTTTAAAAGGCATTAAAAATAGTGGCCTGAGTTTCTTGTTTTTCTTTTCTTCTCAAGGTTTAACTTTGTTAGCAATTTCGCCTTAGGAAATTTGCTGATAGCTTTTTAGCTTTGTATGACGTTCATAAGTATCATGGATGTGATCTATATGAAGAAACTAACTTCTGCCCGTGGCACCGCGCGCTCTGCGGCTATGTCGGTAAATAAAAAAAATAAATAAAAAAGCCTATATTTTCCAAATTCCTTAATACGTACTTTACATTGCAATGTTGCTAGTAATTGGTTGTAAGTTAATATTTACCTTATTATCTAGCTGTTAGTATTGGTTAGTGAATGAATCCTACGGAATATGGACCCCTCCTCGGGTGAAGGTCTCCTCCAGTTTCCTCCATGCGTCTCTATCTTTTGCTATAGTCTGCCATTCCTTCCCTGTTGTTCGGCCTGCCAACTTTTCTTGTGCCTGATGGTCCTTTCCAACTTGTAGTTCTTATTGTCCAACTGTCGTCTGTATACTGTATAGCGTGCAACATGGCCGGCCATTTTGACTTTAAAGCGCGGGCCACATTGCTAGCTGACGGACGGAGCGAGCGGAGCGAACGACATCGTTTCACCTCTTTTCATACTTGGGTTCACACCGTCAACTAACGAGCTAAGCGACGTCAGCGATGCGAGCGACGTGAGCGAAGCCAACGAAAGTTCAGCGAAGCTCCTCGTTCACCTCGTTTCGCTAGCTTCGTTAGCTTCGCTAGCCCGCCCGCTTCGCTAGCTTAGCTCGCCCGTCCTCCACGTTTCGAGTATTCGGGGACTAGTCGACGCTTGTCTTTCGAATGGCAGTGTAGTATTTACGCCCCCCCCCGCCCGTTCCGCCCGCTCCGTCCGCTCCGTCCGCTCCGTCCGCTTCGTTCGCTGCGCCCCCTCAGCCAGCCAGTTTATTTCGCGTAGTTTCCTTCGTTCGCTTCGCCCGTCCGCTCCGTCCGTCAGCTGGCAATGTGGCCCGCGCTTAAGCTTGTATTAGCGCATGCCTGTCGTTAAATAATAGCATAATATGTGGTGTTTTATTAAATCTATTAATGTGCCAATAATCATACATATCCTTACAACATCCGTAACAAACATTTGACTGGCCTGTTGGTCTAGTGGTTAGTGACCCTGACTGCTAAACCGGAGGTCGTGGGTTCGATCCCCACCCAGGACAAATCTTTGTGTGATGAGCATAAAGGTTTGTTCTGTGTCTGGGTGTAATTTATCTATAATATGTATGTATTTACAAAAAAAAAAATTATGTAAGTAGTATATCAGTTGTTTAGTACCCATAACACAAGCAAATGTAATTGCTTAATTAGGAACTAGATGGCGCTGTGTAAATGTGGTAGAATATTATTATTATTATTAAACATCCACCCTTATTAGTAAGATATTAGTAAGATTACTAAGATATCTAATGTGATTTGAGAAATAGTATTCTACAATTGTATGGTGCTACGCCCTATGGTTAGTGCGCAGAACGGGATGAGCAGTTATTAATTGACCGTTAGTGAGTCACACGCTTGGGTACCAGGCGGCCATAACTGTGAAGAAGTTACGTCATCACTACAACTTTTGTATTAGTGATGTGTTTTGTTATTGTTTTGTATTTCGGTTACGGTTTTGGTCTATGAAATAGGTATCGATTGGTTTGGTGACTGTTGTTATGTCATTCAAAGAAATAACATCATTGGGAAAACGATGTTGCTGGTTTGGTGGTTTATTTTTATTGTTTTGTATTTACCCATATTCAACAAAATATTTACAACGCGACTTTAAATAAAATAAACCAAAAGTAAAAATGAAACAATAAATATATTCAAACATAGGATTATCCTATTAATAAAATTATTTTCATATAGCTCTGACTCATTAACTGATTAATTTATTTATTTATGTCCCTATTTATTACCTTTTATTTAATATTTAAAAAAAGATAAAACGGGCAAATGTTAAAAAAAAATTCAACAAAAATAAATCTTAGTCAGAGAAAAATAAATAGGTACACGCGATATCCCGCTATAACCCTCCCTCCTTGTAATTTTTTCATGATTTTTCTGATCCCTTCCATATCCTTAAGTTTCGGTTAATTTATGACACTCGTGGTTAACCGGATCTTAATCTTACCACTTGGTTGTCACTGTGTTACTATTCGAATAATCATTTATTTATTTGCTTGTAAAATATTTAAGTTATTTTTTGCGAATAACAGCAAAAAACCACTTATCAAAAAATTTAATCTAAGAATATATAGATTTTATTTAAATAATATACCGGTTTTTAGTTTTACACGTGCCATTGTCTAATATCACGATTGTAGTGTTAGTAAAGTTGAACCAGTTTAGATACAGCCTACACAGTCAATTGAATTAAATTATATTTGCTCACTAATATCGCTCAATGTTAAATTGTCAGTTTTTTTATTTTATAAAGCTGTATCTTTTATATTGAATTACCTATCAATCGTTACTGCTAGATTGCCCAAAGGCCTACCTTTTAACCCTTGGCTAGCCTGGTGGTATTAAGTTAAACCGTATCCCTGGCCGGCTCTGCCTGGTCGGTATAACTCGGGTCTGACAGACCCGGGTTATTAACCCTCTACAAGCATAATAGCCGGTATATAATTATATGAACGACGAATGGTGGATCATTGTTTAGGTGTTTTTAAGTATTACTAGATGTTGCGCGAGGCTGCGCTCCCGTCGCTCTTTGTTTGGCTACTACTCAGCTCCTTTTAGTCGTAGCGTAATGTTATATAGCCTTTCTCGATAAATAGGCTAGCCCATACATAAAGAATTATTCAAATCTGATTACTAGTTCCCGAGATCCTAGCGTTCAACGAAACGAACAAACTCTTTAGCTTATAAGATTAAATTTTTTTTTTTTGTTCTTTATAAGAAGTAAGAATAAAATCCACGGGTTGTATGGCCACATGCGGGCCACGGGCCGCGTGTGGCCCACAATTAGACTTTGAACAAATCTAATACTTCATTAATCGAAATATTATGTATGTGTTAGATTCGTGATCGGCCAAACATAATCTGTGCCAAGGTTTGTTGCGTCAATATCTTGATCGGCTAGTGATGTCATCATGTGTTTAGAATCGATTTTAATGTGCGAGTACTTAGTCGAGTGTGCTTTGTTTGTATTTGATTGTATAATAATGTGACGTTAGTGATAAGTTGTGAGCAGCGAGACGAAACTGAATGACGTAGTAGGTCATATACGCGTGCTCAACTTTAAATCCAACATGCTAATGTCATCTCGGTAGTATCACTATAGGCTACTTTCTATCAAAGCACCGCTTGCAATCAACAGGGAGTTCATCCCCGCACCTTGGAACCGGAATGGCCTCGAACCGCTTCAAGAACTAGGTATCAGGTTGTGAACTCGTTCTGTTCGTCTGTTCGACTGGCCTGTTGGTCTAGTGGTTAGTGACCCTGACTGCTAAGCCGGAGGTCGTGGGTTCGATCCCCACCCAGGACAAATCTTTGTGTGATGAGCATAAAGGTTTGTTCTGTGTCTGGGTGTAATTTATCTATAATATATATATATTTACAAAAAAAAAAATGTATTTAAGTAGTATATCAGTTGTTTAGTACCCATAACACAAGCAAATGTAATTGCTTACTTTGGGACTAGATGGCGCTGTGTGAATGTGGTAGAATATTATTAAGTGTCGGCAACGCGTCTGCCTATCCTTGATAGGGCTGTCAATCACTAAAATAATGATTTAATTCGAACCAGTAGTAGTTCCTGAGATTCAACCAAACTAACAAAGTCTTTTATAATATTATCTATAGGTACTTAATATTATAAAGCTGAAGAGGGCTGAATCAGGAACTACTAGTCCGATTTGAAAAATTCTTTTAGTTTTGGATAGCCCATTTATCGAGGATGGTTATAGGCTACATTACATCACGCTACTGCCAAAAGGAGCTGTGCTGTGGCGAAATAAAGAACTACGGGAGCGAAACCCGGTGCGGCTTCTAGTTATATATTGCAGATATCTAATAATAAAACTGCATTAACCCATTTATGTCTCATTGCTGCTGGCAAAAGTCTCCTCTAGGCGATCCAGAGCGTTCTGACTTTCTGAGGGTTAAAGTCATAAACACACCTGTTTAAGGCGGGTAGGTGGATTAGACGTACACTTAGAATTTGGGTACCTATGTGATTTCCCTATGAGAGGAGAGGCAATGTCCAGCAGTGGACTGCAATCGGCTGAAATGATGATGATGATGTGATTTTATTCACGATGATTTCCATTACCGTTAGGCAAAGATGAGTTCTTTTTTGTTTTTTTTTAAAGACAACGCCCGCACTAGGGAACAAGCACTGTGTCGCGGGGAGCTTTACAAACATGAAACTAACGGACACAAAGTACACCCAGACTAGAAACAAATATCTATGAATCACACAAATATTTGTCTCGTGTGGGAATCGAACCCACGTCACCCAGCACGGCGATGTAGTGGCGAGGCGACCACCTTAACCACTGCGCCACGGTGACAGTCGACATGACTAGTAGGTATATAAATACAGATGTATTACCTAATAGTAAAATCATTAGTGATACTGCCGCCAGTAGGGCTTGAACTTGCACCGCATGTGTTGCATGCCAGTGCCTTTTCCATTCGGCACCATTTTTGGCAATAAAAAACAAATTATTTTTAAAATCTATTTCTTTACTTATTTTAGAAAATTATCAATGGCTGTATTATGAACGGATTTTATAATAAACACGTACAAAATCAATAATAAGTTATTTTGAGTGCGCTCTGTTCAGTGATCGAGATTAATTCAATTACTTCAAAGGTCCTTTTCAGCTCTGAAGGGCGAGAATGTTGGAAATGATGGGTCAATAATGCAGTACCAAGTACCTACCGAGGATGACTGGACAAGAGGCGTTTCGTAGCCAGTTGATTTCAGTGTCGTTCTAGTATTTGTTTATAGGACCTTTTCTTCTTTTACTGTCGGGATTTCCAGCATTGCTTAAGGTTTTTTGTTGGTAGGTACTTTATTTATACTTTATTGCACACAAAGAAAAGAAAACATACAAATAGTCTTAAAATCTAAACAAGTATGTACAAAGGCGAGCTTAACTCATATTTGAGTTCTCTAACAGCAAACCGGTGAGAGTAGGTATAAAGAAGTGTACAACAGAAAAGAGAAAAAAAAATTTAAAAATAGAATAGAGAAATGGATGGAAGAAATTTTTAAATCAATACACAACATATTGAATTGTGGTACATATACCACGACATATACTAAATAATATACCTACATAAACATACTACATTTATTCTGGTAGCGCTGGAAAAATTAACTATAACAAAGTGCTTTCAGATTCAGAACTCTATGAGAATTAACTGAACCTACAACCACTAAGCTAAAGTGTCTGTTTTCACAAATTAAATTAAAGAACTCTGGATGCAAACGACGGAAGCCAATAAAAACAAATATAAACCAGGTCAGCTAGAACTAATCTCTTGTTTTTAAATCGTGTCGCTAACTAATGATTGGCAATTAATTAAACATGGCGGCCTACAAACATTTTATGTTTCTTTTATTACGTTAAAAATTATTTGTAAAATCAAAAAAAAAATACGAAAATCTTTGCCTATTCGCTCACATTCGGCGGCTATACATTTTAAAGAATAATACCCCAGTTAAGCTCATTTTAAGCGGAATTTGAAGCGAATCAGGTATGCCATCTCTCAATAAAGAAATAAAATAATATAATTAATGAACACGTTGATGTAATTGTTATGCAACTATAAATCTATAAGTAGAACAATGAAATCGATTCCTACTTGTTCGGTTTTGATTGTAAATTGCAATGCACATCACTATTGCAAGACTAGACCGGCTAGACCACACGACGCCATCTTTACACTAGTGCATTACACATCATAATAATCAGTCTATTTTCAAACCCGCCGTTAGCTTCAATCGCTTCAAATTTATCTTTATTCTATTAGACTTTGTACTTTACAGCGCTTTTAGCTGCAGTGATATTTTCCGCTTGACAACAACTGATTTAGGTCAGAAGGGCTCGGGGAGCCTGACGTCATATTGCATTCGAATACATATCCCTCATTCGAAAAATGAACTAAATCCATCTAGTGATTGTTGAAATATGAATTCTATTTCTTATGTCATAAAGTTTAATTTAATATTTTTTAGTTTAATTACGGATTACCTTGCTTCTATTTTACTTTCTAAAGGTCGGATGTGGGGTAACGTAATATGAATCTTATTCGATTAGTGTAAGCTTATAAATTCGAATGACGAACTATTGCGTTATGTTGGCCTGGCATGTTATGAAGGTCTTATTAGCATACAAAAGCTCTTCTATAGTTATAGGCCCCTAGTACTTTGCGCGCACTATCAACATTAAAGCGTGGTCTTTTCGCATCCTATTGTTATTCAAAAACAATACGTAGACTTTTTTAAGAAGGTTTCTTTTATATTGACATGAGTATTGATTCAGTTGTCAATAAAAACTGTCTTCTTGTGTTATAGAGGTCAAACTCAATGTCAAATAGGATTTTTAACTGTCAATTTTAGGTGTCAAAGGGTCAATTGGCATTTTAGATACTTGCGATGTATAACAATAGCATATTGTTATACATCGCAAGTAGAATCTAGGAAATATTAGTTTCTTTCAAAAAATGAACAATAGTAGGGAAACAGGTTACTGTGTCGCGGGCGGTGGGCGTTGTCATTGTCATACAAACCACTGCGTTTTACTATTGCCCTGGTACTTTAAAATTGCACTCAAGCTCGGTATTCGAGTCTATCTGTGCGCCTAGTACATCTGGAGTCGTATAGCCAATTTAGTTTCTGTAATCATTGTCTGTTTACATTATTCAAATTGTATTCCAATTTCCAACGCTAGATTGGACCTGTCAGTATTGTTGTTCAAGCAGCTAGAAATTATATAGTCAAGGACTTGTTTGTTTACAACGACCTGATATCAGGCACAGCTAGGTCGAATAACAAAATTCTATTTGTACTAGATAGCTAGACTGTTTATTATGGAAGTTTTCTTTTTCGCTAAATATCGTGCCACGACCCAAGAATGGAGCAGTAATGACACAGCTAGTGCGTAAATAAATAGGAATCCATTTATTAACCAAGTATCTGATCAAATTCACCATTTCATGAATACAAACGAAAAAAATAAGCATGTTGCCGTATTGGTAACACGATCCCAATATCGTGATTTTCAACTTTATGTTGCACGAAATAAAGTTGATATTACAATGTAGTGCCATCCTAAGGTTTATTCAAATAAGCAGCCGACGAACTTCTCATACTTCCTGGTTGCCTGGTATAAGGCGCAGTTGTAATATAAATTATTGCATAATTTACCACCTGTGTAATGTGAGATAATGTGTTTAATTCGCATTTTATGTGAGTAGAATAAAGAGGAAACAAAGGGCTGTTAATTCATTATCAAAGTTAAGCAACGGTGCCGAGGCTTGGAATTAGATGGGTGGTCATCATTAATAAGTATATAGGTAAATAATTAATTAACACTCTACTAATCATTGTCGTACTAATTTTAGGTTTTAATTTACCTAGTGAGCTCTAAGATTTTGAGCACAATCATTTTGAAAGACTTGGCATCTAAATAGGTCATTCAGATGTTATTGTTTTTAGCAATTTAGTATATCTGGCTTGCATGCGAGCTATTCGGAGCTAATAATAATTAACCTAGCAACAAAACGATTAATTGGATACTTACCCAAATTGTTATAATTAATTTGGTACCTACCATAAAATAAATTGTCGAATTGATTGCTTCGGTGGAGCAGCGGGAATAGTAAACGACTGCTGCTCAAGGAGTCCCAGGATCCATTTGCGTCGAGCAAAATTGGTATTGGGTTTAAAATTCTCAGTATAATCCCAGAGAAAAGGTTGTATGGCAATAGGCTCGCTCCCTATTACATGGGACCTAATAGCTGGAGAAATGTAGGCATAAATGCACCTCTGCCTACCCCTTCGAGGAAAGGCGTGTCGCTATGTTTGTTTGTTTGTTTGATTCAACGCGCTAATCTCAGAAACTACTGGTCCTATTTGAAAAAATCTTTTAGTGTTGGATAGTCCATTTATCCAAGAAGACTATAAGCTTTAAACCACCACGCTACGGCAAATAGGAGCTGAGCAGTGGCCAATTAAAGAACGAACGGAGTGAAGCCGCGGGCATTAGCAATCAGAATATTTAACATAGCATTACGCCTTTTTCCCGAAGAGGTAGGCAGAGTTGCATTCACACATTGCAAAAGAGAGCGAGTCTATTTCAGTATGACTCAGGACAAAATTTGTCCTGCAGGCGGCGCTGTGGGCAAAATCTATTTGAATACATTACCGAGCACTTATCAACCAGCTGATTGCATCGTTATCAATAATATATCTCCTTATCTCTTGGCGCCTGGTATCATAACATTAAAACACTTATTATTATTTGCTATAATATTGTTGCCAATTCGTGCCATTTGCCACTTGGCTGTTAATCGTGATTGTCACGTTGCACTTACTCGCGTGAGATCTTGGTGGATTCCTTCTCTGCTGTCCTAGGTTCATTTCCCATGTCAGGGATAATTCTCTGAATTAGAAATAATCTTTACCAGCCCGTGGTCTGATAACTTTGGCTGGAGAATTACTTAGGTACCAGAAAATTTTTAAATATAGAAGAATATTTTTAATTACAAAACTTTAGTGTCTTTTTTTAAGTAGAGATACTTATCCAATTTTTGTGATTATGACACGACTATTGCCTATTTAAAAACTCTTCTCGTCCGCTTTAGTTGAGTCCAAGCTTTAGCACATAGTCCATTTTGTTAGTATAGTAAATAAAAATAGTAAGTATTGTAAAATAAAATAAAGAATTATCAAACATTCGGCCTTGTGTTATCAAAATAGAGAAACTGATAACTTTGATAAGCTATCGGCTTTTTAAATAGGTTATTGTGTGCAATATTTGGGTAATACGAGTACAGTTTGCTTGGCAAAATTGGTGGTACATTGGAAAAGTGACTCTACTTCGCTTTAACCAACTGCAAAATTAAAGTACTTTGGCAAAATATGGTATTTTTGGTGACCAAGAAATTATTTTTTTCTTTCTATCAGAATTTGACACTATATATATATATAATGAAGTTATAATGAATTTAAAATTAACTGAAAATGTATGTAATGTGTCAAAATTGAAATAACTCATTGTACGGTGCCAAAATGCCAATTTTAATTATCTAAAATGACAACAGAACTTCTTAGTAACATTATAAGTGCGAAAGATTGTAAGGAAGTTTTTCGATGTTTTGTCACTCTCTGACGCAAAAACTACTGGATGAATTTTGATGAAACGTTACAAAAATATAGCTAAACCAGAATAACACAACATTATTGTGTATATTTGCAAAATAATAGCAGTATTATTATTATGGTTATTTGGGCCGGAAGCCACTAGTCTGCCTTGCTACCTAAAAGGATGCTTCTTTTGTGCATAAGTGGCCCACATGAGCATAGGACATGCATTGCTGTCTCATCTGACTCTTGGCAGAATCTGCACATTTTGGACTGGCTTAAGTTTAGTTTATAGCAGTAAGTATCAAATCAGAAAAACCCTGCCAGTTAAGAGATTCTATTTCCATTTTGTCTATTTATTTATTTATTTATTAGGAAACTCAACAGCTTTTTTACAATTTACAAGCATAGAAAACATTGACATTGAATCTTAAGCCAATTACAGAGTTTCACGACATTCGTATATAAAACTAGAAAGAGCAGAGTACCTACTCGTATTTTAACATAAAATACTACTTAATATAATTAAAAAAAGCAGAAAACAAAAAAAGCAGAAAACAAAAAAAACTAAACAATATTTAAAACAAGAGTACAACTTTTCTGTTTACCAGTGAGTCTGAGAGTTGTTTTCGGTATGAGTCTTTAGACAGATGAAATATATCTATATTTTCAAAATTCTCAGTATAAATGCGAGGTAGTCGTGTCATAACAGCATTTTTTCCGTAATTGGTGCGGTGATAAGGTATACTAAATAAGTGGGTTTGTCTGGTGCGATACCTAGGGGAACAAAATTGAATGCACGATAAAAGATCAGCAGCATCGATTCCACCGCGCAAGATATCAAAAAATAGAAGCATGTCAAGGATTTTACGTCTATCCTCGAGCGGAAGCAGGTGATAGTTATTGCAGTCTGAGTGATAGGAATCGTGGCGTTTCTTATTTTTAAAGTTTAGGAATCTAACAAATCGCCTCTGTAAACCCTCGATTCTAACAGCATAGACATTGTATTGAGGTGCCCAGATTGGGCTACAATACTCTAAAATACTACGCACATAGGCATAATAAATAACTTTTATACTATGGCAATTTCTAAAAGGTTTACAAGTACGCATCACAAAACCAAGATTACGCGAGGCTTTACTAATGATGACATCAATGTGCTTAGAGAACAGAAGCTTCGAGTCCAGCATTACACCGAGATCTCTAACAACATCAACCCTTTCAATAATATCACTGTCAAATCTATACGGATATTTGATCGGTGATTTAGAGCGACTAAAGCTGATGCATTGGCACTTTGAAATATTAACAGTGATATTATTTTGAGAGTAATACCGGTACAATGAGTCAAGGTCACGTTGTATAAGCTCACAGTCAAGTCTTGACCTAACAACCATATATATCTTCATGTCATCCGCGTACAAGAGGTGTTTTGCGTATTTAAAGCAGGACTGAATATCAAATATATATGCGCAATAAAATAGGGGGCCCAACAAAGACCCCTGCGGAACACCAGAGGGGATATTTATGAAATCCGATCTGTAACCACCAACAACCACAGCCTGAGATCGATTAGACAAATATGAACTTATCCATCTGAGTAGGTCACCATGGATTCCAAGTCTTTGAAGTTTTGAAAGTAGGATAACGTGATCTACACGATCGAAGGCTTTTTCAAAATCTGTGTAGATCACGTCTACCTGCCCACTAGATTCCATATTACATAGAACATAGTTACTAAACGTGGCCAAGTTAGTTGTTGTCGATCTTTGCCTAACGAAACCATGCTGGTTTGGTCCTAACCCATCAGATACTAGAGGATAAATAACCCCATATACAACTCTCTCGAAAACCTTGCCAAGTGTATTTAGAATCGATATAGGGCGATAATTTTTTATATCTGACTTGGAGCCCTTTTTATGTATGGGGACTATGTGAGCTGTCTTCCACATGGATGGATAGACACATTCGTCCAAGGACTTTTTAAATAACAGTGTAATTGGACGGGCCAAACTATCAGCACAACCACGTAGGAATACAGCAGGTAGGCCATCATTACCGGGACCCTTAGTTTTATCTAACGTGCGAAGGATACTAAGTACGGTGTCTTCGTTGATACTAATACTAGACAAGACATTAATTGAGTTACCTACTTCATTTGATCCATACATGGGTGTTATATTTGTGGTAGATAGTAGTGACGGTGTAGCAAAAACACTGTGAAAATACTTGTTAAATCCTGTACAAATACTTTGACCGTCCTTATATGTTTCGTTATTTAACGTAAATGAATTAGGGTATTGAGTACCGCCCCTTTTGCTTTTGACATAGGTCCAAAAGCCTCTGGGGGAGTGGCCTATCATTTCTTCGGTACGTTTCATATAGTCTTGAAAACACGATTTTTGAATACTATGTTGTCTTTCTCGCAATATTGAAAACTCATGATAGTCACGGGGGTTTCTGTATTTTTTCCATTTCTTATGCATATTATTTTTCTCATGAATTATTTTAATAAGAACACGGTTATACCAGACGGGATAGTGACGGATTTTGGACATATTCTTTGTTGGAATAAAACACTCCACTCCCGATTTTATTTTTTTGTAAAACTCTTCTACTGCATTGTCAACCGAGTCAGCTGTGAGTGTTTCATCCCAATCTATTTTATTAAAGTAATTATTAAGTTCATCATAATCACCCCTGTGGTAGTTGGGACGCGGCGTGAGTCGGTCCTCTAGTGGTATCAAAAACAAGTCATGAGCCGTAAGTATTAAAGAAGGATGATATGAGTCTTCACGGAGTAACGGATCATCACTCCTGCTTATATGAAGAGGTGTCGTTGAAAAACATAAGTCCAAAATCCTGCCCTTAGAGTTTGTGACAAAATTATATTGAGTTAAGCCTAGGATGCTAATGTCATCCGCAAGAGTAGTAGCTGCCGTAAGAAGTTGTTGCGAATAGTTATTTATTACAGAAAAGCCCTCATCTGTCCAGGTTAAACATGACATGTTGAAGTCACCTATGATTATACAATCATGGCTGACTTGTGTATTAATTAAGCTATTAATAGTTTGCCTAAACGATTCTAGTTTTAATGCTATACTGGACGCATCAGGGGGAATGTAGACTAATATAAGATCCAAGTCTTTACCACTGCTTAGAGACGAAAGCGTAACGTGTAACATCTCGATACCGTCACATTGATAAAAGTGACGTCTTGTGGCATTAAATTTACGGTTTACGCATATCATTACACCCCCACCTGTCTTTTTACCCGTCGAAGCCAGATCACGGTCCTGCCGAAATACTCGATACCCATCATTACACAGCTCAGAATCTAAAATATCATCCTGCAACCACGTTTCCGTGAAAAATATAATGTCATACTCACAACGTGAAATATTATTAAATAGTTCTAATACTTTAGTCCTTAATCCTCTAACATTCTGATAATATAGACTTAATTTAAATTTTTCCATAATTTATAGCATATAGGAGGTAATTGTATAAAAGTATGTGACACAAGTAGAAAGAATATAATCGTAAAAACACAAGATAATAATATATATAAGTTCCATCTTTATAATAAATGTAGGTATGTTTATAATAAACATAATTTCGATAACAAAAGTCAATTACTTCTATCACTACAAACGTACTAGAAGTATATAGTACGACGAGTAACAGTACGACTGACGGTTGTAAATTCAGACTGTCGATAATCATTTTAACTCCAGTGTTAATAATATGTATCATTATAAAACAGCTGTATGACCGACCACACTCACTATGGATTGTTAAAAAACGATTCAATATATTGTTACAAGATATGTTGTATTGTTTTATGTATGATAATGTACTCGTGCAGTAACTCACTAGTAAACCAAAACAATAGCATAAATTGAGTATATAATAGGTAAATTTATTATAAAAACTGCCTGTAGACAGTTTTTTATCTATTAAGTGTATTAAAATACTCATAATATTTGTAATACGTAATTTAGTTTGGTAAACAATGACAAAACAGGTTTTATCTTTGTAAAAGTATTTAAATAAAAAATACATAACAGGTTGAATGTAATATTTCTCTATTAGATAGAAAACAGATATTTATTATTTAATTAAGAACATGTTTACAAACAAAACACAGCATTTGATTAATAATACCAATCAGGTTAGTTTATTTAGCATATCTAGGTTACGTATATATATCTTCTCTGTAGTCTCAGACTTTCTCACATAGATACGGCCGCCTCGCACCCATATAAATTTGTATTTTAATTCTCTTGCACGTATACGGGCTGCAGCATGTAGGTTTTTATTTTCTAGCGATAAGTTCTCCATAACAAACACTGGCGACTTACCAGTTGATGTAAATCCTAGATCATGCGTATTTAACTTATCTTGAACATGTTTCCTGTTGTAATCAGATACTGCAGCTAAGAATATGTCACGGGTGCGGGGAGAGCTGAATTTGGCTAATATAGATCGGGGGCGGACACTATCCGGGTTTTGTTTTGCAATTCTTGAACAGTATTGTATATCATTATCATTGATGGTGACATTCACGGTGCGTCCAAGTTGTTTGACGATATCCAACACTTTTTCGGATTTATGTTCCGGGACACATTGGATTTCCATATTATTGGCACGTAATAATTGATCTATCTGATTGTATTTTCCCTTGGTATCCTTTAAATCCGCTCGTAAAATTTCATTTTCTTTTCTCATTTGATCCATTTCTTTCCGATATAAAATGTTATCGTTCTTAAGTCTTTCAAACTCGCCATTTAAAAAGTTCATAGATGCCCGAAACTCCTTTATTTCTTCATTTATTTCCCTTACATTTGCAGTCAAGGTTGTTGTTAACGTACTCACAGTTTCCTGTAAAGCATTCCGCAACTCTTCCCGTATGATATCCCTTATTTCTAGGCGCCAGGATTCCGCAGACAGACTTGCACCATGCAGCGGTTCAGGTCTAGTTTGATTCGCTTTACGACGTTTGTCATTGAAGGTGATATCTGCCATGGAAGTAGGCGTTGATGGGCGTATTGGAGTGTTAGAATTATCACCCCTTGGCTGTTTACTGAGACATTGCGGGCAGATCCAATTGTTCGGAGTTTGCTGCTTCTGTGCATCATCATGTGAAAAGTTAATGCATTGCGTGTGATAGTTTTTGGAGCAACGAACACACTTTATAGAATCATCGTTTATAATGTCGGTATTACACGCTTTACAACGGCCCATAATACCGTCTATTCGGTACAAGCGCACTCAACACCGCGGCCTGTGTTAGACGGAGACAGCAATTATGACGACTATCTCTTAGCGTAGCGGTGAAGTGTGCGGCAGGGCGCGGGGGCTCGCTGCACTAAGTCTCCGATATTTTTTACAAAAACTACACAGAAAAACAATCACTATTTACACAGCAAAAAGCACTACTGTTGTTTAAACTTTATAAACAGATTCAATTGATTTAAATAAACAACTTGTAACACGTCTGCTTCTAGCTACGGTCGGTCGGATGATGATGTCAGATGTTAAATTAAAGAGGCATAGCGATAATTTGAGTAACTAAGGAATTACCTGCAGTAATTGCTTACGGGCTCTTTTCGTTCATCATTGTCGCAATTATTAATTTAAATACCAGGCGCACATAACTGGAATGCAGGTCAATTAACATTTTGTTCTATAAACTATGAAGTGGTTGCTTCTAAAGTTTATTTAACTATAGTAAAAACCAGAGTTTACACCGGCCGAATATTTGGCTGCTAGCCAAAAACGTGTAGAACTTGTTATTTTTATTTTTGTTTATAAATATAACACTTATACACAAAATGACGGAAGTTTGTCTGTTTGTGATATGTTAACTACAGAATAATATATTGCTTTTAGTGTTATTCGACCGATGATTTTAACGCACTACAAATATTTAAAGAAATAAGTGGATATTTGATCTGTCCAGTAATTTATGTTTTCTGTCTATAAGTATAAGGTTCAAAATTTTCCAGCCGCTTTTCTCATCATTATACCTCTTTTCCACTGTACCACTAAGTTTCATGACTACACTTGGGAGACATTTTAAAGAAAGGACAGGTCTCTTGACGGCAAATATGTATGAAAAGAATGATGAATGTTGAAGAAGCGAAATATGTATGTCAGAATCGTAGCATCTGCGTAAATGGATGATCCCCATAAAGAAGAGGGGACCACAGATAATAGGGACAATAGAAATAAACAGCAATAAGTACTAGGCGCCCAGAAACACAAGGTAACATAATAATAACTTAAAACTGAATGAATCACATATGTATATTTTGTGTACGTGGCATTTGACCTATGCTATCGAATAGGTTAATAAACTAACTAAAGTGTTATTGTGTGTTACATTGATAACATAATAAAACCAGTTATGTCACGCAGTTTCACCCGCGACAAACTTATTTTTTACCAAATTTTTGCCAACGACCAGATTGCTGACAGATGCCCATGAGAGTGATGAGTTTCTTGCAAGTTCATAGCTTCTCAGCTATGAGAAGAACTTGCAAGAAACTCAGTCTTTTTAATCGCCAGTAATAGCCAGTACAATAATGTATTCGAATTATTACTGCAGTACGGAAAGAAATGCCTGGATTTTAGTCTGTTCTTAGTAGGTAGACATATTTATACACAATAAAACTGATTTGATTTGATTTATATGTTAAGTCTTCCGCAAACCAGGACTTATGCTGAAGCGCGGGTGTTGACTTATAAAACCATATCTGCTATTCTCCTTTAACTGGCTTCGTGATGTTTTATTACCAAAATCTCTACTAAATATACAGGCTATCGATTGCCTAAATTGTTTTCTTTTTAATTTCTGAAATAAGGAGCAAACAAATTAACAGAATATTTTTTCTGCTTTAAATTGTGTGTGTACTCGTATGTAGATAATGGTTCGTAGGTAAATAATACCACAGAATATATCCCTGATAATGCGAGGTTATAGGACCACGAGCTATTTTTAACTTGACCAATATAATATTTAGAGGTTAGGAGATAATTTTGTGAAACCATTTCGCCATTTTACGTCGGGAAATTTTATATTTCAATGAGGTTGGTTATCTCTGACGTGCCGGTAATGTATTCGTATTTCGAAATATTTTCCAAGTACGTGATTATATAAAATTATTATTATTGCACACAGAAACTCTTTTATTATCGCAATTTTGATAATACCTCTACATGTTTTTGTGTTCCTAGTACTTTGCTGGATAAAGAAGTGAATAAACGCGCTCGTGATGCTCTTGCATAAGCTACGGTAACCGCTTACCATCAGGCGGGTAAATATTTGCCTCTAAAACGGACACAAAGTACCCCCACAAAAAAATAGACACCATAAAAACGTTATGACAACTATATCTTATAATGTATTGCGTGGTAAGCAAATTAGTCACACAATTTCATATTAATTTTTCACACAAAGACTTAGCACATAGCAACAAAGGAAGCACCCCTCCGGGGCGCGGCCTAGTGACCCACCCTTGACCCACTTACAGAATGCATCCCCGCCCTAATTTCGACCCGATGTGACCTCAATACTTATGTCGAACAGCGGTTGGTTAAGGGGGGCAAAGGTGCTTACTTTTTGTGTTGGTACCTAACTGCATCGTATTGCAGACAGGCATTATGATGTACGTTTATATTCTCATATTCAAATTAGAATTATAGTCTTCTATACTAATATTATAAAGAGGAAAGATTTGTATTTTTGTACCTATGTATAGAACAAACTTAGAAACTACTGGACCGATTTATTCATTCATTCATCAAAAAAAAGTTAAAAATTCAAAAAGTGTCAGTAATACAAATTCTATTTGATCGCCGTCTGCTTTCGCAGTATACCATTGTCTCTGTTCTATCGTTAGCCGCGAAATAGACAGACCCGACCACACCAACTTCTGCTCTGCGCCTTAAATTGTCTATACCAACGAGGCAATTGAAATTTGTGTATTTCTTTGGAATGTAACTTAAACTGTATTCCATTTATTTCCAGATGCACAGTTGCGAGCCAGCGCCGGCACCGCCGGCTTCTGGTTCGAGCCTGCTGCTGCAGCTAGGCCGCCTCATCGTCAGATCACGCAGTTCCAGCCCCGCTAGCAGACAACCGCACGACAGGCTTCTACACGCCAAACTCATTACTACCAACCCGTCTACTAGTTCACAGGTATGATGCCCTAGTACTTCATGTCACTTACTAGCCATGATTCAAATTCAAATCAGGTCATTTGCAGTCATATTAAACACCATCCAATCGGAGTCGCCTTATAGACGGGTCTTTCCCCTTTGGGAGCACTACACTTTGGGACTACGGTGTCAATCGCGGAACGGCCTTTTTTGAATTGGCTGTTTCACACCAAAACCAAACGGACCACGGTTTGATCTTGGTAAAAAAAGTGTCGTGGTCCCAAAGAGGAAAGACCCTTATAGACTTGTTATTAAACAAAAAAAAATTGTACCAAGAATCTCAATAGAAACACTGACGGTGTAGTTTTTTGATGTGGCTAAGTAGATGTATCTACTCTAAGTATATGATGATCAAAATGATCCAGAAAATGTTAGTAAGTCGATATAATAGTGTACGGTGTATAGAAGTCCAAAAATCTTCCTCATTAGACAGATATTATCGACTATCTAACAGTTATGGTGCCCTGGTACTTAACTAGTGGTAGCATATAAATAATCCTCCGACGCAAAACAGTGGTGTTTTAAGTTTGACGTGTCTGTGTATCTGTGGCATCGTCGCTCCTAAACGAATGAGTCGATTTTGATGCGGTTTTTCTTTGTTTGAAAGCTGACATGATCGTGATGGTTTCAAGGTCATCAGCTGTTGTAGGGCTAGTAAAATTAATTTTCCTTTTAATTTATTAATTTATTTGTGTGATATTCCAGGTGCAAAGTCAAGCTAAGCCGGAGGATGAGGAGCCGAAGACTGGTGTGGAGGCGCAGCTCAGCAACCATGTGCAGTCGCTGTGGGATGAACAGATTCCTATTTGCATCGAGGTATACATTATTTATCATACCATCAGCCTAATGACGTCCACTGTTGGACTTGGACCTCACCTAATTAAAATAATGTCGACTGTTTCGTGTTGTGAAAGTCAGACTATGATGACTTCAACCGAAGTCATCAAAGTCCTTCACCGCGTCTGCCTGTCTTGATATTCTGTACTTGGATCTCCTCTCCTCTATCTAGAGAGCTGAGAGGGTTTGGGCCATAATCCACACACGCTGGCCTAGTGCGGTGTATAAGACATAGACTAAAAATTTCTTCTATTGTATGTATGTGGGTTTCGTCACGATGTTTTCCTTCACCGTTAGCAGATTGTCACTTAAATAGTACACAAAATGAAATCCACATAGGTCGTAATCGAACTCAGACTGCCTGATTCTCATGCCGGTCACTTATCCATGCAATGGCGGTCAACAATGATGCCAAGACATGTAACATTTAAGACAAAGCTAAAGTTATTCATATTGACACAATAAGTGTTTCGTGACGAAATCGGTTTGTATCGCCATATTAGTAAACTAATTAACAATAACAAAATCGTACTAAGCTATAGAAACAAAATATATCCCTTTATGTTTTTTTTGAAAAGTATTTTCAGTTGTATATTATTGTACCATGTAATATACACCTCGCGGTTTCAGGGGCATTTACCTCCAAGGTCTCTCAGAATGTGGAATAAAAACCCTACGAAGGTTTTGCCAAGGGTTGTCCCTTGGGAAAACCATGGTATGGGGTTCTTCAAAAAAACCGTTTAAGTATATGTCGGACCATGCACAATGTAGGGTTCCACGGAGTTTTTTGGCCACTGCTGGGCATAGTTCTCCTCCAAAGATTGTGGAGTTTGTCCTACTATACCACGCTGGCCAGACGGGTTGATATAGGGTTTTGTTTCAAATTTTCCTTTTCTCATAGTGCTCTTGTCTGCTTAAAGTTAGGTCACTCAGTCGCCTTTTACGACACCCACGAGTTGAAATGGGGTAGTGAGTTAGTGACATTATGTATTATAAATCCGTCACTAAGCGGACAAAAGAATATTATTTTATTATTATCTTATAATGTTTCAGGTGTTACTAGCTCCGGACTGTCAAGAGTGTTACACGTCGCTGTGCCGGGAGGATGGTGTGCCACACAAGCGAGGTCTGCTGCTCGAGCGATGGACCATGAGTGCGCAGCTTAACAAGTAAGTCATGTCATCAAAAACCTATCAGGCTGGCCATAAATAAACCGGTTTAGAGCATGTTGAACCATGCTCAGTATAGAGTTCTGCAGCAAAAGACCGTATCTTTGTAGCGCTTACATCTTTTTGTTGAGAATCCCAGTTTTTCGGCAATTACTCAAATACGGTACATCCGATCGTGTTAGAAATGATTTTGGTTGGAAGTATTTAGTAAGCGTTATTATTGTTTAGGAAATAGAGGAGGGGGGGGGGACATAAATTTTGCTACTTTCGAAGCGTTTATTTCCGAAAATATTCTAAATTGCGACGTTGCCCTTCTTATGTATAACCTCTCTCTTAAGACCCGCTCATTTTGAGCTAGTAATCTCGTAGTACCCTGCCTCTGAAGTTCTAGGGCAACATACATGTTGAGGATGTGACCTGTGTGGTTTGGACTTTAGGATTTAAAACCACGCGAATAACTTAGCAGTCTTAGCACGTATATACTAAAGTCCGTGTAGTGACGGATTAAGAATACATAATGTCACTACTCCATATCAACCCGTGGGTGTCGTAAAAGGCGACTAAGGGTAGTAACCTTATGCAGACAAAAAAGAGCACAGCAAGAAAAGGAAAATTCGAAACAAACCCTATACCAACCCGTCTGGGCAGCGTGGTATAGTGGGCTAAATTCCCTCCACATTCTTTGAGGAGATCCGTGCCCAACAGTGGGACGGTTATGGGTTGAAATAATGATATGCTAAAGAACACGATACTTCACGTGTTTATCGATGAGCTATGAATTATAATGATATTGTTTTGCTACGAGTGCACCCGGATTGCTGTCTGACTTTGCAGTGTATGCTTGTTCAAGGCAACATATTGCTGGCTCTGTCTAGTACTATAAACGTAAGATGAAGAAATAGCTTTGTCAGAAATTATCTCTGTTTTTTCAACCCCTTTCTATGTTTCAGGGGAGACAAAAGCCCATCATTCAGCACATCTCAATGGCTGTTGAATGCAGTCAGATCACAGCTGCACTTCTCCCAGTTGTCTGCGTGGCTGGCCAGGCTCAAGGAGACGGAAGATAGTCCTACTGAACGCAGGTAAATATGATTTGGTTCTCATGTTTTTTCAACGAATATTCGACTACCGAATCGATTAACGCTTCATAACTTATGTCAGCCTGGTTGATGAAATTGTTTTTTCAGTAAAATTCAGCATTTGTTATGATTTTTTTATTACGATGTAGGTAAAGAATTACAGCCTGCCCGATGGTAAACGGTTACCGTAGCTAATAGCTAATGTCACTACCCCATCTCAACCCGTGGGTGTCGTAAAAGGTGACTTAGGGAGTACCTTATGCAGACAAGAGCACTGCAATAAAAGGAAAATTCGAAACAAACCCTATACCAATCCGACTGGCCAGCGTGGTACAGTATGCTAAACTCCTTCCACTTTCTTTGGAGAAGAACCGTGTCCAGCAGTGAGACTTTTATGGGTTGAAATGGTGACTACATCAAACGCACGTTTGATGTAGTCATGCCTTAGTTTGAGCAGGTGTATCTTGCTGTGCCCGGCCTCTCATTTTGTCTTGATCCTAGACTCCTCACAAGATATTTGATATTACCACGCCGTGGTTAGGACGTTGACTACGGCAATGTGCCCGGTTAGTAGCAAAAGGTTCGCCCCCCATGGGACATGGGACAGTTAATGTAACTGTTGAAATGAGCGTGTTTACATTTTAGTGACAAAAGGCGTATTTTACAATAGATTTGACATTGTTTTCAATCAAAATCAAAATTTTCTCTTTCCACAGACGCAAGTTAAGCCGCGAAACGTGTAACTTCAAAAAACTGGAAGCGAATTGCGACACAGACCCAGCGACACAACGCAAACTTAACATAGTTTACTCCATCAAGATATCCGAGGACAACTATAGCAAAGCGGACTTTGTGAAACCACCCACGGACCATAAATTCCCCGTAACTGACTTTGGAAACTTCTACCTTAACGTTATACTGCAAAGCCTCCCCAGACTCGACGATATACCCACAGTCAAATGCGCCTGCACTAAAAGAAAGACAAGCAAAGATATACCGCCCAATTTACACGAAGAACTCGTCGGCAAGTTAAATGATCTCACTATAGGTACTAAGTATGAAGGGACGCAGATTGACGATAGAATGCTGACGCCTTGTAGCGAGAGTGGGAAACATAAGTGTAATTGTGACGAGGAATCCGATGGTAAAGATCGCCCCAAGAAACTCGACGATAGACGCCTGAAAGAAATCGCGAAGTATAAACGAAGGCTTCGGAAAGAATGTAAGATTAAAAAACTACATGATAGCACATCTTCTGAAGGTGATGGTTTACAGAAAAATAAGGAAACACACACTTCAATTCCGATATTACAAGCTTCTAGGTTCGATAGATTCAGAGCTATAGGGTGTTATAGAAATCAGACTTATTTAACTCTGCCTGCCAGCCGGATAGAAACAAAATCACCCTTTATAGACACAGATAGCATACCACCAACGGAATACAAGAAAACAAATACAGTGTCCACGCAAACAGAAGATGTCTTCTGTCAATGCGGGACTCAAATCAATTTGAAATGTGAAACGTGCGACCGAGGTATGGTCAGATCAGAAGGTAACTATGACTTGACATCATTAGAGAAGGGTGCGAGAAGGAAATGCGAGGACGATGTTAAGAAGTTAAAAAAACTAAAATGTGATAACATTTGTGATAATAATAATAGTATTAGTAATAGGGACTTAATTAAACGACCTAAGTTGAGACGTTTCTTCCCAATTGTGGATAAAATTGAGAAGATTGTGAGTGATCGTTTCGCGCAGAGGGAGAAGGATATAGAAGAGTTGCAGCTTGAGAAGGAAGATACAGTGTTCTCGAGACCGAAGGAGAAGAGGCAGAAGACCTTCTCAATAAGCGATGATGATTATGTGTTGTATGAGAAGTGTGATTATGGTTCTTTTGATAGATTGTCTGAGTCAACTGATACGGTGGATTCTCCTAAGGATGAGAAGGATGATAAGGGCTTCAAATTCCCCGATCCGAAGAAGGGAGTGGAAAATCAGGTAAGATTTTAAAACTGTAATTTTTTAAATTAGCAAAGAAATAAAGAGGAAAGAAAAGCTTTTCAATTTTATTCTGATATGGAACAGAGAAGTTATAGGTTACATTCGAAAAATTCCGTCTTTCTTTGTTTGACCACTGCTCAGCTCCTATTGGCTGTAGCGTGATGTCGTTTAGCCTATAGCATTCCTCGATATAATAGGGCTATCCAACACTAAAATAATTTTTCAAATCGTACGTACTTTCCGGAGATCCTATCGTTCAACCTAACTAACAAAAAAATCTCTTCAGCTTTATAATATTAGTATACATAGATTTCTACTTTGACTTAGTCTTTTTTAAAAATGGTTTTCGTTTTTTTGAAGGTGCCTTCTCCGACTGAAATGGACAAGTTCCGCTGGCGGTTCGACTCGGCAGCTTCTATGGTGTTCCACACTAAGACCGGCCTTCCTCTCACGTCCAGTCCAGCTCCGCTTAGAAGGGGGAATAACTGCTTCGACTTCGATGACTCTATTAATGGCATATCAGGGATTAAAAGGTGAGATTACTTTGTTTTATTAACTTCACTTTATCGTCGTGCCATGTATTGCAGAACACTCTCTTAGAACACACACACGGCTTTATCGCGATGGGACAATGTATAGAAAATTTCTATACATTTTCGTATATTATAGTCGTGTGTAGCACACGTGCCACGAATGGCACACGTGCCACGAAAGGCACACGGGCCTCGAATGGCACACGTGCCATGAATGTTAATGGTTTTCCATGTCTGGCCTAATACCTAAAGAAGAATACAGATTACTTCTTATCTACATACCAAGCGAGGAGGTAGAAAAAGTCTCTAAAACTTATATTATATTTGTTCCAGTGCTCTATTTCACCCAATATCTCCGGTGTCACCCGCGCCGCCTTCACCCGCCTCCCCACCGCCCGTGGTCACCACCCCACCACCCAAACTACCCGCAACACCTAAATTGAGGATAGGACCAAGCACTGGTTTATTGGGTAAGTTTGTTTTTATATTTACAAATTTTGAAGAACTGTAAGTATTGGGATTTGCCTTACAAAACCATTTGTCTATCCATCCAGGCAGCTTCGAAGAATCAGCGCTGAAGGGTCGCCTGGAGCCAGTAGCGACGGTAGCAGGGTTCAGCGCTGAGTTGGGCGCGTACGGGTCATTCTGTCCCCCACACAAGCGCCTTCCCGTCACTGTGTTCTTCTACGCGCCTGGAGGGACCAATGCGCCCTATATGGTAATTTATTTTTTAATTTTGAAATTAAATGAAATCTCGTTTATTCATTCTACAAAGTGACTCCTATGAAAGTCACAAATTAAGAATGTAACAGGTTATCTGAAAAATAGTGTCAGCAAATTTACCTACGACCAGTTTGATGACAGGGTTCACTTATCCATTCAGCATCTCTTAAATATAATAAATTTTGAATTTGTATTACTAATAATATAATAATAATGTTTGGACATTCACACACAGCGCCATCTAGTCCCAAACTAATTAGCTTAGTTTGGGACTAGATGGCGCTGTGTGTGAATGTCTTTATAGCTTGTAATATGTATACTAGACAACTGATATAATACTTAAATAACATATTTTTTTCGTAAATAGTCACATATTAATAGACGTATTACACTCAGAAACAGTGGCGGTACGTTCATACAAGCCCAAAAGCCCGGCTTGCCCTACTAAAATGCTCGATCAAAAATATCTAATTCAAACCATTATCTATTTTAAAATTCGCGCGCTTATTTCCTCTTATGCGCGAGCGAGAGCAGTGACTCGGTGAGTGATGAAGCATCAAGCGAGAACGAGAGAGAACAACTTTTTTTTCTATCTCGCTCACCCGCACTGGCTTGTTATGAGGCTTTTGACCAACGACGGATCTCTCTTTCTAACCTATAGAGAAACTGTCAATTATTGAAATATAACTAGGTTAATTTATATATCAATCAGTATGAAATTATAAGCCGGGCTTTATGTATGAAGTTGTCGACTATGGCAGTGAAATGCCGCGGCCGCGCATGCGTACTTGCGTCTACTAACTTCACTCAGTTCATTTGTTTGACAGGACGAAAAGTTTTGGTTTTGTTTACTTACTTTAAAAATTGTTAAATAAAAGATTTTAACGTGATTCTTTACGTGACTCACAACAATGCAAGTAATAATTGTCCCTTGTGAGGATTAAAATGTGTTCAAGTTTTGGTGGGCAAAGAAAAGGTAAATTTTTTGAACTTTGTTCTTTGTTTATATTTGATTTTATTAATGAGAATAACCTCGAAGTTGCCTTGCCCGAGTTTATAAAGTTAACATATCTTGTTGTAACTATTACGGCTATGTAGTTCTTCGCTGAACGCGCATTTTCATTACTTATCTAAGAAATAATATCAATGATGCTATTGAAAAGCAGTTGTTGGCAGAATTAAAACGTTCACCAACATTTTATTCCTACGTAGGTAATTAAGTCATTTCTCAAGAAAGACAGACGATTCAATTTAGAATATAAATAATAGGTAGTCTTATAGGTAGGTAGGTACCTTTCTTATAGTCAGGCAAGGGTCAACTACCTACCTACTTACTTAGCTATCTTCGTTTACTCACTCAAGGAAACCAAAGGGCTTTTTTTTAAAGCCACCGAAGGTATGCAATGCTGATTGTTTATTAGATATATTCAATCAAGTACTAGCATAGGTACCTTCAATGTGCTTTGGCGGGGTGGCGCGCGGCGCGACCCTCTATCAACATGTAAGAGAAATTGAACAAAATCCATAAAAAAACATTACACCCATCGCCTTTCCAGCGCAGTCAGGTTAGTTTACTTTTCATTTTATTATATTTAAGTACAAAAATAGCCTTCTGCCTATTCTGGAGTAGTCGGGTAAAAAGCATAGGTAGGTAGGTATATCGGGCTTGCCTTATCCTTAAACCCTAGGCACGCCACTGCTCAGAAACAGAATAAATAATTGTGCTCATAACACAAAGATTGGTCCTGGAAGTCGAACCCATGACCTCTGTCTCAGCAGTCAGAATAGCTTACCACTGAGCCACGGAGGCTCGAACATACTAACCTGTTCAATGTTCCAGGGTCACATAAACTTGGGGTCGAGCGGGTACCGCGTGGGTCGGGCGGGCACAGTCCAGGTGTCCCTTTTCAACCCGCACGGCACACTCGTCAAGATGTTCGTTGTGCTATATGATCTCACACGGATGCCGCCCAGGTACTTACTTAATTTAAAGACTAGAATTCGCGCAGGGCTTCGTTCCCATCGTTCTTTATTTGGCCACTGCTCAGCTTCTACTGGCCATAGCGTGGTGATATAGCCTATAACCTTCCTCGATAGATGGGCTATTCAACACTAAAAGATTTCTTTAAATCGGATCAGTAGGTTCATCATAAAGTTTAAAAATTTGTTTGTTTAGTTGAACGCGCTAATCTCATGAACTACTGAACCGAATGGAAACATTATTTTAGTGTTGGATAGCCCATTTATCCAGAAAAGCTATAAGCTATATAAAATTACGCTACGGCCAATAGGGACTGAGTACTGTTCAAACAAAGAACCACAGGAGCAAAGCCTCGAGCAACAGTCAAATAATATCCGACAGAACACTAGTAAGAACATATCGCACTGCTATTACAAGAGTGTATCAACTCAAAATTGGATGAATTTGAGATAACACATTTTTCATACGTAAAATTCAATTCCCTACGCGTCAATAAAACCGTCGTAAAAATAGCTCAAGAATCGATTAAGAGATGGCGTTACGAGTCACTATTTATGATTGACTGACCTTTGTTACCCCTCCGCGCAATATTGCATCATTTTTAGTTACGGTTGAAATTTGAGTGGTGAGGACGTGTCGCTTGGCGTTCAGACCGCATTATTTTAGATTGCAACGTTAATGCTGAATCAGGTATGTAAAAATACAAGTATTATTTAGAATTATTACATTATTGTTGATTTAAACCTAAACATTAACTTGGTGTATTTCTAATTGTTACACTATTGTTCTTTAAGAAAGAAACGATTTTAAGTAATATTTTGACTTAAGACATTGTTCTTGGTTTAGTAAGTAATTTTAGACTTAATACAGTTTTGTTGAGTAATTTTTGTTTACTAGTTTTTTTGTGGTAATTCAGTAAAATTACAGAAAATATTGTTGTTGCTAATAATAATTATCATTTTAAACTCATACATTCAAATAGTTATGCTAAAGCCCTAATTCCTCTATGATTTAAAAAATAATTTTGAGTTAATACATTCTAGGTGACAAAAAATAAATTATTACTTTTTAGGTACTTTTTTTATTTGTAGCATGAACCGTGGACGACTTCTAGTAGATATGGCGACCAAAACTGCGTCCATCGATGAGACGGATAAAGAAAATAACATAAACGAAGAAAATACTGCATCCGACCAAAGAAAATATTACATTTCCCCCCTGCACAGCGACCAGAGTGATTTCGACGATTCGGACTGCGACCCTCATTTCATTCCTGGGTCAACAAGTAAGGTCCCTAGTTTACTTCAGAGTTCAGCCACGAGACAGCAAAGTAGTTCTTCATCAAGTAGCTCTTCTGAAGGTAGTTCCAGTTCATCTTCATCAAATAGCTCAGATGATGAACCAGAAAATAATTTAAATCCCGTTGCTTCTACTAGTGGGTCAGCAGGTCAAATAACTAAAGAGGCAAATGCTTCAGAAATGCAGGAAATTGTAAGAGGCAAGAAAAGGGTCAGAAATGAAGCTAAGCTAATAAATAATTATAAGATAGTACCTACCTGTCAGGTGTTGTATTAATTTGTTATTGTGCGTAATTCATAACCATTTATAACTAATTGTGATTATCAGAGTTTTAAAAACTAATTAAATTGAGAATTTTTAAGTTGTTTATTTTTTTATTTAAATAAGTAGGTACAACATGTTTGCACTTATAACGTTATAACGTTTCTAAATAAGTCTTTTCAAAAGAATTTACAAAGATTTATGTGATTTTAGACTGACAAGATTAGCGACAATTTGTAAAATGAGTGATTATTTCATAAGAATAATTATAAATATTGATTTTCTCTGTTGTTATTACTTTATTATAAATAAGTGCCAAAACAAAAGTTTATACTTACCTAAGTTTTAGTTCTTTTGATAAAAGTATACCTACTATTTGTCTAAGATTGGCGACAATTTGTAAAATGACTGATTATTTCGATTATAAATGTTGATTTTCTCTGTTGTTATTTCTTTATTATAAATAAGTGCTACCTACCTACTAAGTTGGTTTCCGTTTTTAGTTTTTTAATAAATACATTATTTGTCTTTATTATCTGGTTTTATTTACGTCAACTTTTGTCTAAAATAATAGGGCTAAATAAATAAATATATAATTAACTCAAAAAAGTTATAAATAATTATACAAAAAAAAGTCTAAGTAAATTGTGGTAAGTCAAAATATTTCATTTATAACTACACAACTAAAAATAATTCATATTTTTTGAAAATTTGCTCGGGCAATACAGTATTAACTCAGAAATTAGAAATAACTTTATAACATGCAAGCTTTGGAACAATTCATAGATACAGAAATCCTTTAATTTTATTAATAATCTTAATACAGTTTTTCCTTTTTTATAATCTTTAACAGAAAACGAATAATCAGTTTTCTGTTTTTTCTGAAAAAAGCTTCATTTTGAGTTGATACGCTCTTGTAATAGCAGTGCGATATATAAAAAATCTGTTTGTTTGTTTGTGTAGCGCGCGCACATTCCTACGACAGCGCACCCTGTACATGCCGGCCGGCGCGGAGCCTCCCAAACTGCAGCATAAGTGGCTTCGGTACCTCATACATCTTAGGTAAGTTTTTACCCGCCTGTCAGGACGGGTAATGTTTTTCGCGCGTATCTTCTATGTTTGTAAATTTCTTTATTCCCACGAATCTTCCAAACGGCTGGATGGATTTCGATAATTAAGATATCGTTAGATTCTTCTCATAAACCCAAGTGTCCTTAGATAGGTATTAATAAAAAAAACAAAACGGCGGACTTTTGGCGCCAAATTGTAAGTAGTTAATATTTTTTTAACCATCACCTGCTGTGAGTCAGGTATCAAAATAAAGAGAATCAAATGGAGATTACAAATATATATACGTAATTATGTTATGTATTTAAATTTAATCAGGAATAATAATTACAACCATTTTTCGGTCTTTTTAGTGTGTTGCTTATCTGTTGATTTTTTTAATTATTTACTTGTTACTTTTCTAATTAGCAAAGTAATTTTTAGGGTACCTTACCTTAAAAGGAAAAAACGGAATCCTTATAGGATCACTTCGTTCTCCATCTGTCTGTCTGTGTTTCCATTTGTTAGGATCCATTTTCTCTGGAACACGTCGAGGTACTTATGAAGCTGAAATTAATATATAATATGGTCTATGGTTTTGTATCGAATTATCCGTATTGCCCCTGGTGTTGCAAGCTCCCATAGGCTACGGTAACCGCTTACCCTCAGGCGGGCCGTACGTATGTATGCCACCGTCGCGTCGTGGTATTAAAAAATGCGAAAGATGTCGTGAGTTCGATTCTCGGGTCGGGTAGAAAACGGCATTGAATTTTATGTCATTTAATTCTCAATATCAGCAACGACTTTGAAAGTATGCCCGGTTAACACCACTATTGCTATTAAATGGACCTATTAAATGAGACTTAACTAGCAAAATATGAATGAGATGAACCTCTGCCTACCCCTTAAGGGCGAGACGCTATGGTATGTTAAGTTAATAATTGTTTTTTTTATTTTCAGATTCATGACTTCGAAATCTGGCAAGTTATATCTGCACACGGACATTCGTATAATAGTGTCTCGTAAGGCCGACCTAGACACGGCCACGGCTCACTCCGCCTTATTCCGACCTCTGCCGAACAACACCGACTCGAATACGGCCGATGACTCGAAATCACCCGAACGTAACACGAAGACACCCGATCGAACACCGAACAGAGTTTTCGGCGGTTGCTCCGAATTCGATGATTTTAAAAAGGAATTGGACAGTCAAAATGGCGTGTCTTACGAATTGAGGAGCTTCACTTACGCTCCAGATAACCCTAAATATTCGCCACGGTAGTTTGATAACATGGGCGTAACTAGGGATACGTTTAGGAATATAATACCCTCTTTATTGCTAAAAAAGAATGACGCAATTGCATTCCATGAACGAAGAAACACGCATAGAATTTTAAACGCGTTTTTCTTTATCTTCCCGTGTAATAATGTCGTTTTTTGCTAGCAATTATATTTATTTAAATAATTAACACTATAGCAATGGAGTTAAAAATAAAGACACTTGCAATTAGATGGCAAGGCAAGGCATTAATTTAACAAATTAAATTCGCACGTATTTTCATGGCATTATTATATAAATTCAAAACTGCAGTGTAAATCCACTTTGATGCTCGAACTCTTGAAATTATATCTTAATACCAGCGATTTTGCCTTGGCATAACTAAATGCCATACCTTGCCATTGGTATAACCGTCTATAATCAGATACAATATCGATAGTAGTTTTAGCGGTACGCCAATAGATGTCGTTGTATCCAGTTTTAATGACGGCTAGGTGGCGCTATGTGTCTTGTAATGTATTTACTATACAAGAAGTTTCGTTTTCAAAAATATTGTCAATTTCATCGAAGATTTATAGACTGTATATTATGTAAATAATTCTATCGGAGAACAATTTTGAAAATGATGCCATGAATGTCTTTCAAATAACTGATGTATCTCAATATTTCATTTTAAATATATCTGGTTTCCTTTGGCGATTTTTAGATAGCGTTTTTAAGTGATTTATTATCCAACGTAAAAACGTGGCTTTGAAACCACTCAATATTTTTAAAGTAAACATATCGCACTGACCAAATAACGTATAACTTGAGATTAGTTTGTCTGGCAACTTTTATCTTATGTCTATATTTATAAGACTCAAAATTGCCCAGAAGCATTCTTCAACTTACAACTGTTTTTAATAACTTAAAATAATATACGAGCATGTTACACGTAGCATTCATCTTTTTAAAATTACTGATTTAAGGCTGTGGGCATATAAGAAGTTGCTTCACTATTCGGCAACTACTAATTTAACCAACATTCGTCAAGGTTAGTGAATGGGCATCGTTTGTTGCATTTTCATTCTCGAACGTATCCGTGTTTTTTCTTTCTAAATTAATATTCTACAAGGGCCTCGGCTTGTTGGACCTGTTTCTCCGTGTAAGCCCCCCAAAAGGACTGGGTATACTACTCACCTTTGAGAGAAGTATAGCCGTGAAGAAGAGAAATTAATAATATAGTTTTATAAACGACAAAGTGGTGTCGCAGGTGATTTAAATGGATTTTTACACAAAAAACGCTTTCTAAAATCGCATAATATAGTTTAGGGGTGTTTAATTCCCTAGTTTGCCTAGTTCCGCCCATGGTTGGTAGGTTGTTACAACCGGTTGCTGTAGGTTGTTGGGTTGTGTAGGTTGCTGATTGCGTCGGTTTTCGTTTTAGTGCCTATGTATGTTTGTGTTAACTGTATGTATATTAATGAGAAAATATATTTTTGGTTTTTATAAATGTTGTTTTTTTTTCAAATGCCCGTGGTCTTGTATAAAGATCTGAGATTGTGTAACACGGCCTATCATATATTTTACAAGTTTATTTTAATTTCGACTAATTAGTGACTAAATTTTTGTGTTATCAAAATCCCCGATGGTGGCCAAGCCAGTGTTAGCCACACTATATAAGAACTGATAATACTAGGTACTTTTTTTTTGTTGTAAATACATACATATTATAGATTACACCCAGACACAGAACAATCAATCATGCTCATCACACAAAGATTTGTCCTGCGTGGGAATCCAACCACTGGCTTAGCAGTCAGGGTTACTAACCACTAGGCCAGTCAAAACCATTACCATCATAATACCAGCCCAATGACGTCTACTGCTGGACATAGGCCTCACCTAATTTCTACCACAGTGAGTGATTTTGTGCCGCTTGCAATCAACGGCCACCCGCATCCTTTACCAGGTTGTCGGTATATCTGGTGGAGGTCGCCCTACACGGCGGTCTATTGCCACTTTAGCGAGAAATTTTCTATGCGATAACATGTTTCCTATCATTAAATAACTTAACAAAAAAGTTTGTTATTTTTCCTTCCGTCAGTTAAAAACTAGAGTCTTGGGCAAAAAAATACAATATTTGTATAACAAAAATAAAAGTAAAATAAATAAGAAAGTATCATTTTTATTGCAATAAATAAAAACACACACAGACATTCAATAAATACACACACACTATGGCCACAACTTAACTAAAATGCCTTAGTTTATTTTATTCTTAGGTATATTATACTTGCAACACTGATTATTATTAATTATTTTATACTTGCAATACATATGCTCCATATTGCAAGTATGTTATCTGCGCAAAATATAAATAAAGTAATTCTACCCTGCTAGTCAAGAATGGTGTAACTGCATGATGTAAGTTTAGGGAATATCGCCTTAATTACATTAATATAGTAACAATTTTCCGTTAACAAGTCATACTGTTGTATCATTCTAAATAAGCAAGGTAAAAATAATGAAGAAATATAAATTCATAAATTATTTTGCACAGATCATAATATTTAATTAAATGCCTTGTTTTGTATGTTTAATGTGTAAAATATAATTAACTGAATATTACTTGCAAGCAAATATAGCTGCGTACCGGTAAATGAGTACCTACTGTGACATAAAAAAGCTTCACAAAACCTGGCAGAATAATGTACTCATTTTTCATTTAGTATAATTGATAACACTGCCATCTAATCACACTAACAAAAATAGAGTTTTAAAGTATGTTCAATAGATGGCGTTATTTTACATTTAAAAAATCATTTTTTTTAATTATTGTATTGTTATTTGTCATTGTCATTGTTAATTATTGCAGCTAATTGCAGCATCTGCTATTTATAGCATGTTTTGTGGTATAAAACTAGAATTTAAGCTAAAACTCAAGTATTATTTAATTCCTATGACTGGAGTGAAAGGGACGGTGGTAATTTACACTCGGGACGGATAAGGTCGGCTATATATGACCGGGACTCTTTCTTGAGCTCTATAGGGTGATGATTCTTCGCTTCCTTCCGTCTCGGTCTCCTGGAAACAAAAAAAAAATACAAAAATCAATTGCAAGTTGTTACGTACAATACTTTTTTACAAAAATAAATTTAATGTAATTAACGTATGTAACAAATACATATACATGTTTGTTCATAAATTCCGGAGATTCAATTCCTATTCATTCCCAATTTCACTATTGCCTTGCGCTTTTCTTTTACTTCATAAAACACTGCGCCAGCAATGCAGTGAGTAAGGTGGCTCCATGTATCACAATTAGGAACTCTAAATATAGGTATTATTTTAATTTGCTGTTTCACACATTGTGATGTCATAATATTACATTTAAGTACCTGTATCATCATCATCATCATTTCAACCCATAGGTAAACGTCCCACTGTTGGGCACAGTTCTCTTCCAAAGAATGTGGAGGGAATTTAGCCTACTATACCACGCAGCGCTGGCCAGACGAGTTGGTATAGGGTATATTTCAAATTTTCTTTTTCTTGCAGTGCTCTTGTCTGTATTCGTCTACTTCCTTCGTCTTTTACGACAACCACGGGTTGAGATGGGGTAGTTACATTATTTATTCTTAATCCGTCACTACACAGATAATATATAGGCATAATATATGACATATAATTGAATAGAAAAGGGTATTATAACCCTACTATGTAGTTAATAACGAATTAACCTACAAAATTAATCGTGCTTAAAAACAAAGACGCCTTAGCGAAATTTAACATCATTATCAAACCATTATATTCCATTGCTGGGCTCGAATCTTTTGAGAAGGTCTCTGTTAAGTACCCTGTGACACAGAGCGGTTTCTAGTAGTAAGCGTTCTTTTTATAATAATATAATATTCTACCACATTCACACAGCGCCATCTAGTCCCAAAGTAAGCAATTATATTTGCTTGTGTTATGGGTACTAAACAACTGATATACTACTTAAATTATTTTTTTTTGTAAATACATACATATTATAGATAAATTACACCCGGACACAGAACAAACCTTTATGCTCATCACACAAAGATTTGTCCTGGGTGGGGATCGAACCCACGACCTCCGGCTTAGCAGTCAGGATCACTAACCACTAGACCAACAGGCCAGTTTTTTAAATAAACAAAGGTATGAATCATTTGAAAACTGTAACCTTTCATTGGGATTGATTAATTTATTTATTTACAAACATATACCTCTAGAATATATAACTTACATCAGTTGGGAATAAACTCCTGGACCAGGGGCCCCATCCATGGGGCTCCTCCTCTTCGTGGTCATAGTGATGTTGGTGCTGCGCGTGTTCATAATATATTATCTGTGGACAATTCATTATATATTATTTACTAATCTAAACGGTAGTATACCAACATCAAAAGAGACATACATACAAGAAAATGATAAAAGCTAAATTTAAATATTTATGAAAGCCCCCGAGAGACCTTATGACCTCCACACGGCTGCACTGGTTTTGATAAAACATTTCTAACAACCATTACCATCATGACAACTTTAAAACAAAAAAACAACGCTTCAAAATCGTAGAAGCACCTTTTTTCTCTTCTGCAATATCACTAGTTAGTTTCTTTTTCTCTTCTGCAATATCACTAGCTAGTTTTCCGACATACTTAACATGGGATGTAAGCTAATATACAATAATATAACGTAATAAAAGCTGTCGTTTTATTAAATATTCTATACCCATGTATTGTACATTGTACAATACACATTGTATGTACATTATTGTACATTGTACAATACACATTGTATGTACATTGTACAATACACATTGTATGTACATTATTGTACATTGTACAATACACATTGTATGTACATTATTGTACATTGTACAATACACATTGTATGTACATTATTGTACATTGTACAATACACATTTCAGTCAGAATTCCAGATCTGTTGTAGTAGTTGTAGATAATATAATTAAAGACTCATACATAGAGTAAGTTTCTCGCACGTCTAATGCGAGACACTCGAATGTTGAATGCGATTATCGTATTCGATACTATCGCCTTCACACGTTTACTTAGAACATAAAACTCGCCTACGACTATGTCATACTATACGCTCCCGTCGTTCTTTATTTGAACACTGCTCAGCTCCTATTGGCCGTAGCGCGATGTTACATAACATATAACCTTCCTCGATAAATGGGCTATCTAACACTAAAATAATTTTCAAATCGCTTTATAATATTAGTACCTATAGAAGAATAGATAGTAGGAATATGTATAGCATTGACTATTTGATACTCTACTCTACTCGATAGGTTTGGTTAAAAAAAAATAGAACTACTTCTAATTTGGAACCATTCAATTATGTATAATCTCTTTTTGAATATATGTAATCTCCTTTTGATTCTCTTTATTTTTATACCCAAATCGATAGGTTTGGTTAAAAAAAAAAAATGGAACTTGTTACAATTTGGCGTCAAAAGCCCGCCGTTTAAGTCTTTTATTCTTAAAACCTATCTAAGGACACTTGGGTTTTCTAGACGAATCGAACGATACCCTAATTGTCAAAATCCATCCAACGGTTTGGAAGATTCGTGGGAATAAAGAAATTTACAAACATACAAGATACGCGCGAAAAACAATACCCGTCCTGACAGTCGGGTAAAAATAAAAATGTCTAGCTGTCATTAACCTAATTGTTTTGGTCGAGTTGTCAATATCAGATGCCATGTAGTTAGATGTGAGAACATGTAGTTGAATGTGGTGATTACAGGTTAAGAGGGAGCGCGATTTTATACCCTTCGACCATTAGTTTGAATCGGGAATTGTCCTTTTTGAAGTCATCGTTTTATATCAGTGAATACTGGAAAATATAGTACATAGAAATCGCGTGGGGCTTCACTCCTATCACTTTTGTTTGGCCACTACTCAGCTCCTATTCGCCTTAGCATGATGTTATATAGCTTATAACCTTCCTCGATAAATGGACTATCTGACACTAAAATAATTTTTCAAATCGGATTAGTAGTTCCTGAGATCCTAGCGTTCAAACAAACAAACTCTTTAGCTTTATAATATAGATAATAGTAACCTTTATAGGGACTTAAAGGCGGAGTGTATATGTCGCAGCCAACTGGTTAAATCAGCCATTTAATTAACTGCCTAGCCGTTTAACTAAACGGCGGCGTTCAACTAGCGGCACTGGCTGGCTAATGCTTAAGCCATATAACAGAGTGAAGAGTGTTTACCCTAGCCTTCTTAACCAATCTATGTCTGTAATATTTAAAGTACAGAGCATGCACTACACATTACAAATAAAAGAAAAATACTAGAATATCAGTGAACACTGTAAACGGTTCGAAATGAAATGAAATGAAATCTCGTTTATTCATCTAGGTTACAAAGTAACACTTATGAAAGTTATCCGAAAAGTAGTGTCAACAAATTTACCTACGACCAGTTCACTGGTGGAGCTATGAGAAGAACTGGCAAGAAACTCACGCCATTTAAAAAAAAAATGGATAGTTACAATCTTTATATAAAATATACAATAAAATTCCATCAGAAATAAAAAATTGCAGGGATACTAATACTTTTAAAAGGCGCCTGCACAAGCTACTAACAGAGAAATGTTACTACTCTATTAAGGACTTTTTAAATGATAAATCTTTGACGTAGTTACTTTTATACATCTCATTGTAGATTTTATTAATTATTTTATGATATGATATGTATCATAAAATAATATATGGCCACGTATTGGAAGGCGCAGCGTGGGACGGCCCCCCACCAGATGGACCGACGACCTGGTCAGGGTGGCGGGCGGCCGTTGGTTGCAGGCGGCACAGGACCGTTTGCAGTGGCGTAAATTAGGTGAGGCCTATGTTCAGCAGTGGACGTCGTTGGGCTGATATGATGATGATGATGATATGTATCTACAATTTAATCTTTAATAATTCAATTGTATTATTTCTTATAGACATCTGGGTTTGAACTCTTAATTATAGACAATTTGTAATTTGTTTGACATTGAAAATTGAAATTATTAGTGACAAATATTGTATGCCCTAATGGCGGGTCATGGCTGAACCTAATATACACCATTGTAACATCCTATGTACCTGTGATTCACAATAAAACTGATTTGATTTGATTTTGTAATTTACAGTTTGCTTAACGCAAAATTCGCAATTTCGACTTCAAAAAGGATTATACCGTGGGACGAATAGCTTGTGGTATGAACCGACGGAAAACCCTTGGTGCATGTGTGTGTTTTAAGGTTTGTAAGTAATGGTGCTTGTAACCCGTAGAATGTGTAATTTAAAATGGTGATCAGTGATATAGTTTAAGTTTATCTCACGTCTTTGCCCGGACCCGATAACGGACCATTTTGGTCTGTCTGTCTGTCCGTCATGACCCTTTGATTGCTCCATCCCTAAAAATATCAGAATTATATTTTACAACTATATTTTTTAAGTGACCGGCATGCAAATCATGCGGTTAAAGTTTGATTCCGACCGACAGTACCGATGTGGATTTCACTTTGTGGAATTTATGTACTAGTCAAGTGACTTACCATCTGCTAACGGTGAAGGAAAACATCGTGAGGAAACACACATACCCTAGAAGTAATTCTTTGAGTATGTCTGATCCACCAACCCGCATAAGGCCAGCGTGTTTGGATTATGGCGTTACAGCTCTCTAGATAGAGGAGTGGAGATCCGAGCCCAGTAATATCTGAAGATGGGCATCGTCACCGAGGCAGGCCTAAGAAACGCTGGTGTGACGACTTAAATTAAATACCTTTGAGAAGGATTTGTGAAATAGGGTTGGAGTAGACAGCAGTGGAAAGTTCAGACGAAGGCCTTTTCTCAGCAGTGGGAAGAACAGGATAAATAAAAAAAATTAAAAAACTTAAAACAATGACAATATATGGACCCCTGTTACGTGGGGTCTACCGTAGTAGTTGAAATGTAGTAATAGAGCACTGCCTACCCTTCGTATAAAGGCGTGATATAAATTTATAACAGACAGACTGACGTGTGAACTAAATACCTCGATATATGATCAGTCGGAACTCGAAGCCGCTACGCATCGCATACAGAGTGCGCTACAAAAACTGACACACTTATGTAAAAGTGTCATGTAATTGTAGGTCATTTGAACTGGTGCAGGTTCGATTACAATGTTATAGAGAAATAGCATCTGCTTCCGGATTAACTCGTGTGATAAACTAATAATATTAAATACTAGAAGTCGCGCGGTGTTTCACTCCCGTCGTTCTTTATTTGGCAACTGCTCAGCTTCTATTGGCCGTAGCGTGATGTTATATAACCTATAACCTTTCTCGATAAATAGGCTACCCAACACTATAAGAATTTTTCAAATCGGACCAGTAGTTTCTGAGATCCTAGCGTCCAACCAAACAAACAATAAATGTTGTATAAATTTTTGTATAGATTTGGGATCCGTAATCCGTGTAGTGACGGATTAAGAACAAATAATGTCACTACCCCATCTCAACCCGTGAGTGTCGTAAAAGGCGATTAAGGAGTAACTTTAAGCAGATAAGAGCACTGCGAGAAAAGGCAAATTCGAAAGAAAACCCTATACCAACCCGTCTGGCCAGCGTGGTATAGTGGGCCAAATTCCCTCCACAATGCTTGGAGGAGACCCGTTACTGCAAACACAAGTATAAATACAGGTCTTGCAATAATTAAGCAATACTTGTATGTTTTGAAATGGTTTATCATAAACCCATAAAAATATTTTTTATAACATAACATAGCCTCACGTCTTTTTCCCCGAAGGGGTAGGCAGAGGTGTTTCACACCCACATTTCGCCAGTTATATTTGGTCCCATGAAATAGGGGGCGAGCCTATTGTCATCAACCGGGAACATTTGTTTACCAAACTCCGGGAAAATCTTAATACTGGAATTTCATGAAAGAAAAACCCAATACCATTTTCACCCGACCCGGGTATTAAACCGGGGACCTCTTGCACAGCAGTCGTATACACTTCCCGCTGCGCCACCGAGGCAGTTTAGCAGATATTTTTTATTCATATTTCATTTATAATCAAATAAATAAATTCACACGAACGAAAAAAAAACGGTCCAAATATTGAAAATATTAGCTAACCCTGACAAGAGCTGCAAGTTTTCAAACATGTGCACCAATTTTAATGAAACATAATTCTCTAAGAACCCTCAAAATTATGTCACCTTTCAAATAAGAAAACTGCATCAATCGGTACATTCATCTATGTGGTACAACCCCGCCAACAGACAGACAGATACACAGATAGGTCAAAATTATAACCCCCCTCTTTTTGCGTCGGGGTTTAAAGTAGGTGACATAAAATACAATACGTTTTAATATTCACTGAGTCATTTATATTACTCTACAAATCTCAAGCGGATTGAGCGCAATATGAACTCACCTGTCTAATCTATAGACAAGTGAAAGCTTAACTAAAACCGGATCAGCTTTATATGTTAATCGGTGACAAACGTGCACTCACTTTCTTTGCGATTACGGTTATTAATCGTTGTAATTTTTGTAATTAACCGGTAAGGAATTACCGGTTAATGTTTGAACCGTAACCGCAGTGGATCCTAGAATAGTTAGTGTTTACAACTTTCTCGAGAAATCTTGTTAGTGTTAGGGCTGTCAACCGTTTAATAATCCTACTAAAATTATAAATGAGAAAATTAGTATGGATAGATATAATAATAATAATAATATTCTACCACATTCACACAGCGCCATCTAGTTCCAAAGTAAGCAATTATATTTGCTTGTGTTATGGGTACTAAACAACTGATATACTACTTAAATACATTTTTTTTTTGTAAATACATACCTACATAATATAGATAAATTACACCCAGACACAGAACAAACCTTTATGCTCATCACACAAAGATTTGTCTTGGGTGGGGATCGAACCCACGACCTTTGGCTTAGCAGTCAGGGTCACTAACCACTAGACCAACAGGCCAGTCTATAGATATTTTTTTTTATAGTCAGGATATAGAAGTTTGTTAGTCACTCGAAAAACTCCAGAACGGCTGAACGGTTCTGTATGAAATTACGCACATAGACAGAAAGTTGATTATGTGCTAACAAAATACAAATACTTTGAATTCCAGTTATGTACTTTACTACTTTGTTAATTAAGACTGTAATTGCATGCTGTAACGCAAAATATGGCGAAACTAAATCTTTAACTAAAACATCAATATGGGTATTATAAATTTATAGGTACTATTCGCAATAAATATTATTACGTAAAAAAAGTTTGAAGTTTTTATTTAATTTTATTATTAAATAGCAGTTAGAGATATTGTTTAATTACGCTAATCTCAAAAACAAACAGTTCGGTTTAAAAAAATATATTTTTGTTCTAGAATTTAAATAGATGGCAGGCACTAAACATCACGCTATGACCTATAGTAGCAGAGCAGTAACGCTTGAGAGTGAACCATCTTCTATGCTAATATTATAAAGCGAAAGAGTTTATTTGTTTGTTAGAACGCTAGGATCTCAGAAACTACTGGTCCGATTTGAAAAATTATTTTAGTGTTGGATAGCCCATTTATCGAGGAAGGCTATAGGCTATATAACATAGTGCTACGGCCAATAAGAGGTGAACAGTGGCCAAATACAGAACGACGGGAGCGAACCCCAGCGCGATTCTAGTCTAGTATAAAATAACTTGATTTTCACTTCGTAACATAAAATTAACATAAATTATTATAATATTGTGTTTATCTATTGGTATTTAGGTGACACCGCATTTAAAGGTACTTCTTGTCACGATTTAAAAGTTGAAAAACAACATAAACGCTGTGAAGATTGAAGTTGTGTGACTTGACTTGGTGATTAAGTGGAATTAATGGCAGCCCTTTAACGTCCCACTGCTGGGCACGTGTCCTCTCCTCTATCTAGAGAACTGAGAGGGTTTAGGCTATAATTACGCTGGCCTAATGAGCTGAAACAGACATACACTTTTCAATACATACCCCAACATTACTCTGAACTGTATATAATAGCGAACGGACTCGACTGTTTGTATGTATGTAAGTAACTTAAGTGTTATTTGCCCTCCTGCCCGGTGGTATTTGCCGTACGTCCACTTTTTTTTTTTTTTTTTTAATTTTGAAAGACAACGCCCGCACTAGGGAACAAGCCCTGTGTCGCGGGGAGCTTTACAAACATGAAACTAACGGACACAAAGTACACCCAGACTAGAAACAAATATCTATGTATCACACAAATATTTGTCTCGTGTGGGAATCGAACCCACGTCACCCAGCACGGCGATGTAGTGGCGAGGCGACCACCTTAACCACTGCGCCACGGTGACAGTCAAACTTGAATTATTAATATTATTTACCTAATTTATTTAAGTACTTATTTATAAAATTCCATTATTATTTCCTGTTTCCATTGCATGCAATTATTATTATTTTTATATCCCATCTTAATTATATAAAAAACATGTTCAAATCCAATGTACATTGTTTATGAATGAAATAAATGAAAATGAAATGAAGCCGTTGCATAGATCCATTGATGGATCTTATTATTAGAATATGAACTAACATAATATTTGAAAGCTGTCCGTATAGTGACGGATTAAGAATACATAATGTCACTACCTCATCTCAACCCGTGGTTAAAAGGCGACTATGGCAGTAAACCTCAATGAAAAATTCGAAACAAAACCCTATACCAACCCGTCTGGCCAGCGTGGTACAGTAGCCTAAATTCCCTCCAAAATGTTTGGACGAAACCCCTGCTTAGCAGTGGAACGTATATGGGTCGGGGTCGAAATGAATAATAATAGTAATATTCTACCACATTTACACAGCGCCATCTAGTCCCAAATTAAGCAATTATATTGGCTTGTGTTATGGGTACTAAACAACTGATAAACTACTTAAATACATTATTTTTTCTTGTAAATACATACTTAGTTATAGATAAATTACACCCAGACACAGAAAAAACAATCATGCTCATCACACAAACATTTGTCCTGGGTGGGGATCGAACCCACGACCTCCGGTTTAGCAGTCAGGGTCACTAACCACTAGACCAACAGGCCAGTCAATGGAAGAATTGGGAGCCTTTTCTCACAATGCTCTTGTCTATATAAGGTTACTCCCTTAGTCGCCTTTTACGACACTTACGGTTTGAGATAGGATAGTGGCATTATTATACGAGTGGTTGTTTTCTATAAAAGAAAATCAAGCATCAACAGTGTGACTTAGACAAATTTTGAGACTCTAAGTAGGCCCTCAACATACCAAGGCAGTCATTAAATTAGAGGGAAAGGCAAACGGTCGTATATTATTTGTTATACTTGACATTGATTTGAATATTTATATATAACCAGTAATCTACATAATACGTCTATTAAGGAAAACTTTAAATCTTCACCTGTTGACCTACTGTCGTTTGGTGTCAACTCGACTTGTACCTTTTTAACTATTAACCAATTGAAAATGTTATAAATTGTCAATTAAAAAAAAAAACATCCTCCTGTCCTCTATCTAGAGAGATGAGAGGGTTTAGGCCATAATCCACACAGCCAGGTCTATTGCGGGTTGACATATAAGTGAACCTTGAATTTTTTCTAGGATATACGGGTTGGTACTGCCGGTCGGAATTGAAGAATCAAAAAAAAAATCTATGCAGTAAAAAAAATCCTAATATAGAAATTATTTACACCAATATTTCGTGTGACAACCCTAGGCGATTAACAAGTAGTCTGTTTGTTGGGTGAGGTCGCAGTCTCTCCCCTATTAGGGTCACTGCTTACGGAATCCATGCCGCAGTGAAAGTGACCTTTACGGTTAAGGACACGACCTAAAAGGGGTTAGCAGAGATGTGGGTCCGACTTGTTTATGTGAAAATATTTTGTTATATACAGTCACTGTTGTGAAGCAGTTTAGATAGCTGCCTTGCTACTAACGTCACCGTGCTAAGTTACGTGGGTTCGATGCCCACACGAGACATCTATACTTAGTATTATGAAGAGGTTAAGTTTGTGAGTTAGTTGTAGAGGATAATCTCGGGATCTACTGAACCGATTTTCAAAATTCTTTTAGTGTTGGATATCCCATTTATCGAGGAAGGTTATAGGCTATATAACATCACGCTACGGCTAATAGAAACTGAGCAGTGGCCAAATAAAGAATGAAGGGAGCGAAGCCTTGGGCAACAGATAGTAATAATAATATTGACTGGCCTGTAGGTCTAGTGGTTAGTGACCCTGACTGCTAAGCCGGAGGTCGTGGGTTCGATCCCCACCCAGGACGAATCTTTGTGTGATGAGCATAAATGTTTGTTCTGTGTCTGGGTGTAATTTATCTATAATATGTATGTATTTACAAAAAAAGTAGTAGGTATATTAGTTGTTTAGTACCCATAACACAAGCAAATATAATTGCTTACTTTGGGACTAGATGGCGCTGTGTGAATGTGGTAGAATATTATTAATATATTTGTGTGATTCATAGATATTTGTTTAAACTCTGAGTGTAAGTCTGTGCCTCAAAAATGGAGCAAAAATAGCTGTTTCTTTTGATTAGAATCTAATTTATTGATTGCTCCACAGGATTGCAGACCCGAGTATTTGATATTAATTTCAGCTATACTATATATATATACCTCTACGAGTTCTTGAGAAAAATACTCTTGACAGATGGACAACTGAGTAAATTTAATTAGGTTTTCGTTATTTCCTTTTGAGGCACGGTACCCTAAGAAGGACACCCAATAGAAGCATTATTTGTGGACCTTTCTGAGGCCGGTGTAACGTATAACAGAATTGAACCTGCAATCTTCCATTCAGCAGTCACTAAACCAACTAGTAATTTAAGTCAACACTAAACGAGAGCCAACAACATGTTAATCTGCTTATCCCTTAACGGATAAGGCGATTTAATCTGAGATGATACCCAATTACTTATTATATTATAATTAAATGAAAGTTATGAGAACTTTCATTTGAAGTTTTATTATAATCGCATTAATGCCGTCGTTATTTAAAAAGATTAACTCGCTGTCGTATTTGAAACTTTATGATGGTAAGCTATTAAAAACATAGTTGATTATGGGAAAATTCGTCCTATATACACATTACTGTGACTCTTGTAAGCCAAGATTAACAATAATGAACTACAAACACCGAGCTATGAGATACGGGAGTCTAAAATATTTATAAACTGTTTTGGAACCCCGTATTAATATTAATGTTAAGCTGAAGAATTTGTTTGTTTATATCGCGATTATATAAACACTATATACCTACTATATACTAGAAGTCCGTATCTAATATACATGTAGTGATGGATTAAGAATACATAATGGCACTAACTCATCTCAACCCGTGGGTGTCGTAAAAGGCGACTAAGGGAAAACCTATACAGCCAAGAACACTGTGAGTAAAGGAAAAATCGAAACAAACCCTATAAAAACCCGTCTGGCCAGCGTGGTATAGTAGGCTAAATCCAGCAGTGGGTCGTTTATAGTTTGAAATGATGATCTTTCTTTTTTTTTTTAAAAGACAACGCCCGCACTAGGGAACGAGCCCTGTGTCGCGGGGAGCTTTACAAACATGAAACTAACGGACACAAAGTACACCCAGACTAGAAACAAATATCTATGAATCACACAAATATTTGTCTCGTGTGGGAATCGAACCCACGTCACCCAGCACGGCGATGTAGTGACGAGGCGACCACCTTAACCACTGCGCCACGGTGACAGTTAACTGCATGCCAAAATTTGTTATAGTTAAATATCATGTAATTCTCATTGTGAACTGCAGTTCTTTTGAGAAATAATCATAGACATAATCTTTATTTCATCTGAATCACGTACATGATACTTATAAACGTCATACAAAGCCAAAAAAAAGGTGTCAGCAAATTTGCCTAAGGCCAGTTCACTGACAAGGTTGAGCTCTGAGAAGAACTTGGCAAGAAACTCTTCGAATCTATTAATGAATAAAGTATCATTAAACTTAATTAATGCAATTTTCTCTGTATCAGTTTGATAAATTCACCACCACTCTCAGCAACCCATTAATGTCACACCCACTGCTGGGCTCGGGTCTCCTCTCCTATATCTAATTTTGACTGTCACCGTGGCGCAGTGGTTAAGGTGGTCACCTCGCCATTACATCGCCGTGCTGGGTGACGTGGGTTCGATTCCCACACGTGACAAATTTTAATATTTGTGTGATTCATAGATATTTGTTTCTAGTCTGGGTGTACTTTGTGTCCGTTAGTTTCATGTTTGTAAAGCTCCCCGTGACACAGGGCTTGTTCCCTAGTGCGGGCGTAGTCTTTTAAAACAAAAACAATAAAAAAAAACAAAAAGAATCTAGAGGGCTAAGAGGTGGTAGTGCGGGTTGGTGGATCAGACATACACTTATAATTACTTCTAGTGTATGTGGGTTTCCTCACGATGTTTTCCTTCACCGTCAGCAGATGGTAAGTCACTTGACTAGTACATATAAATTCCACAAAGTGAAATCCACATTAGTTCTGCCGGTTGGAATCAAACTCGAATTGCAAGTTTTGCTTTACGGTCAGATTATATCCATTAAGCCACGTATTAGGCACTAAACTTAACTGTAAAATGATATTATGTTGAAGTTAATTGCAATTATTACTGTTTAGCCATAAACAGACGGTATTAATTACCCTTTAAATCATATTATAATGTTTTAGATCTAGTTTTAATTTAGCAGCGTCTAGTATATTTAATGTCAGTTTAGGCTTTTTTTTTGACACTTTTATTTAGGGATCCGTGCCTCAAAAGGAAGAAAATTAAACCCTTATAGAATCACTCTTATCCTGTCTGTGAGTCTGTTAAGAATATTTTTGTCAAGAACGCGTAAACTAATAAAAAGCATCTTATTGTTTTTCTTTAAACTTTTTTATTATATTATTAAGAACCTAATAATATAATATAATAATATAATATTCTACCACATTCACACAGCATCATCTAGTCCCAAAGTAAGCAATTATATTTGCTTGTGTTATGGGTACTAAACAACTGATATACTACTTAAATACATTTTTTTTTTGTAAATACATACATATTATAGATAAATTACACCCAGACACAAAACAAACCTTTATGCTCATCACACAAAGTTTTGTCCTGGGTGGGGATCGAACCCACGACCTCCGGCTTAAAAGTCAGGGTCACTAACCACTAGACCAACAGGCCTGTCAATTATGACCTAGTTAAAGGTTTTGATAAATTTAAGTGTTATTTGAAGGTTAATTTTACTAATAATTTTTGGAGAGAAGCTCACCAGAAACTCAGTCTGCTGGTAATCTAAGAGGGTGGTTGGGTTACTTTTCTATAATTATAGGTGATTAAAAGCAGTAATTACTGTGCAAGTTTAGTATTTACCCCAAATACCGTATTAATTCTCCCAAAAATATGGGTAATCAAAATTAATTTTTAGTTTTTAGTAAATGTTGTTAGAGTTTATGTTTTCTTTGTGTTATTGATAACAAAACAAAATACAGTTGGAGTGGAAGGAAAACTGATGTGTGACCAAATTCAAAGCCATTCAAATTTCTATTTCTAGGCATAGTATTTATATTGTTTTTTTAGTATACCAGTTTAACTCAATCTGTTACCAACACGACCGCTGTAAAGATAGAACTTAACAGAAGGTGGGCCTGGTCACTTGTAATACAGGTATTTCTATATCTATCTCAAGCTCCAGTCTCACACAACGTTACATTCAATCTGTCACCAGTGTCACCATTAATTAATATTGTGTAACTTTGGTAACTTGTGATGAGAACATAAAGAGATTATTATTATTATTAGGCCACACATCTGTTGGGCTGTGTCTGCTTTTTGATTTGTAATCAGAGGTTATTAATGTAACTGTACTGTATGACAGCTAAACGCTCTCGTTACCAAAAACTGGTTATAGTGCTGGGGACGATTCTGCTAAATTACACACGTCGATAGCAGACCAATGGACTAATATTGACCAATCACGCGCCTGCAATATGGCGCGATTGTCTTAGTAAGCCAATCACAGCTGTTGAATGAGACCATCGGCTTACCATTGTGTTAGCAGACTCGGGACCCTGATTTTAACTGATAAAGTACTTGAAGTATTTATTTTTTAATTCTGCCCTAGCACATATATACATAAGAATTGAAACTAGAAAATCAGCTGATTCATGAGTTAAAAGTTCAATGACCCGTCCTTTCTATATTTGCAGTCAGCTGTGTAAGTATGCAATGCTGTGGTCAGTGACCCCGCTTTGTATTCTATCACACACTATCTACAGTTATGTATATCGAGAGCGTAGTTTTTTCACTTAGTAGACTAAGGTTATTTGTTAATTTTGTTAATGTCTACCAAATACTCCCAAAATGTTAGAAAATCTTTTGTTAATAACTTACTTTAAAAATGGTAACAGATAAGTAAATAAATTAGTTTAAGGATTTATGTCAATACGATTTACTTGTGATTTTTTAAAGAAAAAATATGTCATCCTTTTTTTTCTTATACCACGACGGTAGTAAACAGACGTAAGGTCCGCCTGATGCTGCCTAAGCGGTTACCGTAGCCTATGGGTAAGTGGTTTCAAAATGTTTAAATGTCACTTCAATACATTGAACATAAGCCTGACATAAGCCATCGACATGTCACATGATCAATGTACTAATTTGACATGTCGTTAGAATAGATAGATGGAATCGATTGCAACTTGTCTACCCCCCAAGGCAAGTGGCAATCGTCAATTTATCTATTCAATCGACATGTCAAATTAATACATTGATCACGTGACATGTCGATGGCTTATGTCAGACATGTGTTCAAATGTATTGAAGTGACATGTCGTTTAGAATAAATAGAAAGAAGCGATTGCCACTTGTCTGGAAGGGCAAGTTGATCTATTCAATATCTCAACTCGATCTATCTATTCAATCGATATGTCAAATTAGTACATTGGTAACGTGACATGTCGATAGCTTATGTCAGAAATGTGTTCAATGTATTGAAGTGACATTTAAATATTTCGATCGAATCAATTGTCACTTGTCTTTGAGAGGGATGTGAATTAAGTACATAACATTTTTCCATTTTTCTTTTCCTTCTATATTATATACTTTTTTTACTTTTAAGTTACCATATTTAAAGAAGTAAACAAGTGATTTGGTACCTTTTGGGGTTGCGCATTGTGTTTATTTTTAATATCGATGATAAGACGCGCCAAGTTGACAGCCAAGCTCAACAGAGCTATGATGAAGAATTTGATCTGTAAATAAGAAAGTAAATAAATCAGTAAATTCTTACCTTTTGGGGGGGTTCGGAAGTACTTTTATTATTTTTAATGTCGTACCATAACCTTATGGCGTTGATAGCAAGGTTAGCGACGGCTAATATGAAGAATTTAACCTGAAAAATTACATATTTATGGAATTTTGACAGTTTATAACTTAAATTGAGATAATTTTCTTTAAACATAAGTGATGGTGGTGGGGACGAAAGTCATCAATAGAGACTATTGTTTTGGGGTCTAGATACAAACATGATATGATATGTACATACATATTACATATACAGTATGTTACTGGCAAGTGGGCTCTTTTAAAAGTAAATTAGTATCATAGTTTTTTTAATTAACCCTGACCTTAACTTAATTAATGAACTAAAATTGAGACTTTATTAAGTTACTAACAAAAATTAAATTGCCAGCAAGGAAACACCCAAAAAGGCTAAAGGCTAAAAAGGCTAAAAAGCTAGAAAACACTCATACTTGTAGTTTGTACGTCAAAATCTGGAGAATAGTCGCAATCTTAGCCTTGATGACAGCTCCGAGAACCAGCAGCTTCAGGATAGCCTTCTTTTTCTTCTTCTTCTTTCCTCTTTGTTCTAGAAGTTAAAATAATATACATAAGAATTATAATACATTTGTTTCATTTGCCGAGCATTCAATAGCATTCATTTGCTTCCAAAACGATAAAAAAAACTCTTTGCTCGCAAAATGCTCAAATACTTTACATACATTATATGCTCCAAACGTGTATATTTTTTCATGCTTATAATAAAATCTATTTAGTCATGCTGGGTATGCTTAGCATACAAATGATCCTTCAATGCTTTGACTCATGCTTGCAACATGCATAACATTAAATTGGAATAACTTTATGTTTTAAATTGGAATCTGAAATCGACATTTCCCAAACAATTCCAGAAAAAAACGAAATTAAGTCGAAACGCGTAAAACAATTGTGTGACACTTAAATCAAAATTCAAAATCAATTTCATTGATTTTTACTGATTATGATTTATTAGTTATCTATTTAATTAAAATTGAATTAATTACAGTCAAAACTCAAAACCGGTCAAAATCTCATTTGACTGCAAAAATAAAGCTAAATTATTTTTGACAGATGAAAATTTGGTTACAATATATATAATATTATTATATATAATATTTTCTTTTTAATAATAACGTTCTTATTAAAACCACTTTTGACAGCAAAAATCTGTCAAAATTGATTTAAAGTCAGGGCTTCAGTCAAAAATACTTTGCCTGATAGCTTATGAGTTCTAGATAATATATATAAGACAACAATTTGAAATTTGTATTTACTTGAAATGGAATTTATTTGTTTTGAATATTTAATTGCCTTTTTAACAAACTCCGTTACTCCAACGCCTAATAAATCTGAGTTAAATTAATAGACTACATTGTTACTATTTATATTGGTAGTAAAAAAACATGATACACATGCTGCTCGCTCATTAAATTCATAACGCCTCACGGAATGCAAGGAGAAACATTCAATGTATCAATGAATTTTAATTGAATTTTTCTTCACGTCTGGCAGACAGCACGGTGAGTAAACGTGTTTAATCTTATAATCGATTCGATTGTAATATTATACAGTGTGTACTTACTTAATAAAAAAATTAAACTAACTAACTGCAGCACTCAGAGATGTCAATTAGCAGTAATCTGTCATTAACACAATTTTTTCATTGAATAATTGTCTTTAGGTGGATTGACTTAAGTATTACACGTTTTTACTAAATAAACTTTAAAGATAAGTAAAGTCTCTGAGTACGACAGTACAACTTAATTTATTTCATTTTCTTCTGTACAACTTTATTAAAATAAATATAATAAACTAAAAATCTGTCACAAATTATCCTATTTATCATACAGAAGCCGGAGCCTGGAGATTTGTAATACAGGTCTTAGAACCTAGTACAGACTCCAGCTCTCATTAAGGTAAAAACACTTTATGATATTTAATTTGTATTTTTCGGCTGTGCATTTCTTGTACCTTATTTCTTTATTATTAATTATCACAACATTAATAATACTATCGTGCTTGCCTAATAAACGAGCAATATTTTATTACACTTAAAATGCTTAAACTAATCATTCCATGCTCTTCAAAATGCTTATTAACATTTAAATTTATTTACCAGAACAGGACAGAGAAATAATTCTGGAACTTAAAGTAATTAAAGTTAATTCTTTCAAAAGACATCATGTATATTTTCCCGAAGGGGTAGGCAGAATTTTATAATAATAATAATATTCTACCACATTCACACAGCGCCATCTAGTCCCAAATTAAGCAATTATATTTGCTTGTGTTATGGGTACTAAACAACTGATATACTACTTAAATATATATTTTTTTGTAAATACATACATATTATAGATAAATTACACCCAGACACATAACAAACCTTTATGCTCATCACACAAAGATTTGTCCTGGGTGAGGATCGAACCCACGACCTCCGGTTTAACAGTCAGAGTCACTAACCACTAGACCAACAGGTCAGTCAAAGAGAAAGAAAGAGAAAGAAAAAAAAGAATTGTATCATAATATCCACATTTAGCTTCTCACGAAATGTCCATCTAGTTATTAGGCACAATTCCAGAGTTGAGGCTACAGAATTGTGATTTTCATGAAAATATTCTCTACGAGCTCCTGCCCGCGGCTTCACTTCCGTGGATCTTTATTTGGTCACAACTCAACTCCTATTGGTTGTAGCGTAATGTTACATAGCTTATAGCATTCCTCGATAAATGATCTATCCAACAGTAAAATAATTTTTCAATTCGGTTCAATAGTTCCTGAGATTAGCACGTGCAACCACACAAACAAACTAAAAATCATCTTTATAATATAGAAGAAGAAGATCCGGGGTTCGAACCCAAAAACCGTTGTACAGCAATGGCCTGTTGGCCTAGTGGTTAGTGACCCTGACTGCTAAACTGGGGTCGTGGGTTCGATTCCCACCCAGGACAAATATCTGTGTGATGAGTATGATTGTGTCTTAGGCGTAAATAATCAATAATATGTATGTATTTATTAAAAAAAATGTATTTAAGTATATCAGTTACTTAATTTGGGACTAGATGGCGCTGTGTGAATGTGGTAGAATATTATTATTATATGTACACCCTATCAATATGCATTTATAGTAATACCCTACAAGGAATACCGTTGTTCAAAAACAGGAAAACAGCATTTAAATGAAAGTGAAATTTTGAGAAAGTCGATGTGATTTTTTGAGAACCGGACTTACGACGTATCATGACTAATCAAATCGGTTTACGGTTTTTAAAACACCGTAACATGGTGAACTTTGATTAAGATATTATTTGAGGAATGTTGTATGTGTGAATATGGAATGTTGAATGGTTGTATGAAAAGCGAAAGTGTTTTTTTGTATGACGATTTTTGTGACAAAATTGGGATGTTTTTATTAAACTTGGGAATTGGATCACAATTATTGTCATATTTCTATCAATTTAACACTTAGCCCTTTCTCATGAGCTTTTGGTGAAAACCGCATGAAAATCTGTTCAGCAGTATTTGAGTTTATCGCGAATGAATAGACGGAGGCAGCCAAGAACTTTGTTTTATAATCTTATATCTACGAGTACTAATGGATAAGGGACTTTCGGAAGTTCGATTCCGACCGCAGTACCAATATGGATTCCACTTTGTGGAATTTATATGTACTAGTCAAGGGTCTTACCATCTGCTAACGGTGAAGGAAAACATCGTGAGGAAACCCACATACCCTAGAAGTAATTCTATGAGTATGTCTGATCCACCAACCCGCACTAGGCCAGCGTGAATGGATTATAGCCTAAACACTCTCAGCTTTCTAGTTAGAGGAGAGGAGACCCAAGCCCAGCAGTGGGACTTAATGGGTTGCTGATGATGATGAAATATAATATAAGCTGGAGATTTTGTATGTTTGGTTAAACGCTGTAATAGCAGGAACTACGGCACCATTAAAAAAAATAATGTGTTGGATAGCCAATTTACCGAGGAAGGCTATAGGCTATATAACATCGCGCTACCATCAATAGGAGCTGAGTAATATCCACGGGAGTGAAGTCCCGGGCTTCAGTTTATGCGATAATTATGAAATTTATCATTAAGTGACAGTTAAAGACATTTTATCTGCCAGTGGAGAAACTAAATTTAAAACCACCACCATACCTTCAAAGGAACTCCTATCCTGCACACCATTCTCCAGGTTCTCATTCTCAACCACATGCTCAGCTACAGAGTCCAGGGCTTCTTGTCCCATAGCCCAGAGATCAGAGACTACACCCCTACCAGCTTCTGGCGCAATAACCCCAGATTCCGTCCCTTGATCCCCTTCCGATTCTTCAACCTCGGTTTCTAACCCTTCATCTTGACCCTCAGTATTCCCCTCAGGCAAGTCCCTTTCACCTATCACCCAAGACTGGATACCGTTCCCAAAATTACGACCTTTCTCCTCCTTATGTGCTTTCTTCATATGAACCATCATGGGGTGAATGAGGTGGATTTTGGGTGGTTTTGGCTTCTTCTTCTTAATTTTCTTCTTGTCTCCACCTCCTGTGGAAATTGTGATGGAGTCGATACCTCCTTGGTCGTGTTTCTTGGGTTCTAAGGCTCTGTGGACAAAGAAATTATGACATTATCAATATAATTAAATAAATGGTTTCGTTCTGCCGTCCCGTATAGTGACGGATTAAGAATATATAATAACACTACCCCATCTCAACCCGTGGGTGTCGTAAAAGGCGACTAAGGGAGACCTAATGCAGACAAGAGCACTGTGAGAAAAGGAAAATTCGACATAAACCCTACAGGTACCAACCCGTCTGGCCAGCGTGGTATGGTAGGCTAAATTCCCTCCACATTCTTTGGAGGAGACCCGTGCTCAGCAGTGAGATGTTTGTAGGTTAAAATGACAAAATGGTTTCGCTTCGTGCGGTTTCAGACGATTTTTCCTTCCGACAACTATCAGGTTGTGGAATGAACTCCCTAACGAGGTTTTCCCAAGGGACTACAGTATGGGGTTCTTCAAAAAAAGAGTGAATACTGAATAGGTTTCTTCAAGGTCGGCAACGTGTTCGTGATGCCTCTGGTGTTGCAGGCGCCCATAGGCTACGGTAACAGCTTACCATCAAACGTCTGTTTACCACCCTCGTGATATCAAAACAACATTATATTATGTGAAAAAGCACAGAACAGTGATAAAGCAATTAAAACCGCATGTATTTACACGCTAATCTCCAAAATTACTTTCATTCCGGCCTCGGTGGCGCAGCGGGAAGTGTACACGACAACTGCTAGAGATCCCTGGTTCGATTCCCGGGTCGGGGAAAAAAAAAACATCGTCATCATATCAGCCTAACGACGTCCACTGCTGAACATAGGCCTCACCTAATTTACGCCACTGCGAACGGTCCTGTGCCGCCCGCAACCAACTGCCACCTGCAACCCTGACCAGGTCGTCGGTCCATCTGGTGTGGGGCCGTCCAACGCTGCGCCTTCCAATACGTGGCCGCCACTCGAAAAACATAGCTCGCGAAATTTGATTGTGTGATTTTGATGTAAGTACCTCTGCCTACTCATGCTCTTGTACGGAATCTCGAAAATATTAACTGTTTGCTGGTTTTTTATTGGGTTTATATGAAAACTAAATCATTACAGGCACGAAACGTGAAATTAATTTTGATAGCCAATTTGTGTTTAAAATACATGATTATTGGACCACAGAAGCTGTGTATTATTTAGAAAAACTGCTCCAAATACATTCTTTTGTACATGAGTGAGTTTTAAATTACTGATTAAAAGCACAGTCAGTTATTATAGTACATTTTAATTGTCTGTAAAATGTTGTTTGTGTGGTTTTTGATGCAATTAATTTTAAATATTAATCAGACTTCGTCACGCTAGACACACAAGATGATGATGATGATGATAAAATGGAGTAGTATATCAGTGATATTTAAGTACATCTCTTAGAAAAAAAAATGGTATACCTAATAAGTTAATTAACTGCCTCAGTGGCGCAGCGGAAAGACGCAGAGGAAAGAGGTCCCGGGTTCGATTCCAGGGTCGGGTTAAAATGGTATTTGGCTTTTCTTTCATGAAATTCCAGTATTGAGATTTTCCCGGAGTTTGGTAAACAAATATTCCCGGACCAAACATTGCTGGCGAAATGTGGGTGTGAAACACCTCTGCCTACCCCTTCGGGGGAAAAGGCGTGATGCTATGTATGTAATGTTAAATATTTATACTTATTAAGAGCCGTGTCTGTCATTCAGAGACTATAGTTTTATGAACTGTGGATTTGTCTGTCACTTCTTTAAAATAAAGTTTATATTATGTAATTGTGGTTCGACTGGCCTGTTGGTCTAGTGGTTAGTGACCCTGACTGCTAAGCCGGAGGTCGTGGGTTCGATCCCCACCCAGGACAAATCTTTGTGTGATGAGCATAAAGGTTTGTTCTGTGTCTGGGTGTAATTTATCTATAATATGTACGTATTTACAAAAAAAAAATGTATTTAAGTAGTATATCAGTTGTTTAGTACCCATAACACAAGCAAATATAATGGCTTACTTTGGGACTAGATGGCGCTGTGTGAATGTGGTAGAATATTATTAATTATTAAATTATCTAACATATTATTATGATAATATAAGACCATTTGTAGGGTCAACAAAGTATTGACTGTTTATGTTAGCACTTGATAATTTGAATATGTTCATGATTGACCATAAGGTGGACTGTAACCATATTAACCACCCTCGTGGTCTTTTTTTTTATACCACGACGGTGACAAACAGACGTACGGTCAGCTTGATGGTAAGCGGTTACCGTAGTCAATGGGTGCCTGCAACACCAGGGGCATCACGAGCGTGTTGCCGACCCTTAAGAAACCTATTCACTCCTTTTTTGAAGAACCCCATACTGTAGTCACTTGGGAAAACCTCGTTAGGAAGTTCATTCCACAACCTGATAGTTCTTGGGAGGAAATTCCTCTGGAACCGCGCGGTACGAGACCATTTGACTGGCCTGTTGGTCTAGTGGTTAGTAACCCTGACTGCTAAACCGGAGGTCGTGGGTTCGATCCCCACCCAGGACAAATCTTTGTGTGATGAGCATAAAGGTTTGTTCTGTGTCTGGGTGTAATTTATCTATAATATGTATGTATTTACAAAAAAAAATGTATTTAAGTAGTATATCAGTTGTTTAGTACCCATAACACAATCAAATATAATTGCTTAATTCGCGACTAGATGGCGCTGTGTAAATGTGGTAGAATATTATTATTATTATTTCAGTTCCAAGGTGTGGGAATGAACTCCTTGCCGATGGCGAGCGCGATGGTAGAAGGTGATCTTACTTTGTTCGCCATTAAAATGATATTTGGTCAGAGTCTGGGTGAGAATATTTTGTGTCCATTAATTGCATGTTTGTTAAGTCTACGACGGAAGGCTTATTCGTTTCAGCGGGTTCTGTCTTTTAAAAATGGTTGGTCATTTATTCACTTTCTCTGACAAAAGTTTCACTTGTAATATTTAACACGTATGTGACTGTTTACAGACGTACCCGTGTGAAAAATATATACTAATATTTACTTTAAAATTGTACATAATTTGGACAAATATGTTATTTTGCAATAATGCAATATTACCTCTCACACTCCCATCAGAAGTCACAGCTCCTCTAAACCTGGATTAACAATGATGAACTACAAATAATTGTGCTCAATCTGCAATCGAACCCACAACCTCTGCCTCAGCAGTCAGTGTCACCAACCACTAAGCCACGGAGGCTAAAATTCCTATAGGCCAAGCAAACCCACATTCAAAACATACTATATGCAAACTCATTCATTGTTTTAACTAATGTGTATCACATATGTAGGTTAGTGAAAGTCCGAGGTTCGATGCCCGGCGAGTTTTGTGTGTTACTTAATTTCACTAAGATGTTAATTTTGTTTGGACAGCTCAGTGAAACCGTTTGGTCAAAGGTTTCGGGTTCCATTCCGCTTTTACAAATGACTTGTGCTTTACTGTCATAAATCTATACATCTCTTATATTATAAAACGTTCGAGTTTGTTTGTTTGGTTTAACGCCAGTATCTCAGGAACTACTGGTCCGAATTGAAAAATTCTTTTAGTGTTCGATAGCCCATTTATTGAGGAAAGTTATAGTCTATATAACATGACGCTACGGCTAATAGGAGCTGAGCAGTATCCAAATAAAAAAGGATGGGAGCTCCGTGAGACTTCTAGTACGTACTTAAATAAGTCATCATAATCATCAGTTCAACCCATAAACGTCCCACTGCTGGGCACCAGTCTCCTACAAATATTGTGCCAAATAAAGAACGACGGGAGTGAAGCCCTGTGCGACTTCTGTTTCTTTACTAAAGTAACAAAAACCAACGCAAAAAATATGTATACGTTATTTATTCAAAAACGCAAAAATTATTTTGACCTTTGAATGAATTTCACCTTTTTTTATACAATTTCGAATGAATCAAAGATTTGAAATTCATCATAAATACTTTCCAAATAAACGATTATCTAACAAAAAAATCATACTTAGAATGATTATTGATATAAAAAATTATCGTATGTATGTCCATCAGTACGTTAAAGTAAAAAATTGCTTAACAAATGTGTATGGTCATCCATTTTTTATAGTCATACACTTTCATCTTCAATGCGTGGTCTTTTAATAAGGGTCTTAGCAAGCTCAAAGTAGCCCAACGATCTTTGGAGAGGGCAATGATTGGAGTCTCTGCGTGATCGAATCATAAACTAGAATTCTTTAGTCTCTTTTTTTTTAAATATGCAAAATTTTATTGATGGTATACTTATGGCGTTTTCGAAACAAACACTATAACTAACCACCTGGCCAGTGTGGTATAAAAGTAGGCTATTCCCTCCACATTATTTGGAGGAGACCCATGGATAGATGGACGGATGGACGGACGAATGGATATGACGAAGCTATAGATTGACTAAATTAAATATGTTGCTAAGCGCAAAATAATTTCAAGCGCGGCTGGACCAAATCAGTTAGTTGTTTATTATCATAATAATAATAATAGTAGGTATTAAGTTAAAAGGCTTATATTTAAAAAAAAATATTCTAACGATATTAAGTAACGTACAAAGAACGAATGTAGATAGCACAAAATCTTGTAAAAAAATCTAGATGATTGTAATAGTCTGTCAGTTGCTGAAATAATCGAAACAGGGCCTCCCATAATTTTCTAATTGAATCACAATGCAACTATGTTTAATATAAATACTTTTACGTAATTAATGAAAGTTTGCAATCTCTAATTAATTAATTAACATAATATTTGGATCTATTTGTAAAATTAAGATTTAAAAAAAGCTAATATAAATTGGCTTTACCAAATGCATAGAATATATATATTATACAATAATTTCAATTTCTAAACAGCCTGTTTTAAATTGCTACGCAGGATATTCTACATTGAATTCTCAAGCAGGACAAGAACGATATTGGGTTTTGTTAATGTCTATAGAACATCACGCTACGACCAATACGAGCTATGTAGTCACCAAACAAAGATCCACGGGAGCGAAGCTCTGGACGACAGATAATAATTATTATAAACATACAAGAATCTATATATAAATAAATACTAGCTGTTGTATCACAGATTATATGTTGTATCGGCTTTCGCTTTTTCCCATGGATCTTCAGCTTATAAGTCTTTTCCGAGAAATGAGCTACCTAACAATTTTTTTAAAATTCGTATCATAGATTCTGAGATTCAAACAAACAAACCAATTCTTCAGCTTTATAACATTAGTAAAGGTATCATCAGGGGAATAACATATTACGATATTTACCTTGCAACGCCCCTTTCAATAATATTGGCCAGTGAGCCCAAAGAGTCAGTGATCTCCCTCCCTAGCTTCGAGGGCATCTCCTCCAGGGATCTGCCCGAACTCCTCACTTCAGCATCAGCCTCCTCTGTGGAAGATAAAAAAGATAAAAAAGATCAATCAATCAATCAAATCAAATCAAATCAGTTTTATTATGAATCACAGGTACATAGGATGTTACAATGGTGTATATTAGGTTCAGCCATGACCCGCCATTAGGGCATACAATATTTGTCACTAATAATTTCAATTTTCAATGTCCAACAAATTACAAATTGTCTATAATTAAGAATTAAAAACAAGATGTCAATAAGAAATAATACAATTGAATTATTAAATTAAATTAGGAATTTAAAGTTTTTAGTTCTAACTCATAAATATGATTGCAAGTTGGCTCATATTTTAAAGATGGCTTAATATAAATTTTATCAAAATTAATTCAGCGGTTTTTAAAAAAAACAATGATTACTAAAAATGGACCATTCTAATTTTTGTATATTTGTAAGCATAGCATTTTGAAGTCGGTCTCTGCTTCTTTTTTTTCTAAAAAATGAAATAATATGCTAGTATCTTTTATATATTTGTAAGCGTCTTGAAGTCAGTTTCTGCTTTTTTTGTAAACTATGGGAAACTATTTTGATGAACCTTATAAAAGCAAACAAGTATTTATCGAAAGTGGTGATCATTGTGTCGTGGGAACTGCCTCCGTGTGGTATTGTAATTATATCTGCGAATTATTTGCTTTCACTACTAACGCATACAACGTGCGAATTTCTATGACTAATTGAATGTTAGGATTTATTGAATCTATACTGGTATTTGATATATGTATTGTATATGTAGAATACATAATGTTATACCCTATCTAAACCCGCGTAAAAGGCGATTTAGGGAATCATAAGCAAACAAGAGCACTGCGAGAAAAAGAAAATTCGAAACAAACTCTATAAGACCTACCCAATAAGACTTGCCTGTTGGTCTAGAGGTTAGTGACCCTGACTGCTAAGCCGAAGGTCGTGGGTTTGATCCCCACCCAGGACAAATCTTTGTGTGATGAGCATAAAGGTTTGTTCTGTGTCTGGTTGTAATTTATCTATAATATGTATGTATTTACAAAAAAAAAATGTATTTAACTAGTATATCAGTTGTTTAGTACCCATAACACAAGCAAATATAATTGCTTACTTTGGGACTAGATGGCGCTGTGTGAATGTGGTAGAATATTATACTATATTATAAAAAAAATATATAGCATCATAATTTGCTTTCGCAATGCTGCCGCTCTGTCTGCGAGAACAGTGCCCAGCAGGCTGGCAACACTGCCATTGAATTTCTATATAAGTATCTATACCTATATGGCTTCACCTAGTTGCCGCTACAGCAAACGGTTTTCTGCCGCCTGCAACCGACGGCTAATCGCAACTTCTACCAGGTTGTCGGTCCATCTGGTGAGGAGCCGCCCCACGCTGCGCTTAGGAAATTAGGTGAGCCCTATGTTCAGCAGTGGACGTCATTGGGCTGATATGATGATGGTCTATATATTATGTATGTGATAAATCACTTACATCACATCTCCTCTATCTAGTGAGCTGAGAGGGTTTAGGCCATAATCCACTCACGCTGGCCTTGTGCGTGTTGGTGGATCAGACATACTCATAGAATTTCTTCTAGGGTAAGTGTGTTTCCTCACGATGTTTTCCTTCACCGTTAGCAGATGGTAAGTCACATGACTAGTACATATAAATTCCACAAAGTGGAATCCACATTGGTACTGCCGGTCGGGATCGAACTCGGACCGCGTGATTTGCACCCTTATCCATTCAGCCACCATCGCTGTATATGTGATAAATACCTTTATATACTACTATGTAAAATCTTTGAGTCGCACGTAATATGGTGCGAGCTTATTAATTGCCATTAACAGAGCATTATATCCAAACCGAGCTGACACAGAGGATTATTTGACAGAAAAACTCAATTCCGTTTTTACCAAACACGGGAATCGAATCCAAGGCTTCTTGCACAGCCATCGTATAAACTCCCGCTATGCAGTCTGAGAGTACTGAGGCAGTCTCAACACGCCACAATTGGTAATCAATTTAACGAATAATCATTTCAACTTCAGTCGGGTTATTATTCAGTGATTATTAGAAACTTGTTTTATTATTATCTCTACCATAACTATTATTACTCATTCGAACATAACAATAAAATTAATGCATTCACAATTTGGTCGTAATGATATAAAACTGCGTTCACACTTGGCGTTTTTGTTCTTTGTTAACAAGGTTCTTTCAAACGCGCCTCACTATGACTCCTGCAAGCCATAATCAATAATGATGAACTACAGACACCACACTATGACACTCGGTAGTACCACTGAAAGCCTAAATTTAAACAAAAAGAAACTGTACCTTATAGTTCTAAACCTCGAGTTTATTTTAAGTTTTACAGACTCGCTTTGTGGGTGTAAAAGTCATTCCTACTTTTTAAAATCTCCCACGATAGAGTCGCCACATTACAATAAAACTTAAAAAGAAAGAAACCTAAAAAAGTATTATATAGGTAATTTTGATGCAGTTTTCTACAAAGTTTAAACCATTTAAACCATTTAAACCATTTATTTTGCTACACACACATAAAAACACGATACAAAGAAAGTATGCTTTTTAATGTTTTTTAAACTAACTTATATTTTTCACATAAGTATATTATGTATTGTCTTATCTGTCTGTCTGTCTTGTAAAGAAAATGAGAAGAATTATCGACATAGTATGGCACCACCTTTATCCGCATTCATAAGAAAAAATACACGTTTCCGTGATCGAATCGGAATGAGATAAAACAACGTTCTACTTTCTTTCGTATTACCGGTTTTCTTACCGTAAAAGTAAAGATTTCGTATACGGTTTTTGAAAATTTTCACTTTTTTTTTAAAATGGAATTGCATAATTTTGAATGGATTTTAGAAATTGTAATTTTTAATTAATTTTTATTTTATGTATTTTGGAATTTGCGTAATACTAGTCTACCAATACTAAATTAAACTTTATTGTCTTATTTACATAACTACTATTTTATTATGCTTTCTATTTATAATTATTATTACCTCTTATAAAAAAGCGATGGGAAAAAACTTAATTTTAGGTGAACTGTCAAACTTTTACCTATGTATATCTACTATAATAATGATTTGTCTAATCAATCTGATTCTGACGAATCTAGATTAATCTGATGAACAGTCCGACGAATTACTCGATTCGTCAGCACTTAATCTATTTCGTAATATTATTATACAATGAAATTCATTAAATTCTCTAATCAATTGGTGAAAACCGCATGAAAATTGGTTCAGTTGTTTTTGAGACTATCGTACGCATACGCGGCGGGAGATTGTTTTACTACTACTTAAGTAATAATTTCAAATCTACGTTAAAAATAAAAATAACACCAAAGTCAATGAAACGATAATCTAAACTATCAATTGAGCTATATTTAATCTTTAAGATTGTTTCTTTAAGATTAATATTGTCGTGACATTTCACAAACGGAACTAGAAAATTATTTATAATTATAATCTTCACACTTTTCTGCTTACGCTAGTAGGTATAATAGTGTAATTATAATTAAAATGTGCTCTGTTCATGATATAGGTGTGTATATAACTAGATAAAATTTTGTATTTAACGACAATTATACGACTGTTATCTCAATGAGATATTTATCTTCAGACGCCATTACAAGTAAAATTTTCGCGCTTATGGCTTAAAAATACAATAAACCTATGCATTCCTCGAACAGCCTAGTCGAATAGCACCTGTTCTTACCGCACCTAGCATCTTCCTCGAAGAGCACATACTAATATTTTTGCAAGGTGCTGTTCATAAGAAATAAATCAAATTTACAAACAACAATATTGGTTGGTGCTGTTTGATGAATATGTTAGCTGCGATTCGTGTAGGAATGCCCCCAATAAACGGATGAGAATCTACTCGTTTACCTTATTTAGACCACGTCAGCTTGTGACCACATCCAGTTTACGTGGTCGAAACGTAAAGCAAAAATCTAAATACATAATGCATGAACGCGTAAACGAACCGGCAACACTAAATGGCATTATTAAAGTGGCGACCATTTTAATCAATAGACCACACTGAGCTCCATTTATAAGATAAGTTTATGTATCTGGAACGGATGAGAAACTGGATTTTATGGTGTACTAACAAGTATGCCTATCTGGCCTTACGATTAGTTTGATTATGGTGGAAGCGTTTATAGTGGGCGGGGATATGATATTCATCATTTCAACCCATAAATATCCCACTGCTGTACACGGGTCTCTTCCACAGATTGTGCAGGGAATTTAGCCTACTATACCACGCTGGCCAGACGGGTTGGTATAGGGTTTGTTTCGAATTTTCCTTTTTTTGCTGTGCTCTTGTCTGCATAAGGTTTCCTTAGTCGCCCTTTACGACACCCATGGGTTGAGATAGGGTAGTGACATTATGTAGTCTTAATCTGTCACTACACGACTACACGGTAATATGTATGGGAGTGAAGCCCCGCGCGACTTCTAGTAGGTACATAATATTATAAAAAAGACAACTATCAATGATATTGTATGTTAAAAAAGGTGTAGATAGGTTACCTACATAGCGTTCGATCTTTGGAAATGGCACACAAACGCACACATAGATATCGTAATAATGCAATGTCAAAATACCTTCGCCGTCAACGGGATATTGAGATGAAGTTTGCTAATAAGACTATTTTAGTGTGCCACTTTTCGAGCGCTTATAACCTATCTACACCTTTTTTGACATACAATATCATTGACAACTATAGAATTCTATCAATTAATAATTTGCTTTAATTAAAGGTAAATTAAATACATAAAAAATCTAGAATTAATCAGTTTTAAACATTGTTTAATTTATTATTCAGCGATAGTTTAAAACTTTCTATGCAATAACCAGTTTTCCAGTTTATTTCGTTTATTTATTTAGTACATGGATCACTTACTGCTAGATAGGTACATTAATAACAATAGGATATACAATAACAATCAGCCCTTAGGGTTTTTTATAGAACCCTTTCTGTTTACCTATCGGCTCAGTCGCAACTGTGCCAATATGTACTTTATTAATTAATTAATTCTATGTTATCAAACTATGTATGAGAGAATGATGAGATGAACTATGTAAGCTAAAAAAAGTTCTAAGATTTCAAAAAGTTTACGAGAATATTCCAACGGTCTCTAATCAGGGCACTGTAGGGTGGAAGTTCCATAGTCAACCTACGTAATATGTACGAGAAATCTTATAGTTCTAGCGTCTCCACCGTCCCCTCCAGTGGGCGCTAGGCAAGAATATGGTAGTAGGTAGATCCGGCTATATGGGGAAGGGCGTGGGGCCCTCAAAATAAAACACAGAACTGATCTTATAAACTTATAGTATTAATTTAAAATGCGTGCACTGCAATAGAAATTAGAATAGTAATAAGCCTCAAGTCTTCGACGGATGCTCCGACAAAGACTCGGTTCGAATTTGAATTTGAATTTTAAATTATTAAAAGTAAATTAAAAAGAAATCAAAAGAGATCCAAAAGGTGGTCAAAAGAGGTGCATTCGTGCAGGACGTAGTCTGCAACGGGTGCAACCGTTACATAGTGCCTTACAATATGAGTATCTACCTTAATAGTTATGGGTATATAATATAATTGTATCTTTTCTCCCGCGTTGCTACCTCGTGATAAGTTACCGCAGTGTAACACTTACTTGCATCTATGCTTATACTTGTAGGGTTGATACCATTATAATATTGAAATGAAATGAAAGTCACAAGTTAAGAATGTAACAAATTATCCGAAATATAGTGTCAGCAAATTTGCCTACGACGAGTTCGTTGACGGGGTGGAGCTATGAGAAGAATTGGCAAGAATCTCACGCCACTCTTTTTAAAAAATGGATAGTTACAATCTTTTGTAATTTACAATTTGGGTAGCGTGTAAAGTGATGCAGCAGAGCACCACACCGTTAGATTAATGAGTTATAATTAATGTTTACAAACTAAATAATAAACAAACAGTCAGGCTTAGCGGTTGCATCACTTTACACATTTCAACCGTAATTTTTTTTGTGCAAAATTTGAAACTATCCTAAATAGTTCTAATATTAATAATATTGTCTCTGTATGCACATGTGTTTTTCTGTTTTTATAATTCTGTATATTTACGATTATAATATGTTTTGTAATATCCGTGTAGCGACGAATTAAGAATATATAATGTCACTACCCCATCTCAACCCGTGGGTGTCGTGAAAAACGACTAAGGAAGTAACATTAATCAGACAAGAGCACTGCGAGAAAAGGATAATGCGTATGTGTTTGTGTTATGTCAGCTATCTTCATACCAAATTTTATCAAAATTGGTCCAGCCGTTTGAGCGTGAAGGATTTACAAACATACGCATTCATAAACTATCGCCTTTATACTTGTAAATAATTAGTGTGATAGACAGAGAGATTGACTTAAAAAAAACACAAGAAGCACACTCAGCAATCGAATATGGCGCTCAAAATAGAGTTCAATTGTCACATAATTGTGTGAACGTCAAAAAGTCTTATTGCTTTGTAAGTAATGTTTTTTAAAAGCAATTCTAACGTCTATTAAATAAGATTGATTTTACAAAAACAATTTTCTGAAAATGTAACTATAATTATACAGTATATCGGCGACAGTTTTGAACGTAACTTTAGTACGTGATTGTGCATCTAGGGGGAGACACTGATTTTTTGTATATCAATGGTGATAGTAGAATAAGTAACAATTTGTCTGTCACCGTGGCGCAGTGGTTAAAGTGGTCGCCTCGCCACTACATCGCCGTGTTGGGTGACGTGGGTTCGATTCCCACACGAGACAAATATTTGTGTGATTCATAGATATTTGTTTCTAGTCTGGGTGTACTTTGTGTCCGTTAGTTTCATATTTGTAAAGCTCCACGCGACACAGGGTTTGTTCCCTAGTGCGGGCGTTGTCTTTTAAAAAAAAAAAAAAAAAAAAAAAAATTAAAAAAAAAAATTATTAAATGGCAACCCTGAGAACAATCTGTAGTGTCATCAACTGAACGGTAAGGTGTCTGTTAAACCGCACGCTTATAGTTCCGTGTCAATTACTTGTTAAACCGGGTTCGCACCTGCTATACCTACACCTACATCATCATTTCATCCCATAAACGTCCAACTGCTGGGCATGGGTCTCCTCCAAATAATGTGAAGGTATAGTTTGCCTACTATACCACGCTAGTCAGACCGAGATCCGAGATATAACATTGCGACAGACGAACAGACAGAAGGATGGACAGAGTATAATAATAATATAATATTTTACCACATTCACACAGCGCCATCTAGTCCCAAATTAAGCAATAATATTTGCTTGTGTTATGGGTATTAAACAACTGATATACCACTTAAATACATGTTTTTTTTTTCATAAATACATACTTATTATAGATAAATTACACCCAGACACAGAACAAACCTTTATGCTCATCACACAAAGATTTGTCCTGGGTGGGGATCGAACCCACGACCTCTGGGCTCCGGCTTAGCAATCAGGGTCACTAACCACTAGACCAACAGGCCAGTCGAGATTAAGACCATTAGTGTTCGTTTTGAACCTTTTTGTTACGGAACCGTAAAAACGAAAGAATCGAACCTTTCAATTCATCATATATGCTGCAGCTCCCCTAATTACCGATATCAATAATCTATCTATCTATGGATTTGGCTACTAAAGTTATAACTTTGACATAAGCTTTATACAAAATATGTCAAAATTCTAACTTTAGTAGCCAAATCCATAGATATATAGCTTATTGTAATCGGCCGTAAGACAGTATCTATAATTATTCTACTAAAGTATCGTATTTACTTCGCTATATACTATGACACACAAGTGAAAGTGCAAGCTTCTATTTACAATATCACTTACATACTAATTTTCTCCACATTCTCTTGTTACTGTAATACATATATATTATATATATGTTACAGTCAAAACTCTTAAGAGCGAATTTACATCTAAAGAAGCAACGTCGGGATTTAGTGACATATTTTGTGGTTTTCCATTGTTATTATTTAATCCGAGATATATTTTAAAGCGATTGCAAGCGATGGTGGCTGAATGGATAAGTGACCTGCGTGCAAATCACGCGGTACTAGTTCGATCCCGACCGGCAGTACCAATGTGGATTCCACTTTGTGGAATTTATATGTACTAGTCAAGTGACTTACCATCTGCTAACGGTGAAGGAAAACATTGTGAGGAAACCCACATACACTAGAAGAAATTCTATGAGTATGGCTGATCCACCAACCCGCACTAGGCCAGCGTGAGTGGATTATGGCCTAAGCCCTCTCAGCTCTCTAGTTAGAGGAGAGGAGACCCGAGCCCAGCAGTAGGACTTAATCGGTTGCTGATGATGATATTTTAAAAATATGTTTGCAACAATTTTTAGAATTATAAAAGCTAATCTAACCTAAATAGTTAGTTTCGAACAATTCAGTTTTTACTGCCAGCCAGTCAATACTACTTTTGGTGGTTAACTCCCTTATTACAAAATATGGACTAAGTATTAAACCAGGTTTAAATATTGACATAAGCCATTGTTTTCCGTGTAGTGACGGATAAAGAATCTCTTTACCTGGGGCAACGCATTAGCCTTGCTATCCAACGCGGTAATGTTGCTAGCCTTTTGGGTACGTTTTCTCAGAAATCTGATCTCAATCAGATATTCTATATATAGGAATTTCCTGTAAATAGAGTATCTGGTTGGAGCTGTGTATATTTTTAGGTTATGTGTAAATATTTTATTGATTAAATAAAATAAAATATAACACGGTTTTTAGTAAGTTCAACACTTTGAGCTATACGTTTATAAATTATCCTATATAATAATAATATTCTACCACATTCACACAGCGCCATCTAGTCCCAAAGTAAGCCATTATATTTGCTTGTGTTATGGGTACTAAACAACTGGTATATAATACTACTTAAATACTTTAATTTTTTTTTTGTAAATACATACATATTATAGACAAATTACACCCAGACACAGAACAAACTTTTATGCTCATCACACAAAGATTTGTCCTGGGTGGGGATCGAACCCGGGGAGGTCGTCTCCGGCTTAGCAGTCAGGGTCACTAACCACTAGACCAACAGGCCAGTCAAGAAATACTAGTTTATATAATACTAGAAGTCGCGTTTCTATATTTGGCAACAGCTCAGCTCCTATTGACTAAAGCGTGATGTTGTATAGCCTATAAACTTCTTCAATTAATTAATGGGCTATTCAACAGCTCGCAGTGCTCTTGTCTGCATAAGGTTACTCCCTTAGTCACCTTTTACGACACCCACGGGTTGAAATGGGGTAGTGACATTATGGTATTCTTAATCCGTCACTACTCGGATAACATAAATAAAATGGACATAATATTGTCTCGGGACAACAATATTGTACTCATATAATATATCAAATAACTTTTGACGTTTATGGGACTCAAACCGACACAATACGTCGTCATGGTAACCACATAAAGAACCAAGCGGCTACCAACAATTGCAGTGAATTAGAATGCGCCTATATTCAATAAGTTTAAGAGAATTTATCTATATCTATACTAATTTTCCATTGCTTACTTTAAACGATGGTGGCTGAATGGATACGGCGAGGCGTGCAAATCACGCGGTCCGAGTTTGATCCCGACCGGCAGTACCAATGTGGATTCCACTTTGTGGAATTTATATGTACTAGTTAAGTGACTTACCATCTGCTAACGGTGAAGGAAAACATCGTGAGGAAACCAACATACCCTAGAAGAAATTCTATGAGTATGTCTGATCCACCAACCCGCACTTAGGCCAGCGTGAGTGGATTATGGCCTAAACCCTCTCAGCTCTCTAGTTAGAGGAGAGGAGACCCGAGCCCAGCAGTGGGACTAAAATGGGTTGCTGATGATGATGATACTAATTTTAAAAAGAAGAAAGATTTGTATTTTTGTATGTAACGAGTTAACTTAAAAACTACTGGACCGATTTCAAAAATTATTTTGCAGTTAGAAAGCTACATTATCACTGAGTAACATAGGCTATATAACATCACGCTACGGCCAATAGGAGCTGAGCAGTGGCCAAATAAAGAACGACGGGAGCGAAGCCTCGCCTCTTCTAGTCTATACTAATATTATAAAGAGTATCGTAAGCTGGAGCGACTTTAAGAAAAAATGGGGCAACTTTGATCATACAATTTCTGTAATAAAAGAAGCAGTGTGTGTTATTTATATTAATTTCAATCACTTATTCAGTTAGAAAACTACAAAACTGTGATAACTACTAAAGTACTACAAAAAGTAACGGTTATCTAGCATAAAAACTACATGGCCAAAGTCACCCCAGCAGATCAAAGTCACTCCAGTGTTACCGTAATGTTTTTAATTTTGTATATCTATTCTTATAAAATTCAAAGTCCTGACTGACTGATTATTATATTAACGTACAGCCTAAACCGCTAATCCTAGAGATATGAAAATTGTAGGGGGTGTTTTTTGAGATGTGCATTGTGCAGGGATCCACAAAGAAGGAATTTTTCGAAAATTTTATACCAGGAACGAGGGATCGAAGTTTGTATGAAGAAATTGTATTGAAGTGTTTTTCTACTTCGAAACTCTTGCAGTTTGAAAATTTAACCCCAAAGAGATGAAATTGTGATAAAGATGAGATTTGAAACTAAAGTGTTCGTTATTTTTTCGATTTTTATGGACAATCATTTAATTATTACTTATTTTTATTTTATTTAAAGTGAGTTAATGGGCACTTTTTGGAGTTTGAAAAACCTACCCTGAGGGACGAGATAGGGGTGAAAATTACTAAAAATGTATGTTAATTCTCAAGATTTTCAAAGACGCTGATTATCACAAGCTGAAGAGCTTGTTTGATTGGTTGAACGCGATAATCTCGGGAACTATTGGTCCGATTTGAAAAATTCTTTTAGTGTTGGATAGCCCATTTATCGAGGGAGGCTATAGAATAAATAACTTCACGCTACGGCCAATAGGAGCTGAGCAGTGGTCAAATAAAGAACGACGGGAGCAACTCCGGCTAAGAATCACTCTATCTACTTATCTAAATTGAAAGCTCTAGTAGTTAAAAGTGAAAAGTGGTGATAGTTCAACAGTTAAGTGGTTCGAGAGGTCGTGAATTCGTTTAATATCTAGATAAAGTGCCAACAATCGAACAGGTTATTGAAAGTTTAGAAAATCACGATTTCTTAGTATCTAATGATTGTAAAAAGTTGATCAATATGCTATTGATTGAGTATATAATAGTGTAAGTAAGTATTTACTGATTATTTATTTAATATTATTAGTTTTATAATTAACGCATTTTTCATTATATTTTATATATTTTAAATTTTTAATAATAATTAATTATTTTTCGGATTAAGGATTGATTTTGAAAATACAATTTAATAAACATACATTAACAAAACATACAATAAATACTTTTTGCTTAATTTTTTCGTTACTTTTATTCATTTAACTAACTTCAAATGGTTGACTGGTAGAGAATACTTAGTCCAACTGTGCATTTTTTATAAAGTACCTATAAAAATAAATAAATAAAATACTACTAAACATAGTCTTACCTTCCCAAATCCTTCTTTCTTTCTCGACATCTTCGCCCCAAATATCCAGCATTTTCCCAGCTTTCTCCCTGGCACATCCCCAAGGCTCCTCTTGCCCCACACATTCTAATATAGACAGGACATTAGGTGCCAAACTCTTTCCAAAATTTATAACATAATTATACGAAGTTTCCAAAATACTGGCACTCTGCACGCCCGAACAAAAAATCAAAAGAAAAACAAAACAAAATTTCGAATTCATTTTTAAAATTTAACTTTTCCTTTTTTGAATATTACATTTATTTTTTGAATAAAGTATTTTTGAATATTTATTTTTTGAATAAAGTGTTTTCGAATATTTTTTTTTGTAGTCTTTTTTAGTTACATGGACTAACTTTCACGTTCAAGGTTATACTGAGCGCGGCGGCTGAGCGAGAGACATTTTATACACACCTACTTTCTTTTGAACCGGTATGGGAGGTACAGGTTAAGTTCAGGTGTTAAGGAGTGGAATTAGATGGGTGGGTGAGCAAATATGTTTTAATTACTGTGCGTATTGCGTTTTTTGTTTGATTTAGAAAATTAAGTGGAATTGCTGGATTAGAAATTATTGATTTCAGTGAGGAGTGATAAGTTGGTAAGTGATTTAAATTAAATTATAAAGGCTTGTCCTTGCCAACGAATTGGCCTTAGAAAAGGTCTACCCTACTTCCTGCTATAATAATTAATAATATGAATACGAAATTAACATGTATGATAAATGTTTGGTATTCAATCACGCCAGAACGGCTGAAATGATTTGTTTGAAATGTGGTGCCCGCGCCCAGCATTGGAACGTATATGGGTTGACATGATGATGATGCTGATGATGATGCTCACAGAAACCGTATTCCACGCCAATGGAGCCAACAAGTAGTGATAATTAGACTTGAATTTATATAATAACGGATCTAGGATCCTCACCATCAGCAATCCATTAATGTCCCACTACTGGGCTCGGGTTTCCTCTCTTCTATCTAGAGCAGGGGTTACGAAACATTTAAGATAATGGAACACCCACCATGTACCCTTTACTTTATAGAACCCGATATCAAAGGATTACAAATCAAAGACTGTAATTTAAATTAGAACAAAAACCTTTTACATAATAATCTTGGTACTAGCACTATTATTTATAATAATTTATTATTATATTTTTTTTTTTTTTTTTTTTTTTTTTTTTTTTTTTTTTTTTTTTTGGCTTTGTATGTGCTTAGTAATGTGCTTTTTGTTTGTTCTTGTTTTGTATTGTATGTTTTTGTTTTAGGTTTATATTAACGTAGTTTATAAGTGATACCAACACTATGGATTGTAGTCCGAAATAAATTATTATTATTATTAAATAATTTGGCGGAACCCTGGTGAATCTTCTACGGAACCCTTAGGTTTCACGGAACCAACTTTGATCAAGAGATTGCTGATCAAGAGAGAAGAGAGTTTAGTCTATAATCCACTCACGCTGGCTTAGTGCGGGGTGGATCAGACAAACACAGAATTTCTTTTAGGATATGTGGGTTTCCTCACACTGTTTTAATTTTATTGATTGTGAAATAGACAATAGGTGAACTTTTGCGTCCGGCAGCCACCGGCGGCCGTCCGGCAAACTGTCAATCTTCGGGGCCCTTTAAGCCTCGTGTAAACTGGTGAGTATGTAGATCCCTGCCTACTCCTCTGGAGAAATTATGCATGATGATAATGTATTTTCTATTAATGCTAATGCCAGGTCAGTAGGGGCAGCATTGCTTTGTATGTAACTATGTTTGTTTGTTGTTAGCGAAAGTAGAGGTCTGTGAACTATTAGGCATCTTACCTGTTTGTATCCATTGGGAAATCTGTTCGTTTCTGTCTGTGTGTAAATCGAACAGAGGAAAATTGAAGGTGGTAGGGACTGATCATACATATAATGACATGATAATAATATAATAATAATATTCTACCACATTCACACAGCGCCATCTAGTCCCAAATTAAGATATTATATTTGCATGTGTTATGGGTACTAAACAACTGATATACTACTTAAATACATTTTTTTTTGTAAATACAAACATACTATAGATAAATTACACTCAGACACAGAACAAACCTTAATTTTCATCACACAAAGATTTGTCCTGGGTGGGGATCAAACCCATGACCTCCGGCTTAGAAGTCAGGGTCACTAACCACTAGACCAACAGGCCAGTCATGATAGCAAACTAATGCTGTCCCACTGCTAGGTTCGCGTCTCCTCGCTTCTATGTTGATATATGAGTGAGTGAGAGAGAGTGCTAAGGTCATAATCAAACGCTGGTCTAGTGCGGGTTGGTGAATCAAATATCATCAGCAACCTATTTAGTCCCACTGTTGGGTGGTGGTTATTGGGCTGATATGATGATGATGATGGTCTATATATTATGTATATATGTGATAAATCATCATCAGCAACCATTAAGTCCCACTGCTGGGCCCGGGTCTCCTCTCCTCTATCTAGTGAGCTGAGAGGGTTTAGGCCATAATCCACTCATGCTGGCCTAGTGCGGGTTGGTGGATCAGACATACTCATAGAATTTCTTCTAGGGTTTCCTCACGATGTTTTCCTTCACCGTTAGCAGATGGTAAGTCATAAATTCCACAAACTGAAATCCACATCGGACCTGCCGGTCGGGATCGAACTCGGACCGCGTGATTTGCACGCTCGCGCTGGTCACTTATCCATTCAGCCACCATCGCTTCAAACATACCCTTAGAATAACTTCTAGTGTTTGTGGGTTTCCTCAGGATGTTTTTTCATTGTTAGCAGTGATGTGACTAGTACATATAAATTCCACAAAGTGAAATCCACATTGGTTCTGGGTACTGTTACTTAGTCGGAATCGAACACCACTACTTATCCATTCAGCCACCATTGACTGGTTATAGATGTAACCAAATCAATATCCATTCATTTACAAAGTACTGACCCATCTTTTATCTGATTAGGATATCAAAACAGACTAAATTGAATGTCGTGATTCAAAGTCGGCATTCAGTCTTCAGATTTGCTAGCTCGTTTGTATAATAAAACCGTTGACACAAAAAGAGGGTTACTATAAGTTTGTCGCGTCTGTGTGTCTGTATGTGGCATCGTAGCTCTTAAACGAATGGGCCGATTTTTGTGCGGTTTTTGTGCTTGAAATCTAACATGATCATGATGGTTCTTATACAATCTTAGACATGTTATATTAAATTGGTGCAGCGGCTTCAAGGTCATGGATTGACTTAAAAATTTTAATTTAGTTTTTATTGATGCAATAAAAAATAAACTTTCACTTACTTAAAGTATATAAAATGAAATCTTAAGTAAACTATACTTAGTCCAGCAAAAAATAAACCTACCTAACTTAATTACGTAATAACTTCGCTATAAAAACTTAATGAGATTCATATTTTCCTCTTGATCTCTCTGTAGATAAAGTTATGCAAATTCATTAAACTTAATCCTTAGTTTAATGAATGGGAAAGTTTGTTTAAGTATCCTTACGCTTCGCTTTAGCTCTCCTAAATTATTCCTTTGAATTTTCTTGAGCTTATGTTATAAAACAATTATCCACAGTACACAAAACTCACCGGGCCAACACACAAACCAAAATATTGGATTCGTCACTGATGTTCAAATAAATTAAATTGAAATGAAAATTTGCCGACACCTTTTTGGCTATAAGTAACGTTCATGTTTGACTTGACTTTGAGGCAATTTTTCCATCGTCAAAGAACTTTTACCTGGAGAATTTATTCCTTGGATAAAGAAAACTAGCGTTCGGCTTTGTACCATTAAAAAAAATCGGCTTTTTACCATTTAAAGATTATTGTGTAAATTATTATTATGTAAAGCTGCATAGAAAAACTAATATTTTAAAATATGAATTATGCGCTCACCTGCAATTTGCGTTAAAAACAAAGACAAAATATTTCCAGTGCGCCGTAAAACACTAAAATGCTGCTATGCAAGTGCTGCCATCTTTTGAGTTATCCATGTACTACTAGCGACATTAGCAACACATTGAACTAGTTGTGTTGATTTATCAAAATAAACCTAGATGTCAGTTGATATAGTCTTCTAACAAGGGGGATCTAGAATCCGAATGAGGGGAGGGGAGGTTTTACGTTCAGAGTCAAGCAAGCACTATGCGAGTGATATCCGTAGGTGTGGTTTGTGAAATAGAAAATTAATTAATTTTAATTTCAAATTGAAGCCTCAACCTCACGCAAATACGTCATTATCTTCATCTACACAGCCTTCCATACACACAATACATTCATGTTTTAGGTCATAAAAAGTAAAATCGATAAATATCGAAATGAAAGTAAAACAATGTGTAATTGACGCCATTATTCGACTAAACTCGTTTAGAAAATTAGTCGATATGCGTAACGAATTACAATCGAGTTAGTTGGGTTAGAACGAGTTTTACTTGTTTCTTTAATTATAGGCCTAGGTTATCTGTTAAGAGGGACACGGTAAAAACCTATCTCTGTTCTGTGGAATACGGCATGTAGATTTCACAAACGAAAGAGCTATTTACATAATAAAAAAATAATAGGAACTAAGTCATACCTCTGACAATTTTGATGTAAAAAAATATTTTCTTTATTTTAATGTCTTTTAATAAAATTTTTTTTGATTTAAAAAGTTTTCGATGTGGAAAAGAGGGAATATGAAATGTCAATCTGGACATTTTTTTATTATATTATCTGTCTGAGCTACAGTTGTCTCTATCACACTCATGCGTTTGCAGACTTGAGATAAGAACGTAGCGCGACGGCAATAGTTTCTCTGAATACCTATCTTTGAAATTTATCGCAGACCGCGTTCACTCTTAAGGTGTTTTCCCCCAAAGGGGTAAGCACAGGTGTAACGTGTATCACACCCACGACGTTTCGCCAGTTATTTTAGCTCCCATGAAGGAGGGGGCGAGTACATAATTGGTGATATTGCCAGAATTTGACATATTGCCATAATTGGAGATGTTGCCATAATTGGACATATTGCCAGAATTTGACATATTGCCATAATTGGAGATGTTGCCATAATTGGACATATTGCCATAATTGGACATATTGCCATAATTGGACATATTGCCATAATTGGATATATTGCCATAATTTTAGATATTGCCAGAATTTGACATATTGCCATAATTTTAGATGTTGCCATAATTGGACATATTGCCATAATATGACATACCTATTGCCATAATTGGATATTGATGATGCTGACTGTTGGCGGTATGATTCTTTTTTTTTTAATACCAAGACGGTGGCAAGCATACCTACAAGCCTACCTAATTCTATACTATCTACTCCAAAACCTGAGTTTTATCAAAGGCTGTATGCTAATATGTCCCAAAAATATATAATATAAACTTACTCATTATTGTTCAAGGATATTCGCGGTTATTAAATTTATTAATTAGGTTTATAGAACTTTATTACTCAAAAGAACATTACCGTCCACATAATTAGCATTCACAAGTACATTATAATTAACATAAACATATAATTTGGCCAACAATAGTTCGATATTAACATTCAATCTATAATACAGTTATAATTTATTATATAAATTTTTTATGTATCTCTATTAAATTTTTACAGTATTATTAACTATTTAAATAAACTTATTAATTAATTCAATGACTAAAAAAGCTGATAATTAAATATTAATAAATATTAAATTGAGTGATTTGATATAAAATTAAATTAATATTAATTCTTGGTTTTAGTATATATTTTTGCTTAAATATTTATAAGTTTTGTGTTTTGAAAAAAGTATACCTTCGGATGCTTTTTTTTTATTTGGCAGTTTTTTATATTTTATTCTGTCGTGTAGCCTCCTTTTGCCATATTCTTATTCAGTTTTAAGTGTTAGAAACGTTAGTTTGTTGGTAATTCTTAAGGTTCTTAAGATAAAAGTAGGTAAGTGTTTTTTTTCTTTGCTACACAATTTGTGAATACATAACCCAAGCTCCCTTAAATTAAAATATGGACTAAGTATTAAACCAGGTTTAAATTGACATAAGCCATTGTTTTAGTGTCAAAGTTGTCAATTTAAACCTGGTTTAATTCTTAGTCCGTATTTTGTAACAAGGGGGTTTGTGTTTTTTTAAATTAATGTGTATATGTTCGGTGTGTGTTGGTTTTAGGTTCAATAATTTGGTGTTTTTATTGTGTTGGTATGTGTGTTAGCCTATCATAATGAAATAGTTATTTTTGTTTTATTCTGTGCCCGCTGCAGATACATAATATTTGATTTGCAGTTCAGCCCCAGATTTCAATCAAGTAAGTTATGGTTGTCATATTTATTTATTTATTTATTTAAAACTTAATGCACATATGTACAATGGCGGACTTAATGCCACAGGCATTATCTACCAGTCAACCACGGTGATGCAGAGATGATCGAAGTAGGTGCAGTTTGAAAGTAAATATATGGAGAAAAAAAAAAAAAAAAAAGAATGTTATACTTATATAATATACAAAAAAAAAAGTACGTAATATAAGTATATACTACATATATATAAATAATATATATAAATTAATAAATAAAACAATATAATATATACATAAATAAATATATACTTAAACGTTAACGTGAAACTTCCAACAACCCATTAAGGAGGAGAGTACGAACCTTAAGTTTAAATGTGTAACGGTTAGTGCACATCCTGACCTCTACGGGAAGTGCATTTCAAAGGAGAATAGCTTGAACCGTGAAGGAAGAGTGTAGGAAATCAGAAGTATGGGAAGGGCATACAAGTAAGCGGTTGTTTGAAGACCGAAGGTGTCTGTTGTGTACAGAGCACAAGTATTGGAAAGAACAAAGTAAATAACAAGGAGGAGAAGGAGTATTGAGGATGGTAAAGAGGGTAGTGAGGGCGCGCAAGCTACGACGTTGGCGAATTGTTAACCAATTTAGTTCCGAGCGAAAGTTAGACACATGGTCATATTTACGAAGATTAAAAATGAATCGAATGCAGTTATTAAGAAGACGGTCATATTTATTGAGGAGATCTGCATTCAGGTCGTAATAGCACATATCACCATAGTCAATTATGGGTAGGATTAAGGTTTGCACAAGCGTTACTTTAGTCTTCGAAGGGAGGAAGTTTTTTAGACGATATACTTAATGCCCGAAGAGATCCCGAGACTCTCTGACTGACCATAGTGACCTGATACACGTAAGGTTATGCATGACAGCTTTGATCTAACAGGCACTTAATAGATTAAACTGTTGGTCTAGTGGTTAGTGACACTGACTGCTAAGCCGGAGGTCGGGGGTTCGATCACCACCAAGGAAAAAAAAAATGTGATCAGCATAAAGGTTTGTTCGGTGTCTGGGTGTAATTTATCTATAATTAATATGTAGGTATTAACAAAAAAAAAATTAAGTAGTATATCAGTTGTTTAGTACCCATAACACAAGCAAATATAATTGCTTACTTTGGGACTAGATGGCGCTGTGTGAATGTGGTAGAATATTATATTATTATTATTATTATAATTAATTAGCGTCAGGGTTGTTTTGTTGTCTTCTTTGACAGAGTGAATGTGTGAGACCTTACAGAATCAGAACAGGTCGGACAAACACGATATTGGTGTTAACTCTCACAGAATTAAAAGAAAAAGTCCGGGGATTGAAAACGATGACATTCATAAGTATCATGTATATTGTCTGTACAGCTGGTAGCATGAGATATGCGGGTCATTGACCGTTCGACTTACGAATCAGCTGATTTAGTTTTGATTTTTGCTAACGTAAAATATAAAATATCACCGTGCACCAGCGTCATGCTGGCATTTGTCGAGTATAGCCGACGCTGGTGTTGAAAAGGGTTAAGGCTTTGCATCTGATATCAATTTCTATCATTATTCTACTGTTCCATTACCAAGATCAAGATTGCGGGGGGCTGATTCTGCAAAATTACACGTCGATTGCAGACCAATGGATTAATATCGACCAATCACAGGCCGGCAATATGGCGCGATTGACTTAGTAAGCCAATCACAGCTGTCGAATGAGACCATCGGCTTACCATTGTGTTTTGTGTTTTAGGTGAAACCATGACCCTAAGATATATACAACATTTTGTTACAAAACCGACAATCTTTTTTTTTTTCTTTTTTTTTTTTTTGGTTGGGGAAATGGCTGACGCATACCCCTCGGTCTTGGGGAAAGAACCGAGGGGTTATGTGGGGCTCGCACCCACTAAAACCCCAAGGTGTTCCTCTCGTCGCGCTCTGCTGTGGTCACGGGAGCGCAGGAACATTCGTCCGCGACCACAGCGACGATGGCCCGCTACGGGCCCCCTCTCTGCCGGAGCTCAGCTCCGGCGGTGACGTGCGGGAACACGCACACGTCACCAGAAGACGCTCGCGGTCGACTTTCCCCAAAGTCGACCGGTCCTGGCGTGGCGGACGCGCTCAGCCGGGCGCGTCCTCTTCTCGGGCTGTTACGGCGGGAGGTCGCGGGCGTAAGCCCGCCTTCTCCCGCCTACCCTTCGACGGCGGATCGGGTCACTGAGGGCATCGTCTTCCCTCTGCCGTTCCGCCTCCTCCTTCTGCCTCATCACCTCTTCGCAGAAGGAGAGCACTGCTCCCCAGTTCGTCTCGCTCTCCAGCATGGCTTTCACCACTGCTGGGAGCGAGAGATCCTCGCCTATGATCGAGGCCAGTGCAGCGCGCTGACCCGCCCACGCCCCGCACACCTCAAGGGTGTGCTGGGTTGTGTCCTCTGGGGAGCCGCAATGATGACAGATACATTGCGGCTCCCTCCTCGCCGACATAATCTAAATTAACTAATACAAAGAAGTTTGTAGTTTCCTTAATGTAATTACCGACGAGTCAAAGTCCAAAAGGCTTTTTTTTTTGTATTTTAGTACTTGCTAGATTTACGCACACTAACTACAACGGAAAATATTGCTAAGAATAGATTATGGCTATGATTTAACTGCGTACCAAATTTAGTAAAATTGATACACAAAAAAAAACTTTTTAGTAGTTCACCAAAATCTGTTAAGTACCCTATTTTCCACTAAGACTTTACCCATTTAAGTTTTGTTAGTCAAATTAAGTAGTCTAATATAAAAGAAATAAAAAACAAAATTAAAAATTTTGAAAAAACCCACGACGATAACATCTATACAAAATAAGAAACGTAACATATAAAAAGGTTTAAATAACTTTATTTTAAATCCCCGACGAAAAGATAATAAGTAGTGTAAAAACAATCCCAAGAAAATCCGTCGGGGGCTGCCATACCCTGACTTGAAATGAACGAAAGTATTGCAGTTTTATGTATTTGATACCTACCTCATCATCATCATCATCATCATCTCAGCCTATTGCAGTCCACTGCTGGACATACCTACCTAATTATTAACAATATTTAGTTTACAATATATATTTAATACTAGAAACAGTAATGATATTGGCAGCCCCCGACGAATTTTCTTGGGATTGTTTTTACGCTACTTATTATCTTTTCGTCGGGGATTTAAAATAAAGTTATTTAAACCTTTTTATATGTTACGTTTCTTATTTTGTATAGATGTTATCGTCGTGGGTTTTTTAAAAATTTTTAATTTTGTTTTTTATTTTAAATATTTTCAAAGATCGCCCTATCTTACTAACTGTAAGTATAAAATTTTAAGAACCTTGACAGATAAATAGAAGTTTCATACTAAGTTATAGAACAAACACATTTTTTTTTAATTTACTGTTGCAGTAAGTCTTATAACTTGAAATTATCATTTTAATTTTCTTATTTTAAACTTTTTAAGGAGCGCCTTATAAGTAAGCATATCATCCGTAAGCTCTAGAATGAATGGAATTTGCATGGAGCTTCGACTATATTATATATATTTTATTTTTTGTTGACTTGTGTGCTCATCCGTCGCACAAAGGTCGCCGGAGCCCCGCTTCGCGGGGCTCCTACTTCTGGGTGGTTTGAAAAAAAAAAATAACCCTAACCTAACCAGTCCGATTCGGATTGCTCTGAATCGGGGGGTGTTAAGTTTAGCTATCACACATTGATTGCCGTAGCCGGACTGCCTTCGGCGTTAGCGCAGATTTCCACCTATAATAGCTTGTATCTCGAAAACGGTGAGTGCTATCGCAAAATTGATGAAAATTTGGTTACACCCCGGGCACGGGATACCTATAAGTTAGAATAAATAAGGTAGGTAGGTGTTTATATAACGTCAGTCTAGAATAAACTCTCACTCTTACTAATTTTTTTTAGGCTTATCATTGTATACCTCAGTACTAATATTCAGTGATAAAACAACACAAGATCGGTTTTCGGATTTTTTCCTTTACTTGTGCAACTTGTTATTGCTTCTGGCCAAATTTCATGATTCTAGGTTAACGGTAAGTTCCCTATATATTATGATCGTCAAGATAAATCGTCAAAAATGGAGCATAAACAGCTGTATCTTTTGATTGCGTTAACTTAGAATTTTGATTTTTATTTTACTCCGAGGGTTTGCAGACCCAAGTAAATGATATTAATTTCAGCTTTATACCTCTATGCGTTCTTGAGAAAAATATTCTAGACAGACGGACAGACAGACAGACAGACAGACATACAACGGAGTGATCCTATAAGGGTTCCGTTTTTTTCTTTTGAGGTACAGAACCCTAAAATTGCATAAACGGTCACCCATCTATGAACTGACCTTATCCGAAGTTGCTTAACCTCATGAGTGTAATCAATATCTCAGTACTACAATGCTACGTGTCCCTATACAGTAACAGGTCTAATTATTTTACAGATAACTGTAAACATAAGTTTGCTTAGTCTATTGCAGCGCCCCAAATCACAAATACATTACAGAAAACCGTATCGAAATCGGTTTAATCGTTTTAAAGATAGGAGGGCACAAAGGTTTCAACGAAATCAACATAGGTTTGCCTAGTCTATTGCAGCGCCCCCTGGCGAAAAAATACAAAATCTTGAATCCAAAAACAATCCTCGATAAATCACAAATACATTACAGAAAACCGTATCGAAATCAGTCTAATCGTTTTAAAGATAGGAGGGCACAAAGGATTCAACGAAATCAGTGTATTGTAGCGCCCCCTGGCGAGCTATTAACATAACACCTATCTAATAACCTGTCTCCAAGAGCCGCACACACTTTACAGAAAACCGCATCTAAATCGGTCAAACCGTTTCCGTGATATAAGGCATTATGTTGGAACACACAAACACACAAACACACAAACTCACAAACACACAGCCTCTCACCCCAAACGCATATACCGTCTCCGTTCCGTCGTGGGTAAAAATACATTTACAACTCACAATAATTAGTACATGTGCACCAAAATTTGTAAATTAAAACATGGTGAAAACATCTAAAAAAAACATTTGTTTGGTAGATTGTCTGGATCTCAGGAACTACTGGTCTGATTTGAAAAATTCTTTTAGTGTTGGATAGCCCATTTATCGAGGAAGGTTATAGGCTATAAAACATCACGCTACGGCCAATAAGATCTGAGTAGTGGCCAAATAAAGAATGACGGGAGTGAAACCCCGCGCGACGTCTAGTAGGTACTTAAATAAGTCATAATGATGATCATCATTTCAAATTCATTTATTGTTATCTACAGGTGCATACAGGTGCAAAATAAGGTCTTACAATAACATTGTGTCTCTGTAAGATAGGTACCTAAGAGGTGTACAATATTTTTATAAATAAGTCATTAGTTCTAGAAAGCGAATTATCATTGATTCTTATTAATCAAGTCTTGAATTACATGCAAATTATATGTCATGGATTAATACACCATATTCAGTAAAGGATAGGAAGGAAGCGATGGTGGCTGAATTGGTAAGGGACCGGCGTGAAAATCACGCGGTCTGAGTTCGATCCCGACCGGCAGTACCAATGTGGATTCCACTTTGTGGAATTTATATGTACTAGTCAAGTGACTTACCATCTGTTAACGGTAAAGGAAAACATCGTGAGGAAACCCACATACCCTAGAAGAAATTCTATGAGTATGTCTGATCCACCAACACGCACTAGGTCAGCGTGAGTGGATTATGGCCTAAACCCTCTCAGCTCTCTAGATAGAGGAGAGGAGACCCGAGCCCAGCAGTGGGACTTAATGGTTGCTGATGAATGATGAATTCAGTAAAGGATAGTCAAACTCACATCATTAGTCAATATTTCTGTCGTTTAAAAAATCATTAATTAATTAATATTCTTTACTTAATAAAAATTCTTCAACCCATAAACATCCCACTGGGTACAGGTCTCCAAAGAATGTGGAGGGAATTTAGCCTACTATACCACGCTGGCCAGACGGGCTAGTATAGGGTTTGTTTTGAATTTTCCTTTTCATTCAGTGCTCTTGTCTGCATAAGCTTAAACATAAATAAGTACAGATTAGTTACATGTAGTTATCATGTGAAGGTAGTTAAGTTATAAACGGTATTTTAATACTAGATAGGTACATAATATCTAGGTATAACTGCAATTAGAAATTTTCCATCTCAATAATGATATCTTAATAGACAATTGTATGCAAATTCATTACCAATTATTTATGATTACAAGGGAATGTGATGATTTGCGCGAATGATGGAGTGCATTAAACAACAGTCATCGGCATCGTCATCATATCAGCCTAATGATGCCCACTGTTTTTTTGACTGGCCTGTTGGTCTAGTGGTTGTCCTGACTGCTAAGCCGGAGGTCGTGGGTTCGATCCCTACTCAGGACAAATCTTTGTGTGATGAGCATGAAGATTTGTTCTGTGTCTAGGTGTTATTTATCTAAAATATGTATGTATTTACAAAAAAAATGTATTTAAGTAGAGTATATATTAGTTGTTTAGTACCCATAAGACGAGATTGAGAGATTGTTTAATTTGGGACTAGATGGCGCTGTGTGAATGTTGTAGAATATTATTATTTATTACTGTTGGACACAGGCCTCACCAAAACAGATGGTAATTAGCCTACTGTTTGCCACGCTGCGCGCTGGCCAATTCTTTATCTCCGTCATCACACGGAGACACAAACAACAGTGTGTGCCTCAAAAACAAATACTTCATCATTCATCCTCATCATCATTTCGACCCATAAACGTCCCACTGCTGGGCACAGGTCTCGATTTTTTTTCGAATTTTCCTTTTCTCGCTGTGCTCTTGTCTGCATAAGGTTACTTAGTCGCCTTTTACGACCCCCACGGGTTGAAATGGGGTAGTGACATTATGTATTCTTAATCCGTCACTACACAGATAAATATAATACTTACTAACAAAATAGAAAATTGTATTTGCTTTTTTGAACGTCAAATTTTTGTTTGATTACAAGCCGGCAAACGTTGTGCAACCATATATTTTAATCGTATATATAACTAAAAGACCTATTCTCATACCTTCCAAATATACAAAAAATATCGTTTGAATTGGATGAGCCGTTTTGGAGGAGCGTGACCACAAACACCGTAACACGAGATTTTATATAATGTCGTAGTCAAAAGTCGATATGCAGTCTCTTCCTGGAATAATTGGTTTAATTAGATTTGGGTTATCGAGGCCGTTATGTGCTCGATGGCCGGCAGCGACAGGAGTTGGGAAGCGGTCGCATCCTTCTGCGAGGAGGTCATCTCGCAGATGGAGGCGGCGGAGTGGCTCCGGGAGGAATCTTTCTATCCGATCCGCCACCGGCGAACTGGGCGGCGTCAGCGAGCGCATATGCGCCTGATGCCGCCATAGTAAAGGCTGCGGGTGGGGGATCGGAGTTTACTCCCTCACCCGCTCCTTTCCGCGAAGGTCGACAGCGACCTCGGTGCACCCGGACGCTATCGTTTGGTGTCAGGGCCCGAAAGGGCCCGGTGTCGGTGCCCCGTAAGGGGCTGTCGCTGGGTGGGCTGCTGATGTTGTATCAAGTTCCAGGGCCCACCTATTACGGCGAACCGACGGTGCACAGAAGGGTTTTAGTGGGTATTCCGGTCCCTTTCGGACTGGCATAACTGTCCCGTGTCCCCGCACGGCCCCGTGCGTAGACATGCATAATCAATGCATTTACCCTTTTAAAAAAAAAAAGGTTTCAAGTTAGAGTTGCCGATTGACTCGTCAAATCTAGGAGCTTCGAGGTTTTTATTCTCTTGAATAATAATATGAGTACAATTTTGTAGAATTTCCGAGTAGGTACATAATTAATGTTAAAAGGTTAGTGTTAAAAAGCATAAAAATATTTAAGTTTCACAAAAAATATTGTTCGTATGAAAAATACTTACGCCGCTGACGGAAATAATAAGTTCTAATGATCGTTAGCTAATTATATATTTTATATAATTAATTTTGGACTTATTTATACAAAAGTTATTTCTAGAAATAACGTTAATTATAATTTTTTGGTAAAAATGTAAAAGAACTTAAATGCGGAACTCTATTACCAATGTTATAGGTACTTAAAGCGATCACATAATGAAGTGACCTCAACCGAAACGCACGTATTTCTGAACGAAACTAATTTGAATTCGATTTATGAATCGATTTTTTTAAGTAGTAATTTTTATTTAGTATATATTTATTTTAGCTAGCAATTAAAATACATTTTCAAAATGACTGAAGTGCGGATAACAGTGCCGGATTGTGAGAATAAAAAGAGTGTATTATGTAATTTAAGGTTTTATTTAAGGATAATATTTCATATATTTGCTGTGGGTTTATTTTGGTGTGTTTTTGCGTATGGTGGTTATTTGTGGTATCTGTTAATTACTGAACAGTTCGAATTGAAGGACCCTAATATTTTAAATATCAAATGGTTTACCCCGCTGTTCCTGACTAACTGGAATTTTGTAAGTACATAGTCTATTATAATTTACGTGGTTTAGCGATTAAGGTGGTCATCATACCGAGTGTCAGGGGTTCAATTCTCGATTGAGGCATCTGTCTTTGACTAGATTCATAGGCATTGTTTCTAGTCTGTGTGCGTATTTTGAACTACTTTGTGTTCATTAATTTATTGTATGTTTATAAAGAGGCAACTAAAGGGCTGTTAGCAAGTCTTGGCATTGTCTTTCAATACAAAAAAAAACATATTATCGCTTCACGACTATAATCTTTAGAATGGGTAGGCAAATTTGTATTACACTCACATTTCTTCAGCTATGTTTGGTCCTATGAAATTGGGGGCAGCCTATTATCATCAACCGGCAACATCTGTTTTTCAAACTCCGGGAAAATCTCAATACTCACTGGAGTTTCATGATAGATAAACCAAAAACCATTTTCAATCGACCCGGGAATCGAACTTGGGACCTCTTATAGAGTAGTCCCCTTCCCGCTTCGCTACCGAGGCAGTCGGATACATAATTACATAACACATTCAATTAAAATAACTATAATAATTAAGTATTATTCTTAGAACAATTTAAAAATATATAAAGTCGACGTCATTACGTACATAAATGGCTGCATTTGTGGTTTGTGGTTTATTTACCTTGAAAAAGTCGTTGAAGGCTATGAGTTCAATTCCTATATGAGACAAATGTTATTGCTATTAGCAAGCCAATTAGGATTAACCGGGCATATAACCAAATTCGAGAATGATAATAAAAATTCAATGACTGGAAAACTATAATTGTGTAGTGATGGATTAAGAAAGCATAATGTCACTACCCCATCTCAACCCGTAGGTAGGTAGCCTTATGCAGATAAGAACATTGCAATTAAATATGGGTAATATATTACGATTTCAACGCCCATATTATATTATTATTTTGTCTTATGTTTTGTCTTATGTAGAGATGAAAGAATCTGGACCATTTCTCAATAAGCTGTGAACACATGAACACGTGAAGGCGTTTTAAGACCCCTCACTCAAAAAATTATAAGGGACTAAATCCAATATTATAAAAGCATTTATAGACAAATGACTGAAAAAGAAATACATTCTTAATTTATATTTGTTTTAAAATCTGGTTTTGTCAGAAATTGTATATTTGTACTTAATATGTAAAAAAAAATCATCAAATTAGCATTAAATTATTCAGGAGATCCAATTGTATGGCTTCAATTTTTATCGATTGATACGAAAAAACATCAACCTCTTAACAAAAACCTAGAATCGAGTTTTGTTAGATTTCGAATAAGAAAATGATATATCATATATATAAAAACATTACATTACAATGACTGGCCTGTTGGTCTAGTGGTTAGTGACCCTGACTGCTAAGCCGGAGGTCGTGGGTTCGATCCCCACCCAGGACAAATCTTTATGTGATGACCATAAAGGTTTGTTCTGTGTCTGGGTGTAATTTATCTATAATATGTATGTATTTACAAAAAAAATAATAATTCAGTAGTATACCAGTTGTAGTAAGTAGTATACCCATAACACAAGCCAATATAATTGCTTACTTTGGGACTAGATGGCGCTGTGTGAATGTTGTAGAATATTATTATTATTGTATTATTACCCTCCTTTTTGGTAGTCGGGTAAAAAACACGTCCATCCATCTATTTGTATCGTCACGCTCGCGTGGCCTTTGGGAGTTGAACAAGTTGAAGTACTGGATGAGTACTCAAGGTTGTTGGCGATATCACAAGCCTAAGTGACAGGTGAACAGGTCCCTGAGTGTGTAAAGTAACAATATTACCCAGCATCGAACCCACAGTCGGTCGGACCCCGACTTCTTCCACTTTCCACACATCATAACCAGTAGATAGATATATTGTTACGCCAGTTATAAAACTGATGTAAACTCTAATTAGTTCCATTCCAATACGCCAAGTTAACTGGGGCATAAGCACAGAGAGTGGTATACCAAACAGTACTTATTTAGGCTTCTATTTTCTGTGTGGTGAAAAGTATAATGCGGGAGCGAGACCAAACTATAAGGGAAATACAGGGAGGAATTTTGTAATGCCACCTGGAGGGAAAGTACTCTTAATACTTGAGATAGACAATTTTAATCAAAGGAAACATTCCTAAAAAAAAAGAAAAAAGAAAGGAAAAAAGAAACAAAACTGCATTCAATTTTTTTCAGAAATTCGCTTGCCACACCCGGGAATTGAACCAGCTAAAATCCAAAAAAATAACATCACTTTTATGGCATTGATCGATGGGCCAACCATAAAGATCGAATCTTAGTAACAAACATGGTTAATTAAATAAGAACCAAACCATAAAATTCTTACATTTAGACTTACTTACGTTACTTAGGTGCCCAGCAGTGGGAAGTTCTTGAAATGTGTGTAGAAAAACGGAGAAGTTTGTTTGTTTGAACGATTTGAATTTGAAAAAAAATGCTATTTGCAACCTATTTTTAGAAGATGTCTATAAAAACTATGGTTGTTTTGAATAACATTTGTGATTACTTAGAGCGTAGGTACTCGTGTACTAGTAGCTTAATTAATCTATTGTTCTTATGGTAATCATTTGATCCGCTGAGTCACATATATATTAACTAGTAACATTATATTATTTATTGTGGAGTCAACTTCCACGGTAACTGCTGACTCTGTGGAATAAGTATTAGGCTTACTCTGAATTTGGACATTCGATTAGTCGGTTCGATTTGTCGCTGTCAAATGTAAGACATTTAATACCGAGTTATCAAATGTCGAAATTCAGAGTAAGTTCCTGGGTCCAGAAAAAAATGGGATTCTTTTTCAGTCATTAACCTGTCAAGGGATCGCGGCCTGCGTGAAAGGGTATTTAAAGAAATGGTTATAACGTAAGGTAATTGCGTACCGTCGTACCTATACACCCTGTATAACAAGATGTTAAAAAAATAAATTAAAAATTAATTTAATAATTATGTTTTGAGTACCTATTTTATAGCGCTCATTCGGAGCAACAGTAACACAACTGCATTTTTTAATTTTACACTACGCCAGGTTTAAATTTTTTCGTAAAGATAGTGAAGATTCTTAAAATATTATTTCACCATCTTTTCGTCCTCTAGCGGGCATTTTTTGAACTTATAGATTAGACATTTTCACTCCTAAAGTAGATTTATATCCAGATCATTTTGTGTCGCTCCAAATGAGCGATAGATGTTTAAATACTCGTATTATTATAGTATATAACTATATTTTTTTATTTAAATACTTAAAACTTTTAAAATGCAAAGTTCTGAGTGACTGGCTGACTTAAATACATATCCACGCAAAGCCTAATCGCTCGTGATGCCCCTGGTGTTGCAGGCGCCCATAGGCTACGGTAACCGCTTACCATCAGGCGGACCGTACGTCTGTTTGTCACCGTCGTGGTATAAAAAAAAGCCTAATCCACTGATTTCAGAGATATGAAAATTAGAGTGTGTGTTGTGATAGCTCAAAGCTATCACTATGAAGGGATTATTCGAAATCAATCCCTAAAGGGATCAAACGGTGGATCAAAGTTTGTACGGAGAAATTGTATTGAAGTGTCTTTATTATTTCAAAACTATAATAATAAAAAACAGTATATATTTCTTTCTTTTTTGGAAATTCAACTCCCAAAGGGATGTGATAAATTTGTTTGAAAACTAAAGTGGCCGTTTAGTTATGAAGTGAGTTGGTAGGTACTTTTTGGTGCCAAACAAACGAACAAGCTCTTCAGTTTTTTATTATTAGTAAGTATAGATTATGATAAGTCATCGTGACTCTGCTCAATAAACTAAACATAATATTATGAATATATTTATAACCTACTGCACGTCTTAAACGTGCGTTAGACAAAATAACATTTCGACACGTTTATACCGGGTCTAAGCAGATATCTTTCGTCACAGAAACCTGTTGTGTACTAAAAATGGGAAATTTATAATATTTTTTTCTATAGTGCTGTCAAATTACGTGTAAACATGAGAATAAAACAAAATTATTATCCTGTTCAGCTTTTATCTTCTTATCGTGTGGGTTTTATAAGTATTTTAGAATATTTATAATATAATAATAATATAATATTCTACCACATTCACACAGCGCCATCTAGTCCCATAGTAAGCAATTCTATTTGCTTGTGTTATGGGTACTAAACAACTGATATACTACTTAAATAGATTTTTTTTTGTAAATACATACATATTATAGATAAATTACACCCAGACACAGAACAAAGCTTTATGCTCATCACACAAAGATTTGTCCTGGGTGGGGATCGAACCCACGACCTTCGGCTTAGCAGTCAGGGTCACTAACCACTAGACCAACAGGCCAGTCAATTGGTCAGATACTGTTATAATTTTTATTTATTGTTTTTATATTTTTTATTTTTTTTATTTACTTATACATATTGTGTTTTTTGTAAATATATATATAATTTATTCTATGTATGAGTTTAATAGGTAGGTACTAGAAAATAATTGCAAAACTTTTCTCACACCTATAGTCGACAGTGTACGTCCGTCCGTCTCACTCGTATGGTCTTAGCAGAATACCAGCGCTGTCTTGATCTGTTTCAAGACAGCTATGACGCTGAGCTAAGACCATTTTTGTCTCACACACATGTTTAATTTTATTTATTATGTCAGTAGCTTGTAGTCTTTTTAGTAAGTAATTTGTTAAGATACAATAGATATTATATTTTTATCTTATTTTCTTTCTATAACAGTCAGATAACAGAAAATTCTTATATTTTTGTTAAAAATATTTATTCGTGTATGTATGGTGTTTTGGGTCAATAGTCACCATTTTATTTTAATTTAGATCACATAGGTACCTACATAATATAATATAATAATAATATTTCACCACATTCACACAGCGCCATCTAGTACCAAACTAAGCTATGAATTTGCTTGCGTTATGGGTACTAAACAACTGATAAACTACATAAATACATTATTTTTTCTTGTAAATACATACATATTATAGATAAATTACACCCAGACACAGAAGAAACAATCATGCTCAACACACAAAGATTTGTCCTGGGTGGGGATCGAACTCACGACCTCCGGCTTAGCAGTCAGTGTCACTAACCACTAGGCCAGTCATGATACTTATGAACGTCATACAAAATATAGTTTTTTTTTTATTGCCTTAAGTGGCAGTCGAGCTAGCGGCCTACCTGATGGTAAGTGTTTACCGCCGCTCATGGACGATGGCAATGTTAGGGGCACAGCCAAGCCGCTGCCTACCTAGAGAGGATAGCTCAGTTTGAAGAAGGACATGTCATAACGCTCAGGAAACACCGCTGTAGGAAGTACACCCCAGAGCCGGCACGTACGTGGGAGGAATGACCGCTGATACCTTACCGTGTTGGACGATATTGGCTCCAGGTAGTGTGTCAAAATTGTCATGGTGATATTATAACTTAATTTATTAACAAATAAAGGATGTGGGAAATACCCCGAACATTATAATATTATTACGTCAAACAAAGCCAAAAAAAAGGGTCAGTAAATTTTCCTAAGGCCGCTGACAAGTTTGAGTGGAGCCTCTTTTAGGCCATCAAAATAATTACACTTTTAATTGGTTAAAATTTTAAAAATCATAGAATGGTACAGAACCAAAATATGTTGTTATCATTAACCCGTAAAATATACCAGATATACTATATTTATATATTTAATATACCCGATATAATATCATCATCATCATCATCATATCAGCCCAATGACGTCCACTGTTGAACATAGGCCTCACCTAATTTCCGCCACAGCGAGCGATATAATATACCCGAATAAATTTATTTTACTCTTTCATTTACAAAATATTTGTTAGATATTATTTTCTTATAACTTTTGTATGATTTGTGTTTTTTTCAATCACTTTTGCTGGGAATATTTTTTTTATACTGCTTCTTTCTTTATACTGCTACTGAAGGGTCTGTCAACTGTATTGAATACCAATATTTAATTGTCAGCTGTATAAACCATCGAATGAATAATCATGCAAAAAAACGTTTCAGAAAAAATGTCCCTTTATACAAATTGTTTAACATAGTAGATAATTTAGTTTTTATACCAACAATCATTTATATTATTTTCGTATTGTTACTATAAATGACATTTTAAACCCACCAAGCATCATTTTGTTTTTGACTTTTACACTATAATCATCTCTAAGTTCCATCTGACATGTATAAAATTATCAGACTTATTTTAAACAGTGGTTATAATAGATGGCAGGGGTGATAGGGGTTAATAATTTAAAATTATTAAAATATAAGTCAGAGCTATTAAATTTAATAAATATATTATTATAATTTGTAATTAATATAAAAGATTCCTGCCGTGGCTCATTTGTTGAGTAAAAATTTGTTTATAAATATCATTTGCTAAATTTTTATTCTAAAAAGTTTATTTGAAATACCTACAATTGACTGATTCTAGCAAATTCCTTGTAGATTAGGTAACTTTAATTTCGAAGTAATTTTTTCGACATAGTTTTAAAAATTATTGTTTGAAGTGTCTACAGATATGTGTAAGATGCGAGTGATAACTTTTCATAGTGACTTAAACATGAAAAAGCTATACATAAGAACCTTAAATCATATATTAGCTTGTGCTGTATTTTATTTTACGGCAATATTTGGTATTGTACTAATAGACACTGTGACTCCTGAACAATTAAATGATACGAGACTGGAAAGCATCACGAAGTACCCTGGACTTTTGTTGACTAATTGGAATATGGTGAGTCTTTTTTTCATTAGAAGCCTCTGTGACTCAGTGGTTAGTGAGCCTGGCTGCTGCGACAGAGGTCGTGGGTTCGACTCCCAGGACAAATCTTTGTGTGATGAGCACAATTATTTGTTCTGTTTCTGGGTGTGATGTGTCTATAATACGTACGAAAAGTTATTTAAGTATTAAATCAGTTGTAATATCCATATTACAAGCATTAGCTTATTTTGGGACTAGATGGCGCTGTGTGTGAATGTCCAGTTCATTCTAGATTGACGTTACATAAAGATAATGCGCATGTAGTAAATATTTAACTTATAGCTATCCCGTTACTTTACTCCTTAATTACATTCACACAAAAAAAAATTGCATAATCGTACAGAACCCTCGGTGCGCGACTCCGACTCGCACTTGGCTGGTTTTTTTTATTAAATAACGGAAGGAAAGATAATATTATGATCCAAACTTGTATGTTAATAATATGTATTTGGCATTCAAGAAGTTGCCACTAAAGTCTTCATGAGATCTCGTGTCCGTGTCTTAAGATATTCAACATTGAAGGTCACAAATATTGGTGTTTACATCTCGCTTCCTATGATTCTAATTTTAATTTCATTGTTTAATATAAAAAATAATTGTAACTATAATAAATTGTATGTTTGTATGTCATAACAATGACAAATGTGCTGGACTAATATATAATATTTAATAAATTTGTAATACACCACATTTACACAAATAAAGAGTTTGAGTAAAATTATAGATCACACAATTCTATCTACAAACTAAGTCATACAAACAGTTCTTTATTTCGCCACTACTCACTTCCTATTGAGCTTAGCGTGATGTTCTTTAGCCTAGACCTTTCTCGATAAATGGGCTATCCAACACTATATTTTTTTAAATTGCACCTGTAGTTCCTAAGATCCTAGCTAACTCTTCAGCTTTATAACACATACATACATAATGTGACTTCCCCATCTCAACCTGAGTGTCGTAAAAAGCAACTAAGGGAGTTCACCTTACGCAGCCAAGAACACTGCAAGAAAAAGGAAAATTCGAAACAAACCCTATACCATCCCGTCTCGCCAGCGTGGTAAATTATAGTAGGCTAAATTCTCTCCACAGCCAGTGGAACGTTTTTGAGTTGAAATGATGATTCCAATACTGGTTAAGTGACATTATTATATTATTTATTATACATTACATTACATTATTATACATTGACTGGCCTGTTGGTTGGGTTCGATCCCCAGCCAGGACAAATCTTTGTGTGATGAGCATGAAGGTTTGTTCTGTGTCTGGGTGTAATTTATCTATAATATGTATGTATTTACAAAAAAAAATGTATGTAAGTAGTATATCAGTTGTTTAGTACCCATAACACAAGCAAATATAATTGCTTAATTTGGGACTAGATGGCGCTGTGTGAATGTGGTATAATATTACAAAAAATAAAATTATGGTGAATAAATACCTAACCCATGATCGCTTGATTTCCTGATCTTTATAGAAACCAGCTGATACCCCGGGCTTCACTCTCGTCGATCTTTATTGGGCTACTGCTCAGCTCCTATTAGCCGTAGCATGATGTTATATACCCTATAGCCTTCCTCAATAAATAGGCTATCCAACTAAATAATTTTTCAAATTGGACCAGTAGTTCTGGAGATTAGCGCCTTTAACACAACAAACATACTCTTCCGATTTATAATATTAGTTTAAGAAAACATTAGTTTAATAATATACGTATTACATCACACAAGGCAATGTGTTCTATGTGCCATTTCCAAAAATAAACTTAATAATGAGTCAAATATTGTAATTTTAACAAGTTTTTGTCTAGCAAGTGCCTGACCTTTGAATTTATTAACAAAAAACTTGGACGTTAGACAACGATGTATTTTTTTTAGCTTTTGTTTAAAACGTATGGCAACAAGGTAAAGTTTCTTGTGTTGCAAACATAATAATTATGGAACTATTTTTATGACTGGTAATGTAATGTACAAATTAAGTAAGGAATGTACTTAAATAATTAATTATTATTGTTTTTATTATGAGACAAACAATTTATCATTTCAAGGAGTTGAAAGGAAGATCATTATGGAAGATTAATTTTTTTGTTTTTTTCGAGAATATTGTTGACATTTTTAACCTTTTAAACGCCTACTGCGATCAGTTGAAGTGCATTAAATTGTAAATAAAACACGTGCCACACGGTTGTAAACTTGCCTTCCACAGAGGTGACCTTGGTGGTTTCTATCATGTAGCCGGCTGTTGTAAACCAAATTTCATACAAACTACGCGGATAGCAACCAAGCTCACACCAAGGTCACTCTATTGGAACGCAAGTTTACAACCGTGTGGCACGGCTATAAGGCTATGAGTAGTGTTGAACATAGCCCATTAATGAGGGACGGGGTTTGAAGGGTCAGTGACGTTGTTGCGTCCAGGGACTGACTACCACTTACCATGTGAACCGGTAGCTCACCTGTCAACCAATGCAATAAAAATAGATTTTATTGAAAATTGAAAAAGTTATCCATCATCATCATCAGCAACTCATTAAGTCCCACTGCTAGGCTCGGCTCTCCTCTCCTCTAACTAGAGAGCTGAGAGGGAAAAAGTTTTAAAGAACTTAAAAAAATCATATCTATACTAATATTATATATACTGATAGTATTGGTTTCACAGTTGGTCTATGTTTTTCTTGAGGACAGAAGAATTTTCCCAAAATTGTAACGATTATATTAGATACTAGGAGTCGCGTGGGGCTTCGCTCCCGTCGCTTTTGTTTGGCCACTGCTCAGCTCTTGTTGTATCGTAGCGTGATGTTATATAGCCTATAACCTTCCCCAATAAATGGGCTATCTGACACTAAAAGAATTTTTCAAATCGGATCAGTAGTTTCTGAGATCCTAGCGTTCAAATAAACAAACAAACTCTTTCCCTCTTATTACAAAATACAGACTAAGCATTAAACCAGGTTTAAATTGACAACTTTGACACTAAAACAATGGCTTATGTCAATTTAAACCTGGTTCAATACTTAGTCCATATTTTGTAATAAGGTGGAACGAGTTTGTTTGTTTATTTGAACGCTAGGATCTCAGAAACTACTGATCCGATTAGAAAAATTATTTTAGTGTCTGATAGCCCATTTATTGGGGAAGGTTATAGGCTATTTAACATCACGCTACGGCCAATAAGAGCTGAGCAGTGGCCAAACAAAAGCGACGGGAGCGAAGCCCCACGCGACTCCTAGTATCTAATATACCTAATCGTTACAATTTTGGGCCAATATTTCTGTCCTCAAGAAAAACATAGACCAACTGTGAAACCAATACTACCAGTATATATTATTAATATATAAAACATACATACATAGCATCACGCCTTTTCCCCGAAGGAGTAGGCAGAGGTGTATCACACCCACATTTCGCCAGCTATGTTTTGTCCCATGAAATAGGGGGCGAGCCTATTGTCATCTATCGGAAGCATTTATTTACCAAAATCCGGGAAAATCTTAATACTGGATTTTCATGATAGAAAAACCCAATACCATTTTTACCCGACCCGGGAATCGAACCCAGGACCTCTTGCACAGCAGTTGTATACACTTCCCGCTGCGCCACCGAGGCAGTCTCAATCATATCAAGTCAATCAAGTCAGAAATATTATATAAAATCATTAAAAATAAATGGTTGTTCTGTGTCTGGGTGTAATTTATCTATAATATGTAGGTATGTATTTACAAAAAAAAAATGTGTTAGTATATAAGTAATATAAGTAGTATATATTATTATATATTATATCAGTTGTTTAGTACCCATAACACAAGCAAATATAATTGCTTAAACCACCAGCAGTTGCATTTAATGTAATTTACTATATTCGTAATTTATACAATTTTATAGTTAAACTGTAATGGCTATTGTGGAGATGAACTCTCTTTTCTCACGGCTATACTTCTCTCTAAGGTGAGAAGTATATCCGGTCCTTTTGGAAGGCTTACGCGGGGACACAGGTCCAACACGCAGAGGCCCTTCACGAATTTTAATTTAGAATGGGATGAGACACTTACCGCTGCCATATCACAGCTGCACTATTGTAGTACAGCTATGATTTGTCACCGGTAAGTGTAAAGCTATTGTATGATAAGGAGTCAAATAAAGTTGGGCTATGGGTTTGGGTATTTGGTGGAATGGTGATATCTGGCATGCGGGAACAACGTCGCCTGCTTGCCTCCTCCAGCGGTGAATATTATATCTTATTATTATATTAAAATCGTTTCCTAGTCACCAGTTTATAAATCTTTTTTTATACTTCTTACGAATTGAAAAAATATTTTAGTATTGAATAGCCCAATTATCGAGGAAGGTTATAAGGCTATATAAAATAACGCTACGACGAATAGGTGCTAAGTAGTTGCCAAACTAAGCTCCAGGAAACAGTTACTTTATACTTATTTTGAATTATTTTGAAATATACCTGAAGATAAAATTGGAATTAAATGTATGAATTTAATATGTTAAATGTAGCAAATAACATTATTGTTAATTTAATTTAATTCAATTCAACTTAATTTAATTCAATTAAATTCAATTTAATTTAATTCAATTTAATCCAATTTAATTCTTATTCAGTTTAAATTTTATTTTATTATTTTATTATATTTGCATGCTATCTGAGATGGCTGGATGAGCTAGAGCTAATATTCTTACCTTTAATGTAACACCTATATGTACCCTATTTAAAGCAATAAAGATTATGATTATGATTATAGGAATAAACCTATTCGTTTTAGATATAGGAAATGTTTCAATCACGTTCATCCTTGGCATTGAAAGAATATAAGTTTTGTAATTATAAACACTAAATCAGAAGCAGTCCACCTTAAGATTTTGCATTTTCTTATTCACACAGACACAAACATACACACACACACACACCATAAAAACACATAATATGTATCTAATTCCTTGTGAATCTATTGTAAATAAACATATAGTTCATAGTTATGTACATATTATATTGAAACGCCTAGCCTTATTATGATTGCAAAATGTATTATGACATATAATGTTAGTGCATTTAGATAGGAGATAGAATAAAATAATGTGTTCTAATTTTATATTTACTTGGAACAGGAGTATTTATGAAAATACTCTTGTGCAAAAGGTACCAGGTTCGATTCCTGGGTCGAAAAACCGTATTGATTTTATTTTATTTTGATTTGGAAATGTGATTGTTTAATGGACTATCACCCCATATTACATGAGACTTACCATAGCTGGCGAAATCTGGGTTTGTTGCACTTCTACCTACCCCTTAGGGGAAGATATACCACGCAGAAAGTTTCAGGTTATTAACCCTACAATATAACGAAGCTGATTTTTTTCTATTAGCGTTATATAAGCCTTAGAAGGAATCCTTAGAGTTTTTTTTGAATCTATTTTATATAATATATGTGATTACTATAATTTTCAAAATCGTTTAGTGTTGGATAGCCCATTTATTTAGTCAGGTTATAGGCTATATAACATCATACGCCCAATAGGAGCTCAGCAGTGGCCAATAAAGGACGACAGGAGCGAAACCCTAGGCAACGTCTAGTAGTAAATATAATACAACATCATTTTTCAATTTTATCTATTAATTATATAGGTAATGTTTATAATTGAGGAGCGACTTTCCAAAACCGCTTATTTCAGTATAAACAGTTTTTTCAGAAACTGGTGAAAACTGATAACTTATCATATATTCGTATTTTAACTTTCATCTGTATACCTAATTCAATTTAATTATTTTATCTTGATTTTGTAATATTAATTTATTTATCTATATAATTCTGTATTGTTAAAATTTTATCTACATTTTAATTTAATTTATTAATTTATGTGCGTTCCCATTGAGGGACCATACCCTATTTTTGAACTTTTAAATGTATCAACCTTTAGTAAAAGTTCTCAAACAATTGTAAATTCAGCCAAAAATTTGTAAAAGCTGGCACTCAAAAGTTACAGTCAGTTAAAGGTGGTCCCTCAGTCGTGCATGCCAGGAATCCATATCTCAGAATCTAGATAAAATTTAAAGCTGCTGTAAATGAAGACTTTTAGTAAAAGATTTGTTGAACTAATTTACAAAATATTAACTCTTCTTGTTCACTCAGTAAAAAGAAATAGCATGCAGAAGGTGGTCCCTCAATTGAACACCACTAGTTCACCGTTGGTGGAGACCAAAGTAAAATTCAGATATTTTGAATATGTCTAGCATTAGTAAAAGTTCTAGAACAATTGTAAATTCAATGTCGAGTTTCTAAAAGAAGCCATTAAAAAGTTACAATCAGTTAAAGATGGTCCCTCAATTGAAACGCTTCTCAAAAGAAAAAGTCAATTTACGTAGCAGTCGCTAGTTATTTTGATGAAAAGTAAAGCTTAACCTTTAGTAAAAATTTTTACTAAAGACTACTTCAGAAAAAACTAAAAAAAAATGTTGGGTTTTGTTGTTATTAGTAATCGAATTACTGCGAAAAAAACTAAGAGCGAGGTGACCACACGTCTACAAGTTAAATGGATTAATCCTGTAATCTGTAAATCGGCGCTTATATTCGGGTGAAAATAAACATTATTACTATGATTATAGTGTAGTGACGGATTAAGAATACATAATGTCACTACCCCATCTCAACCCGTGGGTGTAAGGGTGTAAACCTTAAGCAGACAAGAGCACTGCACTATGAGAAAAGGGAGGAGGAGACCCGTGCCCAGCAGTAGGATATTTATGGGTTGTAATGATGATGATGACCATGATTATATATAAAAATTGGTAAGTTTGATTGTTGACATTAATTAAAAAAAAAAAAAAGTTTTATTAATGCCACATAAGCAACTTAACATAAAATAGAAATTATAATAATTCTTATGATACAATAACATTTTCCACTTTTAAGCAGCGCTAAAGAGCGTATGTTTATAACACTTACGTCCTTTTGTTGAGAAGCGCAGTTTTTTGGATACAATTTAATGGGCCTCTTGGGCTTTTATTATTATATTTTTCTTATAATTAGCGCTGCTTAAAAGTGGAAAATGTTATTGTATCATAAGAATTATTATAATTTCTATTTTATGTTAAGTTACTTATGTGGCATTAATAAAACTTTTTTTTTTTTTTAATTAATGTCAACAATCAAACTTACCAATTTTTATATATAATCATGGTCATCATCATCATTACAACCCATAAATATCCTACTGCTGGGCACGGGTCTCCTCCTCCCTTTTCTCATAGTGCAGTGCTCTTGTCTGCTTAAGGTTTACACCCTTACACCCACGGGTTGAGATGGGGTAGTGACATTATGTATTCTTAATCCGTCACTACACTATAATCATAGTAATAATGTTTATTTTCACCCGAATATAAGCGCCGATTTACAGATTACAGGATTAATCCATTTAACTTGTAGACGTGTGGTCACCTCGCTCTTAGTTTTTTTCGCAGTAATTCGATTACTAATAACAACAAAACCCAACATTTTTTTTTAGTTTTTTCTGAAGTAGTCTTTAGTAAAAATTTTTACTAAAGGTTAAGCTTTACTTTTCATCAAAATAACTAGCGACTGCTACGTAAATTGACTTTTTCTTTTGAGAAGCGTTTCAATTGAGGGACCATCTTTAACTGATTGTAACTTTTTAATGGCTTCTTTTAGAAACTCGACATTGAATGTACAATTGTTCTAGAACTTTTACTAATGCTAGACATATTCAAAATATCTGAATTTTACTTTGGTCTCCACCAACGGTGAACTAGTGGTGTTCAATTGAGGGACCACCTTCTGCATGCTATTTCTTTTTACTGAGTGAACAAGAAGAGTTAATATTTTGTAAATTAGTTCAACAAATCTTTTACTAAAAGTCTTCATTTACAGCAGCTTTAAATTTTATCTAGATTCTGAGATATGGATTCCTGGCATGCACGACTGAGGGACCACCTTTAACTGACTGTAACTTTTGAGTGCCAGCTTTTACAAATTTTTGGCTGAATTTACAATTGTTTGAGAACTTTTACTAAAGGTTGATACATTTAAAAGTTCAAAAATAGGGTATGGTCCCTCAATGGGAACGCACATATTAATTTTTATTGTTTTAAATGAGTTAACTTAATATTATGCATGTTGTGTTAGCCTGTAAGTAATTATTATACTCGTACTTGTTTTAGTGTATTTTTTAAAATTGTAATGCATTTTGTGTAATAATTGTTGGCTAGCCTATTAAAATAAATAAATAAATAAATAAACTATGTAACGTTTATGTACCTATTATTATTATTGTGGTTAATAGTTTCTCAGTTTTTGGAAAAAAAACCCATAAACCAGAAATAAGTATTTTTTTTGCTCCAAAACGTGTTTTTTGGGTTCATTTTTCTTAAGGATATAAGACGTTTTATCACCGGAAACTTCGATAATACGATGTATATACAAAAAAAATCGAATCGCATAAAAAAATGAAATCTCTCGTAACCCGAAATAAGCCCTTTTGGAAAATCACTCCTCAATTATCGACCAATAGATACTAATAATCAGTACAGCTAATTAAAAATTAAGGGGCAGACGGTAACTAGCCTTAATTTAATGTTATCTAACTTTATTGTAAGATACCGTCCAAACATAAATAATAAATTATAACTACCTAGTAAAATGTATCTACTAGTCGCCCTTAACCGTCTCTGGACGTCGGGCGTCTATTATTTATAATTAATAATAATATTTACTATTATTTAATCAAATTGTGTTCGATTTTTTAATTAATAATAAGTGTTCGAATTTTAAATATCATCATCTTAATATTTAATTAGATTAGCTCAGCGGGTTGTGCTGGCGCTGCTGCTGCAGCCGCAGAGACCTTCAAACGGCGAAAATACCATAATTTAATTGGTAATTATATTTTTGAGCCGTTTGGGGTCGAGACTTTAGGTACGTGGGGTCCGAGTGCTAGGTCTTTGTTTAAAGATCTGGCAAAAAGGCTTATCGACGCTTCACGTGATCAGAGGGCTGGTGTGTTTCTCGCTCAGAGAATTAGCATTGCCATTCAACGTGGCAATGCCGCCAGCCTTTTGGGTACGTTTCCAGTTGACAGTGATGCTGACGAATATTACGATGCCTAAACAAGTTTTCTTTGGGTTATTTGATTTTTTTTTTTTTATTGTTTAAGTTTTCGTTTTAGTTTCCTTTTTTTGTTTGTATTTAACTGTATATATAGTTTTATGTAAGTAGATGTTTAATTTAATTATTTTCATTATTATTCCAATACATCTATAATTATATCGTATTCAATAAATAAACTGAACTAACATTAGTGTTTTAAGAATTATTATATTCAATTAATGTTTTATTTTTGAATAATTAATAATGGAGGATATTTTATTTAGAAATAGTAATATTTTTTATAATATTTTGTGTTTTTTAATAACTGAAAATGAGAAATTGTTTGATAGGAGTGACGCCAAGTTGTACTGGACTACGGTGTATCATATATTTGCAGTTTTACATCACGTTTATATCGGCTTATTTGCTACTGGTCTAGATATTAAAAGTAGTCCACACGTAGATCTAGATAATCTGTACAGATTTCGAGCTGGCTACCTGACGGGATGGAATTTTGTGAGTAAATTTAATTTTTTATTTTTGCTTGATAAAAATGTTGTGAAAGAAATGCATTTTTAGAAATAGAATATTTTTATTTGTTAGAATATAGGTATAATAATGTCTTACAAACTAATAGCGAATTCATGTATATTCTGCTTGTATGGCACGCAATAATTAAAAATCATTCTCATCACGGTTAGGCATACTTCTATGTAAGGACAGAAATTTGCCCGTTGCCTTTTGGAGGTTTGCGTGAACATGTACGTCAAACGTCAGTCAAAACCATCAATCATGAATTACGTTTGAATGACTGTCAATAATTTTCATACTGTGGACAACATGCACCATCAGTCACACGCATTACACGATAAGTTATTCGTCAGTCACAGCCGTGACGTAAAACTGACAGCAAAAATCTACCGTATAAAGGCCGCCTTACAATATATTGGTTCTCAGCTCTCTTGATACACGAGAGAAGACTCGAGCCTATCAGCGTGATATTAATAGGTTGCCGATAATTACAAGACTACTTATTATTAATAATTTCACTAATTAATTATCATTAATAATATTAGAATTGTCGCAATAATTACGACATATCACGCTGTCGATAAATGTTGACCAATATAGGTATTTTGTTTGTTATAATAATCAGCTAAGTAGCGACGATGTCGGAGGTTAGAACGTGATTGAGTTAGAGCGCACGCGCGGTAGTGCACAAGCCAAGATAATTTTAGATAATTTATACCAAATATTAGGCATCGACCCAAATAGCGGCCAGAGTTCCGAGTTCTGCGTTCCGCGTTCACATTTGCGTAAATTGCAACTGGCAGACTGCTTCCTTTTGGTGTGTGAGGATTCTTGGCATTATATAGATTACAGTGAACTCGGAACTCTGACCGCTAGACCGCGTGCAGTGAGTTCGGCGCCTTATGATATTACAGAGCTAGACAAAAAAGCATGGGGGCTATTGGCTATTCCTACCTAGGTAGATACGTACCTAGTAACAGATTTTATTTGTAAATCTGGAGTAGATTTTTAAGTTTTTAAGCCACCATACGTCTGTGAGGGGTATTAATTGATGAACCAGACGCTTTTAATGCTAATGAACAGAATCAAACCAATGTAATGTTCACCCACTGCTGGGCATACGTCTCCATACAGGAGGCGAACATAGTCTAATCATAATCATTTATTAGTGGATCAGGCTAGTTACCTACAGTTCTTTTGGCTATGTTACGAGCACACTATGTCCTACCAGATAATTTTAAACCAAATTATTTAAATAATAATAATAAATAATATATAGATATATTTAATTAACTTTCATCTAGGATTTCACCCGTGTAACTCATAGAACTTGTCACTGCAACTATACCTATATAAAAATACGTTCATCTGTGGCTGTTGCATCGCTAAATAAATTCGGTAGCGCGCGGATCTTAGGTCTATGGTATAAACAAACATACATTCGCATTTATAATCATCATAAGTTTATAACAGAATCTCTTTATAATAATCATTACCAAGATTGGATAATTATATTATATCCATTCATTGATATAATATATTATATATGTCTAAAGAGTTATCATAACCTCTAACCATCGCGTAATTTTGTTTTAAATAAATAAATAATCTATATTATCTGAGTTTGTTTGTTTGAACACGCTAATCTCGGGATTATTGGTTCGATTTTAAATCTATATCTTTACTAATAATATAATTACAGCTAAAGAATTTGTTTGTTTGATTATTTAATTTAGGTTTTTTAGTTGAACGCGCTAATAGCCAGGTAGAACAACTTTCTACCACAAAAATGTAGGCATCATGGTAATAAGGGTCTTTAACAATATACCCAGAGACATAAGAGAGCTACCCTTATCACAATTTCAAAAACGCCTCAGAGCATGGCTAATACATAATTGTTTTTATTCCATACAAGAGTTTATGAATTATAAAATAAATAAAAGGGATGCTGCATTGAACTGACAAAGATTGTTATTGTTGTTATTAATGTGAAATTGGTTTATGTAAATTAAATGGACATGTTGGAATATTTATTGAATAATTTGAATTAATAATTGTAATAATATCTAGGCTAATTTAAATATGTATTAAGTATTAGTTTTTTTTTTTTTGACAACGCCCGCACTAGGGAACAAGCCCTGTGTCGCGGGGAGTTTTACAAACATGAAACTAACGGACACAAAGTACACCCAGACTAGAAACAAATATCTGTGAATCACACAAATATTTGTCTCGTGTGGGAATCGAACCCACGTCACCCAACACGGCGATGTAGTGGCGAGGCGACCACCTTAACCACTGCGCCACGGTGACAGTCAAAGTTTATAATTTTAATTAATAATATTCCTATAAATTGCAATATTTGCATGCTGAATTAGTAGTGAAACACCTCTGCCTACCCCTTCGGGGAAGAAGGCGTGATGCTATGTTATGTTATGTTATGTTGAATTAGTAGTAGGCGAAATATGTTGATCTTATAATATTATAACAAATGTAAGAACTGTAAGACCATGTTTCAAGAAAATAAATATGATTATGATTATTATTATGAATAATCTCAGGAAATGCTGATCTGAATTGAAAAATGAAAAATGCTTTTAGTTTGTTTATTTGTTTATTAATAAAATCCACAGCTCTTAATTTATACAATTTTGCTTATTAAATAATCTTATAGCCAATTAAGGATTTACAATTTACTATTTTAACTTTTTTATGCATCTAGAACAGAACACAATATAAAAGGTATTGTGTGTGATGTGTGAGTGTGATCTGTGAGTGTGTGGTTTTGGGGGGGAAGGTAAGTAATTTTATGAAAGTCCATCATGTTATTATCAATAAAAAAGTATTATTGTATTTGAAATATTATGTTATTATGAATTAGGATTTATTATTGTTTCAATAGTCGCGAGCAGCTGTTTTCTAGTAGTCTAGTAGTTAGTGTTGGATACATCACAACTTGATAAATTCCAACACCAGAGTCTGTCTCAAGCCCATTTGAAAATAAACGCTACGCTTATCGCTCTGCTCCCTCCTAACACAGGGACCTTAAGTGGGTCACATTTGAACAATGGTTTGATAAAAATTGTCCCAATTATTTCCGGACGATAGATAAATAGCACAAACACGTTTCAAATGTACTTTGAACCTCCGACATATTTGATAAGTGAGTTCGATGCCCGGTTGAGGTAAAATGTGTCACTGATTCATTTTCATTCAAAAATTATTTAGTGTTGAATAGCCTATTTATTAAGAAAGGCTATAGGGTATATAAAATCACGCTACGGCTAATAGGAGCTGAGCAGTAGCCCAATAAAGATCGACGAGAGTGAAGCCCGGGGTAACAGCTTGTTTCTCTAAAGATCAGGAAATCAAGCGATCATGGGTTAGGTATTTATTCACCATAATTTTATTTTATAATATTCTACCACATTCATACAGCGCCATCTAGTCCCAAAGTAAGCAATTACATTTGCTTGTGTTATGGGTACTAAACAACTGAAATACTACTTAAATACTTTTTTTATGTAAATACATACATATTATAGATAAATTACACCAAGACACAGAACAAACCTTGATGCTCATCACACAAAGATTTGTACTGGGTGGAGATCGAACCCACGTCTCTTAGCAGTCAAGGTCACTAACCACTAGACCAACAGGCCAGTCAAAATAATATTAGTAACGATTATAATTAGATATAGAAGTATAGATAACACATATCAATAGTGTAAAGAGTTGGTTGACCTCGGTACAATGACAGAATTACTACTATGTAAGTATAGTGAATAATAAGATATATACAGCGTGTATACGACCACTATACGACAATATGACATTAAATGAAACCACGTGTAGCATGTGATGTTAGAAGGCTTTACCAAAAAAAATTAATATAAATTTGCAATAGTTTATTGTAGTATATAGTGTAGTGACGGATTAAGAATACATAATGTCACTACCCCATCTCAACCCGTGGGTGTTGTAAAAGGCGATAAAGGGTAACCATGCAGACAAGAGTACTGTGAGAAAAGAAAAATTCGAAACAATATCTATACCAACCTGTCTGGCCAGCGTGGTATAATAGGCTTAATTCCCTCCGCATTCTTTGAAGGAGACTGCCGGGCGATGGGATGTTTGTGGGTTGAGATGATGAAGAGTTTGTTCGGTTTATTATTATATACCCCTCGCAATATATCCACTAATATTCTGTGATATAAGGATTTTTTTCCTTTACTTGTGCTACTTAATACCTTTATACTTCTTGCCTAATTTCATGATTCTAGTTCAACGGGAAGTACCCTATAGGTTTTGACTTTTTTTATCGTCAAAATATGCGACAAAAATGGAGCAGCGGTTGAATCTTTTCATTGTGTTTACTTAGATCTCTGATTTTTTTAGCGCTTCACAAGATTGCAGACCCGTATATTTGATATTAATTTCAGCTTGATACGTTTACGCGTTCTTGAGAAAAAAAATCTAGACAGACTGACAACATAGTGATCTTATAAGGGTACCGTTTTATTCCTTCTGAGGTACGGAACTCTAAATATAACAAGAATAGGAGTCTTGCGTTAATTTAAGTTTACTAATGTGGCCCTATCTCTGTCTGAAACGTGCCCAACAGACTGGCAACATTACCAAGTTGTATGGCAATGCTTTAATCTTTGGACCAAGCCATTAATTCTGTGTTGAAACCATTAATTATACTTGATAACCTGTTTGCCATCAAGCAAAGAGTTCAGTCTTAATTAACAATTAAACTTTGTCCAGCGAACTGATACGTATCGCAGACATAGTCTGACCTTTTGACTTATTTAAAATAAGTTGTGTCCAGTCCGTGTAGTGACTGATTTGGAATAGATAATGTCATATTCCTTTTGTTTCCAGATGTTCCAAACGTTCTTCTTAACGATGTCGCTGGTATACGACCTGATGGAGTGGCTGGACCATCACGACTCCAAATTCGGCAAGAGGCTCAAGTACTACAGGGACGTCATATTCTCTGGACTTGTCGTGCCTCTTACTATGGTAGGTCAAAGCAGTAGAGTATATGTGTATGAATGCAATTTTTCTGTATATTGACTGGCCTGTTGGTCTAGCGGTTAATAATAATAATAATAAAATAAGTAAATTATCCCATTCTAAATTAAAATTCTTTAAGGGCCTCTGCTTGTTATATCTTTGGCAAATAAAGAATCTTTATCTTTATCTTTATCTTTATCTTGTTGGACCTGTGTCCGGGGACAAAGGTCCAACACGCAGAGGCCTAAGCTAAGGAGAAAGCCTTCCAAAAGGACCGGGTATACTTCTCACTTTAGCAGAGAGAAGTATAGCCGTGAAAAAAGAGACATAATAATAATAATAAGTTTATTTTCTAAAGACAATGCACATTTTTTACGGATTTTATATCCGCCAAACTGTAAGACAGTTTGTTGGCAGATTTGGCTCCTTTGTACTACACTATAATAATATATGCATTAATGTTAATAACTTAATATACTTATATTAAATAAACTAACCTTAATATTCTATTGAAGAGTCCAAGCAGTTGGGTAAACAATAGATATCAGATATTTTGCTTTAGGTGAACCCCTCTCCAATACCACTAAGCACAAATTGCTTGTACTTATTTTTAAACAAGCCTTTGGAAAGATTATTACCTTTAGTCTTTTTATTAGTCTTTATCTTTAGTGACCCTGACTGTTAAGCCGGTGGTCGTGGGTTTGATTCCCACCCAGGACAAACCTTAGTGTGATGAGCATGATTGTTTGTTCTGTGTCTGGGTGTAATTTGTCTACCTATAGTATTTATTCTAAAAAAAAGTATTTAAATAGTATATCAGTTAATAATAATATTCTACCACATTCACACAGCGCCATCTAGTCCCAAAGTAAGCAATTATATTTGCTTGTGTTATGGGTACTAAACAACTGATATACAACTTAAATACATTTTTTTTTTGTAAATACATACTATATTATAGATAATTTACACCCAGACACAGAACAAACCTTTATGCCCATCACACAAAGTTTTGTCCTGGGTGGGGATCGAACCCACGACCTCCGGCTTAGCAGTCAGGGTCACTAACCACTAGACCAACAGGCCAGTTGTTTAATACCCGTAACATAAGCAAATATAATTGCTTATTCGGGACTAGATGGCGCTGTGTGAATGTTGTAAAAATATTATTATTAAATATTATTAAAAAAAAACCAAAAAACTTAAAAAATTCCACATTGATACTGCCACTCAGAATCAAAGGTTAATTTTTTTCAGTTCATCTCTACAATGTTCTGGACGATCTACTGGATAGACCGTGAGCTGGTCTTCCCTCAAGTCTACGACCAGTTGGTCCCCTGGTGGTTCAACCACTGCGTCCACACTAACATCCTCATAGTCTTGGGCATGGAGACCCTTCTGCAGGCGAGGAGACACCCTGCTAATCTGAAGCTGGAGCTATGGCTAAATGGAATTGCAGGAGTATCTTATGCTATTGTGTGAGTATTCTTATTTTTGTGTTAGATGCTATGAAAGGCTTCTTAGCTACGTCGACCAGTTACTGATATATTGTAGCACCCCCACATACACTTAGAATTACTTCTAATGTATGTGTGTTTCCTCACAATGTTTCCCTTCACCGTTAGCAGATGGTAAGTCACTTGACTAGTACATATAAATTCCACAAAGTGAAATCCACATTGGTACTGCCGGTCGGGATCGAACTCGGACCGCGTGATTTACATCATAAACGTCTCACTGTTCGGCACGGTTCTCCTCCAAAGAATCTGGAGGGAATTTAGCCTACTATACCACGCTGGCCAGACGGGTTTGTTTCGAATTTTTCTTTTCTCGCAGTTAATCTCATGCAGACTTGCATGCTGGTCACTTATCGATTCGGACACCATCGCTTTGTTAACAATATGAATATGGGAAACTTCTTAACTATATCCATGGCAAAGTGTAAGTTTGTAGCCAAATTTCTCTGGAAAAGTTTCTAAGATCAATTGTTTGATGAGATCAAAATTAAATATAAATTTTTGAAGAGTTCTCACTATTAGCCCGTAGTGTCGAAATGCCCAGTAAAAAAATCTCTATGATATGGCACCAAAATTTAGCTGATGAAATGTGAGGATGAAGAACTCCTGCCTACCCATTAAAGGCAAAAGCCTAGTCTTACGCCTAATCTCCCTCCAGTCATGTTAGATTGCTGTCCCATCAGGAAATAAAGACACTCTAGCAATCACATTTTATGTATACCCTAATATCTGCTACGCAATTGTCAAATTTATCCTGAAATACATTATTGTTACAGAGAAAGAGTGATGGAGTCCCACAAATATCTTCTTTCGTCTCTGTTTTGATTGTTTTTCGGTGTGAATAGATAATATAAATAACTAAACCTAAGTTTTTCTTACAGATATTATTCAATATTCTTCTCCACCCACCGCTGGCTCTATGGCGTCTTCGGCATCATGACCTGGTGGCAAGTCTGCATATACCAGATCGTGATCTGGGCATCCACCTTCATCTTCTACGCTCTCCAGTTCCCCATTAACAGACTCTTCCACAAAGAAGAGTCTTCAGCAGTAGTCCAAAGCAACGGCAGTGCAAAAGAACAGAAAAAACCAGATACTTCTTGGTCTGATCATTGGAATTTGAAGCACAGAGCTAAGAGTGCAACTGAAAATTCAAGTTTGTGATAGTGTGATGATTTTGTAATTGGTTTTTAAGGTAGCTGGGGACCAATCCTGCTAAATATACCCCTCGATAGTAGACCAATGGACTAATATAGACCAATCACAGGCCTGCAATATGGCGCGATTGACTTAGTAAGCCAATCACAGCTGTCGAAAGAGACCATCGGCTTATCATTGTGCTACAATTGTGTTAGCAGGATCGGATTCCCTTACGCAAAAATAGGGGGGGGGGGGGTACAAGTTTAACCGCTGTGTGTCTGTGGCATCTTAGCTTTTAAACAGGTGAACCGATTTTAAAGATATGTATTTGTAGATTAGCAAGAAAACACAAATTATTATTGTATAATTAATATAAGTGCTGTGAATATTATGGAATTATTTATTAGTTGTCTATGATCCTTTTCACATAAGCGTATAAAATCGCTCATATGCATATCTTGGTAAGGGAATATACATACCGTATGCGCAAGCCCAATTGGACACCTACTAGCGTTTATAAAGGATAATGTGAATCACCTATTTGTTTAATAGACAATCTAAAACTTTCTTTTTAAGGATCATATTACCTATTGTTTAAGTACCTATCTATGCAATTATATTAGGATAAATTTAATATACAAACGTAAATTATTATATAAGTGTTTTATTCTTCAACTTCTGTTAATAATAATAATAATATATCATACCATATATCACCATTCCACCGAACACCCAAACCCATAGCCTAATTTTGACTCCATAACATCATACAATAGCTTTACACTTACCAGTGACAAATCATAGCTGTACTACAATAGTGCAGCTGTGATATGGCACCGGTAAGCGTCTCATCCCATTCTAAATTAAAATTCTTTAAGGGCCTCTGCGTGTTGGACCTGTGTCCCCGCGTAAGCCTTCCAAAAAGACCGGGTATACTTCTCACCTTAGAGAGAAGTATAGCCGTGAAAAAAGAGACATAATAATATAATAATTTTGTTTGTTTGTTTGGTTGAAAGCGCTAATCTCAAAAACTACTGGTCCGAATTGAAAAAATATTTTAGTGTTAGATAGCCCATTTATCGAGGAAGGCTATAGGCTATATAACATCACGCTATGACCAATAAGAGCTGAGTAGTAGCCAGACAAAGATGAACGGGAGCGTAGCCCCGGGCAAGGCTAGTTACATAAATTCTTATTTACTCGTATTATTATACTTTAAAAGGTAATAAGTGAAAGCAACAAATTACAAAGTAGTTTTTTTTATTATAGGAAAGTTTTCTTACACTTAATGTGTACAGTATAAAAAATATTCATTGTATTTATAAAATGTACAAAATATCTTTAAGCGATTGTTATGATCGAAGAAAATGTCATCAATAGAATACGTCCATAATTATAATAGAAGCAACTATTGTCCAACCATCAAAGAGCCACCTCGAGGCTGATTCTGCTAAATTACACTGACTGCTTTTGACTGGCCTGTTGGTCTAGTGGTTAGTGACCCTGACTGCTAAGCCGGAGGACGTGGGTTCGATCCCCACCCAGAACAAATCTTTGTGTGATGAACATAAAGGTTTGTTCTGTGTCTGGGTGTAATTTATCTATAATATGTATGTATTAACAAAAAAAAATGTATTTAAGTAGTATAGTTGTTTAGTACCCATAACACAAGCAAATATAATTGCTTACAATGGGACTAGATGGCGCTGTGTGAATGTGGTAGAATATTATTGTTATTATTACACCCGTCGATAGCAGACGAATGAACTAATATCGACCAATCACAGGCTGTCAATATGGCGCGATTGACTTAGTTTTTTTTTATGTTAATTAATAACCAATAGAATTTCTCTGGTAGTCATCTAATTCCGACAGTAAAAATACGGCAATTTTATTTTCTTTACTAATAAGTATTTTAAAAAAAAGGAAATGATTGGGACATATCTACAGCTGACTTTGAATTTTTGAGTTAAAATTGCTTTATAGGCATTATTCAAGGTATTCCCCTATTTTCATAGGGGAATACTTTTGTATGAAGAATCTTGTGCCTTGAGTATTGAATGTTGAGTGTTACGCCTTAGTGCCATATGAAATGATTGAAATTAAAAAAATAATTGTCACATTTTATTTTTACAGATCGCCATCTGGCTCAAAGTAAGCTAAATATAAGCTTGTGTTATGAGATCTAAACAACTGAAAAACATACATATTTCTAAATACATACCTACATATTAAAAACATCGAAACAAACATTTACAGATCATACAGTATTTGTTCCATCCCGGGTATCGAACTCGAGACCGCAGTAACTGTAACCCTATGCCTAGGCACAAAGTATCAATTCAGATATTTTAAACAGACTACAAATATGTTTAATTACAAATTTGCCAGATTAACTGGAACAGAAAAAGACAGCTGCTCTGATACTTATTTTTATTTTTTAAAAAGACAACGCCCGCTCTAGGGAACAAGCCCTGTGTCGCGGGGAGCTTTACAAACATGAAACTAACGGACACAAAGTACACCCAGACTAGAAACAAAATATCTATGAATCACACAAATATTTGTCTCGTGTGGGAATCGAACCCACGTCACCCAGCACGGCGATGTAGTGGCGAGGCGACCACCTTAACCACTGCGTCACGGTGACAGTCAAAATACTTGTACTTGATTTTTGAACGAAATAAAAGAAAGAAAACGCATTTAGTCAAACTAAAACAATTTCATTTAGTTTGCAATTGCAGACTAGAGAATACATTTTTAGACTATTGGGAGGATGGGCCGAGTTTTTGTATTCCTATACATTATGTATACAAATAAATAAAATTGGTGTGTCTGTTTGTAATAATAAAATAACCGCTTTTCACTACATGCATTTGAATGTGTATAGTTGTATACGGTACATATAACAAAATATTTTTTTTTTTCAAATTTAGTCTGTCTTTCTGTCTGTTTGTTCTAGCTAATGTTTGGAACGGCTGGACCGATTTCGACGGGACTTTCACTGTCGGATAGCCAATGTCACAAAGAGTAACTTAGGGTACTTCGGTTTTGAAAAAATACCAGGGTTCCGTAAAAAAAAATTAAAACTCCATGAATGCGGGATAAGTTGTCCACGCGAACGAAGTCACGGGCACAGTTAGTATTAAATATGTTCTTATGACATTTTACATCGATCATAAACTTCACAATTTTTTTTCTTAAAAATACAGGTAACTAAGAGTATTTGATATTACTACTAATCATTGCGTTTCGAGAAATTACAATATTTTTTTTACAATTATAATTTAAAAATGACTTATTTTATAAAATTTTTTGATACAAAAACTTGTAGGACATTATTTTAAATATTCATCACATAAATATCCGATTTTACGACGTTTTCGTTTCTATATATTTTGCAAATTGCCATTGTTAAAATTTGTTAGTTTTTGTTCAAATAAAAACATATACAATTAATTAAATAATTTTAAGTTATCACACAGAAATAAAAAGAAAACCAATTCAAATGTCCATCCAATTAACTAATATATTTTACAACCAGGACATTTTTAGACGAAAATTTCAAATTCCAACGTCGATATTTTCGGCAAAATATTCTTACAAGTTTTCATATAACGTGTCGAATTTAATAAAACTCTAACGAAGGCCTATAGAAAAGTTGTCTCGGGTACCTCTGTACAGCATCATTCTGATAAATAAACCTTTGTGGATGCAAATAATAAGAAGAAGGCGTTCTTAATCTAACTCCAGGTATCTGAGGTTGTTTCCTGACCTGTATTTTTGTTACATCAGACGCAGCAAATTGTGGATCAGTTTGCAAACTGTTTCTGAATCTAGAATAAGTGTAATCACTTTCAGGTGGTGTCACAAAACCTGAAGGTAACCTATTCACTGGTACAGGACTTATAGCTTCATTTATTCTTATATCATAATCATGGTCTAAGCTTTCATAATTTGGAAAATTAGTTGAGATTCCAATGCCAGGGGGTTTACCTGTTGCTGTGTGAAGTTTTGATATCTCTGGCTTAGGTTTAATTTCTTTTTTATACACAGTATCTGTCTTGTAAGGCTTTTGTGATGCTAAGGGAATAGCTGTTGCTAAATAAGGCTTGATATAATCTCCTGGAGATAATGTTGATAGTAATTTTTCTCGCATGGCTTCGTATTGGTCATTATAAACTTTGAGTACCTTTGTGGCTAAGTTTTTGGCTATAGGATTTTCTGTTGATGGTACATTAAAAAAGTTGTCTACTTCTTCTTCTTCTGTTGTTGTTGGTCGAACTGTTGTGGTTCTAGTTGTTGTTGTTCTAGTTGCTGTTGGTCGAGCTGTTGTTGTTGTTCGAGTTATTGTTGGTCTAGGTGTTGTTGATGCAGCAGTTGTTTGTTTTGAAGTCGCCTGTTGTGTAGTAACATAAGTTGTTGTAGTTTCTTTCTTTTTATCATTATAATCTTCTTCATCGTAATATTCTTCAACGTCTTCTTCATTTGATAGTGTTGTTGTTGGTTTTTCTGTAGTTATTGTAACAGTAGTTGGTGGTAGTGTGGTTGTAATAGTTGTTGTTGGCTTTGGGGTTGTTGTTGTTGTTGTTGTTGTTGTTGTTGTGCTTGTGGTAGTGGTCGTGGTAGGAGTAGTTGGAAAAGTAGTGGGAGGGCTAGTTGTCGTAGGTTTAAAGGTAGTGGTGGTAGGTTTCGGGGTGGTATTTATGGGAGCTGTGACATCCCTCCCTGCGATAGGCTGTAGCCCCCGCGGGAGGTATGGACTTCCACCCCTAGACGGTAAAAAAGGACGCTTAACAACTTTTACATTGGGCTTTAAATCTTTTATTTTAGTCGTAACGTCTTCTCCTCTGACTCTTTCTCTTACTGGCTCTTTTATTGGCTCTTCGTAGTCATAATATTCTTCTTCTTCTGGATTCTTAGATTTATCATCTTGAGCTCTTTGACTATAAGTGTATTTTGGTGATTTTGGAGCCGGATCTTCATAGAATTCCTCAATATAGTCTATTGGTTTTTTGGTCTTCCGTTTATCAGTGTAATGTGGTCTAGTAGGCTTAAACTTTTCTTTTTCCATCGGCTCTAATTGCGGTCTTTGTACAGTGCTAGTCTTACCAGAAGAAGAAGGCTTACTGGTATCATCTTCTTCATAATCGTAGTATTCCTCATCGTCTTCTAATTTTGAAGGCGCTTTAGTTGTTGTCATAGGAATATAGCCGTATTTCTCTTTTTCGTTTGCAGGGACTGGTCTTTTGATTTTTGGTGGCATTCGAGGTTGGCTAAAGAGTCCATGTCCTGCAGGTTTAACTAGTGCAGTAGGTTGTTCTGATGCTGTAGGTGGATCTCTTTTCTCTTCCCTTTCGTCAGCATAAGGTCGGTCTCTATTTCTGTATGGCCTTTCATCTCGATATCTTCGTCCTTCAGAGTATCTATCTTCCCTAGGCCGTGTAACTCTAGGTTTATCATCATCTCTAGATGGTCGCCTATCTCTGGTTACTTCATCTCGTGGTCTGATTTCGTCTCTAGGTTTTATTTCATCCCGTGGTCGTATTTCATCTCTGGGCCGAATTTCATCTCTGGGCCGAATTTCATCTCTGGGCCGAATTTCATCTCTGGGGCGAATTTCATCTCTGGGACGTATTTCATCTCTCGGGCGAATTTCATCTCTGGGCCGAATTTCGTCTCTAGGACCAATTTCATCTCTGGGGCGCAAATCATCTCTGGGTTTGACTTCATCCTTTGGCCTATATTCATCTCTGGGTCTATATTCATCTCTAGGTCTCTTAGGCCGATCTTTTTGGTCTCTCTGGCCACCTCTAGGCCTTTCTTCTTCATATTCAGCTTCGTCTCTTGGTCGAGGGCGTCTTCTGTATCCTGGCCGTCGGTCTTCTTCTTCTTCATATGGTCTCCTCTCCGGATACTGTGGTCTTTTGCTTGGTCTTCTCTCGTAGACTCTGCGTTCTTCATAGTCATCAGGTAGATCTTCATCCCGTGGTCTTGGACGGCGTTCGTATCTGAAATATATAATAGATACATTATTATCATTATGCCTGGTAGTAACGGACTACAGAGCGTTAACAATGTAGGTGTCAACTTAAAGTCGTGCTACATGGTTATAAACTTGCCTTCCACAGAGGTGCCCTTATTGGATTCCAACCGTGTAGCCGGCTGTTGTAAACCAAATTTCATACAAACTACGTTACTGTTGGGACGCAAGTTTATAACCGTGTAGAATGGCTATTAAGATTCAGCCGCATCTAGCCGCACGGACTCGCTTTTTCTATCCCTATCTGTCACTTAGAAGATTCATTCACTAGAGCGAGATTTAAGTATTGAAATTATAATTTAGGTGAACATAGAAAATTAACGACATTTAAACTATTGACATACGGATTATAAGTGCACGTGCAACTGTGGAACATTTGAAATAATAATTAGTAATTTTCCACAATTACAATTAATTAATTGTTGAATTAGGTGAGGCCTATGTTCAATATTGGGCTGATATAATAATAATATAATAGTCTACCACATTCACACAGCGCCATCTAGTCCCAAAGTAAGCAATTATATTTGCTTGTGTTACTAAACAACTGATATACTACTTAAATACATAATTTTATTTGTAAATACATACATATTATAGATAAATTACACCCAGACACAGAACAAACCTTTATGTTCATCACAAAAAGATTTGTCCTGGATGGGGATCGAACCCACGACCTCCGGCTTAGCAGTCAGGGTCACTAACCACTAGACCAACAGGCTAGCTGAAATATTACCTAGTTATTTGGTTGCTTGTAACATGCAATTAATTGTTAATTGCAATTAAATTTTGCTCAACACTGGTACACGGACACAGAAATTAATGCTACTATGACAAATTATAAGAATTAGAATTTTTTTCTTATTTTTTTTTTCTTTTTTTTTTTAAATATGTTAGTTGCGTCTAATTTTTAAGTTATGTAGTAAATATTTTATTGAATAAATTTAATTAGGGAGCAAATTTGTTGCATGTTATTTTCATAACTAAATATGGAGAGAACAATTTGTAACTGTTTTTCATCTACTTTGAACCACATTTCCACAATAAATTATTTATGTTTATAAGAACGAGAGCGGGAGTGCGACCGCACGCAGCTGTCAAATGTATGAAAAGGATAGAGGCAGGAAAGTGCGGTTCAGTGCTGCAGAATGTGATATAATGCTTGATTGATAAAAAGCCTCGGTGTCGTGTATACAACTGCTCTGCAAGAGGTCCCGGGTTCGATTCGCGGGTCGGGTAAAAATGGTATTGGCCTTTTCTATCATGCATGAAATTCTAGTACTGAGATTTTCCCGGAGTTTGGTAAAATATTCCCGTTTGATGACAATAGGCTTGCCCCCTATTTCATGCAACCAAACATAGCTGGCGGAATGTGGGTGTGAAACATCTCTGCCTACCTCTTCGGGAAAAAAGGCGTAATGTATGTATATATTGATAAAAAGCATCTTACCTGTCATCTACATAATCATCAGCTGGCCGCTTCTTGCTCCCCGGTCTACCACTAGGACGTGGCCTTGGTCTTCTTCTCGAACCACTGTAGAGAAAGAAAAATTATAGTTTAAACTCATTACAATACATAAAAAAAAACTTTTACAATGTATAGCTATTGTCACTAGTTGGATAAAATCACTTAGCTATGATGAAACTGAAGCACTGTTGGAGTAGTACACACACACACGTACACACACACACACACACACACTACTTTATATCTATTTGAATATAACATTTTACTGTTGTGGAAGAGCGGAGCCTCCTAACACAGGCTTTTTTGTCGAAAAGGAGACTCCAATCACTAGAATAAGAAACAATAACGATTGAACAAATAAATATTTTTTTCATTTTCATTTTCATATTTTCATTAACTCAGTGACCAGGTCGTCGGTCCATCTGGTGGGGGGCCATCCTACGCTGCGCTTTTTAATACGTCGCCACCAACCTTTTTCCCCCATCGGCCATCGGTTCTACGAGCTATGTGCCCTGCCCACTGCCACTTTAGCGATGCGATTTGGTGAGCTATGTCTACAAGTTTCTGTTACGGATGGCCATTACAGACAATATACAGACATTCATCATCATCATCAACATCCCCTAAGTCCCACCGCTGGGCTTGGGTCTCCTCTCCTCTAACTAGAGAGCTGAGAGGGTTTAGGCCATAATCCACTCAGCTGGCCTAGTGCGGGTTGGTGGATCAGACATACTCATAGAATTTCTTCTAGGGTATGTGTGTTTCCTCACGATGTTTTCCTTCACCGTTAGCAGATGGTAAGTCACTTGACTAGTACATATAAATTCCACAAAGTGGAATCCACATCGGTACTGCAGGTCGGGATCGAACTCGGACCGCGTGATTTGCACGCCGGTCCCTTATCCATTCAGCCACCATCGCTGTACATTGAACAAGGATATTCTTTTTTAGGTTTCCGTAGCCAAAATGGCAAAAACGGAACCCTTATAGTTTCGTCATGTCTGTCCGTCTGTGTGTCACAGGCATATTACTTAAAAACTACTCAGTGTATTATATTATTTATTCTTTATTGCGAATTTCTGCTTCATTTGTACCACCTCTGCTGTTATACCGGACGTGGGAATCTCGCATGTTCATTTGGATTGGTATATACCAACCCGTCTAGCCAGCGTGGTGTAGTCGGCTAAATTCCCTCCACATTCTTTGGAGGAGATCCGTGCCCAGTAGTGGATAATTTATGGGTTGAGATAATGAAAAAATTTGGATTGGTATTTTGACTGAAAATCATAGATCACTTTCACAAAATCTCATTTATCTCTTTTCTCAGATTGACCAAAAGTCCAAAAATTTCAAGAAGCATTAAAATATGGCAGCTAATAATTAACATAATTTTCATCTTTACATTTTTTACATTTGGGTCCAAACATGTATGGTAAGGTATCAGTCTCCTTTGGAGAATAGGTAAGTGTCTTGTATAAGCCGCTACTAGGTTTGGTAGTAAAAAATAAAAAAATATGTAGTTTTAAGGGGGGTACTCCTAAATTTTATTTTGGCCCACTGCTGGTCACGGGTCTCCTCCAAAAAATGAGGACAAAATTTAGCCTACTATACCACGCTGGCCAGACGGGTTGGTACAGGATTTGTTTCGAATTTTCTTTTTCTCACAGTTTTACACACATATTTTACATAGCAGTCATACATTCCACTGAACCTGGGGCCCGAGTCTACTAACACAATGGTAAGCCGATGGTCTCATTCGACAGCTGTGATTGGCTTACTAAGTCAATCGCGCCATATTGCCGGCCTGTGATTGGTCGGTATTAGACCTTTGGTCTGCTATCAACGTTTGTAATTTAGCAGGGTCAGGGCCCTGATACTTATGATTAATCTTACTCCTTTTATAACCTATTTGAATGTCGTCACTGCTGACTGGGATACTGTATCCTCTGACATATTAGGTACTGCCAAAACTACCTTAGGAATAAAACCCCGTAGGAATGAAGACTGGTTCGATGAGAATGATGAAGTCCTCAAGGCGGCCTTGTACAAGCACCGATGTCTCCTTCGGCAGCATAGGGGAAGAGACCAAAGTGGAGATTATGCGGATCTCAGACGAAGTGACCTGGAGCTCCGCAAACTAACCCGTGAAACAAAAAACAAATGGTGGCAAGATAAAGCTCGCCACATTCAGTGGCTCGCGGACACTAACCAGTTGGGTGACTTTTACAGGGAGGTGCGAAAGTTGATATGCTCGACCTCTAGTGCCAAAGTGCCTCTTAGGCCTGCTAATGGCGAAGGCTTTCTCAAAAGCAAAGCAGAAATATTAGAGAGATGGGCTGAATATTTCAACACTCTGCTGAATGTGGACCGGTCGGTTGACCTCGACTATATTCACTCGATGCCTCAACTCCCCATTGCCATTGAACTGGATGAGCCGCTGTCACGTGGCGAGGTTGTTCTTGCCATTAAACAACAGCAAAACAAGCGCGCGGTTGGCGTTGACTTTATACCAGGAGAGTTGTTAAAGTACGGTGGTGAGGAATTGCATTCGGCTATATGGGAACTTTTTGATCGTATGTGGAAGGAAGAACAAGTCCCAGCTACCTTCAAGGTATCACGCATTAAAGCCCTATATAAGAACAAAGGTGACCGTTCCGATTGCGGCTCCTACCGTGGTATATCGCTTTTGACAGTCCCTGGAAAGATCTTCGCTAGAATACTCCTAAACCGCCTTCAGGAACTCTCTGAAAAGTTACTGCCCGAAACCCAGTTTGGCTTCCGTCCTGACCGAGGCACCTGTGAGGCTATCTTTTCGGTTCGACAGTTACAAGAGAAGAGCAGAGAACAGGGTCGTCATTTGTACCTCTGCTTTGTTGACCTTGAGAAGGCCTTTGACAGTGTGCCTCGTGAAGCTCTTTGGAGCTTACTTGGAAAAATAGGATGCACGGAGAAGTTTGTGAGACTTCTGAAACTCTTACATGAAGACATGAAGTGCTGTGTCGCAGTCGACGACGGACAATCTAGCTTTTTCCCCGTTACCTGTGGGGTAAAGCAGGGATGCGTCCTAGCACCTACGTTGTTCGCGCTGTACTTCGCCATCGTAGTCCGAGAGGTCTTACAAACTTCTCCTGAAGGAGTCCGCATCCGTTTCCGTACTGACGGCAATCTTTTCAATTTAGCGAGGCTTAAAGCCCGCACAAAAGTGTCGTGTACAATGATCACTGAGATTATGTACGCAGATGACTTATGTTTCGTGACGGAATCCCCAGACAGCCTGCAACAGCTAATGTTCGATTTCGACGAGTCGTGCCGAAAGTTTGGCCTAAAAATCAATGTCAAAAAGACACAGGTGATGTCTTTGGACTTTGGCGATCATGAGGCACTTAACATAAAACTCGGTGAGGACGAGCTGAAGCAGGTTGGCAGGTTTCGCTACCTGGGGAGCACAATTACTTCCAAGTGCGACCTTGATGCTGAGATCAACAGCAGGATCGGTGCCGCAGCCGCAGCGTTTGGTAAGCTGGATACCAAGGTCTTCTGCTCACATGACGTGAAACTGGCCACCAAGATATCCGTATACATGGCAATCGTGCTGCCTAACCTTCTCTACTCTGCTGAAACCTGGACCGTGTATCGCCGGCACATCCGCATGCTAGACCGTTTCCATCTTAAATGTCTTCGAAAAATCCTGAAGATCAAATGGTCTGATCGCGTGCGGAACACCGAAGTGCTGCAAAGAGCCGGTGTAAGCGGTATTGAGGCTTACCTCATGCGGCAGCAGCTTCGATGGTGTGGACACGTGTCACGGATGGCAGAGCAGCGAATGGCGAAACGCATCTTCTACTGTGAACTTGGGGAGGGCAAGCGCAAGCATGGCGGACAACTCCTCAGATTCAAAGATGTCGTAAAGCGGCACATGAAAAGGTGCAAGATCGAGCCTACTAGATGGGAGACACTAGCCACCAAAAGACCTGAGTGGAGGTCTTTGATCAAGTCTAAAGTCCATGATTTCGAAGCTCAACGGTGTGCTGACCTCAATAGTAGACGCGATGAATTGAAAGCCCGACCACCTGCGGCAATCAATTATAATTATATAAACAGTGTGCTCACATGCCCGCAGTGTGCGAGGACTTTTGTTAACAAGATTGGCTACGTTAGCCACATGCGAGCACACCAACGGAGTTGAAGTAGTCGCCGTGACCGAAATCGGTCGAGGAGCATCATCATAACCTATTTCAACTCACCCGTCCTCGTAATCATAATCATCTCTGTAATAGTCATCTTCGTAATAGTCATAGCGGGATGGTCGCCGGCGTGGTGGTCTGATCGGCCGCTGTGTGGTCGTAGTTGTTGTTGTCGTGGTCGTCGGCGGCGGTGCTGCTGTGGTCGCTTTGTATAGGGCTTCGTTTCTGTTAAATAAAGTTTTATTAGTTACTTCTTCTTCTTATCAAGAATTTATCAGGTCACCCAGAAGTCTTCCAACTTGACAATGACATTAAGTGATAATCAGGACTAAAGGCTTTTCATGCCGTCTGAAGCACGGAGACGCTCGATAACGAAATAATAATAATTATTATTTATTTATTTCTCTCAAAACGAATTACACAAGATTATTATAGAATAACATAGCTTATACTAAACCCTTCTGAGAGCTGGAGTCTGTAGTAGGTTCAGGACCTGTGTGACAGATCTCCAGGCTGAAATCGTCACACTCTGCATTTTGATGTCGCTTAAAAAAGCAGATTATAGCATCATGCTTTTTAACATACATGCACACACATATAGATCACGCCTCTCTTGCAACAGAGGGGTAGGCAGAGACCATTTACTTCCACTTGCTACGATTCTGACATACATCTTTCTTTTTAACATCATCATATCAGCCCAATGACGTCCACTGTTGAACATCGGCCTCACCTAATTTAAACGGCCACCCGCAACCTTTACTAGGTCGTCGGTCCATCTGGCGGGGGGCCGTCCCACGCTGCGCTTTCCAATACGTGGCCGCCACTCGATAATTGTTTTTTTTTTTTTTATTTTTTTTTTTTTTTACATAAATCGTTAAATAATGTAGTTCTAGAATGTTCTGGAAAGCTTTACATACAATCTATCAACGCCTTGTCCTATAAAGATGAACCTAACCTTGAGTTAAAGAGAATGGAGCTGACAACGCGATATATCGCGATGACTTTACATTAAGACAGATAGACCATTCTAGAAACAATATAGCTATTGTTTTCTACGCTGCTATTATCGAATTAAATTGATATGTTTGGATATAGGGAATTTCGAAAAAAAAAGCGTTTATACTTACTTTTACGTGTTAAAAAGTAAGCATCTGTAATACTTATAGTTATTTTAATATTAAAATAACGCTCTGCAAGTTTCAATGTGTTATTTGCATATAAATAGAACTGTAAACGTAATGATTTCCTACCTTTACACTCTTTTCACCTAATTTTGATTTTTTTTTGAGCTATCCAAGCGTTTGTCCGACGCTTCCCGTGACCAGCAGGCTGGATATTTTCTTGCACAAAGAATAAGCATTGCCATACAACGTGGCAATGCTGCCAGCCTGCTGGGCACTTTTCCGGTAGACAGTGGCAGCGATGCGGAAGTATTTTATGATGCCATTTTTTAATGATTTCACCACTTTTTAATATTTTGTTTTTTTATTGTGTTAGGTTGTAAATATTGTTTATTTTTCTTTTTAATTTAAGTTAGTTGGTAACCTTAGTTTAATATAGTTTATATCGTTGTAATTAATAATTCCTCCTCCTCTCCACTCCTAATTCTAAAAAGTGTATTTATCATATTTTTACAATATAGCTCCGATTAAATAAGAAAATTTGAAAACCAACGAAATATGGCACTAAATTGCGACGTTGTCGTTCATAAGTATAAACACTCTTAACAGATTAAGCTCTAAGAATTTCGTTCTTGAATTGGCAAACTTAATTATGTAAAAAATTATAATGGGACAGGACTGACATTTTATATTATTTATTTTTAATTAATTGATTTTCTTGACATATGAATTATTTTGTGACATTTTTATTGATTTTGTGACATGAATGTTTTATTTGAATTTCTATTGGTATTTTATAATTTTTGTCTGTTATTTATTATTGTATTTTATGTTTAATTTATTGACTTTTTGTATTTATGCTCACTGTTTCTTCTTACTTTATTACCTACACTATGGACATGCTTCTGAAATAAACTTATTATTATTATTCCCTTTATTCAAATCACATTCTCACATTCTTACATTTTTAAATATAAATATTAAAAACAAAGTGGTGGCCCGCCGACATCGGGAACAGAGTCCAAGGTGCCGACGGTTAGGGCTCCAGAGAAAGGAACCTCCTCACAATACGTGCCGTGTCGAGGAGTACTGTCTTCTGTATCAGGCCCTCTATCCAGCTACCTAGCTCGAGCCTCTTCAGATGTTGGTCGAGGCTCTTTGCTACTAGGCCATTGACTGTCACAACTATCGGTACAATGACTGCTGAGTCCACATCCCACATGTCGACAATCTCGTGAGCTAAATCAAGATATTTGGTTTGTTTATCTTTTTCAGCCTTCACGAGATTCTCATCATGAGGGACCGTGATATCATTATTATCCATTATTATTATTATTATGTGGTGACTCCCGCTCCGGGTTGTTCCTGATGCACAGGTTGGCCGTAGCTATTCAGCGCGGGAACGCGGCAAGTGTATAAGCACCTAATAGTGCCCGGAGCTACCAAGGGGTTCATCTGAATTTGATATTATATACTCTGAATTTCGACTGTCAAATGTAAGTATATGGTATATGTCACATTCCAACATTTGTCAGCGACATCAAAACCGACTAATCGAATGTCGAAATTCAGAGTTAAACCCCCAGAAGCGGGTTATTTGATTATGTTTTCAATTTACTTTTTACCCACGACGGAACGGAGACGGTATATGCGTTTGGGGTGAGAGGCTGTGTGTTTGTGAGTTTGTGTGTTTGTGTGTTTGTGTGTTTGTGTGTTCCAACATAATGCCATATATCACGGAAACGGTTTGACCGATTTAGATGCGGTTTTCTGTAAAGTGTGTGCGGCTCTTGGGGACAGGTTATAAGATAGGTGTTATGTTAATAGCTCGCCAGGGGGCGCTACAATACACTGATTTCGTTGAATCCTTTGTGCCCTCCTATCTTTAAAACGATTAGACTGATTTCGATACGGTTTTCTGTAATGTATTTGTGATTTATCGAGGATTGTTTTTGGATTCAAGATTTTGTATTTTTTTGCCAGGGGGCGCTGCAATAGACTAGGCAAACCTATGTTGATTTCGTTGAAACCTTTGTGCCCTCCTATCTTTAAAACGATTAAACCGATTTCGATACGGTTTTCTGTAATGTATTTGTGATTTATCGAGGATGACTTTTGGATACACGATATTGTATTTTTTTGCCAGGGGGCGCTGCAATAGACTAAGCAAACTTATGTTTACAGTTATCTGTAAAATAATTAGACCTGTTACTGTATAGGGACATGTAGCATTGTAGTACTGAGATATTGATTACACTCATGAGGTTAAGCAACTTCGGATAAGGTCAGTTCATAGATGGGTGACCGTTTATGCAATTTTAGGGTTCTGTACCTCAAAAGAAAAAAACGGAACCCTTATAGGATCACTCCGTTGTATGTCTGTCTGTCTGTCTGTCTGTCCGTCTGTCTAGAATATTTTTCTCAAGAACGCATAGAGGTATAAAGCTGAAATTAATATCATTTACTTGGGTCTGCAAACCCTCGGCGTAAAATCAAAATCAAAATTCTAAGTTAACACAATCAAAAGATACAGCTGTTTATGCTCCATTTTTGACGATTTATCTTGACGATCATAATATATAGGGAACTTACCGTTGACCTAGAATCATGAAATTTGGCCAGAAGCAATAACAAGTTGCACAAGTAAAGGAAAAAATCCGAAAACCGATCTTGTGTTGTTATATCACTGAATATTAGTACTGAGGTATACAATGATAAGCCTAAAAAAAATTAGTAAGAGTGAGAGTTTATTCCAGACTGACGTTATATAAACACCTACCTACCTTATTTATTCTAACTTATAGGTATCCCGTGCCCGGGGTGTAACCAAATTTTCATCATTTTTGCGATAGCACGCACCGTTTTCGAGATACAAGCTATTATAGGTGGAAATCTGCGCTAACGCCGAAGGCAGTCCGGCTACGGCAATCAATGTGCGATAGCTAAACTTAACACCCCCCGATTCAGAGCAATCCGAATCGGACTGGTTAGGTTAGGGTAATTTTTTTTTTCAAACCACCCAGAAGTAGGAGCCCCGCGAAGCGGGGCTCCGGCAACCTTTGTGCGACGGATGAGCACACAAGTCAACAAAAAATAAAATATATACAATAATATAGTCGAAGCTCCATGCAAATTCCATTCATTCTAGAGCTTACGGATGATATGCTTACTTATAAGGCGCTCCTTAAAAAGTTTAAAATAAGAAAATTAAAATGATAATTTCACGTTATAAGACTTACTGCAACAGTAAATTAAAAAAAAATGTGTTTGTTCTATAACTTAGTATAAAACTTTTATTTATCTGTCAAGGTTCTTAAAATTTTATACGAGTTACTTACGCTCTTTGAAAATAATTAAAATAAAAAACAAAATTAAAAATTTTGAAAAAACCCTCGACGATAACATCTATACAAAATAAGAAACTTAACATATAAAAAGGTTTAAATAACTTTATTTTAAATCCCCGACGAAAAGATAATAAGTAGCGTAAAAACAATCCCAAGAAAATTCGTCGGGGGCTGCCAATATCATTACTGTTTCTAGTATTAAATATATATTGTAAACTAAATATTGTTAATAATTAGGTAGGTATCAAATACATAAAACTGCAATACTTTCGTTCATTTCAAGTCAGGGTATGGCAGCCCCCGACGGATTTTCTTGGGATTGTTTTTACGCTACTTATTATCTTTTCGTCGGGGATTTAAAATAAAGTTATTTAAACCTTTTTATATGTTAAGTTTCTTATTTTGTATAGATGTTATCGTCGTGGGTTTTTTCAAAATTTTTAATTTTGTTTTTTATTATAACTTAAAGGTATGTATTTACTTATTAAAAGATTACAAATGCCCAAGCTATATTACCTGTCGAAGTAGTTTGCGGAGTTCTTGCAGTCCACCACTGACACAAATTGGCAGATGAACGTCTTTTGGTCGAAGGCTGTGTAGTTAGCGCAGAGGAAGTCATATCTCGTGCCGTACAGGCAGTGGTGGTATACCTGGAAACATCATTGGTTCATGTACAATAATTAATAATAATAATATTCTACCACATTCACACAGCGCCATCTAGTCCCAAATTATGCAATTATATTTAATACTCAATACTCAATGTCTTTATTGCACTCCATATGTTATAAAGATCTTACATAAAATTATGGATTCAATATGGACCCTGTTGTGCACGGCAACGTAGAAGAGAGGAGGATGGGATATTGCTAGATATTAAATTTATATTTATTTAAATTATGTAATTGCACATATCAATAATAATAATTATTATTTTTCTGTAATATTATATTTATTGTAATTTTTGCATGTAAGTATTTGTTTATTTCAAGATTAATTATGTAATTGTACCTATTAATTATGTAATAATTATTATTATATAGTGTTATATTTATTGTAGTTTTTGCATGTATATATTTATTTTTGAATTAAGTATGTAATTAAGAGTGTATTCTAGTGTAATATTGTAATTGTTGTATTTATTTTATTTTATTTTTTTTTAGTAAAATTTTTTGCTTGTGTTATGGGTACTAAACAACTAATATACTACTTAAATACAATTTAATTGAAATTTTAATAATAAATTATAATTAACCCACACTTAATAATTTCACTTTGTGCAATTTATATATTTTTTACTTGTCATGACTTACTATCTGCTGACGGTGTGGAAATCCACATACCCTATAAGAAATTCTATGTGTATGTCTGATCCACCAACCCACACTGGGCCAGCGTGAGTGGATTATGGCCTAAAACCCCCCTCAGCTCTTTAGATAGAGGAGAGTAGGTAGTCCCGAGCCCAGCAGTGGGACTTAATCGCTTGCTGATGATTAGGTACAGTGACAAAATACAAGACTAACCTGACATTTATGAGGTATAGACGCATAAAACCCATCATGCAACCCATCACATTTGAAGTCTATAGTTTCTGGCTTCGGCACAGTCTCGTAGAACGGGTACTCTGACAGATTGTACCCGTTCAGTTCCCGGGGGAGGTTCGGGTCGTATATGTAGTCGTTCTGAGGAAAACCCGTCAGTTTGCTGTTTGTGGTGGTGTTTTTCGTCTCGCCTTCAGCTGTTGGCTCTGTCTGTAATTGAAAAGAAAATTTTATTTAATATCAAGCTTCATTTAGTGATTAGAGCAGTGATAACAAGAATTAATTTAAAAACGGCTGTTTTGACAGTTTACTTCCGCCATATTGGTTTTTGTTGACGTCACGTAGCCTATGACACTCGGGGGGAAAATACAAATCTAATTCAGCCAAGCCGTATAAGCTACAGGAGGTCACAATGGAACAGACATGCCCACATACAAAACATTACCCTCCTTTTTGGCAGTCGGGTAAAAACAGACTTAAACAGAATATAAAATTTGTTTTGATACTTGATTTATTCGAATAGCGGGATATAATAAAATTTATCTCTATAACTTTCAAAGAGTTAAAGGCATAGGCGCAAGAGAATCTTTTAGTTATTAAGTCAAGTAATAGTTTCCAGAACATATAATATATATATCTTTCCCAATCCGGACACGACAAGACGTTGTCGAGCAAGGTGGCTCCAAGGTGGATGACTTTTACTTGAGTGACGTTACATTTGTTTTACATCCTGACTATTTTGCGGAATGTGACATAGTTATGAAGGCTATTATGATAATATTTTAGGATTATTCCGAACTGAACCGAAATCTTAACCCGGTAGTGGGTTAGGTTAGGAACTTGAAAATAATTATATTAATCCGAACGTAACTCTGTTTGATATTTTGATTGACAGTAAATAAATGTCAAATTTAAAACTTTAAATCTTTTATTTTATTTAAATTACATACGTGATACTTATAAACGTCATACAAAGCCAAAAAAAAGGTGTCAGAAAATTTGCATGCCAGTTCAATGACAAGGTTGAGCTCTGAGATGAACTTGGCAAGAAACTGTCTGATTTGACAGTAGGTTTTACATTGGCAGTTTTTATTCTAAGAAACAGGAGAGAGGATAATAATATAAATCGGAATATGGGTTAAAAAACTAATGATTTGGCTCGATTTTGAAAGAGACGTTCGGAATAAATATAATATTGAGATTCATGTTCCTAAACTAACTCGCTACCGGGTTAGCAAAGAGGGTCAGGTTCGAAATAAACCAACTTTTAGATAAGCACAAATTGAGCTGCCCATCTAGTGAAGTGCCTTGGCCCTACTTCTACCTTGGCGAACTTCAAGGCGTTTGTGGTGCGAGTACCAACGTGCTTCTTGCATCTTATAATGGATGAGAACTATAGGGCATTGTGTTCCGTCACTTTAGAGGACAGACACCACCTGACCGCCATCAAAGTGTAATTTTAAGTATTTTTATCACATCATAACATCACGTTCATTGGAGTGAAACTCCGGGCAAGTAAATACATTTTCAGCAGCAATGTTATCTAACCTCTGTTCCATCTTCAGCCCCACCCTCCTCAGGAGCTGCAGTAGTGGTTGTACTGGTCTTGGAGAAGAACAGCGACGTGGCCTTCACCGCTGACGTTGTGGGCAGTTCTATTGATAAGATGATGGCGATAATACCTGAGAAGAAAGAAGATAGAATATTTCAAAATACAGTAAATTTCAAACAAATATAACATTGACTTTGACTGGCCTGTTGGCTTAGTCAAGTGACCCTGACTGCTAAGCTGGAGGTCGTGGTTTCGATTCCCACCCAGGACAAATCTTTGTGCTATGAGCATGATTGTTTGTTCTGTGTTGGGTGTTATTTATCTATAATATGTATGTATTTATTAACAAAATTTATTTAAGTAATATATCAGTTGTTTAGTACCGTGTTATAGGTAAATATATGCAAATATAATTGCTTAATTTGGGACTAGGTGGCGCTGTCTGAATGAGGTAGAATATTATATTATATTATTATATGCTTTTCATCGATCTAACTATCCGTGTAGTGACGGATTAAGAATACATAATGTTATTACCCCATCTCAACCCGTGAGTGTTGTAAAAGGCAACAATTTAAATCAATAAATTGATTTATGCGACATGAATGTGGTTTTAATATTATTTTACTAATTGGACGATATGATACAATGTAAAAGTTTAAAAAGTAAATAATAATATGCTAGTCTTTACATTAATTATTTATTTTTATTTATTTATTGCATACATAAAATACAATTTGCAATTTTACCCACAAAACCATTAAATGGTTTGACTTTGGGATGGAGACTCCTTACAAATTATCTTATATAACATAAAAATAATAAAAAAAAATGGAATTAGCCGCCGTGACCTTTAGAATAATACTATTGCGAAGACTTTGGCTAATACCAACGTAAATATGTTAAACGAAAATAAACAACTTATTTAAACTTTTTCCTCGTGATAATGACCCTAAAAACTGAATGGAAATTAACCGATATTCTGAGAAATAATAAGGATAATGTTTACAAAACGTTTTTTGGTTTACGAAGGTTAAATGATGAAATGTCATTGATTTAGTATTGATATTTGTCATAGATATCCTACTAATAACAGAACAGAGATGGCGTCCCCCATTAGCACGACACAGCTGTACGTCTCTCGATAATATAACTCCACGAAGGTATAGGAAGTCGTGGAGTATATTTTTTTTTATTATTGACTGGCCTGTTGGTCTAGTGGTTAGTGACCCTGACTGCTAAACTGGAGGTCGTGGGTTCGATCCCCACCCAGGACAAATCTTTGTGTGATGAGCATAAAGGTTTGTTCTGTGTCTGGGTGTAATTTATCTGTAATATGTATGTATTTACAAAAAAAGTAGTAAGTATATCAGTTGTAGTACCCATAACACAAGCAAATATAATTGCTTAATTTGGGACTAGATGGTGCTGTGTAAATGTGGTAGAATAGAATATCCGAGTCAAGACCAACTGGACTTTGACAGCCGATGTGGAAAAGCCAGCATAACTTGAGTTTCCGATGGTTCGTGGTGCGAGTGCCGACTTAGTATCTCGAGAAGTTCCTCAAGGAAGAATTCTGGCCGAAAGGTGTTGTGTATATAGGGGTTTTTGTCGTCACAACAACACTCAGCGAAACACGACGCCGAAGTAACTTGTGTACTCATGTATCATCATCATTTCAACCCTTAAACGTCCAACTACTGGGCACGGGTCTCCTCCAAAGAATGTGGCGGGAATTTAGCCTACTATACCACGCTGGCCAGACGGGTTGGTATAAGGTTTGTTTCGAATTTTCCTTTTCTCGCAGTGCTCTTATCTGCATAAGGTTACTCCCTTAGTCGCCTTTTACGACACCCACGGGTTGCGATCAACCCGTGGGATTAGTGACATTATGTATTCTTAATCAGCACTATGCAGATAGTACTCATCCATAATATTTAGACCTGAATGCAGATCTACTCAATAAATATGACCGTCTTCTCAATAACTGCATTCGATTCATTTTTAATCTTCGTAAATTTGATCACATCTCCTCATATCGCTTAGAACTTAAATGGTTACCAATACGGCAGCGCCGTAATTTGCGTGCTCTTACTACTCTTTTTTCTTTTCTTCATTCTCCTAATCTACCTCGTTATTTAGTACCTTACTTCCAAACGTTGGCCTCAACCCATAACCGAACTTTACGCTCGGCCAATAACCTTCTTCTCACCTGTCCCACTCCTCACTCCACTGATTTTGTTCATTGTTCCTTCTTCATACAATCTGTTCTTCTCTGGAATGCACTCCCTACGGAGGTCAGGATGGTCACTACCAAGTTTACCTTTAAGTTAAGAGTACGAAGCATACTATTCGACAAACTAGCAGAATCATCTCGTCAATAAATTAGCAGTATATATATTGATATTATTATATTCATTTTATTTGTATTTATATAATATATATATATATATTACTTACATCTATATATATTATTTAATATGTATCTAATTATTGTTTGTGTAGTACCTATATTTACTATTTTATTATACCTATATTGTATTTAATATTATAGCTTACTCGACACACTTTTCCTTGATTTTTGCACCTACCATGTTCTTCTCTGCATCACCCTAAGGTCGGCTGGTAGATAATGCCTTCTGGCATTAAGCTTACCTTTGTACAATTGTGCATAAAGTTTTAAATAAAAAAAAAAAAATAAATAATATAATTATGTATGTTAGTGTTATTTGGATGAAATTCATGATACTTATGAACGTCATACAAAGCCAAAAAAAGGTGTCAGCAAATTTGCCTACGGCCAGTTCACTGACAAGTTTGAGCTCTGAGAAGAACTTGGCAACAAACTCAGGCCACTCTTTTTAATCACCATAATAATAATAATATTCTACCACATTCACACAGCGCCATCTAGTCCCAAAGTAAGCAATTATATTTGCTCGTGTTATGGGTACTAAACAACTGATATACTACTTAAATACATTTTTTTTGTAAATACATACATATTATGACATGTACATATAATTATATATAGATAAATTACACCCAGACACAGAACAAACCTTTATGCTTCATCACACAAAGATTTGTCCTGGGTGGGGATCGAAACCACGACCTCCGGTTTAGCAGTCAGGGTCACTAACCACTAGACCAACAGGCCAGTCCATAGTTGTTACAATTTCAATTCGTTACAATTTAAAAAGACTGCCGGTCGGAATCAAACTCGGACCGCATGATTTTCATGTCAGTTACTTATACATTCGGCCACCATCGCTTATTCTCTCTCCTAGCAGTAACCGTTTAGCACTAATTGAATCACAAGCTACACAAAGAAATTAACCTCATATCTTCAATGCAAATTATGACATTTTAACACACAAAAGTTGCTTCAAAATCCTTGACTTTTCAACATCATTTCTGTGGTCGTTCTGTGTTGAAACTATTTATATTCTTAAATGTTTATTAACATAAACACATCAACTCTGTCTTGCATAATTTGGACATAATATAGCTGTTCGAAATTATCGGTTTTCCATTAAATTATGGATCTGGAGGAAAAATACTGGTTTAATTATGTCCTTCTAACCGGATTTCTATAACATCTCACCTTAATTCCTCAAAGGAGTAAGTATACAAATATACAGTGATATATATTATATATCTTGATTGCCTGTTGGCGTAGTAGTTAGTGACCCTACTAAACTGGAGGTCGTGGGTTCGATTCCCACCCTGGACAAATCTTTATGTGATGAGCATGATTGTTGATGATTTAACTATAATATTATGTAAGTATTTACGAAAAAAAAAATGTATTTAAGTAGTTTATTAGTTCTTAAGTATACATAAAACAAGCAAATATAATTGCTTAATTATAGACTAGATGGCGCTGTGTGAATTTGTGATAATATTATTATGATTATGTTAGGTCTGATGTAAGCGAATATGGCCGAATAGACAACTGACCGGCATGCAAATCATGCGGTCCGAGTTCTATTCCTACCAGCCGTATTGGTTATTACACAGTACAGTAATTATTCTTACCGGGGCAGTCATACTTGGCACTGGCGGTCCGAGTTCGATTCCGACCGGCAGTACTAATGTGGATTTCCCTTTGTGGAATTTATATGTACTAGTCAAGTGACTTACCATCTGCTAACGGTGAAGGAAAACATCGTGAGGAAACACACATACACTAGAAGTAATTCTATGTGTATGTCTGATCCACCAACCCGCACTGGATACAAGGTATTTATAGAAAATTAACTGTATATTAAAAACAAGTTTTAGTGACATTTAAATACCTAAAATATTTGGTGACATAATACTTACTTACTTTATATTTTTATCACCATTGCCAATTTGGAAACTTGTTTAATAATAATAATAATATTGTTTAATAATGTTCTGTGTCTGGGTGTAATTTATCTATAATAATATGTATGTATTTACAAAAAAAAATGTTTTTAAGCAGTATATCAGTTGTTTAGTACCCATAACACAAGCAAATATAATTACTTAATTTGGGACTAGATGGCGCTGTGTGAATGTGGTAGAATATTATTATTATATTCCTTATAAAATACGTAATTTTTACAGAATAGTTACCGATTAGTTATAAAATGACGGAAATTCTAATAATAAATACATAATCAATTACAAATATGGTCAATTCGAGTTTTAACGTGTGAACTTATAATTTAAAGACTCAAGGCTGACTATAAGGAAGGCAAAACAATCTAAATTTAGTGTTTTATATATTTACATCACGCAGAATCGAACCTTGACAAGATCTAGAACGACATTGTTACATGAATTAATGTAACATATAACCGAAATTTACATAAACATAACATCACACCTTTTTCCCCGAAGGGGTAGGTAGAGGTGTTTCACACCCACATTGATGAATGATGATGGCGAGCCTATTGTCATCAACCGGGAACATTTGTTTACCAAACTCCGGAAAAATCTTAATACTGGAATTTCATGATAGAAAAACCCAATACCATTTTCACCCGACCCGGGAATAGAACCCGGGACCTCTTGCACAGCAGTCGTATACACTTCCCGCTGCGCCACCGAGGCAGTTTATCTTATTAATATCATAAATACGAAAATTAAGATGCGATGTTTGTTAGTCTATTACGCCAGAACGGCTGAAACGATTTGTATAAAATTTGACACACAGACAGATTATAGTTTGGAATCTCACATAGGCTACTATTTACCGACATATAACATTAACAGAGCCGCAGGTAGAAGCTAGTTACAATCATCATTCCAAACCAAAAACGTCCCACTGCTGGGCACGGGTTTCCTCCAAAGAATGTGAGGTAATTTAGTCTACTATACCACACTGCCCAGACGGGTTGATATAGGGTATGTTTCGAATTTTCCTTTTCTCGCACTGCTCTTGTCTGCATAAGGTATAACTCCTTTAGTCACCTTTTTACAACACCCACGGGTTGAGATGGAGTATTGACATTATAATATATATTACATTATTTATTTCCTGTTGGAAATCTCTTGAGGAGGCCTATGTCCAGTAGTGGGCCATTTTTGGGTTGAGATGATGATGATGAATATGATGTTTATGAACGTATCATAAGGTTCTAAATGAATTAATGAGGTGGTATGGGCAGTGGTTTCCATTTATCCGTAATTAAAATAACTTAAATTGATTCCTGGTATCTTCAAGGCTTCTAATTTTAACCTGTCACATAAACTTGATTGATTGGTACCATAATATTCTAATTTATAATCAATAACGATATGTTTAATTTGTTTTTCTAATTAAAATTACCATTTTTATAATTCACACGTATTTTTTTATATCACGAACTTGGCAAAAAGGCGTAGGGTCAAACTGAATGCAAGTTACAACAAATAAATACATAATTATTAATAGCCTTATCTCCCAAGGGGTAGGCAGAACCGTTAATTGACCTCTGAATCACACTAATATATAAATTGTGAGTTGTAAATGAGAACCAAATTGACATAGAAATTAAAATTTGACATAGATTTATATGATTTTTTGGGTTCTGTAGCCAAAATGGCCAAAAAAGCAACCCTTACAGCTGCTATGTCATGTTCGTCCGTCCATCCGTTCTAAATTTTTTTTTTGACTATGTAAATATTTTCCATAATTGTGTCCCCCATCCCCCCCTATTTTCTATCTGAAAATTATTCACAAAGACAACGCTTAAGAAATACTTCTAACTACAATTATTTTGAACATGATGTAACCAATTGAAATTATAATAATAATAATAATATTCTACCACATTTACACAGCGCCATCTAGTCCCAAATTAAGCAATTACATTTGCTTGTGTTATGGGTACTAAACAACTGATATACTACTTAAATACATTTTATTTTTGTAAATACATACATATTATAGATAAATTACACCCAGACACAGAACAAACCTTTATGCTCATCACACAAAGATTTGTCCTGGGTGAGGATCGAACCCACGACCTCCGGTTTAGCAGTCAGGGTCACTAACCACTAGACCAACGGGCCAGTCAATATGTAAATAAATTGTAACAACTATGGCGATTAAAAAGAGTGGCCTGAGTTTCTTGCCAAGTTCTTCTCAGAGCTCAACCTTGTCAGTGAACTGGCCGTAGGTCAAATTTGCTGACACCTTTTTTTTGGCTTTGTATGACGTTCATAAGTATCATGTATTTAATCTACCTATATGAAATAAATATTATGACTATTAAATTACTACGGCATGGTGTCATTCGATTATACCACAAGCAACAGCTTACATATTTACATAAATATAATAATATATATAAGTATATATATATTATAATATATAAAAATATTGAGGTACTTTTAATTCTATGGAGAGTGTATTCCATTCACAATACATATGGGAATACCTAAGTATATAATTATTATTTATTAAACATTACATTACATTGTACTATATTTTCCACTGGGACTTATAATTATACAAATATTACAGCATAGGTACTCCTTTTTTTGTCCTTGGGTATGGTCTTATTAATTTATTAATGAATCATTGTTATAACTAATAGAATGTACTTAGAGACGTCACTTAACTTTGAAGTTTTATAGTAAAAACGTGTAATACTTAAGTATATACGCATAAAGATGATTATTCAATGACAAAATTGTGTTAATGACAGATTACTGCTAATTGACGTCTCTGAGTGCGGGTAGATATTTTTATTATTGACTGGCCTGTTGGTCTAGTGGTTAGTGACCCTGACTGCTAAGCCGGAGGTCGTGGGTTCGATCCCCACCCAGGACAAATCTTTGTGTGATGAACATAAAGGTTTGTTCTGTGTCTGGGTGTAATTTATCTATAATAAGTATGTATTTACAAAAAAAAAAAGTATTTAAGTAGTATATCAGTTGTTTAGTACCCATAACACAAGCAAATATAATTGGTTACTGTGGGACTAGATGGCGCTGTGTGAATGTGGTAGAATATTATTAAAAAGATAGATAAATTCTACGGCAAAATAAGTTGTTTATGTGTTTTTAGGGTTCCATAGCCAAAATGGTAAAAATGGAACCCATATATTATACTTTCCTCATGTCCGTCCGTATGTCAAAGGCATTTTACTCGAAAAGTACTCAAGGTATATCGATAAATTTTTGGGGAATAGGTGGCTTATGTGGGCCGCTTCTTGGTTACAGACAAGATGGACAGGATTGGTTGTTAGTTAAATAACAAAAATAAATAATTTTTAAGGGGGATTTTTTTTTTTTTTTTTTACTTATTATTGCCTGTAAATGTTATAATATGTATGATGTGGTTGTGCTAATAAATATAAATAAATTAATAAGGGGGCAAAAATAAGTCCTACGCTGCGCTCACTGTTGTACAGTCGAATTCATTAATATATTGACACCATCATTCGATATTTTTGTTGAAAAGGGTGACTACAACTTATTGCATAATGTACAGCATATTTTATTGAACCATTCACATGAGGACATACATTTATATTTGATCCATAGGTTCTATAGTATATATTGAGCTTTTCAACGCTCAGAATATTTTGAATCCTTAATGGTGCCAATTTATTAATGAACTCGACTGTACAACCAATCGTGACGAAAACATTCAGTAACTAGAAGTCGCGCGGGCTTTGCTCCCGTCGTTCTTTATTAGGCCACTGCTCAGCTCCTATTGGCTCTAGCGTGGTGTTATATAACCTGTGTTACTCAGTGATAACGTAGCTTTCTAACGGCAAAAGAGTTTTTGAAATCGGTCAAGTTTTTAAGTTTATTCGTTATATAGAAAAATACAAATGTTGCCATCTTTATAATGTTAGTATAGATATAATTATATAAAAGTAGGTGTGTACGTTTCGACCAGCAGTACCAATGTGGATTCTTCTTTGTGGAATTTATATGTACTAGTCATGTGACTTATCATCTGCTAACGGTGAAGGAAAACATCGAGAGGAAACCCACATACTCTAGAAGAAATTCTATGGGTATGTCTGATCCACCAACCCGCACTAGGCCAGCGTGTCTGGATTATGGCCTAAACCCTCTCAGCTCTCTAGTTAGAGGAGAGAAGACTCGAGCCCAGCAGTGGGACATTAATGGGTTGCTGATGAGGTGTGTACGTATGTATACTTACAAAATATGCTGCATCCGATCCATCTATGACGGGCGCGCTTCATTTTGTCTACACCAACTGTAACAACAGAAAATATAATTAAGATACGTATTTATTATACGTCTAAGTTCTAATTCTAATAAATGCTGTGGAAATGAGAGCTTTGGGAAGTATGATTGAGGTAAATTTGAGTGATAGAATTAGAAATAGTGTGATAAGGGAACGTTGTGGCTTAAAAATTGATGTTGTAACGAGAATAGAGAAAAGAATGTCAAGCTGGTTTGAACATATCGAGAAAATGAATGAAGGAAGAGTGACAAAACAAATATATGAAGCCAATGTGAAGGGGAACGTTGGAAGGGGAAGACCTAGAAGAACGTACTATGGACCAAATAGGTGACGTTCTAAAGAAGAGACAGATCAGGAGTACTCTCAACCGGCGAGAATGCCATATTTTCCAGTAATTACCTTATTTACATAAAAGTTGTTTCATAAAATAAGTACATTGGTATTTACTATTTAGAAATTAAAGAAGAGTGTCTCCACTTGAATTGCTTTAGTGCGTTTAGGTAATAAAAAAAGCATTCTGTGACCTAAGCTTTACTTTTCATTTCAACTCATATAATATATGTCCCACTGCTGGGCAAGGGTCTCTTCCAAGATCCAAGATTGTGGAGGGAATTTAGCTTACTATACCACGCTGGCCAGACGGGTTATAAGGACTATGGAGTTAGTTTCAATTTTTATAACACCCACGGATTGAGATGGGGAAAGCTTGACTATATAAAGCTAAAAACTAATAAATTCGTTCAACAGCTTAATATCTCTATAAAATTAATTAAAAAGAGAGAAAGAAAAATATTTTATTATGTCCGATAAACACGGCGCACAATACATAAATCTTAGTACCTAAATAAAAAAAAAATTTTTTTAAAAAGACAACGCTCGCACTAGGGAACAAGCCCTGTGTCGCGGGGTGCTTTACAAACATGAAACTAACGGACACAAAGTACACCCAGACTAGAAACAAATATCTATGAATCACACAAATATTTGTCTCGTGTGGGAATCGAACCCACGTCACCCAGCACGGCGATGTAGTGGCGAGGCGACCACCTTAACCACTGCACCACGGTGACAGTCATTATAAACAGTACAGACAATAATAATTTTTTACAATCTGTGGTGGCTTCTCCCATTCAAATCTGTCATGCCTAATTGTGACGTTTACAAGTCACTTGGACTTCTAAACGTCACAATCAGAAATACGTGGCAAAATGACGTGTCGCCACGTGCAATGGTGCAATATTTTAAGAAAAACCACCACAGATTCCAGCCAAATGGTTTATTATGTACGCCGCTAGTTACCGTACACAACGGGTTGACACTCAGCATACTCTGGGGAGGGCTCTAAAGAGAGAGAATTAATAAAATAAGCTTACACTAAACAAAAAACTCCATAAAAAAGCCGTCATTCTTTATCGACATAATCCAATCGGAAGCCTACAAATTACATAACCAACACAATAGGTCGGCTGAGACATCGCATAAGCTGTCATGACAACAAAAGGTCGATATTATATGAACTTATATAATACAGATTCGACTACTAGCGTCTGTTGACCTGTTGGTTAGTTCAATGGGTTAAGTAATAATATGGTTAGTTAATGTTTATTCTACCAAATCCACACAGCGCCATCTAGTCCCAAATTAAGCAATTATATTTGCTTGTGTTATGGGTACTAAACAACTGATATACTACTTAAATACATTTTTTTTTGTAAATACATACATATTATAGATAAATTACACCCAGACACAGAACAAACCTTTATGCTCATCACACAAAGATTTGTCCTGGGTGGGGATCGAACCCACGTCCTCCGGCTTAGCAGTCAGGGTCACTAACCACTAGACCAACAGGCCAGTCAAATGATAGATGGAATAAAACAGTTTCTAAGTGAAAAATTTTTTTTTATCTTATTATAATAAACTATTGTCACCCAGGGTTTCACTCCAGTGAAAAGAAAGAAAAAGAGAGAAAGAAAATCGATTTATTTTATTCTTTATTTCATACAAACATCCACCTGAGAAGTGGCCATCTACTACTCGGCTCCTATTGGATCGTAGCGTTATGTTTGTCATCTTCGATAAATGGGCTATAAAACACTAAAGGTATTATTCAGACTGGCCTGTTGGCCTAGTGGTCGGTGACTCTGACTGCTAAGCTAGAGGCCGTGGGTTCGAGTCCCATCCAGGACAATTTTTTGTGTGATGAGCATGATTGTCTGTTCTGTGTTCTTCGCTTCCATCGTTTTTATTTTGAAACTGCTCAGCTCCTATTGTCCGTAGCGTGATGTTATATACCCTTTAACCTTCCTCGATAAATGGGCTATCCAATACTAAGAATTTTTCTCTCGGTCTCCCCCAAGCTCTCCCATTCTTTTCTATTTATTTTCTATCCTATTATTTTCTTATTCTATATATTATCTTTTATATTAGCATAGATATATTACTTTGTCAATTTTTTTTTTTATGCCACAACGTGGCATAGGTACAGTACAGTTCCCCTAGCGGTAAGCGGTTACCGTATCCTATGAATGCCTGCCACACCAGGCATTACATATTCATTAGCATATAACTGTCAGCGTAACACGCAACACATAATACATCTATTTCTAATAGCAATCGGTTAAAAGTGAAATGTACGACCTTGCTTTGTTTGTTGCAAGTGTTGTAATACTGACGCATATCGATAAACCGGTAATGTCGATAATTTACTGATTATTGTCGGTTATTAGGAGGAATGTTTTAATATATTTGTTGACTAGCTTCCACGTATGGTTTCACGTAGTAGTCTCTATTATATATAAATTTTATACAGACTCTTTCAGCCGTTCTGGAGTAATTGAGTTAGGGTTGCTACACACATAATTATGCTGAAAAAATGTTGCTCGGCTTTAGCTGGGCTGGTAACACCCGATCGGCACAAGCAGAATGATGCCGAACGTAATTTAGTAGTTGCTACTAAACAAACAGTGATACTGGCTCAAGAGTGCACCACGTGAATCCTCATCCAATACTCCATGATGGCGCATTCTGTGTCCATTCTGACAGCAATGAGCTGCAAGATGCTGCTGGAGCTGCCACGCACGCGACGTATCAGGGATGCTATTCTTTTGTGATTATCGCCGTGAATGCCAGCCCTAATATGTGTGTAGCAACCCTAACAGATCAATCAATCGATCAATTCAACCAATATTTTCCATTTATAAAGCGATGGTGGCTGAATGGATTCGATCGGAGTTCGATCCCGACCGGCAGTACCAATGTAGATTCCCCTTTATGGAATTTATATGTACTAGTCAAGTGACTTACCATCTGCTAACGGTGAAGGAAAACATCGTGAGGAAACACACATACACTAGAAGAAATTCTATGAGTATGGCTGATCCACCAACCTGCACTAGGCCAGCGTGAGTGGATTGTGGCATAAACCCTCTCAGTTCTCTAGTTAGAGGAGGGGAGACCCGAGCCCAGCAGTGGGACTTAATGGGTTGAAGATGAAGATAATATGAAAGTAGGATGCAACAGTCAGTTAAGTAGGTATATTTTTCTGAATTTTGTATTTAGCAACATTTTATTACAAATTTCAATAGTTATAGCTTATTGTTTCATATTTTTAATTTAATTCCCAACTTTTGAGGTCATTTTGATTCTAGTTTTGTAAGAAACCATTAACTATACAATAGTGAGAACTCATATAAATTGGTTTAACCGTTTAATGTGGCTTAAATTAAAGAATAGAAACAATTTTACGGAATAAATTTTTTTTGAACATAGACACTTCTTACATAAGTATGACAATCAATTTTACCACTTATCGGCAATAAATAGACCCGCGTTTTTATTGTAGAGAAGTGTCAAATTTTTCGCGTTTTTTTTTCCTCAATAAATTAGGAAAGTTATTACCAAAAAGTCAATACACAATATATTGTGAAAAAGTGATAAAATTAGTTGTTCCATCGAAAAAAGTGTCAATATTTAAAGAAAATATTTTATTATGCTCAGTAAAATGTATTGTATCTTTTTCTGTGTGCAAATTTATAACAATTAGTACACTAAAAAGTGTTTAGTTTTGGATAAATAACCAAATCTTTACACCCATTTCCGAGATATTTGTGTACATGTAAAAAAATTGTTCGATAAATGGTTAAAGTTATTTTACACTGCGAAGCTTGATAGTAATTATAATTATTGCGAATTCTTTCCATATGACACAAGGTGAACAAGTGCTTACTGTTATACAGTATGTTACCAAGTGGGCATTTTAAAACTGATAATAATCTTTGGCATGGCATCCAGAATATATAATAAGCTACCCAAAGCGTTGACGAGTATCCCTGTTCAGAAATTCAAAGCAGAATTGTTTGGTCTGCTAATTGGCAAATGTTATTATTCTGTAGAAGATTTTCTAAGTGATGCTAATATTAAATTTAATGACACAAGAATTACATTAAATTTATATTATGTAAAAAAAAACAGGACCGTTCGCAGTGGCGTAAATTAGGTGAGGCCTATGCTCAGCAGTGGACGTCGTTGGGCTGATATGATGATGATGATGATGATGAAATGTAATACATAATTTGAACACAATAATTGTTACGATATTTATTTGTATGTACATTTTTATAAATCTAATTATTTATATTTGTATGTCCAATGACAAAGCATGGCGCGTTATAATTATTTTAAGACCACTTCCTAGTTCCTGTACCCATGTTTATCAAATAAATATTTCTGATTCTGATTCTGAATATGTTCCATTATCAAATGTAGTTATTCATAATTATGTGAAATAACTCCACAATTAAGTTTTCTAACATTTCACATTTAATGTAGTGGGTGTACTACGTAATGGTCGTTATTTATCGCTAATGCACTTGGTACTATGCATGTCGTGGTACGGGTATACAAAACTGTGACAACTGTCAACTGTCATAAAATGATTACTTGTCAATTTAATGTGCTGTACATTGCTGGGAATTAAAATTTAATTAGAAAGTCTGTCTGTCCGCCCTTTGGGTATAAGAGAGAGATTTAAGTTAAGGTCATGGTTATGTTAAAGAACTATGATACTGGCCTGTTGGTCTAGTGGTTAATGATCCTGACTGCTAAGTCGGAGGTTGTGGGTTCGATTCCCACCCAGGACAAATCTTTGTGTGATGAGCATGATTGTTTGTTCTGTATCTGAGTGCAATTTATCTATAATATGTATGTATTTACGAAAAAAAAAAAAATTAGTTTATCAGTTATTTAGTACGCATAACACAAGCAAATATAATTGCTTAATTTGGGAATAGATGGCGCTGTGTAATTGTATGAAAATATTAAATTATACTTTCCTTTTAAAAAAGCCACTTTACGATAACAGCCTGTATGTACTGTGTGTATATATAACCTTGGGACATAAGCAGAATTCCACACTTTGTGTTTATTTTTTCTTAAGTAAATGTTCATGTTTCTAGGCTTGGGTTGTTAACATGGCTGCTTTTATACTTGGGCCTCTTTTAAAAGGATTCTAAATAATTCCAGTTATAAAATTACTAAGAAATATTATAAATGCGAAAGTAATGAATGTTTTTAATTATGCCAAAACGGCTAAAAAGATCTGTACGAAATTTGGCGCTCCGATAGATTATAGTGTGGAATAGCACATAGGGTAGTTTTTATCGTTTACGCAGGCGGAGCCGCGGGCGTAGCATAGTGTTCTCAAATAATAATATAATATAAGAATATTTTACCACATTCACACAGCGCCATCTAGTCCCAAATTAAGCAATTATATTTGCTTGTGTTATGAGTACTAAACAACTGATATACTGTTTGAATGTATTTTTGTTTTGTAAATACACACTCGTACATATTATAGATAAATTACACCCAGACACAGAACAAACAATCATGCTCATAACACAAAGATTTGTCCTGGGTGGGAATCGAACCCACGTCCTCCAGCTTAGCAGTCAGGGTCACTTACAACTAGGCCAACAGGTCAGTCATATGCCCCCTTATTGGTCCTGGTTACCACTTAATGAGTTCTTCGTTAAGTCAAGTTGGAAACCTTTTGGCTGGTCGCGGTAAATTTCAAGACCAGGGTCTGTTTCAATTCTATTCGATAACATAAGAAGACGGGATCAATATAAAACCGTATAAAGTTTCTAAATAAAAGTTTTTTACAGCTATGAAAATGAAAGTGCCCACACAATTGGGCGCCATTTTGAAATTACGTAAAAAAATGTTTCTTACTTAAATACGATACAGAGGTGATTTTTATTACAGCATACACTAATTTCTTTATTCATGAGATGTATAATTATATATTATATAATTATATAGTAATTTTATGTTGCATGGATTTTTTTATTTACTTAAATTTGCAATTATTTTAGATAAAGTAAATTGGTGTGCATTTAACATTCTTTTTTCACTATTCGTGGACAACAGAAATATAGATCTTATGTGTGAATATAACAACCTTCTTTGCATTTCATTAACAACCTATTAATGCCCCACAGGCCACGGCTCTTCTCTCCTCTATTTAGAGAGCTAAGAGGGTTTAGGCATAACCACATAAACTTAGAACTTCTTCTAGGGTATGTGGGTTTATTTAAAATGTTTTCCTTCACCGTTAGCTAAGGTAAGTCACTTGACTAGTACATATAAATTCCACATACTGAAATCCACATTGGTACTGCCAGTTGGAATCGAAATCCATTCGGCCATTTTTTTTTCTGTGTCTGGATTCTGGAAATGTGTTCGGTAATGGCAATTGGATTCCTCCCTACTAGGTACATTAGACCACACTACATCGAGTTTATTACGATTTTATCGATAAGTTTTATCGATATTAGTACATCACTATATGTTTCAACGGACAATGGGTTCCATATGGTATGGTGTTCATTTCCTACTATTGTTTACTTATAAGTATACTGGGGACTACTAAATTGCTGTACTGTTTGCGGTAGATTTTTTATAAGAACACTAGGTTCCGCTCGCTGCACTGTTACAGACATACATAGCATCACGCCTTTTTCCCCGAAGGGGTAGGCAGAGGTATATTACACCCACATTTCGCCAGCTATGTTTGGTTCCATGAAATAGGGGGCGAGCCTATTGTCATCAACCGGGAACATTTGTTTACCAAACTCCGGGAAAATCTAAATACTGGCATTTCCTGATAGAAAAACCCAATATAATTTTTACCCGACTCGGGAATCGAACCCGGGACCTCTTGCACTGCAGTCGTATACACTTCCCGCTATGCCACCGAGGCAGCTGCTCTGTCCGCGAGGTATATCGGTAAATAGTAGCCTACGTGCTTTTCTAGAGTATTATCTATTTGTGTGCAAAATTGCATACATAATATCCTTTCAGCAGTTCTGACGTAATTGAGTTACAAATAAACATACATCGATACTAACTTTCGCATTTATAATATTAGTAGGATTTTGAGCGCTATGGCGTTTGTTTGTCAGTGGGTCTCCTACCTCCTAATCACTACTACCTACTATTTTTTATTTTATACATTAGGGTATTCCTAAAATATATAACGGCAGGGCGGTTTTTTTTTAAATTGGTTACATTTTTTTTTATACCACGATGGTGGCAAACAGACGTACGGTCCGCCTGATGGTAAGCGGTTACCGTAGCCTATGGGCGCCTGTAACACCAGGGGCATCACGAGCGTGTTGCCGACCCTTAAGAAACCTATTCACTCCTTTTTGAAGAACCCCATTCTGTAGTCCCTTGGGAAAACCTCGTTAGGGAGTTCATTCCACAACCTGATAGTTCTTGGGAGGAAATTCCTTTGGAACCGCGCGGTACGAGACCATTTCGGTTCCAAGGTGTAGGGATGAATTCCCTGCCGATGGCGAGCGGTGCGATGGGAGAAGGTGGCCGTGGGCATCATCTCAAACAGTTCTTGAGAGCACAACCCTCCTTATTTTTTACATTTCTAGAGTCCTATATCTATTTTAATACTATATGTGATATATTATATTATTGTAAAGTAAGTAATCTATATCCGTACGATATTGAAAGGTAAAAGTAACTGTTTGTAAGGACATGGCAAGGTCAACGACCTGTCTGCTGCGGTAGTCACACCACCATATGCAATAATTATTTTATCATATAAAGTTCTGCAATTTCGCTCAGAAATAAAAGAATTTCCGTACAAGTATCCGTATCATCATCATCATCATATCAGCCCAATGACGTCCACTGCTGAACATAGGCCTCACCTAATTTCCGCCACAGCGAGCGATTTTGTGCCGCCCGCATCCAACGGCCACCCGCAATCTTTACCAGATCGTCGGTCCATCTGGCGGTATCCGTATATACCTTTTTATTTGACTGGCCTGTTAGTCTAGTGGTTAGTGACCCTGACTGCTAAGCCAAAGGTCGTGGGTTCTATTCCCACCCAGGACAAATCTTTTAGCATGATTGTTTGTTTTGTCTGGGTGTAATTTATCTATATTAACTATGTGTTTACAAAAAAAAATGTATTTAAGTAGTAAGTATATCAGTTGTTAAGTACCCTTAACAAAAGAAACTAGTTATAATAATTGCTTAATTTGGGACTAGATGGCGCTGTGTGAATGTGGTAAAATACTATTCTTATTTATTAGGTTGGTATAGGGTTTTTTTCGAATTTTCTTTTTCTCTCAGTGCTCTTGTCTGCATATGGTTATTCCCTATGTCGTCTTTTACGACACCCACGGGTTGAGATGGGTTAGAGACATTATGTATTCTTAATCCGTCACTACACGGATAATAAGTTAAATCATGATTTAATACCTCAATTGAAAAGAAACAGTAACAGAGTTACATAACTTCATTAAAACAATAGTAGCATGAATCCACTTGGAGAAAGCGGGTGAGCAGCGAAGCGTGCGCTACGTATGAACGACCTTCAGATTGTGGAGCAATTGTTATGTAGTACTTGTAATAGCTCAGTGAAGAAGAAGCACTACAAGAATACTGTAAGAATCGTAAGGTACTAGGTTCGATTTAAAGAAACACGTAAAAATAACGCAAATAACAAGAGCATGTTTGTTTGTCTGGTAGAACGGTTTAATCTCAGGAACTTGACTGTCACCGTGGCGCAGTGGTTAAGGTGGTCGCCTCGCCACTACATCGCCGTGCTGGGTGACGTGGGTTCGATTCCCACACGAGACAAATATTTGTGTGATTCATAGATATTTGTTTCTAGTCTGGGTGTACTTTGTGTCCGTTAGTTTCATGTTTGTAAAGTTCCCCGCGACACAGGGCTTGTTCCCTAGTGCGGGCGTTGTCTTTTAAAAAAACGATAAAAAAAACGATAAAAAAAACTACTGGTCTGATTTGAAAAAATGTTTTAGTGTTAGATAGCCTATTTATTGAGGAAGGCTATAAGCTATATAACATCACGCTACGGCCAATAGGAGCTGAGCAGTGGTCAAATAAAGAACGACAGGCAAAGCACCCGCGACTTCTAGTACATAAAATAACAGTATTTTATGTATACTAATAATATAAAGAGGAAATATTTTTATTTTGTATGTTTGTATTTTTGTATGTAACGAATAAACTCAAAAACTACTAGACCAATTTCAAAAATTCTTTGCCGTTAGAAAGCTACATTATAATAATAATATTCTACCACATGCACACAGCGCCATCTAGTCCCAAACTAAGCAATTATATTCTCTTGTGTTATGGGTACTAAACAACTGATATACCTACTACTTAAATTTTTTTTTTTGTAAATACATGCATATTATAGATAAATTACACCCAGACACAGAACAAACCTTTATACTCATCACACAAAGATTTGTCCTGGGTGGGGATCGAACCCACGACCTCCGGCTTAGCAGTCAGGGTCACTAACCACTAGACCAACAGGCCAGTCAATTATCACTGAGTAACACGCTATATAACACCACGCTATGGCCAATAAGAGCTGAGCAGTGGCCAAATAAAGACGGGAGCGAAGCCCTGCCCAAATTCAAGTGCATTAATAAATTGTAACCATAATTGAAACTCATTCATCCGTTCAAAAAGACAATATAAAATAATTTGCATGTCACTTCAAACAATCAATAGTTTCATATCACGTAATGTTACGGTAACGTGGCGTAACGGTAATGAACGTGACAGAAATGACCTAGATATAAATAAGGTGAAAATTACATAGAATTTTATATGAGTTGAATAAACTTTGAGTTTTCAGTACGTAACTCTCTGTCGGCTGCTGTCTGCACGAAAAAGATGGTGTCATTTCATCATTTGACTGGCCTGTTGGTCTAGTGGTTAGTGACCCTGACTGCTAAGCCGGAGGCCGTGGGTTCGATCCCCACCCAGGACAAATCTTTGTGTGATGAGCATGATTGTTTGTTCTGTGTCTGGGTGTAATTTATCTATAATATGTATGTATTTACGAAAAAAAATGTATTTAAGTAGTATATCAGTTGTTTAGTACCCATAACACAAGCAAATATAATTGCTTACTTTGGGACTAGATGGCGCTGTGTGAATGTGGTAGAATATTATTATTATTAGAATATTATTATATTATTATTATTATAAAAAACCCACTGCTAGGCACGGGTCTCCTCCATACATTGCCATTTAAAAGACAATATAATAATAATGTTTGGACACTCACACACAGCCTCATTTAGTCCCAAACTGAAGGTGATTTTCCACCAGAGTGGCGAGGCGAGGCGAGGAAAGAATTGAAATTTGTATGGCAAATTTTCAATCCTCTCCCAGCTCATCTTTGGTGGAAACAGTGTGGATTGACGAGAATATGCGAGGCGTGAATTGAAATATTTGTTTGTAAAAATGAACCATATTGCTTGTGATATAGAGTATAAATTAACTATGCAACAGAATCACGCTTCTCGCGAGAGGCTAATTGTTGTTCGTTGCTACTTATTACCGTGTACAAGCCTTTTCTACTAGAGGTCGGCGGTCACGCGCGAGCTCGCGATGTCTATTTTTAAGTGGAAAAGTGTCAGTGTGATTTCAATTCTCTTCTCGCCTCGTCTCGTCTCGCCACTCTGGTGGAAAATCACCTTAACCTAATGCTTGTAATATGGATACTAGACAACTGATATAATACTAAAATAACTTTCTTTTGTAAATACATACATATTATAGATACAATACAACCAGGAATAGAACAAATAATTGTGCTCATCACATAAAGATTTATCCTGGGTGGGAATGCAACCTACGACCTCTGTCTCAGCAGTCAGGATCACTATGAGCCACGGAGGCACAATTAGATACGGACACGCCGTCTAGTGTTTGTATTTTGTTGCTTAATAAGTATTACAACATACTAATTGTTATTTAGTTCCTTGTTCAATCATTGTCATTATTAATTAATTCAGTGTTTAAAATCCTTACTTACACTAATAAAGGTGAAAGTTTGTGAGTGTGTATGTTTGTTCCTCCTTCACGCTCAAACGGCTGGACCAATTTTGATAAAATTTGGTTTTTTTTTTTTAAAGACAACGCCCTCACTAGGGAACAAGCCCTGTGTCGCAGGGAGCTTTACAAACATGAAACTAACGGACACAAAGTACACCCAGACTAGAAACAAATATCTATGAATCACACAAATATTTGTCTCGTTTGGGAATCGAACCCACGTCACCCAGCACGGCGATGTAGTCGGGAGGCGACCACCTTAACCACTGCGCCACGGTGACAGTCAAGGTTTGGAAGTAGCTTAAATTTTAGATTAAATTTTTAGATTTATTTTAGCTATTAAATTTATGTATGATTTTGTTTATTTGGTTGAACGCCCTAAACTCAGACAGCCCCCTCGTCTGATTCTGACTCGTCGGATTGCTCCCGGATCGTAAACTTTTACGAATCTTAGTACGACGTATTTTTACGGCATATGTTATTTAATGTTAGAAAATAGTCTCAACGTATAGTAAATTAAAAATTGATTAATTTAAGGTTTTTTCCTACAACCATTTATTTCTTTAACAATATGTTTTTTAACTTTAATTACACTGACATTTTGGGCCGAAAATTTTCCGACAGCTCAGAATTAGGGGGCTGGTCCTAAGTGTTGAAAAGCCTTTTTATCGAGGAAGGCTATAGGTTATATAACATCATGCTATTACTAACAGGAGCTCAGTAGTGGCAATATAATTGATCATTTGACTGGCCTCTTGGTCTAGTGGTTAGTGACCCTGACTGCTAAGCCGAAGGTCGTGGGTTAGATCCACACCCAGGACAAATCTTTGTGTGATGAGCATAAAGGTTTGTTCTCTGTCTGGGTGTAATTAATAAGTATGAGTCAGGCCCGGGTCGTCAAGATCCCGGCTCGTCACTATAAAAAAACATATCCCGACTCGTCCCCGGAGTCCATCTTCATCATCATATCAGCCCAATGACGTCTACTGTTGTGTTGTTTTATATTACGAATGAATTTACAAAAACAGTTGTTTAGTACCCCTTAATACAAGCAAATATAATTGCTTAAAGCGGGACTAGATGGCGCTGTGTGAATGTGGTAGAATATATATTCAAAAAGTTTTAATATTAATAATAATATTCTACCACATTTACACAACGCCATCTAGTCCCAAAGTAAGCAATTATATTTGCTTGTGTTATGGGTACTAAACAACTGATATACTACTTAAATACATATTATTATACAAAGATCCACGGGAGTGAAAATTCAGCTCACAGCTAGATGATATACAGTCTATAGACCACGAGAATGAAGAGGCTGTCCAGTTTAGTAACCTTTGTCAGCCTTAAATGTTAATTGGCATCTCATCAGAGAGAAAAGGTTACTAGTTCAATTAACATAAAGTAGATATTTGCTTGTTTAACGTCATATTTCTAGACATCAAGTAAATATCAAGGTTTAATTAGTAGCTTGGCCACCGAGCTTCTTTTTAGGGTACCGTAGCCATATCATATCCATCCGTCTGTGTGTCACAGGCATTTTACTCGAAACTACTCAATGTATATCGATTAAATTTTACTACTAAGTTTAGTAGTTTAATAATTTTTAAAGAGGGCACTCCATACATGTGACAGATGCTGAATTTTTTTTTTCATTACTATATACCATTTGTACAAACTTTGACAGAACTTATAAAAAAAAAATTTAAGGTTTATTAAAAAGTTTTTTGATTATGTGAATATTTTCAAAAATGTGTGTCCCCCCCCCCCTCTATTTTCTAAACAGTTAAACCTAAAAATCTGAAAAAAATCTCAAAAACAACGCTTTTAAATACTTCCAACTAAAATTAATTTGAACACGGTCGGATGTACGGTTTTGAGTTACCGCCGAAAAGCTGCGCTTCTCAACAAAAGAACGTAAGCGCTATGAAGATACGCTCTTTTGCTGCGGAACCCTACATTGAGCATGGTCCAACATGCTCTTAACCGGTTTTTTACCCTATGTATTATTCTAGCCTATAAATTTATTTTATCTGTGTGCCAAATTACATATTTAGACTGACGGACAAATCTTTCTGTAATGAGCATAAAGGTTTGTTCTGTGTCTGGGTGTAATTTATCTATAATATGTATGTATTTACAAAAAAAAATGTATTTAAGTAATATATCAGTTGTTTAGTACCCATAACACAAGCAAATATAATTGCTTAATGTGGGACTAGATGGCGCTGTGTGAATGTGGTAGAATATTATTATAATCTTTATATATATTATTCTTCTGTACGTGTGTTGACAGTGAACTCCTCCTAAACGGCTGAACCGATTTGAATGATTTTTTGTGTATGTGTTCAAGTGGATTCCAGGATGGTTTAGATTCACAAATAAACCCAGCAGATGGCGCTGCAATCGATTGGTATATCATGCAGGACACCGTCTTTCGAGTCCGCTAGTTATTATATAGATTGTTTCAGCTGTTCTGACTTGATTGAGTATTATTAATCATCCTAACTGTCGCATTTAAATATTATTAGGATATATCACCTCCATTCAGCCTTTCAACATCTTCAATTATTTTATACGAAGCCAATATTTCCACTTATATCACTTATCTATATTTGATTATACAATATTTTGCAATAAGAAATAGTTTCTGAGTTAAAAGTACTTAACAAACACACATTACGTAATAACATTACAGTTTGTGTACAGAAAGTACTGACTCAAGATCTTTTTTACACAAGTTTTCAAAACTTCGACTGTGAAAGCCACTGACGTATTTTTTGGGACTTTTTTTTACACAGCGCCATCTAGTTCCACAGTTAGCTAATTTATGCTTGTGTTATTTTATTCGCGCTTTTAGGTATAGGGGTAACTCTTGACAGTTTCCACTGAGAAGGATAGTGTCCGGTCTTCAATGCTAAGTTAAAGAGATAACTTAGTGGGTATATCAGGCATTTTTCACCTTTCTTGATAAACCATGTAGGTATACTATCAGGACCTATTGAACTACCAAATTTTAATTTTCTAATTGCTTTAGATACATCATTGGGTGTAATCTCACGTATTTGAATATAATTGCTTGTATGTAGATGTTGATGGGTTGTATTTGTAGCATCTAATTTAGGTTATTCTGGTAGAAAAACGCTTGAGAAAAAATCAGCAAAACCCTCAGCAGCCTGTATACCAATCAAGGTGTCACCCTTATATTCCACGATTGGCTCAAAACCTCCCTTAGACTTAAGGCTAGTCACGTAGCGCTAGAACTCTTGGGCAAGTTTTTATAGTTTGCTCTATGCGGTTATGGCATCTAGAAAACTATTAAACCTACATATATCTTTGTAAATACATACATATTATTAGAAGTTATTACGTATTAAAGAATGGACAGATCAGACGTACCCTGAATCGGCGAGAATGCATGAAAAGACTGATGAGTATTGAAGAAGCCGAAGATGTATGTCAGAATCGTAGCAAGTGGAAGGAAATAGTCTCTGCCTATCCCTCTGTTGGGAAAGAGGCGTGATCTATATGTATGTATGTATACATAGTTAACACCCAAAATCCGAAACAACCATTTGCAGATCATAGAAATATTTGCTCCGACCCGGGAATCGAACCCGAGACCCATAGAAACCGCAACACAAATTCATTACTGAGTTAAATTATAGACTACTAGAAGACGTGCGGGGTTTCGCCCCCGTCGTTCTTTATTTGGCCACTGCTTAGCCCCAATTGGTCGTAGCCTTATATTTTATTATAGCTGAATAGTTTGTTTGTTTGAATTGGCTAATCTCAGGAACTACTGGTACGTTTTGAAATATTATTTTAGATTTGGATAGCGCATTTATCGAGAAAGGCTAAAGCTATGGCTAATAGGAGCTGAGCAGTGGTCTAACAAAGAATAGTAATAGTTTATATATATATATGTATCATAAAATACCCCGCGACACGGGAATCTCTATTTATTGTAATTATTTGCCAAGTCTAAACATTTAAATATCTACAACATCGTTACTAGACAACCTTGGCAAGCTACTGTCCAAGTTTAGAAGGTCAATTCACCATACAAACATACAGTACTTAAGTAAATTATCATTAGATTATCATAGTGACAAATAGCAAATATTTGTATAAAGGAACAAGCTCTGTGTCGCGGGGATTTTGTTAACATAGAGCTATGTTAGGTCCCGTATAATAGAAGCCTATAGCCATTAACCAGATATGTTTCCTAGTTCTAGGTAGGCCAAACCCGGGAATCGATCCCAAATACTCTTGTGCAGCAGTCGTATACAGCCTTATTCCTACTTAATACGAAACCTGAAAGTAGTTTGGTTCAGAATCAGTCATCATCATCATCATAATCAGCAACCCATTAAGTCCCACTAGAGACACAACTAGAGAGCTGAGAGGGTTTAGGCCATATTTCACTCACGCTGGCCTAGTGCGGGTTGGTGGATCAGACATACTCATAGAATTTCTTGAAGGTTATGTGGGTTTCCTCACGATGTTTTCCTTCACCGTTAGCAGATGGTAAGTCACTACTTGACTAGTACATATAAATTCCACAAAGTGGAATCCACATTGGTAGGTACCGCCAGTCGGGATCGAACTCAGACCGCGTGATTTGAACGCCGGTCACTTATCCATTCAGCCACCATCGCTTTGCCAGATGCTTGCAGATGCTTTGCTTTGCAGATGAGAGAGAGATGAGAAGTTTTCAAAATTTTAATTTATTTTGACGACTAGGTGCGTAAGTTCAGAGATTAACAGACGAACATCGTTTAAAATTCTATTAAATAATAATTCTAAAGCCGACCAAAAATATAACATTTTCCGACACATTAGTGACAAAGTCGAACAAAAGTTTGTCGCACAATGGCGGCGTGTACCGCTGTTATATAACAAGTTATGTTATGTCGGTCAAGTTACAAAAACTTGGTAATGCCCAATTACCGGTTATAGGTACCGTTATAGTAGTATGATGTGAAGTGGCATGTAGCGTATTATTTTGGTAGTTTTTATTGGTTTGGAAGAAATATAGTTTAGTTTCCTTTTTTTACTCGACTGACAGGACGGGTATTGTTTTTCGCGATTATCTTGTGTTTGTAAATTTCTTTATTCCCACGTTTCTTTCAAACGGCTGGATGGATTTGGACGTATCGTTAGATTCTTCTCGAAAATCCAAGTGTCCTTAGATAGGTATTAATAAAAAAAAAAGACAAAACGGCGGACTTTTGGCGCCAAATTGTACGAAGTTAGAATTTATTTTAACGAAACGTATCGAGTTGGGTATCACAATAAAGGGAATCAGAGGGAGATTATAATTATATATTCAAAAAGAGTTTATACATAATTTTAATGGTGTCAAATTGTAAATAGTTTTTTTTTTTTTGTTAACCAAACCTATCGAGTAGAGTATCAAAATAAAGGGAATCAAATGGAGATTACAAATATATACATATGTTATATATTTAAATTTAATCAGGAATAATAATTACAACAATTTTTCGGTCTTTTTAGTGCGTTGCTAGTCTGTTAATTTTTTGCAGTCGGTTTATTTTATTTTTTTAATTATATTTACTTGTTATATACTAGAAGCTGTGTGGGGCTTCGCTCCATTCGTTCTTTATTTGGCCACTGCTCAGATCCCATTGCTCGTAGCGTGATATTATACATAGCCTATGTTACTCAGACCTGCAAAAGAATTTTTGAAATCGGTCCAGTAGTTTTTAGTAAGCAATTATATTTGCTTGTGTTATGGGTACTAAACAACTGATATACTACTTAAATATATATTTTTTTTTATTATCCAGGAAGGCTATAGACTATATAGCGAAACCCCGGGAAATAGCAAGTTGTGCAGAAATTTATTACATTATATAGGTATATACTTTCTCAAAATCTACGTTGTAGTTCGAATAAGGTTCGTATCAAAATTACAGTGAAAACTTTAATTACATGGTTAAAGTTTCTGTACCGAGTTCTAAACGGGAGAAGCCGCGACACATTACTAGTTAAAAAAAACATGCCATTTCACATCTACCAAACTATACCTTTATAGATCGTTGCGTATACGCAAGTCAATTAAAACTGTATTAATTGCTTTCAATTTTATCTTTATAGCTGTTACGACTAATCAATAAGTTACCGATTTCTATAAAGCGGACTGTATAACTTAGTAACAGAAAAATATTAGCAGCAACCCATTTAGTCCCACTGCTGGGCTCGGGTCTCCTCTCCTCTAACTAAAGAGCTGAAAGAGTTTATGCTAATCCACACACGCTGGCCTAATGCGGGTTGGTGGATCACACATACACTTAGAATTTCTTCTAGGGTATGTGGTTGTACGATGTTTTCCTTCACCGTTAGCAGATGGTAAGTCACTTGACTAGTACTTATAAATTCCACAAGGTGAAATCCACATTGGTATTGCCGGTCGGAATCGAACTCGCGTGTTAAGCACGCCGTCACTTATCCATTCAGCCACCATCGCTTATAACAGAAATATATAGTTACAGAAAAAGATGATATTCGAGCTAACAATAATCAGTCTTTTAATCAGGCGGTGTTACTGAAACAAGTGCCAGACAAAAGAACTATCATAGAAACCATTGAGAACTGAATAGGAAAATGATTGGACATCTAATACGACACAATTCGTTGAAAAAATATATTATTGTCATCAATTCAACGCATAAACGTCCTAGATGTGGCCATCCAAAGAATAAAAAATAAAAAATATTATTATGACTGGCCTGTTGGTCTAGTGGTTAGTGACCCTGACTGCTAAACCGGAGGTCATGGGTTCGATCCCCACCCAGGACAAATCTTTGTGTGATGAGCATAAAGGTTTGTTCTGTGGTATATGTTCTGGGTGTAATTTATCTATAATATGTATGTATTTACAAAAAAAAATGGATTTAAGTAATATATCAGTTGTTTAGTACCCATAACACAAGCAAATATAATTGCTTAATATGGGACTAGATGGCGCTGTGTAAATGTGGTAGAATATTATTATAAAAAAAAAACAGTTTAAGAGTATGCCGGACCATGCTCAATGTAAGTAATCAGCAAAAGAGCGTATCTTCATAGCGCTTACGTCCTTTTGTTGTGAAGCGTAGTTTTTCGGCAATAACTCAAAAACTGTACATCCGATCATATTATACATACATACATACATATAGATCAACAGAGGGGTAGGCAGAGACCATTTCCTTCCACTTGCTACGATTCTGACATACATCTTTGGCTTCTTCAACATTTATCAGTCTTTTCATGCATTCTCGCCGGTTGAGGGTACTCCTGATCTGTCCCTTCTTTAGAACGTCACCTATTTGGTCATGTTACGTTCTTCTCAGTCTTCCGCTTCCAACGTTTCCTTTCACATTAGCCTCATATATTTGTTCATATTATTTCATTCATATTAACTTTTATATCACCATCTTTAGGCATCGTTGGCAACGTAAAGGCCTTTTATTAGCGAGTAGGTGTAAATTATTACTGCATCTGACATATTTACCTAAATTTTACTGTTTACTATCTATATAAACATACTTAGGTCATAAAAGAGCCAACAATCGCAGGTCAAGAAGGCAAGACGTTTTGTATTTGCCAACGTAAATTTAACCTTATGTAGTAGTGAAAGGATTTATATTCCAATGATCTGAAACCTAGACGCAGAATCTAAGAGGACATTGTCTGTTCAATTCCCACGCTTGGACAACAGTCAACTAGTTGCAAAATATAACTCTAACCTCATGCCCACCACTGTAACTTCTGTGAGCCAGGATTAACAGCTATGACACTTGCGAACACAGAGTTTGGCACTCGGAAGTCCCAGAGAATGCCTAACCTACTGTCTTGGAACCCACAACGAAGTATTTTAATGGAGTATTCGGAAAGAGATTACCCACTTTTCTTTCATAGAATAGCAGCAGACAAAAGTAATCCGTATAGGATCTAATCCTATTAGAAAGAAAGGATGCTGGACCAAAATTTCATTCGTCTTGTGGTAAACATCTGATAATTTTAAAACGGCTGCATTAATTTTAATAAACAACCACCTAACATGGGGCATAACACTCTGTCCTTCACCTTTCGCATCCAGTCAGATCCAGCGACCTTTTTGAGGTCGTTGGTCCATCTAGCTGGAGGGCGACCTACTCTACGCTTTCTGGGTGTGCACTCCAGGACACGCTTGCTTGACGCGTATCCTGGAGGGACTGCTAATGAACCACCTATCTCAGAACCATCACAGCTATCAAATAAAAAACCCGCATCAAAATAGGCCCATTCGTTCAAGAGTGACAATGCAACAGACACACAGACACTTTAAAAGCCCTTCTTTTTGTGTCTAGTGACATATTGTATTATTACTCTATATCAACCTATCAGTGAAAGTCCTATCCCAAAGTCTAGATACCTAGTTCAGACTTGTCATATGACCTAACAGAAATTACATAAGCTATCTGTAAGTTAGTAGTTACGTCAACGTTTTGCAATAATATTTGTGGTACTACATCTTTAGATCATAATTTAGTCTTTGTTTGCGACCTAAATTGACAAGTTAAGCAACGTTTGTGAGGTCAGTACTTGGATTTATTATACAACTATTGTTTTGTAGTGGCAAACTCCATCAGAGATGTCTGTGTGTCTGTTTGTGGCATCGTAGGTCGTTAACGAATGGGCCGACATTGATAAGATTTTTTGATACTAAGAAATTCATGACAGAAATACCCATTACAATTTTTGCTCTACCAGGGAATGAATCTGGGATCTCATGCACAGTTTTGGACAGCAGTTGACATTTGCTACGCCACAGGGGTAGTTGAAAAAAGCTGAAGTATATAGTTTTGGTTAAAAGCAGGAATCACAGGAACTACTGTCCCGATTTTAAAAATTCTTTTAGTGTTGGATAGCCCATTTATCGAGAAAGGCCATAGTGTATATAACATCACGCTACGGCTAATAGGAGCTGAGTAGTGGCGAAACATAGATACACGGTTACGAAGCCCTGGGCAACAGCTAGCTCGTAGTTGTAATTATATAATTAACTAGCTTCCGCCCGCTGCTTCGCCCGCTATATGTATTTTATACCTATAAACCTTCCTCTTGAATCAGTCTATCTATTAAAGAAAACCGCATCAAAATCCGTTGCGTAGTTTTAAAGATTTAAGCATACATAGGGACGGATAGGGATATAAGTAGTGATTCATCATTTCATCATTTCAGCCTATTGCAGTCCACTGCTGGACGTAGGCCTCTCCTAACACGCGCCATAACACTCTGTCCTCCGCCTTCCGCATCCAGTCAGACCCAGCGACCTTTTTTAGGTCCTCGGACCATCTAGCTGGAGGGCGTCCTACTCTACGCTTGCCGAGTCGCGGTCTCCACTCTAGGAGTAGTGATTAATAAAATGCAAATTAATTGTACTAACGAGCCCATTATTTATGTTGTCTTATCGATTAGAATCGACTAATTAGTCACGATTTAGTAATCAATTATGTTCATTAGTAATTAGGAAAAGTGAATTTGAAAGTGTATCATCCGCGGTTGTCATTTAAAAGGTTATTTATGTATTACATTACTATAAAACAGGTCTACGTCACGTATTATATTATAAGGAATAGTAAATACGTTATTTATTTGCCCGACGTTTCGATTGAATTACACCGATCGTGGTCACGGGCGTCGCGAAACTTTAAAAGGTTATGTATGATACTGTTAATTTTTTTGGTCATAATTTATTTTTGTTTAAACTAGGAGTTGCGGAGTCTTTTTTTGGCATCTATACTAATATTATAAAGCTGTAGTTTGTTTGTTTGTTTGTTTGAACGCTAGGATCTCGGGAAATACTGGTCCGATTTGATAAGATAAGATAAGATGAAAAATTATTTGTTTCAAAAAACGTGTACAGATGGTATTACATGATAAATTAATAGTATCAACAAGTACAAATATAAATTGATTGAGTAGGTACAATGTCAAAAAAAAAATTAAAAAAAAAGTTGAATAATTCTTTTAGTGTTGGACGCTCATTTATCGAGAAAGGTTATAGGATAAATAATATCACGCTACTGCCAATAGGAGCTGAGCAGTGGATAAATAAATAACAACGGGAGCGAAGTCCCACACGACTTCTAGTTATATTATAAAGCTGACAAGTTTGTTTGGTTGAAGGCTAGGATCTCAGAAACTGCTGAACCGAATCTAAATATTATTATAGTGATTGATAGTCTATTTATCGAGGAAGACTATAAGCTATATTACATCACGCTAGGACAAATAGCAGTTGAGTAGTGACCGAACAAAGAACCACGGGATCGATGCCCCGGGAAAGAGCTAGTTGTTTCTAAATACATATACATTACATACATACATATAGATCACGCCTCTTTCCCAACAGAGGGGTAGGCAGAGACCATTTCCTTCCACTTGCTACGATTCTGACATACATCTTTGGCTTCTTCAACATTCATCAGTCTTTTCATGCATTCTCGCCGGTTGAGGGTACTCCTGATCTGTCCCTTCTTTAGAACGTCACCTATTTATTTATTTATTTATAAATAAAACCTGTATTTAAATACTCAGTTATTCCTGTCTGTCTGTTTCAAGTTTTTTGACCTTTTAGAGTCACTATTATTATATTCCTATATGAACTCATGGGGTTAATGTAATTATAATCATCCGTAAAATTTACTGCATAATATATCAATAAATTTTGTTATTCGTGGAATATTCAATATAAATAATAGCTTGAGTGCACGTGTCGCATGTGATAAGTCACTGACATGTGTGGAGTTCGATGCCCAGAGGTGACAAATTTAAATATTAAAACGCAGTGTTTAGTTTGTGTGTGGAAAAGTTTTGGTTATAATGTTTTTAATCGTCTTTCTCCTGCATTATTTTGTAATTACGGATTTTTGTATGACTTGATAATATTTTTTTTTAAATTAAATTATTAGAAGGCGACAGAGGTCAGGAGGTCTAATATCGATAGCCTTAATTATGTACTTGATGTCGGTGGACTTCCAAAAAAATAAGTTTTTGGTGTTATTCCATCCTTTTTTTTTTCAGATAAAATTTTATTTTTTAATAAATCACATTCCGTTGCAATTCGAAGGACCAAACAAACAGACTTTCACACTTTTATTATTTATAAGAAGTTATTTTTAAACTGTTATTTTGTTCATAATAAACAGAACTAGTGTATAGGCGCGGATTTCACCAAGGTGATGACACAAACAACTCATCGAATTACAATATATTATAATTCACACGCCGCTGACCTATGGCCGGAAGATCTTTATTTTCTTTTCTTTATCCTTTTAAGTAAAACTTCACGCCTTTATACCCGAAGAGCTAGGCAAGCATACATCACATCCAGGTTTTGCTAGCCTTTTTAGGTCCTATGCAAACCTGTTGCCATTAATTGCGCACATTACGAGACAATAATATTTATAACAGAAAGATCCAAGATCGTTTTTTTATCGAGGCTTTAATTAAGCTGCGATGCGACGGAGACGTGCCACAGAATCTTTACTTAGTGATGTATAAAAAAAAACTTTGACAACTACAAAAAAATTGCAATCGGTTAATTTTTTTTTTTTCTAGGTTGACAGATGATCCGATTCGAATAGCACAACCGCGGTGAATACAAGCCGGATACAATCGGTCCTATTGGAAATCTCTTGGGGAGGCCATGTCCAGCAGTGGACATCTACAGCTGGCTGATGATTTTGATTGATATGATGATTTGTGCACAAAGTTTTATTTAGTATGCCTTCTGTGGCACGCGTGCCTAAACTAGACTATCAAAACAGTTATGAAGTACATAGTTTCATTAAAACTGTGTAAATAAGTGATCAAACGTATCAATGCGATCGATGAAAGTGGCGCCGCGCTTCGGTGCACACCACACGTTGCATTATTAAGGGGAAAATAAAAAAAAAAGAAATTAAGTATGCATTACAGCCTCGGCAAAATTACGAATGAATTAGAAAATCAAAGAATGCAACTGCTGACATTAGGTTTTACAGAGAGTCTCACCCTCATTTTATACTACGAGTAAGCGGTTACCGTCTTAGACACCTGCTACACCAGGGGCATCATGAGTGCGTTGACGACACTTCAAAACTTGGTCTCTCACCAATGAGCCGGGATAGGTATTGTTAGCCAGGATTATTATTATAATGGTTAGTTGGGGCCAAAGCCACTAGTGGCCTCCTTGCTACCTCCACTAGATTTGATCTATTGTAGCGCCTCTTTTTGTTTTATAGTTCTCTGCTTAGTCCTATAGAGGCTAGGAACTTCCAGATTGTCTGAGCAGAGAGAGACTGTATCTCATCTGGTTGCACCGGGTGCTGTCCTAAAAGGATGCTCCTTTTGTGCATGAGTGGCCCACATGTTCTCATCTCTGTATCACCAAATGGTTGGCTGGTAGAGAATGTTTTTAGCATTACTTGTATTTTGTGCAATAAAGTTTTTTAAATAGAAAAAAAATGAGCATAGAAGCCAGGATTAACAGTGATGAGTTTTTGGAAATACAGATTTTTGGTACCCAGGAGTCCCCATACCTACTATTGTCTTGCGCAACGAAATTAATCAGAAGTAAATGGGGGATTTGGAAAAAATCACTAGGTTGTCTATTTAAACTTTAGTACCTAATTATTTTGTGAATATTATGTGTGTAGGTAGGTACTTTATCTACCCTGCGATACTGAACCTCAAGTTTGGGGTTGTCATTTAAAAAAAACTGATTTTATACAATTTACCTAATCATCTGATCGGGCTATAAATATATACTTATGTGACGAACTGGTAAAAAAACGAAGTATGCAAAGTTGTAAGTTGTGAAGTAGTTAAGTAATAACAAGTAAGTGAAGTTTGTTATTAAATACTTTGTTATCTTGTAAATGTATAAAATTCAAAATAAATTGTTCTTTAATTTTAATCATACGGCCACCAACAGGTCGGTTCACCCTACAATCGTTGTACATTTCTTTGTTTATTTCGTTAACCAGAGACGACACAAAACGAATATAAATTACTTCGATTGTTCAAACAAAGACTCCATATTGAATTCACTTTACTTTATTGGAAGACATCGAGAAAGAATTTAAAAAAAAATTGTGTGGTGTACTTTGGATCCGTTGAAGAGTTAAATGAGTTTGTAATGATAAAATCCAGAAAACCTCGAAAATTGGACAAGACTGAGGGGAAACGGTCACAGGGCTGGAGGCCATGAAGATACCTGGTACCTACCAGATCCTGGTAAAAAGCAGCTCTTAAAATAAGCGACGATTGAGGAGTGTGTAAAGTAAAATGCAATAATAAAAACTTGTCCACACTTTAAGAGGTCATCATCATCAGCAACGCATTAATATCCCACTGATGGGCTCAAGACTCCTCTCATTTAAGCCATAATCCACTCACGCTGGCCTAGTGCGTGTTGGTGGATCAGACATACATTTAGAATTACTTCTAGTGTATGTGTGTTTCCTCACGATGTTTTCCTTCACCGTCAGCAGATGTTAAGTCACTTGACTAGTACATATAAATTCCACAAAGTGGAATCCACATTGGCACTGCCGGTCGGAATCGAACTCGGACCTCATCATTTACCGGTTACTTATCCATTCGGCCACCATCGCTTTTAAGAGGTCAATAGAATTATTATTTTGTAATAAAACTTGATTTAGCAATAGTGTTACCAAGTTTTTCTAGTTTTATGGTCAACAAACTTTGATATATTATAACAACCTACAAAAACGTCTAAATATAGATGGAACATTGTGGAATTTTCCACACTTAAGATTATCCTTGAGAAAGCATTTATTTGATGTATTGATGGCGTATGTACCTAAGTGTGTAAGGTCCTAGGTTCAATTTCTAGGTCGGAGAAAAACATTTGTAGGTTTTTTTTAACATTCCTCATCATCATCAAATCAGCCAGAAGTCCACTGCTGGACATAGGTCTCCAATAGAACCAGTTGTATGTGACTTGCATCCAGCGCGACCCAAATCTTAAAATGGCTTTAAAAAATTTGTCAAAGTAGGAAGGTCCCACCTTAAAAAAATCTTACTACCAAATTAAATAAACAAGACACCTATTCTTCAAATTTCATCAAAATACATAGAGTAGTTTTAGAGTAAAATGCCTGAGACATACGGACGGACACGAAATTATAAGGCAATTTTGGCTACTTATATTCATATATCTCGCGGGCGAAGCCACAGGCAGAAGCGAGTTATTAGATAAGAAATTATAATGGCGACAACTTTGCGAATAACAATCTTAGATGTCAAATCATTACACAACACCATTGTTACGATAATCGGTAAGAATCGAGAATCGATTGGACACACAACTGACACCGCCGACGCCGACGCTTTCAAATGATTTATATCTCACAACTGCGTAATCAATTCGGAATGTTTGATTTTTAAGTAATACTTATGTGAAAGTTTTTAATTTTAAAGTGTAAAACACTTTAAATTAAAATATAAACATGATAAGAAGCGATGGTGGCTGAATGGATAAGAGACCGGCGCCGGCGTGCTAAACACGCGCTCCGAGTTCGATTCCAACCGGCGGCAGTACCAATGTGGTTTTCATTTTGTGGAATTCATATTATTGTACTAGTCATGTGACTTACCATCTGGTAAGGGTGAAGGAATCGTGAGGAAACACACATACCCTAGAAGAAATTTGATGTGTATGTCTGATCCACCAACCCGCATTAGGCCAGCGTGAGTGGATTATGGCCTAAAAACCCTCTCAGCTCACTAGATAGAGGAGAGGAGACCCGAGCCCAGCAGTGGGACTTAATGGGTTGCTGATGATGATGATAATAAATACGACATACTTGTATCTCCCCTCTTTTTGCGTCGGGGCTAAAAACAAAGTCCTGTGCCGCGTCTATACGCGATAAACAAAAATATTGAACGGTTTTTCATGCAGTTTTGACAAATAGATAGAGGATTTAAGAGGAAGGTTCAAGCATATACCTACTTTTATTACCTAAGTATCACGCAGAGTGCAATTTAAACTACTGTATAAGTGTAATTCTATACAAAAATTTGACTTTTGACTGCACTAAAATCGCCGCACCGAGTGTCGTGGGTTCGATTCTCATAAAGAAATGTATGTATGATTCATAGATATTTGTTTCCAGTGTGGGTGTACTTTGTGTCTGATAATAATTGTATGTTTATAAAATCCCCGGCGACATGCGGCGGGGGACTTAAAAAAATAAAAATGAAAAGTAAATTTGATAACATTATCAGTTAGAATATAATGCAATTCATGTAGTGACGGATTAAGAATACATAATGTCACTACCCCATCTCAACCCGTGTCGTAGAAGCGACTAAGGGAGTAACCTTAAACAGACAAGAGCACTACGAGAAAAGGAAAATTCGAAACAAAACTGGTCTGGCCAGCGTGGTATAGTAGACTAAATAATAATATAATAATAATATTCTACCACATTCACACAGCGCCATCTAGTCCCAAATTAAGCAATTATATTTGCTTGTGTAATGGGTACTAAACAACTGATATACTACTTACATACATTTTTTTTTGTAAATACATACATATTATAGATAAATTACACCCAGACACAGAACAAACCTTTATGCTCATCACACAAAGATTTGTCCTGGGTGGGGATCGAACCCACAACCTCCGGCTTAGCAGTCAGGGTCACTAACCACTAGACCAACAGGCCAGTCTGTCAGTATATTCCATCCAAAATGTTTGGAGGAGAGCCATGCAGGTGCCCAGCAGTGGGCTGTTTATGTGTTGTAATAATGATGATGATCAGTTATATAAAACAAATAAAAGCTTTTAAACATCCTTACTACTTTGTAACCATCACGTTATCTTATTTAGAGTACCGACAGTATAACGGTTAACATTACAAATTCAAGGCACACGTATTTCGTCAGCCTATAAAAGGCTTGCGTAACACATTACCCTCCCTTTTGTGATGTGGGTTACACAGTAACCTCGTGGTTTATAGCTTCAAGTCTGATGGGGTCAAAGACTGTTCACCTTGATTTAGATACTCTCTTCTTATGGGGGGAAAGCTTACTAAAAGTATTTAAAAAAAATAGTCTAAGAGTTTATTACCGTCGTACTTTATTTGGTCACTGCTCAGATCCTCATGGCCGTAGCGTGATGTTAGCCTATACCTAACCTTCCTGATAAATGGGCTATCGAACTATAAAAGATTTTTTTTAAATTGGACCAGCAATTCCTGAGATCCTAGCGTACAATCAAACAAACTCTTCAGTTTTATAAAATACTAGCTGACCCGGCGAACTTCGTACCGCCATATTTTATTATTCCTGATAATGTTCCATTTTCAAAGGTTTACATGGAGATTTTAAAAGTCAAAATTATAAATTTTACATTAAATTTTTTGTATAATTTCTTTCACACATGCCTGGCATCGACAATAGCAAATACAACAAAAAAACAATTAGCCAAATCGGTCGAGCCGTTCTAATGTGAATCCATCACATACTTTTCAGCGATCCATTTTTATTTATATAGATAATAATTATATATAGAATTGTACACCAGAGATAACATAGAGGCCAAAAATATGCGCTATGTATAACGTAAATAAATTATTTTTTTCTTTCTACCTTTGATATCATTACCAAATATTTCAAAACTAGAAGTCGCGCGGAGCTTCGCTCCCGTCACTTTTGTTTGGCCACTGCTCAGCCCCTATTGACTGTAGCGTGATGTTATATAGCCTATAACCAACACTATCCAACACTAAAATAATTTTTCAAATTGGACCAGTAGTTCCTGAGATTAGCTCGTTCAAACAAACAATCTCTTCAGATTTATAATATTATGTAGACCATCTTCTTCTTCTTATCGTGTGGGCTTGAGGCAGCTGGTGTTGGAATTTATCAAGTCTCCCAGAAGGCTTCCAACTTGACTTAACGACTACCACATTAAGTGGTAACCGGGACCAACGGCTTTCCGAAGCACGGAGACGCTAGAGAATACAATTGCCACAAACGGTCACCCATCATGGACTGACCTTGCTGAGTGTTGCTTAACCTCGATGATCGTAACGAAACGAATGTAGACCATTAAATTACCAAACATTTGACAGCTCAGAATAATGCCAAACGCAATAATCACCTTTCATACAGACTAATTAAAATCAAATAAACTTACTATATTTACTTTTGCCTGAGGCTACAAGCAATTGTGATACTTAAAAGCAATAATAATAACCCACAAATTATAGTGATATTATATAATGTAGCCTAAGGCTAAGTTTAATTGGCCTACTACACAAATGTAAGGCCAATACTTTATTAACACGGAGATGTACGGAGATTTGATGGGATGAGATGGTTGAAAGCCGGACTCAAATCAAAGCGGAGACAATAAGCAAAAGTTTTCGACAGCAATAGTTTTCGATTTCAACAGTTTCCGGAGCTGCTGCTACATCTGCTGAAATTTCCAAGCGGCGCAAATATACCAACCTCGCTGGAGATTATCTATTTGTGCCGTTTGGAGTCGAAACACTTGGGCCGTGGGTTCAGATGCTCGCGCTCAATTTAAAGAGCTTTCAAAGCGTATGTCCGAAGCTTCCCGTGACCGACAGGCTGGCTATTTTCTTGCACAAAGAATAAGCATTGCCATCCAGCGTGGCAATGCTGCCAGTCTATTGGGCACTTTTACCACAGACAATAGCAGCATTGTGGAGGAATTTTATGATGCCGTATTTTAATTGACTGGTCTGTTGGTCTAGTGGTTAGTGACCCTGACTGCTAAGCCGGAGGTCGTGGGTTCGATTCCCATCCAGGACAAATCTTTGTGTGATGAGCATAAAGGTTTGTTATGTGTCTGGATGTAATTTATCTATAATATGTATGTATTTACAGAAATAAAAATGTATTTAAGTAGTATATCAGTTGTTTAGTACCCATAACACAAGCAAATACAATTGCTTACTTTGGGACTACAATCATCTATTTCTTTAATATTATGTTTTTTAATCCGGCCGAAAATTTTCGGACGGCCCAGAATCAGGGGGCAAGATAAATCTTTGTGTGATGATCATGATTGTTTGTTCTGTGTCTGTAATTTATCTATATTATGTGATGTATTTACAAAAAAAAATTTATTTAAGTAGTATAACAGTTGTTTAATACTCATAACACAAGCAAATATAATTGCTTAATTTGGAACTAGATGGCGCTGTGTGAATGTGGTTAAATAGTGTTATACATATTATTACTTAATAAAAAAAAATCCTGAAACCCACTTCACCGGTAAAGTTTAGCAAGAAACTCTAACCGCTCTTTATAATTCTACGTATAATACTTAATTGTACATACGAAGAGATAATTTCCAATATTATAAGATAAATATACATACCTCTATATCCTTGTTCAATCAAAAATGGTCACTCAAAGTCACTTTATAGTTCCACAATCACTTCACTATTCACATGTCTGCCATATCTGCTGATCACCCAAAATAATAGTCGTAAAAATAAAATATTATATAGATAACTACAGCATACAGTGCGAATTTAAAATATAGGTAAAATATGTCTTTAAGATAGAATAGAATTCTCTCAGTAACCCCTCTCTGGGGTTCGAGTCCGTTATTCATTTATAAATTACCAATTCTGTAAGTTTTTTAAATGTTTGTATGTATTGTGTAAGTAATTCTTAATCCATGTAGTGACGGATTAAGAAAACGTAATTGTCACTACCCTATTTCAACCCGTGGGTATCGTAAAAGGCGACTTCATCGGTTCGTGCGTAGAAATGGCACCGTCTCAAATAGTGCTATATAGAATAGATATAGAATTAGGTGAAAAGTGTGTAATAGTTACGAAATCATTGCGTTTACAGTTCTATTTATATGCAAATAACACATTGGAAACTTGCTAGGCGTTATTTTCATACTAAAATATATATAAGCATTACGAATACTTAGTTTTTAATACACGTTCACGTAATTCGTAAAAAGTGAATTGAAAACATAAAAAAAATAGCTCCAATTAAATAAATAAAAGTCGAAAACCGCGAAATTTAAGCTTCAATAAAATATTTTACTTAAAAGGGACCTGCACTTGAATTTAACCCTCTTTCACAAGACACTTTACAAACAGACAGTTGGTTTAACGGGTTTAGGCGCATACACCAAATATATTCATACTTACTGCCGTACCCAGAGACTTTACTTAACTTTAAAATTCATTTAGTAAAAACGTTTAATACTTAAGTCTATAATCCTAAAGGCGATAATTCAATGAAAAAATGTGTTTTGATTACTGCTATGGACGTCTCTGTGCGGCAGTTAATGGCATAAATATTTATCCTATATGAACCTGTACCCCTCGTATACAGAAGTCGCACTACAACCACTATACCAAAAAGGTATTCAAACGAGAAATCTCCCAACTGAATGTCATTGACTAAAAATATTTATGTAATAATACTTTGTCACACATACACACAAGCAATTCAACACACTCACTATAAAACCATTTATATAAAAACAGATGTATTTAAAAACACTTCAATATAAAAAAAACTCTTAAATTAATAGAAATATAACGTTATTGGAGGTAGAAAATATAGAAATACGTTGTAGTATTGGTGCGCGCTCAGCTAACACTGGTAAGCGTCGCTAAAGCGATGGTGGGGGTATAGAGTGCGCATGAGTTGAGCAATACGCGGACAGAATTCAAGGTTTGAATGAAGTAACAGCGGTGGTTTGTTAAATAGCTATGTGTGTATTGAATTTTAGTTATTTAGAACTGTTGGTTATATATTTTTACGCTATTATTATTAATAAATGGGCAGACAATAGTGTTGGAATTTATCAAATAACGCAGAAGGCTTCAAACTTCGCTTTTAAGGCTCAATTTACACGCGGAATGCAATAGAAATTGTATTTAGCATAATGAACACTATATCAATGGTATAAGATACAAATTAAATACGAGCAAGTGTATTTGAAAATTTTTTACTCATTCTCGAGAATTTATCTTATCAATATTCTATGTTAAATTAAATTTCGAAAATTCTTCCATTCCATTCGGCAGGGGTGTATATTAGCTCAGAATATAAAAAGAGCTTAGTTGAGCGTTATCACTCAATTTGTTAATATGCAAAAAACCATCCTAACTTTCTAAAACAATTACTTTTTTAAAACGTAATTTGAAAAAGAAACTAAACTAAATGATAATGCCTTTGATTTGTATAACTTCATCATCATCATCACCAACTCCTCTAACTAGAGAGCTGAGAGGGTTTCAGGCCAAGTCCGCACACGCTGGCCTAGTGCGGGTTGGTGGATCAGGCATACGTATAGAATTACTTCTAGTGTATGTGGGTTTCCTCACGATGTTTTCCTTCACCGTTAGCAGATGGTAAGCCACTTGACTAATATATATAAATTCCACAAAGTGAAATCCACGTTGGTACTGCTGGTCGGCATCGAACTCGGACCGCATAATTTGCACGTCGGCGTCGGTCACTTATCCATTCAGCCACTATCGCTTTTTTTGTATACCTTAAATACTTTAAAATACTACTCTTTTTTTATTATTTTAAGTATTTGTGGTTTACGTAGTGTGTTGCGTGTAGTCGGTCGCTTGCGCAGACACCGCGTGAAATCGAAGCGTACCAACACGACTGCGCCATTCTGTGTTTATGTTCGGATTATACTTTAGCTTAAATTGTATAAAACTGCCTCAGTAGTTCAGCGGGTAGCTTACACGACTGTTGAGTAAGAGTAACCGGGTTCAATTCCCGGGTAAGAAAAAAAATAGGTTTTCTATTATAAAATTCTTACCCCCTTATTACGAAATACCGACTAAGCATTAAATAAGATCTAACTTGACAACTTTGACACTAAAACCATGGCTTATGTCAATTTAAACCTGGTTTAATACGCAGTCCATATTTTGTAATAAGTTTGGAAGATTAGATATAATGCACCTCTGCTTACCCCTTTAAAAGAAAGGATGTGATGCTATATTTATGTTACATTTTTCAATTCGGTTTCATATCTCAAAAGGAAAAAACGGAACCCTTCGAATAGCCCATTTATTGAGGAAGGTTATTCGCTATATAACATTACGCTACAGCCTTTAGGAGTTGAGCAGTGGCCAAATAAAGAGCGACGGGGGCTAAGCCCCGCGCGACTTCTAGTAAGATTATTCGTACAGTACAAATATGTTAAAAAAATGAAGTTCCTATTCACTGTTCGATTGCTTTGAATGTGAAATCGATATCGTAACATTATTTGTTGTGGTTTCAGTTTAGTTCCCGGCTGTTGCAATATGAGAGAATGGTGCTATGTTTACAAGAATGTAGTAACTTGACATCCTTGACTGCCGTCAATATCAATAGGTAATTTTATTTCATATTAGCTGTTGTCCGGGGCTACTGCTTAGCTCCTATTGGCCATAGCGTGACGTAATATAGCCTATAGCCTTCCTCGATAAATAGGCTATTGAATACTATAAGATTTTTTCTAATAGGACCAGCTGTTCTTGAGATTAGCGCGTTCAATGAAACAAACAAATTCTTCACATTTATAATATTAGTATAGACTAGAAGACGCGTCGGGCTTCGTGCGTCCCGTGCGTCGTTCTTTATTTGGCCACTGCTCAGTTTCTATTGGCTGTAGCGTGATGTTAAATAACATATAACCTTCCTCGATAAATGAGCTATCCAACACAAAATAATTTTTCAAATCGGACCAGTTTCTGATATTAGCTTTCAATCTAACAAATTCCTTTATTTTTACATAGTATAAAAAAATATTATTTATTTATTTAATCTTAACACATATTGTCCTTACAGGAAACCTAATGCAACAATACGATACTTTAAACTAAAGTAGGTAATAATAAATCTATGCTTATATCTAATATAATTTTTTCATAAGGCATAAATAATAATGCGTAGGTAAATCTAATATTTACACAAAGTCTTCATAGTCACTTCTGCGAATTCACTCGAGAATCGAGTGTGAGAGAGAGTGAGAATCGAATCGAAAATGTCTATGACTAGTGATACCTCATTAAAAAATATAGATTTTAGTAATTTAATTTTCATAATCATCATCTCAGCCTATTGCAGTCTACAGCTGGACATAGGATAGATAATTGTATTTGTATGAATTATTTATTATAATAATGTTATTACACATTTAAAACTAAATAAAAACTATATACATACATATCTACAAGTACTATTTACAATACTATAAATAAATAATAATACAAATGGTAATATGGGCTAGGCGTCAAAGTACTCGTCAGCATCACTGTCACAAGGGAAAGTGCCCAGAAGGCTAGCAGCATTGTCACGCTGGATGGCAATGCTGATTCTTTGTGCGAGATAAAAACCAGCCCTCTGGTCACGTGAAGTGTCGATTAACCGCGTCGCTAATTCATTATAAACGCGATAGATAAGATAGATTTAACTATAAGTATGTCTATAGAATCTAGAACTAGGTATTGTTTTTTAAGTGTTTAGCCGATCGTGTGTAAAATCAATTTTCGCGTTTCCTCCGGAAATTATATACTTAAATACTACAGAGTATACGGAAATTGTTGCAAGGAAGGAAACATTGTTGCATGTTACATTGAAGTTAACATGCGTGGTAATGTTATTAGTGCAGGTTCGATTGCCAGACGTGTGTTTTTTATTGACATAATTGTGAATTATAACTTTATTTACGACCAAACTGTTGTTGTTATTTATTTATTTCTTTTTCTTTATTAATTTAATTTATAAAAGACAACGCCCGCACTAGGGAACAAGCCCTGTGTCGCGGGGAGCTTTACAAACATGAAACTAACGGACACAAAGTACACCCAGACTAGAAACAAATATCTATGAATCACACAAATATTTGTCTCGTGTGGGAATCGAACTCACGTCACCCAACACGGCGATGTAGTGGCAAGGCGACCACCTTAACCACTGCGCCACGGTGACAGTCAATTTATGATTTTGTAGTGTGAGTTCATCATTACACACTATCATCATTAAATCTATAAATGTCCCACTGCTGGGCACAGATCTTCTCCAAAGGTTGTGGATAGGATTTAGCCTACTATACCACGCTGGCCAGACGGGTTGGTATAAGGTTTGCTTTGAATTTTCCTTTTCTCGCAGTGCCCTTGTCTGCATAAGGTTACTCCCTTAGACGTCTTTTATGACACCCACGGGTTGAGATGGGGTAGTGACATTATGTATTCTTAATACGTCACTCCTTCCACTTATACGTGTGTGTGTCTTCCGTCACATACAAACACAGAAAAGTGTGTAAGTATAACAGACGAAAAACAGGAAATGTATGTTTGTATTCTTAACTCCAAAACTTTTGGATTGTTTTGATTGAAATATTCACATATACAACAGGAATTTAAGCTATCATAGGTTAGTTATTTAATCATCTTATTGTCACATAACGACAGTTAAAATAAGTAGCAGATAAGTTATTCAAATAATTAATTAATGAATGGTCAATTCAATTCGCGTTTCCTAATTCTAGTAATTGAAATTTGTAATGAAATGAAATGAAATCTCGTTTATTCATCTAGGTTACAAGGTAACACTTATGAAAGTCACAAAAATGTAACAGGTTATCCGAAAAGTAGTGTCAGCATATTTGCTTACGACTAGTTCGCTAACAGGGTGGAGATATGAGAAGAACTGGCAAAAAACTTAAGCCACTCTTTTAAAAAAATGGATAGTTACAATCTTTTGTAATTTACTATTTGGGTAGCGTGTAAAGTGACGCAGCAGAGCACCACACCGTTAGATTTTGTTATGAGGCATCATATGAGAGTATTTAGTTTTCGGCATCAATTGTTTCAGCGCCTATGGTTGGAGCACGTTAGCTATTCCTCCAGCAGCAGTTGGTGATTTCACATTGAGACCCAAGCAATTGCGGTCATTGCAAGCAGCTTTCTGCACGATCGCACTTCTTACATGACCTTGCTACCTCTTTCGATTATTTTATAAACTTTTAAATTCAAAATTCCAAATTATATTCTTTAATTGACTGTCACCGTGGCGCAGTGGTTAAGGTGGTCGCCTCGCCACTACATCGCCGTGCTGGGTGACATAGGTTCGATTCCCACACGAGACAAATATTTGTGTGATTCATAGATATTTGTTTCCAGTCTGGGTGTACTTTGTGTCCGTTAGTTTCATGTTTGTAAAGCTCCCCGCGACACAGGGCTTGTTCCCTAGTGCGGGCGTTGTCTTAAAAAAAAAAAAAAAAATTCTTACACGAGCCTTCGATGGATAGCCCGTCGTTGGCTCGGAGACATTCTGGCATTGCTCAGACCAAACGTATTGTCGGCCGTTGACTGGGAGCGAAAATATTCTATTTACAGGAAATTCCTATGAATAGAATTTCCATTTTTTTTGTAAATAGGTCAGCTGTTATGTTATTTGAGTCATGTTGGAAATATTTTATTGAATAAATGCCTTTTTTATTCTAATAATATGTCTTTATTGAAAAGTTAGATTTATAGTTCATTATGTTTTTGGCATAGCATAACTGCAATGTAATGATGATACGTTTAGTGATGGATTAAGAATACATAATGTCACTACCCCATCTCAACCCGTGGGTATCGTAAAGGGCGACTAAGGGAGTAACCTTATACAGACAACAAGAGCACAGCATGAAAAGGAAATTTCGAAACAAACCCTATACCAATCCGTCTCGCCAGTGTGGTATAGTAGGCTAAATTCTTTACACATTCTTTGGAGGAGACCCGAGCCCAGCAGTGGGCCATTAATGGGTTGCTGATCACTACCATATGAATAGGCATTCCTTTTTTTCTTTCAATATTTACGGTACCTATCCGAACTACCTAATTCTTACAGACAACTCATAAATTAGTATCCCATTGCTGGGCCGGTTTCAAACATTTTGGAGGGTATTTAGCTTACTATACCACGCTGGCTAGACGGGTTGGTATGAGATTTTGTTTCGAATTTTTGTTTGACTGGCCTGTTGGTCTAGTGGTTAGTGACCCTGACTGCTAAGCCGGAGGTCGTGGGTTCGATCCCCACCCAGGACAATTTTTTGTGTGATAAGCATAAAGGTTTCTGTGTCTGGGTGTAATTTATCTATAATATGTATGTATTTACAAAAAAAAAAATGTATTTAAGTAGTATATCAGTTGTTCAGTACCCATAACACAAGCAAATATAATTGCTTAATTTGGGACTAGATGGCGCTGTGTGAATGTGGTAGAATATTATTATTATTATTTATTAATTTTCCTTTTCTCGCAGTGCTTTTGTTGCTTTATATTAGTCCCTTAGTCGCCTTGTAGGACACTCACGGGTTGAAATGGGGTAGTGAAATTATCTCTACACGGACTACAGACACATAAAACATATCAATTGACAATAATATCATAATTTATACCAATCTAAGATTATTAACTACTATTATAGACAACTTACGTGGTAGAAAGTGTATTAAATCTGTAATTATTAAGAGTTAAGAAGATTAAAACGATAAAATGACGCAACGGATCAAAGAATTGGTTAATAGTCTACTATCAAACGGTAAGTAGTTAGTTCGAGTCTGAATGGTGAATAATTATGTGTCGTATGTTTTTGTTATTGGAATTGAAAGTGAAGCATTGTATAATTATATAGGTATTTGAATTTTTACAAACGCTAAAATTAACTGTATTTTTAATCACTTAAGAGGGTTCATACAAAGGAATGGCACAACGCAATTAGTGTCCTATTTAGTGGTTTTAAATTTGGAGCTATTTTATTGAAATGTTTTCAATAGTACGTGTGTAAAATGTGCGAAATCAATGCGTTTACAGTGACTTATCATTTGCTAACGGTGAAGGAAAACATCGTGAAGAAACCCACATACCCTAGAAGAAATTTTAAGTGTATGTCTGATCCACCCCACACTAGACCAGCTTGTGTGAATTATGGCCTAAACCCTCTCAGCTCTCAAGATAGAGGAGAGGAGACCCGAGCCCAGCAGTGTGACATTAATGGGTAATGATGATGATAATGAATACTAAAATCATTCAAATAAAGAGTAACTGGGAATCGAACTGTCGACTAATATAGCATGAAAGACAGTTACAACATATAAATCAATTAAATAGTAGATGATCGCGTGCACACAATACGTTCAACGAAGCATGAAGCGAAGACAGGTGAAACTTATTGTATTGACGAATAAACTTGATTCATTGTCTATTTCTTGATGTTTTAAGTACTTGGCACGTTAAAAGTTATTACGTCACTATAAAATGTCACATTTTAATTTGGCAATATCCCTGGTCCTAATTTTTCTTATTGCTATCAAGCGAATTTTTCGTGAGTAGCTTCATTTCGATGAGACTCCCAACAATCGTATTCCAAAAGTTTGATTGTGGCTAACAGACGTAGCAAGGGAATACCGGACCGGGAAGGAAATACCGGGATAACGTACCACTCAATTTGTAGGACAATATGACTGTTCAATTACATAAATATTAAGTAGTTAGTAATCATTTATGATGACCACGGTATCGATAGAAGTTGGAAGGCCCCTCCTTCAATCAAACCATTGATTTTGTAGGACCATTTTTTTATTGACTTCTTAATATTTATGTAATTGAAGTCATATTGTCCTACAAATTGCGTGGTACGTTATCCCGGTATTTCTTTCCCGGTCCGGTATACCCTTGCTACGTCTGTTAGCTACCACAATCAAACTTTTGGAATACGAAATTGTTAGGCGTCTCATCGAAATGAAGCTACTCACGAAAAATTAGCTTGATAGTAATAAAAAAAAAAATTTGGACCAGGGATCTTGTACTATAATGTCATGTAGCACAAGTCAATTTAAAAAACCCAAAAACCGTAAATTAGTAGTTCATCATTCAAAATTTCAACCCATAAACGTCTCACTGCTGGGCACGGGTCTCCTCCAAATTATGTGGAGGGAATTTAGCTTACTATACCACGCTGGCCAGACGGGTTGCTATAGGGTTTGTTTCGAATTTTCCTTTTCTTGCTGTGGTTTCTCACTTAATTGCCTTTTACGACACCCACGGGCTGAGATGGGGTAGTGACATTATGTATTTTTAATCTGTCACTAAACGGATAAATAAGTAGTTATACATATAATAGGAAAATTCGAAACATACCCTATACCAACCCGTTTGGCCAGCGTGGTATAGTAGGCTAAATTCCCTCCACATTCTCTGAATGAGACCCGTGCCCAATAGTGGGAAGTTTGTAGGTTGAAATGATCAATGTCCTCACATTGACCTTCAACAATAACTAATAACAACAGTCCATTGTCGCTAATTACAACAATTCTCCACGACTCAGACAATGAACTCGTAGTCAGTGAACAGAACGGCTTTCTAGCGTGAGTTTATCAATAGAAAGTATGTATAAAGATGGTAGATAGAATGATGTAATGAAAACAATATTGTTACATATTTAATTATGGACATACTCTGCGATTTAAATAAGTATGGGATCGTACTTGACAGTATTTGTCATAAACTTCAGTCGAATGTGCACATTTTTGTACAGCTAGCAGAAATAAAAAGTTATTTTGTTACAAGTGTTAATTTAATTGTTATTATTTTTTTTTGTTATTGTTCTTTTTACCCGACTGTCAGGATGGGTATTGTTTTTCGCGCGTATCTTGTATGTTTGTAAATTTCTTTATTCACACGAATCTTTAAAACGGCTGGATGGATGTTGACAATTAGGGTATCGTTAGATTCGTCTAGAAAACTCAAGTGTCCTTAGGTAGGTTTTAAGAATAAAAAGACTTAAACGGCGGGCTTTTGACACCAAATTGTAAGAAGTTCAATTTTTTTTTAACCAAACCTTTCGAGTTGTGTATCAAAATAAAGAGGACCAAAAGGAGATTACAAATATTCAAAAATATATTATACATAACTGAATGGTTCTAAATTGTAAGTAGTTCTATTATTTTTTTTAACCAAACTTTGTGTAATGAGCATGATTGTTTGTTATGTGTCTGGGTGTAATTTATCTATAACTAGCTTCCGTCCGCTGCTTCACCCGCGTGGTATGTATTTTATACCTATAAACCTTCCTCTTGAATCAGTCTATCTATTAAAAAAAACCGCATCAAAATCCGTTGCGTAGTTTTAAAGATTTAAGCATACATAGGGATATAGGGACAGAGAAAGCGACTTTGTTTTAGAATTTTAATTTTTCGTTTCTAATTAAACAATAAACGTAATAATTTAATTAAAATTTAATTAAATTTAAAATAAATAAATAATTTCATTGGTCCATCAAAGCTATCTATAAAAGCGATGGTGGCTGAATGGATAAGGGACCGACTGGCAGTACCAATATGAATTCCACTTTGTGGAATTTATATGTACTAGTCAAGTGACTTGCCATCTGCTAACGGTCAAGGAAAACATCGTAAGGAAACCCACATACCCTAGTAGAAATTCTATGAGTATGACTGATCCACCAACCTGCACTAGGCCAGCGTGAGTGGATTATGGCCTAAACCCTCTCAGCTCTCTAGTTAGAGGAGAGGAGACCCGAGCCCAGCAGTGGGACTTAATGGGTAGCTGATTTGATTGGTCTATTAGTATCATAATCTAGACTCTAGAGGAAGTGTGTGATGTACTAGGTATATCTCGTAACACAGCATCCTTGCTACATAGTTATGTGTTTTATATACCATTGTGCATTGTTTATAAAAGAAAGTGAACTACTGTGTTCTCAACTACGTAATGTATTAAAAAATAACGTATTGTTAGCATATATATAATAATGTCTGAATATAATTATTTGTTAATAACAACACGGTTTTTGTAAATATATTAATTGTAATCGTGGCAACATTGTGTTGGCACATATAAAATACATCCTGAAGGTTGATTTTTAAACCATTCAGATTCCCTACAGAAAGTTTGTATGAAGTAATCGACCTTTTAACAATCAGAAAGCTCTACATACTTCATATAATTCTAAAAACATACAAATCTGTAACCTTTGACCTTATTTTTTTTTTTTTTCCAAAATTCTTTGTATGTTTACATGTACATAAGATGCCACACACAAAAATCTGACAGGGTTGATCCGTGTGCTGGCGAGTCGATTAACTAAATACTTACTTAATATATAAAAATATTAACTTATTTACTAAGTTTTAATACATACAGTTGTTTCAAGCTTTCAACATTGAATTTAGATTTATTTTATAACTTTAACAAAACTCTAATACTGCATATTAGGAGAGGCCTAGGTCCAGCAGTGGACTGCAATAGGCTGAGATGATGATGATACTGTGTGTTACGGGTACTAAACAAACATAATTTCAACCTATTAACGTCAGACTGCTACGCGCGGGTCTCCTCCAAAGAATGTGGAGGGAATTTAGAATACTAAATAACGCCAGACGGATTGGTATAGGGTTTGTTTTGAAGTTTCCATTTCTTACAGTGATCTTATCTGCTTAAGATCTTGAATTCCTTAGTCGCCTTTTACGACACCGACGGGTTGAGATGGGGTAGTGACATTATGTATTCTTAATATGTCACTACACGGATAAGGAACTACTTACACACTGACTGTCACCGTGGCGCAGTGGTTAAAGTGGTCGCCTCGCCACTACATCGCCGTGTTGGGTGACGTGGGTTCGATTCCCACACGAGACAAATATATGTGTGATTCATAGATATTTGTTTCTAGTCTGGGTGTACTTTGTGTCCGTTAGTTTCATGTTTGTAAAGCTCCCCGCGACACAGGGCTTGTTCCCTAGTGCGGGCGTTGTCTTTAAAAAAAAAAAACTATCATAACATACTCGTACATTCTACTATAGATTGTTATCTTAACAAGAGTTAGTGAAATTTCAACAAACACAATTTAGAAATTTCATAAAAGTAGCATAGTAATGATTATCATCTTTTGTACAAGTGTAATAAAATATGTTAAGAGTAAGGCTGTAATTATTACATTAAAATAAAATTATCAACACACACACACACTAAACAGTGTTCGAACTATTATCTGCTCTTTTGTTAGGGTTCTGTAGTTCTGACTAGGGGGGGGGGCTGGTTCTATCTTACCCTTATAGTTTCGTTATGACCGTCTGTCTGTCTGTCTGTCTGTCCGAGATTTTGCTAAGAGACCGTTAGTACTAGAAAGCTGTAATTTTGTAGGGGTGTGTATATCAATTACGTCGACAAAGTGGTAAAATAAAATTTTGGAAAATATTTATTTTAGGTTATCTCCCATACATGTGAAGTGGGGATGAACATTTTTTTTGTCGTCTAGCCCATTGTGTGGGGTATCGTTGAATAAGTCTTCTAAAATGACTTGGGGGTTACTGACATAATTTTTCGATTTAATGGTCCATTTACGAAATATTAAACTTTAAAGAGCAAATTTTTGTTCCAGTAGGGTGTCCCCTCCCCTCTAAAAGCTAAACTGCTGGCTTGAAAAATCTGGTAAAATTCACGATGATATAACTTTAAATAAAAACTATAGCGGTTAAGATAACTTTATGGGTTAGCAGTAATAGTCGTTGAACTTGGGTGTTGGATAATTTTGTACCAAATTCAAAATCTTTAACATTAACTCCTAATATCTTTACCATTACTTATATTCAGAATAAAGAACAACAGAATTGTACTATATTGTGATAACGGGCTACTACGAAACCCTACACTGTGCGTGGCCCGACACGCACTTGGCCAGTTTTTTTGTTTATTTCATTTCCTTTATGATTTTATTTACCTTCTCCAACAGTTCTCTATTTGTTTGGAATAATGAAGAGCGGGTTCTCCTTAAACTTATTATTATTATCACAAAAAAGAAGCCACCGTGGCTCAGTGGTTAGTGACTGACTGCTGAGATAGAGGTCGTGGGTTCGGGCACTACAACAGATTTAATAAAAAACAAAAAACTATTTTTATATATAACTTTTTTTATCCTAAAGTGACACTTTTTTGAGAACGACCCATGTATGGATTATTATTTTACTACTAAACCCAGTAGCGGCTCACACAAGACACCTATTATACAAATTTCATTGATAATCATTTAGTAAAATGCCTGTGACATACAGACAGGCGGACGGACATAACGAAACTATTTCCATTTTTCCTATTTTGGCTACGGAACCCTAAAAAATTCCTAGCATATACATTTCAAACCCCGATTCTGACTCGTCGGATTGCTCCCGGATCGGAAACTTTTTCGAATCTTAGTACGACGTATTTTTACGGCTTAAGTTATTTAATGTTACAAAATAGTCTACCGTTTATTACGGTAGACTATTTTTTATATATAATAGTTATATATATATAATAGTTTATATATAAACTATTATTTATTATAATAGTTTATAATAGTTATATAATAGTTTTTAATTTTCTATATTATTTATAGAAAATTAAAAACTGATAATTTAAGATTTGTTCCTACAACCATCCATTTTTTTAACATTACGTTTTTTAACTTTAATTAAATTGACATTTCCGTTCGAAAACTTTCCGACAGCTTAGAATCAGGAGGCAGTTCAGATTCAAATATTTTTATTACGTAAATACTTTGGAAATATGGGTGAGTTATGTAAAAGTACTTAATTAGTCTAGTTTCAATTCGCGTGAACTAAAATGTAAGAATTGACAATTTCCAATAAGAACTATGACATATCACCATATAAGTACAATCAACAACTTGACACTTCGTTGCATATAATAACACACTGGCATCGATATGTGTTGTAATAATAACCCATATTACAACACAATTGCAAATAGTTATTATTATAGCTATTTATATAAAAAGGCGATGGTGGCTGAATGGATATGGGACCAGCGTGCAAATCACGCGGTCCGAGTTCGATTCCGACCGGCAGTACCAATGTGGATTCCAATTTGTGGAATCTATATGTACTAGTCATGTGACTTACCATCTGCTAACGGTGAAGGAAAACATCGTGAGGAAACACACATACACTAGAAGAAATTCTAGGAGTATGTCTGATCCACTAACCCGCACTAGGCCAGGGTGAGTGGATTATGGCCTAAACCCTCTCAGCTCTCCAGTTAGAGCAGAGGAGACACGAGCCCAGCTGTGGAACTTAATGGGTTGCTGATGATAATATTCTACCACATGCACACAGCGCCATCTAGTCCCAAATTAAGCAATTATATTTGCTTGTGTTATGGGTACTAAACAACTAATATACTACTTAAATACATTTTTTTTTGTAAATACACATAGACACAGAACAAACCTTAATGCTCATCACACAAAGATTTGTCCTGGGTGGGGATCGAACCCACGACCTCCGGCTTAGCAGTCAGGGTCACTAACCACTAGACCAACAGGACAGTCTTGATGACTTGATGTATCATAAAACACAAAAGTTTCATTTCCTAGATTTCCAACTATCTAGTGTCATTTAGTGCCTTATAGTGTCACTATTGGTACTTCGTATGCAATGTTCGTGGCGTTTGTTATGCCAAGAGCGAGCTATGTTGCTTTACTTTTGCGTAATCTAAGTGAAAGTGAACGCTAACTGATTTTCGGTAAGTCATTTGCTATTGAAGGCTGTTTGATAGTGCTTTATTGGATCTCACAGTTGTAATAAGATATAGCACTGCTTACCCTCTTGTCTATACCAAGAGTTACCAACCAGGTTTTTGACTGGCCTGTTGGTCTAGTGGTTAGTGAGCCTGACTGCTAAGCCGGAGGTCGTGGGTTCGATCCCGACCCAGGACAAATCTTTGTGTGACGAGCATGATTGTCTGTTCTGTGTCTGGGTGTAATTTATCTATAATATGTATGTATTATAGGATAGATGGTCCGACGACCTAAAAAATTTCGCTGGGTCTGATTGGATGCGGAAGGCGGAGGACAGAGTGCTATGGTGCGTGTTAGGAGATTCCTACGTCCAGCAGTGGACTGCAATAGGCTGAAATGATGATAATGATGATGTATGTACTTACAAAAAAAAGGTATTTAAGTGGTATATCAGTTGTTTAGTACCCATAACACAAGCAAATATAATTCCCAAGTGAGACAAATATTTATTTCGAGAATTATTGTGCGTATAAACGTTTTTACCCGACTGCCAAAAAGGAGGGTAATGTTTTACCATACTTATCATTGGAATCAGATTTAGCTCAATAGGTCCTGTAATTTAATTTGTACGCGGTTCTTTTTTTCTAATAGGATCAAATCCTATACAGATTAATTTTGTCTCCCGCTTTCCCATAGAGGAAGGTGCATCAGTTCTATTCAACTCCTCCATTTACTTCTGATACCTACTGCCTACTGTCTCGGAACCCGGAATGAAATTATTCCAGGTTCCGAGACAGTAGGCCAGACATTCATAATTGAATGCTGAATAAAATAAAATAAAAATAGCGCCATGTAAAAAAAAAACAATAAATAATACCTCTTGACGATACTCCTAAATGGTTAATTTATAAACAAATAACATCCCACTGCTGGGCACAGGTCTCCTCCAAAGAATGTGGAGGGAATTTAGCCTACTATACGCTGGTCAGACGGGTTGGTATAGACCAAGGTTTCCCAACCTTTGCTTTGCTGAGCCTCCCCGAACCCATAATAAAATTTTCATACCCCTATTAAGTTTTAAGCGATGGTGGCTGAACGGATAAGGGATCGGCGTGCAAATCACGCGGTCCGAGTTCGATCCCGACCGGCAGTACCAATGTGAATTCCACTTTGTGGAATTTATATGTACTAGTCAAGTGACTTACCATCTGCTAACGGTGAAGGAAAACATCGTGAGGAAACCCACATACACTAGAAGTAATTCTATGAGTATGTCTGATCCACCAATCTACACTAGGCCAGCGTGAGTGGATTATGGCCTAAAACCTCTCAGCTCTCTAGTTAGAGGAGAGGAGACCCGAGCCCAGCAGTGGGACATTAATGGGTCGCTGATGATTGCCCAGACAATTGCACTTTGCACTCTCAACTTATTGGAGCATGACGATATTGAAAAAGAACTTAAATACTTATACTTTTCACGAAAACTGTAGCAATACTTGAAAACAATATTGAAACTCGTAAGTCACCCCTGACAAGAGCTGCTGACCTAGAAACGGCTGCACCAATTGTAATAAAACATGTCTAAGAACAATCACGTCCGTGTCAGCTTTCAAACAAAAAAAAACTCATCAAAATTGGCCCATTCGTTTTATAGCTACGATGCTACAGATAGACACACAAACACGTTCAACTTATAACACTCCTTTTTGCGTTAGGAGGTTAATAAACATGAACGTTACGCCTTTTTCCCCGATGGGGTAAGCAGAGGTGTATTACACCAATTATGTTTGGTTTCAAGTAAAAGGGGGCGAGACTATAGCTTTAAAAATTGGTTAGTAGTTATTTAAAAAAAAATTAATAATAAATAAAAAAAAGTTTGCGCACTAAGCCAGAGTGTGTGGATTATAAACCTTCTCGGCTCTCTAGATAGAGGAGAGGAGACCCGAGCCCAGCAGTGGGACATTAATGGGTTGAAATGATGATGAATGTAAATGATGATATAAAAAAAAGAGTAAGTATATAATTCAGTATTGAACTAATAAACTGTCACAACCTACAGTTCTACTTATCCCCTAAATACAAGCGTTAAGCAATATCAATCTGCGAACCAAATAGCTACTAAACTACAAAAGAAAACATTACCAATATAAAAAGAGCTCTCACGCGATACTAATACAACAGAATTAGATGTCAACGTAAAATGGATCATTTAAATACCATTAGCCTAATAACCAGTTAGACAGACCTCGTTTTCTACATAACGTACAAAGACGCGTAGGTCAAAGTAAAGTGGACTATTTCAGATAATGTCCAGTGAAACTTGAGCTAGCAATGTTAAGTATTTTACTTTAATGAGAGCTCAAGATATATTGGTATTTAAGCTATTTACTTTCACTAGTATTAAGTAACTATGTTTTTGCTTGGGTTTTGTTCGTGTTTTGTAATGTGTTCTTATTTAGATAATACATAAAGTCTGAGGTTCAAGTCCCAATTCGTGCATTTTTTTTATATAAAATTGCATAATTTGCGTGTTGCAATTATACTGCTTTCGAACGACTGCTTTGCGAGAGATTTTGGGTTCGATTCCCTGTTTATATATAGCAATGTGGATGGGGCCGATATGTTCTAGAATAGATACCACGCGCCACGCGGTGGCAAGTACAGTATCACGTCTACCCACAAGGACAGATGATCTGATCCAGGCCACATAAAACCAGCGCTATTGGAAATCTCTGGACGAGGCCTATGTCCAACAGTGGACTTCCTACGATGTATGATGATGTCCTTCCTTCCTGAGATGATAATGATAATGAGTCGTATATATTCCTGTTGCATAAAGTAGGCAGTTTGCCATAGAAAAGGTAGCCATATTTCATGGTTTTCAATTTTATATTTATTCGGAGCTAAGTATATTTTAAAAGTGTAGTGACGGATAATTAATACATAATGTCACTTCCCCATTTCAACCCGTAGCTAGTGTCGTATAAGGCGACTAATGGAGTAACCACACTAAATTGCAATGTTGCGTTCATAAGTATAGATACTCTTAAAACTAAAGAAGAGGTAATTTTATATAGCTAAAAAGTTTGTTAACGCGCTTATCTCAGAAACTGCTGGTCCGATTTTAAAAATCTATTAGTGTTGGATAGCCTATTTATCGAAAAAGGCTATAGGCTATATAACATCACGCTACAACTAATAGGAGCTGAGCAATGCCCAATAAAGATCCACGAGAGCGAAGCTACAATAGCTCGTTTAAATTTAAAGAGTACACAAATTCTAAATTAGGTAAATTTCAATTACCTGCCATTAATTGCAATTGATTCTTCTTTATAACCATTAATTAAACTTATATAGTTGTTAAAAGTATCCAGTTTCAAGTTTATTGTCAATTAAAATACAAATACGGTAAAATACTTAGAGCAAAGTTTTGAATATTCCTTATTTAGATACAAACAAATAAATTGTGTGACCATAAGTTTTGGAATCTGAATTTTGACTGGATGCGGAAGGCGGAGGATCGAGTGTTATGGCGCGTGTTGGGAGAGGCCTATGTCCAGCAGTGGACTGCAATAGGCTGAGATGATGATGATGAAGTTTTGGAATCCGTGTAGTATTAAGAATACATAATGTCACTACCGCATCTCAACCCGTGGGTGTCGAACAAGGCGACTAAGGGAGTAAGTAACCTTATGCAGACAAGAGCACTGCGAGAAAAGGAAAATTAGAGTCAAACCCTATACCAACCCGTCTGGCCAGCGTGGTATAGTAGGCTAAATTCCCTCCACATTCTTTGGAGGAGACTCGTGCCTAGCCGTGGGACTTTTATGGGTTGAAATGGTGATGATAATGATGAAGTTTTGGTAGTCATATATTTTTTTTCCACATTCACACAGCGCCATCTAGTCCCAAATTAAGCAATTACATTTGCTTGTGTTATGGGTACTAAACAACTGATATACTACTTAAATAGATTTTTTTTTGTAAATACATACATATTATAGATAAATTACACCCAGACACAGAACAAACAATCATGCTCACCACACAAAGATTTGTCCTGGGTGGGGATCGAACCCACGACCTCTGGCTTAGTAGTCAGGGTCACTAACCACTAGACCAACAGGCCAAACAATGAAACATTCTTGAACATATAAAACAAAAAAATATAAATCAATACTAACCTAAATATATATAACATTATTATTTCTAAAGTAGTTCATAATATAATATTACGTAAGTCCTTGTGTAATTCTGTGGCAAGCTGGTCCTGCCCAGTGTTGGGACACGGTTTATCGAACATTTAGTGATGGACTAATCGATTCTTATTCGCTTCGATAAAGTTGATTGAAATTTTATAGTGAAAGCAGATTTGTTTGAGAGAAATATTGTTTTGATTGGCCTGTTGGTCTAGTGGTTAGTAACCCTGCTTAGCCAATGGTCGTGAGTTTGATTTCCACCCAGAACAAATCTTTGTGTGATGAGCATGATTGTTTGTTCTGTGTCTGGGTGTAATTTATCTATAATATGTATGTATTTACAAAAAAAAAGTATTTAAGTAGTATATCAGTTGTTGAGTACCCATAACACAAGCAAATATAATTGCTTACTTTGGGACTAGATGGCGCTGTGTGAATGTGGTAGAATATTATTATTATTATTAATTTAGCAACCTATTTTTTCACCAATTTGATCACCAGAAATAACTTTGATACAAAAGACTTCAACGCGTTCGAGAATTCCAATACTGAAATTTTGTCTGTTAGTTTTCGCTTCATAGCCTCAAAACGGCCCGTCCAATTGTTATGAAATTTGACACGATTATTTATTTTTGTTTATTGAAAGTGTAAAAGATATGATAACAATAGCTTTGACCTTAAGTTATTTATAGATATCGTTGTGAAGGTCATATTGGGGCAACGTTAGATAACCCTTAACTTTCGCTCGCGGTTCCGTCTGCATTATCTATGTTATACATATTTATCAATTTCATGTAGTGGTGGATGAAGAATACATATTATCACTATCCCATCTCAACCCGTGGGTGTCGAGACAACTAAGGGAGTAACTTTATGCAGACAAGAGCACTGCACTTAAAAAAAAAATTCAAACCAAACCCTATACCAACCCGTCTGCAGTAGACCCGTGCCCAGCAGTGGGACGTTTATGGGTTGATATGATAATGATAGTTTCTGAGATAAACGCGTTTAACTAAAAAACCTTGCCGTTTTATTAAATTAATATAAATCTATACCACTAAGTAAAGCCGCAGTTAAAAGATAGCTAATGTACATTACACAATAATAATAATATAATAATAATATTCTACCACATTCACACAGCGCCATCTAGTCCCAAAGTAAGCAATTATATTTGCTTGTGTTATGGGTACTAAACAACTGATATACTACTTAAATACATTTTTTTTGTAAATACATACATATTATAGATAAACTACACCCAGACACAGAACAAACCTTTATGCTCATCACACAAAAATAAATAATAGATAGATAAGCTTAAGCAGACAAGAGCACTGCGAGAAAATGAAAATTCGATACAAAACCCTATACCAACCCGTCTGGCCAGCGTGGTATAGTAGGCTAAATTCCCATGCCCAGCTGTGGGACCTTAAATGATTGTAATGATATTAATTAATAGACTGGATGATCTTTACTAATATTTACTCCTAAAGAGTTTGTTTGTCTGTTTGGTTGAACGAACAAGCGATCTCAGGAACTATTGAGAATGATTGTTTGTTCTGTGTCTGGGTGTAATTTATCTATAATATGTATATATTTACAAAAAAAAATGTATTTAAGTAGTATATCAGTTGTTTAGTACCCATACCACAAGCAAATATAATTGCTTACTTTGGGACTAGATGGCGCTGTGTGAATGTGGTAGAATATTATTATTATTATGTACATAACACAGAATGAAATAGTGAATGAATCCGTCAGTCGCCTCTATCTTTACATTAAGCTACAAAACCGGCTTGTATTCAACGTGTGTGTGTGTATGTTTGTGTGTGACATTCGATGTCAACACACTATTATTCAATCGTTAAGGCTTCGATGTAGCAATCTCACAAACTGTCACCTGCTGACCTCACTTATGACAACTCACTGACGATTTTTAAAATCTTTAGTCGTCTGAAGAAATGTCTTCTGATGATAATAATAATAATATTCTACCACATTCACACAGCGCCATCTAGTCTCCGCAATTATATTTGCTTGTGTTATGGGTACTAAACAAATGATATACTACTTAAATACATTGTTTTTTGTAAATATATACATATTATAAATAAATTACACCCAGACACAGAACAAACCTTTATGCTCATCACACAAAGATTTGTCCTGGGTGGGGATCGAACCCACGACCTCCGGTTTAGTTGTCAGGGTCACTAACCACTAGACCAACAGGCTAGTCAATTATATTAATAAAATTACTTTTAGAAATTTATACTTTACTACATGCGTTTTGATATTATGGATATTTTCAGCTATTTTTGTTGTTGACTGTACATCACATCCATAACTAACTGTACGCTAACTGCTCTATTTGACTGGCCTGTTGGTCTAGTGGTTACTGACCCTGACTGCTAAGCCGGAGGTCATGGGTTCGATCCCCACCCAGGACAAATCTTTGTGTGATGAGCAATTGAGCATGTACAGTGGTTTGTTCTGTGTCTGGGTGTAATTTATCTATAATATGTATGTATTTACAAAAAAAAATGTATTTAACTAGTATATCAGTTGTTTAGTACCCATAACACAAGCAAATATAATTGCTTACTTTGGGACTAGATGGCGCTGTGTGAATATGGTAGAATATTATTATTTTTATTTAATACAGAACTTAATAGAAATTTTAATATTTTAGTAATTTCTAACAGATCATTCTAATTTTATAAAGCACTAGAAGTCGCGCGGGGTTCGCTCCTGTCTTTTATTTGGTCACTGCTTAGCTCCTATTGGCCGTAGCGTAATATTAGCCTTGTTTGTTTGTTTGAACGCGCTAATCTCAAGAACTACTGGTCCTATTTGAAAAATTATTTTTGTGTTATATAACGCATTTATCGAGGAAGGCCATATGACATCACGCTACGGCCAATAGAAGGTAAGTAGTAGTCAAACAAAGAACGACGGGAACAAAAACCCGGGCAACAATTAGAAGTTAATGGGTTTGTTTAAAAGTAAAAAAGTTAAGATTTATGGATGTATGTTTGTCACTTAATCACACCAGAACGGCTGAAAGGATTTTAATGAAATTTATCACACAGATAGATAATATTCTGGAATAGTATATAGGCTACTACGACATACTAGTCAGAGGCAGCTAGACTATTTATGACTAGAACTGATTTGTATTTTCTATTTGAATGTTGAACGAATATATAGATGTATTTTTGTATTGTATTTAAAACTGCGGTTGCCCTGTTGCAACTGGCTCAAATGTAGCAACTAGATTTAGCAACAAGTTGTTTAGTTGTTGCTAAACTAAAGTCAAGTTACTAAATGGAAAAATTTGTAATTGGCAAACGTTTTAAACGTTTTTTGGGAAGGCTCATTTTATTATTTACTAAAAATGAGTTTAGACTAAGTAGCTATCGATTCTTCTGAACCCTCATATATAGTACAGCAATTAGGTAGATTTTTGTTTTGTTGTATACTAGTATAAGGTTTAAAGCCGCCGCAACGCCCGCACTAGGGAACAAGCCCTGTGTCGCGGGGAGCTTTACAAACATGAAACTAACGGACACAAAGTACACCCAGACTAGAAACAAATATCTATGAATCACACAAATATTTGTCTCGTGTGGGAATCGAACCCACGTCACCCAACACGGCGATGTAGTGGCGAGGCGACCACTTTAACCACTGCGCCACAGTGACAGTCTTAATTAATATTTTTGAAAATTAGTCACGTGACAGTGAATGCTAACCAATGCGTGTTACGTCATATGGTGGCTTTAGTTTCCGAAACAATAGTCACTTCATGCAATATTTACTTGTCCTGCACCCTATTACACCACATACACAACTATACTACACCGTCGTGGTATAAAAAAAAAAAAAAAAAAAAACTATGGCGAACAACAAATTTAAAAAAAAAGTTGAAATTATAATAATATAATAATATTCTACCACATTCACACAGCGCCATCTAGTCCCAAATTAAGCAATTATATTTGCTTGTGTTATGGGTACTAAACAACTGATATACTACATAAATACATTTTTTTTTGTAAATACATACATATTATAGATAAATGACACCCAGACACAGAACAAACCTTTATGCTCATCACACAAAGATTTGTCCTGGGTGGGGATCGAACCCACGACCTCCGGCTTAGCAGTCAGGGCCACTAACCACTAGACCAACAGGCCAGACCATTATAACAATGTATTTCATATTATTTTGATCAGCCTTTAACCTACGCGGCAGTATCGTTGCAGGTTCGACTCTCACACGAGACAAATTAAATTGTTCCAATATTATATTGTCTGGTTAGCGCAGCGCAGAAAGTAATTTTACTATTTACTTTGCAAGAGGTTTAAAACTCCATCCCTATTTTCTGCTATGAAGGAGCGGGTAATATTAAAAAAATATAAAAAATTGAAAGTTTTTTGAGCTGATGACCTTGTAAGGCAGCATTTTGTTAAAACATGTCTAGGAACAATCACGAACGTCACCTTTGAAACAAAAACGCATTAGAATCAGTCCATTAATTTAGGAGTTACGATGTCTCAGACAGACAAACTTATAACATCCCTCTTTGCGTAGGGGTTAATCATTTATTTGCAAGATTATAATAAAAACGGTACAGCCGTTCTGGATCTCTTGTTTAATTTTATATATTAAAGATTAGATGTTTAAAATATTATCTGCTGTAGAATAATATATTGTGTAAGAATCGATATGTATTGTAAGAGGAAGTAGTAAAAAGTATCCTATCAATATGTCTGACATGAATAAAAAAAAATTGACGTAATACCTATTTGTTTTAAATACTCAATGGAATACCTTATTGAGAAGTTATTAAATTAAACCTATAATAAAATTGTACGAATATTAGCAACCGTGTCATGATATAAAAATTTATTAGAACAAAAGTCAATTGTCAAAAAAACATTTTAATTTTTTCTTATAAAAAAAAACAATTTTGTCATTTGATACTACAACAAGAATTTGTTTTAAAAATTGTGTTAAAAAAATTTTGAATGTTTTTATTATTATACAAGTAGGTAAATATTTAAATTTAAAATTTGTCACCATTATCGAAAAACCTCAAAATTCTGAACGAAAATATTTAAAACTCGACCCGGTTACCAAACTAGTTTCCGAACGTGGTATTACCGAAAAAAGTTACGAGAATTACGTAATAAAAACAAAATGATATAAAAGCCACTAATTTTACCATTAATTCCTGAAATTCACACTTTATGTTACTCTCTTGACACTAACACTACACTGTGGTACTTTTTACACTTTTATATTGTTTTTGTTTGCGCCACGTCTTGACGTGGCTATGGTAAGTTTGGTACTGACTGGTGCACCCCACCATTACTGCAAAGTAACAGTTCTAAAGACGTTTTCACAACGGATGGAAAACATAAACAGATTTATTTTAGTTTTTTGCTCTTCGAAGTTGTTTTTTTTTAGAATTTCTATTAAAACAATAGATAAAATTTTCATTCTACCAAATTTGGCCACTTTTTTATAAGCTTTCTATGAACTTGCAATGTACGTATGTATCTTTCAAATTTTGCAAATCATTTTTTGACCAGTTGAGCTCTGATTGAGCTGTAATTTGGATGAAATGGGATAGTAAACTTGCATAACAGATGGCATCTAATATCAGTGTCTCAAGCTTTTAAAATTTATGTCGATATTACATTTTGAAAAGATCTATGTTTATTTACGGCCCTTAAATTTATTTTTTACCTTTTAGTTCACGTTTTGTTTAGCTTGTGCTTAAAAAATATTTTTTGAGAGTGAGAGAATGGAGAGTGAGATCTGGTACACGTAGGTACATACTATATCGGTACAGAACTTTGATCGTGAAAGCGTAACAAAGGAATTCGCTTTCCCATTTATAATAAAAATATTAGTATCAACTTAGTTACGCCTAATACCTTACTAATTATTTTAATTTATTAATACAATAAATCACTTTCTAGTGAAGCCTAAATTAAATAATTATGTTAATTGATCTATTAGTTTTATATTTAACATAAAAATATAATTTATAATTGTCATTATCGGCGAAGATGACACACAAGGCAAATCAGTATTACCTAGTTGGGACATGTTTATATGAGTTCGATAAATAAACTGTTTTCTGTTTACTGCCTGTATTCGCTGACCAGACTGCCAAGCCGTAGGTTCGATTCCCACCACAAATCTTTATGTGATCAGCATGATTGTTTGTTCTGTATCTGGGTGTAATTAATCTATAATATGTGCGCATTTACAAAAAAAATGTATAGAAGTAGTATATCAGTTGTTTAGACCACAAGTAAATATAATTGCTTAATATAGGACTAGATGGCGCTGTGTGAATGCATGAAAAAAAAATATAATAAAAAAGATTTTCTTTTTGGTTAGAAGCCATTAGCGGCCGCTTTGCAACGTCTACCAGTTATTTATCTATTATAGCGCCCACACATATACTTAGAATTAATATGGATTATCGCCTAAACCCTCTCAGCTTTCTAGATAGAGGAGAGGAGCCCAGGGCCCGATCCTGCTAAATACAGACGTTGATAGCAGACCAATGAACTAATACCGACCAATCACGGGCCGGCAATATGGCGTGATTGATTTACTAAGCCAATCACAGCTGTCGAATGAGACCATCGGCTTACCATTGTGTTAGTAAGATTGGGCTCCAGAAATGGGACTTTAATGAGTTGCTGATGATATCCAAACTCTAGGCTTTTGATGACAAAAAACCAACACATTTTTACCCGATCCGGGACTCGAACCGATAACTTATTCTTAGCATTGTAGTATATTTTAGCTGCAGTTTCTAAATAAAAAATAATCGCATTTAAATAACATATAACAGTGACCACACCTTTATGATTCCATAACGAAACACACATAGACATACAATGCAACTTTTCTGTATATGTGTGCGTGTATAGAATGCAACATTAATATTTAATAGCTAGCCTCTCTCTGCGTATCCTGCGGTGAATATAGCGTGAAGATATATGGGCATTATAATGTATTAACATATTATGTGTTGTGTTGAGTAGCTCGATGGCGCAGTGGGAGTTTATGACTGCTGTGAAAGAGGTTATGGGCTCATTTCCCGGGTTAGTCATAAAAGTTAAAGGTAAGGTTTTTGGTTTATAAAATGTAGTATTGTATTAGTTATCCGTGTAGTGAGGGATTAAGAATACATCATGTCACTAAGCCATCTCAACCCGTGTGAAATTTGGCGATAATTTTTTGTCAAATTTTTGACTTTTTTGATCGTCAAGATATGCGACAAAAATGGAGCATAAACGGCTGTACCCTTTTGATTGCGTTTACTTAGAATTCTGTTTTTTTGGCGCCGAGGATTTGCAGACTATTATTTGGAGTATATGATATTAATTTCAGTATTACATCTCTACGCGTTCTTGACAGACGGACAGACAAACGGACAACGGAGTGATCCTATATGGATTCTGTCTCTTCCTTTCGAGGTATGGAACCCTACAAAAGAGTTCAATTATCTATACCTATAGATATTTCCATCCAGTGCCTTTGTATAGGACAGTTCGGTCTGTCAGCAATCATTTTCATTGATGCCTATTCAACTGCTACGCAATTATATATGAGTTTGAGAATTTGGATATGCTCAGTTATTTTTGAGGCTGACTGTACCAAAGGCACAGAATAAGTTATATAACCAAGGGGTGAGGCTTACCATTTCACTGCTACAATCCTAAAATCTGGACTGATTTAGTATCTCGATGGCATACCCAAATATGACTGGCCTGTTGGCATAGTGGTTAGTGACTCTACTCTCTCGAATATTCTACCACATTCACGCAGCGCCATCTAGTCCCAAAGTAAGCAATTATATTTGCTTGTGTTATGGGTACTAAACAACTGATATACTACTTAAATACATTTTTTTTTGTAAATACATACATATTATAGATAAATTACGCCCGGACACAGAACAAACCTTTATGCTCATCACACAAAGATTTGTCCTGGGTGGGGATCGAACCCACGACCTCCGGCTTAGCAGTCAGGGTCACTAACCACTAGACCAACAGGCCAGTCTAGTAATATAATTATAATAAATAGTTTTGTCTGAACAGGATTGAACCCTGGATCAACTTATAAGTGAAACCCGATTTCACATACCTGTGTTTAGGGGAGGAATAGGAGCTTTTACAAGTTGTCGAGGTAAATTGAAATAAAACAAAGAGGTTATGTAATTAATTAATTAATACAAAAATACAAATGTTTGTTTTATTTACAAAGCAAATCTACTTAATTTATCTTATGGCAAATTTTCATACAAATATCATCAGAATAAAAAGCCGTGTAATGACAGATTAAAAATACATAATATCACTACCCCATTTCAACCTGTGGGTGTCGTACAAGGCGACTAAGGGAGCACCTTAAGCTAACAAGAGCACTGCGACAAAAGAAAAATTCGGTACAAAACCCTATACCAACCCATGTGGCCAACGTGGTATAGTAGACTAAATTTCCTCTCGAATGTTTGGCGAAGACCCCTGCCCAGCAGTGGGATATTTATGGCTTGATGATGATGATGAAAGATAGTCATAATCTGTTTTCTCGTCAAATATAGATTAATATATTAAGTCAGTCATATTTCACGTGTCAAAGTAATTTTTATGTCATACTTTTTTTAGCTAAGATTATTTATGCAGATATTATATTAACAAAACAAGTGAAAAATAATCACATGTCATAATTATATCATAAACATCAGTCGTCAAAGGCATAAAATTACTTTGCAACACTAATTTAGTAGTTTTTCTAAGTCGAGCTTGGCAACACTTTAAGTTTTCTGTCATTACTGTCAACTGTCTTGTCATAATGGTTTTCAACTTTTCTCTTACGGCTGTGTGAATATTCTTGGCGTTTCTTTCGAGCTGTCAGTCGGCGTTCGTCATGTATTCGGTTGTATGAACTGTGCCTGAAAATATATAGCTGTAAGGTAAATTAATATTTATCCAGCAATGAGAAACTGGGGTTAAAATATTATCGTTTAAGCGTCGGTAAAGTCGTGTTTATCAATATTTGTTATAGGTATATAGGCCATATTATTTATAAGGACAACGTTATCAAACTTAATATTTTTAAGTAAATACCTATTTTAATTCGGCATTCAATAAAAGAATTTCCTATAATCTTATCATATTATATTATAAAATTAGTGGCTAAAAACGGTTTCACCGCTCAAGTTTTTCTTCTTAAAAATGGTAGTGTTCAGCACTACAATTTTTTTTTTATTCAAAAGGACTCGACCCGGGCAGAATACATTCATTAATTTGTATTTAAAAAATCTTGAGAAGTGAATAGTCTCTGAGCCAAATTAGTATTATTATTAATGGTAACTGTATGTATTTTAAAGGTCAGTTTTTAATAAAAGAGTCCTTTTACACTTTAATTCCGTTTACAAAACCGGATCTGAAACATTAGTATTTAAATTATTTTATGACTTATTCAAATAAAATTATCACATTCTAATTGCAATTTCAATCACATGGTTTTGTACTAATTCAAAGTATTTTTTAATACTAATAATTATTTTAAGCTTACTATTTTACAATACAACTATTAAGAATTACTATTCTACTATATTAGTAATTATTTATAGATAAAAACGTATCACTCAAATAAAATTAGACCAATTAATTACATAAACATATTTTCATTCGAGAAAATGATCAAAATGTTATCAGGAGTACATGTGTATCATTTTCCCACTGTAAGGAATGAAAGGTTAAGTTTTTTTGATAAAATATTACGTTCTGAACTGATTAAAAATGGAGAGCGACTTAAGAACGTTTATATTTTTAAATAGGAACGTCGCAATTTAGTGTCAAATGTGAGCTGTGTTGTGTAGTGACGGATTAAGATTACACAATATCACTACCCAATCTCAACCCGTGGGTGTCGTAAAAGGCGACTAGGGAGTAACGAGGTTTTCCCAAGGGACTACAGTATGGGGTTCTTCAAAAAAGGAGTGAACAGGTTTCTTAAGGGTCGGCAACGCGCTCATGATGCCCCTGGTGTTGCAGGCGCCCATAGGCTACGGTAACCGCTTACCATCAGGCGGACCGTAAGTTTGTTTGCCACCGTCGTGGTATAAAAAAGAAAAAAAAAAGTTATGCAAACAAGAACACTGCGAGAAATAGAAAATTCGAAGCAAACCCTATACCAATCCATCTGGCCAGCGTGGTATAGTAGGCTAAATTCCCTCTACATTCTTTGGAAGACACCAGTGCAGAGGGTTTTTTATGGGTTGAAATGATGAAGATAATTAATTGGTCGTAAACTAATAACTAGATACGTATGTACTCTACTTTTTGCCATTAATATAGTTGCCGGCCTCGTCCTTGTATAAATCTTCATTTATTCCATAATATGCCGGAGCGTTTGGACAGTCAACCTGAAAATATAATCATGTATTCAATATTTATTTTCATTTGAGAAACAAACCGTTATAAAATATATATAACTAGCGGACCCGACAGACGTTGCCCTACATGATATACCAATTTGCATTTTTTTTTGTTAATCTAAACCATCCTCGAATCCACTTGAACACAACAAAAATTCATTCAAATCGGTTCTGCCGTTTAGGAGGAGTTCACTGTCAACACACGTACAGAAGAATTATATATATAAAGATAATATGGGCCTGTTTCACCACCTTCAAATGACTAATAAACTACTTGAGACTATTTTACAGATTATATTTGAAAAATACAAAAATCTGCCAAATAAGTGTCATAATTATAGGCTATCTAGCACTAACTGCCGTACTCAGAGACGTTACTAAACTTAACAGTTTATTTAGTAAAAACATGTAATACTTAAGTCTATACGCCTAAAGACGATTATTCAATGAAAAGAATGTGTTAATGACAGATTACTGCTAATTGACGTCTCTGAGTGAGGCAGTAAGGAACTTATATTTCGCTAGTTAGGAGATATTCCTTGTCTAGCACTTATTTGCCAGTGGTGAAACAGACGAGACTATACATAAACCAAAACCAGTTTCATGACTATTAAAACACCAGACAAACACACAGGGTATCCCAAAACGTAAAAAGGGGAAAGGGCTAAATAGTAAATTCTTGTACTTGAGATTACTTCAAACTCAATATAATAATTTGTAGTCTTCAGGCTTTTTCAATTTAGTCGTTTATGGATTGGCTGCTGCAGTGCCGTGCTGGAGAGGTACGGTAGTCGTTTTTTTTTGAAGCCTCCGTGACCCAGTGGTTAGTGACCTGACTGCTGAGACTAAGGTCGTGGGTTCGATTTCCACCCAGGACAAATCTTTGTGTGATGAGCACAATTTTTTTTTCTGTTTCTGGATGTAATGTGTATTAAGTATGTATTTAATAAAAAAGTTATTTATTATGTATTATATCAGTTGTCTAGTATTCTATATTACAGGGGGCTTACTCTGAATTTCGAATAAGGAGTAAGGAAGGTAAGGAAATTTAGATATAGTCGCTATCACTTTCAAATATTTGACAGCGACATCAAAGCCGACTAATCGAATATCGAAATTCAGAGTAAGCCCCCAGGCATTAGCCTAGTTGGGGACTAGATAGCGGTGTGTGAATATTCAAACAAACATTTTATCTTTCTGACCCCTAATTTAAAGTCAAAAAAATAATGAATTGTTACCTTGAAGAACCAGTCGCAGACTCTGGTCCTCTGGTTGAAGACGGTGCCTACTCCGCACACGAAGGAATACATCACGTTACCGCCGATACTTGGCACGCACCAATGCCATACCTGCAAACATACATCAGACAATAGTTCATATTTTTCATACATAAGATTCATGTATGAAAAACGTGAACGTCATTCAAAACCAAAAAGGTGACAGCAAATTTGCCGGCCAGTTGAAGAAGAATGATAGTTACCTGACACATAGTCTCTGGGTCGGCGTAGTAGCCGGGTATTTTGTCATCACAGGTAAAGGAAAGCCCTTGGGGTACCTCTTCATATACCGGGTAGTCCTCGCCAGGGACGTATCCGTCCAACGCCTGTAATAAATAGATACACAAATTTTAGCAAACAATGTTTTTGCAGATTGCTATTATACTTTTTGCAGGCGTTATCGAGAAAATAATTGGTTGATTGTCTCAAGTTATAATTAAAAAATAATCATAATTACGGAGTTATTATTCAGATGAATTACTGAGAACTGGATTATAATTAGTTAATTTACAATCCATGTATGACAGATAAATAGGTCTAAAGAATTATTGATTAGTTTCTTTGTAACAGCGGAAAATAACGCTAATTACAATGCAAGATATGAATCGCTATAGACATTAACTACTGTTTGGCCTATTTGCTTTGCTTCTGCTAAAGCCCGTGTTGTAACTATCATCATCATTTCAACCCATAAACGTCCTACTGCTGGGCACGGGTCTCCTCCAAAGATTGTAGAGGGAAATAACCTACTATACCACGCTGGCCAGACGGGTCGGTTTAAGGATTGTTTCGAATTTTCCTATTCTCGCAGTACTCTTGTCTGCTTAAGGTTACTTTACTTTACCCTTAATCAGCTTTTACGACACCTATGGGTTGAAATGGGGTAGTGACATTATGTATTCTTAATCCGATACTACGCGGATAATATTTCTATTGATGTTGTAATATTATATTGGAACTAGAAGTTCTTTATTTGGCCACTGCTCAGCTCCTACTGGCCGTAGCGTGATGTTATACAGCCTATGTTAATGTAGCTTTCTAATGGTAAAAGATTTTTTTAAATCGGTCCAGCAGTTTTCAAGTTTATTCATTACATACAAAAGTACAAATTTTTCCTCTTTATAATCTCTCTCTCTCTCTCGTCGGTCCCTCATGGCTGAGGATCGTGGTCATCATTTCATGTGGATGTTTTGCTCCTATTTTGGACGACATTCGACGATTGTTCGGACAGCTGAGCAGAAGTTGGTTGTTGGTGAGCGTAAAATTTCATCGCTCCATCTGGTAGGTGAACGTCCCTTGGCACGTTTACCCACTGTGTTTCCAACAATGACCAGTTTCTCGAGGCTCTCAGCCCCTCTTCTCATTATATGGCCAAAGTATTTTAGTATTCGCTGCTGGCAGATCGTGGAAAGGCGGGTTTGGACGCGAAGCTGCGAAAGAATCGACGCATTGGTGCGCATGGCGATCCAGGCTATCCTGAGCATGTGCCTCCAGCACCACATCTCAAATGCGTCAATTCTTTGCCTCTTTATAATATTAGTATAGATATACATAGATGAAGATTAAGACAACGTTTATAAGACGGCTGAAAGTGCAAGGTATACAGGTTGTCCCAAAACTCAACGTTAAGCGGCTACTAGGTGATGGTATAGGGTGTACCTGTTCTGAAAAAAAAAACAAAAACATACTTACAGCCAAAGATTTGTCTATAAAGTAGAATAGCACGGTCAGTATGCTGAGGGACCCAAGTTTGATTCCGCATACTCTTTTGTATTGTGTCATTTTGAATGTGGTACACTAATATGGGCTCTTGGAAAACCTGAAACAAAGAATTACCTATATTAAACGTCAACCACGGGTAGAAATGGGGTAGTGATATTATTATTAGGTGTCGTAATAGGCGATTAAGGGAGTCATGAACTCATGACCTTAAGCAGACAAGAGCATTGCGAGAAAAGGAAAAACATAACATATACCAATCCTTCTGGCCAGCGTGGCATAGTAGGCTAAATTCTTTCCACATTCTTTGGACCCGTGCCCAGCAGTGGGACGTTTATGGTTTGAAATAATTTGCATAGATTCTATAAAATTAAATTAAATTGAAGTGTCTGTTTACAACAGCTTTAAGAATAGGCATATAATAGCATGTGCGTTACTAATAACAAAAACACACTTAAGAAAATTTGTCCATCCGTCTGTTTAAGGTAAACTCCGAAACGGCTGAGCTGATTTCGACAGGACTTTCACTGATGGATAGCTAATGTTGCAGGAAGTAACTTAGGTAACTTTTATAATCTTAAAACTTAAGAAGAAATTGAAACGAAAATTAAAACTTATATAATAAAGGTTTGTGTGTGAGTGCGTGTATGTGTGTGAATAACCGCAGCTCTACCGTAAACCTACACAGTTAGACTCACTTGGATTTGAACCTCGACCTTCCACAAGATGACGAAAGGTTTTCCATTTCCTCAATACGCAGTGGAAGTAATGAAATTCATTATAAAAACAGATTTTATACGAGAACTAATTATGTTAGAACAATAGTTTGTATTTGTCGTAAAAACTAGAAAATGTTTGATTACTTACAATGTAATTACAATGTACCGAATATAGTTGTCGATTTGACAAAATATTAACTGCCTTTTTACCCGACTGTAAGGACGGGTATTGTTTTTCGCGCGTATCTTGTATGTTTGTAAATTTCTTTATTCCCACGAATCTGCCAAACGGCTGGATGGATTTTGACAATTAGGGTATCGTTAGATTCGTCTATGTCGTCGAATTTATGATTTTTAGAGTATGTGTGTTTCCTCACGATGTTTTCCTTCACCACCAGCAGATGGTAAGTCACTTGACTAGTACATATAATTTCTAGAAAATAAAATTCACCAGAATGTACCATTTCAAATGTCTTCTCCAAAGAATGTGGAGGGATTTAGCTTACTATACCACGCTGGCCAGACGGGTTGGTATAGGGTTTTGTCTCGAATTTTAATATTTTTTTTAATTGTTAGTCACTTAGTCGTCTTGTACGACACCCACAGATTAACATTTATTATTCACTTATTACTGACCTGTTGGCCTAGTGGTTAGTGACCCTGACTGCTAAGCCGGAGGTCGTGGGTTCGATTCCCACCCAGGACAAATCTTTGTGTGATAAGCATAATTTTTTGTTCTGTGTCTGGATGTAATTATTATTTATCTATTATATGTACCTATGTATTTATAAAAAAAATGTATTAAACAGTTGTTTAGTAGCAAGCAAATATAATTGCTTAATTTGAGAGTAGATGGCGCTGTGTGAATGTGGTGAAATATTATTATTATAATCTTAACTTATTTAAGTCTTAGTTTATTCATTAATTAAAATAGACAATAGCGTTCTCGTGAGTAATACAAGCAAAGCCGGCAACGGAAACTAGTATTATTTTAAAAGTAAAAGGCATAAACATGTGAATACAATTATAATTTCTTCACAACTCAAGGAATAGTCGAAATATCACCTATTGTCTATGCCCTGGGAATTGTTTCGTAAAACTAATTTAACACGAAATCTTAATGATCGTTCGAGATCAGACTTGCATCAGATTTGGGCGTTCATGTGGAAGTTGTTATGATGACAGACGAGCCAACAGTCGACAGTGGTAAGTGGTTACCGCTGTTAATGAGCATCGACAGTGTTAGGGATTCAGACAAGTTGCTGTCTAAATATAAATCATATTGAATAGAGCGTAAGTAGCATGCTGTACGCCATGTAATTTTTTAAATATATTTTATTTTTGACCGATGGACGGTGGAGCAAGCGTGTCCTAGAGTGGAGACCGCGACTCGGCAAGCGTCCTAAAAAAGGTCGGTGGGTCTGACTGGATGCGGAAGGCGGAGGACAGAGTGCTATGGCGCGTGTTTGGAGAGGCCTACGTCCAGCAGTGGACTGCAATAGGCTGAAATGATGATGATGATTTTATTTTTTTAATCGTTATTAACTATATAATAAATAAAATCTGTAAAAATAAATGTTGTTATGGAAAGTACTCCTACACATCACAATAAACGAATCTACCAAATTGTATTACCTACTCTAGGATTAGCGATATAGGTTATACATAGCATCACACCTCTTTCCCCGAAGGGATAGGCAGAGGTGTTTCACACCCACATTTCACCAGCTACGTTTTTGGTCCCATGAAATAGTGGGCGAGCCTATTATCATCAATCGGGAATATTTGTTTACCAAACTCCGGGAAAATCTCAATACTGGAATTTCATGATAGAAAAGCCCAATACCATTTTCACCCGACACGGGAATCGAACCTCTTGCACAGCAGTCGTATACACTGCCCACTGCGCCACCGAAGATACACATATAGGTTATGCGTTTATATATATATAGGTATACATATATACTTTCCGTGTAGTGACGGATAAAGAATACATAATGTCACTACCCTATCTCAACCCGTGGGTGTCGTAAAAAGCGAGTAAGGGAGTAACCTTATGCAGACAAGAGCACTGCAAGAAAAGGAAAATTCGAAACAAACTCTATACCAACCCGTCTGGCAAAAAATTCCCTTCACATTCTTTGGAGGCGCATGCACATCTGTGCCCAGCTCTGGGACATTTACCTATGGGTTGAAATGTTTTTCATTTCAATGATGATTATTTTAATGTTTTTTTTTAATAATTGAAATACCATCTGTGCTTTATTTATTTAATTAATTTATAACAATGTGAATAAAAACTTTACAAAATATGATCTTGACATTCATGCCAGTTCATTCCCACGACATACAGTATGAAGCCGTTTTAGTATAAACTCCAATTTACTTATTTTACGAGTATATTTACTGGCGGTATTGCATGCGTGGGTCACGAGGACTTATTTTTCAACTTAGAATCTGATTTTTTTTTACTTGTCAAACATAGGTGACAATTAAGTTCTTTTCAGACTACGCTATAATATGATAACATATAGCATAAATATTATTTTTTACGTATTATAAGGAATAGTAAATACCTTATTTATTTGAGACCACGATCGGTGCAATTCGATCGAAACGTCGGGCAAATAAACAAGGTATTTACTATTCCTTATAATAATTTAATATGTGTACAAGTCGCTAAAGTTTAAAAGTTTTTATATAGCACTAGCTTCCGCCCGCTGTTTCGCCCGCGTGGTATGTATTTTATACCTATAAACCTTCCTCTTGAATCAGTCTATCTATTAAAACAAACACATCAAAATCCATTGCGTAGTTTTAAAGATTTAAGCATACCTACATAGGGATATAGGGACATAGAAAGCGACTTTGTTTTATACTAAGTACACACTAGTAAAACCAATTTAATGCACAAAAGCATATTCTGTAGGGCTCCTCACATATACAATAATTTATCAGAATCTATCAGAAACCAACATAATATTAATTTTTTTAAAAGAGATCTACATAAGTTCCTCACACAGAAATGCTATTATTCATTAAATGAATTCTTGGCGGATGCTTGACTTTGCTTATCTTAGTTTATACATACATAGCCAGTTATAAAATATAATTATATTGTATTTTTTTGATATTTTAGTTTATATTGATCTCAGATTAAAATAGTAAAATGTTATAAATACTAAAAAAATATAAATTTCTATCTAGTTTTAAGTTATCATTATACTATGTAGGTAATAAATTTGCACACCTTTTAGGTAAGATAAGGTTTAAAGCTACTCAGTTTATTGTACCCTTATTAACATCTACATTTTTGTAAACCCTTATCTATGCAGAATAAATATATTTGTATTTGTAACAATATATCTTTTAACGTTACGAATAACAATGTATTATTCTTAGGACTTGAGATTTCTCCGAACCATGAAGATGTTTACAATTTAAATTAATTTTTGGCATTACTCTCATAATAACCTTATTATAAACTTACGTAAAAACCCTCGCACTTTGCAATTAACTTCGGAATTACAATAATGTTTACAATTACATTACACAAGTTTAATTTAAAGATGGCGCATTTAATGTCTTTCGTTTGCGTTTATTTCGTTTACAAAACAGTTGAAATGTCTTTTCGTTTTAATGTGAAACTAAAAATTTACATCGGCACGATTTTATTCGCTAAAGGGGTAGGTAGAAGTACCATAATTGTATTTCGCTAGCTATGTTAAGTTCATTATTATAAGTCGCGAGTAAATTGCAATTTAAACACGTGGTCGAGCTGCTAAAGTTATTTATTCGTATCTTGTGTTCGTCAACTCGACCGACATCTATGAGAATAGGCATAAGGCAAATAAGGCACTATTTTACAGCGTTTTTAAACTATTTTTGTTCTTCTATGGGAATGTACTTTTTGTATCTCGGTCAAATAAATCTTAAATTTAGATAATAACAATAATATCACCCACATTTTTATATTTTAAATATATTTTTTTATATTTATATTTAAAAATGTAAGATATTGTGAGAATCTAATTAAATAATGTCATACTAAAATACATATTTATATAACTTACTTAATTAAGTGAAGGTATGTGACACTATCAGTGAGTTCTAATTCTAATTTTTCTAATTTTATAATAAAGACAACGCCCGCACTAGGGAACAAGCCCTGTGTCGCGGGGAGCTTTACAAACATGAAACTAACGAACACAAAGTACACCCAGACTAGAAACAAATATCTATGACACACATATATTTGTCTCGTGTGGGAATCGAACCCACGTCACCCAACACGGCGATGTAGTGGCGAGGCGACCACTTTAACCACTGCGCCACGGTGACAGTCAAAAAAAGTCAGTTCAAAAAAATAATAAGAGAATTTGTAAAGAAAATATAGTACCTACAGCCTACAGTACACCCTAGAGATAATACCTAAAATGGGCTCAGCCGGATATCGAGATTAATTGGGCCATCTAATGGTTTTCCACAAAATATATCTGTGATGTAGTTTCGCGCTGGATGCAGGCCGCATACAACCGGCCCTATTGGAAATGTCTTGAGGAGGCCCATGTCCAGCAGTGGGCTTCCTGCGGCTGATATGATGATGATGATGTGTTATAGAAATTACAGATAGTTAAATGTATTTAATATAATGTTTAATATTATATATTTCAATATAAAAAAAAGAACGCCAGAAATTCTGGCACTCAAGTCGAGACTATAACGTTCTTTTAAAGAAAGAAAAAACATTTATTCTACACATTCATGTGAAACATGTAGGAACAAGAGTATTAGAATTATAAAAAATACATCTGCGGGAATCTGGAATCTGCTCAGCATAATGCTGCGGATGTCCCTGGGGCTCTGCTGAAAATCAGCGCTGCTGGACACGCGCCAGCAACTAACAGCTGCTGGACACTCAACAGCGCTGATTTTCAGCAGAGCCCCAGGGACAGGATAACGAGTCAACGACCGACTTTTGAAATTAATTACGTATGTGTTATTTTTTCTACCATCCCATAGGACCATAGGACCTTTCGAATTTTATTTATTGATATCTGTTATTTCCTCTGTACCAATGACAGTCACCAAATTTTGACTGGCCTGTTGGTCTAGTGGCCTGACTGCTAAATCGCAGGTCGTGGGTTCGATCCCCACCCAGGACAAATCTTTGTGTGATGAGCATAAAGGTATGTTCTGTGTCTGGGTGTAATTTATCTATAATATGTATGTATTTACAAAAAAAAAAATGTATTTAAGTAGTATATCAGTTGTTTAGTACCCATAACACAAGAATAATTGCTTAATTTGGGACTAGATGGCGCTGTGTGAATGTGGTAGAAAAAAAACAAACGACCTCGAAACGATTAAAATTATTATTAAGTTTTAAAGATCACACACAAATGTGGGTCACCCATTACACGGTAAGGCCTTGCCGCTGTGGTAATCATATTGTTTTGTGTCCAACGATATCATCTCTCTCACATTGTTAACCGTTGGAGTTAATTGATGGTATCGTGGTAAACTGGTATAATGGGATGGTAATACTCGTTAATTTGTATATATTTTTATAAATGTCGCGCAGAGCTTCATTCCCATCGTTCTTTGTTTGGCAATAATAATGATGTTATAGGTAGCCTAGCCTTCCTTAATAAATGGGCTATCCAACATTAAAAGAATTTTTCAAATCGGACCAGTAGTTCCTGAGATGATAGCTATCAACCAAACAAACTCTTCAGCTTTATAATATTAAGTATAGATTACTAGAAGTCGTGCGGGACTTTGCTCCCGACGTTCTTTATTTGGCCACTGCTCAGCTCCTATTGGCATTAGCGTGATTTTATAGTCTATAACCTTCCTTGATAATTTTTTTAAATCAGACCAGCCCTCTGATTCTGATCTGTCAGAACATTTTCGGCCGGAAATGTCAGTTTAATTAGAATTAAAAAACATTATGTTAAAGAAATAGATAGTTGTAGGAAAAATCTTAAATTAATCAGTTTTTATTTTTTTATACGGTAGACAACTTTATAACAATAAATAAATTAAGCCGAAAAAATACGTCATACTAAGATTCGAAAAAGCTTACGATCCGGGAGCAATCCGACGAGTCAGAATCAGGGGGCTGTAGTTCCTAAGATGCGTTCAACCAACCAACCAAACAAACAAAATCTTCAGCTTTAAAACTACGATTATATACAACGCTATACAAGAGAACGTGTTAATTATGTTTAACAGAAACAGAAATATTTATTTATTGTGACGCCATTTTCTTTTAAGATCCCAATCTCCTTCGTTTTTCTTTCTCTCCCTGTTTTTCCTTTTCTCCATATGTCCCTTTTTTAGGGTTCCGTACCAAAAAGTATAGAAGGAACCCTTAAAGTCCCGCTCTGCTCGTCGCGTTTCGCATAACTTATGTGACAGAACAGAGATAGGTTTAATGCAAATGACAGCTCTGCCTACTGCGTCTAGATATTACCGATGACCGGTAACTACTTACCATTAGTTAAACCACTGGATTCAAAGTACCAGGAGACCATAAACGCAAGTAGTCAACTCAACATACTTTCCCACGACAATAAAATTACATATTACCAATAGTAATGTAGTTTTTATTTGTTCACAATTAAAGCTTTTGTCTGTCTGTCTGTCCGTGTGATAGTTTTGTAACATTGTTCCGGTGACAATGGTTTGTTCAAGTGTCAATTTTAAATTGACATTAATTAATGTATTGGCGTGTTATGAAGGAATAGGATACAATGTGACACCTCATCATCATTGTTGTAAGAAATGGCTTGGAGAATAATCATAATAAGTACAAATACATTAGTGCAGTATTTCTCAAACTTTTTTTTGCTACGGAACCCTTTTGGTAAGTGGACTATTTGATGGAACCCTAGAATAATCAAACATCGATTTATTTGTACTTAATTCTTTACTATGATGTATGAAATTGTTTTTTATTATTCATCAATTGTTTGATTAAATTGTCAGGTTCGGCATTCAGTCTAATGCGGTATTTTGTTTTTGTAACTGCATAGCTTGAAAATCCGATCAGTAGCTATTTTCAGGGATCCCCAGGGCTCCGCAGAACACACTTTGCGTATGCATTTGTGTAATTTTTCAGTGAATCACAAACTCAATTCAACAAACCTGTTTTCACTTTTCTGCACTCATATTATAAAGCTGTAAATTTAATTGTTTGTTTGAACGCTAGTAGCTCAGGTAGTGGTCCAATTTGAAAAATTATTTCAGTGTTGAATAGCCTATTTATCGAGGAAGGCTATAAGCTATATAACATCACGCTACGACCAATAAGAGCTGAGTAGTGGCCAAACAAAGATCGAAGGTAGCGAAACTCGAAGAGCTTGTTGAATATTGATAGCTATTATTAAATGGTCCGATTTTGAAATTCTTTTAGTGTTGGATAGCCCATTTATCGAGGAATCGAGGCGAATAGGAGCTGAGCAGTGGCCAATATTATATTGCTGGATATTGCCGGTTGGAATCGAACTCAGACCGCATGATTTACATGTCGGTCACTTATTGTCTTATCCGACAGTATATTACGTTTTTACTCGTCATAATTTCAACCCTTAAAAATCCCACTGCTGGGCACGGGTCTCCTCCAAAGATTTCGGACGGAATTTGGCCTACTATACCCCGCTGGCCAGACGGGGACTGGTATAGGGTTTTGTTTCAAATTTTCTTTTTCTTACAATGCTCTTGTCTGCGTAAAGTTAGGTCCCTTAGTGTACAATTTTTGCTCTGAGTGGCATATTAAGAACTGGGATGCTCCGAGACTTAATTGACGTTTTTTAAATGGCGTTTGCGAATACGATTTTAGTGTTTAGGAGGAACTTAAACATATAGGAAGCCGATATATTTGAGTAGTTTTCCAGTATTCGGACCTTTGTCGTCATTTACGGCACCTACAATTTGAAATTATGACATGTCCTTCTTCAAACGAGGTTTAAAGAGAGCTTATCCTCTGTAGGCAGCGGCTTGGCTGGGCCCCTAACATTGCCAACGTCCATGAGCGGCGGTAACCACTTTCCATCAGGTGGGCCGTTAGCGCGTCTGCCACATAGGCAATAAAAAAAATTAAAAAATTGGGTAGTGAAATTATGTATTCTAAATCCGTCACTACACGGTTGGTACTCAATGTTGCCGAATAGGAAGTGTAGACCACAGAACTGTATGAGAAATAGACCAAACGAATCACATTACAACATTGTTAGATTGTATCGAGCATATATTATGACCGCAAACAGAGACAAGAATGCTGTTCTTATTAACACCAAGACAAACATAATTTGCAAGTGTAATGAATCTAATTCAGAAGTTTTTGGATGACATTTTTAATGTTTAGTACTACTGTCCACCACCAGAATGACCAAAGACCTAGAAAAGATTGCGAGTGGCTGTTGGTTGCGTGCGGCAATATTCACATTTATAATCCAGAAATCATTAGCAACCCATTAATGTCACACTGCTGGGCTCCGGACTCCTCTCCTCTATCTAGAGAACCGAGAGGACTTGGGCCATAATCCACACACACTGGTCTAGTGCGGGTTGGTGAGAATTTCTTCTAGTGTATGTGGGTTTCCTCACGATGTTTTCCTTCACCGTTAGCAGATGGTAATTCACTTGACTAGTAGGTACATAATATAAATTACAAAAAGTTAAATCAACAGTAATTTGATTAGCAAGGTCTCAAGGTAGGTTCTCGATTCATCATCATCGTCATCATTTCAACCCATAAACGTCCCACTACTGGGCACGGGTTTCCTCCAAAGATTGTGAAAGGAATTTAGCTTACTATACCACGTTGGCTAGACGGGTTAGTATAGAATTTGTTTCAAATTTTCCTGTTCCCAGTGCTGTGGTCTGTATAAGGTTATTCCCTTAGTCACCTTTTACGACACCCACGGGTTGATATGGGGTAGTGACATAATGTATTCTTAATCCGACTACACGGGCTACGAGTTCTCGATTATTTTTCAGTTAGTATTTTTTGTGTATATGTCATAGTCAAAGGTCGATATGCAGTCTTTTCCCGAAATGACTGGTTTATCATTATAGATTACGTTAGGTTAGGTTAGACTTTAAGTCAGACCTGATTATTGCAGTGTTGGCTAAAAACAGTCGTATTTATTTAAGTTTTATGTAATATTTTGGGTGTAATACTCGTAGTTGTTAAAAAGTAAAATAATAGATAAAACCCTGTAACATAAATAAATATATAATTTTAAAATCTCCTAATATAAATAAACTTAAAATTTAATTACTAAATTGTGATAACTTTGATCTCAATTATGTATGCTGCAATATAAGTATTTAGATTATAATAAATAGGTATAGGTATAATAAATATGTATATATAAAGCTGTTATTGTTAAGAATGTAAGTTAGTTTATAAGAATTTTCTTAAGTAGTATAACAAGCACACCCAGACGAAGCACACCTAAAGTATTCCATTTAGCACACCCGTAGGTGGGCTTCAAATAAAAATTTTAAATAATTAATTTCCTATTCCACGAAGCACACCTAGGAATATTACCTACTCGCATAGTGCGGGGACTGATATTCGGAATGATATTCGTAGGTGTGCTTCGTGGAATAGGAAATTAATTACTTTAAATTTTTATTTGAAACCCACCTACGGGTGTGCTAAATGGAATACTTTAGGTGTGCTTCGTTTGGGTGTGCTTCATGGAATACCTCGGTTCACACTGTTAGCTTATAATGCTTTTTTTAATAAATAAATAAATAAACCTGAGAGCGCTAAAGCTTCGAGGTTTGACAATAACATATATACCAAACATATTTCGACACCACTTACAAATCTGCTGACCCCGAGCCGATGGATTTGTAGATAACATTACTTTGTTAGAGTTTCCTAAGTCTCTCACAGTTATTTAAGTACATATCATTTAACTAAATTACAACAATTATATTTAGTAATCAAACTATTCACATGCCTTTTTAAAGTGTGGGTAGTTTGATCTGTATCACGATTTAAGTAAGCTTAAACAGGCGGTATAAAATCGTTCGCTGTGGCAGAAATTAGGTGTATGTCCAGCCGTGGACGTCATTTGGCTGATATGATTTTTTTTTCACCACATTCACACTGCTCCATCTAGTCCCAAATTAAGCAATTATATTTGCTTGTGTTATAGGTACTAAACAACTGATAAACTACTTAAATATATATATTATTATATTTTTTTATAAATACTTATATCATAAATTACACCCAGACACAAGATTTTTCCTGAGTGGGGATCGAACCCGTGACCTCCAGCTTAACATTCAAGGTCACTAACCACTAGACCAACAGGCCAGTCAAAATGATGATGATAAAGATGAAATAAGCGGGTCCCGCAGCAAAAGAGCGTATCTTCAAAGCGCTTCCGTCCTTTTGTTGACAAGCGCAGTTTTTCGACAATAACTCAAACACAGTTGACAGTATCCGATCATGATCAACATCATTTTGGTCGCAATTATTTCTTAACTTATCTTTGTGATTTTTTTCGTGTTTAGTTATTAACATAAAAAAACTATCTGACGTTTTATATAACTAAATCTACTCAGTTTTTGAGGAGGAAAAAGGGAAACACGAATCTGAGCTGCAGTTGTCTCTACCGCACTCTACGGGGCAGAATATGGGGCAGTTAGTTGGGGGCTTAGTTACATATTTATTTATTATGTTAACACGATTTTGACATCAATTACATTAATATAATATTTAAAATAAGTATAGTAATAATAATAATAATATATATATGCCCCCTCTGGGGCAGTCGTTATCTTCTCATAGGATTAACGCAAACTTGGAGGGCAGATTAGTGTGGCTTTTCAAACACTTGCCATATAAACAAAAAAATGTACCGCAAGTTTAAATGAAGAGCCCACAAACCGCAGGGCAGCTTGTGGCGAGCTGAATGTGAGTGGCGACACTGCGGTCCTGAATGCCCCAGAGAGTCGGTCTAGGCCTCGTCTCCAGCACGTCTTTGTTGGCTGACTGGAGTGGATCACCAAGAGCGACCACAGGACTCTCAACTCTGGCTTGCCTTAACCGGCTGATCAGAGAGGGGTCGCCAGAGCTATATGCTCGGGGGTGGAAGTGTCATTTTTCAATGGCATAATTACGAGGAAACCCGCTCCGGGTCTCCGTTTAGGACCCGCGATGGCGAAATCGGCGCCGCACCGCTCGACACCCCTAGCCGCGCACTACGGTGTTGCCCTGAGACCCGTGGGCTTCGGCCCATGTCGGTTGTGTAAGGGGCCCATCTAGTGTAAGGCGAGTCACCGTCTGCCCAAATCCTCATTTATCATCATATATTCACCGCTGGAGGAGGCAAGCAGGCGACGTTGTTACAGTATACCAGATATCACAATTCCACCGAACACCCAAACCCATAACCCAACTTTATTTGATTCCATAGCATTATACAATAGCTTTACACTTACCGTTGACAAATCATAGCTGTACTACAATAGTGCAGCTGTGATGTGGCGGCGGTAAGTGTCTCATCCCATTCTAAATTAAAATTCTTTAAGGGCCTCTGCGTGTTGGACCTGTGTCCCCGCGTAAGCCTTCCAAAAGGACCGGGTATACTTCTCACCATAGCGAGAAATATAACTGTGAGAAAAAGAGACATAATAATATAATAATAATATTCTACCACATTCACACAGCGCCATCTAGTCCCAAAGTAAGCAATTATATTTGCTTGTGTTATGGGTACTAAACAACTGATATACTACTTAAATACATTTTTTTTTTTAAATACATACATATTATAGATAAATTACACCCAGACACAGAACAAACCTCTATGCTCATCACACAAAGATTTGTCCTGGGTGGGGATCGAACCCACGACCTCCGGCTTAGCAGTCAGGGTCACTAACCACTAGACCAACAGGCCAGTCAATAATAATAATATACTAAATTATTATGTTCAAATATATTTTTCAATTCCTCGCAGGCCGTGTTCCCACTTAATGAGTTTTCATATTTGTCCTTAGTAATTTTAAATTACATTGCACTCATAATATCATCACGCCTATCACTCATTGGTGTAAACAGAGATTACAGCACCGATTGCTATAATTTAAACATAGCTAATTATTTTTACGATGGTATTTTCTAATTATATACATAATTATGTAAAATGTCATGGTTTATAAGTAGGTTAATTAAAATTACATATGCAGTTTAATAACTCATCACGCCATTACCCATGATGGGGCAGACAGAGGTACATCTTACTATGCTCAGAATTTTGACAAAAATAATGAGAGAGAGATTGGTAACTCACAAATATCAGGTACTACTGGTCCAATTTAAAAATTAATTTTTTTGTTGGATAACCCATTTATCCAGAAAGGCTATAGCTATATAACATCACTCTATGACCAATCATCATAATTTCAACCGATTAACGTTAACATTGCTGGGCAGGGGTCTCCTACAAAGAATGTGGAGGGAATATGCCTACTATACCACGCTGGCCAGACGGGTTGGTATAGGGTTTGTTTCGAATTTTCCTTTTCTTGGAGTGCTCTTGTCTGCTTAAGGTACTCCCTTAGTAGCATTTTACGATACCCACGGGTTGAGATGAGGTAGTGACATTATGTATTCTTAATCCGTCGCAACACGGCATACGACCGGAGCTGAGTAAGTAATGGCCAAAAAAAGATCCACAGTAGTGAAACTTCCCCGCAACAGCTATTTAAAGATATAATCTTTGCACTACTTATTGATTTATTTACCCTTTCCTATTAACTGGCGTGATAGCAATATGTTCCTGAACCACTTTCCATTTCGTTTCTGATTGTTACATGTATAAACATGCGGTAATTAGTCAAGCATTACAAGTATACGCGTGAATTAATCTATACTAATATTATAAAGCTGAAGAGTTTGTTTGTTTGAACGCGCCGATCTCAGGAACTGTCAGATTTGAAAAGTTCTTTTAGTGTTGGATAGCCCATTTATCGAGAAAGGTTATAGGCTATATAACATCACGCTAGGGCCAATAGGAGCTGAGCAGTGGCTATAGAAAGTTCCATGATGGAAGTGAAGGAAGAACAGCTTATTTAATAATGATAGCTGCTTTTATATTTATCATCATAAACGAACCAATAAAAAACAACCCCTAAACGTCCCATTGCTGGGCACGGGTCTCGAAAGAATCCGTCTCCAAAGAATGTGGAGAGGATTTAGCCTACTATACCACGCTGATCAGACGGGTTGGTATAGAGTTTGTTTCGAATTTTCCTTTTCTTGCAGTGCTCTTGTCTACATAAGGTAATATAATAATATTCTACCACATTCACACAGCGCAATCTAGTCCCAAAGTAAGCAATTATATTTGCTTGTGTTATGGGTACTAAACAACTGATATACTACTTAAATATATATATTTTTTTGTAAATACATACATATTATAGATAAATTACACCCAGACACATAACAAACCTTTATGCTCATCACACAAAGATTTGTCCTGGGTGGGGATCGAACCCACGACCTCCGGCTTAGCAATCAGGGTCACTAACTACTAGACTAACTAGCCCGTCAAGGTACTCCCTTAGTGGCCTTTTACGACACCCACGGGTTGAGATGGGGTAGTGACATTATGTATTCTTAATCCGTCACTACACGGAAGTTATTATATTAATTAACAATAATTGTTTATTAAACATTTAAAAATACACACGCGAAAAATGTATTGAATCTTGGACATATTTGTTGCGTGTATTGATGAAGTAACAACACTGTGTCAGCCATTTTTGTCATTACCGTCATGTCGCAAGACAGAGGAACAAATCAGAGAATTAATCAATAGAAAAAAATACTAGCATTTATTAACCTACTTCAAAAAATAAGGAGGTTCTCAATTTTTTTATTGCTTAATTCTTTTCTTTTGTCATCTTGGCATTCGAAAACTCAGCACCCGGTGTCGAGTTCCCCCGAATTATTTTAATTTATTTTTCATTCGTCAAAGGCAATAGGGAAGTAACCATTTTATTATGCAGACAAGAACATTGCGAGAAAAGGAACATTCGAAACAAATTCTATACCAACCCCGTCTGGCCAGCGTGGTATAGTAGGCTAAATTCCCTCCACATTCTTTTGAGGAGACCTGTGCCCAGCAGTGTGTCATTTATGGGTTGAAATAATAATGATGTCCATACTTTAAAATACTATAAGTACCGTACACAGGACCTATGGTAAAGCACTCATTTCACACACTTAAACTACATTATAAAGGCTGTACTGAAACATGTTTAAAAAAAAATAGTTTATGGTAATTTTTGACGCTTAAACTGCCCCAAATTAAACGTATTCATTTATTCTGTAAATATTATATTTACATATTTATAATGATACTATTTAATTTTTATAACTATTTATTTTATATTATTAAGGATTAGAGTTAAAATATTGGTTAGATGTGTTCTATATTTGACTAATAGGATCTAGAAAAGTTTATAAACCGACCTAAAGTGCAAGGTGTATTTTAATTTACATATTTTATAGTAAATATAGAACCTAAAACACTACATTTACATACCGTAAACACAAGCACTGAACACAAACACGTTCAAACACAATTCACAACTGAAATACGAACTCAGTCGCCACTTTGTTTTATACGCATTGTTGGATTTGTATGGATATGACTGACTTTTGAAGTTGATCTATATTTTTTGCTTACAAAAGAAAACAATGTAATTTTTATTAAATTAAACTATTTACCTACTAGGTACTTATAATTTTATTTTCATATATGCAGAATTAAAATAAAAATAGATAGAAAGAAAAAGTGTTTATTTCTGAGCTTTGCTGCCACATCCGCCCAGAAATTTGGCCATGCATTAAATGGCATTGGTACAACGCTAATTTTCTGTGGGAGTCATAGTTCGTTTTCAAAGGCTTGAAGATTCATTGTGAGGAAACCCACCTAACCCAGAAGTAATTTTAAGTGTATATCTAATCCACCAAGACGCACTAAACAAGCGTGTTTGGATTATGGCCTAAACTCCCTCAGCTCTCTAGATACCCTCTTGAGACCCGAGCCCAGCAGTGGGCAACATTAATGTGTTGCTGATGATGATGATAATACCATCAATAAAAATTAAAAAGAAATATTTGTGATAACTAATTATAATTTACAAAATATTGCAAGCTTAAAGACAGTGGCGCCCCCGAAAACCTGTATTACAACACTAAATATGTTACCTATATTCGCAATACATATATTATTATATTATTTTGATTTGATTTAAATAAAGCACATTTTCAAATATAACAACCTTCTTCAAACGAGGTTTAAAGAGAGCTATCCTTTCAAGGTAGGCAGTGGCCTGGCTGTGCCCCTGGCATTGCCAACGTCCATGAGCGGCAGTAACCACTTACCATCAGGTGGGCCGCTTGCTCGTCTGCCACTACAGGCAATAAAAAAAAATAAAAAAAAAAACACAGATTCTAATGTGACATTTATAACAATTAGATCTTAATTCAGATTATGTGTAAATATTTTATTCAGATTATTATAATTATTCCAGTATTGAGATTTTCCCGCAGTTTGGTAAACAAATGTTCCCGGTTGATGACAATAGGCTCGCCCCCTATTTCATGAGACCAAACATAGCTGGCGAAATGTGGGAAAAAGGCGTGATGCTATGTTGAAATTATAAAACAGACATTCATGCGATTATGTTCTAGTATTTTTCGGTCTTGTGGTAATTCTAAGACTAAATAGAATACTACGGTGTTCTTGAAGCGAGTTCATAACAAATTTATTATACCGAATCCTAATAGATATTAATGGATTACAAATAAAATTTTATGTTTATTATATAATAATGCAGTTACAAGCAACTATGCGGTCATTCGCATTAATAAATTTTACTTTCTAACTCAGGTGATGCTTTTTCTATCAAATATTTGATGCTAAATCATTTCCTTTATGACTTGCCTTTGATGTGTCCCACTGCTGGCGATAGTGGCTGAATGGATAAGTGACCGGCGTGCTAAACACGCGGTCCGACTTCGATTCCGACCTGTGGCAGTACCAACATGGATTTCACTTTGTGGAATTTATATGTACTAGTCAAGTGACTTATCATCTGCTAACGGTGAAGGAAAACATCGTGAGGAAACACACATACACTAGAAGAAATTCTATGAGTATGTCTAATGCACCAACCCGCACTAGGCCAGCTTGTGTGGATTATGGCCTAAACCCTCCAGCTTTCTAGATAGAGCCCAGCAGTGGGACATTAATGGGATGCTGATGAAATTGTCACAAACATTGTTAAATTGTATTTTATAGAACACATTTCATCGTCATCATCATCATCACTACAAACCAGAACGTCCCACTGCTGGGCACGGGTCTCCTCCAAAGATTTTAGAGGGAATTTAGCCTACTATACCACGCTGGCTAGACGGGTTAGTATATGGTTTTGTTTCGAATTTTCTTTTTCTAGCAATGCTTGTCTGTTTACGGTTTTTTCCTTAGTCGCTTTTCCCGCGGGTTGAGATGGGGTAATGCCATTATGTATTCTTAATCCGTCACTACACGAACTCAGATCGGTCAAAACACATTTAAATTATGAAAAGTTAGTTTTGAGAATAAATAAATCTTTAAGCCGATGTGACAAATGCATGTCCATACTAAGTCTCCGCGGTTCTCACGATCGCCACTCACGCGCAGCTAAATAAAGTAAAGCAATGTATTATTATACATAGATATTTGCGTTCTATCTGTAGATATCATTTACGAATAATCGCTATCCATGCAATATAGTATGACCAGCAAGCTTGCTAATTTCTTGCACAAAGAATAAGCATTGCCATCCAACGTGCTGCCAGCCTGCTGGGCACTTTTCCGGTAGATAGCGGCAGCGGTTCGGAAATATTGTATGATGCCATTTTTTTATTAGTTCTCCCTTATTAAATTATTATAACATGGGTCTACATCACGTATTATTATAAGGAATAGTAAATAATAATAATATAATATTATTATTTCACACAGCGCCATCTAGTCCCAAAGTAGGCAAATATATTTGCTTGTGTTATGGGTACTGAACAACTGATATACTACTTAAATATATTTTTTTTGTAAATACATACATATTATAGATAAATTACACCCAGACACAGAACAAACCTTTATGCTCACACAGAAAGATTTGTCCTGGGTGGGGATCGAACCCACGACCTCCGGCTTAGCAGTCAGGGTCACTAACCACTAGACCAACAGGCCAGTCAAATACCTTATTTATTTGCCCGACGTTTCGATCGAATTGCACCGATCGTGACGTGAACCCGTTTTATAATAATTGAATATTTTCTATATAAATGCTAAACAAATAATGGAAAAATTCAAACCCACGACGGGAATTTATCCCTATGATGACGTCATAGTTGACGCTGTCATGACGTCATCATGTTAACAGTTAATGGATAAATTCGATCTCAGGGACTGGCGTAGCTCAGTAAGCAGAGCACTGCACACGGAATGGCAGGGTCGCGGGTTCAAGTCCCGTCGTGGCGGTTTGAATTTTTCCATTACTTGTTTAGCATTTATATAAAAAAAAAACCAAAGCAAAGAAAATTGCTTAATATTTAATGTAAATAATTGAATATATACAATTTGGAAATTGTATACCTATGTACGGCGGCACAGGACCGTTCGCAGTGGCGTAAATTAGGTGAGGCCTATGTTCAGCAGTGGACGTCGTTGGGCTGATATGATGATGATGATGATGAGGCCTCACCTAATTTCGGCCACAGCGAGTGATTTTGTGCCGCCCGCATCCAACGGCCACCCGCAATCTTTACCAGGTCGTCAGTCCATCTGGCGGGGGGCCGTCCCACGCTGCGTTTTCCAATACATCCAATATAGATGATGATATCTATGTATATTTGTCAGTTGTCTAGATATCATAACATAAGCTTTTTTAGGTAAGCTTATTCTGGTCTAGATAGCGCTGTGTAATAAATAAAAAAGCAATCATAATAGTTTTAAAACTCTGAGTTGTAACTGAAATTTCATAAAAGAAATAGCCAAATACCATTTATACCTTAAATTGTTAATATTCTTACTTTATATTGATTCTGACCGAGCCAAAATTGTATTTTCAAATTAATTGTAAAGGGCCCCACAGACTATCAGTTTGACGGACGATGACGGCCTGTCGATAAAGCGAGGATGGTCGTCTATTGGCTATTAATTTATTTATTATATATATTAATTGACTGGCCTGTTGGTCTAGTGGTTAGTGACCCTGACTGCTAAGCTGGAGGTCGTGGGTTCGATCCCCACCCAGGTCAAATCTTTGTGTGATGAGCATAAAGGTTTGTTCTGTGTCTGGGTGTAATTTATCTATATAATATGTATGTATTTACAAAAAAAAATGTATTTAAGTAGTATATCAGTTATTCAGTACCCATAACACAAGCAAATACAATTGCTTACTGTGGGACTAGATGGCACTGTGTATGTGGTAGAATATTATTATTATTCCGAGTTGCTATAGCCGGCGAACTGATAGTGTGTGGCGCCCTTAAACGAATCAAGGCACCCACAGGACAGGCTTGCCTAGTGTGTGGCCAATGGATACTATATGTAATATTGTACTCTACATAACATAACATAGCATCACGCTTTTTCCGCGAAGGGGTAGGCAGAGGTGTTTCACACCCACATGTCACCAGCTATGTTTGGTCCCATGAAATAGGGAGCGGCCTATTGTCATCTACCGGGAACATTTGTTTACCAAACTCCGGGAAAATCTCAATACTGGAATTTCATGATAGAAAAGCCATCCTATCCTACGTCATGGTCTCTTCTGAAGCTCTGGAATGGTTTTCAACTTATCTTCGAGGTCGCCAGCAATCGGTTCGTTGTAATGAATCGTCATCCAAATGGTGTAACATTGATTCTGGTGTTCCTCAAGGCGGTATTCTATCTCCATTATTATTTTCAATTTTCATTAATCTCATTACTCAAAATCTTCAGTGTGCCTATCATCTATACGCCGATGACTTGCAGATATACTCTCAGGCAAGCATTGACTGTGTGTCGTCTGCGATTGATATGGTCAACAGGGATCTAGCATCTATCAAGGATTGGTCAGACAGGTTTGGCTTAAGCATAAACCCTTCAAAGTGCCAAGCAATCGTTGTGGGTAGCCAACGGCTCATGAGCAGGTTGGATGCAGATTCCCTCCCTCCAATAGTTTTTGATGGTTCTGTAATAAAACTATCTCCAACCGTCAAGAACCTCGGCTTACTTATTGACTCCACCTTATGCTGGCAAGCACAAGTAACCAGTGTAAGCCAAAAAGTTACCGGTACCCTGCGTGCTCTATATCGCCTTAAAAACTTCTTTCCTTACAGAACCAAGGTAACGCTTGTGCAGACTTTAATTTTCCCTCAAATCGACTATGGTGATGTGTGTTATTTTGACCTGAATGCAGACCTTCTCAACAAACTCGACCGTCTTCTAAATAACTGCATTCGATTTATTTTTAATCTTCGCAAGTATGACCACGTGTCTACCTGTCGCTCTCAATTGAAATGGTTGCCTATCGTTCATCGCCGTAATATGCGTGCTCTCACTACACTCTACTCTATCCTAACATCTCCCTCTCCACCTTCCTACTTAACCAAGTACTTCAACTATCTTTGCTCCGTTCATGACCGAAATCTTCGTTCTTCTTACAATCTCCTTCTTGTTTGTACTTCTCACACATCTGGTTTCATTCATTCTTCATTTCCTATCCAATCCGTACTTCTCTGGAACGCCCTCCCTCTTGAGATCAGGAAGTCCACCAGCCGTTATGTGTTCAAGAAGAAGGTCCACGAACTATTTTTGTCTAAATAATGTGGCAGTATAATACTGGAAATTCACTCATCTTTATATTATAATATAGCATAGTATGTATGTATTCACGTATGTATTTATATACTCTTCATATTTATTGTTATAATTAGTTTATAGTATTTATGTATTTTTATTCTATTTATAGGTATATAATTTTATCTATGTATATAAATATTCATCTATATTTACTTTAGGAATTGTATGTATTGTTAAATTTGCCTAATTCTATCGGTACGTTTATTTATGCACCTACTTCATTCATTTCTCTGCATCACCCTATGGTTGACTGGAAGAAAATGCCTAAAGGCATTAAGTCCGCCTTTACAAAATTTATTTTGTATGAAGTTATAAATAAAATAAAATAAAATAAAAGCCCACTACCATTTTTACCGTTTTTATTTGTAATCTACTAAATAAACTATTTTATTTTAATGTTTGAACTGGGAATCGAAGCCAGAACTTCGTGCAGCAGCCGTGTATACAAGCACCGCGGCAGTTTCACAGGACAAGTCGTGATCACAAAACCTATTTGCGACCATTACAAATTACTGCAAAGGTTAGTCGTAATTACATTGTTGTGAACTATCATCAATATCCAATCTTGTGGGAATCTTTTAGACAAGTTTTGGTGTGTTTTAGAGTTCCGCAGACATGGGTTAAGGGTTCTGTAGAACTATTACTAATGCCTAGAATTAGTTATAATTAGAAATATTTATTTTTCAAACCAGCTCTTAAGGTTTCGTAGAATATCATTTGATTATGTGAATACTTTCGGAAATAAACGCTCCGAAAGTTGCATAAATTGTGTCACCCCTCCCCCCTCTATTTTCGAAACTATTAAAGTCTAAAAATCTGAAAAAAAGAAACAAAGATAACACATAATAAATACTTTCAATCAAAATTATTTTGAACAAGATCGGATATACCGTATTTGAGTTATGGCCGAAAAACTGCGCTTATCAACAAAAGTACGCTCTTTTGCTGCGGAACCCTACATTGAGCATGGTTCGACATGCTCTTAACCGGTTTTTATTAACTTGCAATGTTGTTATGTTCGAATCAAATCTTGCAACTGAATTTTAAAGCAGTTATCCTCAACTGATTGATGTGATATTTTCAAGCATTTTTATAAAATGGAGCTGATCTGATGGTGGAATGGATCTGGATGGAGTTGGAAGAAAATCTCTAATATTAAACGAGGGTATACCATCGATCGTAGGCTCATTTGTTTTGTCTTGAACAGAACTCCAATATAAAATAACCGAATTTATAATGTTTTTAAAAGATCTAGAAGTGCAACTCGAAAATTTTTGCAAAAAAAAAAATTTTTACAAAATTTACAATATACACTGAGTAGTCTTTGAGTAAAATGTCTGTGACATACGGACGGGCGGACATGACGAAACTATAAGGATTCCGTTTTTGCCATTTTGGCTAAGGAACCCTAAAAAGCTTGTGAAATGAAAATTAGCAAGTTCTCTAGTTATAAACCCAGAGCAAAGTAGAGTACAAATGAAAGTGTTTGTCACATGTCTAAAGGGACTGGATTTAGCACAAACTGACCTACAAACACAAAATCATGTCACTATCGAATCGTGAACTTTACAGTGACCACCATTCACTTTGAAGGACGAAGCCATTGGGGAGATTGTTGACTCGTGAATCTTTATGTATTAAATAACTATAATGGACTGGCCGGGTGACGCGGGCTAAAAATGATGAAATTTTTTGCCAAACCTAATAGGTATCCATTTGAAATTTATATTAATACTATGTAGAAGTCACACGGGGCTTTATTTGGTCACTGCTCAGCTCCTATTGGTGTTATATAAATAATAATAATAATTTATTTATTTATTGTGGTATAAGAAACATACAGTACTATAATAACAATAGGAAGAGAAACAATAATGTTATCAACTTTACCAATTAAGTTTCTAAAAATTAAATTGCACTCGACGGTAAGTTGCACATCAACCAGTTCTTTTCTTCTTTTTTTTTTCTTTTTAAAAGACAACGCCCGCACTAGGGAGCGAGCCCTGTGTCGCGGGGAGCTTTACAAACATGAAACTAACGGACACAAAGTACACCCAGACTAGAAACAAATATCTATGAATCACACAAATATTTGTCTCGTGTGGGAATCGAACCCACGTCACCCAGCACGGCGATGTAGTGGCGAGGCGACCACCTTAACCACTGCGCCACGATGACAGTCATCAGTTAAGTAATATTTAAAATAAAAACAAAAACTAAATAACAAAAATTAAAATTAAAAATTCTAACGATAAGCATAAACTATCCTGTTTCTCGAAACTTACAAGTTCACTAGCGTCATTATGTAACTTGTGAATTCTGTTTCACGAAGAAAATTACAAAGTGTTTTATTTTTCAGGTAATAAAATAGAGTTTTTATTGCATGGCATATTGGCTGATACGTACTTTTCTCATAATATCAAAGTCATTGACATTTTAATTTAAATTTTTGATGGTCTGTCATCTAGACAGCAATTGGTGAGCTACATTTTTTTTTTTTTTATACCACGACGGTGGCAAACAGACGTACGGTCCGCCTGATGGTAAGCGGTTACCGTAGCCTATGGGCGCCTGCAAGGGGCATCACGAATTTAATATAATACTACATTTAATATAATATTAGTAAAGTTAAAACTGCCTCGGTGGCGCAGCGGGAAGTGTATACGACTGCTGTGCAAGAGGTCCCGGGTTCGATTCCCGGGTCGAGTGAAAATGGTGCTAGGTTTTTCTATCATGAATTTCCAGTATTAAGATTTTCCCGGAGTTTGGTAAACAAATGTTCCCGGTTGATGACAATAGGCTCGCCCCCTATGTCATGGGACCAAACATAGCTGGCGAAATGTGGGTGTGAAACACCTCTGCTTACCCCTTCGGGGAAAAAGGTGTGATGCTATGTTATTTAATAAAGTTAGTATGTTAGGATGTACGTTTATTACACAATCACGTCAGAACGGCTGAAGCGATCTGTATCAAATTTGACACACATATAGATTATAGTCTGGCAAAGCACATCGGCTACTTTTTACCGACAAAGACCGTGAGCGTCGCCGCGGGCTGAAGCTAGTGTTATAATAAAACAACATACCTACAAGAAGTAACGCCCCGAATTGTTACAAACAATTATTATTATTATTGTTTCACCAACACGGTGGATGATGACACAATATTATGATTACATATCATTAAGTATTAGTACTGGGGGGAAGGGGGGAGGTTGACGCATGCGCAATACCGCGGGAATAACGGCACATCTACAGATTGTGGATTATTGTAACACTGTAGTGTTGTGTGGTTTTGATACTTGCAGTTTATTTATTCAAAACAGTTGTAGCACCTAAACAGTGCAAGTACCAAGACTATACCGCACTAACAAACATTTCTGCAAACAATACTTAGGTACTTATCTTTTTAATTTAGGTTCATGTAAATTAATCACATAATACAATTATTAAAATACTTTAAAACGGGTCTACGTCACGTGTTATATTATAAGGAATAGTAAATACCTTATTTATAAATAACGTATTTACTATACGTGACGTAGACCCGTTTTAAAGTAATTTAATATGTGTACAAGTCGCGAAAGTTTAAAAAAAAAACATAATACAATGCCTTATAATAGGCACAGTCCAAAAATTTTTAAATACAATAATTATTTTTTTTTTAATAATTTAAAACTTTTATTTAAACCATAAGATTTATTATTAAATTTATATACATTTATGTACATAACAGTAACTAGGAGGACAACGGTAGGTACACATTTTATAAAATAAAAAAATGTTTTTATAAAATAAAAGAACTTTAATTTTCGACTATGTTAATTAATGCTTACAACCTTTAGAGATTATGTTCTTGAAAGTAGTAAGAAGAAATTGTCCCACCTTAAAAAAGTGCTAATTTGAAATATTAATACATATTAGCTTAATAATAGCTAATTCTTTTTTTTTTCTTTTTTTTTTCGTTTTTTAAAAGACAACGCCCGCACTAGGGAACAAGCCCTGTGTCGCGGGGAGCTTTACAAACATGGAACTAACGGACACAAAGTACACCCAGACTAGAAACAAATATCTATGAATCACACAAATATTTGTCTCGTGTGGGAATCGAACCCACGTCACCCAGCACGGCGATGTAGTGGCGAGGCGACCACCTTAACCACTGGGCCACGGTGACAGTCAATTTTAATTTAAAAAATCCTTGTCGTACCTATGTTTGCCATCGCCGTAGTATAAAAATTACCTTAAAAGGTCTATGGTTTTCCTACCTCATAAAATGAAATAAACAAATTAATAAATAAACAGTTACTTAGTATTTTATTTTTACTATTTTTTTTTGTTCTAAATTAATTTTATTTATACTTACTGTTTTATTTGAATTGCATTATTAAATTTTATAATTTGTGTACCTACCTAGTTTATAAGAATCATCACCAATCCATTAAGTCCCACAGCTGGGATCGGGTCTCCTCTCCTCTAACTAGATAGCTGAGAGAGTAGAATAGAAGAAGAAGAAGAATATTCAAATACAATTGTAATTATTCCGTGAATAAAAAATAATAAATAATACTCCAAGTATCAAGACATGTTTACGGCGCGGTAATGTACCGGTATTACAAACAAATAGTTATGGGAACTATCGAGTGGCCACCTCTGAGCTCAGAGCTTCTCCGACCTTCAGAGCATCATCAGTTCACACTGCTTTCTCTACAGTACAAGGTTACACGCGTTTTGAGACGGTTTTCATAATAATATTTGGTGTAATCTGTTTATCTCTGTGTAAACAATTTGGACATTTTATAATTTTAGTACTGTCCCATTTATCGACGAAGGTTATAGGATATATACTATCACGCTATGGCCAATAGGAGCTGATCACTGGCCGATAAAAACAGCGGTGCGACAACTAGTAATTGATAAGTTTAATAATTGTGGGAATTAGATTAGTAGGGTATTCTTTAATACAAAGGATTAGAGATCTAATTTGTAGGTCCTAATATTATGGTGAGTTGTGATCCGTATTACATTATATATTGTATAATTTAATATTATGTATTTAGTCAAGTCACTATTTCTCTTTTATTTTTGCACCTACCATGTTCTTCTCTGTATCACCCTAAGGTTGGCAGGTAGACAATGCCTTTGGCATTAAGCCCACCATTACCAATAATGTGCATAAAGTTTTAAATAATAAATAATAATAATATACCTCCTTACCAGAAAAGACAGAGAGAGAAAAGGGTTAACGCCATGTTTTTATGTTTTAATTTTTTTTTTAATTGCAAATAGCCCGCCTGATTTAGTGTAATCTATACAAATTAATAAAATTGGAGTGTCTTTAAAATAACCGCTTTTTACTACATGCATATGAATGAATATAATAATAATAATAATAATTGTAAATTGTCTGTCTGTCTGTTGTTTGTCTGTCTTTCACTGACGGATAGCTGATGTCACAAGGAGTAACTTAGGTTTCATTGATTGTGGAAAAAGTATCAGGGTTCCGTAAAAAAAATCTCCATAATGCGGGATTAGTTGTCCACGCGAACGATGTCGCGGGCATAGCTAGTAAAATACAAATAAGAAAACGTCCACAAATCAAATTTCATTGCGCATAATAAAAAGAAAAACCTACATAGCTATAATATATTGTCAACAGGATATCTATAAGGATCTAAAAAAATAAAAACAATCCTTAATCACGTGAACATACGAACCATTGTCTGAAACACGTGATTGTTAATTAATAGATTGTACAAATGACACGTGAAAAACAAGTAATTATTTTCATTCTTATGAGTAACAACTAACTGCTGTCAAACAGCGTCACGCTATTTCTACGAAACAATATGTGAAAAGGCTTTTGGAAGACCAAAAAGGAGAATGATTATAAAAAAAACTAGTCAAGTGTGAATCTGACTCGCGCACTGAGGATTCCGTACGAACAGGCAATGTTATCTTGAGATATTGGTCTCATCAGCAACCCATTAAGTCCCACTGCTGGGATCGGGTCACCTCTCCTCTAACTAGACAGATGAGATGGTTTAGGCCATAATCCACTCACGCTGGTCTAGTGCGGGTTGGTGGATCAGACATACTCATAGAATTACTTCTAGGGTATGTGGGTTTCCTCACGATGTTTTCCTTCACCGTTAGCAGATTTTAAGTCACTTGACTAGTGCATATAAATTTCACAAAGTGGAATCCACATTGGTACTGCCGGTCGGGATCGAACTCGGACCGCGTGATTTGCACGCCACGCCGGTCCATTATCCATTCAGCCACCATCGCCTATTGCCTATATATTGGTCTAACGAGATAGCTATAAGTTAGAACAAATGTTCATGTATAGCTAGGCAGGTTCAAATTTATATAGAGATAACGTCAGTCCGGCATAAACCCTGGCTACGAGACCAGGCGTATCATTAGAATAACTCCTCAAATATATATGAGTGATTTAACGACATGAGTGTCATGAGTACAGTTTTCGAATTTTTTCCTTTACTTGTGCAACTTAATATTGCTTCTTGCCAAATTTCATGATTCTAGGTCAACGGGAAGTACCCTATAGGTTTTACTTTTTGATCGTCATATATTTGCTGTATCTTTTGATTGCGTTTTCTTAGAACTCTGATTATTTTATTGCGACAAATGATTGCAGACTTAAGTGTTTGATATTAATTTCAGCTTGATACGTCTACGCGTTCTTAAGAAAAAATATTCTTGACATACGGACAGACAGACGGAGAACTTATTCCGACACTAAAGAGAAACTACATGAACGCCTAAAGTTTTTTTCACAATGTTTCTATTAATATATAATTTGCAGTGAATATAACTTCAGGCGTTTAATTTTCGATTGATTAAAAACAACGAGGGGAGGGGGATGAGATACAGAATTTAGACTCGATTATTTCGGTTGAAATTGAACACCTGCTTTACATATCGGTGACTTTAGATTCACCTGAAGAGTAAAACCCAGACACCCGAGGAGCACTTATAGAAGTTTATATATCTGATTTACCACTTATTGTTCGCGTGTGTGAATTATGGCCTAAAACCTCTCAGGATAGAACTCTCTAGATAGAAAAGAGAAGGCCCATGCCCAGCAGTGATACATTAATGACTAGATATTTTTTAAATCACCATCATACGACACAAATTTAACGACCAATTCTGCCTTACATTAAATATTAAGCAATTTCCATCGCTCAGATGGAAGAGCACTGCACACGGAATGGCAGGGTCGCGGGTTCAAGTCCCGTCCCGAATTTTTCCATTACTTGTTTAGCAATTCTGCCTTGTACGAGAAGCACCATGCTTATTTATTCCCCGAAGGGATAGGCAGAGTTGTAGGTATCCCACGCACATGTCGCCAGTTATGTTTGGTCCCATATAACAAGGGGGAGCCTATTGTCATGAATCGGAAACATTTGTTTTCCAAACTCTGGGTAAATCTCAATACTGGAATTTCATGATAGAAAAACCAGATTTTTACACGACCCGAGAATTGAATCCGGCATCTATTACACAGCAGTCTAATAAACTTCCCACTGCGGCACCGAGGTAGTTGAATAAGTGGTGAAACAGAGAAGAAACGAATCTAGTATCTAGTTTATAAGACGTATTATTCCATAAACCTGAAATCCAGTTGTGTCGTTCTTCGTAAGTATGATAGAATATTATGATAACCAAGTAGGGTATCATAAACTTGGCCTACTTAAGTGAAGGTCCGATTGACATTCAGGCTTATTCTAATAACCTATATTTTGGAATACATACCTCTGGAATAAAAGATAAAAGGTCATATTTTGTTCATCTAATGTAGTTATCTATACATATAATAAAATTATAAGGGGTCAATGTCTCTACATTAAAGATATTGAAGAAAAAATAATGTAAGAAGTCTTTTTAAAAAAGTTATTAGTTTTAGAGCCACAGAAGGCAAATTAACATTTTTTTAATTTTTTATCTGTTTTTTTGCACGCGCATTACGCAAAAACTACTGCATGGAATTAATAATAATATAATAATAATAATATTCTACTACATTCACACAGCGCCATCTAGTCCCAAAGTAAGCAATTGTATTTGCTTGTGTTATGGGTACTAAACAACTGATATACTACTTAAATACATTTTTTTTGTAAATACATACATATTATAGATAAATTACACCCAGACACGGAACAAACCTTTATGTTCATCACACAAAGACTTGTCCTGGGTGGGGATCGAACTCACGACCTCCGGCTTAGCAATCAGGGTCACTAACCACTAGACCAACAGGCCAGTCGAATTGAATGCGGTTTTCACCAATGTATTGCTAGAGGTGTTACTTAAAATATAGGCTACTTTTTAGCGACATGCCACGCAGGTGGAGTTGCGGGTGTAAGGTAGTCTATACTAATATTATAAAGCAGAAGAGTTGCTTGTCTGTTTAACACGCTAATCTCAGGAACTAATGGTCCGATTTGAAATCTTGTTTTAATTTTGGATAGCTGATTTATCTAGGAAGGTTATAAGCTATATAACATCACGCTACGGCCAATAGGAGCTGAGCAGTGGACAAACAAAGATTTACGGGAGAAAACTCCGAGCAGCGGCTGTTTTGACTCACCATGGCGTAGCGGTTAAGGTGGTCGTCTCACCTCTGAGATCGCAGTGCCCAGTGGCGTGAGTTCAATTCCTACACGAGACAATTATTTGTGTGATTCAGAGATATTTGTTTCGAGGTGTGTACTTTGTGTTCGAATTGTATATTCCCTAGAGCAAGCATAATCTATAAAAAAAAAGATTAAAAAAGTATTACTGCCGCACCCAGAGACGTCAATTAGCAGTAATCTGTCAATAACACAATTTTGTCATTGAATAATCGTCTTTAGGCGTATAGACTTAATAACACGTTTTTACCCGACTGCCAAAAAGGAGGGTAATGTTTTTCTCGCGTATGTATGTATGTGGGCATGAATATTCCATTGTGACCTTCTTGAGCCTAAACGGCTTGGCTGATTTTAAAGTGACAGGTGTCTTTAGATTTGTATTTTTCCCCCGAGTGTCATAGGCTATGTGACGTCAACAAAAAACCAATATGGCGGACGTTAACTGTCAAAACATACGTTTTTTTGTGTTATCGCAATATGAGTATCAGATGAAAGCTAATTAATAGCCTAATTCAATTATATATGCACTAACTATTGCCCGTGGCTCCACTTGCCTCTTGTAACTTAAATAGCTTGACGATTTTGAAGTGCAATTTGTTGTTATATTCGTATTCATTACAGAATCTCTATATTGAAGCCTATAGAGCTTTTACCAGTGTATTCTTCGAATTCATTGCTTTAAATTAACTATCGGAGGCTACTTTTAGGCAGTCGGGTTATTTGGTTTTTTAATTAACTCTTGTTACTAAATAAAGTTTAAAGTTTCGTAACGTCTCTGAGTACGACAGTTTCTGATAGTACTTAGCATGGTACACCCTAGCTTACCCCTATATAATAATAATAATATAATAATATTCTACCACATTCACACAACGCCATCTAGTCCCACAGTAAGCAATTATATTTGCTTGTGTTATACCCATAACACAAAAAAAAATATTTAAGTAGTATATCAGTTGCTTAGTACCCACTAAGCAACTGATATACTACTTAAATATTTTTTTTTTTTGTAAATACATACATATTATAGATAAATTACACCCAGACACAGAACAAACCTTTATGCTCATCACACAAAGATTTGTCCTGGGTGGGGATCGAACCCACGACCTCCGGCTTAGCAGTCAGGGTCACTAACCACTAGACCAACAGGCCAGCTATATTATTAAGTGTCTAATTTTTTTTTATTTGCGCCTAAACATCCCCTATACATAATGTCGTGGGAAAGCAACCCTCTTTAGCTTAAATGTTTTTTTACCGAGTCGGACGTCGAACCCGTGTCAGTAGCAGTGAACCATGTTGTTTCTTGAACCGTAGTGTTCAGTGTGTTAGCATGCCATGCGTGAAGTGTCGGTGCGGGAGGTAAGTTGCTCTACTACGTAAAATATATTGTTATGATTTGCGTATTAATTTATCTATAATAATATTTTAAAGAGTATTACTGCATGTTAGTTTTTTTTTATAACACGGCGATGGCAAACTGATGTACAGCCTGATGGTAAGCGGTTACCGTAGTCTATGGACACCATGGGCAACACGAGCGCGTTGCCGACTCTTTAAGAAACTTATTCACTCCTTTTTTGAAGAACCCCATAATGTAGTCCCTTGGAGAAATCTCGTTAGGGAGTTCTTCTACAACCTAATAGTTCTTGGGAGGATATTCCCCTGCTCATTTTGAGCAACATATAAAACAGAGTAACCTACCAACTAATACCACGCATCACCTCCTTCACACAATATCCGTATGTAACACACGTACACACACACATGGACACAAGTTCAACAGGTGCACACATACAGAGTCGCTATATACAGGAGGTTTGATAAATATATAATATTTATAAATATAATTTTACCATGGGACCAAACATAGCTGGCGAAATGGGGGTGTGAAACACCTCTGCCTACCCCTTCGGGGAAAAAGGCGTGATGCTATGTTCTGTTATATTATGTTATAATTTTATCATATTCACACATGTGGCCCAAATTAAACAATTATATTTACTTTTGTTATAGGTACTAAACAACTGATTTACTGACACTTCAGCGTGCTTATACGGTGGGTTATATCGACGATATTGATCCTCTGGCGAATCACCTCGTTCCGGAATCGATTCTTCAGAGAAGCTCCGAGCATTTCTCTTTCCCTAGCTCGCTGCGCGACCTGGCGACTTACAAAATACTACTAACAATATGAATTGTGACAGTGTGCACAAGAATTATCCGTGTAGTGACGGATTAAGAATACATAATGTCACTACTCTATCTAAACCTAAAGAGCACTAAGTATAAGAAAAGAAAAATTCGAAACAAACCCTATACCAACCCGTCGGCCAGCGTGGTATCATTTGTTGGAGGAGATCCGTACCCAGCCGTGGGACATTCACGAGTTGAAATGATGATGATGATGTGCAAGAATTATAGTTTGCGCAGCGACGGCGACTGTATAATTGATTAAGAAATCTTATATCATGCATTTTACCTCAAGGATCTCCGAGTTATTCTAGTTGATTTAAGATAATTATACAGAAACACGCGATCTAGATTCCTTTAAATCCATTGCAAATTAATATAACAACAGTTTTATGCAGTTTCACTCAGTAATGCCTAAAGATATCATCAATAATGCAAAAAAATAGTTAAAAATAGTTTTATAGTTCGACCAGCTTCCGTTCTGTCACTTTCATCACACTATTGCATTTATATTTTTTTATTGGCTGAAGTTGCAGACGAGCAGACGTCCCATCTGATGGTAAGCAATTACCGCCGCTCATCGATCGGCTGGACCACAATGTGCAGATTCTGTCAAGAGTCAGATGAGACTGCAATGCATGTCCTCTGCTCATGTGGGCCACTCATGCACAAAAGAAGCATCCATTTAGGACGGTACCAGGTACAACCAGATGAGATACAGTCTCTCTCTGCTCAGACAATCTGGAAGTTTCTAGCCTCTATAGGACTAAGCAGAGAACTAAATACCATAAGAGGTGCTACAATACATCAGTTCTGGTCGAGGCAACGGCTTCTACCCCAATAAATAATAATAATAATCATACCGCCGCTCATGGACGTTGACAATGTTAGGAGCACAGCCGCTGCTTACCTAGAGAGGATAGCTCTCTTTAAACCTTTGAAGAAACCCCATAATAAGTAAGGAGTATCATGCAAGATGTATTAACTTTACTTACTTTTAAATCATTTTTTTTAATATTTATAAAATACAAACAGCCTGTATATCTTATCACTACTTTACCTTACTATATGAGTAATCTACAAACTTATTGTACTACTCACAAAAATCTAAAATCAACCTTATCTTATTGTAATAAAGAAACAAACACAACAACTCAATCGCAAATCCAGTTTAGTAGGGACATGCATCACTACCAGTATAAACTGAGCTTCCTCGCCCCTCCGAACCATATAAAAAAAGAACGTCGCAGGTAAAATCTATACAAGTTGAAAGGTCAAATAATATTGGACGTTCGTATTCCGATTTTGAAAACTGAATATGTAATTCATTCGCGAGTTGGACGGCGCGCGAAGCGGCCATTTTGTATTTATATTTTTTTTTTATTTAAAAAGTTAGTGTTTGAAGTTTTGGTGGCAAAAGTTTTTGTTGTGATGTTTTGAAGACTTTTCCTGTTTGAAAAGTGATTTTCTACAATTGTCTAACTTGTAAGTGCATTATTATTGTTTAATGTCAAATTCTACATCAAATTCGATTGTTATCTAAATTAATTTTCACATAGGTACTTTTCTATGTACATATTAATATAACAGATTAGTTGAAGTATTTATTTTTACTAATAACTAACTGTTACCCGCGACTTCGCTGGCATCGAATTCGAATTTTCCTGCAGTACAGGGGCCTATATTCTAATTTAGACCTTTCGCAATACATTTGTGAAAACTGAATCCAATTCCATTGTGCTAGTTTTTGCGCGATGTGCATACAAACATACAGACAGACAAATCAAAAAGACTCCTCATAGTATTTTTTCTTCAAATCCATAACAATTCAAATCATCATCATATAAGCCCAACGATGTCCACTGCTGGGCAAACGCTTCACCTAATTTACGCCACTGCTAGCGATTTTGTGCCACCTGAAACCAACAATTACTTACTATAATTTTAATTCAATTGACTGTCATACGTGGTCTACTAGAGACGTAGTAGAACGTATACCTACCGTTTCGGAGAAAATTTTTTTTTTTCTATAGAATTTGACAGCTTTTGTCTGTCGCTGTTGTCTGTCAGCGTCTGTGCGGCCACCTTACGATAGATATGAATAATATAATATATTCTACCACATTCACACAGCGCCATCTAGTCCCAATTTAAGCAATTATATTTGTGTTATGGGTACTAAACAACTGATATACTATTTAAATTTTTTTTTTTGATACATTACGTCCAGACACTGAACAAAAAATCATGCTCATCACACAAAGATTAGTCCTGTGTGGGGATCGAACCCACGACCTCCGGCTTAGCAGTCAGGGTCACTAACCACTAGACCAACAGGCCAGTCGTTAGATTTATAATAACAAAGACAATGGCTTGAAAGTGTAATGAAATGAAATGAAATCTCGTTTATTCATCTAGGTTACAAGGTAACACTTATGAAAGTCACAAGAATGTAACAAGTTATCCGAAAAGTAGTGTCAGCAAATTTGCCTACGACCAGTTCGCTGACGGGGTGGAGCTATGAGAAGAACTGGCAAGAAACTCAAGCCATTCTTTTAAAAAAAATTGGATAGTTACAATCTTTTGTAATTTATAATTTGGGTAGCGTGTAAAGTGATGCAGTGTTGCCCAAATTGTTATAAAGACCAAGACCTTCCTCGATAAATGGGCTATCCAACACTAAATGAATTTTACAATTCGGACTTGTAGTTTCTGAGATTAACGCGTTCAAACAAACAAACTCTTCAGCTTTATAATATTAGTATGGACTATCTGTCATCCGAGGCTTCACTCCCGTTACTCTTTGTCCTCTAATCAGCTCCTATTGCTTCTAGCGTGATGTTATTTAACCTATAGCCTTCTTCCATAAATGGGCTATCCAACACTAACCCCCTTATTACAAAATACAGACTAAGCATTAAACCAGGTTTAAATTGACAACTTTGGCACTAAAACAATGGCGTATGTCAATTGAAACCTGGTTTAATACGTAGACCATATTTTTACCCGACTGTAAGGACGGGTATTGTTTTTCGCGCGTATCTTGTATGTTTGTAAATTTCTTTATTCCCACGAATCTTCCAAACGGCTGGATGGATTTTGACAATTAGGGTATCGTTAGATTCTTCTAGAAAACCCAAGTGTCCTTAGATAGGTTTTAAGAATAAAAAGACTTAAACGGCGGGCATTTGACGCCAAATTGTAAGAAGTTCAATTTTTTTTTTAACCAAACCTATCGAGTTGGGTATCAAAATAAAGAGAATCAAAAGGAGATTACATATATTTAAAAAGAGATTGTACATAATTGAATGGTTCCAAATTGTAAGTAGTTCTATTATATTTTTTAACCAAACCTATCGAGTAGAGTATCAAAATAAAGGGAATCAAATGGAGATTACAAATATATGTAGATATTGTTATGTATTTAAATTTAATCAGGTATAATAATATTACAATAATTTTAAGGTCTTTTTGGTGCGTTACTCTCTGTTGAGTTCTTGCAGTCGGGTTATTATATTTTTATTAATTATATTAACCCCTTTATTACAAGATTTTTCAATTTGGACCAGTAGTCCCATAGATAGCGCGTTCAACTAAATAGACAAACTCTTCGCTAGATTATTGTGTTTTTGATATCACCATTTACAACTTCATGCAATTAAAAATAGATCCAACAATTATCTTAATCTATATATTATTTCATATCACATTAGTCACACCTATTTAGATAATGTCATATTATATCAAGGGATTATGGGTTAGTGCTATATCACTACTTAGTATAAAACAAAGTCGCTTTCCCTGTCCCTATATCCCTATGTATGCTTAAATCTTTAAAACTACGCAACGGATTTTGATGCGGTTTTTTTAATAGATAGACTGATTTAAGAGGAAGGTTTATAGGTATAAAATACATACCACGTGAACGAAGCAGCGGGCCGATGCTAGTATACGAATATAATAAACTAGAAGTCCATCTGGTGAGACGGCCGACGGATCGACGACCTGGTCAGGGTGGTGGGTGACCGTTGATTGCAGGCGGCACAGGACCGTTCGCAGTGGTGTAAATTAGGTGAGGCCTATGTTCAGCAGTGGACGTCGTTGGGCTGATAGGATGATGATGATGATGATGATGAAACTAGAAATCAAGCGGGGCTTCGCTCCCGTCGCTTTTGTTTGGCCACTGCTGAGCTCCTATTACCCGTAGCGTGATTTTATATACCCTACAACCTTCTTCGATAAATGGGCTATCCGACATCTGACGCCTGAGATCCTGGCGTTCAAACAAACAAACTCTACTAATTTATAATATTAGTATAGATTATTTTTTGGTGTTGTAGTGACGGATTAAGAATACATAATGTCACTACCCCATCTCAACCCGTGGGTGTCGTAAAAAGCGACTAGGGAGTAACCTTATGCAGACAAGAGCATATTTAGGGTAAACCAATAGACCAATGTTTACTATTGTATAAAAAGCTAGCCACACGGGTTGACATAGGGTTTCTTTCGAATTTTCCTTTTCTTTGTCTACATATGGTTACTTCCTTAGTCGCCTTTTACGACACCCACGGGTTGAGATGGGGTAGTGACATTGTGTATTCTAAATCCGTCACTACCCAGCTTAGCATTTATATAAAATGATGCAAATGATAACAGGGAGTTCGGCAAGTAAACGTTCCATTGAAGTCAGAAGTGACAACTATTGTTTAGTACTTAACCAGAAAGCCACCCTATGACGTAACGCACTCTGATTAGTGTTCAATGTCACGTGACTGACTTTTTCAAAAATATAAATTAATCATAGTTTTTTCAATAAGGGCCTGTTTCTCCACTGGCAAAAATAATATAATAATATTCTACCGCATTCACACAGCGCCATCTAGTCCTAAATTAAGCAATTATATTTGCTTATGTAACGGGTACTAAACAACTGATATACTACTTAATTTTTTTTTTTTTGTAACTACATACTTATTATAGATAAATTACACCCAGACACAAAACAAATCTTCATGCTCATCACACAAAGATTTGTCCTGGGTGGGGATCGAACCCACGACCTCCGGCGTAGCAGTCAGGGTCACTAACCACTAGACCAACAGGCCAGTCAAAAATAAGTCTCTAATAAACTACTTGAGACTTTTTTGACAGATTTTATACGAAAAATACGTCAAAAATCATAAAGGCTATCTTGAACTTATTTGTCAGTGGTGAAATAGGCCCTAAACATAATTGATTTTCTTCATATTTAGACTTTAATTTAGTATACAAAACAAAAATAGGTAATTTTTTTTCTAACTTTCAATTTCCCAGTTAACCGAAATTATAAATCTATCCAGAACCGGTCCGTTAAAAAAAAATAAAAATAGGTACTCATAATTCTAGTCCTCCACATATCACGCGTTCCAATAATTTACTAAAAGGTTCAGTATATCACTCTATGTGGACAGTGTTTGATAATTTAATATATTATGAGTGATAACAATGATAACGTTATCACTCCTGATAAGAGATAATAGCAAGTGAAAATGTGAGGAATTATATCTGAAATGAAATTGCATTAGACATAATATGATCTATCAAAATTCTATTCTATCAATCAAAAAGTTTGATAGATTTGTTGGATGCGGGCAGCACAAAATCGCTCGTTGTGGTGGAAATTAGGTGATGCCTATGTTCAACAGTGGACGTCAATGAGCTGATATGATGATGATGATGATGAATCAAAATGTTTTGACAATGTCTCAGTCTTGGTCATATACGTAATCAAAACCTATCTCTGTTCTGTGAGGTAATCCGTCTTACAATGTGCTGTGGGTTTGTTTCCGATATGAGGAAATTTGTTGCTGGAAATAACGCTGGATAAAAGGCTACTCTAATTGTAACTCGAAATAGATAATAATTACGTCCCACTGCTGGGCACGGGTCTACTCCAAAGAGTGTGGAAGGAATTTAGCCTACTATACCACGCCAGAGTGATTGGTTTAGGGGTTGTTTCGAATATTGACCTTTTCTCGCAAGTGCTCTTGTCTGCAAAACGTTACACACTTATAGTATAGTTAAAATCTCGCTGCAGACTTGGTCATAAATCATAATCGGAGTAGGGATGTGCGCTAGTTGCGCGCGCGCAAGGCCATTATCGAAAAGTTTCCAATGTCTCCATTGAAAATTGGCAAAAATGTGTGGAACATGCAGAATTCTGACTTAAGAAAAGCACATTTATGCGAAGAGTTCATCATTCATGTGGATGATGATGAAGATGACTTTTCATTTTCTATTTTTAGTTTTATATATACGTTCTTTTGTTTATATATTTAATATGCTATGTTGTAAATTTGGTAATAAAATAAAAAAAATGTGTATTTATTTCTATCACCCATTTATAAATATACAAAACTATCGATATCACTCATCGACTGCAGTAATGCACAGGACTACGTGTGGGCGTGGCCTGCCCATAAGGCCCGTGAGTGGGAAAGAGAGCGAAACACTCGAATGATTTATGACCGAGTCTGCAGCGAGATTTTAACTATACTATAGTCGCCTTTTACGACACCAATTTTGTGAATAAAATAATGTCCTGAGTTTATTACCAGTACTTGTCATAGCTCTGCTATGTCAGAGAACTGGTCGTAGGCTAATTGGATATTATAATAATAATATTAATAATATTCTACCACATTCACACAAGCAATTATATTTGCTTGTGTTATGGGTACTAAACAACTGATATACTACTGAAATACATTTTTTTTAGATAAATTACACCCAGACACAGAACAAACCTTTATGCTCATCACACAAAGATTTGTACTGGGTGGGGATCGAACCCACGACCTCCGGCTTAGCAGTCAGGGTCACTAACCACTAGACCAACAGGCCAGTCAATAAATATATAGTTATAACTATTTAGGATATAATATTATGGATATTTAATTTCGGTTTTATAGTCCTCAACAATCCTGGTTGCGATTTCAAAACGTTTACCGCGAAATTTCGGTTTTCCCATTTTGTTTTGCCACTAAAAATAGGTGCTAAGTACAGTCAAGGCCGATTTTTCCTTGAGATTTTAATGAACACAATATTGAACTACCTCGCACAGTCACCGACAGAAGCAGGTGATTGATAAATTAACTATTTACAGCTGATAACGAGCCAAGGTGATTATGTCGGCTCGTAAACATTATGATAGAATGGTGACGGAAGACTGTTTGATTTATTTACTTTTGTTGTCTTTCTGAGTGAATAATAATAAGGTAGATGTTCCGACTGGGGCTATTTTCTCTAAACATAGACACTTTTTTACATAAAATAATTCTTTTTATCGCTTTTCTCCAATAAAAAGGCCCGTATATTACTACTTTATGGTAGTAACTTGCCTAATTTTTTGAGAAAAAAAACTAATAAAAACGAGAAAAATTTAACTGTATTTCTCACTGTTCCAATAATAATATTCTACCACATTCACACAGCGCCATCTAGTCCCAAAGTAAGCAATTATATACTACTTAAATACATTTTTTTTTGTAAATACATACATATTATAGATAAATTACACCCACACCTTAATGGATTGCAGACGTGTATTTGATATTAATTTATGCTTGATACCTCCACCTGTTTCTGAGAAAATGGGTCTTGAAAAATGCACAGACAGACGGACAACCGAGTGATCCTACAAGGTTTCCGCTTTTTACACACATAGCTGTAGCGAAATGTAAGTGTGATGCACTTGTGCCTACCCCTTCTGGGAAAGAAGCGTGATGTAAAAAACAACTACTATTTTCTAAAACTTTTTAAACACATAAAATCGAAGTCACCCATGCATAATAATGTTTTCGAAGTGATAATTACGTCGAACGTTCTGAAGGCCACTGTTATGAATAACTTGCACAAATTTACTCAGGTGGTACACAATTAGTAATGTGTTTCTCTATGTACATATATATTTGTGAGTATTTATTGTATTTTTGTATAACATTGTCACGGTGCCCGCGCTTTAGGAGAATATCTGGGCGATCAAGATTAGGTGCACTTGACAAAGGGACAAGTCTCTCAATTTCAACGGAATGCCATTGATGTTTTTTAAATTTGATAACAAATTCATTCGAAATATTAACCTACACAAATAAACATGAAAAGTCACGTTTCACCCATGAAAATTACAATTAAACTAAACTGACTTTTTTTCAAACCTGGATGTATCCTTTAATTCTTTAATTTTTGCAAAGTCCGCCACGATACAAAGCATTATCATCATCAGCCCACATCCACCCACTGCGTGGGAGGCCAGTCTTTGGGTCATGTGATACCTCAGAAATACGCTTACAAATTTCACGATAAAATTTGGTCCCCAATTTTTTTTTATTTTTTTTAAAAGACAACGCCCGCACTAGGGAACAAGCCCTGTGTCACGGGGAGCTTTACAAACATGAAACTAACGGACACAAAGTACACCCAGACTGGAAACAAATATCTATGAATCACAAAAATATTTGTCTCGTGTGGAAATCGAACCCACGTCACCCAGCACGGCGATGTAGTGGCGAGGCGCCACGGTGACAGTCCAGTGCCAACCCCAAAAAGTTCCAAGTGTCAACCCCAAAAAGCTCAAAGATGTAAGTCTCACCAAGACTTTCACATTTACGCCGCTTGAGGCACTCTGCAGCAATGTTTGAGACAAGGATAATTTGAAATCTCAAAAACACCAACCTAATTTAGTCATCCAATATCTTCGGTCTATAGCTGCGCAGCCAACCTGCCGACCCCATTTCTCCAGATAGCAATCTAACATGCGTTCACTCACCTGTTCTTCAAACAAGGGGTCTAAATTAGGGGACCATGTGGTTCAACCGTTACACAATATCGACAGGTGGTTTTGGTAAAAAATATTTCTTATAGTATTATCTATTCTGACTGGCCTGTTGATCTAGTGGTTAGTGACACTGACTGCTAAGCTGGAGGTCGTGAATTCGATTCCCACCCAAAACAAATCTTTGTGTCATATGACACAGATACCATACCCAGACACAGAAAAAACAATCATACTCATGATTGTTTTTTCTGTGTCTGGGTGTAATTTAACTATATATTTACAAAATAAATATTTATGTGGTATATCAGTTGTTTAGTAGGTACACAAGCAAATATAATTCGTTAATTTGGGACTAGATGGCGCTGTGTGAATGTGATAAAATATTATAATACATTATTTTGTCTATTGTAAATTTTAGATTAACTATCTTCTATACTAATGCTAATATTATAAAGCTGAAGAGTTTGTTTGTTTAAACGCGCTGGAGGGCGTCCATTAATCAGGAGGGGGAGGGGGCGTCAGAAAAATTCACAAAATATCACAAGGGGGAGAGAAGGGTGTTGGAGATATTATTATAGTAATAGTATTTAATTTTTGTGTGTTTGAAGACAAAGGTCTTCAACCAATGTGTGTTGCCAGTGATGACTTACGGAACTGAGACGTGGCCGCTAACTATTGGCCTTATCAGAAAGCTTACTGTCGCCCAGCGAGCCATGGAAAGAGCTATGCTCGGAGTTTCCCTGCGTGATCGAATCAGAAATGAGGAGATCCGCAGGAGAACTAAAGTTGTCGACATAGCTCACCGAATCGCATCGCTAAAGTGGCAGTGGGCAGGGCACATAGCCCGCAGAACTGATGGCCGATGGGGGAAAAAGGTTCTCGAGTGGCGGCCACGTATTGGAAGGCGCAGCGTGGGACGGCCCCCCTCAGATGGACCGACGACCTGGTCAGGGTGGCGGGCGGCCGTTGGTTGCAGGCGGCACAGGACCGTTCGCAGTGGCGTAAATTAGGCGAGGCCTATGTTCAGCAGTGGACGTCGTTGGGCTGATATGATGATGATGATTTAATTTTTAGTTGAGCCCGTGATTTCTAAAACGAATAACGTCTGTCTTGAAATATTTTCACGATGCGTCATTTCCAGTATTCAAAACTTGTATTGGAAGGTATTATTATTATTATTGTGATTTGTTGGGCCTGAAGCCACTAGTGGCCTCTTTGCTACCTCGACCAGAATTGATCTATTGTAGCGCCCCTTGTTATTTTATAGTTCTCTGCTTAGTCCTATAGAGGCTAGGAACTTCCAGATTGGCTGAGCAGAGAGAGACCGTATCTCATCTGGTTGCACCTGGTGCTGTCCTAAAAGGATGCTCTTTTTGTGCATAAGTGGCCCACATGAGCATAGGACATGCATTGCTGTCTCATCTGACTCTTGGTAAAATCTGCACATTTTGCAGATTGGAAGGTAATCTTCTGAAAATATTTCGAAGATTCTGTACAAAAAATGACACGTGAAATTGCGTAGAGGGGTTGGTCAAATACCTGACAACGTATCACCAAGAATTCAAAAGTTAACTCTTCGTATAAAATAAGACAGTATTTAATACTACATAAAATAGAAAATTCTTTTCAACCATTCAGTGCTACTGATAATAAATATGTTATCAACTGCCTTGGGTGACGTCATGTTTACATATACACATTAAATTCTAAGTATATGTTGTTTAACAGAATACCCTTGAAACCGACTGTCACTAGGACGTAGTGGTTATTGTGTTCGCCTCGCATTTAACATCACCGGTTCGATTCCCACAAAAGACAAATATTTGTGTGTATAGAAGGCCGTGTGACGTATTAAGAATATATAATATCACTATCCCATTTCAACCCGTGGATGTCGGGTAGCACGGCAAGGAAAATTCGAAACAAAACCCTATACCAACCCGTCTAGCCAGCGTGGTACAGTAGCCTAAATTCTCTCCACATTCTTTGGAGGAGATCCGTGTCGTAATGGGTTTATGGGTTGAAATGATGATATTTGTAAAGACCCCGCGACATATAACAAATTCCATAGAGTAGATATTATCTTTATAAAAAAATATTTTATGCCTATTAAGGAATTGAACCTGGAACCTAGTTTTCAGCAGTCATATATGACCACTAGTCTCACAGGTCATTCAAGGTCATGCCATGATTACCGTGCTAAGAGATAAAAGATAACAATACAATGCCGGTCTCACAATAGTTCTAATGTATATATGTATACTGTCATGTAACTAAAGGTCGTGGGTATAGTTACAAATATTTCGAAACTATTAATTAGTTTTTTATGAGAAAAAATATTGTACTAGGGCCAAGAGCCTTTATATTATATATAATTCTTCTGTACGTGTGTTGACAGTGAACTCTACCTAAACGGCTGAACCGATTTGAATGAATTTTTGTGTATGTGTTCAAGTGGATTCGAGGATGGTTTAGATAAAAAAATCCAATCGATTGGTATATCATGTAGGACAAGGTCTGTCGGGTCCGCTAGTAATAATATAATAATAATAATAATATTCTACCACATTCACACTGCGCCATCTAGTCTCAAATTAAGCAATTATATTTGCTTGTGTTATGGGTACTAAACAACTGATATACTACTTAAATACATTTTTTTTTGTAAGTACGTACTTACTATAGATAAATTACACCAAACGTTTATGCTCATCACACAAAGATTTTGTCCTGGATGGAGATCGAACCCACGACCGGCTTAGCAATCAGGGTCACTAACCACTAGACCAACAGGCCAGTCAAGATAGGTGTAGAATGTTTGTAAAAAAACTATTGTCAAATTGTATTTTTAAATTTCATGTATAACTAGAAGTCACGCCCGGTTTCACTCTCGTCGTTCTTTATTTGACTACTGCTCAGCTCCTATTGGTCGTAGGGTGATGTTAAATATTCTATAAACTTCCTCGATAAATAGGCTATCAAACACTAAAAGAATTTTTCAAATCGGACCAGTAGTTTTTAGATTATACTAAAAGTTATCATGTGTAATATACTAGATTTCTAATCCTTCTCTGCAAAGGAGACCCGAGCTCAGCAGAATGGGTTGCTGATGATGATGATACCATACCCCATTTCGATCCATGGATGTCGTAAAAGGCGATTAAGACCTTATGCAGACAAGGGCACTGCGAAAAAAGGAAAATTCGAAACAAACCCTATATCAATTAATTATTTAAAGAGACTAATTTAATTTAATTAATATGTAGATTTTAAGACAAAATGTATTGCATGCTCTATAGCAGAATATGGCGACCTTTACTGTAATGAACACCTTTTAACTGTACCGGTATTCGCAATAAATGATTTATGAATTATGAATATGAATCAACCTGGTCTGGCCAGCGTGGTATAGTCGGTTAAATTACCTCCACAATATTTGGAGGAGACCCGTGCCAAACAGTAGGACTTTTGTGGATTGTAATGATGATTTTCACCAAATCTTGGCAGCGTGCAGCTCTGAGCCAACTGCATTTTAAAAAACATTTTCTTTTACAGATAAAATATGCTGAGAAGATTTGGTGAGATTTGTATTGGAGTTTAAGTGATATGATTATCAAAGATGTCGGAGAACGAGGGTCCTGTCACCGTTGATGACTTGCCTATAATATTTCAAGTGAGTAATTTTAATACTTTAATGCTCAAACCTGGTGAACGGAGTCTCAGAAGTCCAAAATCAAGGTCTGCCGAAGAGCAATAGAACGCAGCATTTTAGGCATAAGCCTCAGTGACAGTCTCTGCAGCTTTACATATATATATATAGATCACGCCTCTTTCCCAACAGAGGGCTACGGTTCTGACATACATCTTTGGCTTCTTCAACATTCATCAGTCTTCACATCACCTTCACCTTTGTTTTGTACCTTTCTGTGATATTTGAAACTGAAACCAATTGAATTTATAACAACTATGGCGATTAAAAAGAGGGTCCTGACTTCCTGAGTTTCTTGTCAACTTCTTCTCAGAGCTCAACCTTTTCAGTGAACTGGCGGTAGGCAAATTTGCTAACACCTTTTTTTTGGCTTTGTATGACGTTCATAAGTATCATGTATGAGATCAAAATGAAATAAAAAAATTTGACTTGACTTGACTTATGCATTCTCGCTGGTATAGTGTACTCCTGATGTGTCCCTTCTTTAGAAATTCTCTTCTTTAGAAAGCTATAATATTTATAATACGGCTTATATTACATAAGACAGCTTTATAATATTAAGACTAAAGATCTATAGATAAGACTTAACAAAACTTTTCTCAATAAATTTGAAATTGGATTAATAATGTCAAAAGTATGACTGCTCGATGTAGTGAACTCAGTAGGTGTAGTTAATGATATCAATTAGTTTGACCTCTGTATATCCCAGTTGTTACAAGTCCACGTTAATTAGGAACACTAGGTATAGTACTAACGTTAGACGAGTTTGATGTCAAATTTGTTGTCACTAAACTGTAATTTTTCATATTTGTTTTAAGAGGGTTTATTCAGAAAAATGGCAACGTCTCTATTTAGTGTCATATTTCGTGGGTTTCGATTTTTATTATTATTCTTCGGAGCTGTTTTTTTTTAGAATTACGTGAACGTGTATTAAAAAGTAAGTATCCGTATATTTTACTATGAAAATAACGCCTTGCAAGTTATTGCATATAAATAGAACTGTAAACGCAATGTTTTCGTACCATTTACACAATTTTCACCTAATTCTAAAAAGTGTATTAAAAACATTTAAAAAAAAATAGCTCCAAATAAATAATAAAAATCGAAAACCACGAAATTTAACACTAAATTGCATCGATCCCTCGTAACAATATGAAAAAGACGCAATACCTGAATTCTTCTCAGAGCTCAAACTTCTCAGTGAACTGGCCGTAAGCAAATTTTTTGACACCATTTTTGGCTTTGTTCGTTCACGTATCATGTATGTGATCTATAAAAAATAAAATATAGAATTGAATTATATAAATACCATACATACTTGACGTAGATTTGAATCAAAACTTCAACAATGAGATACAAAGTACGTCGTAATTAGAGCGGCCATATTGTCGACAGGATGTGACGTCACACACATTTGAATTAACGGTAAATTAACTTGTGTAATGTTGTCGGGTTTCGCAAATAGGACATTGATTTTTTTATAGCGATGAGTTAGATTTATTTAAATATTTACGACGGGTTTTCATATATGATTATCATTTTAGTATCAGTTTAATAATATGCAGCTGAAGAGTTTGTTTGTCTGATTGAATGCTAGGATCTCAGGAACCGCTGCCCCCTGATTCTGAGCTGACGGAATATTTTCGGCCTGAAATATCAGTGTAATTAAAGTTAAACATAATGTTAAAGAAATAAATGTTTGTAGGAAAAAATCTTAAATGAATCAGTTTATAATTTTCTATACGGTAGATTATTTTCTAACATAAGCCGTAAAAATTCTTCGTACTAAGATTCGTAAAAGTTTACGATCCGGGAGCAATCCGACGAGTCAGAATCAGGGGGCTTGTCCGATTTGGAAATTATTTTAGTGTTGGATAGCCCATTTCTTGAGGAAGTTATAAAACATCTCGCTACGGTCAATAGGATTTTTTTTGGCCAATTTTCAACCCTTTTTAGCCGTAGAGTAGTATTATATAGCCTATAGATATTTTTTTTATTTTTTTTTTAAGTTTATTTCATAATTTGGTTTACAATTGGTATTACAACTTATATATATTGTTACTCTACTCTACTTAAGAATTTTTGAAATCGGTCCAGTAAATTTTAAGTTTATTCGTTACATACAAAGATACATACATACAGACAAATATTTCTGCTTAAAATGTTAATCATCATCATATCAGCCCAACGACGTCTACTGCTGAACATAGGCCTCACCTAATTTACGCCACTGCGAACGGTCCTGTGCCGCCTGCAACCAACGGCCGCCCGCCACCCTGACCAGGTCGTCGGTCCATCTGGTGGGGGGCCGTCCCACGCTGCGCCTTCCAATACGTGGCCGCTCGTGTATATTGTTTAGCATGTTCATTAAAATGTATGGTGTATCAAACCACGCATTAGTTAAAGTCATGATTTGACTTACCAATATGTTTTAAATAGTATAGTGATCCATGTTATATGTTGAAAAGGGTGTATTAGCCCAACTAACAACCTACTTTACACTGTCTGCAATTAGAATAAGACCTTTTTGTAAGTACTTCATTGTATATTATGCTTAAATAAAGACTTTTATAAATAAAAAAAATAAATAATACGAGGCCGCCACTCGAGAACCTTTTTCCAAAATGTTAATATAGATATTAAATTATCTTTCTACCAAATAACAAAGGTCTATAGCAGCGAAACTCATGGCAAGAGCCATAAAGATGATGTTATTATTAATATTCCTGTCACAATAATGTAATTAAAGTTTTTGGTTACAAAAAGAAAGTTTGATATTCGTGATTTGTATTTTAATGGTATTGATTAAGAGTGAAAAGGTTAGGTTAAGTAGCAAAAGAAAAAAAAAAGTCAAGTACGAGTCGGACACCGTGCGAAGTTGTTTAGTTACTTCTGGATTTCCATGCTCTTCAGTTCACATTCTATGGCCATGGGGACCAGTTTTTCGGTTCATTAGTTTCTGAAATTGTAGTTTCTGATATGTCAGACAGCCAAAATCATCATTTTCGTTGAACGTTAAGTCTATAACTGTCACTGTCTTAATTTCAACAACTTTGAACGATAGAATCAATGATATTGTATGTTATTTTACATAAAATATCATTGGATAGAATGATGATCTTTGTTTCCTGACTTGTGCTGTCATACATTGTTAAGAGATGGCCATTTCGCGAATTAGTCTTTTTAAGAATTAGTCTATTCGCGAATTTGTCCTTTTCAGAATCGGGTGTCATTTCGCGAATTAGGCATAATGCGACTAAACGCTTTCAACCAAACAAACAATCTCTTTAGCTAGTATTGATTAGTACGGGTGACACCAGAGAGAAAATAATAATTATAAACCTACTATAATACGCACTTTTGTTGAATAAACACCAAATTGAAAAATGAAGTTCTGATTATTATCAAGAACATAATCTTTTGATAATAATCACATATTTATTCGATACTTATCAAATATCATGTAAAGTGCTACTACTTATCAATGACAATGACTGGCCGGTTGGTCTAGTGGTTAGTGACCCTGACTGCTAAGCCGGAGGTTCGATTCCCACCCAGGACATATCTTTGTGTGATGAGCATGATTGTTTGTTCTGTGTTTGGGTGTAATTTATCTATAATATGTATGTATTTATAAAAAAATGTATTTAAGTAATATATCAGTTGTTTAGTACCCATAACACAAGCAAATATAATTGCATACTTTGGGACTAGATGGCGCTGTGTGAATGTGGTGAAATATTATTATTATTAATATTATTATAGATTAATATCTAGCTATTACCTCTTGGAACGACACGCTATAACGGCATATCCCTTCTTTGAACGTCAAGCCAGGAAATTAAGATTTTGTTAGCAACCCATTAAGTCCCACAGCTGGGCTCGGTTCTCTATCTTGAGAGCTGAGAGGGTTTAGGCCATAATCCACTCACGTTGGCCTAGTGCAGGTTGGTGGATCAGACATACTCATAGAATTACTTCTAGTGTATGTGTGTTTCCTCACGATGTTTTCCTTCACCGTTAGCAGATGGTAAGTCACTTGACTAGTACATATAAATTCCACAAAGTGGAATTCACATTGGTACTGCCGGTCGGGATCGTACTCGGACCGCGTGATTTGCACGCCGGTCCCTTATCCATTCAGCCACCATCGCTTTTGTGAGGTTTAATTCTTTTTAAATTTAGTTTTTTTTTCTGATTCTGCAAATAAATGTTTCAGTTTTAATATTATCAAGAATAACATTGTATATATTTTGATTTCAGGTCAAATATTTGGGACAGAGTGACGCGAGAGGGTTATGGGGCATCAAACACACGAGGAAACCAGTCGATCTAATGGTAGCAGCGGCTAAAGCTCTACCTCCAGGTTAGATTATTTTATAAAAACAAAATTAAACATGTTAAGAGCCAATTTTAATAGACCATGTCTAAGAACCATCACGATTATGTTAGCCTTCAAACAAAAGAAACGTATCAAAATTGGCTCACTTGTTAAAGAGATATGATGCCTTAGACAGGCACACAGAGTCATATAACACTCCTCAATTTGAGTCAGGGTCCAAAATGGCCCATCCAACACAAAAAAAATTCAAACCGGACCTAGTTCTTGAGATCCTAGCGTTTAACCAACCAAACAAACGAACTCTTCAGCTTTATAATATGTATTAGTATAGATTCGCACTGCCCTTTTAAGCCGTTCTGCATCGCTAAATACATAATGTTTCGATATAAAAGTAAGGTACAATCTCTTAAGAAAGGAATTCTGTAATCATATCGGAATGCATTTTAATACTGTGATATAATATTATTAATGTTACGTAACAGAAATCGACCATCGCTGATATAGTGAAAGTTAATTATGTTTGCTGATAATTTTTTATTTTAAAAAGGTTCATAAATTTGATATTTGTGAGGCAATTGAAGACGTTAACAGACTGTATATACATCATTGAAATCCGGTGTCTCCCCCTAGATGCACAATCACGCACTAAAGTTATACTCAAAACTGTCAAATTATAATTTTATACCGTTTAACAGACGGCCCGGTAAGTGGTTACCGCCGCTCGTGGATGTTGGTAATGTTAGAGGCAAAGCCGTGTTGTATTAGTGTAATAACTACTGGTAAACCAAAAATATATATAAATTAATAAATAAATAAATGGGTATTTAGGATATATAATATTTATTTTTATTTCCAATTTCCTTTAACCACATAATATCTATACAAATAAATAAAATTGGAGTGTCTGTTTGTAATATTAAAATAACCGCTTTTTACTACATGCATATAATTATGAATGTATATACATAGGTACGGTACATATTATAAGTACCAAAAAATTTTTTTATTCTATTTTTGTCTGTCTGTTGGTTCCGGCTAATCTCTAGAACTGCTGGACTGATTTTGACGGTACTTTCACTGGCAGATAGCTGATGTAGTAAGGAGCTACTTAGGCGTACTTTTATTTTAGAAAAATACTATAAATTCCACGTGGACAAAGTCGCGGGCGCAGCTAGTATCATATGTTTGCCATCGTATTGGAATGGTCTTCTTTAAAGTTAGTTGTAAGTTTCGATAAATATATAATCATCATTTCAACCCATAAACGTCCCACAGCTGGGATCGGGTCTCCTCCAAAGATTGTGGAGCGAGTCTAGCCTACTATACCACGCTGGCCAGACGGGTTGGTATAACCATATAAAAAAACTATTGTTATTTTTCAGGTCAAATCTTACCAATAGTAAAACTAACAGTGACTGTAGATGGCGTCCACTTAGAAACAGTGAACCACGGAACGAATCGGGATGAGTTCGAACACATGTCTGTGTTTTTCAACATAGAGTCGATATCGTATGGGGTACAAGACCTCGTTTATACCAGAGTGTTCTCAATGATCATTGTAAAAGAAAACGCAGACGTTAAAGGGTTGAATCCATTCGAGTGCCACGCGTTTGTTTGCGAATCTAGGTAAGTTGCTAAAGTTTTAATCCTTCTTAATAATGAAAGAAAAGAGAAAGAAAGCCATACAAACGATTTCTTTGCGATATGGCGCAATAAAACCGCCTCCTTGCTCTGCAGGGTTCGGACTAGCTCCAACAGCATTCTAAGAATGATTGCCGCGAGGTATGACTCGCCTATTTTGGGCCATTGTATACGTAGATGCATGTCTACCGTACAATTGGTCACAAAATAACTGTTGTGTTGTGTTTTTTTTTTTTTTTTTTTTATTTAATTTATCTGTTTACTAACATAGTCCTAAGTATATTGATACTAACATGATATGAATCCTGTGTTCGAAATAAAAATTATTATTATTATTATTAATAATTTATTGTACACAAGAGACAGATGTATTTATTTATTTATAATTAACGCAACGGTAAAATACCACTGACAGCATTAATAAAAAAGAAAAAATATAATACAATGAAATAATAAGAATAAAAGAAAAAGAACACATTCATGCATCACGCTGCACGCAGCACTCATACAATATTTTCGGCCATACATCCACAAACAGATCGCAGTTAGGATTGGCACACAGGAGAGCGTTTAGTGGTGTAAGTGTGCGCGGTACAGGCGACATGGAACGCGCTACAGTACGACATAATGGGACGGCAAACAGCTCATGTCTCCGGTTGCGACTATAGTTGTTGGGAGTATAGAATCGACACAGCTCATTGTGCAACTCCGGTGCATCGATTTTATCCCTTAGGATGTTGCACATAACAATAATTTGACGCATATCCCGCCTGACTTCCAATGAGGTTATACCCTAAACATCCTAAAAATACAAAGAAAAAAACTCCTTAAGAGGGTTCATACAGAGAAATTGCAATGTCGCAATATAGTGTCATATTTCGTGGTTTTCGAATTTTATTATTTAACTAGCTTCCGCCCGCTGCTTCGCCCGCGTGGTATGTATTTTATACCTATTAACAATGATATTGTATGTTAAAAAAGGTGAAGATAGGTTATAAGCGCTCGAAAAGTGGCACACTAAAAATAGTCTTATTAGCAAACTTCATCTCAATGTCCCGTTGACGGCGAAGGTATTTTGACATTGCATTATTACGATATCTATGTGTGCGTTTTGTGTGCCATTTCCAAGGATCGAACGCTATGTAGGTAACCTATCTACACCTTTTTTAACATACAATATCATTGCCTATAAACCTTCCTCTTGAATCACTCTATCTATTAAAAAACCGCATCAAAATCCGTTGCGTAGTTTTAAAGATTTAAGTATACATAGGGACGGACAGACAGCGACAGAGACGTTGTTTTATATGTAGTGATTGGAGCTATTTGTTTTAAATGTTTTAAATACACATAGAATTAGGTGAAAGGTGTGTAAAAGGTACGAAATCATTGCGTTTACAGTTCTATTTATATGCAAATAACACATTGGAACTTGCAGGGCGTTTAATTCATAGTAAAATTTTTATACAACTTCACGTAATCCTAAACAATGTATTGAAAACATTTCAAAAAATAATAACATTACATAGCATCACGCCTTTTTCCCCGAAGGGGTAGGCAGAGGTGTTTCACACCCACATTTCGCCAGCTATGTTTGGTCCCATGAAATAGGGGGCGAGCCTATTGTCATCAACCGGCAACATGTTTACCAAACTCCGGGAAAATCTTAATAATGGAATTTCACGATAGAAAAACCCAATACCATTTTCACCCGACCCGGGAATCGAACCCGGGACCTCTTGCACAGCAGTCGTATAGACTTCCCGCTGCGCCATCGAGGCAGTTAAATATTAGCAAAAAATTATCATGTCGTCATTCCTATGTATGAGCCCTCTTAAGACCACAACTGAGTGTCGCCATCGTGTAGTACGTCATAAACCATCGCATGGCCATATTGGCCATCTCGCTAGGCCAGCGCTGGCCCATAGTGTAGAGGAGCTATTATGTGTTAAAATCCATTGCTACACTCACACTCACTACACTCACTGCCCCTAACGGCTGCATAGCAATGTGTAAAGTGATGCAACCACATAGCCTAACTTTTTATTTTTTGTTTATTATTTATTTTGTGAACATTCATTTTAACTCGTTAATCTAACGGTGTGGTGCTCTGCTGCATCACTTTACACGCTACCCAAATTGTAAATTACAAAAGATTGTAACTATCCATTTTTTTAAAAAGAGTGGCGTGAATTTCTTGCCAGTTCTTCTCATAGCTCCACCCCGTCAGCGAACTGGTCGTAGGCAAATTTGCTGACAGTAGTGTCGTTCGGATAACCTGTTACATTCTTGTGACTTTCATAAGTGTTACCTTGTAACCTAGTTGAATAAACGAGATTTCATTTCATTACAATGTCAGTATATATGTTTAAAAGCATGTCATAATATTTGTCTAGCTCTCAAGTAATCTTGTGATATGTATGTCAAATCTATCGATAGGTGTGTGATGAAAGAGTCGTGTCGAGTGTTGTGTGAATCTGCTGATACTGAATAAATGGGTCAGTAAATTTCATTGAGTTGAATACCCTACTTATTTTATTTTTTTTATATAAATGGTAAACAAGTAATGGAAAAATTCAAACCCACGACGGGACTTGAACCCGCGACCCTGCCATTCCGTGTGCAGTGCTCTGCTTACTGAGCTACGCGGGCGGACGTCCCTGAGATCGAATTTAATAATATAATAATAATATTCTACCACATTTACAGAGCGCCATCTAGACCCAAATTAAGCAATTACATTTGCTTGTGTTATGGGTACTAAACAACTGATATACCACTTAAATACCTTTTTATTTTGTAAATATATACGTATTATAGATAAATTACACCCAGACACAGAACAAACCTTTATGCTCATCACACAAAGATTTGTCCTGGGTGGGGATCGAACCCACGACCACGACAGCAGTCAGCGTCACTAACCACTAAACCAACAGGCCAGTCAAAAAATTTGTCTATTACCTGTTAACATGGTGACGTCATGACAACGTTTTGCTACTTATCACCGTGGCTCGTTACAGAAACCTACACAGCAGTATTGTATAATATGCTTGCACGCCCTTCAGGTCAAAACGGGAACGTTCTTCTGTCTTCTGTGCCCGTTAATTGTAGGTTTATAAAGTCCTTTCTAGTGCAAGCATTATCTTTTTAAAAAAACAAACAAAATCCCTATAGGGAACTATTATTCAGAACTACATTCCAACATCGCTGTACCTCTATAATTTCCAACTTGGTCTCATTCCAGAAATGCTGCGAGACGCCTTACTTATTCACTAGCGGCTGCGTTCCAGGATTACTCCAGAAGAGTTAAGGAGATGCAGGCGAATACTGGTAAATACAGCTATTTATTCTGCCTAGTAAGGGGTTTTTCAAATAGAGAGTAAATAGGTTTTTAAAAGGTTGACAACACATTATGTGATTTTCCTCGTGTTGCAAACTACATCCCTCCGGCGGCGACGCGACGTTGGCAATGATAAATTAATGTCAAAAATTTTAATGATTTTTTATGTGTCTAGTTGGGCGAGTCACTAAGCCTGATTAATATTATAAGTTTGTAAGTTCGTTATGCTTTCACTGCTAAACTATTGAACGGATTGCTATAAAATTTGTCATAAAGATAGTCTAGGATTGAAAGGACATTTTAATCTATTTTTATCGATATACCACGCAGGCTAATCCACGTGTAATAGTATGATAATATTATATTTAATGTTTATTATTTATATTTCAGAAATAGATGAAAGACCACCCAGTATGAAGAAGCGCTTCGCGATAGATCTTCGAAGTCCGGAGGAGATCGAAGCTGATTTAGAAACAGAAGCGTGATATAATATAATTGAATTTACGTGTTTGAAGCAGAATGGACATAAGTACATTATTTTTAGAAGCATAATAGAGATATAAAATGTATATCTCCATTTCACTAAGTTGTATTTTTTATCACAAAATACAACATTGAATGTGTGATTAAAGTTTAAGGAAGTCATCTTGTCATGAAAATTGTATTGTGTTATGGAATGGTTACTATTTAATACAAAAATAATATATCATGACCAATATAACGTTATCTAATATTTGGCTATACTCAGTGAGAAACAAATTTTAAAAGAAAAAATGAATGAAATAGGGATCGTTTCAGACACGTTAGGTTCTTCGGGGGCAATTCGGACTCAAATATAATTTGTATGATGAATCGAGTCCTTTCTCCACGAAACGAGAGTTATCGCTTGGTATAGTCATACGAGAGAAACGAGGATTCAAAGACGAGTTGTAGAATGAAAAACATATTTATTTAGTTTGTTTTGCAAGACCTCCTAAATGGGCTGGACCAGTTAAGGAATTACTCGACGAATCAAACGAACATTGGAATTTGAGTTTACTGTAGGATAACAGTAGGTCCAAATTTGTATGGAATTTTGTTATTTTTTTCATAGTAGGCTAAAGTTTCACCTTTAAGGGCAAAACAGACGATGCTATAATATATTATTGTGTTCCGTTTGACGTCCGAAGTCCATTATGAGAGTACATTATCTTTTTCATCCGATTCGTCACTAGATGTCGCTATTTCCGTCACGTGACCTGACCGCAGCGCCACCCCAGGCATAATCTGTAACTACTTATTACCACAGAGCAAGCCGCCATATTCGTGTCATTGTTGCGTCGTTTTTCAAACCGCGTAGTCGTTAGTTGCTAAAAATTTAAAATTTTTATTTTAATTTTCGAGATTAAAGTAGAAAATTAATAATTTAATTTATTTTCCGTTGCGTGAAAAGTGTTAATTTCTAATAAGTTTTATCTCGTGTTTTAAAAATGGAAAATAGTGATAAAAATCTCGCGGATGTGTTTAACGATCACGATTCTACTCGATCACCGTGCGAAAGAGTATTGATAGCCGCGTAGTGTCGAGTGAATCAAGTTCGAGTTCGAGCGAAGACGATGAACCTCCGAGAAAAAGGTGGTGCCACCGGAGTAAATCACGTGAGTCGTTCCAAGATATCGATAAGAGATTTGAGATTTTATCGCAACAGCTGGTGAATCATGTGAATAATATATTTTATACGAATTTCGCATCAATACATTCAAACAGTGTTACTACCGCAGTACCTGCGCCCGCATCGACAAATAAAACGTTAGATGATCCGTTTTGTCGACCGTCAATCGATTTTAACGATAAATAATGCCGAGTTAAATGTATCCGTTAAAGAACCTTCTGTACCGAAGGCAAACCCCGACCGAGTTGAAAGAATAGTTTCGATGCAGAGGTTTGATTCCTTGGATTGGAATGCTGTGCGTTATACGGTAGTACAAAAGAAGTATATTGCCTTTCCGGCGTTCACAGAGTTGAAATTTTAATGAACCAAACAAAAGGGAGGGCCGTAGAGGAGAAGCGACCAAAGGTAGGGGTAAATGACTCAGTGTTCACGGGAGGTTGTCTGATGCTGTATCGGGAAGTATGGTCTCAATTCGGGGCACCCAAAATAATTCTCAGATTAATTTCAGCAGCTCGAATTCCATTTATTCAGACACCACCGCTTATCTTCCCAACACCGATTGTTATGAAAAAATTTCAAACTCCCCAATCCATAGCAATGTCGGTAGAAATTCAATCAATGATTCAGAGCCGTATTCTCGAACCAGCACCAATAACCCCATCATTTATATCCCCTCTTTTCATTATAAGAAAAAGCAGTGGCAAGAAAAGAGTTATCTTCAATCTGAAGGCATTGAATCAATTTCTACGGCCAAAACATTTCCACCTTTTTCATCATCACAAAATGCCCGATTTCTTACAAACGGGCGACTGGATGGTAAAGCTAGACTTGAGCCAGGCGTACTACCACCTACGAATTTCTCAGCGGCATCGTTGCTTCCTGCGCATAAGCTACGAAGGTCGGTTGTTTCAAATGACATGTCTACCCTTTGGTCTCGCCTCAGCTCCGAAGATGTTTGCATCAGTCACCAACTGGACTGCCGAGGTGTTACGCAGCAAGGGTCTTCGCCTGGTTCTATTTCTAGACGATTATTTATTAGTCCACCAATGCAGGGAGACGTTACAGTCACATCTCCAGTTGGCAATGGAATTCCTCACCTCTCTAGGTTGGAATTTCAATATGGAAAAGTCTGTACGAACCCCAACAAGACGTATAGAATTCCTGGGAATTGTCTGGGATACACAGTCCAACACGAAAAGCTTGCCTCCAGACAAAATTGCCAAGATCCGTCAGTGCCTTTTGTCTCGCTTAACAGCCGGCAGTTGGACCCTCAAGCAGGCGCAACGCCTCTTAGGGTATCTCAATTTTGCGACCTTCATCACCCCACGGGGAAGGTTGCATTGCCGTACGCTGCAGCGACACAGCCCTCGTCTGCAGATAAACCCTCACCTTCCGATCCCGTTCGAAGACGAGGTACGAGAAGAGCTCCAATGGTGGCTTGAGAACGTCAGACAGATATCGGATATTCATCCCAGAATGTCTCGAGTCAACTATCTTGTCACAGACGCGTCAGATATTCGGTGGGGAGCCATGGTGAACAACAAAAGACTAAGAGGCACTTGGAATCAACATCAAATGTCGTGGCACTGCAACCTAAAAAAGATGTATGCAGTCATAGCAGCAATAACGTCAGACGTCTAAGACGTCCGAAGTCCAAATAATTTCTTCCTGGTGTATACCTTCATCATTATCATTATGAGACGAACAATGACACGAATATGGCGGCTTGCTCTGTGGTAATAAGTAGTTACAGATTATGCCTGGGGTGGCGCTGCGGTCAGGTCACGTGACGGAAATAGCGACATCTAGTGACGAATCGGATGAAAAAGATGATGTACTCTCATAATGGACTTCGGACGTCTTAGGAAACATAATACAAATTTTATTTTAAGGTAAAATTTTCATATTAAGTATAAACTCATATTAAGGTATATTACAGTATATTTTCTATACAAATCGGCGAGTGTCCACAGACGCAGCTATAACTTATATTTTTGTTACGTCACCAAAATATGCCGACAGATATAGCACGATATATTATCCCACTGAGCTAATGAGTGCAAAAATATATATTAAGTATACCTTGTGTGGCAGCTTCTTATACCGTAATATATATTTTTCTATATTAATATATAAGATAGCGCTGTCTGTTGCGCGCTTTATAATCATGAAAGGCTTGAACATATATAACTAATTTCACCTCAATAGTAAATAAATTAAGTATTTAGTTGTAATGATTTCAGGTAAACTCTTTAGGATTTCAAATTCCTTCTGTACCATATTGATACATATTATATCTAATTTTAGTTATTACCATTGCGTAATTAGTTAACATGCGTTGTGTAATTAGTTTACAACTTATTCCACTAGACTCCAAAAATTGTTCCAGTTTAATCTCAACACGTTTTAGGAATGATTTTAAATCATATATTAATTTATTTCCATTTAATCCCCAAAGAGTCGGAAGTAGAATGATATATTTAACCTGTAATTTTGCTGTTGATTGTACTAAAAAATTTAATTTTAGTACCTATAATCACTTTAGGATTATATTGGAATTAATGTAATTGTAAAGTTTCAAAATCAATGGCTTTTGGAGTATAGTGGAAAAAGCCAAGTTTACCTCTTAAATTATAAATTAAATGTAAATGCAATTTTTATGAATAAGTAATATATTGAATTTTGTATTATACATCATTAAAGATAGAGTAGCATCATAATAATAAATAAGTTGTATAGCTAAACCTATTTAAAAATGTTTTTCATAGTATTTTCCTATTAATAAAATTTCTGATTGAGGGATATTCCTGAGGAAAGGTAAAAATTTCACCCATATTCGAAATATAAAGAAACCAGATTCCAGGCGAAAAATCTGAAATACGACGAATTTGGAATTGGTTTTTATTAGTTGGGGCCTTAGTTTATTTTTTGCTCCAGGGTTTGGTTACCCAGCTATGCCACTGAAGAGCACTCAATGGATTTTATAAACTTCACAGTTTTATCAGAAGAACACATAACAGACTATTTATGATTCCGAGAGTCACGCACGCGAAGCCACAGTTATAATCTGATATTTTTATAAGTAATAGATATCTTTAATATATTAAGAGTCGATAATATTTTGTTACCTTGAAAGATTTGATAATTGATTCTTATGATGCATCCACACTGTGTACTTAGTTTCGAACACCAAAGAGGTTCTAGATTAAAATTGAAGCATGCAGGTGCTCCTCACTATTCTATTAACTCATTTGAAAGTTATATAAAATTAAAATCAACCCGCACTAGGCCAGCATGTGTGGATTATGGCTTAAACACTCTCAGCTCTCTAGATAGAGGAGAGAAGATCCGAGCCCAGCAGTGGGACATTAATGGGTTGCTGATGATGATGATGATAAAATTAAAATTCATTTTTATTAACACCCTTAGCTTAACCCTGTCAGTGAACTGGTCGTTGGTAATTTGACTGACACTATTTTTCGGATAACCTGTTATATTAACTTGTAACTTAGATGTATAAATTAGCTTTTCATTTACAAGTGCAGAAGGATTAAATAAATGAATATGCATACATCGCGAATGTTTAAGAGTATATTTTGTCCAGTGTGGACGCATCGTAATAGCAGTGAGTGAGTTAGACATGAAGGTATATTGGAATTATTTCTGAAAGTAGGCAGAATTGAAAATTATCGTTACATCGCTCTATAGCTGAGAATATAAATATTTTTGTATACCAAAATAATAATTATGTGATTTTAGTGTATATTCATTATAAGAAATTGTTTTTAAATAAAGTTTGTTGTGAAAAATTTTACATTTTCTTCCTTTTTTTGGCAGACGAGAAGGCGACCCGCCTGACCCATACACCTCTGTTTACGAAGAAGGCTTTATGCCATGTTTTTATGTGTAATTAAATAAATATAAATATAAAGTCTACGGCATTAAGACCGCCCATGTACCAATGTGCATAAAGTTTTAATAAATAAATAAATAAATAAAGATTTTGTATAGTCTAACACGCTAATAAGATGTGGATAACGCTGTGAGTTACGCAATAACATAATATAACTTAATATTAAGACCATAATTTAAGAAAATTGTGTAACTGTTTGTTTTCCCGAATAAAATAAAATAAAAAATAATCTCAAGAACTACGTCTAAAAAATCTCCATTGTTGGATAGTAGTAGTCCATTTATTGAGAAAGGCTATAGACTATATAACATCACGCCACGACCAATAGGTGCTGAGTGGCCAATCAAAGATCAACGGGAGCGAAGTCCCGGGCAACAGCTAATGTTTTGAGATCAAAATAAAAACTATTTAAAACATATTTTTTATTATCATCTTTACAATACATACTTACTAAGGTGTATGATTATTAATCTCTTCAATTATCTTTAATACAAACATAAGCTCTTCCAAAGTTCTCTTCGCTGTAGCTTTATGAGTCTTCATAAATTTAACGAAGTCGTCTTCGACGCCATTACGACAACTATACTCTACTAAGTCCACTAATCTTGCAAGCGAAATGTGAAGCAGTACTTCTCTTAGTTGCTTCTCTTCTGTAGTCAAATAGAGATCTTTTAAGTTTCTATACCAGTTTTGATTTTTGAATTTCGTTATAGTTGCTATATTTCTTACTGCTTCGTGTAACTGAAAATAGATATTATAATTTTAGGAAAAACTACTGTTCCAATTTTAAAAATTACTTTAGTCTTGGATAGCCCATTTATTGAGAAAGGCTATGGGCTATATAACATCACGCTACGGCCAATATGAGCTGAGCAGTGTCCAAATAAAGAACGACGGAGCAAAGCCTCACGCGACTTCTAACTTTATTATTAGTAGCATATACATCATAGAAACCATTGAGAACAGAAGAGGAAAAATGATTGGACACCAGATTCGACACGATTCGTTTATAAAAAAACATCTTAGAAGGAAAGATAGAAGGCAAGAGAGTAGAGAGGAAGACGTAGACCAAGGAGGACTTTTATTAAACAAATCAAGAAGAAGGTACGGGTGTCGTATCAGGAGGTGAAAGAAATGGCAGAAAAAAGAGAGGATTGGAAGTTACTCTCTCTTATAACCGTCATAATTCGTAAAAATATAGAACAGTGAAGAAAGAAAAAAATATTATAAGAATGCTAAATTCTATTGTTCATAACTTAAAAATATACACTGCGTACCTATTTAAAAACAAAAAGGAACCAGATACTCTATTTACAGAAAATTCCTACAAATAGAATATCTGATTGAGATTCCTGAGGAAACGTACCCAAAAGGTTAGCCACATTACAGCATTGGATGGCAAGTTTAATGCGTTGCCCCATGTGATACCTCAGAAATACGTTTACAAATTTCACGATAAAATTTGTGAGCGTTTGGCCCCCAAGGTCCAAGAGTTTCAACCACAAAAGGCTCAAAAATGTAAGTCTCACCAAGACTTTCATATTTACGCCGCTTGAGGCACTCTGCAGTATTGGCAGCAGAGTTTCTCTCTTATTATATATGATTACTCACATCAAACAATCCATCTTCCACATCCATCAAAAACTGGTAAAAATCTTGCAAACCATCGAGATCTGTCAGATCAGGCATTAAGGTCCGTATATACAACCAGACCCTGTTCAGCAAGTCTTTATCATTCATCGCTCGGAACCTCTCCTTTCTCCGTTTGTTCCTCGGCAACATCAGCTTGTTTCGGAACTTGCTGCCATAATGATAGGCATGTTTTATCTCCGTGGCGAAGTTGAAAAGGAACACTGTGTATTTGAGGATTTGCAGGTCTGCTGGATGAACTGTTTCTGAGTTCTTCACGCGGTCCCTGAATAAATATACACCATCAACAGTAACACATTAATACCACTGCTGGGCACGAGTCTTCAATCCTCTATCTGAGAGAGAGTTTAGGCCATAATCATCACACGCTAGCCTAATGAGGGTTGGTGGCTCAGCATACCCTTAAAATTTCTTCTAGGATATGTGGGTTTCACCGCCGATAAAAAATAAATTAAATGATTTAACTGAATAATGTGGGTGTCGAAAACTGCGACTAAGGGAGAAATCTTAAGTTTCTTAAACAGACAAGAGCACTGTGAGAAAAGGATAATTAGAAACAAACCTTATATTATTATACCAACCCGTCTGGCCAGCGTGGTTATAGTAGGCTAAATTCCCTACAAAATATTTGGAGTATACCCGTGCCGAGCAGTGGGACGTTTATGGGTTAAAATGATGAACTGAATAAATGATTAAAAGATATCTATGTAAAATACGTATGTATTTATAAATGTATTATATATGTCTATTATTTTTTTAGATCCCATAACATGATTAAGGATATTTGCTTACTTTGGGCTAAATGGCGCTGTGTAAAAAATATTGACGACCAATTATTATTTTCGTAAATTTGTAATAACTATACGCTCTGAACAGAAACTGTATTTCAACAACACGTTTCATTTGATGACCTTGTATTCAAACAATTACAAAATAAACATGGCAGCCTTTCATTATCATTGTCACAACGCAACGTGTCGAATCTCTTATGACGCAAGACATGCGTACACTTGAAAGTGACACTTACGTGTATTATTTTCATCTAAGCCGTAGAACAATTTCGGAGATCTGTTATCTCGGGAGGAAGAGGGAGTTGGGGGAGGTGAGATATAAGTACAGCACACATCTACACACTGCCGCATATTCAAAAGAAATAATCCACATTTCTATAAACGCATACCAAAATACCAAAAATCGTCACACAAATAATCAGATAAGAACCGATTGTTCACGTAGTTTGGCAGAGGGGAAAGCGTGTTCTTAGCTCATCATCATCATCATTTCAGCCTATTGTCGACTGCTGGACATAGGCCTCTCCTAGCGCGCGCCTTAACACTCTGTCCTCCGCCTTCCGCATCCAGTCAGACCCAGCGACCTTTTTTAGGTCGTCGGTCCATCTAGCTGGAGGGCGTCCTACTCTACGCTTGCCGAGTCGCGGTCTCTACGCCAGGACACGCTTTCTCCACCGTGCATCGGTCCTTGACTACTCCCGTCTAATTATCCAAGCTTAAATGTCATGAATTTCGTAGAGTGGTATTACGTTAAGATCACGCTTTTTCGTGCTTACTGTACCACGTTCTACACATGCACCCTATGGGCTAGATATACTCGAAAAGCGTATGACGCCCTTCGAGTTCAATACAACAACGCGTTCAGAGTGCTGGTGGGGCTGCCCCGTTTCTGTAGCGCATCAGAGATGTTTGCAGACGCTAAAGTAGATTGTTTTTACATGCGAAAGCGATGTGCATCTCTGGTGAGCAGGGTGCGGGGCAGCGCTAACAGCATTCTGAGCATGATAGCAAGCAGGTTAGACTCGTATATGAATCGCTGCAGTGCTATCTCTCATGGGATGGTGCTGCGGTGATTTAATTTGATTTTATAAGTTACTAACATAGTCTTAAGTATTACTAACCTAATGAGTCCTAGTCACTTAATAAATAAATATTCTATTCTATATTCTATTAGTAGATAGTGAAAACATACTTACACAAGTTCCATAAGTTTCGACAACGCCGCATGAATTTGAACAGTTGATGACAACCAGTCATATTGTTGCAAAGCGTTATTGTCACTTATAATCAATTCTTTCAACGCGTTCATATAAGAATTAAACTTAACTTCATTACTATGTGTTACTACTTCAGATTTTACTTCTTTCTTTTTAATATTATTTGTTTTATCTTTCGAATCATCTAAAGGCTTATTTGTTTCTTTATTTTTTTTATTAGGTTTACTTTTTTTGACTTTTCTTTTTTTGTTTCTGAAGTGAGGATTTGACGGCCCCAGAGATATAATTTTAACATCATGATTTTCCATGAGATCTTTAAAAATGTCAGTATTGATGCTTTCAGGCTGCGATCGACCATAGAAGTAATCCATTGATATATCTCTGTTAGCTAAGTTATATAACTTTAATGGATCATAGTCAATATGTTTTTTTTTCCTCTTATTACGTTTGTTATGAAATAGAACGTTTCTAATAGATCTGATTTCATCTTTCAAATTACCTGTAGGTAAAATATCATCATCCAATATTTTCAAACCCTTCATAACAGCATTATTATCATCAGCCTTTTTAAGCATATCTCTAATTTTGTCATTACTATCTTTCTTTTTATAATGACCGAATCTAGACCTTATTCCTTTGAAATTGAGTTCCAATTCTGGTGTTGCATCATTGTCATTTAGTAAACCATTGCCTGCTCTTAATGTTTCTATGTCTACGGAGTTTTCCTCAACAGCGTTTGGTCCGCGACGATTTTGTGGATTAAAATAAGCCAAGTTTGGTGAATAGTTGTATATAGGTACAAAATATGGCTGGTCTACTACAGGCTCTTTGCTTCTGAGGAATGGTGATTGGTTTTCGGCTGAAACCGGCCATTCTGTAGTTACAATATTTATATGCATTAGCGCTTATTAAATCCTTAATATAAACGTGAAACTTTGTTTAAATAATTAATTATTATTTTAGTGTTAGATGCCTTGAGAGGCTTCTTCGCCACGTCGACCAGTTACTGATATATTGTAGCGCCCACACATACACTTAGAATTACTTCTATTAGTATTATATATTATGTGGGTTTCCTCACGATGTTTTCCTTAACCGTTAGCAGATGGTAAGTCACTTGACTAGTACATATAAATTCCACAAAGTGAAATCCACATTGGTACTGCCGGTTAGAATCGAACTCGGATCGCATGACTTGCTCGCCAGTTATCCGTTTAGCCACCATCGCTTGTCTTGTTTATAATAAACATTTATGAATCACACAAATATTTGTTCGTGTGGGAATCGATCCCACGACACTCGACACGGAGTAGCGGTGGTTTAAGTGGCGAGGCAACCACCTTAACCGCTTTACTATGGTGACAGACAAATTATTGGATTTTTATGCGATAAAAACCTCTGTATCAGCCCAGAGTCTGAAAATGCAGACGTTTATTGGCATCAGATACCATAGCTGGCAATCCGTTAATGGTTATATGGCTGTCCGTGTAGTGACGGATTAAGAATACATAATGTCACAACCCGTAGGTGTCGTATGAGACGACTAAGGGAGTAACCTAGTAAACTTAATCAAACAAGAGCACTGTGGGAAAAGAAAAATTTGAAACAAATCAATCCGTCTGGCCAGCGAAGTTTAGGCTAAATTCGCTCCACATTCTTTCGAGAACACCCATACCCAGCAGTGGGACCTTTATGGGTTGAAAAAATGATGATAGCTGACAAAATGTGTGTGATTCACCTCTGCCTACCCCTTTGGCGAAAGGCGTGAAGTGACATGTTAAATGTACTCGTATGCTATAATTAGTGACATTATTTTACTTACGGACTTCGTAAACTCTATAACGACAAGTATGAAGGCCACATGCCTCACCCTTTTCCAACGTAGCCTGATATGTCTGCTTTTGTATCAACGCAAAGTCCTTTTCTTCCTCTGACTTATTAATTTTTTTCTTCTTTTTTTTACTTTTCTTCTTTTTAACTACACTTGAAACGGTCGAATTGTCTTTTTTATTTAATTTAGATTTGGATTTCTTTGGTTTTTTTGTTGTGATTTCAACCATTGGTGTTATGCCTAATAAAGGTATATTTGTAGTTGATTCTAAGTTGCTAGTATCTGTTTTATTTGTTGCGTTTATAATTATAGCTGGTTCTGTAGTTGTCCTGTTATGATTTGAAGAAATAGTCGCAACATTAATTTCCATATTAGCTTCCGTTGTATTTGTTTCGGTTGTATTTTCTTCTGTTGTATTTGTTTCGGTAGTATTTTCTTCTGTTGTATTTGTTTCAGTAGTATTTACTGCTGTTATATTAGTTTCTGATGAATATATAGTAGTGCCTTTTGGAGTAGTCACTGTAGATTTAGGGATTTCTGTTGTAGGTTCAACTGTAATTAAATCTGCTACTACCTCTGTAGTAGTTTTTTCAGTTAATGTGGTTGGTGTAGTAGTTTTAATACCACTAATTTCTACTACCGTTGTTGTTGTTTCAACATCAGATTCTTTCGGTTTTAATTTTGTAGTCGTTTCTTGAACTTTTTCTGTCGTAGATGTTGTTGTAGAAGTTAAATTTTCAATATCTGTCGTAGTGGTATTTTCTTCAGATTTCTCAGTATTTTCTATGGGTTTTTCAGTAGAATCTTCTAAAGATTTAAGCTCTGTTGTACTACTCTGTGAATCAATGGCCTCAGTCGTAGTTGTTACTTCTCTTTCTGTCAATTCTTTATCAAATTGTGTTGTTATCTCATCACTTGTGTGAAGTAATCGTCTAAACTTTCCATTTGGCCGTTTGATTGCCAAAGCTACAGTTTCATCTAAGCCAACTGTGGTTGGTCCATCTGTACTTTCATCTTCTGTACTAGCTGCGGCTTTTTCAGCGGTCAAGTCGGTGAATTTAGTTGACGCGACTACTTCGTTAACTTCCGTTTTTGATTCTTGATGTGACTTAGTCGCAGTTTCTGCAGATTCATCATCATTTTTTATAGAACGCTTTTGTAATGTTACATTAGAATTAGTGTTTTCTGTAGGAACAGGCTCTGTATCATTATAACTCTGTTTTTTGTTATCATTTGTCGAACTATCTTCTACAATATCTGCTGTAGTAGATAAAGGCTTAACTTTTAACTTTTCTTCTGGCTTTTTATCTTCTTCCATCGTAACAGTACCTCCTTTTTTCCGTCTCAAATTATTTGCTTCTTCTTCAAATACAGTTTGAACGAAATCTTGGTGTTTTTTTAATTGTTCATCAGTTAACTCCATACTGAACTTTTGGTTAGTTGTATTTTTTTCCTTTTCAGCGTTTTCATATACTCTTCTCGCAACATGATCTAGAAATTCTTCTTTATCTTCTTCTGGTAACAAATCAATGTATTTCTCGTAAGTATTAGCGAAAACCGTAGCAAAAAATATAACAAATATGATGAACATGGTTATTTACATGTTTTTTTTTTTTTGCTAGAATTATTGGTCGTTGTTTTATTGTTAGGAATTCTCGGTGCAGTTAGATATCTGAATTAAACTAACCGTGAAGAAGTTATTAGTGTTGTTTGATAAGAAAATAATTAGTTTTCTTTTGTAATGATACTGTATCGTCAAGCGTGTAACGTTTTATATCGTCTTTCAATCAAAACTTTATATCTTTAAGATATAGTACTGAATGTTTTGTTTTATTTTTATGTGATTTTTTTACGGTATTAAGCCTGCGTACCCAACAAACTGAAGCTCTTTTATTAAAAATTAAATTTATAAAACACTAGCTGTGTCCGCGACTCCGATTATATATTTTTTTATATTTTTTCACGGAACTATAATATTGATATTACTAGCGGGACTTTTACTATCGGATAACTCTCATTCTCATCAAAATCTGTCCCGCCGTTTACGTGTGATACCGTGATCAAGAAAAATAGGGAATCATTTTTATATTTAACCCTCTAAATATATATAAATAGATATAGAATGAGATTTACAAGCTTTTTTTTAAAGCAATTGTAATATAAATAAAATAATATCTTATCTTATCTTATATCAGTAGGCTGATTAGTACCTATAACACAAGCAAATATATACTTAATTTGATTATCATCATTTCATCTAGTAAGATGGCGCTGTGTGAATTCAGAGAGCCATTCCAGTTGTGTGAGGCCTGAGTGAGGGTTTATTTGAGACTGACAACGTGAATCGTGGTATAGTAGGCTAAATTCCTTCAACTTTCTTTGGAAGAGACCCATGCCCAGCATTGGGATGTTGAAATGATGATAGTGGTGATATGTGAATATTTCGCACCCTCAGAAAAAAAGCGCCATAAGGTCATCAATTCCACTCCGCAATTATCAACTTAAATTCAATTTACACACACGATTTACATTGCTGAATTGACTTTTTCGCGGGCCTAAGCTATTAAGAAGATAAAAATTTAATATAAATTGAAATTAAAAACAAAAATACATAGGCATCATTTTATTTACTTGTATTTAAAATTATTTACAATACCTTAGTTTATTACTTACAATAATATTGGCCACGAGAAAACTAACTACCTATCTAATATTATTAAGAACAAAATACGTAACTATATGGACAGGCCACATTCGAGGACAAAATTATATTTTAAACCTCATTTTTATACATAATATATAACATCAAATTTTCCTTGCAGCTTAGCGTATTGAATTTTTTAACTTAACCGCGACACGGCAAGCCTAGAGTAGGACGCCTTCCAACTAGATGGACCGACGACCTAAAAAAGGTCTCTGGGTCTGACTGGATGCGGAAGACGGAGGACTGAGTGTTATGGCGCGTTTTAGGAGAAGCCTGTGTCCAGCAGTGGACTGCAACCTGTATTCACCAGTACCAATGCCGAAGACATAGCTAAATATCTGCTTACCGTAACCGAACCGCAGTTTTAATAAACATCACCTCTAAACCTAAAAGCACCTCTTCTCATTTGTCTCTCATTCCTCATATTCCTTTCCATTACAATCCTGTCTAGATCTTCTTCTATTTCCTTCTCTTCTCCACTAGCCACTTCTACATTCTCAATCAAAGCTTCTATCAACAATGGACTCTTAGCATCATCTGTTTTCACACCGAACTCAATCTCTTCTAATTTCTCCTTCAATTCATCTTTAACAATGTCTTTTATTAAATTTTCCATAACAATGTTCTCTTTTCTTTTTATTTCTTTTCTCTTCTGAGTTTTTCTGGTCTCTTTCTTGTTATCTTCTGTAGTTTTATTTGTTTCTTTACCTATTTCTTTGTTTAAGTCATAGAAGTTTGGTGATTCTTCGCAGGGTATTGAATCCATTGGTCTTGTGCAGGTTAATACTGCCTGTAATTTTAATTAATTGATTATTTCAGACGTTAGGAAGCGTAATGCAAATGCGTGGTTATGACGTGGTGGTCACTGGTGGTCGCTGATTGCCTTCAAAATAAAATTGATGAAATTACTAAGTCAAATCTCAATCATAAGTTAATTTTTGTAAATAGATTAACTGTTTATATTTTTGTTGTTACAAATTCACGCCAGAACGGTTGAAAGGATATTATATAGACTTAGACGCATAGACTTCTTTCGCCGTTAGAAAGCGACATTATCACTGAGTAACAAAGGGTATATAACACCATGCTACGGCTAATAGGAGCTGAACAGTTGCCAAATAATAATAATAATAGTTTATTTTTCCACCAACAACCAGAATTACAGAGTTTTTAAACACTTGTTCTTATGCTAAAGTGTACAATAACTGATTGTGGATTACTGGTGCCTGTGGTAGGTAGTATAACACCTGTATTACAGGTCACCACGATTCCACTCGGACCGTAAAGGCTCAATAGCAATACGTAGTGTAGGTACATTAGTAATCGTTTGTTGTAGGAAAACAAAAAGAAAAAAGTGTATATTTAGTAAAAATATTGTATAGTATATAAATAAAAAAATTTGAATAAAGTAATGACGTACCTGATTAAAGACAGTCTCTTTAGGACAGATGAAGCTATATCTAAAGGTGACATTCCGTCCCCCAGGGGTCTGCGAAGGCACGCATACATGGAACACCTGGCACTCGTTGTCCACGTCTGCGTAGTATCCATAGGTGTAGTTCTCACAGCTGAGGATAAAGCATAAGCTTAGTAAGACCGTCTGACTGTGAGAGTCTATAAAATATTTACACATAACTTAAAAACATACACAGCTAACCTATTAAAAGAAAAAAGAAACAGATACTCTATTTACATTTCCTATAAATAGGAAATTCCTATAAATAGAATATCTGATTAAGATCAGATTCCTGAGGAAACGTACCCAAAAGGCTAGCCACATTACCGCGTTGGATAGCAAGGCTAATGCGTTGCCCCAGGTAGAGGCCAGCTCTTGGATCATGTGATACCTCAGGAACACGCTTACAAATTTCACGATGAAATTTGTGAGCTTTTAGCCCCCAAGGTCCAAACGCTCACAAATTTTCAGAAGTTTCAAAGAGTTTCAACCCCAAAAGGCTCAAAAATGTAAGTCTCACCAAGACTTTCATATTTATTTTATTTATTTTGAGAGTCTTAGGTTTATATCGAGTTAGTTCTACCCGTAGACTAGTCGCAAATGGCTGATTCTATTCAAAATATTTAAATATCACTTTAATATATTTGAACCAAGGAACTTATATCTCTAACTAGCTGGAATGCTTACCTACACCTCAAAAGCGTTCCGAAAAAATCTATGGAAATGTCTCTTTCTACTGCATATCATTTTCCCGCTTTCTATAATTACAGTCAATTGCGAGAAAGGGAGAGATTCCATCCGTATTTCGTTTTCGTTTTCGCTCTCATAGGAATTTTTTCCTCATTATTGTAACGAACAAATTTCAACCTTATTTCATAAGTCGCAGAGGAGAATTTTTCTAATATCGTCTTGTAAGCATTCGAGTTAGTTAGGAGATATAAGTTCCTTTTTTTGAACACATCTCTGACATAAGCTATCGACATGTCACGTGAAACATTGTTCAAGTGACATGTCGATAGCTTATGTCATAATATGTGTTAATTTGATATGTCGATAGAATAGATAGATCGAATCTATTGCCACTTGTCTAGAGGGGAAGCGAAGTTGAGAGAAGGGGAGATATGATAAATTTATATTTTAGGGTCATAGGGGAATAGCAACGACGCAATTTAGGGTTATATTATATTTCGTGGTTTTCGATTTTTATTATTTTTTTAAATCATTATTTATTCGGAGCTATTTTTTGTCAAATATTTTAATACACTTTTTAGAATAACGTGAATGTGTGTTAAAAAGTAAGTATCCGTAATGCTGACAATTATTTTACTATGAAAATAACACCTTGCAAGTTCCAATGTGTTCTTTGCAAAATAGAACTGTAAACGCAATGCAAACCCAAATTGTAAATTACAAAAGATTGTAACTATCCATTTTTTTAAAAGAGTGGCGTGAGTTTTTTGCCAGTTCTTATCATAGCTCCACCCCGTCACTGAACTGGTCGTAGGCAAATTTGCTGACACTACTTTTCGGATAACCTGTTACATTCTTGTGACTTTCATAAGTGTTACCTTGTAACCTAGATAATAATAAATAGTTAATAATTGTTTATTGAGACAAAAAACGAATTACATCCAGTTACATTTATCTCACTATAACACTTTATGTCATTCAAATATAAAAAATGGAGTAATACTTATTAAATAATGAATCATATATTAATATTAAGTCAATTTAGCAAATGTCATAAAATCATAATTAATTATATACATGTCAAGGTCATTTGGCGAGTTATCATTGTTACAGTTACCCCATTGGTCAGTTCGATTTTCACAATACGTCAATAGATTTGTTATTACAGTTTCCCAATTGTCACACAAAATATCAAAATCAGTGTTGGCTGCCGCGAGTGCATTCAAATGGCGACGTGAACGGGCCACGGTACGACCCAGATCAACATGGAATAAGTCCGGTAACCGACCACGTCTATTTACAGGTACTCCTGGCTCGTCAGGCACAAACAACATGCATAGTAGCTCATGCAGGCGGAGGCAGTATGAATAAACGAGCAGGCTAGGTGAATAAACGAGATTTCACTTCATTTCATTTCAATGATTTCGTACATTTTGCACACTTTTCACCTAATTCTAAAAAGTGTATTAAAAACTATTTAAAACAAACAGCTACAATTAAATAATAAAAATGGAAAACCATGACATTTGACACTAAATTGCGACGATGACGTAGCTCTATATAAAGAAAGACTGCAGAATGACACGTTGTTCGCATTACATGATGAAATGGAAGCAGATGGCCCTTATTGTATTGTATCATTTATTTCAAGTTTTACACTCATATTTTGTTAGTAAATACATTTCCTTAAAAAATATGTGTTAGTACTTACATGTAGCCTATAACTATTGTTTATATAGGTACAATCTACCCGGTCAGCGATCATTTTCAGGAGGGAGTTGGAGCTTTCCCTGACTCTGTGCATGAGGGAGGCGGCGCGCTTTCGCATTCATCATCAGCATCATCTCAACCCATAAAATTAAATATCCCACTATTGGGCACGGGTCTCCTGCAATTCTAATTTCTTGTGCAGTGCACGCACTTCTTGACATTTAAAATTAATACTATAACTTCATAAGATCAGTTGTGTTTTATTTTGAGGGCCCCACGCCCTTCCTCATATATAGCCGGATCTACCTACTACCACATTCTTGCCTAGCGCCCACTGGAGGGGACGGTGGAGACGCTAGACTTCGCATTGTGGCATAAAAACAGTCTACTTTCGCCTGCGTGAACATACCTGATGCGCTACAGCGCCAGGGTAACCCCATCAACCTCCAGAATGCGTTGTTATATTGGACTCGGAGGGCCCCGTACGTCTTCTTATTACATGACGAAATATGACTGTATATAAAATATCTAACCTGAAAGTATCTGTGATATTTTCTCTGATGGACGTTGCATTGGCTGGCAGATTTAGCGTATCCCCCTTTGTTTGTTCTGTCATCTCCTGTAAATATATATATGACAGAAATTGAGTATCTATTAAAAGCGATATATAAAAAGGAAGGTGGTCGAGTGGATAAATGACTGACATGCAAATCATGCAGTCCGAGTTCGATTCCCACCGGCGGCAGGACCAATGTGGATTTCGCTTTGTCGAATTTTTATGTACTGCCTGTACGCAGAGACTTTACTGTACTTTAAAGTTTATTTAGTAAAAACATGTAATACTTAAGTCTTATCTTTTTTTTTTAATATTCTACCACATTCACACAGCGCCATCTAGTCCTAAAGTAAGCAATTATATTTGCTTGTGTTATGGGTACTAAACAACTGATATACTACTTAAATACATTTTTTTTTTGTAAATACATGCATATTATAGATAAATTACACCCAGACACAGAACAAACCTTTATGCTCATCACACAAAGATTTGTCCTGGGTGGGGATCGAACCCACGACCTCCGGCTTAGCAGTCAGGTTCACTAACCACTAGACCAACAGGCCAGTCAAATTATCTATACACCTAAAGACGAATTATTCAATGAAAAAATTGTGTTAATGACAGATTACTGCTAATTGAAGTCTCTGAGTGCGTAAGTAAGTTTATCAATTGTCTAGATCCCATAACTTTAGGCTAGATGGCGCTCTTTAAAAAAAATATGTATCTTAAATTTTATTGTCTTCTTATTCTAATTGGTACATACCCTCAAAGCCTTAATCAGTATACTATTACTGACAGCAAAATCGATGTCGTCAGCAACAACTATTGTTGTGAGCATTAATATTAATAAATGCTTCCCTCTGAGTTCCATCTTAAGTTTAATTAATCTGTAAAAAAAAAGTAAAATGTAATTTTTTTTTAAGTATTTTGAGACAAAGTCCGCTCTTGGGGAAACGGGCTCTGTGTAGCTGGAGCTAAAGATACATTTGACATTTACGAAAATTAATATAAAAGAAACTGTCTTATTGGTCTTAGCGTGTTATATAGCCTATAACTTTCCTTGATAAATGAGCGATATATATAAAACAATTTTTCAAATCGGAGCAAACAAACTAGAACTTTATAAATATTAGATAGAATAGATACAGGTTTACCTAGTGCGGATACCAGTCTCTCACACAGACTCACTCAATGATTGTGTCACCTAACAAATAAGTTTTTATGTATTAATTTACCCTGTGTGAGAGAGAAATAAAATGCTATTTTAAAATGCTATTATTATAGATTACAATTGCTTTAACGGATACAAATACCAGACTCAGGATAACTATTTGTGGATACACTAGGTGTGATTCCCACTAGCTTCTATTCCAGACTATAATCTATCCCTTTGCCAAATTTGATACCAATCCTTTCAGCCATTCTGGTGTTATTGCGTAACAAACATCCCTCCATGCATAAAAACTTTTGTATTTATATCAACTTTTCTTCATTACTTAAAAATAATAGCAACAGAGAAAAGCTGTAGTTCATCGCTTCTATAATTAATACACACAACACACAACTCTATCCAATTATGAAACTAATCTAAAAACTCTCTTTTACACTCAAAAATATATAGATTTCGGTCCAGCCGTTTAGTAAGAGTAAAGTGACATTAAATCTACAGAAGTACCTATTTTTATTTAGCTATATACATAGATCTACAAATATTCTTAATTTATTTATTATATTAACATGGTTTCGACACCAATTACATTAACATAGACCTAGTTAAAACACAATACAAAGATATAACAAAATATTTGAAACAATTTATGGTAGTGATATATTAAATTTAAAAAAAAACAACGAAATAGATAAAATATACAGAAGAACCCTATCCCCTATTATAAAACATGCACTAAGTAGTAAACCAGGTTTTAGTGTCAAAGTTGTCAATTTAAACCTGGTTTAATGCTTAGTCAGCATTTTGTAATAAGGGGGTAGGTACCTATATTATCCGTTTCGTTGGTCCTTCGTTACGGACTATTGTACCTACATTTTATCAACCTGTATTAATTTCTCAATTTAAGTGAATTATAATAATATTCTGATGAGAAATAAATATTTTATGCATATTTATTATGATAATGTACCTTGTGTCTGTTAATTATATGTTTGTAAAGTGTCACAGACCATATACTGTCTGACGAAAACTAATTAAAGTTTGATAGAAATAAGTTATTATTAGAATTATGATATACAAACTTTTAATTTCTTTTTTTTAATATCCAAATTTTATTGAATTTATTTTAGTATGGTGTCTTAGTTCTGAAACATTATGTGTTATTTCAAACTTTAACCAATTGAAATTCTAAATACCAATGATGATTAAAAATAATTGCCTGAGTTTCTTGCCAAGTTCACCTCAGAGCTTAACCTTGTCAGTGAACTGGCCTTAGGCTAATTTGCTGACACCTTTTTTTTGGCTTTGTATGACATTCATAAGTATCATGTTTTTGATCTATTTGAAGACTATGACTATCAGAGCTTGATCCCGTGCGGGCGTTGTCTTCAAAAAGGGGCTTAAAGTTTTTTTTTAAATCACTTACATTAATAATCCAGAAACGAGATGCACAATCACAGTAGCAACACTTCACAACTTAGACACCAGATGGCTCCCACGATGTCACAGCTATATGGAAACTTTAGTTAAGTTTAGCTCTTTTATAAACGTTAAACAACCCTAGTACAGAATTCGCAATGATTTATGTACAGATAGCAAATAAAATTGCAAAGTAAAAAAGTTTTTTTTTACATAAACTGGACTTTGCGCCTTTTTTCAAAGGGAAATGAAATGAAATGAAATGAAATCTCGTTTATTCATCTAGGTTACAAGGTAACACTTATGAAAGTCACAAGAATGTAACAGGTTATCCGAAAAGTAGTGTCAGCAAATTTGCCTACGACCAGTTCGCTGACGGGGTGGAGCTATGAGAAGAACTGGCAAGAAACTCACGCCACTCTTTTTAAAAAAAATGGATAGTTACAATCTTTTGTAATTTACAATTTGAGTAGCGTGTAAAGTGATGCAGCAGAGCACCACACCGTTAGATTAAAGAGTTAAAATGAATGTTTACAAAATAAATAATAAACAAAAAAATAAAAAAATAGGCTATGCGGTTGCATCACTTTACACATTGCTAAGCAGCCGTTAGGGGCAGTCTGTGAATAAAAATATAGTTTTAATTTTGTAAAAACATAATAAAAAATAAAAAAACTGTTATTAAAAAAAATAAAGGAAATGCACGAGAAAACTGATATAAATATTCACAACGTGCCCCCACGTCACAAGTGTCATTCTACACAAACAAGATATATCAAATCAATAATAACATTATTCCCAAGACATTTTATCATCTAAAAACTCATTAATTGTATAATACCCCTTACGAATAAGATGATCTTTAACAATGGTTTTGAATTTGAGTAAGGGTAAATTCATAATGTCTTCGGGAATTTTGTTATAAAATCGTACACCGAGTCCCTCAAAAGAATTATGAACCTTATGTAAACGATGATATGTGCCTACTAACTTATGTTTACTTCTAGTGTTAACGCAAAGAATGTCACTATTCTTGGTATATAGATGAATATTTTGTTTGACTAACATAATATTTGCAAATATATATTGGGACGCAGTTGTCAGAATACCTATTTCTTTGAATCGTTCTCTCAGGGAAACTCGTGAACCTAAGTTATAAATAGAGCGAATGGCTCGTTTTTGAAGAATGAATATTGTTTCAATATCAGCAGCCTTGCCCCAAAGCAAAATACCATAGGACATGACGCTGTGAAAATAACTAAAATAAACTAATCTCGCGGTTTCCACATCAGTAAGTTGTCGTCGATTAATTTTAGAAAAACTATAATAAAATGTATAATTTCCTTTCAAAAATTGAGTGTTATTACAATTGGAGTTTCCATTTTTGCTAAATAATGCTTGTGAGAAGAAACTTCGCTATTTACAGATTTACATTTATTTTGTTCTTAACTAACATCCAAAGAGCTTTGCTTGTAAATAACATGTGCCTTACATGTGATTTAGGTACATTCAATTCGGCAAAGTTACATAAATCATGATTATGAGGGTACCTATGTGTAAAGAGATTATTTTATAGGTTTATGTGTGTTTGTATACGTGAGTGTGGGTGTGTATATAAGTGTATGGAAGTGCAGTCTCGTGTGTTTGGACAATAATAGTTTACAAAATTACAAAAATAATAATATAAACTTACATAGAAAGATCTTTAAACAAAATAACGTCTAATAATAATAATAATATTCTACCACATTCACACAGCGCCATCTTGTCCCAAAGTAAGCAATTATATTTGCTTGTGTTATGGGTACTAAACAACTGATATACTACTTAAATACATTTTTTTTTTTTTTGTAAATATATACATATTATAGATAAATTACACCCAGACACAGAACAAACCTTCATGCTCATCACACAAAGATTTGTCCTGGGTGGGGATCGAACCCACGACCTCCGGCTTAGCAGTCAGGGTCACTAACCACTAGACCAACAGGCCAGTCAATAATATTTAAAAGGTAATCAGATATACGAAAAAGGCAATGTTTATTGATACATTAAGCTCACTGTTTTTTTGCTATCCGTACCGGTACCCGAGCTTTGGCAGTGGCATCACTACATGACGTGAAATCTTAATGAGAACAAAATCGTCGCCAAATCGCACCTAACAAATAACTATCGACTACATTCTATAGATAGTTACACGTTTCATAAAGAATTTATATTACACATCCCACGGTTTATTAGTTTTGGGTATTCTAATTTGTAATCAGTTTGGCTTGATACCAGCGGGTTTTTCGGTTTACCTTTTAACCGCCACAATTATTTACCGTAGAAGTGTATTTAATTATATTAGTAACCTTATACAGACAAGAGCACTGCAAGAAAAGGAAAATTCGAAACAAACCCTATACCAACCCGTCTGTCCAGCGTGGTATTGTAGGCTAAATTCTCTTCACATTGTTTGGAGGAGACCCGTGCCCAGTAGTGGGACGTTTATTAGTTGCAATGATGATAATGATGCCATTAAATATTTTCCTAATATAAATATATTTTGATAGAATCTAGCGTAAATAAATAGCAAAATTCGATTGAACGAGCGGAAGTATTTGGTCTATGGAGAAATGTACACGAAAATATGTGTCGTATTTATCCGACGTAGGGTAAAGGGTGAGTTTTCGGAAACAAATTCGTTGCAAAATATTAAATTTTATTTCAACATCATAAAGACTTATTATTATTTTAAAACACGCAACATGTTTCTCTTAAGTTAGATGTGGTTGTCTATTTTGAGAGAGTACCAGACTCGCTCTATGTTCTTGATTGATTCTTGATATTGCATTTGGCAGAAATAGGGCTGTACCGGATCATACTCCATTTTTTTACATTAGGTATACGTGAAAAAAGAAACTATTCATTGCATGCTTTGTGGCAAAAAATGGAGGATAATTTAAGAAATCGAACACCATTTTAACCCATTATCGCAATAAATGAGTTTGAGTTTGAGTTTGAGATTCAATTAACAGTTTGTTCTGCAAAAGATTTGAAATAAACCCATTTGCTCAAAATAACAACGTAAGAAATGACACATAACTGCTGTTTAAAGCCTTGAAAGGACCCGCGTTAGGTCAGCGTGACAATGTTCACAAAATATAACGATTTCATTTATAATACTAACACAAATATTTCGGTAAAGCCCTTTCGATATCATTAAAAAAACTTACACGTAGGTATACAACTAGGGTTGTCAAATTTCATATAATGTAACTTGACAATTCGACTCGTCCTAAGAATTTGGCTCATAACCAAAGGTATTACAAGCTTTTCGAGTTATGGTGTACAAATTTAGAAACTTCTCTTCTCTTTCTCTTTTAAAAAGACAACGCCCGCACTAGGGAACAAGCCCTGTGTCGCGGGGAGCTTTACAAACATGAAACTAACGGACACAAAGTACACCCAGACTAAAAACAAATATTTATGAATCACACAAATATTTGTCTCGTGTGGGAATCGAACCCACGTCACCCAGCACGGCGACGTAGTGGCGAGGCGACCACCTTAACCACTGCGCCACGGTGACAGTCACTTCATGTTGCTGTCCAAAGATATAAAGCTCTGAAGACTTTGTTTGTTTGGTTGAACGCATTAATCTCAAGAACTACTGGTCTGATTTGATTTTTTTTGTGTTGGTTAGTCCATTTATCAAGGAAGGCTATAGGTTATATAACATTACAATAGCAGCTGAGTAATGACCAAAGGTCCACGGGATCAAAAGCCTTGGCGACAGCCAGTTAATATTATAAATGCAAAATTTTAGATGGATTATTCAATCACGTCAGAACGGCTGAAAGATACATAGGTGGATACAGTCTGAAGAAACTTAGAGACTACTTTTTACACGGATAAAACCACGACCTAAGTTGCAAGCTACTAAAATTGACAACCCTACCTATAACCCTCTTCTTAAAAAAAGCCCACGGGCTTGAATGACGCAAAAAATCCCGTAAATTCAAATAAAATAACATCGTATTGTTTATGCGGCGCACGCGTCGACTAACGCGAATTTTTTGTGCTGGTCACATCATGATGTACCTAACAGTTATGTCAAATTTATGGACAGACCGACATCTGGATTGGGTTAGTAACTGTATTTAAGAAATTGGGTTTTTTTCAGAATACTCTACACGTATTTGAAGGGAAAACGTTGAATCACTTTTTTTTTTAAATAATGTTTGGACATTCACACACAGCGCCATCTAGTCCCAAACTAAGCTAATGCTTGTAATATGGATACTAGACAACTGATATAATACTTATTTTTTTTTTTTTGTATATACATACATAATATCATTAAATACATTACACCCAGAAACAGAACAATTAATCGTGCTCATCACAGAAAGATTTGTCCTGGGTGGGAATCGACCCCACGACCTCTGTCTCAGCAGTCAGGGTCACTAACCACTGAGCCACGGAGGCTTCAAATATTCTCTTCCATTATATAGGATTTTCCTACTAATATTCACATTGCGAGGATTTTCGCTGGCAAGCTTGCATGCAGATTAAATGGGTATGTCCGGGGAAGTACCCACTACCCTCCCTTAGAATTTCAACGCCTAATTATAGCAGTATTAGGTATACTGTTGTGTTTTATCTGATCAGTGGGCGCGCCAGAAGCCCAAATCCTCCTCCCAATTCTCCTTCCGGATTCCATAGTTTTCCTTTTCCCCCCTATTTTCCTTTTTCGTGGGCACGTTGGTTGTGTTTTCTTTGCCAATGCAGCTAAAACACAACAATGTCCATGGGCGGCGGTAATCACTTACCATCAGGTAGCTAGGTCGTCTGCCCCGTCGGACAATAAAAAAAATGTGATAGTGATGCAACTCTGCCTACCCATTCTAGGGAACAAAGTGATGATACGTTTTTCATGTCTTTATTAAAATTTCTCGAAATCAAACTGAATTATTCATAAACAGCATCTTTTTAGTGCCGCCGTTCTTAGAAATACCTAGGATTTATCACATTTCAGCCTAGACATAATAATCTTGTCTAGATCTGAAGACATGACTTGTGTATATGACTGTAATATTAAATCTACACTATCTATAAGAGGGTTTATTCACTGCTAGCTGATTACGTCGCTCGCCTTGCCGAGTGACGTGGGTTCGCGTTCGATTCCCATGCAAATTATAGTTACAGTTAACCTACTTCATCCCACTGCTGGGCAAAAGCCTCGAGCCGAGATTTTCTATCGCTAGCTATAATAATAATAATAATTTGTTTGTTGGTTTGGTTGAACGCTAGATCTCTGGAACGACTGGTCTGATTAGAAAAAATATTATAGTGTTGGATAGCACATTTATCTAGGAAGGTTATAGGCTATATAACATCACGCTACGGCCAATAGGAGCAGAGCAGTGGCCAAATAAAGAACGACGGGAGCGAAGTCCCGCGTGTATTCTTAATAAATACGAAAGTAAGGATGATCGTTTGTTATTATACGATTACACACGAACGACTGAAAGGATCTGAATAGAATTTGGCATACAGATAGATCATAGTCTGGAGTAGCCCATAGGCTACTATTTACCCGACAAACAACATATATATTTTAAGAGTCCAGGTGAACTTTGTGTCCATTCATTGTATATTTGTACACAGGGCTTATATCTCAGTGCGGGCGTTGTCTTGTCAAATCTTGACGAAAACAAATTAAAGTTTGATTGCTCATTATTACTATTATTATTTTCTCATATCCAAATTTTATTGAATTTGATTTAGTATGGTGTTTTGGTTCTGTACTTTCTGTGATATTTCAAACTGTAACCAATTAAAATTGTAACAACTATGGCGATTGAAAAGAGTGGCCTGAGTTTCTTGCTTCTCAGAGCTCAACCTTGTCAGTGAACTGGCTGTAGGCAAATTTACTGACACCTTTTCTGGCTTTGTATGACGTTCATAAGTATCATGTATGTGATCCAAATGAAATAAAAAGATTTGACTTTGACTTGACTTTGACTTTGAAATAAGAAACCAATAAAACCAATTGTTTTATAAAGGAAAATTATATATATACAAGTAATTCCTCCATACGAACCCGGAACAGGCAAATATGCAGTAAATCTAGTTATTCTACGCAGTTTACTGTAGGTGAAGGAACTTGTGTGAATTTATATCAGACGTGTACACAAACTTCACATTTTGTCGTGAACTGAATGTTATAAATAAGTAATTTTGTTACTTATTACATTCTCTATATGACGGAATAAGACTTCAGTTTGTCGCCACAAAGTTTCAACCCCTAAGTAACAACAACCTGCGCGGGTCAGTCTCGCGCACTGAGAGTTCTAACGAAAATGCAATTTTTTTAAATATTTTATTCCTGCCAAAGTGCCAAATATCTTAATAAATTTAAGTTAGATATGAGTTAGAACAAATTTAATATTCACGTACAGGTATGTAGGTACCAAATCTTTATATAAAGTCAGTCCGGCATAAATTCTGACTACGAGACTAGACGTATCATTATATAGTTACAACCGCTCAAATATATAAATATTTTTTTATTTATTTATTCATCGAACCATTATTACATTTCTTTCAGTAATGGAAGTGGCGCTGTAGTGAAGAGGCCTATAATACCCAGCAGTGGGTGAATGTGGGCTGATGACACGTGAACGGTATTCGGATTCGCGTACACTATTAAGAACTAAGCCTATTGTTTATAACCGGGAACATTTCATTGGACCTAATATAGCTGGCGAAATGTGGGTGTGAAACACCTCTGCCGGGGTGGGCAAGTGGCTCTTCGGGTGAAAAAGGCGTGATGCTATGTTATGTTTATTAAGAACTGATAGGGGATTTCTTTTAGTAACTTGTTTCTATCAAACGCCATCGTTGACAAAAATATCGGGTTCGAATGTGTTTGGAAACTTAACACATTTAACTGCCTCGGTGCTGCAGCGGTAGTGTTAGCGAACCCCGGGTCGGAAATATATTTGTGTGATCCATAACATTAAATGTTTGTTTCAGAGTGCGGTGTCTTTTATGAATAATATCTATGTATTTATTCTATTCTATTCTACCACATTCACACAGCGCCATCTACTCCCAAAGTAAGCAATTATATTTGCTTGTGTTATGGGTACTAAACAACTGATATACTACTTAAATACATTTTTTTTTGTAAATACATACATATTATAGATAAATTACACCCAGACACAGAACAAACCTTTATGCTCATCACACAAAGATTTGTCGTGGGTGGGGATCGAACCCACGACCTCCGGCTTAGCAGTCAGGGTCACTAACCACTAGACCAACAGGCCAGTCAATATATACATAGATAATATGTTTATCAGTGTCTAGATCCCATAACACAAACTTCTTCAAACAAAATCTTCGCTTATTCTGGCAAAAATAGCGCTGTATATAGAAAATACGTCCAACCTAGGTATACTTTATGTAAGTAAATACCAAAAGGCTGCCGTCATCGTAACAAAATAGCTGAATGTAATACTATTACACTACCTATGGCCGATTAAAAACCCGTTAGAACAATAAAAACGAACTGTTTCCCATATATTTCTTTTATTGTAGACTTGGCAATGATTTTAAATAAAATCCAGATGTTTTTCTTGACGTGACTTGAGTTGAAATGTGTTAATACAATTGTGGGTACGTGGATCGATACGTTGGGAACTTAGGAAGTTCTTTGTATTTTAATAATTTGTGGCGAAACAAAATTTAGGTTATATTTCGCATGCTCAATGGAAAATTGACAGATTAGTAGTACCTAGGGTCTGAATTGTGTTAAGTACAGAGACAGGCATCGGTTAGCGGCATCAACACTATGTACATTATGGTGCATACGTTCAAAATACAAGCATTGCTGATTAATTAATATTAATAACAGTTTTAATTTGATGCGTCAATACGTAGGATGAGTCCTCAGAGCAAGATCTACTTTTACGATAGCAAGATGTTATTTTGCGATTTCCCAAATATTGCTCTTTTTAGTTACGTCAGTAGGTACTCCATTAAGCATGCGATTTGTAGGTTCGATGTGGACATAAGAACACGAAGAGAAGAACAAGAAGACACAAGTCACAAGAAATATGAGCGTCTCCAACTCATAATGATGGCCCGAAATTGAGGGAAGGCGTTGCGCTGGACGCAGGATAAAGTCTTGCTTGGTTGTGAAACATGCGAGGATGGACCAATATTCCAAGCGTAGAAAAACTATATGGAGAATCACCCGAAGACGAAGCCCTCGTTTAAGTAAGTACCTATTTCTCTTTTATATAGGCGTATTTATGTGTACATATGTATACGAATGATATGCAAATTAGTTCAAGTAGTTTGACTAGAAAAGTGCCACCATCTGCTTATGATTGCAAAATTAGTTCGTGCACAGGCAGAGCACATTTCTATTTTATTTATTTATTTACCAACTTACACTTACAGATTATATTCACACATACCAGTTACATGTAAAAGTTATATGAACAAAAAGAGTAGCAAGTAAGGTATAGAAATTTTTCATAAGCACATGAATACATAACTGAATATCTGAGTATCATTAAAATAATAAAAAATACAATTGCCATCTTTCGGAATATATCACATAAATAGTAGAATTATTAAATACACTGAGTAATCTCCACTCTGGGCAAATATCGCAGCCCTACAGAAGACTCCATTTTTAGTGATATTAAAAGGTAGTCCCCGTGGCCACTTAATAAGGTCTTCTTCTAACCTTCACTGCTGAAGGTTGTGTCTAATTAGAAGTCAGTTATATAATATCTGTCACCGTCACCGTGGCGCAGTGGTTAAGGTGGTCGCCTCGCCACTACATCGCCGTGCTGTGTGACGTGGGTTCGATTCCCACACGAGACAAATATTTGTGTTATTCATAGATATTTGTTTCTAGTCTGGGTGTACTTTGTGTCCGTTAGTTTCATGTTTGTAAAGCTCCCCGCGACACAGGGCTTGTTCCCTAGTGCGGGCGTTGTCTTTTTAAAAAAAAAAAAAAAAAAGAAAAAAAAAAAAATATATATAAGTTGATGCACCAAGTTCTTCCATTTACATCTGTCTGCCGTTTTAATAGCCTCGGATATAGACTGGCTATCAGTGAGCCTTTTTATTAGGTCTAATCACCGGGTAGGCGAACGACCACGCAGTCTTTTACCGTTGATCAACAGCTTTTCCAGGCTATCAGGGTTTCTGCGAGCAAAATGTCCGAAACATTTTAGTGTTTTCTGGTACCAATAGCAATTATTAAGATAAGTTGGAAGTCATCCGACGACGCGACTAATAGAAATAATAGCTATGTCGCCATTAAAAAATAATTTTAAAAGGAATATCCACATTGTTATCCATAGATTTATTTAAATAAATAAGCCCTAGATTAAGTGGTGTATACTTAGTTCTTGGTTGTCAGGGCATAAACTATTATTTTCAAATGGATATTATGTAAAGGATATTAAAGGTCATTGCCATAAAGGCTCTGTTTTGTATTCCGAGTACAATCGACTTGTCATTCGATTCGTTTGCTGCATGTAAATATTTTACTGTGTATCTCGTTACATTCTACATGTTTTAATAGTTTATATCACAACAAGACTGTGCAAGAGGTTCGATTCCTGGGTCGGACAAAAGTTTTGTGTATCTGTGGATTTTTCAGTCAAATCGTTTGACCAATTTCAGACAAACCATCCAACTAATAATAATAAAAATGCGAAGGGTATGATGAACAATCTATATGAAATTTCGCACATAGATAGATTATAGTTTGAAATGAAAACTGAAAACCTTCCTCTTGAATCCTTGTGAAAACCGCATAAAAATCCGTTGCGTAATTTATAAATAAGCGTAGGTACCTACACACAGCGGGAAGTGTGTGTATAGGTACTTACCTACTAAACATTTGTGTAAGTAGGTATGTGTACGTGTGTTTTAGTAATTAGGTACTTAGTACGGGCAGAAGTAGCATTTTAGATTCTTTTATTTTCATTAAAGATACTTCGCTTTATTGAAAATAAATGCCAGAATCAATATCGAGCGAAATTTAAAGATGTAATATTTTTTTTTAACATAAAATGCGCTCATATTTTTTATTTTTGGACGGCATAAAATGTTTGTAGGTATTTCCATATGAAAATCGAATCTTCACGACCATTTTACCAACGAAGCAATAGGTTTGATAAGGGTCGGCAACGTACTCGTGGCGTCTCTGGTGTTGCAGGTGTCCATAGGATACGTTAACGCTTCCCATCAGGCAGACCGGAAAAATGCTTGCCACCGTCGTCGTGGTATTAAAAAAGAAAAAAATATATTTTTTTAATATTTATTTTATCATTAATGTTCATCATTGTAATCATTGTATCGTAAATAATATAAGCTATATTTAGTTTTTGAGAGTGTAAAATTAAATCTTAATTCTTATTATGCCATTGTTGCCATACTACTGTACTTTATTTCACTCGAAAATCTACCATAGAAAAAACTTGTAGTTTTTTAAATTATAAAATGGCAACATTTACGCGTCCGATTTCCTGTCAAATCGTTGTTTATCATTGGAAGAGGCATAAAAATTTACGAAAAATTGTATATTTTGGATTCTATGATAAAGAAAATAAGTTGATAAATAACAATGACGGAAGAAGAGGAGTCGTATTGTCGTTTATGCGCGGAACCAACATCGAAAACAGAGTTAATACCTCCAGACGGCGACGTCGGATTGAACTCTAAAATAGCAACAAAGATGCTATGGATAAACATTGATGTTTCTATTGAAAATACTCTTCCCAACTCAATCTGCTTCTCGTGTTTCGACTTATTGGAACGGACTTGGTCTTTTCTGCACAACGTAAGGACAGCACAGGCGAAATTATTCGAAATATTCGTGAAAAAAGACGAGCCTGAAAATTCTTCTACAGAGATGAAAGTCGACGTTGATACCGTCGGAAAGCCTGTGAACGAGGATTGGGAGGAATTTGAAGTGTTAAAACAGGAGGTAAAGCCGGAAATATTCGATGAACATGTACAAATAGAGACTGTTGACCCTAAGTCACTGTTAAACTTTCAAACTATTGTGAAAACTGAGAGAGATAGTGAAGAAAATGATGATTTTCGTCCAGAATCTGATGGTTTTAACTCGACAGATAGTGATATACCTCTATACCAGGCTGTAAAGAAAAAAGCAAAAAAAAAGAAGAAAAATCACCACTCCAATCATGAAAAAGGTTTTATTGACAACTTACCTATTAGTTGGGTGGATTATAAATGTGTATGCGGGGATTGTGATACACAATGTGACAATATTATGCTTTTAAGAATTCATTCTATACAAATACATAACCGTTGTTGTATATTTAAATGCGCTGATTGTGGAAAGGTAACATCTAGTAATAGAACTTTTATAAATCATATGAGAAAACATAAAAAAAATCTTCGGAACTGCTGCGAGTATTGCAATAAAGACTTTGGTAATTATACCTATTTGACAAGTCACCGTAAACTCATGCATAGAGATGCAATACAAACGAGCTGTCGATCTTGCGGTACGATGTTTGAAAACACAGCAGACTTAAAGGACCATGTCGTTAAGTATAGTAAGTCTAGAAAAGATGTAATGAAATGTGGAAATGAAGAATTAAAATGTAAACTCTGCGATAAAGAATTTAAAACCCGAGGCAATTTGCAAACACATAAATTACTGCACACTGAACGTCAAAGAAACTTTTCTTGTCACGTTTGCGGGAAAATGTTCTTTACTAAAGGGGCTTTAAGCACTCATTTGCTAACTCATGATGACATCAAGCCATTTAAATGTGAATTTTGTCCCTTGACATTCAAAGCAAGAGGTAATCTCTCAGCTCATATAACATTACATTCCGGAATGAAACCATTTGTTTGTGAACAGTGCGGTAAGAGTTTCCGGGCCAAACGTCATTTAAAATCCCATTCCATTGTACATACAGACCTAATGCCTTACGTATGTAATTTTTGTAAGAAAACATTTAGATTTAAAACGAGATTAAATTTACATATACGTCAGCATACAGGTGTTAAGCCATACAAATGTGTGTATTGTCAACGGGAGTTCACAAACGGATCTAATTATAAGAAGCATATGAAACGGAAACATAACATAGACACTTCAAAAAAGAAATATAATAATGTTGTTGTGGGTTCTCAGAACTTAGACAGCAGAAGTAAGTTGCTTGATAAGGAAATGGATTCTTAGCTGATTAGTTATATTGTAGGTGCCAGCCCTGTTAGTTTACTCTCACATAGAGAGCAGATCCAATTTGTATTCAAAATAATACTTAAAGCCTTTGAGTTAGGATCTATTTTATATTTGACGAGGATACTCAAGGGGATTCATTAGTTTTAAATATAATATGCAATTACAAAGAGACTGTAATTAATTATGAATACTACACAAATTTGCTTTACTCTACTGCTCTGCTCTTTCTCTGCTTAGCCGGTCTATTTGAATGGTCACTAAGGCTCTGTTTCACCACAGGCTGATATCTGTCTGATAAAGTATTTGAGACTTATGTGACAGTTTGTAAAATCAAACATCCGTCAATCAAGTTTCAGATAGGCTATAATAATTATTAGACTAATATGCCAATAGCAGTTTAATAATTATAATATGGTTGTGTTATATTTGGTGAGTAGGAGCGCTGGAGGCCCAATTCCCCCCCTCCTGATCCCCATCGTTTTCCTGTTCCTCCATATTTCCCTGTTTCTTTTCGGTAGACAGCGGCGTGGTTGTGTTTTCTTGTGGGCAGTAACCAGTTACCAGTGGTGATACAGAGCTTTACTCTACAAAACAGTTCCACTGTTATTTAATAAGTCACAAAAACTGAGCACCAGAGCTGTATATTGAAATTAATTTAATTAAGAGCGTATTTACAAACAGAGTGCCATCGTCGCAATTTAGTGTTATATTTCGTGGTTTTCAATTTTTATTATTTAATATGAGCTATATTTTAAAATTATGTTTGCTACACTTTTAGAATTACATGATTAAAAACTAATTATCTGTAACGCTTACAGTTATTTTACTATTATATACTATACTAAAATAACGCCCTGCATGTTTCCAATGTGTTATTTGCATATAAATACTGTAAACGTAATAATATCTTACATTTGACACACACTTTTCATCCAATTCTAAAAACTGTACCAAACATATTTTAAAAATATAGGTCTGAATAATAATAATATTAATATTCTACCACATTCACACGGCGCCATCTAGTCCCAAAGTAAGCAATTATATTTGCTTGTGTTATGGGTACTAAACAACTGATATACTACTTAAATACATTTTTTTTTGTAAATACATACATATTATAGATAAATTACACCCAGACACAGAACAAACCTTTATGCTCATCACACAAAGATTTGTCCTGGGTGGGGATCGAACCCACGACCTCCGGCTTAGCAGATGGAAAGCAGGGTCACTAACCACTAGAACAACAGGCCAGAAGTCCAGAATAAATAATAAAAATTTAAAACCACAAAACACACTAAATTGCGACGCTGTCACTCTGTTAATACGCTCTTAAAGCTATGGTCATTATTCTAGCTTGTGTTGTCCGAATCAAAGCAAACCAAAATTAAATTTAAAAAATCAAAATATACCATCTGCATTTTACTGTTGAAGATATCCTAAAATTTTATTTACTTATTATTAATTTATATACCTATTATGTTAAATTTGCCACAAATTATATTGTATTTTTTATTGAAAACTATTAATTTTCACTATGTTTAACCGACTTCAAAAAAAGGAGGTTCTATATTCTTAATACTAGCAACATTTAGGAAACCTGTATCTGGCAACTTTAGTAACTCCCAAGAACCCCAATGTATCTGAGACTATTTTTTTTTATATTATCTGTGCTATTCTCTTAGCAAAAAGCAATAAATTGTAATTTTAATTACATTTTGTTTTATTTACATCCCGCCTTTATTCACCAAAAGGGTAGGCAGAGATATATTATCACCCTTTTACATGCTATGTTATATCTATAAGGGATAAGCGAAAGAAGGTAGTACGTAGGAAGGGTTTTTTTTTTCTCTCATGAACTGCCTTGGTCGCGTAGCGGGAATAGAACGCCCACAGGAACAAGCCCTGTGTCGCGGGGCAATTTGCAAACATATATTAACCGAAGTAAGTTCCATCGGTCGATTTTTCCCAACTGCCCCGTTACCGAAAAAACGACCTGGGTGAATCGAACTTACTCATTAACGGACACAAAGTACACACTGACTCGAAACAAATAATAATTATAATAAAATATTAAGCCTGTGTTCCCGTTCGTCCCACTACTTTGACCCACTGGTGGGACGAACGGGAAAAATAGTAAGTCTCTTCCCGTTCGTCCCGCCAGTAATGTTTTTAACTTAATAATTATGATATCCCATTGTAGGTACTATTTTATGGGTATCTCTATGTTTATGCTGAAGTGTAGTGGCACGTATTCATAGAAATAATTGGTAACGCATTTTAAAACTTAAAAATAAAAGCTTTTATAATGATAAAAACTTTAAAACCCTGTAATAATAATAGCATACGTGTTCAAAGTAAATTAATAATATAATAAAAAATAATACTACACCTGATTCACACAACGCCATCTAGTCCCAAACTAAACACAGCTTGTAAAACTTTGTTCAATTCATACAATTTAGACACTAAGCAAAAATGCAACAATCTACTACAGTCTAAAAACTGTTATCTAGACAAAACACTAGTCCCTGACAGTTCGGTTGTTCATTACACTTGGTGGGGCGATTGGGAATAATTAAAAATATTTAAATATTATTCCCATTCGTCCCACCAGTAATTTCAATGGGACGAATGGGAATAAATTTTAACTGTTTTTAAGCATTCCCAATCGTCCCATCAGTGGGACAACCAGCGGTGGGACGTACGGGAAAACAGGATATTTTTGGGTCACTTTACACAGCGCCATCTAGCTCAAGTAACCTAATATAACAAATTTAATGATATTATACTTATAATAATTATATCTAAATCCATACATACATTGAAAAACACCCAAATTCCGTAACAAACATTGGTAGAATATGCAAATATTTGTTCTGACCCGGGTATCGAACCAGAGAAAACAGCAACCGTATAACCGCTCGCCACTGAGCCAGTCAAACATAATAGCTTGTCAATGGGTAGTGTACAAGTAGCTCGTATAGTTACTGTATGGGTGTGTAATGCCCCTTTAAAACGGGTCACACTTGACGACACACGGCTCTTAAAGCCGAGGTAGACTAACCTATAATAGCTTGAGAGGCCACGCGTCCTTTTTAAAAGAAAAGCGGAAATGTTTGCTGGGTATGCCTTGCCCAAGCGATGGTGGCTGAATGGATAACCCGGCGTGCCAATCACGCGGTCTGAGTTCGATCCCGACCGGCAGTACCAATGTGGATTCCACTTTGTGGAATTTATATGTACTAGTCAAGTGACTTACCATCTGCTGACGGCGAAAACAACGTGAGGAAACCTACATACGGTCACACCCTAGAAGAAATTTTATGAGTATGTCTGATCCACCAACCCGCTCTAGGCCAGCGGAGTGGATTATGGCCTAAACTCTCTCAGCTCTCTAGTTACACGAGAGGAGATCCAAGCCCAGCAGTGGGACTTAATGGGTTGCTGATGATTCCTTGCCCAGCCCATGCTGAGATGGTAGCCATTTTCGGAGGGGCTTACAGAGATACCGTTTACCCCTTCACATAATTAGTACTTTTATTTTCTGTTTTTCGGTCAGTTTGCCATCGCCGTGGTTTAAAAAAAATATGAGGAGGATTTTTATTCTATGGTTCATGTGCCAATGCACTAATGTTACGTCACGCACTCATCTCAATACAACAATGGTGGAGTGAAACATGATCTTATATGAGAGTCATCTAGATACTCCGTACAATAGTGCTGAACTACATGTGGAGAAGTAAGATGACACCACTCCATCTCATCTCCAGGATGTCTTCATCAGCAACCCATTAATGTCCCACTGCTGAGCTCGGGTCTCCTCTTCTCTTTCTAGAGAGCTGAGAGGGTCTAAGCCATAATCCACACATGCTGACCTAATGTGGGTTGCTGGATCAGACATACACTTAGAATTTCTTCTAGGGTATATGGGTTTCCTTACGATGTTTTCTTTCACCGTTAGCAGATGATAAGTCACATGACTAGTACATACAAATTCCATAAAATGAAATCCACATTGGTAGGTAGGTACAGCTGGTCGGAATCGAACTCGGACCGCGTGCTTAGCACGCCGGTCACTTATCCATTCAGCCACCATCGCCAGGTTGTCGTAAGATTATAAAAATAAATAACAATACATACAGCTACTTACGAGAAACTCGATAAAAAAAAACTATCTTGTTACATAAGTTATAGAAACAATTGCTATTAAAAATGCAGGGTCACCTGCAGAATAACATGGGCAGCACAGGATCCGTACCACAGAACAGAGATAGGTTTTTTTATTCGTAAAAGCTGGATGGCGGCACTGTAGTAGTTTTATTAACAGACTAGAAGTCATGCAGGGCTTCGCTGTCGTAGGTCTTATATACCTAAAGCTGTAAAGTTTGTTTGTTTGTTTGAACGGTAGGATCTCGGGAACTACTAGTTTGATTTGAAAAATTATTTTAGTGTTGGAAAGCCCATTTATCCTGGAAGGTTCTAAGCTATATAGCATCACGCTACAACCAATAGGAGCTGAGCAGTTGCCAAACAAAAATAAAAACTTCTAAATGTAATATAATCCGGCGCCATATTGTCGGCCATTTTGTAAAGAAACGTGACACTTATGACACGGTCTGTATGTCACATTGTTAAAATGTAGCATTAAGTCGCTTTTGTTTTGTAAAGACTCTTGCGCATCAGTGCGGAGATTAATGTTGGTTTTTGTGGATTTTGAGAACTCTCTGGCATGGTAGGTACCTACCACTAATTAGGTTAGATTACCTCGATGGCGTAGTATCATAGTATATAGATAGGTACGGTTGCGATTACTGAGATCTCGGGTTCGGTCCCCGGGTCGGAACAAATATTTCTAAGATTTGCAAATGTTTCTTTCAGAGTTTGTTCTATGTTTATTAAATATGTATTAGAAATATATATTACAAGAAGTAGCGCGGTGCTTCGCTCCCGTCGCTATTGTTTGGCCACTGCTTTGCTCCTATTGGCTATAGCGTGATGTTATATAGCTTATAACCTTCCTCGACAAATGGACTATCCAACACTAAAATATTTTTTTAAATCGGACCAGAGATAAGCGCGTTCAAACAAACAAACTCTTCAGCTTTATAATATTAGTATAGATTAAGTCTAGATTCCATAGACAAGCTTATAATTAGCTCAGTTCGGGCTAGATGATGGTCCTCTTGTCTGCATAAGGTCACTCCCTTAGTCGCCTTTTACGACACCCACGGGTTGAGATGGGGTAGTGACATTATGTATTCTTAATCCATCACTACACGGATGTGTATATATTTATTAATACTTAAAAATATGATTACTTTAAAAGTTTTTAGCGGAAAGGTCTGACAATGAAATCAGACAGTCGTTTAACAGTCTTTTGATTGATAACAGAAATTCCTATAAGAAGATACTCGTTTAACAGACATTGGTATTAGCTACTTATACAATATGTAAGTATTAAATAGTCAAGATGCTTCTCCACAAGACCTACATTTTGTACAAAGATTATTAATTAAGAAGGGACACTTGAAAATATAAGTCGGAAAGGTAAAGGTGCATTTTACCAGATTCACCCTACACTTCGCGAGCAATGTTAGGTTGATATAAGGTGACGCTTGTTCGTCCCGTGTCCGCTCGGGTGGTAAGCAAAACGCATTTCCCCTCTTAAAAAAAGTTGCGCTTGTTGCCTTAAAACACTTTTCAAATTCCGGGCTAGTATAATCAGAATCAAAAGACAAAAAATAAATAACCCTCGACGCAAGAAAGGAGTGTTGTTATAAGTTTGACGTGTCTGTGTGTCTGTCTGTAGGATCACACTCTTAAACGAAGGGGCCGATTTTGATGTGATTTTTTCTTTGAATGCTGACATGGTCTCGTGATGGTTCATAGACATGTTTTACTTATTAAAAATAAATATTTCGTAAGAATTCCACCCATTTACAATAAGTACATTACATACATACATTCAAGTGAGGAGTGCTGCCCTCCTCCGTCCTAAATGATCGCTTCACATTTGCTTAGTTAACGTAGAACGTCCCGAGTCTCGACGCACTCTTATGCAACAGCGATCATCATATCCGCCCAATGACGTCCACTGTTGAACATAGGCCTCACCTAATTTCCGCCATAGCGAGCGATTTTGTGCCTTACCTTTACTAGGTCATCGGTCCATCTGGCGGGGGGCAGCCCTACGCTGCGCTTGCCAATACGTGGCCGCCACTCGAGAACTTTTTTTCTCCCATCGGCCATCTGTTCTGCGAGTTATGTGGCCTGCCCGCTGCCACTTCAGCGTTGCGATTCGGTGAGCTATGTCGCCAACTTTAGTTCTCCTGCGGATCTCCTCATTCATTTCGATATGCAACATGCAACAGCGATGACAAAATCAAATTTAAATCCTTTTTCAAACAACATGGTGTCCTAAGATATTCAGTCTCATCTACATCGTTAGTCTTGGCGAAGTATGTCGCAGTAGCGCACGCGATGGTGCGACGCGGACAGTCACACACCGCGATATTAACACGAGATATGTCTTGTGACGGATTAAGAATACTAATGTCACTACCCCATCTCAATTCGTAGGTGTCGTTAGAGGCGATTAAGGGAGTAGTAACCTTATACAGACAAGAGCTCAGTGAATAAAGAAAAATTCGAAACAAACCCTATACCAACCCGTCTGGCCAGCGTGGTATAGTAGACTAAATTCCCTCCACATTCTTTGGAGGAGACCCGTGCCCAGCAGTGGGACGTTAATGGGTTGACATGATGACGTCTTCACATACACACCTGATGGGTCAGCACATATCTGAAAAATGCGTCGTGTATTATCGGTCGTGTAACGGTAAAACAGAAAAATCTATAGATTCTTAATATTATAAAGCTGAAGAGTTTGTTTGTTTGGTCGAACGGTATGATCTCAGGAATTACTGGTCTGATTTAAAAAAATCTGTTAGTGTTGAATAGCCAGTTTACCGAGGAAGGTTATAGGCTATGTAACATCACGCTACGGCTAATAGAAGCTGAATTCTCCATATCTATCAACACAGCAATTTTTAAGCGAAAATCAAATATGCAAGTATCTACACGGAAAATTATGTCGTGAATCGATCTCAAGATGTATTGTGGCTCGTGCCACTCCCCTCAACTCGCAGCGTGCTCATCAAAGCATGCAGAAAACAAAAGCAACGGAAATATTACTCCAGTCGACGACAAGAAAGCCCACAGGACAGTTTTCTATACAAACTCATTAATATTACCAAATTCGGCTGTGTGCTTAATACCGTTGCCTCATAGTAGAAATATTTAAAAACAACACCTGTCAAAATAACCCGCGCAATTTATGTTTATAAAAATATTTTTTATCAAATCATGAATATTTAATAAAATGTGTTAAATATAAATTAATTACATTATAAATTTAGTCGTAGGTGTTGTTTAAATTAAGTGGTTATTTTATAAATAGATGTTGTAATGACAGTTATTTTTTTAAACATGGACGCCTGCAAGATCGCTACAGTGTTTCATCTTATTTTATTTGCTTTCTGCACACGGTATGCACTATCTCAGGACTACTTTAGAATGGTAAGTATAGCAATTAACTTCTGATTAATGGTTTTCACATAATTTGTAAGCTATCTCACGCAAATATCGCATCATTGTCATCAAATATCTACAAATTTTCTGCGCTTTTTTTTTTTAATTTTAAGGGTGGTGCGCTGACAGTGGGATACCTATAGATTAAAATTATATTAAATTGTGCCTACTTGCCTAGTATTGTCTATACGAAAACGTAGATATATAATAATTTTATGATTATTAGGTACACTCGGAAAGATAGATTTTTGATGTTTTAATTTTAAAAAGAACAATGAACATTCCTTTAATTTTAAAAAGACACAAATCTGCATTCAAATATTTTCGGAAATTGGCTTGCCACACCTGGTAATCGAATCAGCTTAAATCCATAAAAATAACATCTTGTACTTTTATGACATCGATCGATAGGGTCAATCATAAAGGAATGTTTCCTTTGAGTAAAATTATCTATCACAAGTATTAAGAGTACTTTCCCTCCAGGTGGCATTACAAAATTCCACCCTGTATATACTAATATTATAAAGCGGAAGAGTTTGTTTGTTTGGTTAAACGATAGGATCTCAGGAACTACTGGTCCGGTTTAAAAAGTATTTTAGTGTTGTATAGGTCATTTATCGAGGAAGGGCTGAAGCTATATTATATCACGCTACGTTCAATAGAACCTGAGCAGTGCTCAAATAAAAAAACTATACGAGCGAAGCCCCGCGCGGCTTCTAGTTTTGCATAAACTGTGATAATATATAATTCTAATACTAATAAAGCTACAAGTATTTAGTACAAGTAGGTACCTAAAATTAATTTAACTGTATTTAGTATAGATATGTACCTAAGAAGAAATTCTATGAGTATGTCTGATCCACCAACCCGCACTAGGCCAAAGTGAGTGGATTATGGCCTAAACCCTCTCAGCTTTCTAGTTATAGGACAGGAGACCCGAGCCCAGCAGTGGGACTAAATGGGTTGCTGATGATGATGATGATGATGATGATGTACCTAAGTACTCCTTTCCTCGTAATATGTAGGTTACCTACCTATTGTTTTTTTATAGTTATTATCTGTGAAGGATCTTAGTGCAACTGTTTCTTTATTCTAATTGTTCAAACATGTGTATAATTCACACGAATGCAGTGTTATGTAATATTTGTTACATAATACATAGTGTTAAAGAAATAATGCACTCGCGGCCGCCATGTTAGCTCCCATACATAAGGTACATATACAATTGTAATGGGTTGATGTCTGTACATTAAAGATATTGAAGAAAAAATAATATAGGGGGTCTTTTTAGAGCAACAGAAGCCAAATCAACAATTTTTAGAATTGTTGGCTGTCTGTCTGTATGTTTGCACGCGCACCACGCGTGGATGCTTCTTTTGTGCATGAGTGGCCCACATGAGCAGAGGTATAACTATAGATATAACTATATCAATTAAAAAAAAAGATGTATGTCAGAATCGTAGCAAGTGGAAGTCTCTGCCTACCCCTCTGTTAAGAAAGAGGCGTGATCTATATGTATATCAATAAAAATATCGGCCCATTTATTGCAGCATTTAATTATACAATGTAAGCGAAAGTATCTATTGTGCGACGTCCGTCTGTCTGTCATGCTGAAACAATGGCTTTAACGAAAGTTGGAGTCAGCCACGTGGTTCCGTCTATAAAATACAACATGGTTAGTGCGTCATCCGAACTGCTTTGTTAGTTTTGAGAAATGTAGGTACGTCTATTTCTAGTAGGCAGCGATAGGTTACTCCTATATAACCAACCCGCATTAGGCCAGCGTGAGTGAATTATGGCCTAAACCCTCTCAGCTCTCTAGATAGAGGAGAGGAGACCCGGGACCAGTAGTGAGACTTAATGGGTTGCTGATGATGAGGATGATACTCCTATAAGTAATAGCTGTTAGCGGAACTTAACTGCTGTGGAATTTTGTTTGGCCATTACTCAGCTCCTATTGGCCGTGGTGTGATGTTATATAGCCTATAGCCTTCCTTAACAGATGGGCTATCCAACACTAGAATATTTATTTAATTCAAACCTGTAGTCCCTGTGATAAGCGCGTTTAACCAAACATCTTCTAATACTACTAATCTGCTAGATGCTCTCGTCGTTCTTTATTTGGCCACTGCTGAGCCCCTATTGGCCGTAGCGTGATATTATATAGCCTAAATATAACATTCCTCGATAAACGAGCCATCCAACACTTAAAAAATATATCAAATCGGACCAGTAGTTCCTGAGATCTTAGCGTTCAAACAAACAAACAAGCTCTCCAGCTTTATCTCTCTGGTCCTAAAATATGCTTACAACAATGACCTCAATTACAAAGCTCAATCATCATTGTTTTGTCACGGCATGTGCTTATAATAAGAGACACTTTTTGTAGTTCAACCTTCCTGGTGCAACCTCCATGGCCGAGATGCCAAATTATTTGTGAAATATGAAAAAAATAACATTTTGGCCAATTGGGCAATTAAGTTTTCTGGTCATTTCGTGCGTTTTGGGCACAGTGAGTTTTGATTGGGACAACATTAAATTCGTTGGCAATACTGGCGGTTACCACTGTTTAGTGTGAAGTATATTATTATATTATAAATATGCCCAAAATTGACCACCTTTTGCATATTGACGCCGAGGAAATGATTGCTATTAAAATATGATCAGGCGGTGAAAAAAATAACCATGAAATTTAAAAATAAAAAATAATACAATTTTCGCATATGGCATATGGCGACGGAACCTGAGTGTCTTGTCCCAAATTCTTTAAGCCTAAGGCCTATGTGTGTTGTCCTGTGTCCTCGCGTAATCCTTCCAAAAGGACCTGGTATACTTCTAAAAGTCCTACCTCTTTTCTGTGCTTGTCACCTTTGAGACAAATATATCCGTGAAGAGAAGATCAGATATAATAGGAAGAATAAAATATTTCTAGGTTATTAACAATACCTAAGGTTAACAATACCTAATAAGGTAAGGTTCTGCTTTTCAGCCTCTTGATTCTGATCTGTCGGAAACTTTTCGGCCGAAAATGTCACTTTAAATAAAGTTAAAAAATAATGTTAGAGAAATATATTATATAGTTGAAGAAAAAAATCATACACTAATCAGTTTTTAATTTTCTATACGATTCTATACGAATACAAACTATTTTCTAACAATAAATAACGTAAGCCGGAAAAATAGGTCGTTCTAAGATTCGTAAAAGTTTACGATCCGGGAGCGATCCGATGATTCAAATTCGGGGGGCTGACCTGAAATTTTATTCTCAGTAGTTAAATTCTCAAGACTCGAAAATGTTTTTGAAGAACAACCATAGCCTCACTCCCTGTTCATCATCATTTCAACCTACAAAGGTCCCACTGCTGGGCACAGTTACAAAGCCACAGACAAACAGACACGCACGTCAAACTTTTAGGGGGTTTATAATACGTTTCTATAAAAACAGTTCATAACTACATGCGATATACTTCGTAAAGTTTCATGGTAGATAATCCTATGTACTGAAGCCTGACCCTGGTTAAAATGAGATCAGATATGAATTCTCTCAAGGCCGCCGCCATATTGTTCTATACATATTCTTACACTGAAGGTTGTATAATGACATTATTACAGAACAGTTCGTAATTCCACTACCTAACAACTTAGGATATCCGCCGATTTAAGTAATTTACTTGTAACTATTATATAAAAACTTTTGTGATATATTAGTCTGACAACACGTCATATTAAGGGCCTATTTCACCACGTAAGTGTCTAATAAACTACCTGAGACTTTTTTGGCAGATTTCATATGAAAAATACGTCAACAATCTGTCAAGTAAGTTTCATATAGGCTATCTAGCACTTATTTGCCAGTGGTGAAACTGGTGCTAATATAACAAAACTAGCTTCTGACCCCGGTTCCACTTGCGTTGAATATCGGATTAAAAGTAGTAAGTACTTGCTATTTTAAACTAAATTCTATCTGTGAACCAAATTTCATACGGATAACTTGAGCTGATTCTGTTGTAATAACTAATGGGTTTGTTTCAAATTTTCCTTTTCTCGCAGTGTTCTTGTCTGCATAAGGTTACTCCCTTACTCGCCTTTTACAACACCTACGGGTTGAAATGGAGTAGTGACATCATAAAACATAAAATAACATAACATAACATCACGCCTTTTTTCCGAAAGGGGTAGGCAGAGGTGTTTCACACCCACATTTCGCCAGCTATGCTTTGTCCCATGAAATAGGGGGCGAGCCTATTGTCATCAACCGGGAACATTTGTTTACCAAACTCCGGGAAAATGTCAATACTGGAATTTCATGTTAGAAAAGCCCAATACCATTTTCACCCGACCCGGGAATCGAAACCGGGACCTCTTGCACAGCAGTCGTATACACTTGCCGCTGCGCCACCGAGGCAGTATAGAGTATTATTTATTTTGTGGTAAGTAAGTATAGATGCTTGGTTCTTTTATTTTAATTATTAATAGTAGGTATTATAAATCTCTTTTCCAATTGTCAGGGTTATAAGCTCAAAAATCCAGGATTATTATTGTAATAGGTATTCAATTACGTATAAAATTGTATTTATTTTCAGGGCGTCAACACAAACTCGGCAGAAGCGTCGCAGTTTCTCCGAGAATATGACAGAGAAGCTTCTGGAATGTGCTACAGGTAAATAATCTACTGCGGAATATCAGTTGTAACGGTTGCACCCGTTGCAGGCTACGTCCTGCACGAATGCACCTCTTTTGACCAACTTTTGGATCTCTTTTGATTTCTTTTTAATTTACTTTTAATAATTTAAAATTCAAAATCCTAAATTAATTCAAATTTGAACCGAGTCTTCGTCGGAGCATCCGTCGAAGACTAAAGGCTCATTATAATTCTAATTTCTTGTGCAGTGCACGCACTTCTTGACATTTAAAATTAATACTATAACTTCATAAGATCAGTTGTGTTTTATTGTGAGGGCCCCACGCCCTTCCCCATATATTTAGCCGGATCCTACTACCATATTCTTGCCTAGTGCCCACTGGAGGGGACGGTGGAGACGCTAGACTGGCGCCCAACGTGGGGCACACTTCTCGTATCATCTTCTTCTTCTTATGGATGGGACTTGTGGCAAGAAAATTTTCAAGTGACCCAGAAAACTTCCAATTTGGTCAATACGTTATTTTTTTTTATTGCCCTATATGGCAGACTCATGCGTTCCACTTGATGGTAAGTGGGTACCGCCCATTGAAATAACTGTTCTCTTAGCATTGACTAAACAAGAAACATAACCAAGCCAATGTCTACCGTAAAGAAAAGGGAGGAAAAGGATAACGAAGGGGATTGAGAGGAGGAATTGAGCCACTGGCGCTCCACAATAAAACGCAACAACATAATGTAATAATAATAATAATATTCTACCACATACACACAGCGCCATCTAGTCCCAAAGTAAGCAATTATATTTGCTTGTGTTATTGGTACTAAACAACTGATATACTAGGTACTTAAATACATTTTTTTTTCCAAATACATACATATTATAGATAAATTACACCCAGACACAAAAAAACCTTTATGCTCATCTCACAAAGCTTTAATGTCCTGGGTGGGGATCGAACCCACGACCTCTGGCTTAGCACTCAGGGTCACTAACCACTAGACCAACAGGCCAGTCTAATATAACGTCCAACGGTCCAACTGTTAATAAAGCGCTTATTGATGCCTCGAGATACTATTTCCGTAAAATATCAAAATCAACAATTTTACGCGCCTTCTATAATATCATTAAGACCTTTAAATGTCCTACTGCTGGGCACGGGTCTCCTCCAGGAGAGAATTTAGCCTCCTATACCACGCTGGCCAGACGGGTTGGTATAGGGTTTTGTTTCGAATTTTCCTTTTCTCGCATTGCTCTTGTCTGCTTTAAGGTAAGTTAAATTATGTATTCGTAATCCTTCACTACACGGACTATATTCTGAAATATAGAGACACTCAAACGGTCACCCATCAATAGACTGACCTTTCCAAACGTAACTTAACTTCGAGCTCAAGCTGTCATTATTACATTAATGTATTCAATTCCATTTTCTCACCTTCCAGAGTAACAATGTCCCAATGGAAATTCGTGACAAATATAACAGATTACAACCGCCGACGGATGCTGGAGGAGCTGGCTCTCAGCTCCAAGTTCGAGCGTCTATCCTGGAGGAAGGCGGCCGCGTACGACAGCTCCAGGTTGTCAGACCCTCAGGGAAGACGGCAGATGACGAAGATTGTGCAGTCCAGCAGGAGTGCGCTCGCTGATGATAAGTTTGCTGAGGTAAGAAATCTTACGGATCGTCCGAGGGTAAGCGGTTACCGTAGCCTATGGATTCCTACAAGACTAGGAGCATCACAGGCGCGTTGCCGAACTCAAAAAACATATTAACTCCTCTTTTTACCCGACTGTCAGGACGGGTATTGTTTTTCGCGCGTTTCTTGTATGTTTGTAAATTTCTTTATTGCCACGAATCTTCCAAACGGCTGGATGGATTTTGACAATTAGGGTATCGTTAGATTCGTCTAGAAAACCCAAGTGTCCTTAGATAGGTTTTAAGAATAAAAAGACTTAAACGGCGGGCTTTTGACGCCAAATTGTAAGAAGTTCAATTTTTTTTTAACCAAACCTATTGAGTTGGGTTTCAAAATAAAGAGAATCAAAAGGAGATTACATATATTCAAAAAGTGATTATACATAATTGAATGGTTCCAAATTGTAAGTAGTTCTATTTTTTTTTAACCAAACCTATCGACTAGAGACTATCAAAATAAAGGGAATCAAATGGAGATTACAAATATATACATATGTTATGTATTTAAATTTAATCAGGTATAATAATATTACAATAATTTTACGGTCTTTTTAGTGCGTTGCTCTCTGTTGATTTTTTGCAGTCGGGTTATTAAATTTTTTAAATTATATTTACTTGTATAAAATACTAAAAATCGCGCGGGGCTTCGTTCCGGTCGTTCTTTATTAAGAACTTTATAGTATATTTTCTGGGGAAAGCCTAAATTTTCCTTGTGCAGACGCAATGACAAAACCAATTGAGTGTCTTCATAAACAATGACTTTAATCACAATTGCATCTCTTCCATAGTCCTAACTGGTAGTGAAGAGATAAGAAGAAAGAAAGAGAGAAAGATCCTCTCTATCTTCGCATTCTGTAACATCGTAATTAATTTTTTTCTTTCTAGCTCCAACAAATAATAAATGAAATGAAAGAGATATACAACGCAGCAAAAATCTGTCCATACGGCCAGAAGCCCTACGATCCTCACATTCCACGGGTCCCTTACAGCTATGAATATCAAGAACCGAACTTAAACATAGGTTATCAGCTCTCTAACCAGGGTTACCAGCACTACCAGGGTGTGAACGAACCGAACACTTCGAATTACTGCGATATGCAACTGGATCCAGAAATAACCAGAATTTTGGCTCATTCGAGGATTGAGAGTGAACTGCTGTATGTTTGGAAGAGTTTCAGAGACCAGACTGGTCCTAAGTTGAGGAATAGGTTCATGAGATATGTGGCTTTGGTGAACCAGGCGGCTGTGGCTACAGGTGAGAGATTTTTCCATGATATTAGGACTAGACTCCAATTAAACTGGTCTATGTCACAATTTTGGCTAAAGGTATATAAAATACTTTTAAATTTTCGCGACTTGTACATATTAAAATATTATAAAACGGTTCTGTGTCACGTATATTATATTATAATAAATAGTAAATACCTTATTTATTTCCCCGACGTTTCGATCGAATTGCACATGTGGTCACGGCTCACTGAGGTGACTGCCGAGCGTGATCCTCGATGTGTACAAGTCGCAAAGTTTAAAAGTTTTTGAAGACAATATTTTTTTTTATACCACGACGTTCGTAAATATATGTACGGTGCGCCTGATGGTAAGCGTTTACCGTAGAACAGAGGCGTCACAGCATCATATAATTATATCGATAACATCGATTCGATATATCGAGCAAAGACAAGTAATGGTGCAACTTTTATCTCAGAGTTAAAAGTCTTTTTCTCAGGGTACAGAGACGCTGGAGACCAGATGCGTGCAGCATACGAAGATACCTCATTCAGAGCAAGTGTCGAAGAGGTCTACAACCAGGTGGCTCCGTTATACAAGCAACTATTTACATATGTGAGGAGGAAGTTGGTGCAGAGGTATGGACAGACCACTGTGAGGCCTGATGGACCTATACCTGCTCATTTGCTGGGTAAGTCAGTTCTTATTGATGAAGTGGTGTGAGCTATACTTGAGCCGAAATGGATAGAATGTTTGTAAAGAAATCACTGTCAAAATTTTGTCAAATTAGGTATATTTTAGTAAATTGTTTTTATCCATGTATGTATATATATCTACCTGGGGTATGTTACTACCCCATCTCAACCCGTGGATGTCGTACAAAAGGAACCTTATATCAAGAGCAGTGCGAGCAAAGGAAAATTCGAAACAAACCCTATACCAACCCGTCTGGCAAGCGTAGGCTAAATTACCTCCACATTATTTGGAAGGGACCGTGCCCAGCAGTGGGACATTTATGGTTTGAAATGATGAAGATGATGAAATTGTTTTTATTATTTGTTATTGTTTATTCTACACCAATTTGAAGATGAAGTTTTTTGTTAAACAGGTAACATGTGGGCTCAGAACTGGAAGTCAATCATGGATCTGGTGATGCCTTTCCCTCAGTCTCCCAACGTTGACGTCACAGCCGAGATGCTGAGGCAGGGATTCACTCCGCTAAGGTATGACCACCCGTCTAGTCTTAAATTATATTTACATATCTCTTCTCGAATCGACCAAATGTAACTAGACCATAAAATATGACTGGCCTGTTGGTCTAGTGGTTAGTGACCCTGACTGCTGCCGGAGGTCATAGATTCGATTCCCACCCAGGACAAATCTTTGTGTGATGAGCATAATTGTTTGTTGGTGTAATTAATCTATAGGTAATATGTACGTATTAACAGAAAAAAAATTGTATTTATGTAGTATATCAGTTGTTTAGTACAAGCAAATATAATTGCTTAATTTGGGACTAGATGGCGCTGTGTGAATGTGGTAAAAATATTACTTATAAAAAAATGTGCATTCGAAGTACCTACACATAAAAAATCCTGGACTATTCCAGAATGTTCCAAATGGCCGAAGAGTTCTACACGTCTATGGGTCTGAAGCCAGTTCCCCCAGAGTTCTGGCGAGGGTCCATGCTGGTCAGACCAGCGCAGAGAAGCGTCCAGTGTACCGCCAGTGCGTGGGATTTCTGTAATAGAATCGATTATAGGTAAGGCTTATGAAAAATTTACTTGTTGTTTTAACCTCAACGCAAAAAGAGGGGTCTAGTTTGACGTGTTTGCGTATCTGTGGGTCTGTCTGTGGCATCGTAACTCTTAAACGAATGGGCTAATTTTGATGTATTTTTTTTTCTTTATCTGACACAATCTCAATCGTGATTGTTCGAGGTAAGTTTTATCAAAATCGGTGTAGCCTTACATAAAATTTCCAATTTTGGTTTTTTTACTTCTATATAGTGGCAAACAAGTTTACTGCCTGATGGTAAACGGTTACCGTAGGTTATGGACGCCTGTAGCACCAGGAGCATCACGTCATGAGCGTTGCCTCAAAAACCTATTGAATCAAGAACCTCTTCTTCCCCAGAATTAAGCAATGCACAGAAGTAACGATGCAGGACCTGGTGTCCACCCACCATGAGATGGCTCACATACAGTACTACCTCCAGTATGCTGACCAGCCTCAACTCTTCAGGGATGGAGCCAACCCTGGTAAGTGGAACTGTATTGTTGCATAATATATTTTTTTTTATATAAATGCTATACAAGTAGGTAATGGAAAAATTCAAATTCACGACGGGACTTGAACCCGCGACCCTGCCATTCCGTGTGCAGTGCTCTGCCACCTTGTATAAAATGTGAAACCAAAGCAAAGGAAATTGCTTAAATAGTCTATATAAATAAATTAAATTGAAGTGTCCGTCCTTTTTGGAGAAGGTATATGAAAGTCTTATAACAAAACCATACTTTTTACAAGACTGTCCAAAAAAAAGAGTATTATGTTTTCTGTTTGTTTGAGGTAAATTCTAGCTAATATCACAGAGAGTAATTTAGACTAACTAGACTTTGATTTTGGAAAAATACCAGGGTTCCGTGTCAAAATGAAAAACTAGTGAATGGGGTTTTAATGGTTCACACGAAGTCGCTGGCAGTATTAATTATTTTATCATATAAACTAAATTAACGGTGATGATTAGTAATTATTATATAACACAACCATAACATCACGCCTTTTTCCCCGAAGGGGTAGGCAGAGGTGTACCCCCACATTTCACCAGCTATGTTTGGTCCCATGTTTATTAGGGGGCGAGCCTATTGTCTTGTCATCAACCGGGGGCATTTCGTGAAAGAAAAATCCTATACCCGTTTCCCCCGATTCGGGAATCGAACCCGGGACCTCTTGCTCAGCAGTAGTTTACTGTGTTATAACTGTTATAATTTAATGTAATAAGGAATTTGTATTAATATCTTCCACAGCGTTTCATGAAGCGATCGCCAACGCGGCAACTCTGTCAGTTTATAATCTACCACACTTACAGCGAGTGGGACTTTATCAGAATAAGTAAGTGACAACTTACTTTTGAAAATATTTTTAAAATTTAAATAAGTTAAGATGTCTTTATCCATTTCAAGCCGTCGAAAATGGATAACAATGTGATGGTTGTTATCTGGTTGCGGCTGGTTGAAATCGTTGACTACCGGTTTTACATCTATAGTCATGAGACATCTGTTATATTTTATTTTGTGCCTACATATAGATCTGTCCTCTTTCCCAACAGAGGGGTAGGCAGAGACCATTTCCTTCCACTTGCTACGATTCTGACATACATCTTTGGCTTCTTCAACATTCATCAGTCTTTTCATGCATTATCGCCGGTTGAGGCTACTCCTGATCTGTCCCTACGTTCTTCTAAGTCTTCCCCTTCCAACGTTTCCTTTCACATTCGCCTCATATACTTATTTGTTTTGTCACTCTTCCTTCATTCATTTTCTCGACATGTCCAAACCAGCTTAACATTCCTTTCTCTATTCGTGTCACAACATCTATTTTTAAGCCACAACGTTCCCTTATTACACTATTTCTTATTCTATCACTCAAATTTACCCCAATCATACTTCTCAAAGCTCTCATTTCCACAGCATTTATTCTACTTTCATGCTTCTTCTGCCATACCCAGCTTTCACTTCCGTACATCAGTGTTGGTACCAACACCCCCTTTTAAACCGCTCCCGCTGTATTAGGTATCTATGAATATATTCAGTGTGCCTCATGTGTATGCCAATAAATGTTTTCTATATATATTTCTATTATTAGATTATATATTTCAGGAGTCACGATCCATACGAAGTAAGCATGAACTTTCTGATGACGATGGCGCTAGAGAAAGTGGCATACCTTCCTTTTGCATTCATGGTTGAACAGGTAAGCCTTGATGTTAAGAGAGGTAGGGCAGAGCGGGTAGTCCCCGCTCAATCTGAGCTGCCTGGGGAAGTATTTCCCCCCTACAGAAGACTGCGGGCATAATAACATTGAGTTGTATTCCTGCTGTGAGTAGTGTACAGAGTTCATTGGAGAGAAAGGGGGTTTAATTTGAAGAAAATTTGTAAAATTGAGTTGGAAGTGAATTAAAATAATTTTCGCTTGTAGCAGTTATACCTCTGCTTAATACCATTACGATACGAGGAAACGGAAACTTTATTACATCACTTGAGATGAGACACACACACACACCCACACACACACCACACACACACCCACACACACATTAATTTTTGTTATTAGCTGCATTAAGTAAGTAAAGTACAAGTAAATAAATTTATCACACAAAACGTACATTAGTTATGGAAGAGCGGAGTCACCTGTCACAGGCAATTTTTTGCTTACTAGGTGACTTCGATCACTTATCAGAAAATGTAAAACTAGTTGATGAAAATAAAACAATTTATTATTATTATCTGCAGCATGGCCGTATATAAGAGGGGGTCCTAGGTGCCCGGACCCAATCCCCCCTTAGCATCTAAAATCGCAAATACAAAATACTTTACTATACTTTTTTACTTACTTACAAAATATTATTTATCATCAACTGATTTAAGATTAAATACTGCACTATCGCATTAGGTTAGCTTGTAAGGATAGCTGTAAGTTTAGAATAAATAAATAAGTATATAACTAACACTGATATCCTTTGGCACACTAGGCAAGCCTGTGCTGTGGGTGTTTAAATTCAAATCATTAGTTCGGATGTAAAAAACATCGAGTTAGCTAAATAATAAGTAAAAATGCCGGGCACAGGTCTCCTCCAAAGAATGTGGAGAGATTTTTTTTAGTTTTATTTTGCGACAATAAGGAACAATACTATCCAATTCTAAACAGTACTAGGTACTAACTTATTGATAGGTAAATTTTCTTAGATATTAGATTGACAATATTCTTTAATAGTCCATCGGTAAATAGTATATAGAAAACGACTGTAAGTAAACAATGATTTTACTGTCACCGTGGCGCAGTGGTTAAGGTGGTCGCCTCGCCACTACATCGCCGTGCTGGGTGACGTGGGTTCGATTCCCACACGAGACAAATATTTGTGTGATTCATAGATATTTGTTGCTAGTCTGGGTGTACTTTGTGTCCGTTAGTTTCATGTTTGTAAAGCTCCCCGCCACACAGGGCTCGTTCCCTAGTGCGGGCGTTGTCATTTAAAAAAAAAAAAAAAAAAAAGATATTTTTTTAAATTTCAGTGGCGTTGGTCAGTGTTCGAAGAAGGAGTACAAAATATGAATACAAGATGGTGGCAAATGAAATTGCGGTATCAGGTACTATATATGAAATAATTTATTATGTTTTAACCGTTTTACACTTCATTTCTGATTCTTTGTTACCAGGCTGGCTGTCCATAAACGCGGAGTGAAGCTGTGGAGCGGAGAAACGGAGAAATATTAACAAATATACTTAAATAGTATTAAATAAATATAATGTCCCCACACCGCCATGTTGGGCATATTTTAATTTCAATTAACGATAAATTAATGATTCATCATATCAGCCGCAGGAAGTCCACTGCTGAACATAGGCCTCCTCAAGAGATTTCGAATAGGGCCTGTTTGCATTAATTCTTAATTGCTAAGAATTAATGATTAATTGCATGTTAATTGCCACTAAACAATAAATTAATTATATATATTATACTTAAAATTAACTAATTGTTGGTTTTTTGGTGGCAATTAATTGTTAATTGCAATTAAAATGTGCCCAACACTGCCAATAGGATTGCATAAAATCTCCGCTTTAAGATGTTAAACAATCCTATTGGTTTTCCGTTTCTCCGCTCCGCGTTAATGGACAGGCAGCCTAAAGCTTGGATGGTCAACAAGCGGTCTGCTCTGTGCCATTTAAAATTAAACTCTGACTAAAAATAGAAAATCAATTATTTCCAGGGTGTGATTCCACCACTCCCAAGATCAGAAGGTGATTTTGATCCAGGGTCCAAATATCACGTCATCTCAGATCAGGTATAGTTTGTCTATTTATTTATTTTAAGAAGAAAGTTCTTTGTGTGGCCACTGCTCAGCTCCTATTGCTAGTAGCGTGATGTTATATAGCTTATAGGCTACCTCGATAAATGAACTATCAAACACAAATAAATTTTTCAAATCGAACTAGTAATTTCTAAGATCGTAGCGTTTAACTACACAAACAAACTATTCACAGGGGCGGACCGTGAGTTTGTGGGGCCCCGGGCTGATACTACTCGGGGACCCCTAGGGGGCCTGTCTATATTATCAATTGCCAAGTGTAAAGTAATTAAAGAAAGTAAAATAAACATAATTAAATAAATATGTTAAAAACTTAACCATAGGTTTTTTTTATTGCCTAAAGTGGCAGACGAGCAGACGGCCTACCTGATGGTAAGTGGTTAACGCCGCTCATGGACGTTGCCAATGTTAGGAGCACAGCCAGGCCGCTGCATACCTTGAGAGGATAGTTCTCTTTAAACCTCGTTTGAAGAAGGACATGTCATAGCGCTCAGGAAACACCGCTGTAGGGAGTTCACCCCAGAGCCGGCACGTACGTGGGAGGAAACCATAGGTTTAATTTTTTTTAATTCACAATGTTTTCTATTGGAACTGGGGCCTGGGGGCCCCATATATCCGAGGGCTGCAGCCCCTAAATAGATCCGCCCCTGACTATTCAGCTCTATAATATAATATTAGTATTGATGTAACTTAATTGCCGAATGCAACGATGGTGATTGAATGGATAAGGGACCGGCGGCGTGCACATCACGCGGTCTGAGTTCGATCCCGACCGGCAGTACCAATGTGGATTGCACTTTGTGGAATTTATATGTACTAATTCAAGTGACTTACCATCTGCTAACAGTGAATGAAAACATCGTGAGGAAATACACATACACTAGAAGAAATTCTATGTTTATTATTATTATATTCCAGGAGTACATCAAATACTTCCTAGCGACAGTGTTGGAGTTCCAGATCTTCGAGCAGCTCTGTTCTGCGTCAGGACATACGGGACACCTGTATGAGTGCGATATCTACAGGAGCAGAGATGCTGGCAGAGTACTCAGGTTAGTGCCATTATTGTCAAAATAATGTGATATTCATTTAAATCATCATAATAGTTATGCATGTCATAATAATCATAAACTTTAACCCATTGACTGGCCTGTTGGTCTAGTGGTTAGTGACCCTGACTGCTAAGCCGGAGGTCGTGGGTTCGATCCCCACCCAGGACAAATCTTTGTGTGATGAGCATAAAGGTTTGTTCTGGGTCTGGGTGTAATGTATACACAAATATTTGTCTCGTGTGGGAATCGAACCCACGTCACTCAGCACGGTGATAGTCAAGCTTTATGTCAAGTCAATAAATAGCTATTCGTCCATGGCATTGCAATAACTGTTTTGATTATTATTTAATTGTTGTTTTCAGTGAAATAATACAGTCAGGATCTTCGAAGCCAGCTTCTGAACTGATCAAGTCGATGACCAGGGGCAAGACAAACAGGATATCTCCTGAAGCCCTCGTCAAGTAAGTGATGTTTGTGCCATATTGGGGCAATAGCTCCCGCCAGATATCACGATAAATAAAATTGAAAATAGACTTGACAGGGGGCGGATCTATTTAAGGACTATAGGGGATGCAGCCCGAAGCCCCCGGATATAAGGGGCCCCCAGTCCCAATTGAAAACATAGTGAATTAAAAAAAATCATACCTATAATATTATATCATCATCATCATATCAGCTCAAAGACGTCCACTGCTGGACATAGGCCTCATCTAATTTACACCACTGTGAACGGTCCTGTGCCGCCTGCAATCAACGGCAATATAACAATCACCACCTACATAATATTATATGTTTATAAAATATTTATTAAATTATATAATACCTCGGTGGCGCAGCGGGATGTGTATACGACTGCTGTGCAAGAGGTCCCGGGTTCGATTCCCGGGTCGGGTGAAAATGGTATTGGGTTTTTCTATCTTGAAATTCCAGTATTAAGATTTTCCCGGAGTTTGGTAAACAAATGTTCCCGGTAGATGACAATAGGCTCATCATCACACATCACATGGGACCAAACATAGCTGGCGAAATGTGGGTGTGAAACACCTCTGCCTACCCCTTCGGGGAAAAAGGCGTGATGCTATGTTTATGTTATGTTTTACTTTTTTAAATTATAAACTTTACACTTGGCCGGTTTTTTTTTAATGGCAGTTAATTGATAATTTAGACAGGCCCCCTAGGGGCCCCCGAGTAGTATCAGCCCAGGGCCCCACAAACTCACGATCCGCCCCTGACTGTTGATTGTCTATATAAAGTCAAATATCTGTTGGGCTTTCGCTTCCATTAATTTTTGTTTTACGCGACATTTTTCAAACGCGATTAGTGCGTTCTACCAAACAAAGGAACAAATTCAAATTGTTTTTATTAAATTTTTTAGTATTGATTTGGGGGAAAGGTCATAATGTTCGTGATCCCGCGACCTCCCCTTGTCCAATTTTGTTTTTTTTTATTATTCTTTGGAAGAGACCCGTGCCCTGGCAGTAGGACGTTTATGGGTTGACATGATGATGATGATGAATATTATTTTGGCGTTAGATGCCATGAGCGGCTTCTTAACTACGTCGACTAGTTACTGACCTATTGTAGCGCCCACACATACTCATAGAATTTCTTCTAGGGTATGTGGGTTTCCTCACGATGTTTTCCTTCACTGTTAGCAGATGGTAAGTCACTTGACTTAAATATAAATTCCACAAAGTGAAATCCACATTGGTACTGCTGGTCGGAATCGAACTCAAACGGCATTACTTGCATGTCAATAAATTATCCATTCGGCCACCATTGCTTACCCATTCTCTAACTAGAACATCCCCTGATTTTACCATATGGTCAATTTTCCATTATTTCCATTAATTCCAGATACTTCCGTCCATTGGAACTGTGGCTCCGAGTCCAAAACAGAGACGAACCCCTAATTGGATGGAGCTCTAATTATCACGACGTCGCCCTATTCGCTCCCCAGAGGGGGTCAGCAGAGAGGTCCACTACATCTCTATACGTACTAATAGTTATAAGCATGTATTTGTTATAATAATAAGATTAATTTTTGTACTATTGTATGTGATAATAGTGCCGTGGAGAAAAAAAATTATATAATGTGTTTTTTTTTTATTCTGAAGTTTTATTTACATCTGATGGTAAGTGGTTACCGCCGCTCATGGACGTTGACAATGTTTATGACTGGCCTGTTGGTCTAGTGGTTAGTGACCCTGACTGCTAAGCTGGAGGTCGTGGGTTCGATCCTCACCCAGGACAAATCTTTGTGTGATGAGCATAAAAGGTTTGTTCTGTGTCTGGGTGTCATTTATCTATAATATGTATGTATTTACAAAAAAAAAATGTATTTAAGTAGTATATCAGTTGTTTAGTACCCATAACACAAGCAAATATAATTGCTTACTTTGGGACTAGATGGCGCTGTGTGAATGTGGTAGAATATTATTATTATTATTATTAATGTTAGGAGCACAGCCAAGCTGCTGCTTACCTTATAGGATAGCTCTCTTTAAACCTCGTATCAGTCATAGCGTTCAGGAACATCGCTGTACGAAGTTCACCCCAGAGACGGCTCGTATGTGAGACGAATGATCGCTGGAACCTTACCGTGCCGTGGTTTGATACTCGTTTGAGGTAAGATCATCTGTGTATTTTACGGGACAATCCCATTCACACATCCATCACTGTGGTTCTTGTAAGTTAGAATTAACAATGATGAATTATACAATAATTTGCAGATCATAAAAATATTTGTTCCAACCCGGGGTTCGAACCCGAGATCTCAGAAACAGCAACCGCATACACTGCCGCTGAGCCACAGAGGCAGTTATAGTCAAAATCAAACGAAATCGAACTCACATTATACTAGAATCCACTTCTTCTGTGTGCGGAATCCACATACCCATTCAACCATTCATCGCTTAAAATACACATAATATATTCTACCACATTCACACAGCTCCATCTAGTTCCAAAGTAAGCAATTATATTTGCTTGTGTTATGGGTACTAAACAACTGATATACTTTTTTTTTGTAAATACATATTATAGATAAATTACACCCAGACACAGAACAAACCTTTATGCTCATCACACGAAGATTTGTCCTGGGTGGGGATCGAACCCACGACCTCCAGCTTAGCAGTCAGGGTCACTAACCACTAGACCAACAGGCCAGTCATGCTCGTATCTGATTAAAAATCTAATTTAAACCAATTATGTACCTCTATTTGAAACTTTCAATTTCTATAACGGTAGGCTGTATACTGAGAGCGCAAAAAATCGTCTCGTGTTACGAGTTGTGGGGTCTCATTGTTATTGGGTGTTTCCATTAACAATGAGACCCCACACTCGCTTCGCTCCGTTTAAGACTATTTTTATTTTCGCATAGCTCCGTTCGCAGCTCCGCCCGGAATTAGAGGTGTCCTATGGTCATAGAAATATTTTTCCTTGTATGTATGTATATTAGTGTGACATTTCCTTATCTTGGAGCCAAGGAAATTCAATATACCTACTTAGTTTTTAAAATTGTCAGTCATTTAACTTAATAATATTATAATATTCGAGATATTTACCATGCCCATTATTTGTAATTTTGTTTTTCCGATATTTCTGCAAAGTTCTTCCGTGATCTCTGTGCTTGCAACCGCTGAAATATCGGAAACTCAATATAACAAACATGCTAAATATCCCGAATATTAATTAAATTCGGGAATTTTTTGAGATGTAGTACTTAATAAAACACATTAGAGTACATTTAATATTTTTATTTTATATTTTTGTGACTGTTTTCTATCGGCTATGGCCATCATCGGCGCACAGAATACGTTTGCGCTTGTCGAGTTTGTCGATGACGTTGGCATTGTAAAGGTGATTTAAAAGAAAAATTGTCCAATGCAACTGTTCTCAATTAGGTACCTTATAACCTTGTAACTTAACTTACGATCCATTGGATCGTAATGATAATGATGATATAAGGTACCTAATTGAGAACAGTTGCATTGGACAATTTTTCTTTTAAATCACCTTTGCATATGTCCCACTGCTGGGCACGATGAGTCTCCTCTAAAGATTATGGAGGAATTATTTTTTATATACATATGTATAGAAATATTAAATTAGGTAGTAAAGAAATCCACTACGTAATAATCTATTTCATTCTAATATAACTTTAAACTACTTTTGAAAGAAAAAATCTTGTTATTTGGCGCGTTCGCTAGCTCCCCATGGTAACACATTCCTGGAATAAAAAGTCCTACCTTCTTATTATTTTTATTACCATTTCACGAAAATCCATTCAGTTCACTGCAGGTTTATTAGTTCTTCATAAAACATCTCTATTTGGTAAATTCGTTATGTAATAATAAATAAAAAAAATATTTCGCTCATCTTTCACTCATCAACACTAACACCACACCCAATTTGAAACTTTTTAAAACCGCAGACAACTTTCTACAATCGCTGAACGAAAAAAAAAGTTCAAAATATTTTGGAAATTAAGCGTTGCTTGTATGTAATTGGGTACCTAGTTAGAAAAAGTGCTCCCATTCTAGTTGAAGATAATAATAATATTAGAGAGTAAGTTTGTTTTGTTTGATTTAGTTGATTTTGTGAATTTGATATCTAATTGATTTTGTAATCTAATCTTTTATTTTTTGTATGAATATGTGTATGTGACTGGCCTGTTGGTCTAGTGGTTAGTGACCCTGACTGCTAAGCCGGAGGTCGGGGGTTCGATCCCCACAAAGGACAAATCTTTGTGTGATGAGCATAAAGGTTTTTTCTGTGTCTGGGTGTAATTTATCTATAATATGTATGTATTTGGAAAAAAAAATGTATTTAAGTAGTATAATCAGTTGTTTAGTACCCATAACACAAGCAAATGTAATTGCTTACTTTGGGACTAGGTGGCGCTGTGTGAACGTGGTAGAATATTATTATTATATTATTTAAATAGTTGTTAAATTTAATTTGAGCTTTTGGTTTAATGGCTTTTAGGCGCTTGTAGCAATGCGGTACGGAGATGTTTGTTACGAACGTGGAGGTTAAGCAATATTTGGCAACGTCAGTCCATGATGGGTGACCGTTTGTGGCAATTTCATTCTCGAGCGTCTTCGTGCTTCGGCTTGCATGTGTGATAGTCATTTAAGTCAAGTTGGAAGTCTTCGGGGCGTGTGTGGATTATGGCCTAAACCCTTTTCCTCTTATTACAAAATATGGACTAAGCATTAAACCATGTTTTAATTGACAACTTTGACACTAGAACAATGGCTTATGTCAATTTAAACCTGGTTTAATACTTAGTCCATATTTTGTAATAAGGAGTTCCAGTTCTCTAGATAGAGGAGAGGAGAACCGAACCGAAACCGAAGCCGAGAGAGAGAGGAGAGAAGTGGGACATTAATGGAATGCTAAAGAAGCCATAAAACACTCAATCAAAGAGTTTTCTATAAAAAAAGTTCTCACAAAACGAGAATTCCATGAAGTACTTAGTTAATGGTTACTTTAAATCATTTGTAACTGTACAATTTGGCATACAATATGAAATTTGCGAATGATTCATATTAGTAAATTATAACTTATATTTGTTTGTAAGTAGGTATTGCAGTGATTTTAGAGTCCCTCTAAAACTTTTGAATAAAACATAGCATAACATAAATAGGAGGGAGCCTATTGTCATCCAACGGGAACATTTGTTTTCCAAACTCCGGAAAAATGTCAATATTGGAGTTGATAGAGTCAGCATGGACATTTTTTAGTAATTTTTAAAATTTTTATACCACAACGGTATTACCCGTTTAGTGACGGATTAAGAATACATAATGTCACTACCCCATCTCAACCCGTGGGTGTCGTAAAAGGCGACTAAGGGAGTAACCTTAAACAGACAAGAGCACTGCGACTGCGACAAAAGGAAAATTCGAAACAAACCCTATACCAACCCGTCTGGCTAGCATGGTATAGAAGGCTGAATATCCTCCACAATATGAAAATAAAATAAAATAAAATATTTGGAGATGACCCATGCCCAGCAGTGGGGCGTTTATGGGTTGTAATGATGATTTAATATATTTCCTAGAGAAACGCGATATTTTCCATTTATTATATTATATTTATATATTTCAATTCGATCTCGTATAGTTTCAAAATTATTTTATGAGTACCTGGCGAGCTTATATATTCCCTACACATTCTTTGGACCGTTCCCAGCAGTGGGACGCTTGTGGTTTGAACCACGACGGTGGCAAACTAGCTTTCGAAACGCCTGATGCTAAGCGCTACCGTGGCCTACGGACGCCTGTAGTACTAGGAGCATCAAGTGCGCGTTGCGAACACTTTAAACCTTCCTTCCCTCCCCAATGAGCTCTGTACCCCACTACTTACAGGAGGAACACATCACAATTAGTTATTATGGCTGCGGTCTTTTGTAGGCCGGAGGTACTTCCGCAGCTCAGTTCGAGCGGGAACTACCCAGTAAACCCTACCTCTTATAAAATACATGCAGAACCATTACAAAACTTCTCTAATTTAAATATAATTCCGTTGATCTGTGGGAAAATATTTTCTTTTGTGAGTCTTCAATAATATCATAAAGCACACTTCTCACAATAAGCCTATATATTCCCATGGTGGTATTTAACACCGACGAACACGTTACGACTACGATATTAGGGCCCCGTACATCACTTACTGATAAGTGTCTGATAACTTATCCGTAACTTAATTGTCTGACTTTATTATAACAAATATGTAAAATATTTAGGAGAAAATGGCCAGGAAAAGCCAGTTTTAAGTTACAAATCATAGGCTATTCAATGGCGTAAAAGAAATTCATACGACTTTTGTGCAAAATAAAAAAAAATCTAATAAAAGCTTAAACAATAATAGCTTTTCCCCGCGGCTCTGCTCTGTTATGCTGGTAATAAAACTATTAAATTATTATATTTAAATCTTTCTCAACAAGTACTATCTACTGGCACAAATCGCATGGAAATCCTTCAGCACTTTTTGAGTTTATCGCGTATATACATAACATTGTTATAAATTATTTATTTTTTACCGGATGCGGCTACATATCAAACGAGTGTGCGATCTATTCCGCAAAAAAATTGAATTAGAGAGGAAAGGATAATATGGAGGAAATAAACGAAGAAGATATAGGATAGGAGGAGATAGGGGGATAGGAGATTTTATTAGCCTATGTTGCCCCACTGCTGGACAAAATTAGGAGATTAGGAGATAATAAATGCATATGCATATGAAATATATGAATCATTTATTTTAACTAAACAAAATATACATTTTAAATTTAAAACGTCAAACCATTAGACGGTTTGTCGGCAGGAAATGCGCTTGTTCAATACAGATTTAGTAGCATGTGAGTAGTACCAACAGTGTCGTATATATGACATCATCATGTCGTATCGTGCTCGTCTCGTGTCGTATAAACTTCACTTATATTACGAGTAACAGTGAAACTTTGTGGTAGTAACCTTTGTACTGACGGCCATTACGAGAGCTACTCAAAATAGAAGAATTACTTTTGTAGGCCCCATGCAAATGTTCTAGTTTCTAATATTTAACACTTTCAATGCTATTAGTAAATATAATTGATGTGGACCTTCTGGTGGTGAGTGCTGTCTGTTGACATCGGTATACAGGGTGTATATGACGGTACCTACGACATTAAATGAAACCACGTGTAGCATGTGATGTTAGAAGGTTCAAAAAAATTAAACAGAAATTTACAATAGTTTAGACGCAAATGTACTTTCTTTATGTCACAGTTGTTCACAGTTTTAAACAACCTGTAGGTATTTACGTTGATCGTATGTTGTCATTACGTCATTCAATTCATTTAAATATCTCTGACTCTTTCATATTATCTTATCTCTTACTCTGTTCCGCACTGTTGTCGTCGTCATGTCGAAAACGTCATTAAAAAAAATAAAAAATTAAATGAAACTAAATTTTTCGACTTTAAATAATGTGTAGCTTTTTTTTTTTTAAATAATTTATATTAGAATATGTTTATAAGGGTTAACACTGGCTGCCTTATCATTTAATGTCGTATCGTCGTATACACCCTGTATATCAAAACGTACAGCCAAGATTTTTTAAACATCAAGACACACAAGGTTATGGCCTGCCTGATGGTAAGCCTTTGGACTTGGCCTGCATAAATAAACGCCCGACGCATCACGGGTACGTTGCCGATGCTTCAAACCTCTCTCTTCAATGACAGCTCACCTGGAAAACACGCTGGAATATACGTATATGTATTATATATTGTATAATAGCGGGCTGAGAATGATTGGGGACAGATATGATACCTTTCTCATGCGCAGATTCACTGAACTCCATGTGTTGGGATCTCAGTGAGTTTGCGTAGGGGGGAGGAGGATTTTTCTGTCCCTATTAGTTAGTGTAATAAGGTATTAGTCTTTAGGTACTAACATAGTTTTTAAGTAAACATTGTTACTAACAAACTATGGATGAACTAAGTCTGAAAATAAATTATATTTATTATTATAATACTCCCAACTTGACGAAGGGTTCATACAGAGGAATTTAATGTTATATTAAATTATAATTAATTAAAGTCAAGTCAAAAGTCAAAGTCAAATCTTTTTATTCATTTGGATCACATACATGATACTTATGAACGTCATACAAAACCAAAAAAAGGTGTCAGTAAATTTGCCTACAGCCAGTTCACTGACAAGGTTGAGTTCTGAGAAGAACTTGGCAAGAAACTCAGGCCACTCTTTTCAATCGCCATAGTTGTTACAATTTTAATTGGTTACAGTTTGAAATATCACAGAAAGGTACAGAACCAAAACACCATACTAAATCAAATTCAATAAAATTGGGATATGTGAAAATAATAATAATAAGCAATCAAACTTTAATTTGTTTTCGTCAAGAAGTATGGTATGTGGGATCATCACTTGGTACCAACTATTTATTTGAAAACGGTAGAAACATTTTGTGAACACATTGTTTAGCAATATTAGCTTAAAAAAAAAGGGAATTAAACAATTAATTTGTCAATTTAGTGTCATATTTCGTGGTTTTTGGATTTGTATTATTTATTGGGAGGTATTTTTTTTAATATTTTCAATACACTTCTAAAATCAAATATTTATCTTGAGTATTCTATAAGATGATTAACGAAATATTAATATATTATTAAACCACAGGGATGTTTACTTTTTAAGCATTGTTAGAACTGTAAACACAGAGTTAATCATTGTAAATGAATAGTTAACATATTTGTCAATAGCTTGACAGTTATCCCACGTTCGCGTTGTTTGAACTTATGCTGGGCCCTCACATGTACTTATTAATTTATTAACACAAAATTAATTCATTCCAACATATTAAGTATGCTTTAACTTTTAATTTGGCTTTTAAATCCTGATCGGATAATGGGACCAATAGGACAGTATACAATTTCAAACTGAAAAGAATTTCCAAATCAGTCCAGCTGTCGAGTAATTGACTAACAAAATATGTACATAAAGAAAATTTAGACGAATTGGGAACCTCAACCTTTTTTGAAGTCAGTTAAAAAAAAGAAGAGTCGATGTAAAATCTAATATTGTACGTTCTTTTTTTCCATCTAATGTTATACCTATACCGAGGCGTTTCGCGTTTGGTAACAGTAGGTTAATATATATTATGTACTCTTGTGAGAACACACGTGCAGCAGTCGGACGTGATCGATTATACGGTCCCGCCGTTCCAGATATTAGCCGGCCGGAACAAACAGACAGACAAAAATTGAAAAAAAAAAAATAATATTTTTTTTAGTATATGTACCGTATAAACAATCAGCATGTAGTAAAAAGTGTTATTTTACAGACATTCCAATTTTATTTATTTGTATTGATAATAAATATTCTACCCATGTGAGGGACGTGCTTTACAATATAATTACTATTGTAATGTTCGAAGTTTATTTTAACCGTGCTAACTAGTTTTTAGGCAAACTCATTCATTTATGTTACAATGTAACTAGTATGAACGGTGTTAATTACCTTATTTGTTTAAGACCTTAATTTTTAAAGTTTAGGTTATCATTATCATCATGATCCCAACCTAATTAATTGTTGCGTCTGAAACTACCATTATATTTTGTAATACCATCATTGTGTATACGACACTTAATTGGGCATTTATCGGTTGTAATGATGATTATGTAACTACCAAACCTAATAGCGGCCCAAACAAGACAGCTATTCTCCAAATTTCATCAATAGGTATACATTGAGTAGTTTTATGACTAAAATGCCTGTGACATACGAACGGACATGACGTTTATGTCATGTTAGCTACGGAACCCTAAATATACACTTCCCCTTCTCAAGGTCATATAATGTAATATTGAATTGACAGATACGAATAATAGAGTAGTTATGCTGTATCAACAATTTCCAATTTAGAAAGTGTATAAAAAGTAGAGTGTCATTAACTACAAAAATAAATAATATTGAAGTATGCCTAATATCAAAAATACTTAACTGCTTTTTAGAATATTCCGAAAAGCAGTTAAGTATTTTGATATTACGTACAGACATTTCAATTTATTTATTTTACTTTCATAATGTATAAGTATATACATTATGAAAGTAAAGTAAATGAATTATATGCCTATCAAAGTAAGTACTTACCTGTATATGTAATTAAAAAAACTTTTTCAATTGATTTTTGTCTGTCTAGGTACCTTTTTGTAACTAAGAAATGGAATTTCAACGAAACTTTCACTGGCGGATAGAGTATGCTACCAGGAGTTAGATATGATACTTTTAGTTTATAAAAAATATTAAAATTGTAAGTGAAACAATCGTTTTCTGAACAAAACCAGATTGGCTGAACGATTTTTAGAAAGAAATAAAACGGACTCTCATAGGATCGCTCCATTGTTCGTCTATCTGTCCATCTATCTGTCCGCCTGTCTATCTGTCCATCTGTCAACAACATTTTTCTCAAGAACACGTAGAAGTATCAAGCTGAAATTAATATCAAGTAGGTACTCGGTTCTGACTCGGACTTAGAACTTTTTAGTGATCATCTGACTCTGAAATTGAGACTTATTGAATTACTTTTACGAATTATGATAACATACATCGGGTGTAAGCAATTCCCTCGCGGTAACAAAAACTGGTCAAGTATGCGAATCGGACTCGCGCACTGAGGGATCCGTACGAACATGCATTTTTTCATGGCCCATTTATCGAGGAAGGCTATAGGCTATATAACATCACGCTACGGTCAATAGGAGCTGAGCAGTAGCCGAACAAAGAAAGCCGGGAGGGAAACCTCGCGAGACTTCTAAAAAGATTTAATTCAGATTCATAATGAATAACTTTTACTTTTTTAATGATATTAAAACATTATTCAAAACAAAATTACCTATATCATACGATCAGTTTATCATTAATCTAAAGCGGGATTTCTCTCAATTATTTCACGTAAAGTATGTAATTATAATAATATCAACATTAATTACAATTATGATAGTGTGATACTTATATCTCAAAAATTAAATGTAATTTTTCAAAAAAATATGCTCAAAACCATGTTTTTGTGCAGACTTCAGGTTTCTAAATTGCTCGTATTATTTCAGGTCGTGGCTAATGTTGTATATATCTAACTTAATACCTACCTACAATTCAAAAATAATCTTTCTGTTAGGCTATAAACGAATTATTCTCATGTTCTGTATCTATTTATGGGTCTTTATATTCTAATCGCCTGTTTCCCCACTGGCAAATAAATGCTAGATAGCCTATATGAAACTTACTTGACAGATTTTTGACGTATTTTTCATATAAAATCTCATATAGTAGGTAGGTAGGTATCGTCTCAGGTAGTTTATTAGACACAATTGAAGGTGGTGAAAAGGCCCTTTCAACTAACGGTACGATTTGTAGGATAAATAGATAATTATGGTTTCGAGTCAGGGTGTACCTAACTTGTTTTAATTGTGTGTTTGTAAATTATCTTTCGACAATAGATTTGTTCCCTGCGAGCGTATTTAGTCTTTTAAAAATAAAATGATTTGACCATAAGGCATACATGCATAAGTCAGCCTATTTTATTTTTTTAAATGGCTTCTATTAATTTTCGGTAGCGCAGCCGGAAGTGTATACGACTGCTGTGCAAGAGGTCCCGTGTTCGATTTCCGGGGCGGGTAAAAATGGTAGTAGTAAATTCCAGTATTTAGATTTTCCCGGAGTTTGGTAAACAAATGTTCCCGGTTGATGACAATAAGCTCGCCCCCTATTTCATGGGACCAAACATAGCTGGCGAAATGTGGGTATGATACACCTCTGCCTATCCCTTCGGGGAAAAAAGCGTGATGCTATGAAGGTGTGTATGTCTAATTTAACAGTTTCCATATTCGAAAAAAGAGAAAATCGCAATCACTAACATCTCTCTGTAGCGCGTAAATATTTAATTGCTATTAATTTACCTATGAACAAGAAAGATTAGAATTAAATTCGGTACGCGGTTTGCGAACTCTAATTAGTTTTATTACGTGTGTAGTTTACACGTAATTAATTAAATTATTTCTGTGTGTATAATGTGAAACCTTTGGTTCGTTAAGAAACTGTAGCTACAAACTTATAAAAGGCCTTGTTCATTTAGTGATTAAGCAACTCTTAAAAGATGAACTCTTTAGTAGAACCTACACAATTTACGGCAAGCTCATTATAAATGGATACTACTTTAAATTAACATTAAAAATGGAATTTAGTTTATACCATTTAAACATAATTTTCTGTTTATAGCTTTAATATTTGGAGCCTCTATCTAATTTGCAAAAGTTTGACTCAACAAAACTTGAATTTTGACTTTTCGAAAGTTAAAAAAGTCTTTTAAATTACAATTGCAATTTTATGAAGATCCCTGAAATATTAATACAGCTACCAAAATAAGGTTCAATGTAATGTGGATATAAATTTTTGAAATATAATCAGATATCCGTTTTTCTTAGATCCGCGAATTCATAGAAATGCTATTAATTTAGAGGTCAACTCAATTTGGTCAGTATATCCGCATAGATTACTTTCGAACTAAACGCACTGGACAGTCGCATTTCCAAATTGCGAGCGAGCGCGCGCATTCTAAATTCAAAAAACCAAAATGGAGTCGAAATCAAAAATAATATTTTTATTATTTTTAAGTTCAAATTTTAAAATGTATTCCGCCGATGTTGGTTTGACTACAGTTTTAGAAGAGAAATTTGAAATTAAGTTAAGTGAATACACAAATAGTGTAGCGAATTGGTTAGAAGATTTCAATGATAGACATTTGGGTAACAGTGAAATAGGAAAAATGCTTCGGTACGATGTTTTGAAACCTAAATTTGGAGTAACTGCAAAAGGTAAGTCAATTGTTTTCTTTTCTTTTATATTTAGAACTAACTAATCCAACAAAGGTCGTTGTGGAAATCTATTGACAAAGTTAAAATAGAAAAATGAAAAATAGTTTTATGTAGGTAGTTAACTGTTTTCAGTGTTTTTTAATTTAAAAGTTTTTTAAACCTCATATTAACTTTTCTCATATATAATTTTCTTTTAAAGACGGGCGTTGTCTTGGCTTGCCACAAGCCCTGTTCCGCAGACAAAGTACTACTTAGACCCAGATACGAAACCAATATATATGAATTACACAAATATTTGCCTCGTGTGGAATTGAACCGTCATCCGGAATAGATACAGCCTACGCTACTTTACAGTCAAATGTTAAAAACAAAAAATTTAGCTAAATCGGCTCAGCCGTTTTCGAGTTTTGTACTTAATTTTGATTTTATGAGTGACTAAAATCATTCGTCCGTGTAGTGACAGATTAAGAATACATAATATCACTACGCCATCTCAACCTGTGGGTGTCGTAAAAGGCGACTAAGGGACTAACCTTATGCAGACAAGAGCATTGAGAGAAAAATAAAATTCGAAACAAACCCTATACCAACCCGTCTGGCCAGCGTGGTATAGTAGGCTAAATTCCCTCCACATTGTTTGGAGCAGACCTGTGCCCAGCAGTGGGACGTTTATAAATTGAAATGATATTCACGGTTGATATATGATGATATTCAGTCACCCATCATGGACAGTCATCAATCAATGGGTGTAATTTATTTATAATATGTTAGTATTTCCAAAAAAATGTATTTAAGTAATATGTCAGTTGTTTAGTACCCATAACACAAGCAAATATAATTGCTTAATTTGGGACTAGATGGCGCTGTGTGAATGTGGTAGAATATTTATTTATATTTAATCTCTAGGCATGACAACGGCTTCCTGTACTCTTAATTTAGCCTTAATAATATAGATACCTACTGTAAGCGTGGTGTACCTACTGTGGCAGTTATTCTGTGGTAGTGGTTTTGGTGGTTTGCAAATTTGAAAGGTTAATTCTACTTATGGGAAATTGATATCCTAATAATAAAATTATTTGATTTGTCTTAATTCACACACGACAAAATTTTTGTGTGACAATTGTTTCGGGCAGGTACACTACAAATCAAATCAAATCAAATACTTTATTTGCCATAAATAGGGTACATAAATATAGGTGTTATGAATAGTTTAAGTGGCATTATCCTATTTAGCCATTAAAACAGCATGCAAATTTAAAATTACACATGAATTTAACAATGTCATAAAATATTACATGTCATGTTTATTATAATTATATTATTATCTATTTAAAAAGTTAGACATTATTTATATTTCTTTATGGATTAGGAACTCCTTCACAGTATACACCCAAATTTACATTGGTCTCGTGGGAGTCAAACCCACGTCACTCAGAAGGGCAATGTTAGCGGAAGGCCACCCAATTTGCCATCGTGATTATATGTAAACATTGTCCACAGATACTTCAGTGAGAGAAGGTAAGAATATGAAGAAGATGTCCATGGCGCTGATACCTCTGATCTTCCACGTCGGAGCAGCTTCCACCTGGATGCTGCTGACAGGCATCATGGCAGCAAAGTCCGTGGCAATAGGAATGGCGTTGCTGATATTCAAGATCGCTGTCAGTTCAGCTAAGGTCAGTCATATATTTGTATCTTATAATCTGTCTGAACTATAGTTGTCTCTATCACACAAGTTGCAAACTTAAGTTAAGGGCGAAGCGCTACAACAACAGTTTCTCTGAATTACTATCTTTCAAATTCCTCACAGACCGCGTAATGGGTGTCTAGATAATATAATATAATAATATTTATTTATTTATTTAGCACAAATACTGTACAGGTTAAACTTAATGCTATATAGCATTTTGTAACAGCCAACCTAGGGTGTGATGCAAAGATAAGCTATAGTAAGTGCATTCTGAGAAACAACGGAAGATAAAAAAAAACATATTTAACTCATACATAAATAAAAACTAATTATAAATATTATCACACATTCACACAGCGCCATCTAGTCTTAAATTAAGCAATTATATTTGCTTGTGTTATAGGTACTAAACAACTGTTATACTACATAAATACATTTTATTTTCGTAAATACATACATATTATAAATAAATTACACCCAGACACAGAACAAACAATCATGCACATAGAGATTTGTCCAGGGTGGGAATCCAACCCATGACCTCCAGGTTAGCAGTCAGGGTCACTAACCACTAGACCAACAAGCCAGAATTTGTATGTTCATTTAAATTCTACATTTCAAGTTCGCGAGCGTTCACACAAAGCACATTTGCCAGATCTGGATATACCCTTAGACGTAATTTTAATTCACAAAATAACAATATCGCGTGTTTGAAGACATCACTAGATAAGTTTATACGAATGCTAATTCAAAAGTAACTACTTAACGAGCCATTTGTGTGTTACTATGTCATACAATTGTTTGTTTTTACGTTTAATACACTGGAGTACTTTCAACTGACCGAATTGATTAAAAAAGTTAGGATATTTCGCATATTTTAGATTTAATTGTCTCGTAAAGTTTCTCTCGGCGTAAAAATTGTATGATTAGTAACGTCCGTGTAGTGACGGATTAGGAATACATAATGTCACTACCCCATCTCAACCCGTGGGTGTCGTAAAAGGCGCTAACTAACCTTAAGCAGTCAAGAGTACTGCGAGAAAAGGAAAATTCGAAATAAAACCCTATACCAACCCGTCTGGCCAGCGTGGTATAGTAGGTTAAAAAAAAAAAAAAAATTCCATCCATTATTTTTGGAGGAGACCCATGCCCAGCAGTGGGTTCGGCCTCATGTTACGGAGGAGGTGTTACTTGTTCTTCCACAAAACGCTGTTAAACAACACCCTTCAACTCTTCCTTGAGGAATCTCCAGAAGCTGAGTCGACACTCTTTCCACGAATGATTATCGACTTTCCAACCACTTGACTCTAAAGCCCTGATTCATGACCTGGTTCATTCCTGACATGGTGGTGGACATGATGATGATGATACCACGCTGGTCAGACGGATGGTATAGGGTTTGTATCGAATTTTTCTTTTCTTGCAGTGCTTTTGTGTGCATTAGGTCTTCTTGTAAAGGCTAGGTACTGTCTGTGATATTTAAAAAGTAAAGGAAATTTCGACATTCGAAGTTAACTTTGTGAAGCCTATTTTGCAAAGTGAACGACTGTGAATTTGGCTCTAACTGCCGTACTCAGAGACGGTACTTAAAAGTTTATTTACTAAAAACATGTAATACATAAGTCTTATCTATACACCTAAAGACGAATTATTCAATGAAAAAATTGTGTTAATGACAGATTACTACTTACTAATTGAAGTCTCTAAGTGCGCCAGTAAGTCCAATTGATTATATGTCTATTATTGAGAACGGAAGTTTATCATAAGGAAGGGAGCCTCGTTCATACAAAACATATACTTTCCCTTCATCTGACATAGTCATGAGGCCCCATTATCAAAACTTACTCTAACGACAATTTAATTACACATTCTTTGGTGATAAGTAAATAATAATACTGTAGACCTCTGGCTACTTAATTTGATTGTTAAAGAGGCTTGACTATAGGCCTCATTTGGAAACCAGAATTAAAAAAAAAAAACAAAAAAAAAATTACTTTTACCGTAGCCATAATATAAAAAAAACGGAACTCTTATAGTTTCGTCATATCCGTCCGTATGTCACGGGCATTTTACTAAAAAACTAGTCGATGTATAGTGATGAAATTTGAATAATAGGTGTCTTATGTAAGCTTGTACTTTGTGTAGTACATACATACATACATAAATACGTACATATAAATCACGCCTCTTTCCCAACAGAGGATTAGGCAGAGACCATTTCCTTCCACTTGCTACGATTCTGACATACACCTTTGGCTTCTTCAACATTCATCAGTCTTTTCATGCATTCTCGCTGGTAGAGGGTACTCCTGATCTGTCCCTTCTTTAGAACGTCACCTATTTGGTCATGGTACGTTCTTCTAGTTCTTCCCCTTCCAACGTTCCAACGTTTCTTTTTTGTGTAGTAGTTAAATAATATTTTTTTATTATATGTACTTATATAATAACACGTATAACAGAAGGTTGTGACGGTGACAGTCAAGCCATTGATCATTAAGTTTGATGTTAAACCACTTCTTCTTTTTCGCTTCCGCTCGTGAACCGCACCGCTTACACTAACACCACACACTATAACGACTTTAATAAACCTTTTTTTTTATTTTAAACAAACATTTTGTTTCCATTGCACTTGATAGCTCAATGTTACTTGACCTAAAATATGGACTTAACTGTATGCTTTGTACAAAATCTTTCTATATAAGTATATTAAAATTTAGTTACTTTTTTAGTTGATTTATATGAGGTGGCTTCGCAAATTGACTTATGAGCAACTCTGTCGTATTTCTTATTTTTGATTAGTGTCTTATGTAACATAAAATAAGTGTGTAGGTATTAACCAAATGAAAAACTGACCATCATGCTTTTTGTGTGTGTCTTTTACATCATTTCTTTGTATCTTTATTCTGTCTCTGTGCTGTACCAATAAATGTTTCTTTTCTTTTCTTTATTTTTCTTTTCTCATGCAAATCGACAGTATCTAATCTATACTTACATTATAAAGCTGAACAGTTTGTGTTTTTGGTTGAGTGCGTTAAGATCTTTAGAACTACTGGTCCGATTTGAAAAATTCTTTTAGTGTTTTTATAGATGAAGGCTATAGGCTATAAAACATCACACTACGGCCAATAGGAGTTGAGTAGTGGCCACATGAAGAACGATAGAAGCGAAGCCCCGCGTGACTACTAGTAAATAAATAAATAAAATGTTTATTTCGTTTTGAACAATTGGGTATAGTTCAGGATTTAATATTTATGTAATTGAACAGTCACATTCCCGGTCCGGTATACCCTTGCTATGTCTGTTAGCTACCACAATCAAACTTTTGGAATACGAAATTGTTGGGCGTCTCATCGAAATGAAGCTACTCAAGAAAAATTAACTTGATAATAATCAAAAAAAAATTTGGGCCAGGGATCCCGGACTATAAAACTAACATGCCAAGATAAAGAATTATAACTTTATTGGCAATAATGTTTAGTTAAAAATGCTGTTTATGTAATTAGATCCCTAAGTATGTGTATTATTGTCTTCAGGTGGCTTCATTCTTCACAACCATGAAGGCGAAGCAAGGTGGACATCACCACGACTACTCCTGGGCACCACATTATGAACATGGTAAGAATAAATTTAGACACTAATAGATAGCATCCACGGACGTATTGAGTTAAAGCTGTGCTACATGGTTGGAAACCTGCCTTTCACAGAGGTGCCCTTGGTGGATTCCAACCGTGTAGCCGGCTGTTGTAAACCAAATTTCATACAAACTACGCGGATGTCAACCAAGCTCCCACCAAGGTCACTCTATTGGGACGCAAGTTTATAACCGTGTAGAACACCTATTAAACGATTTAAGAGGGTTCATACACAGAGGAATGGCAACGGCGCAACTTAGTGTCATATTTGGTGTTTTCGATTTTTATTACTTATTTATTCGGAGCTATTTTTTTATGTTTTCAATACATTTTTTAGAATTACGTGAACGTGTATTTTGTTTTTTTCCACATTCACACAGCGCCATCTAGTCCCAAAGTAAGCAATTATATTTGCTTGTGTTATGGGTACTAAACAACTGATATACTACTTAAATACATTTTTTTTTTGTAAATACATACATATTATAGATAAATTACACCCAGACACAGAACAAACCTTTATGTTCATCACACAAAGATTTGTCCTGGGTGGGGATCGAACCCACGACCTCCGGCTTAGCAGTCAGGGTCACTAACCACTAGACCAACAGGCCAGTCAAAATTGTGTATTAACAAGTATCCTAAATGCTTTCAGATAATTTATTATAAAAATAACGTCTTGCGAGTTCCAATGTGTTATTTGCATATAAATAGAACTGTAAACGCAATGATTTCGTAACATCTACACACTTTTCACCTAATTCTAAAAATTACGTGTAAAAATATCTTTATCTTGTATTAACCTTTTGACCGCCACGTCAAATCGGTATCGGCGTGCCTGGAGCGCCAAGCTTTTAAAATATAGTACATTTTTGACGTGCCATGCCGTCATTGGCGTGGTGAGCACATTCATTTTACCTACGTGTATAGACGTCTCTGGCGTTCAAAGGGTTAATAAGGACCTGTTTAGTGTCAGCTATAGCCGTCATCGATGCACATGGCACGCTTAGTTTTTTTTAGTCTATAATTAATCCTACTCCCCGCATTCCCTCACGTAAACTCATAATAGAACTTAAATAACTTAGTTATCGTAACAAAATCTTGTTTAAATATAAAAGATCTGTTTTCTCTTACAGGTCATGACAGAAGTATATCGCAAATTGGTAAGATATCACCATTTTTTGCTTACAATTACTATTTAAATGAGATTTTGTTTGTTAACTAACTGTTAGGTACTACTTACTTAGGTACGTGAAATACGAAGTTTCAAATTTAAAATTAATCTTATTTGAAAAGACAACGCTCGGATTTTAGAACAAAACCTGTGTGGGACTTTACAAACATACAATACACAAAGTCATCCATACTTAAAACAAACATCTAAGAATCACACTAATATTTGTCTCGTATGGGAATCGAACCCACGTCACTCGACACAGCGTGATGTAAGAGACGATCACCTTAACCACTATACGCCACGATGAGTCTTCTTATGTACTCGATGATATGTGATCTTATGTAAATAATAGATTGTCACCGTGACGTTGTTAAGATGGGTGAGTGACGTGGGTTCGATTCCCAAATGACAAATATTTGTTTATAGACTATGTGTACTAGGTTTGATAGTAATAATGATAAAAGTATATTTGCAAAATTTTGTCAATTAATTGTACCTATAGCTTCCGTTCCTACGGACCCATATTTATAGTCTCTCAGACTTGTTCCTTTTTAAAAAATAATAAAAAATAAATATATCTGTTGTATTGTCCACAGCATCATACCTACCACCATCAGATTGGAGCTCGTACTCTCCCGAGGTCCACGACATGTCTCCATACAAGACTATCCCCACCTACAAGAGTCATGACGAAAACTACCTAGAAGAATACCCTGATGAAACGAAGAAGGTTCCTGTGAGGAGCTGATCCATGATGGAACGTATGTAGCATGTAGCTGTACCAACATCTATCCCTTTTTACATAAATGCTAAACAAGTAATGGAAAAATTCAAACCCACGACGGGACTTGAACCCGCGACCCTGCCATTCCGTGTGCAGTGCTCTTCCATCTGAGCTACGCGGGTGGACGTCCCTGAGATCGAATTTATCCATTACCTGTTAACATGATGACGTCATGACAACGTTTTTCTACTTATCACCGTGGCTCGTTACAGATACGTACGACCGATATTCCTCCATTTGCAGGTAGGTTAATATCGTAATGATTGATCCCTTTCTTGTCACTTAGAACCGTCATTTAGGGTTATTCCCATACAGTCACACCCAAACCTGTCACACTGTTACTCATTGGGAAAAAAATCCCATCATGTCACACTGTTACCATATACAAAATTGTTTCCCAACCAGTAACTGTCACATATTGGTGTTACTGGATGGGAAAAAAAGTTGCATCGAGTCACAGTGTGTCTCTTTAGGAAAAGAAAACATTTTATATTCCCATCGAGTCACACTTTATTCGTTAGAATAAAAAAATGCTTATTTTTTACTTTATGGACTTAATTTATATTTCATTCAACATTCTGTACATCACTAGTCCCTATCAACTTTTATGACGGGATAGGAATAAACTGTCATTTACTAGAGAGGAGTGCATCGTCGATCTCGCCGCGTGCGATAGCACTCCCGCTCTGTTTTTCGAAAGTGCGATTCGTGGTACATTCCTTAAATGGCACGGCATTAACCTTTTCTACACCGTCGATGTACTGATGACTACAAAATAACAAGTCCATAAAAATGCAAGATAAAGATTTAAAAATTACTTTTAATCATTGAATTTCATAGCTTGGCTTTCAAAAAAACTTTGACTAATGAAAATACAAAACTAACTTAAAATAATTCGTTGTTTACAGAAGCCAAAATTAGGATAGCCTGTATTATGACTAAAAAATTACATGTTAATTTGTAATCATTCATCATCTCAACAAATAGGTACTACCGAACCGGTCCGTTTAAGTGTGTAGCACCCCTTATATAATATTGTAAGTGTAATCTGTCTTTAAATAATTAAGTATTTATTGTCCTAGATTAATATATTAAATAAAACAATTTTTAGTTTATAAGAGTAATTTTTTAATATTTATAATACATTAAAATTGTATCTATATAGGACGGATTTTATTTTCCTTAAAAATATAAAATTTTGTATAAAATATAAACATTTTGGAATGTATAATTGTAAGAAAAATACAGTATAAAAATATAAGTATATAAAAAAATTGAGCTCATAAGATCACAAAAAGTAAAAAATGTTTTCAGTTAAAGCTAAACATTGTGATGATCTTTGTCATAATATCACAAATATTTAATTAAATAGTATTTATATACATAACTATATACAATTTTATACTTAATTCTAATTTTATATAAATGTCAGATCAATTTGTTCATTTTTTTTTAAATTATTCGCCTAGCAAGACCTAAGAGCGTTTACGTCTGTATCGGCTGGCATCGTGGTTTATTTATTTATATTTATTAGCACAACCACATGATACATATTATAATATTTATAAGTAATAATAACGTACATAATAATGCATCTGATATGTATGACAATTTCTGTAGCATTTACTATAACGTAGCAGAGCAAATTACATTATTTATTTATACTATCTAAACTTAACTGGTAGTTATCCTACTGATATTATAAATGCGAAATTTTTAATGGATGGATGGATACTTGTTACTCAATCATCAATACTATATCATCATCATCATCATCATCATCATATCAGCCCAATGACGTCCACTGCTGAACATAGGCCTCACCTAATTTCCGCCACGTACTGGAAAGCGCAGCGTGGGGCGGCCCCCCGCCAGATGGACCGACGATCTGGTAAAGATTGCGGGTGGCCGTTGGATGCGGGCGGCACAAAATCGCTCGCTGTGGCGGAAATTAGGTGAGGCCAATACTATATGCGTAATATTAATTTCAACAAATAAACTAAACTGAATATTTAAACAATATCTCGATTCTTGCAATATTATTGTAAATAATATCTCTATCTCTTTCTATTATTTAAGAGCTTTGCTCTTGTCTGTGAAGCAATCATCATTCTTCTCTATTTTCTGCTTTATTTTTTCACTTCTTGATTCGACACAACTCCCACTTTCTCCTTCATTTGCTGGATGAAACTTCTCCTAGGTCTACCCCTGCCTCGCCTTCTGTTTCCTTCAATTATTGTTTTAAAGAAGTCGTTGTGTCGTATCAAGTGACAAATTAACTTTCCTCTTCTATTCTCTATTGATAATACATACGCATGTAGCCATAGTAATGTATATAGAAATTATCAAACAGTTTAATAAAAAAAACATACTATTTATCTTTAATATTAAAATGCCGCGATACCAGCTCGCAGACCTAAAACGCTCTTAATTCTATTAGTTTGAAACAGATCTTTTTTGTCGGACCATATCCGCTTAGCTGGTTCTTAATACGCTGAAATGGTCCCAAATTATTGTGACTCAAAAATTGGCAGTGATAATACTTCTAATATTACAAACGAACTAAGTAAATAGTATTAGTTCAATAAAAATCACCCAGACGATATCACCAGGGTGGTCAATGAACTAATAAATTCAGTCCGTCCATATCACCTGCATGGACCAAATGAACCAATAAAATCACTCCGATAATATCATTTGGGTGGACAATGGTACAATAAAATCACCCGGATAATATCACCTCGATAGGCAAAGTTCGGACCACCCGGGTGGACAAAATCAATATAAAAACACCCGGTTGATATCTGGATTATCAACCGGGTGGTCATATTAACCAATAAAATCATCCGGGTAGACAAAATCAATAAAATTCAGCCACCCGGGTGATATCACCTGTATGAGCAGTCAACAAAAAAATCACCTAAATGGCCAATAAAATCACTTAGGCAATATCACCTGGATGGGCAAAGTAGAATAAAATTAGCCTTAAGAGGGTTCATACAGAGGTCAATACACAATTTAGATTTACATGAACACATATTAAAATGTAAATATCCATAATCCTCATAGTTATTTTACTATGAAAACAACGTCCTGCAAGTTCCAATGTGCTATTTGCATATAAATAGAACTGTAAACGCAATGATTTCGTACATTTTACACATCAGCATCATCATTACCCATTAATGTCCCACTGCTGGGCTCGGGTCTCCTCTCCTCTATCTAGAGAGCTGAGAGGGTTTAGGCCATAATCCCCACACGCTGGCCTAGTGCGTGTTGGTGGATCAGACATACTCATAGAATTTCTTCTAGGGTATGTGTGTTTCCTCACGATGTTTTCCTTCACCGTTAGCAGATGGTAAGTCACATGACTAGTACATATAAATTCCACAAAGTGATATCCATATTGGTACTGCTGGTCGGAATCGAACTCGGAACGCGTGTTTAACACGCCGGTCTCTTATCTATTCAGCCACCATCGCTTTTACACAGTTCATCTAATTCTAAAAATTGTATGGCAAACATTAAAAAAAATAGCTCCAATCAAATAATAAAAATGGAAAACCAGGAAATATGACACTAAATGGCAATGTTGCCATTCTTCTGTGTGAACCCTCTTACATCTTAAAATAATTACAAACCATCAGTTATCTTAAAACATACTCCAAGAAATATACACAAAGTTATCAAAATCGAATCACTCACCAGACCTAACACGCTGTTACCAAACCAAGTATATTTCACCCTTTTCTTAGTAAGCCGGCGTTTATCAACCACCAATTTCTTCGGCCAAGAATCGAACTCCGACGGCGCTGTTTGACACTGACTTGGATACCATTTTCTAGGTGTACCATTGGAGTTTTTTGCTTGAATACAGGTTTGGATGGAACCCCCGGATTTTAGTGTGGCTTTAAAGTCTGCGTCAATTGGTATTGTGAGAGAACGCAGATTGTAGGCTATGTCTGAAGTGTAGAGTATCTTATTGTTGTTATTGCGAACGTATAGAACGAAGTCTGCTACGTCTTGTTTGGTTGTGACGAACCAGTGGGCGTACATTGAAACTTGTGAACTGAAAATATAAAATACGTTAAATATATGTGATATTAAACAGTACGAACTATAAAATGCCTCGGTGGCACAGCGAGAAGTGTATACGACTGCTGTGCAAGAGGTTCCGGGTTCGATTCCCGGGTCGAGTAAAAAAAGTAAAAATAAAAATATTGGGTTTTTCTATCAGGAAATTCCAGTATTTCGATTTTCCCGAAGTTTGGTAAACAAATGTTCCCGGTTGATGACAATAGGCTCGCCCCCTATTTCATGAGACCAAATATAGCAATAAGTAGTATAACAGTTGTTTAGTACCTACAAGCAAATATAATTGCTTAAGGGCCTTCCCTCGGTTTTGCACCAAAAACGGCTTTTTTCTGAAGCCTACTCCTCCTAAACGACTTGTTCGAAAAATTTGAAAAAAATATATTTTGATAATTGATCTATCTACTACATTTTCAACATATGAAATTTTCGTACGACTAATACTTTTGCCTCAAAAAATATTTTAAGTTGAGATATATTTTATCTTAAAATCCCTAAAACTTTAAAACGGCTTTATAGTTTGAAATTATTTTTACAATGATAAATTGGTGGTAAAATTTACTTTAATCTGAACATAGCATATGTAAATCGATCAATATTTTCTTAAGAAAATAGGCCATAATACGATTTCTGTACGTTAGAAATTCAAAGGTGCTCTGCGCGGGCGCGGGCGGCAGACAGGCGTTAGCCTTCAGACGGGAAGGCTGTGTCGCTCGTTGCTCCATTTTTACTATCGACTGAATATAGTGCTTACAGGTATAATATACACACAAACAGCGAGCGCGGCGGGACGAGTAAATAAATCTAAGGTGTCACGCAGAGCCGTCACGTCTTTCTCGCTGTGTGCCGAAACCTTTTGTGCAAATATTTATGAACTTTAATATTTGATTTTGAATTTTCTGACGACTACTCCTCCTAACCGTTTAGAAGGAGTAATCTTTTTGCCCCATCGGCCATCAGTTCTGCGAGCTATATTCTCAAACAAAATATTTCAAATGATCCAATAAAATGGTTTACAATTTATAATAGTAGTTTATAACGTAATTACAAAGTAAGTGTTGTAAACAAAACATTAAAATCATCAATGAAAATAGGTAAATATTTTTTTTAATACAAAAGTAAGTTAAAATAGTTATTTATTTAATTATAATTTACAAGATAAAAAAATTATCTTCGATACTAATAATAAATAAGTACCAATAAAACTATGTAAGTACTTACATAAATACCGAAAGCAAAACATTGAAATTAAAAAAATCTCAATACATAAAAATATTGGCAAACAAATAATTGTGTACACGAGTCCTTTAAACTCTCTATACAAAATAAAATACCAATTTTAAAACTGTTATTCCGGAATCGTAGGTAAAAATGCCGAGCTAGAAGCGCATGTCTGCGTTTACGCTTATTCTGTGACCGTTGTATTATAGTGTGCGCGAGTTGGCAAAGGAGCGGGGATATGCAGTGAAATAAGCTAAGCTCCACCCATACTCTCAAGGTCATTGGCGACTAGTTACGCCTTAATTTGGGACTAGATGGCGCTGTGTGAATGTGTAAAAATATTATTATTATTATTATATCTCAGGAACTACTGGTTCGAATTGAAGAATTCTTTTTATGTTGGATTGCCCATTTATCGATGAAGGTTATAGACTACATAACATCACGCTACGGCCAATAGTAGCTGAGCAGTGACCAAACAAACATCTGGGAGCCAAGCCAACAGCTCGTTCATAATACTGATAAATGTTGAAGAAGCCAAAGATGTATGTCAGAATCGTAGCAAGTTGAAGGAAATGGTCTCTGCCTACCCCTCTGTTGCTAAAGAGGCGTGTCTATATGTATGTATGTATACTTACTACTGTATATCTCTGAATGCGACATCAGGTTCTGAAGTAAAATCAAACGTTGTCTCTCCCTCAGTGTTGCTATGCTCAATAATCTTATTATCCACCTCAATGTTGCCAGTGCACAATAATCTCTCCTCATCAACTGTTATTATATTTTCATTTTGCAACACTACCGGTTCCGCACACGTTAGATTTTGATACTTTTCATCCGATTGCAAGAAAGACGGTGTCATGTGATTTAGGTAGTGCTTTAGTGGTCGGGTGAAACAGTCGCATTTTAGATTATTTTCTGAAAAATAAAAGTGATCAAATTAATAATAATAATATTCTACCACATTCACACAGCGCCATCTAGTCCCAAAGTAAGCAATTATATTTGCTTGTGTTATGGGTACTAAACAACTGATATACTACTGTTCGGTCTAAGCAACCGAACACCTGCTATCTCAGCAGTAAACAATGAGATACTTGTTCCTGCGTGACAAGTTTAATACAGAACATCAGTGCTATACCAAACCTCAAACGGACCGGGTGCATTCACTAACATTTTAACATTAACATTTAACATTAACATTTAAACATAATTTTAGAACTTTTATATTAAACATTATTATTATTATTAAGAACAGTATAAATAAACTTTTGTAGTAACAAATCCAAACAGTGCTTTAATATTACCGCCGACCTTGCACCCCGCACATATTGGTCCTTCGAGCCGGATCGCGCGCGTTTCCTAAAGTAATCGCGAGTATTACGGATAAAACAGTGTGGTGTGTGTGGACTAAAGTGGTAGTATCCTAGACTGGTTGGTGGCTGCACTGCGCTCCTGATCCAGGCAGATCAACAAAGGGAGTATCAATCAAATCAAGTAAGATCTTTCCATTACTTCTACAATTTGGGAGATTTTAACTTCATAAACAACGTAAAAAATGGCTGAGCTTTACGACCATCAATTGGCGCTCGCCATTAACATAGAAAAAATTGGAGTTAATTTAAAGAAAACCAGTGTTCAAAAACGAACCTTCCAGTACTTGAAAAATTGTTCAGATAATTTAGAAGCGTACTGGAAGGAGTACCAATTTAACAACGATCGCCTTACAACCGAAGTAACTTCGACGCATGAGTACTTCATAAAAAAGGAGTTCGAGAAAGCAAGTAAGTCGTACCTTGCTGTGAAAACAATAATAAACCAAATGCATCAACAACTTCTGGAAGCTCCGCTGAAAGAATCCGAGACCGAACAGGAGTCAACGGAAGAAAAGCAGCTGGTAAAAGAAGGTCAACCTTCGGAGTTGGGTCAAAAAGCTAGTCGTGCTTGGATGGTAAATCAGGGTAAAAACAGTAAACTCGACGAAATGCTTCGCAAGCAGGCAGCCAATTTCAAGGCTTTCCGAAGAACAGTCTCTAACATTAACTTGGAACTTATTTCCGACAAATGGGAATTTGAAGACGTCCTTAAAACATTGCAATCAAGGTGGATAGCAATCGATACTCTACATTGGGAAATCGATTCTGAATTAAACGAAGAAAATGGAGAGTATGAAAAACAATTCTTGAGTCATGAAAAACAATACAGCAGTCTAAAGAAGGCGATTAATACAAAAATGTGGTCCGTGGCTCATAGAGTAAAAACTACACCTACACTAGAAATACCTATTTTTAGTGGAAACTATAACCAGTGGACATGCTTCAAAGATTTGTTTCAAGAAGCTATACATAACAATCCTTCACTTTCGAGTGCCCAAAAAATGCAGTTTTTAAAAGCAAAAGTTAAAGGGGAGGCAGAACGGCTCATCCAACATTTACCTATCAGTGCAGATAACTATTCTATATGCTGGGATATTCTGCAACATCGATTCAACAACAAAAGGGCTATATTCTCTTCTCACATGAACATTCTTCTAGGACTGCCCAACATACAACAGCAGTCCTTACAACAAATTAAAAAACTGCATGACACAACATTAGAATGTCTGAATGCTATCCGTAATTTAGACATTGATACAACAACGTGGGACCCTATGGTGGTACACATCCTATCCCAAAAACTAGACTCTGACACGTATGCTGATTACATAGAGTCGCTAAAAAACCCGCGGGAGCTACCAGTACTTCAAGAATTTTTAGATTTCCTGGAAACGAAATTCATCAGTTTGGAGTCGGCTCGTCGCAAACAAGATAACCCCCAACAAAAAGGGTCTAACAACCAACAACATTCCTCAACAAGTTTCCATAAATATAGCAGTGGGAATAATGGAACTTTGAAAAAGACATTACACATATCGAAGTTCAAATGTCCACATTGCGGTGGCGAACATGGGCTCTACAATTGCAAAACTTTCTTGGAATTATCCGCTGAACAAAAGCTTACAGTTACGCAAAAGCTGCAGGTGTGCCTCAATTGTTTATTTAGCCACAACGGCCAACAGTGTATGTCAGCAAAACGATGCCGCAAGTGTAAAGCTTATCATAACACGATATTACATGACGCCTTTGTGAAACCGACGGGGCCTCAAGTTTCTAAACAAACCGATCCCGCGATAAAAGTCTCTAATGCGTCACAGGATAATAATACAGAGATTTTGCTTACAACTGCTCTCGTCAATGTTATGGCAGCCGACGGGACTTATCACGAAATGCGTGCTCTTATCGATCAGGGCTCTCAAATATCTTTAATAACTGAAAGGGCCGCTCAGTTGTTAAAGATTAAACGACAAAAGTGCAATGGAATTGTTCTTGGCGTAGGCGCCAAGGAGAACAACTGTAAAGGGTTAGTTATCATAACATGCAAGTCTATATACAGTGACTACTCTTTTACAACAGAGGCCATGATTATGAACAATTTACTAAAAAATCTCCCCAACCAAACATTAACGAAGCCCTCATGGTCATTCACAGAAAACATTTCTTTGGCCGATCCGGAATATTACATTAGTAGGCCTGTTGACTTACTACTCGGAGCCGAAGTTTACGCCAACATTATCATGGAGGGAGTCATCAAGGGGACTAACAAAACACAACCTATCGCTCAACAAACCCACCTGGGATGGATACTATGCGGAGGCTCAACAAAAACATACCAATGTAATGTAGTTCTGCACAACATGGAAGACATACATAAATTCTGGGAAGTAGAGGAGATAACGGAACAACCCAGTATTTCTGTCCAGGATCAGGAATGCATTACGTTTTACTTAAATACCACAACTAGAAAACCGAACGGGCGCTACGAAGTCAGGCTACCGTTAAAGGATAACATAGAAAACAAGCTGGGTTCCTCCAAACAAATGGCTTTAGCTCAATTTCGAAATTTGGAGCGCAAGTTTCAGAAAAACGAGTCGCAAGCCCTACATTACAAAATGTTCATGGATGAATATCTACAATTAAAACATATGAAACTAGCTTTACAAAGTAACTTGACACCGGAATGTTACTTACCACACCACGGTGTCTTACGAGAGGAATCTACTACAACAAAATACAGGGTTGTATTTAATGCATCGGCAAAGACATCTTCAGGACTTAGTCTTAACGATTTGATGCATAAAGGACCCAACCTTCAACAAGATCTGCAAATATTATTGCTAAAATGGAGGCAATACAAATACGCTTTCACAGCAGACATCGAAAAGATGTACCGGCAGATACAAGTACATGAATTGGAACAACCACTGCAAAAAATAATTTGGCGCAACAATACTCAATGTCCTCTTCAGTCTTATCAACTCACAACAGTAACATATGGAACCAAAGCGGCTCCATTTTTAGCTCTAATGACCTTGAAAAAATTAGCATCAGATGAGCAGATAAATTATCCTGAAGCAGCTCAGTTGTTAGACAAAGCATTTTTCATAGATGACCTTGTCCATGGCTCTCATTTCATTGAGTCGGGAAAGAAACTAATAACAGATTTGATGGCCTTACTACAATCAGGAGGCTTCAACTTACGTAAATGGGCCTCCAATGAACCAACATTAATTGATCATATACCGGGTCATCAAAATCCTGACACAAACATTATATTCAACTCGAAATCTGAGTCAACATCGAAAACATTGGGTCTCTGTTGGAACACAATCACAGATAATTTTTACTTTCGTTTTGAATTTTCTAAACAAACTTCAAGGCCAACAAAACGCAACCTACTATCGGAAATATCAAAATTATTCGATCCGTTAGGTTGGTTAACACCATTATCTACTAAACTAAAATTACTATTCCAAAAACTATGGGAAAATAATCTACAATGGGATGAGGAAGTGTCCGATGACATTTTCAACGATTGGTCCAGTATAAAGGCAGATCTACACAACATACACAGCTGCGAGGTACCAAGGTGGTTAAAAAACAACAGTGATGACGTCATCGAAATTCATGGGTTCTGTGATGCATCCATGAAGGCCTATGCATGCGTAGTTTATGCACGCATAAAACATCAATCGGATGTAATACTCATCGCCGCAAAATCTAAACTTGTGCCACATAAGAAATCCCTTACGTTGCCAAAACTGGAACTTAGTGGCGCATACTTACTCTCTAAACTAATAAATAAAATACAACAATCCTTAAAAAATAAACTAGAAATATTTGGATGGACAGATTCGAAGGTAGCACTCAGTTGGATACAGGGTGAGCCTAACCGTTGGAAAGCGTTCGTTGCAAATAGGGTTGCCAAACTCATAAAAACAATGCCTCCTGACTGCTGGCGTTATGTAAAATCTACGGAAAATCCAGCGGATTGTGCCAGCCGTGGAATGCTAGCGTCGCAGTTAGTACAACATACATTGTGGTGGCAAGGCCCCCAATGGCTAAAAACATGGACTTCGGAAGGTGAAACTGAACAACAAATATGTATCACCAACGAGGAAATTAAAACAGTCAAAAAACAAGTCAACGTCGTGAACGATTGCCCAAATATCATTGATAACTTTTTAGAAAAATACAACAGTACAAAGAAAATATCACATATATTGTCATGGATATATCGGGCGATTACACCTGCGCGTTATCGTAAACATTTGCCGAACTATCTCACATTACAAGAGCTGCGCAAAACTAAAACAATTATTATAAAACATGTACAAAATAAAGAATTTCCGATGGAAATAGAAAAACTGCGTAAACATGGTAGTGTTGGCTCAAAAAGTCCATTATTAAATTTAAATCCCTATATTGATGAAAACGGATTATTACGTGTTGGTGGACGATTAAAAAATGCAAACATGTCTGAGGACATGCGACACCCGATAATTATACCACATAAATGTCGATTGGCGGAGATTCTCATAGACGAAGCACATCAACTAACATTTCACGGTGGACCACGTGTAACTCTCGCCAAACTACGTAATTACTATTGGATAACGAGTGGGAACAACGCTACCAAGAAACAGATACGAAAATGCGTGATTTGTCGAAAACATGAATCGGGAAGACAGTATCAACTAATGGGCGATCTTCCCGAGGAGCGATGCAATCCCGCCCCAACTTTCTATCACACAGGCGTCGATTACACGGGCTTTGTGGAAATTAAAACAAACAAAAAACAGAAGAAAATCAAACAGAAAACAAGCAAGAACAGAGAACAATTACAAGAAAACGTACATCACCGGTCAGACTGGGCCATGTCAACTTCATTTCTTTGGCCCTGGCATTAACTTTATTTATGTCAATCGCAATAAATACGGCGCATGGCATGTTGTATTAACATTAAACAATAATAAGTCCTTATACTTTTATCTTGTGGCCAAAATGAAACTCATCTACTACATACTACGCTATATCACCCTACTGGGAGGGCTCGATCTTGTAAACTCATTTAGATACAACACCTGTACTAATATAAACAGCGGCGTTTGTAACATGATAGCGCCGCAACTACAACACGACCACCTCGAACTAAAATACTACAACACACTTTTGATGAAACAACAATTCATAGTACACTTCACTAAGCGTCGCCGTCGTGGTCTTATCAATGGATTAGGTTACGCGTGTACGAGTAACTGTATCATCTTTTACAAATAAAAGCATGGATCACTGGTAAATATTTAAATAACATTCCATTAATCAGCAGAGATCTATACAAACTATACATAATGATACCAATTCTATCACACAGGCGTCGATTACACGGGCTTTGTGGAAATTAAAACAAACAAAAAACAGAAGAAAATCAAACAGAAAACAAGCAAGAACAGAGAACAATTACAAGAAAACGTACATCACCGGTCAGACTGGGCCATGTCAACTTCATTTCTTTGGCCCTGGCATTAACTTTATTTATGTCAATCGCAATAAATACGGCGCATGGCATGTTGTATTAACATTAAACAATAATAAGTCCTTATACTTTTATCTTGTGGCCAAAATGAAACTCATCTACTACATACTACGCTATATCACCCTACTGGGAGGGCTCGATCTTGTAAACTCATTTAGATACAACACCTGTACTAATATAAACAGCGGCGTTTGTAACATGATAGCGCCGCAACTACAACACGACCACCTCGAACTAAAATACTACAACACACTTTTGATGAAACAACAATTCATAGTACACTTCACTAAGCGTCGCCGTCGTGGTCTTATCAATGGATTAGGTTACGCGTGTACGAGTAACTGTATCATCTTTTACAAATAAAAGCATGGATCACTGGTAAATATTTAAATAACATTCCATTAATCAGCAGAGATCTATACAAACTATACATAATGATACCAATTCCCAAACAATTTGGCAAGAATATGACAAGCATTCTGCCAAAAGCAGCATACATTGCCGTGAATCTGAAAAATGACTCTCACATACGATAAACAACCTGTTTACCATCTAGGCAGTGACTACACTTACTGCTATCTCAATCATGAAACCAAACGGAAAACGAATTAGACGACGATTTGAATTAATTCAAAAAACAAATTAATAAGATGACCAACAGCGACGTAGAGCTTAATGAGATGTGATCACCTCACGACATTCATCACTATTCACTACGTGGTAAGCTACACCCTCGTGCTGGGGGCGGCTGTGGGCGCGGCCGTGCCCCTGTGGCGGTGGCGAGGACGCCGCATGCGACGCGAGTGCTAGTGCTTGTGCGCATGCGACGCGTGCTCATCTCCCAGACATCAAGCTACAAAGTGTTAACGACGCGAGTGCTAGTGCTTGTGCGCATGCGACGCGTGCTCATCTCCCAGACATCAAGCTACAAAGTGTTAACGACGCGAGTGCTAGTGCTTGTGCGCATGCGACGCGTGCTCATCTCCCAGACATCAAGCTACAAAGTGTTAACGACGCGAGTGCTAGTGCTTGTGCGCATGCGACGCGTGCTCATCTCCCAGACATCAAGCTACAAAGTGTTAACGACGCGAGTGCTAGTGCTTGTGCGCATGCGACGCGTGCTCATCTCCCAGACATCAAGCTACAAAGTGTTAACGACGCGAGTGCTAGTGCTTGTGCGCATGCGACGCGTGCTCATCTCCCAGACATCAAGCTACAAAGTGTTAACGACGCGAGTGCTAGTGCTTGTGCGCATGCGACGCGTGCTCATCTCCCAGACATCAAGCTACAAAGTGTTAACGACGCGAGTGCTAGTGCTTGTGCGCATGCGACGCGTGCTCATCTCCCAGACATCAAGCTACAAAGTGTTAACGACGCGAGTGCTAGTGCTTGTGCGCGAAAATTTAACAAGGCTGACGTCAGCCCAGTGCAGTGCAAGTGTGCGTAGTTAAAAAACCAAAACAAAGTGTCATCCCCAATCTTTAACAAACCTAGAGACATTAAGATTATCTAACATTACTTCAATTTTGTATCTTATTATCTAAAGAATCATCACTAACATTAGGTTACTATCATTTTAACTAACACATAATTGTATTATCACCAACTCATCTTTACTACATTTTTGCCGCCCCGGAATATGTTCGGTCTAAGCAACCGAACACCTGCTATCTCAGCAGTAAACAATGAGATACTTGTTCCTGCGTGACAAGTTTAATACAGAACATCAGTGCTATACCAAACCTCAAACGGACCGGGTGCATTCACTAACATTTTAACATTAACATTTAACATTAACATTTAAACATAATTTTAGAACTTTTATATTAAACATTATTATTATTATTAAGAACAGTATAAATAAACTTTTGTAGTAACAAATCCAAACAGTGCTTTAATATTACCGCCGACCTTGCACCCCGCACAACTACTTATATGCATTTACGTTTTTTTTTGTAAATACATACATATTATAGATAAATTACACCCAGACACAGAACAAACCTTTATGCTCATCACACAAAGATTTGTCCTGGGTGGGGATCGAACCCACGACCTCCGGCTTAGCAGTCAGGGACACTAACCACTAGACCCAGTCGGGATCGAACTATGATGATCATAATGGTCAATTTACCTTGGAAATACACAGCCAATCCTTGTCTCCTAATCATCTTCACAAAACTAGGTTCAAAGCTAGTCAACTGGTTTTGTCTAACGTCCAACACAGCTAATTTTGTCGCATTCACTATACTGTCCGTTGGTAACGATAACAATCCGTTGTTTTGTAGATATATTTCCGTTATGTTCTCCGGTAAGTAGAATTTTAAATCAGCTGCAAAAAATTTAGACAAAATTTGGATAATAGGTGTCCTACACGGTTATAAACTTACGTCCCAACAGAGTGACCTTAGTGGGAGCGTGCCATCCGCGTAGTTTGTATGAACATTTGGTTTACAACAGCCGGCTACACGGTTGAAATCCATCAAGGGCACTTCTGTGGAAGGCAAGTTTATAACCATGTGGCACGGCTTTAACATATTACACTCTTATGAGTTTTGTAGCCTAGTACTAAGATGTTCGTTACGATCATCGAAGTTAAGCAACGTTCGACAAGGTCAGTCGATGATGGGTGACCGTTTGTGACATTTTCTGCTCGAGCGTCTCCGTGCTTCGGAAGACCCGTGGCTACCTAATGTGGTAGACGCTAAGTTAAATTGGAAGCCTTCTGGGCGACAAGTTACTTTCCAACACCGAGGTCTGCATCGAGTGCCTTTGATGATAATAATAGGATAAAATACTCTAGTAAGGTGGACCCGTTTAGCAGTGAGACATAGATTCATCGTCATCATGTCAGCCCACGACGCCCACTGTTGGACATAGGCCTCACCTAGTTTCCGCTATTGCGAGCGATTTTTTTCCGCCTGCAACCAACGGCCACCCTTGACCTTGACCAGGTAGTCGGTCCATCTGTTGGGAGGCCGTCCTACGCTGCGCGCACCAAATAGATTACGTTGCAATCACCTTACTTACATGTTCTTGAGACCAAATCTTTTATATTATTGTTAGACAAGTCTAATATCTCCAAAGACGTCAAATTGCCGAGGACATCTGCAAAAAAAATGTTAAGAGTGTTTATACATAAAAACGGCAACGGTCGCGATTTAGTGTCACATTTCGTCGTTTTTAATTTTTAATTAATGAGAGCTACATTTTACAAATGGGAAATGAGAGCTTTGCGAAGTACTATTGGACTAAATTTGAATGATAGGATAAGGAAAAGTGTGATAAGGATGTTGTGGCTTAAAAATAGATGTTGTAACACAAATAGAGAAAGGAATGTTAAGCTGGTTTGGACATGTCGAGAAAATGAATGAAGGAAGAGTGACAAAACAAATATATGAGGCGAATGTGAAAGGAAACATTGGAAGAGGAAGATCTAGAAGAACGTACCATGACCAAATAGGTGACGTTATAATAAAAGAACAGATCAAGAGTATCCTACACTATTTTATTATTCCTAAAGAAGTGAAAGATGTATGTCAGAATCGTAGCAGGTGGAAAGAAATAGTCTCTGCCTACCCCTCTGTTCGAAAGAGGTATTAGCTGTATGTATGTATGTAATTTTTTAATACATTTGTTTTCTGACGCTTAAATATTAATAAAAATTTAACAAAACTTACTATTTCTAACATCATTAATAACATTGCCCGACAAGTTTAATTTTTTGACCTTCTTAGCTCCAATGGTCAGGTCATAAGTGACCACGGGTATTTCATTGTGACTCAGATCAATTTCCTGCAGTCTGTAGGGGATCCAAGGGTTTGCTGGGAACATCTTCTTGGTCAAAAAGCCGATTTTATTGTGGCTTAAGTTCACCTATAAGAAATAAAAACAATATTGTTTAGGGGGTTTATATTCGGCGAGATAGAATCGTAGCGTTTTTTAAAATAATTCAGTGTTTTTATTTGAAACTGCAATATATTATCTGTTAAATATATATTTGCTTTCCCTACGGGCGCTCAACATACTGTTACAATATGTTGATTTGTTTAATTGTACACAGAAAGAATTCACAAGGACCGCTTATTATTTTATAGCGTTGGAGTGTGTCAAAACCTAGAACTAATACGTATTTTATTTTAATATATAGATAAAGTTAGATTTAGTTTTGTAAAGGATGTCCATACACTATTGAATTAGTTAACACCTGTAAGGATAGTTGTATGTTTAAATATAATAAATAAATAAATACAATTGTATTTATTTTTTTATATAATCATAATCAACTTCATGCGGCGAGTACGCTTGTTATAATAATTACTTACCATTTCCAAAGAAAGACAGTCATCTAACAAACCGTTCGTTTTGTTATCAATTTTCTCCAAGTTATTATGTGATAAGTCCAATTTTCTGGAAAATTCAAAAGATATCCATTTTTTTTTTTCAAAAATTTAGAACTAATTTAAAACATAAGGTGGCGGCGGAAGGCGGAGAAGCGACTGTTAGGAGAGGTCTACGTCCAGAAGTGGAATGCAATAATAATATTCTACTACATTCACACAGCGCCATCTAGTCCCAAATTAAGCAATTATATCTGCTTGTGTTATGGGTACTAAACAACTGATATGCTACTTAAATATATTTTTTTTTTGTAAATACATACATATTATATATACATATTATAGATAAATTACACCCAGACACAGAACAAACCTTTATGCTCATCACACAAAGATTTGTCCTGGGTGGGGATCGAACCCACGACCTCCGGCTTAGCAGTCAGGGTCACTAACCACTAGACCAACAGGCCCGTCAATAGCAATAGGCTAAGATGATGATGATGATGGTGAAAATATAGTCCATATGAGTCTAACAATTAAATAAAATTAAATACTTGGGACACACATTTCTTTCACAGCGCCATCTAGCCCAAAGTTAACTATTATAAGCTTGTGTTATGGTATCTAGACAAACTGATAAACTTACATATTATACATAAAAAAACGCCCAAACTCCGAACGAACTTATGCAGAATATAAAAACATTAGTTCTGACCCGGGCATCGAACCTGAGACCTCAGAAATCGCAACCATATATACTACTGCTGCGCCACCGAGGCATATAAAGTAAAAACCTGATATTACTATCATTTTTTTATCCGTGTAGTGACGGATTAAGAATACACAATGTCACTACCCCATCTCAACCCGTAGGTGTCGTAAAGGGCGACTAATGGAGTAACCTTAAGCAGGAAAGAGCACTGTAAGAAAAGGAAAATACGAAACTAACTCTATACCAACCCTTCTGGTATAGTAGGCTAAATTCCCTCCACATACTTTGGAGGAGACCCGTGCCCAGCAGTGGGATGTTTAAGGGTTGAAATGATGATAGGAAAAACGGAACCCTTATAGGATCACTCCGTTGTCTGTCTGTCTATTCCAAGACCCATTTTTTACCCGACTGTCAGGACGGGTATTGTTTTTCGCGCGTATCTTGTTTATTTGTAAATTTCTTTATTCCCACGAATCTTCCAAACGGCTGGATGGATTTTGACAATTAGGGTATCGTTAGATTCGTCTAAAAAACCCAAGTGTCCTTAGATAGGTTTTAAGAATAAAAAGACTTAAACAGCGGGCTTTTGATGCCAAATTGTAAGAAGTTCAATTTTTTTTTAAGACAAACCTGTCGTGTTGGGTATCAAAATAAAGAGAATCAAAAGGAGATTACATATATTCAAAAAGAGATTACACAAAATTGAATGGTTCGAAATTGTAAGTAGTTCTATTATTTTTTTTAAACCAAACATATCGAGTAGAGTATCAAAATAAAGGGAATCAAATGGACATTACAAATATATACAATATAATATGTTATGTATTTAAATTTAATCAAGTATAATAATATTAAAATAATTTTACGGTCTTTTTAGTGATGATTTTTTGTAGTCGGGTTATTAAATTTTTTTAATTATATTTACTTGTTTAATAACAAACCGCCTGATAGTAATCGGTTACCCAGCTTAAAAGGACTCTATGTAACTTTGTAAGTATTCTTACCTCAAAGCAACTAATCCTTTGAACGCCTCATTAGGTATTCTCTCAAGGCCATTGTTACGGAGCGACAAGTCGAGCAACTGTTGCAGACCGTTGAACGACTGTTGGGCGATAGTTGTTATCTGATTGTTGGATAAGTCCAGCTTGAATGTTGTTGGGAGGTTGCCGAATGCTGACTTGCTTAGAGAAGTTAGGTTGTTGTTCTGTAAATATATCAGATATCTTCAGCTGTTCTGTCGTGAATGATAGTTCCCATCCATTAAGGGACCTATCTTTAAGCAGACAAGAGCACTGCGAGTAAAAGAAAATTTGAAACAAACCCTATACCAACCCGTCTGGCCAGCGTGGTATAGTAGGCTAAATTCCCTCCACATTCTTTGGAGGAGAGCCGTGCCCAGCAGTGGGACGCTTATGGGTTGAAATGATGATAATATAATAATAATATTCTACCACATTCACACAGCGCCATCTAGTCCCAAAGTAAGCAATTATATTTGCTTGTGTTATGGGTACTAAACAACTGATATACTACTTAAATACATTTTTTTTTTTTTGTAGATACATACATATTATAGATAAATTACACCCAGACACAGAACAAACCTTTATGCTCATCACATAAAGATTTGTCCTGGGTGGGGATCGAACCCACAACCTCCGGCTTAGCAGTCAGGGTCACTAACCACAAGACCAACAGGCCAGATGATGATGATGGTGATCCATCCATTCTAACTTTCGCATCTATACTAAATACTATACAGGTGAAGAGTTTGTTTTATTGTTTGTTGGATGCATAATCTCAGAAACTACTGGAGAAAGGCTACGGTAGAATACGGTAGCAGGTATCATGCTATGTGCCGTACCATGGCCAATAGGAGCTGTTAAGACTCCCATATTATTTTTTCTTCAATAGGTATCTATAATGTTCAGACATCTATAGATACTAATATTATGAAGCTGAGGAGATGTCTGACTTTAAAAATTCTTTCAGTGTTGGATAGCCCATTTATCAAGGAAGGCTATAAGCTATATAACATCTCGCTACGGCCAACAGGAGCTAAGCAACAGGAGCGAAGCCCCGGGCAACACCCAGTTTCAAAATATTAGTAAGATAATTTAGAATTCATCATATCAGCCCAATGGCGTCTACTGCTGAACATAGGCCTCACCTAATTTACGCCACTGCGAACGGTCCTGTGCCGCCTGCAACCAACGGCCACCCACCACCCTGAACAGGTCGTCGGTCCATCTGGTGGGGGGCCGTCCCACGCTGCGCCTTCCAATACGTGGCCGTTACACGAGAACCTTTTTCCCCCATCGGCCATCAGTTCTACAAGCTATGTGCCCTGCCCACTGTCACTTTAGCGATGCAATTCGGTGAGCTATGTCGATAACTTTAGTTCTCTCTAGTTAATTTAGGATTACTTACTTGCAAATACAAATATTGTAGACTTGTCAACGAGCTAAGAGCTTCCCAGGGCGGTTTAGTAAGTCCATTATCTGACAAGTCTAAAGCTTGTAGAGTGAGAAGGCTGGAGAAGGCGTCGGAGCCGAGCGTGTCGCCCAGCATGTTGGACGACAAGTTGAGTCGTAGGAGCGCATTCATTGACGGCCACGTGTTAGGTTTTATCTCTTGTAAGTTGTTGTAGGCGACGTTTAGTTCGCTGTGAAGAGAATATAAATATTAGTATTTTATTTTTTTAAACGACGATGGTGGCAAAGAGACGTACGACCCGCCTGAGGGTAAGCGGACGTCTGCAGCACCAGGGGCTACTTATATACTATAAAATAAATATATTGTGTAATTTATATGTACTAGTCAAGTGACTTACCATCTGCTAACGGTGAAAGAAAACATCGTGAGGAAACACACATACATTAGAAGAAATTCTATGACTATGTCTGGTCCACCAACCCGCACTAGGCCATGTGTTATGTCAATAGCATAAGCAGATTCCATAGGAGTTCATTTTGTAACTTTTTGATACGGAACCCTAAATACATACATATAGATCACGCCTCTTTCCCAACAGAGGGGTAGGCAGAGACCATTTCCTTCCACTTGCTACGATTCTGACATACATCTTTGGCTTCTTCAATACTCATCAGTCTTTTCATGCATTCTCGCCAGTTGAAGGTACTTCTGATCTGTCCCTTCTTTAGAACGGAACCGTAGAAACGTAATTATTTACGAACTGTGACATTACTCTAAGCTTAATTATGACAGAGTGGTACTTACCCCAAGCTAATAGGTATTTGGAACAGCTTCTCCAGCTTGTTGTACCTCAGGTCTATGAACCGACAGCTTGCCAGCTTGGCTAAACTGCCGCGGGACACATCTCTGAGCTGGTTGTGAGATAAGTCTAGCTCTAATAATGTAGGTATTGTACCGAAGGTTGCCGGACGGATTTGTTCTAAGGAGTTGTGAGTTAGATTCACGAATCTGAAATTATAAGATGGTCTTGTTGTGACATGGTATACAGTTTTGAACACATTTCGTTTGCAAGTCGTAAACATAGTACCTCGCTTGCCCATTACGTTGTTGTCCAATGAGACAAAACTATATTTTGGGTCAAAGCCCTTTTTTTTTTTAAACTTTGTTTTAATATTAATTAGAGTGGCCTGTTGGTCTAGTGGTTAGTGACCCTGACTGCTAAACCGGAGGTCGTGGGTTCGATCCCCACCCAGGACAAATCTTTGTGTGATGAGCATAAAGGTTTGTTCTGAGTCTGGGTGTAATTTATTTATAATATGTATTTACAAAAAAAAATGTATTTAAGTAGTATATCAGTTGTTTAGTACGCAGACGTCGGTCACTGCACACAAAATGCAGTCTTAAGGTGGTCATGCGTGAACTTTTTCGATAGAACGCTAGTTTAAATTATAGATAGGTGATATTAGGCATCACAAAGTCCTTTCGATAATTAAATCTAAATCTATTCTCAGTGGCGTAACTAAAGGGTAGCAGATCCAAGAGGGCCCCGGCCTTAGAAGCCCCGAGCTCAGAAGTAAATTTTTAACAATGTATGCCCTAAGTTATATAACTGCCTCGGTGGCGCAGCGGGAAGTGTATATGACTGCTGTGCAAGAGGTCCCGGGTCGGGTTAAAATGGTATTGGGTTTTTCTATCATGAAATTCCAGTATTAAGATTTTCCCGGAGTTTGGTAAACAAATGTTCCCGGTAGATGACAATAGGCTCGCCTCCTATTTCATGTAACCAAACATAGCTGGCGAAATGTGGGTGTGAAACACCTCTGCCTACACCTTCGGGGAAAAAGGCGTGATGTTATGTCATGTTGAGTTATATAAAACATATTTTTTAAGTACTTATCTGCTTAAAATTTATTAAAGTGAGACAACTAGAGACCATAATACAAATTCAAGTTAATTATTAAAGATTTTAACACATCTTAAGTGGATTTTTTAAATTAAACTAAGTACAACGTGACGATTCTTACTGATAGGGCCCCATCATAAGAATTTGCCACGGGCCCCAGATGGTACAGTTACGCCTCTGTCTATACTAGTAAATTATAGCTGAAAAATTTGTTTGTTTTATTGAGCACGCTAACCTCAGAAACTACTGAACCGATTTGAAAAAGCATTTTTGTGTTGGATAGCCCCTCACCTAATTTCTCAACAAATATAAACTTACCTCAGAGAAAATAGATTTTGAAATACAGCATTAAATATTTCACTAATATTATTATACGATAAGTCGACTGTGTGTAATTCATATAACTTTGGGAACGCCATCTTGGGTATAGATACTATTTGATTGTGTGACGCATTAAGCACTTGTATGCCTGACATGTTGTACATGGGTATCTGTTAAAAAGAAATATAGGTTAAATCATTTTACTTCATAGATGTAGAATAAACTATAACAACATTTGACTATCTTAATTTTTTTTTTGTACCAATTCTTAAATTAATAATAGCCGGTCAAGTGCGAGTCAGACTCGGGCGCCGAGAGTTCCGTACTATGAGATGATGTTTTCCTTCACCGTCAGCAGATGGTAAGTCACTTGACTAGTACACAAAAAAAAATTAAGTAATATATCAGTTGTTTAGTACCCATAACACAAGCAAATATAATTGCTTAATTTGGGACTAGATGGCGCCGTGTGAATGTGGTAGAATATTATATTACATATAAATTCCACAAAGTGAAATTTACATCGGTACCGACCATGACCTGTATGATCATCATCATCATCTCAGCCTATTGCACCACTGCTGCCAGTCCACTGCTGGACATAGGCCTCTCCCAACACGCGCCATAATACCCGATCCTCCGCCTTCCGCATCCAGTCAGACCCATTACAATGTCATCTGCAGAATGACCGATGGACGATGGAGCAAACGTGTCCTAGAGTGGAGACCGCGACTAGGCAAACATAGAGTAGGACGCCCTCCAGCTAGATGGACCGATGACCTTTAAAAGGTCGCCGGGTCTGACCTGTATACCGGTCACAAATCCATTCGGCCAAGATCACTTTTTTACTTCATCATTTCAACCCATAAACGTCCCACTGCTGGGCACAGGTCTCCTTCAAAGAAATTGGGAGGGAATTTAGCCCACTATACCACGATGTTGGTATAGGATTACATATTTACATACCTGAGAGAAATCCGTAAAATTATTATAAGCGACTTGCAAATGAAAAGCGTAACTGTTTTCATCGAATGCCATCCTGCTGACATTAGCCAGGTTGTTGTGGCTGAAGTCTAACAGTGTCATGTTGTTACAATTCTGGAACGATCCCGTCTCTATGGTGGTAAGTACGTTGTGAGATATATTCACCATAGCCTGGTATAAGTCTGTAAATGCTTGCTTCTCTATTATCGTTATTTGGTTCTCTGCTAGGTTTATTATCTAGAAAATAAATTTCAATTCGTATATTTATAGTTCTAGTCTATACTAATATTATGACTGGCCTGTTGGTCTAGTGGTTAGTGACTCTGACTGCTAAGCCGGAGGTCGTGGGTTCGATCCCCACCCAGGACAAATCTTTGTGTGATGAGCATGAAGGTTTGTTCTATGTCTGGGTGTAATTTATCTATAATATGTATGTATTTTCAAAAAAAAAAAGTACTTAAGTAGTATATCAGTTCTTTAGTACCCATAACACAAGCAAATATAATTGCTTAATATGAGACTAGATGGCGCTGTGTGAACGTGGTAGAATATTTATTTATTATAAAGAGGTAAAGTTAGTGAGTTTGTGACGTTGTGTCAGGATCTACTGAACCGATTTGAAAAATTCTTTTAATATTGGATAGCCCATTTATCGAGGAAAGTTATATGCTATATAACATCACGCTACTCCCAATAGGAGCTGAGCAGTGGCCAAATTAAAACGGGATCTTCCGCCATGTGTGAAAAGAGTGTTATCGCCATACCATGCGGGCGTAGACGCGGGCAAAAGCTAGTACATAAAATAAAATCAAGGACTCACCTCAGCATACTTGACAGCCTGGAACATCTGGAAGTCTACCTTGGTAATCTTGTTTCTTGCCAAGTCGACGGTGCCTATCCTTGTGACGGAGGAGAAGGTCCCGCGCCCTATGTCGCCTATCTGATTGTCTTGCAGGTATAGACGTCTGTGGGATTTGTAGTGGTTAATGTGGTTGGATTTATGGGGGTAAGCAGAATTGAATTTGAAGAAAAAGCATATGTAAACCGTAAAATTTTATAAAAAATTTAAACGATGAAAAATAACATTTTATTTTTTATATTTACATGTCATTTCTATTATTAATCAAAAGAAGCTCAATAATAAAAGAACTGACACGTAAAAATAAACTTTATTACAATGATTCAAAACTCTGTTTTAAACGTAATAAAAATTTGCTCTCGTCTCCGAGCCGGTCTGTGTGAAACCAAAGAGTTTGATAGGATATGTAAGTTGATCTTTGTCTCAAAGTAAAGTCAAAGTGTGGTCTATGTCTATGCTTTAGAACGGTCATTTGCTAGAGCGAGATAGGTATATAAGAAAAAAAAAAACTTGCCTCAAAAGCCTCATGCCTCTAAAACTGTTTGTATCCAACTTCTTGATCTTATTATTGTCTAAATGTAACACTTTTAACAACGTGTTTCTTGCGAACATACCTCTGGAAATGTATTAATTTATAAATATATTAATTTATATTAATAATAATAAATAATACAATAATAATAATAATAAACCCCCTCTGGGGCAGTCGTTATCTTCTAATAAGATTAACGCAAACTTGGAGGGCAGATTAGTGTGGCTTTTCAAACACTTCTCATATAAACAAAAAATCTACTGCAAGTTTAAATGAAGAGCCCACAAACCGCAGGGCAGCTAGTGGCGAGCTGAATGTGAGTGGCGACACTGCGGTCCTGAATTCCCCTGAGAAACGGTCTAGGCCTCGTCTCCAGCACGTCTTTGTTGGCTGGCTGGAGTGGATCTCCAAGAGCGACCACAGGACTCTCAACTCTGGCTTGCCTTAACCAGCTGACTTTTTCAATGGCATAATTACGAGGAAACCCGCTCCGGGTCTCCGCTCGGGACCCGCGATGGCGAAATCGGCGCCGCACCGCTCGACACCCCTAGCCGCGCACTACGGTGTTGCCCTGAGACCCGTGGACTTCGGCCCATGTCGGTTGTGGAAGGGGCCCATCTAGTGTAAGGCGAGTCACCGTCTGCCCCAATCCTCATTTAACATCATATATTCACCGCTGGAGGAGGCAAGCAGGCGACGTTGTTCCCGTATGCCATATATCACCATTCCTCCGAACACCCAAACCCATAGCCCAATTTTATTTGACTCCATAACATCATTCAATAGCTTTACACTTACCAGTGACAAATCATAGCTGTACTACAATAGTGCAGCTGTGATATGGCAGCGGTAAGCATCTCATCCCATTCTAAATTAAAATTCTCTAAGGACCTCTGCGTGTTGGACATGTGTCCCCGCGTAAGCCTTCCAAAAAGACAGGCTATACTTATGTTCATCACACAAAGATTTGTCCTGGGTGGGGATCGAACCCACGACCTCCGGCTTAGCAGTCAGGGTCACTAACCACTAGACCAACAGGCCAGTAAATTACTTGTGTAGTGACGGATTAAGAATACATAATGTCACTACCCCATCTCAACCCGTGGGTGTCGTTAAAGGCGACTAAGGGAGTAACCTTATGCAGACAAGAGCACTACAAGAAAAGGAATATTAGAAATAAGCCCTAACCAAGCCGTCTGGCCAGTGTGGTATAGTAGGCTAAACGTCTCACTGCTGGGCACAGATCTCCTCACAAACTTTAGAGGCAATTTACCACACTGGCCATAGTCAAAGTCAAAGTCAAATCTCTTTATTCATTTGGATCACATACATGATACTTATGAACGCCATACAAAGCCAAAAAAAGGTGTCAGTAAATTTGCCTACGGCCAGTTCACTGACAAGGTTGAGCTCTGAGATTATACGGGTTGTTATAGGGTTTTGTATCGAATTTTCCTTTTCTCTCAGTACTCTTGTTGCTTAAAGTTTCAAAAAAGTTCAGTACACAGACAATGTAATCTCTATCGTTAGCAATAAATACAAGTAAAATTACCTGGGTATGTCTGTAATCAAGTTATGGCTAGCGTTACACCAGCCCAACTTAGTTAAGTCTCCAATATGGCTGCCGTCCAATTTTGTTATACTGTTGTAACTGGAAAAAAAAATATTATTCATAACAAATTCAAAATTAAATTTAAATTTAAACAATCATCCATCAGTAACCCATTAAGTCCCACTGCTGGGCTCGGTTCTCCTCTCCTCTAACTAGAGAGCAAAAAAAGGGCTTCGCTCCCGTCGTTCTTTATTTGGCCACTGCTCAGCTCCTATTAGCCGTAGCGTGATGTTAAATAGCCTATAACCTTACTCGATAAATGGGCTATCCAAACTAAAATACTTATTCAAATCGGACCAGTACTTGCTGAGATTCTAGTGTCTACAGAGATTATATTGATATAATAAAAATCTCTACAGCTTTATAATATTAGTAGGATTATAACTGTGATAGATGGATGAAATGTGACAGAGAAGGATGGAGGTCTTTGGGGGAGGCCTATGTCAATGGACAAGTTGGGGTAAAAAAACCGATTGTTGATAATACATTTAATCTACTAAATTAACTAACTTAAATATAAATGAAAATTATTTAATTTGTTAAAAACTCCAGCAATAAGGGCTCATTTTATTTATTTATAACTGTGATAGTTATCTTACCTTAAATCCAATACTTCTGTGTCTCTCAGACCTTTAAATTGGTTTTTCTTTAACATAGCAAGTTTGTTGCCGTGTAAGTCGAGGGTTTTTAGTTTCTTTAATGTCTGAAATCAATAAAATACCAATATGATATTAACTTTATTGTACTGAGATGTGTTGTCACTGGATTATTTGACTGGCCTGTTGGTCTAGTGGTTAGTGACCCTGACTGCTAAGCCGGAGGTCGTGGGTTCGATCCCCACCTAGGACAAATCTTTGTGTGATGAACATAAAGGTTTGTTCTGTGTCTGGGTGTAATTTATTTATATTATGTATATATTTACAACAAAAAAATTATAATTAAGTAGTATATCAGTTGTTTAGTATCCATAACACAAGCAAATATAATTGCTTAATATGAGACTAGATGGCGCTGTGTAAATGTAGTAGAATATTATTATTTTTATTTTTTAATATTACGATTGTGGTAAACAAACTTATCTGATGGTAAGCAGTTACCGTAGCCTACGGACTGTTGCTGACCCTTTAAACCCCTCACCCCCACTAAGCTCTGTACCCCACTACTCACAGCAGAACCACAACACAATGTTATTATGGCTGCGGTATTCTATAGGGGGAAGGTACTTTCTCAGGCAGTCAGCTCATTTTGAGCAGGAGTAACGCGCTGTGCCCTACACCTTTTTTTTTTTTTTTTTTTTTAATGATTCACTAAATTGGACATACACAGGACAATACATAATATCACTCTAAAGCAAACTTGTGAATTCGGCTACATGAACGTGATTTCTTAAAATGAAAATTACCTGAAAAGCTTCCACAGGAATATCAGATAAAAATCCATTAGCTAAATGTAGTTTCTCCAACCGTCCCGCCGCCTCGCTGCCCGCGAATATATCCTTGTTTAGTTTGCTCATTTTGTGTCCATCTATTGATAATATTGTCAGGTTGCCCAGAATCTGTAATTAACAAAAAATATAATAAAATTTGATAACTATTGTCGGTCTTTGTCTGATACGGCATGCGTGAAACGTACGTGTTTGAAAATATAAACGCAGTTTTAATCGAGAGCCCTGTCCTAAACTACCTCAAAGTAAAGTTTCATTAAGATCTGTCCAGTAATTAAGCAGTGAAAGCATTACAAATAAACAGAGTTATTTTGTTTGTAAAACTACATAAGTATAGATAAGATATAAATTAATATTTATTGGATTATTTTCAATTATAATAATAAATGAGTTGGCCTAGTGAACTCTAGTTGAGATAACATATAATAATGTTTGGACATACATAAACAGTGCCATCTAGTCCCAAACTAAGATAATGCTTGTTATATGGATACTAGACAACTGATATAATACTTTTAACATTTATTTTTCATATTATGGATACATTACACCCAGAAACAGAACAAATAGTTATACTCATCACACTAATATTTGTCCTATGGGAATCGAACCCACAACCTCTGTCTTACCAGTCAGGGTCACTAACCACTGAGCCACGGAGTCTTCCAACATAATTATTGATTAAAACTAGGGCCTAGACCCTTTCTTTACAATTGATGGTGGAGTTCGATTCCAACCGGCAGTACCAAAGTAAATTTCACATTGTAGAATTTATATGTACTAGTCAAGTGACTTACCATCTGCTGACGTTGAAGGAAAACATTGTGACACACATACACTAGAAGTAATGCTAAGTGTATGTGTGGGCGCTACAATAGACAGTAACTGGTCGACGTAGAAAAGAAACATCTCATGACATTTAACACAAAAATTATAATAAAAAATAATAATAGATCCTCTTAGCTCTTTAGATAAAGCAGACCCGGGTCCGGCAGAGGTCCATTAACAGGTTATATTAAAATTACTAGCTGTGCACGCGACTTCATTTGCGAATTGAAATAAATATTATTTTGTTTTATGTACCGTATATAAATTCATATAGTAGAAAGCGGTTATTTTAATATTACAAACAGACACTCCAATTTTATTTATTTGTATAGATAAAAATAAATGTTCAAAATCATAACAGATTTTATTAACATTTGCATAGCACACTGTTTCATAAAAACTGTTTAATCAGATATAATTCTTTATACATACCTTAAAAGCATCCTTAGGAAACTCTTTGATCTTTGTATTTTTCATATATAACTCCTGTAGAGTCCTGTTGACTCCAGCGAAGGCATACTCCCCAAACCCTTCTATTGGAGTATCTTCTACATCAATCACTCTGATGATGGAACGATGAAACAGAGAACCAAATATGTGTGCTGTGGGAAAAAGAACTTTAATAATTGAAGAATGGGTACAGCTTATCTTTGAAAATTTCAATGTCAAAATGTTACGATCACTTGCTGGTCTGGTCATTAAAACATAACAATATTTGTGTTAAATGCCATGAGTCTTCTTAGCTATGTCGACCAGTTACTGGTATATTGTAGAGCCCACAAATACACTTAGAATTACTTCTAGGGTATGTGGATTTCGTCAGAATGTTTTCCTCCACTGTCAGCAGATGGTAAATCACTTGACTAGTACATATAAAGTGAAATTCACATTGGTACTGTGATTGATATTGAATTTTAAGCTTACCACTCATCCATTTGGCCACCATCGCTTCAACATGACTTAGCATCACAATCTTTTCCACAAAGGGATAATCAGAGGTGTATTACACCCACATTTCACGAGTTATGCTTGCTCCTATGTAATAGGGGGCAAGCCTATTGCCATCTACTGGGACTTTTGTTTTCCAAACTCCGAGACAATCTCAATACTCGAATTTCATAAAAACCCCAACACTATTTTCGCTGGCCTAGTGCAGGTTGGTGGATCTGACATACACTTAAAATTTATTGTAGAATAAGTGGGTTCCCTCCACCACTAGCAGATGTTAAGTCAGTTGACTAATATATACATAATGTGATTTAATTTAATATATTTACTTACAAATCTTGCATTCTTTCAACAGCAGCCTCTCAATAGGTAATCCAAGTCCTGCAATATTCCCTAGACCCACACTTAGAACCGCTAGACCAGTATTCTCACATCTAACATATAGTCCCTTGTCACTGCCCTTCTCACATACACAGGGGTATAACAATGTAGTGGTTGAGTCTTTTGGGCATGGGTATAATGGACCAGGTGGTATATATTCTGAGTTTGTGAACACAAGTAGGGTTGCTACAGTCAATATTGTTTTCGTGATCATTTTGTCGGTATTCTGAAAAAGAAATGACAATAGTTTAATTACAATCAAAATAATATATGTACCGAAACCTGCAACAATGCATTTTAATCACTAAAAAACAGTGTTATTATATCATGCCTGCCCATAATCTGAAGGCCTGTGAAGTTCACAGGCCTTCAGATTAATGAAAGCATTACACCTAGATCCAGATGAGTTATCTGTGGGTACAACAGTGACAGTCCACACTCCACAATCATCAATCTTACAAAGTTACACACCCTACAGATGGTTGAGATGGGGTAGTGACATTATATATTCTTAATCCGTCACTACACTGTACTGATCAGTTTTTTTCAGTCTTAATTGTACTAATTCAAAACACGTTTCGATGTGACAACATTAAAAATCAAAAGTAAGTAAAACTTTTATAAAGACGTTGAGAGATGCTTTTCTAGTCGAAACAATTATTTCCTGCAGTTATAGAAACAACAAACGTAAGGACAGATAATTTTTCTGTCAACTCTTGAATAAAAAATATATCCAAGGTTGAAAAACGCAAAGTTATACACATAATGCTAAGTACTTATTTTCCAGTTTTAAAGGTCAATAAACCAGTTTTAACTAATAAATAATCAGCAATAATATTAATAATTTAATATTGTACGAGGCTTGGTCCTATGTAGTACTTTAAAGAATTTAATCGTAATGGACAGCACGTATTCCCTTGAAAATACAAACTGGAAATCCTTTGTATAAAGTTAGTTAGAAACTTTCACTTGCATTCATGTTGCAATAAAAGTATAATTTAAAAATGTACCTGTAGTTCTCCCTTGAATTAAGATTGATGACGCAAGTCCTATAGTTGATGAGCTATTTTCTAATGTTTGAACATAATATTATTACGTATTACACGTATTATTATTTTCTGAGAAGAACTGCGTAACATCACCCCACCATGGTCATCACAAAACTAAACTAAACCACAAACAAAGTCCAAAAACAAACAGACTAATAGACCATAGATTATACAGATCTTTATACGATAGTACTTTATTAATTCCAAGAGTTATTTAAAATATTATACTGTCGTCTGTCACAGACTACAGCAGATACTAAACTAGGGAAACCATGGAAGTAGTAATATCTAATTATTTTAACTTGCATGAGGGAAACAGCCGAAACAGTAGGGATACGCGTTATTTATCGATATCTTTGTAATATGGATATTAATCTCAGAAATATCCATATATAAATATCGAGATATTGATAACATGATATCTCGTCATTCTCGATTACATTTTTGATCGGTGCTCTTTTGCTCGTCAGAGAGACTAGACTATCTACTAGCAACAAAATCAACTAAATGGAAAACATTTCTTCTTTCATCTCATGACATTTTATTTTTCTATTAAAGTGCAGAGTGTTAAAAAGCTAAGAGAATTTTTGAAACCAAATCTGTAAAAGATTTGGTTACAAAAAGTCTCTTCATCGAATCTTTCCATAATTGTTTCCTGTATTTTAATATAAATTCTGATGAAAAATATGATGTACTTTATTTCTATCAGTTAACTTATATTTGACTATGGTTTACAATCGATTTTTTTACGGCCGATAATTTCGAATTATCGATAATGAGCTTTCGATTTCAATATCGATATTTTAATAATATCGCTCATCCCTAATGAAACAGTGAAATTTAAAAGGGTTATTACACTACACGATATATTATTAAGGGTCCCTTTAAGGCACTTCCTGGACACCATGTAATATAATACTAATATAGTAAATAAAAAAAAAATACTCTTAGAACAAAATGAAATCAAAGTTGTTAGGTACACGACTGCCCAATTTTTTATCTGGTTTTTTATAAATAGGTTTTTCTTTTATTGTAAATTTTCAACAAAAGCCGTGTTGTGTTTCTAATTTCGGTTGAACACTCTAATTTCAACAAGGTGTCCCTATTCACCGAGTTCACCGTTCTTCAGGTGAACCTTAAACATGACCTGGCCGTCACGTCATCACAGTAACTACAGCCTCATGCCCTTTCGGCCAAAGCCTAATTTGAGTGAGTTGAAACCCTATTGTAAAATCATGAGTCATGATTTATCACAGCAAGGTTTGGCTGCCAGCTGCCACTATTTAATCTGTGGCCATACGTCGATAAGTACACCCAATGGTAATAGGACGAATCATCATTATCATCATCATTTCAGGCTGAAATGATGATGATAATTTTCAGCCTATTGCAGTACACTGCTAGCCATAGCCCTATGTCACATAGGGCTTCTCCTAACACGTGCCATAACACTCGCTCCTTCAGCTTCCAAATCCAGTCAGACAATAGCGATGGAGCAAGCGTGTCCTTGAGTGGAGACCGCGACTCGGCAAGCTTAAAGTAGGGCATCCTCCAGCTAGGTGGACCTGAAATAGATCGCTGGGTCTGACTGGATTGGACGAATACCACCACCTTATACTATGTCAATGATATCGGGTTGATTACATCAGCAACCCATTAAGTCCCACTGCTGGGTTCGGGTCTCCTCTCCTCTAATTAAAGAGCTGAGTGGGTTTAGACCATAATCCACCCACGCTGGCCTAGTGCGGGTTGGTGGATCAGACATACTCATAAAATTTCTTCTAGGGTATGTGAGTTTCCTCACGATGATTATATCGGGTAATTTCAAAAGCGACTTCAATCACACTAGTGAAAGTGTCAGAGTCATTTAAAAATGAGTTGGTTCAAATTTTTATGCTGCATGACAAGCCGTGTCAAGCTAATAATGACACTCTGTATTGAACGATGTTGAATAACTCGACCTAATAATATAAATTATAGTTCTTGGGGGGTTTATTCACAAATAATATTACATAAAACCATGCTAAATTTTTAGCATTCTTTGTGTATTCTAAAAATTAGTTGTAAGCTAAATAATTCAGTGCAGTTTGTGTAAATAAAATCATTCATCATGTTTATTGGTAATATTTTAGGAAAAAATCCATGTTCCTGCAGTGCCTGCACCAAGTGTAGAAATTCTTGTACGGACTGCCGGTCTTGTTACAACAGGGGTCTATATTGCGATATTGATTGCGAGAATGTCGCTTGGAAAGGCGGGATGAGCAACATCGAAGCTATTTTGATTCCCAATACGTTCCCGACCGTATATACCTTTTATGATTTTTGTGTTTTGCCATGTATTTGGTGTGTGAAGATATGCAGTGCTGTCGGGTCAGCATGCAACAGCGCCGGGTTGATGTGCGTCTACTACTGCTTAATCGGATCATTTTTTCATAGATGTCAGCGATGTTGTACACAGAACACAGCCGCTGTTAGATATTATATGCAGTCAGGCTTTCAAGTTCTCATTATAACGGGAGCCGTCGGTTCTATACTATCATTGTTTGGTCCCACATTAATTTGGCCCTATTTCACTGCGTTTTACAAAGCCTATGAAACTGGTGCACTGCTTAGGTCTCCACTAGACGAAGCTAATGAGATTGGTGGGGAAAGATCCGTAGCAGAGCCTGAACACCCTCCAGAGTTGGTATTCAGAAAGTACTGTTTTAGAAAAAGCGAAATACTTGATGTTTCGGCTACTGGTGATGTGGAAAGCAGCGGTACTACAGATCTGTCGTCGACATCTAAACTAACTATTTTGATTGGTCTTGTTGTTTTCAGAATATTTTACAATTACAATGCTTAATTAAGTTTGAATTTTAGTTATTAAACCATTAAGGCCCTTACCATCGTTTTGCTGTACCTAATTTCTAAAATAGCATAAAACTTAACGTATAGCATACTTTTTTAATTCTATCTCAAATTACTATTTATTTCTTGATGGCATATAGGTTCAAAATGTAATGAACATAATCTTGAATACTTGGAAGGACTCTTCTCGCCATATGTTTCTTCATTTCCGTTTTTATTCAGGATTCTTTGCACACCTACAGAATGAATAAATAATTTACCTACAATATCAATTAATACTTAATATTTGAAAACTATATGAAAATATAGTGAACATTATATCGCATGAGAACAAGGTTAATAACTCTATGGCCACAGATTATAAAGTGTACCCTATTCTGTGAGTGTGACGTTGTTCCGGGGTCTCATTTAAACGAGACTCCGTTTGATCTGGTGTTTAATTAGATCGCGTAAGTACTAGAAGGTATCTAGAATATTATCTGAGATTTTTCGTATTACGTAAACAAAGTTCAACCCTAGTTTCTTTTGATCTCCGTAGAGCCTTTGATGTTTCATCACAATCCAAACGACGACGCGCGACTCTCAGACGCTGTCTATCTAATCAGCTCTCTTAATTACTAGGTACGTTCAGCTTTTCGAGTAGCTTATTGTGGCAACAAAAAGCTATTGTTTTAAGAAGTAGGTACTCTCTTCAGGCTGAGATAATTTGCGCCTTTTGAGCTTTTTAGTTTTTCTGCCCAATCCCATGTTCAATAGGTACCTACTTTGATTTTTCTGTTAAATAATAATTAATAATTTTAATATTTTTATACAACAGACAGTTAGGTTAGTTAGATAATTTGGTAGGTACACTTTAATAATTAACTATATTAAATTACTATTAAAACTAAACAACATAATATTTACAACCTAACAAAAATATTACCTAATTTAGAAATAGGGAGAACTAATTATAAAATGGCATCTTAAAATACTTTCGCGTCGCTGCCGCTGTCCGTCTGTCTACCGGAAAGGTGCCCAGCAGGCTGGCAGCATTGCCACGTTGCATGGCAATGCTTATTCTTTGTGCAAGAAAATAGCCAGCCTGCTGGTCACGGGAAGCGTCGGACAAACGCTTTCATAACTCTTTAAAAAGAGCGCGAGCACTTGAACCCACGCTAGCACTTGAACACGGCCCAAGTGTTTCGACTCCAAACTGCACAAACAGATACTCGCCAGCGAGATTGTTGTATTTGCGCCGCTCGGAAGTTTCGGCAGATGCAGCAGCAGCGCCGGCACAACTTGCTGTTGGGAAATGAGATGGCGCAAGTGTATCGACGCATCGCGTCCCACACCAAAGGCCTACCCATCTTTCAAGGCAACATGGACATACCGTCAGGTCTCTTGCCATCGTCGTGCGCCAGGCCATTTGGTTCTATAACGGCTGGCATTTCAGCGGTGACAAGAGCCCAACAAAGTATGTCATGGAGGTTGGCATGCCGCGAAATGCGGCCGGCTCTTCGCTGCATAACATGCCATGGTGCTGACAGCTTCCCCGCAGCAGCAGCGGTGCGGAGAGACAGATGATGCACATAAACGTAAACTTTAGCAAGGCGAAAAGTTGTATCGTCCATAAAGGTTCCTACGCTGGACGATGGAAGTGCCTGAAGCCACAGTCCTGATCCCCATTCCTCCACAGCCAGCAAACGAGCACGATCAGCAGGGTTAGATGTACAAGAAAGAAGGTTGTCTCTAACCTGTCTGAAGAGCGGCTCGTCCCACTGTCTCTGGGAGAAAAGGTTAATAGGTAAGAAGGCGTTGAACGGAATGACTAGAAAGAATGTAAACTATCGATTTATTAAATTAAAACAAAATGGAACAAAAATCGTGTTCCCGCGACACTGTGGTACGTAACGTTATTTGAAAGTAGGTACGCATTTCAGCTGGCTTTAGTTAGTAGTACCTAAGTAGTAATTTTAAAATGCTTCTTGTGTGTAGGTACTCTTTCTTTAAAATTTACGAGAAAGTTTGTGTTTCATTTTTCATTTTTTAAAAAGACAACGCCCGCACTAGGGAACAAGCCCTGTGTCGCGGGGAGCTTTACAAACATGAAACTAACGGACACAAAGTACACCCAGACTAGAAACAAATATCTATGAATCACACAAATATTTGTCTCGTGTGGGAATCGAACCCACGTCACCCAGCACGGCGATGTAGGGGCGAGGCGACCACCTTAACCACTGCGCCACGGTGACAGACTATTTTAGTTAGTTGTAAGTTTCATTACCTACATATATCGATACATATATATATATATCGAGTCGTTTTCGAGTTTATCTATCTATTACGATCGAGTTCGCGTGGTGTGGAGTTCCTAAAACAAACCATTCAAGCGCGAGTCGGAATCAGACATTAACTGTTTGATTGTGTGTACATTGAATATATTTAACAAAACTAATATAAGTAAAAATAGTAACAGAATACAATACGACGATTTTCAAATTTTTTGTCTGTTTGGATGTTTGTACACGCTAATCTCCGAAAGTACTTGACGGGTTTGAATAAAAAAGTTGTCACGCATTGTCTAGCGGCTAATCCTAACAAAGTCTGATTTCGATGTGAAATTAGAAGTTTTAAGTTAACTGCTTTGCGGTAAGCAGTTAACTTAAAACTTCTTCATTGATATAATAATAATATTCTACAACATTCACACAGCGCCATCTAGTCCCAAAGTAAGCAATTATATTTGCGTTGGGGCGATACACGACTATGCGCGCCAAACTGTCGTCAGAACCGCGTGTCCATGTCACTATCTATTTAATATATAATTGCTTGAGGTACAGTTTTTTCCACATAGATACAGTTTAGATACACTTATTTGGTGCAAATTTTGTAACTATTCAGACATCTCTCACACCATCCTGACAGACACAAATATTATAACCAACATAATTGTGTATACCTAATAAAAAGAAGTGTTTATGCCTGTTTTCTTCAGAAAGTTTTTCTATTTCTAGATATGCACTTTCAAGATCATTCTTGAGTATCAAAATTTAGCTGTGTGGTCGAGTTTCCGAGTTTGCTGAATCGAAAAGAAAGAAAGAAAGAAAAGCTTTATTTTTAACACGTAACATGTACAGAAGAAAAAAAAATAATAATAATAAACATTTATCAGTGCATAATTTTGTCTGTGTGTTAAAAAAAGGGTTTCCAGCTCAGCTTGTGTCAGACTACTATAAAGCAGTCTGACGCTGGTATTCTGCTGGAGCCTGGTAAGTGACGCGGATGCCGAGAAAATACATACAATACAAAGTGTGATTGTTCCAGCATTTAGAAGCCGCATATCTAAAACTTCCTTTAAAAGCAGCCGTATTATGATTTTCACTACTTAACTGAATTGAACGAAGAATCAGGTGAAATATTCGCTATGGTTTTGTTTCCGTATCGTTATATTATTTTCTTCCAGTTTTACTAAACATCAGTTTAATTTATTTGTTTGTAAAAGTTCTTTATCATTCCAAACATGTATCGGATTGGAATACACTCTGAGTCTCTGATATAAGCTATGTGTGTGTGGGTTACTTTACCCCAGAATGTTATGTTAAATGTTAACTTGTAAGCTGAACTGGAACGCAATTTTGTTCTGTATTTGTAGGTTGGTAGTATTGTGTTACTTTGATGTAAAGTTTAAAATTTGTTTATAATAACAAGATTTTTTTGTGAGAAACACAGTTTTCTTGGTTTAAGCATCTCGAAGTATTGTCGAATCGTTGTACACTAATATGTCAGGAGGCTTATGGTCTAATCTATTTGTATGTTAAATTATCACTCTAATTTTATTGTTGTACTAATATAATTTAGTTCACATTGACTCACCAGTGTTTTTGTAAATATCTTGTGTATTAGATCCATTGCACGCAATATCACAGTATAGTTAGTCCACTGTAAGCACTTTTTAATAGCTTACAAAGATATTTACCACACTTTATTAATTATCAAAAACTTTAAATACGGAGCCAATGTTTACTTAGGTAATACTGGTGCTGCCAGCTCAGTATTGTGTGTGTGAATCTGTGAAAGCGATATGTGCCCCAGGGGGCGTCTCTTGCGCCCCATGCCTCGCCACGGCTCGTCACTTTAATATGTTTATGCAGTTGAGAGTGCCTAGTGCGAGTTTTATAAAATATATTGACTAAAAGACAATCGATATATTTTATATAGCTCGCACTCGCACCCATAGTAGATTAGACACTATACGGAGGGAACTCGCAGTACTTCTATATAGTACATCCATGGGGGATACTTTGAAGTACATCCATGGGGGATACCGTCACGGTATCCCCCATGCATGTACTATATAGAATTAGTGTATAATTTATGACGGTATCTAATGGTAATCCTTAAGAGGGAACGCGGCACACGATTCTTCATACAAACGTATTCCCCCGTTTTCTCCCTGAATAATGTCTAAAAGGCAATTTTTTTTAACTCAAAAATTCAAGTTCAGCTATAGGCATGTCCCTATCATTTCCTTTTTTTCAAAAAATTATTATTAGAAAAAATATGAGCCTCCAAATATTGCTAAAATTGCTGTATTTTTACTAGAGGACTACCAGAGGAATTCTATTAGTTATTTACATTAAAAAAAATGATAGGAACCTAGTCATACTCTTTCTGGAATTTTTCATGTAAAAAAGAACGGCTCAGTTTTCGAGGAGAAAACAGGGGAATACGAAACGTCCATTTCGTCGAAATTTTTGTCATAAAATCTGTCTGAGCTGTAGCTGTCTTTATCGCACTCTTCGGGGGTGACTTGAGGTAAGGAGGGTCACTTACATGTATATGACTACGGAAGTGATATCTGTCGATATTTTTTTATCGATACTATTGTGATGTCCATCAATGTCGATGTTGACGATTTACTGTTTCTATTTATTAAATTGTGAAACTGTAAGGTTAGTTTCCGACTTTTTTATTAAGTTAATAAGATTATCAGATCAGGTGGCAACGATTAGATTTGGCTGCTCTAAAAGTAAGACTAGTCTTATCAGGTATATTCATATACACGCATTATAATGGATGCAAGAGTGATGTAGGTTGTGGGTATTTTATTTAAAATAGCTGGCAAAATGCGAGTTGGATTCGCGTACCGAGGGTTCCGTACTATTTTTTTTTTTTTGTATTATTTGTGATTAAAATGTAAAATATTAGAAGGTAACCGGATAGCTATAAGTTACAATAAACATTCACGTAAAGTTCACCTCAGTCCGGAATAAACTCTCTTTCTTATTCAATTTATTTACGAGTATCATCTTATACCCGTTCCAATAAAGTTTTAATATATTCAGTGATAATAATATAACTACACGATTACGGTTTTCGGACTTTTTGCTTTACTTGTGCAACTTAATATTGCTTTTTGCCAAATTTCGTGATTCTAGGTCAAGGTTTTGACTTTTTTGATCGTCAAGATATGCAGCAAAAATGGTGCATCAACGGCTGTATCTCTTCATAATATCTTGGATTTACTTAGAACTTTGATCTTTTATTATATTCCAAGGGACTGCAGACCGTGTGCGTTCGTCCAGCAAAAAGTACTCGCCTTTCAAGAATTGAATGCTACAGATAATTAGTGCCTTATTTCGTGTAAATGTGCATGAAATTTGCAATTCGTGCGTGCAACGGCTTCAGAACGGTGAAAGCCAAATTAGTGCGCATTAAGATTTCAGAGATATTTCATTTTCTGCTGGGCGAACGTTTTGGCGATTGCTATATATCGGAAACGGTTGGCCGTACAGACATGATTGCTTTTTTATGCGGATACAGTACATGAGTGCTTATTTGTGCCCAAATGTTTACTAATATGACTAGCATGGTTCAGGAGTTATTACACTTTATTCTAGAAACACGAAAACATCTCTGGCTCTGGAATTATGAAGACCACGGACTTCGCGTTAGTGCTGTCTGGTACCTGTTATATATGCACACGATCCTGTAAAGTTTCGCCGGCCTACTGCTTATCATTAGCGAGTTTTTAACATTTTATTGCTTTTTTTTGAGGTTATCTTGAAGTAAATTATTTCGAGTTCGGAAACAGAATTTTTTTTCTGTGAGCTGGCTTATTACATTCTTCAACAATAATAAGTGATCTATTTTAAGAATGCGTATGCAAAAAATAAGCTATGTACACCCGTTAATTTAGATGATAATGATAAAAATCCATTCGAAATCTCTTTTGTAAAATAACCGACTCAATTCGAATGAACATTAAAAAGCGGCCGCACGATACTTCAAGCTATCCTTCCTCACGGCCAACCGTTTCCGATATATAGCAATCGCCAAAACGTTCGCCCAGCAGAAAATGAAATATCTCTGAAATCTTAATGCGCACTAATTTGGCTTTCACCGCACATTTTTACTGGAATAATAAGCTACCTTTCTGCATATTTCATTTCCAGCTAGATACATCAATTAAAAAAAATTCTGCTGGGCGAACGTTCGTGCAGCAGAATCAATTTTTCTTAAATCACTCTGAAGCCGTTGCACGCACGAATTGCAAATTTCATGCACATTTACACGAGATAAGGCACTAATTATCTGTAGCATTCAATTCTTGAAAGGCGAGTACTTTTTGCTGGACGAACGCACACCTGCAAACCCGAGTATTTTTAGGGTTTCATCCCAAAATTGATTGATACCTGTTAAACACCAAGATTGATGTCAAACGATGAGCACTGATTTTACTTTGACGTAAATAAAACCACTGTGTACTGCTGGATAATAAACTATATTTGAAGTGTCACCCTAATACAAAATTGCGCCAGCTATATATACTAGCCGTGTGAACGAAACCATAGCGCGATCTAACTCGATTTTAACGCCATCTAGTAGCGATGGAGACAACTCTGGTTGCCCGTACATTTGTTCCTTTCGTTTTGATCGCCATAAACAATATACCTCTACGCATTCTTGAGAAAAATATTCTTGACAGACAGACGGACAACGAAGTAATCCTATAATAATTCGTTATTTTTTTCCTTTTGAAGTATGGATTATAATAATAATAATAAAGCTTTATTTCATTCCACAATAATAAATTTGATTAAAAACTAATAATATAATATAATTTCATTTATAACATATTTCTCGTAAAGGGTCACTTATTTTTCATCAATTTCAGTGTTGTAATGTATCTCATTACGCACTAGTGCGGTAATGTAAAGTAAATTGCACGGCTTCTCATGCTCACATACTAATAATCAAGGGGCTCCGTACGTAACGAACGGTACCTATTTTTTTAAATCTTAGCAAAGAGTTTTTATGTCAGAAAAGTGGTCAACATTTTATGAATAAAATTAATTAACTTTGGTAGATAAAATAATTATGATATAATTATATAAAATAAACATTTAATTCTTTAATTAATTTAGACCATAAATTACAACCATTTATCTGTACTAAAACACAAAAATATTAATTTACTTTATTAGTAATACTGGCTGTTTTGTGTTTTTGCCTTAAAAAAAAGCGCTGATGCGCGCGCATCGATAATTTGTGACAAGTAAAAATAATTCCGCGCGCTATTTTTTTTCGCTGTTTTTGTTTTTTTCTAAGAAAGTCTTACTTGTAGCCCTCGCCTGCGGCTCGGGCTAGCAATATCGCCTCGGCTGTAATTATCAACTTACCGCACTTGTATCATAATGTACTATTATATTCCATTTCTTTAAAATGATAAAGACTACAATCGGATGGTATTTGTATAAAACTATTGTTTAGAATAATAAATTAAATTAATAAATTTTAAAAATAGGTATTAATATAATAATAAAAATAAATTAAATCATTCATGCAGGATATCATTAGGTATTTTGATTATTTTTTTACCCTAAGGGGGTCCACAGTATGGATTATGGAACCCTAAAAAGAATTTAAAACAATAAATAGGACATTTATTCTATCGTCATGCCGTCTTTTTGCTTACGGGTAAATTATGTGATCCCGACAATTATTTCAAGCAAAGGGCATTCGTGAAAAGAAATATCTAGATAATATTTTACAAGTTCATCAAGACTTGCAGCTTATAAACTTTTATTGTTGTTGTCGAATAACCAAGTTGACGGACAATCTTGTTTCTTCTGAAAATTGTTTTCATGCTACCTCTTCTTTCTTTTTACCTTGATCTTAATTACCATTACAATAACATTAATAAAAACTAAAAATATATTATAATTCGAACAGAACCCTCAGGAATCAGGACATTTTATTCATAGGTATGTAGGTTAGCGATAAAATATTTTATAAATCTTAAATAGAGGTAAGGTATTTAAGTACTACGATTTTTTCATTATTTACATACACGTAAAAACAATAATAACAACGTGTAGGTAACTAAGTAACACGATGACATCAAATGGACCGATTTAAGCAAAAATGATCCAATCAACACAAACCTCATTTTGCGATACCTATGTGACACTAAAATTCATTGCACTAAAATTCATTGTAGGGGTAGGTTGAGTAGGTATTTCTCTAGCTTTGTAATGCTAAATTTTGTTTTTGTAATTTTATGTAATCCTATATGAACTTAACTAAAGCCAGAGAAATACTGCAATGAATTTTAAAGTCAAATATCTCAAAATGAGGTTTGTGTTGATTGGATCATTTTTGCTTAAATCGGTCACAAGTTCAAAAACCAAATAAATGCAAAGTGTATTATTATCGCCGATTCGCCGGTACACGGCCGCGGGGAAGATGCTAGTGGGGAGAAGGGGCTAGGGGGGCTACTACGCATGTGGACCATCCACTCACACATTTAAATCTCTAGGGTCAACGCGACGACGGCAATAGCTAAGTACTTTAAATACCTAAGTACTTTTCAAATTTCTCGCAGACCGCGTCCCCTCTTAATCTGAGTGTCAAACAATCTTATCAATTATAAATACATGTATATGTATAACTATAATCATGAAATCGTGTCAAATTAATTAGGGTAGAAAGCGGCCGCGCGCGCCTTGCGCACCGCCCGCGCCTAGCGCGCCGTGCAAGCTTCGCAGGCCGCACGATCGTCGCGCGCCGCCTGCACCTGGCGCGCCGATCGATCCTCGCGCACCACCTGCACCTGGCGTGCCGCCCGATCCTCGAACAACGCCTGCACCTAGCGCGCTGTTTGATCCTCGCGCACCGCCTGCGCCTGGCGCGCTGCCCGATCCTCGCGCACCACTTGCACCTGGCGCGCCGATCGATCCTCGCGCACCACCTGCACCTGGCGCGCCGCCCGATCCTCGCGCACCACCTGCACCTGGCGCGCCGCCCGATCCTCGCTCACCACCTGCACCTGGCGCGCCGCCCGATCCTCGCGCAACGCCTGCACCTAGCGCGCTGTTTGATCCTCGCGCACCGCCTGCACCTGGCGCGCCGCCCGATCCTCGCGCACCACCTGCACCTGGCGCGCCGCCCGATCCTCGCGCACCACCTGCACCTGGCGCGCCGCCCGATCCTCGCGCAACGCCTGCACCTAGCGCGCTGTTTGATCCTCGCGCACCGCCTGCGCCTAGCGCGCTGTTTGATCCTCGCGCACCGCCTGCACCTAGCGCGCTGTTTGATCCTCGCGCACCGCCTGCGCCTGGCGCGCTGCCCGATCCTCGCGCACCACCTGCACCTGGCGCACCGCCCGATCCTCGCGCACCGCCTGCACCTGGCGCGCCGCGCGGTCCTCGCGCGCCTGCGCCTCCACCGGCGGCGGCGCCTAGAGCGGCGGCCTCGCCTCGAGGTGCGCGCGCCGCCGCCGATCGAGCCGCGGGGGGCGCTCGATCGAGGGGCGCTCAAGGCCTGTCAGCCGATCGAGCCTCAGGGGGCGCTCGAGGCGCGTCCGCCGATCGAGCCGCGCGCGGCGCTCGTGGCGCGGCCGCCCGAGGCGCGGCCGCCCGAGGCGCGGCCGCCGATCGAGCCGCGGGGGGCACTCGATCAAGGGGCGCTCGAGGCGCGTCAGCCGATAGAGCCTCAGGGAGCGCTCGAGGCGCGTCCGCTGATCGAGCCGCACGCGGCGCTCGAGGCGCGGCCGCCCGAGGCGCGGCCGCCGATCGAGCCGCGGGAGGCGCTCGATCGAAAGGCGCTCGAGGCGCGTCAGCCGATAGAGCCTCAGGGAGCGCTCGAGGCGCGTCCGCCGATCGAGCCGCACGCGGCGCTCGAGGTGCGGCCGCCGATCGAGCCGCGGGGGGCGCTCGATCGAGGGGCGCTCGAGGCGCGGCCGCCGATCGAGCCGCGGGGGGCGCTCGATCGAGGGGCGCTCGAGGCGCGTCCGCCGATCGAGCCTCAGGGGGCGCTCGAGGCGCGTCCGCTGATCGAGCCGCGCGCGGCGCTCGAAGCGCGGCCGCCCGCCGTGCGGCCGCTGCTCGAGCCACGGGAGGCGCCCGCGGCGCGGCCGCCGCTCGAGGCACGTCCGCCGATCGAGCCTCAGGGGGCGCTCGAGGCTCGTCCGCAGATCGAGCCGCGCGCGGCGCTCGAAGTGCGGCCGCTGCTCGAGCCGCGGGAGGCGCCCGCGGCGCGGCCGCCGCTCGAGGCACGTCCGCCGATCGAGCCGCGGCCGCTGATCGAGCCGCGCGCGGCGCTCGAAGCGCGGCCGCTCGCCGTGCGGCCGCTGCTCGAGCCGCGGGGGGCGCCCGCGGCGCGGCCGCCGCTCGAGGCACGTCCGCCGATCGAGCCGCGGCCGCTGAACGAGCCGCGAGCGGCGCTCGAGGAGCGGCCGCCCGTCGTGCAGCCGCCCGCCGTGCGGCCGCCGCTCGAGCCGCGGGGGGCGCCCGAGGCGCGTCCGCCGATAGAGTCGCGGGGGGCGCTCGAGGAGCGGCCGCCGCTCGAGGGGCGTCCGCCGATCTAGCCGCAGGGGGCGCTCGAGGCGCGGGGGGCGCTCCAGGCACGGCCGCCGCTCGAGGCGCGTCCGCCGATCTAGCCGCGGGGGGCGCTCGAGGCGCGGGGTTCGCTCCAGGCACGGCCGCCGCTCGAGGCGCGTCCGCCGATCTAGCCGCGGGGGGCGCTCGAGGCGCGGGGTTCGCTCCAGGCACGGCCGCCGCTCGAGGCGCGTCCGCCGATCTAGCCGCGGGGGGCGCTCGAGGCGCGGGGTTCGCTCCAGGCACGGCCGCCGCTCGAGGCGCGTCCGCCGATCTAGCCGCGGGGGGCGCTCGAGGCGCGGCCGCCGCTCGTGGCGCGTCCGCTGATCTAGCCGCGGGGGGCGCTCGAGGCGCGGGGGGTGCTCCAGGCGCGGCCGCCGCTCGAGGCGCGTCCGCCGATCTAGCCGCGGGGGGCGCTCGTGGCGCGGCCGCCGCTCGAGGCGAGGCCGCCGCTCGAGGCGCGGCTGGCGCTCGAGGCGCGGGCGCCGCACGAGGCGAGGCCGCGCCTGGAGCGACGGTCGCGCCTGGAGCGGCGGCCGCGCCTGGGACGGCGGCTGCGCCGCCGCGTACTGCATCGAAGATACAGGGACTAAGTCAAATTGCAAAGTCCATGAAGCGACCGTATCAGGGTCTGGATGATTATCCATATACGAACAATAAAATGAAAACGAATAAATCCGCCCGCAAATCAGAACCATTTGTTAATCTATCACATGATGCTAGAATGTCAAGAAGAAGTAATATATGGGAAATCTTCTGTCTACCTTACAAAATCTGTGTTAGAATATGGGACTTCTGTTCATCATTATTTCGGGGCCTGAACACAATTGTAGTTTATTGTATATTGATCCAATTTTGTTTATGTAAGTTTAATAGATATTGCACGCCTAACCCTCTCACTTTTCCTTATTATTTCTATTTGACCTCCCAAATGGCGATGATATTCGTTTTTCTGTTTGTACTGTGGAAGTTATTTGGACAGTCTATATTAGTACCATATGGGAACGCGTTCTATGATTCTATTATTGGAGAATCAACAACAATGTACGTTCCTCCTGCAAATCCCCCGGACGAATGGGGTCCGGTAGATGGGGATATGCTACGGACCTTTAATATGCGCAACAGAAGATATTGTTTTAAAAAAAGTGAAATAATGGATAGTGAAGCGAGCAGCGCAAGCACATATCGTAATGTAGAATTGAACATTATAATGATATCATTATGTAGCACGTTATTAGTGAATTTCATCTGTAAAACTGTTAATACGGTATATTAAATTACTTTAAACCATGAAATTATTGGTTTCGACAACTGTTTCTAGGTAATTGATGTTAAATATCGCTAGATGTGGTATACGAGTAGGTATTGATTGACTGATTACTATTACCCAGACAAACTTTCCGAAACCACTATAATTTGATACTGTATAGGTAACTTCAACTTCAAACGCTAGGACGCGTAACTCCATTCTGTGTGACAGGTCGACAAATCTAATATAATAAAATAAATGGAGCTTTGACAAAGTTTAATACATACACAATAAAAAAAATATTATAATATAGTTATGACCATTCCCAACAAACATAACCACAGATTAATATGCACTGTTGTTAAGACACATTGGAGCACCTAAACAATCACAATAATCTGATACACTCAAGTTTAACCAAGTGACTGTTTTTTTTTACAATTTACTTTCTCCCCCGCTGAAAGGGGAAATATTGTATGTAAGCATTCTATTCTCCCTATTACAATCTATAGATCTCCACGTTTATTACTTTGAAAACTTTGTTAATGTTGCTAGCTCACAATGTTATATACAATTTGGTAGATTTTACGCTTATTAATAGATATAATTATACATTTATATAAGTTGTACAAAAAGCTATTGGTTTATAGAACTTAATATTTAAATAAATAAGCGTCTTATTATATAGCACATGTTTGTTTTTATTTATTTGTTTGTCTTTAATTTAATGTTAATTAACCTTTTAACCGCCCGACTTTTTATCAGTTGGCGTGCCCCCAGCGCCCGGCACATTAGAAACGAACAATAAATACCTATAACAAATAGGGATGTGATAGGTAAATTTTTCGATGTCGATATTTCGCTATAATAATGATATTTACGTACATACTTATCTACTCCTACACTCTTTGCGCTGTAGCATGGTGCGGGTGACAGTTTCACTAACATTTCGTTTCACTCATGAAAGTACCCGCGATTTACAAATTATGACTTAGTATTTCAGCTGTACCACATTCGTAATATATTAAATCATTAATAACTGTAGTAAATTAATTTAAACCCAACCAGAATGTTCTAGTCTAGTCATACAGGCAACTGTCACCCGCACCATGCTACAGCGCAAAGAGTGTAGTTCTACTAGGTACTTACTGTATGAAAATATCCGAAATTTTTTGTAGGTAAGCAAATAAAACATCGATCGATTTATTAGTAGGTATTTAATTAAATGACGTCCACTGCTGAACATAGGCCTCACCTAATTTCCGCCACAGCGAGCGATTCCGCAGTGGACGTCATTGGGCTGATATGATGATGATGATGATTTAAATAAATAAACTATTCTTATACTGAATGAACCTCGCCTTTTAATTTTTCAGTAGTAGGTAGGTACCTACTTACTTAATCAGTCTTACAATCACACGTAACATTTTTCAATAATAGAAAGTAGACCGATCCGATCGAACCGATCGAAAAATTATTTACTTGCATCGTCAATTGCAAATGATTGTATTATTAATATCAGAAATGATTACATTTCTGATATTAATAATACATTGACTCATATTATTTTATGGTTGCAAAACAATAACCTAATAATCAATTTAAAGCTAACATAATGCACTTTGGTCAAAGAAATCAAAATAAATTCAATGTTAACCTGACAGATGATAACAATACTATACAAGAATTAAACAGTGTACGTTTTCTTGGATTGACTATAAATAATAAGCTAAATTGGAAAGAACACATTGAAGCTCTCAGTAAAACGATTAGTAGTTTACAGTGGCGAAGGGTGGATTTTTATAAAAGGTAAGCCGTAGTAAAAAATGCTTTCCCTGCCCTGCAACAACCGAAACGTGTTGAATGCAATATAGGTAGCGTTGCCAGGCGTTCGGATAAAGCCGGTCATAGGTAGGCTTTTTGATTGCGTGTCCGGCCAAAATAAACGGTGTCCGTCTTATCCGGCTTTTGTTAGGCTTTTTACATTTCACAAACGAGCGAGCGCCGAGCGCAGGCGACGAGAGTCGACTGTCGGTCGCCCACGCAGCCACGCACGCACAATTTTTTTGGCGTACCTATTAATACTGAGACAAAATCCTCAATAATATAGGGTGTCCGGCTGTTCTACCCAAATGTCCGGCCAAACTGGCTGGTCTGTCCGGCTATTAGGTTTGGCGACCTGGCAACCCTATATATAGGTAGGTATTTAACCACTCTAGCTAAACGTCTGTCCCGCGCGGTTAAATTTACGTCATAATCCTACGAGGTACTTGTCGCCATAACCCGCGCGCAAATTTGCCCCCTATTTGGTCAAAAAGGTGATCATGTACTTATACCTATTTTAATAGTCATAATCTATGAGGTTTCAATATGAATTCCAAAATAAAAAATAAAAATGTATTTATATTAAATGTTTTGTATAAAATAATGATCGATTTAAGAATAATATCTTACCAAAACTGACGGTGCAGTGGTCGTGGCCAAATTTTGGCACGCACAGCCTAAACCGCAGCTGGTCGACTTGAAATTTGGAGGGTGTGTTTGTTCTAATGTCTAGAGGTGTACCTACTAAGAAAGGGTTCTTTAAAATTTAACCACTAAGGGGGTGAAAAGGGATAAAACGATTGTATGAAACTTCTTTGTTTTATAACTTATAGATTTGAAAACCAATTTGTTTTGGGGTACTACTTAACTATCAAAATAAAAAATACCCTCATCAATATTTTTGACAAGGGTGACTTTGGAAGGGTGAAATTAGGGATGAAACTTTGTATGAGGTAACGTTTTGCAAATTAGTATTGGGGCAAGAACTTATAGGGATGGGTTAAGGGGGTGAACTATTAAATAGACAGTTATTTGTTTTTCAAGTTAAATGTTGGTCTTACTTAGTCGTTATTGTTTAGGTTTTTATGGACGGATAATACGCAATTACAACTTCAGTTAAAAAGTGAGTTGATGGATTGTTTTTGGTGTTTGGAAAACACCCTAACACGTTGAACGCCAGACGAAAAACTATGTACCTATAGCTCAGTGTGCCGCGGCGGACACCGTGTGTCCGACGCACTCGATTACTTTAGGCACCTCTAGGTGGCCAACAGACAATGTTACGACTCATTTTACCAAGGCAAGTGACCCGCGGGGCCCCTGAGTACAGCCAGGCACCTTGGCACAAAAATAATTTACAGGATTTAGAATTTATAGGTATTTCAACAAATTGTTCCCAAAAAGATAATAGGTATCTAAACTAAGTATTTTATTTCATAGTATTTTGAGTTTTGTTATACTTACATAGAGATTGATTTTCAGCCTTTAGAACTTTTAGAAGGCACTAGAAAGCCGTTAGAATTATATTCGTTTTCAGTCAACATCTATTAGGTAAATACGTAATGGGTTCAGTAGGTACATAATATTTTTAGTATAAAAATCTCTTTTCACGAAATGTTTAAAGTTCACCTAGTGTTTCAGCTTACTTATCCAATATAAATTAAAAAAGCAGATCTTATAGGGGTTTTAAAAACCCACAGGGGTTGTAAAAATCCATAGGATGATAGCCGACAGTGTAACCCGCGCGGCGCCCGCGCTTGGAAACACGGTTTTACGTTCTCGCAGGCCGCGACGGACACTTGTGGCTGCCGTTTGTTATCTCGGAAAATAATAAGTATATCGCTGTTTCCATAAGTGGCATATTATTTTTGAGTTATTTCCAGACTATATTAAACAAAAAAACACCCCGACAATTTTGGACGGTTCTTGACATTTTGTCGCGGCCCCGGGGTAAAGTCTACTGTCGAACACCTGCTAAGGGATGAAATAGGTGTGAAAATTATTATAAATTGATATGGATGTCGTTTTCAAGGTTTTCAGGGACGCTGATTACGAAAATGTTATCTATATTGATGTAAAATGAAATTCAACTTCTGTAGTGGGGTGTTGTCGAATTAGTGAATTGCACTTAAAACAAAGATCTATGTAATATCGATATCTACGCAGACGAAGTCGCGGGCAAAAGCTAGTAATCCAATAAAATATAATTAGGTATTATTTAGTACTATTATTAAGTAATAATCTTTATAACATATTTTCTCGTAAAGGGTCTCTTATTTCACCAATATCAGTGTTGTAATGTATCTCATTACGCACTAGTGCGGTAATGTAAAGTAAATTGCACGGTTTCTCATGCTTAATAATCAAGGGGCTCCGTACGTAAGGAACGGTAGCTATTTTTTTAAATCAACATTTTATTTATTTCCTCGCAAATATGTTATAAAACGTCGTATGACATTCGTGCGGTTTGATAATTACAGCCTCTGCTTTCTTGTAGCCCTCGCCTGCGGCTCGGGCTAGCAATATCGCCTCGGCCGTAATTATCAACTTACCGCACTTACCTATATCATAATGTACTATTACCTTGCCTATACGTCTCTATTACTCTTATATACGAACACAGACCTAATAGTAGAAAATACGAAAAGTATCTATGGTAATCCTTCATCTTAGTGTCAAAGCTAGATATGATATTTTATATATATGTTCCTTGGTATCAAATAATCATAACAATTGTAAATACATTTATAGGTATAACTATAATCATGAAACACTGACAAATTAATATATTTATTACGGGTGTGATATAAACTAATACAATGCCGGGAGGTCGTTTTTTTTCATCTAGAGCAAGGGGTGTACAATGTGAATGTGCAAAGTTCTCGAAGCCACCGAAACATGTTTGTCCGAAGCAACATCAATATATCCCTTCGTATTGTCCAAATTACCCAATTATGAGCTGTCCGAATAAAAATAGAAAGAGACCCAGAGCTAAAATAACTAATGAACCATTTATTACCGGACCAGAAGGTCCCGGAATGGACCGAAGAACGAGTGTGTGGGATATCTTCTGTGCACCTTTCAAAATCTGCGTAAGAGTATGGGACATATGTGCAGCATTATTTAGGGGCATGAATTCATTGGTATTTTATTGTTTAATGATCCAATTTTGTATATGTAAATATAACAAATATTGCACGCCTAACGCTGTCACTTTTCCTTATTATTTCTATTTGGCGAGCCAAATAGTGTTGCTGTTAGGTTTTATATTTTTACTGTGGACGGTATTTGGATATTCTGTATTAATACCTTATGGGAACGCATTCTATGAGTCTTTTATTGGAGAAACATCAACTTATAATGTTTCTCTTGCAACGGTTGCAACTCCCCTGAACGAATGGGCTTCGGGAGGGCAAACGTCGCCCTCGTCGCTGCCGGCGACATCGCCGTCGCCGCCGTCGCAGCTACGGTATAATAAACGCTATAAAAAATATTGTTTTAGAAAAAATGAAATAATGAATAGTGAAGCGAGCAGCGCAAGCACATATCGTAATGTAGAATTGAACAATGTAATTATATCATTATGTAGCACGTTATTAGTGAATTTCATCTGTAAAACTGTTAAAACGGTATATTAATTACTTTAAACCATGAAATTATTTGTTTCGGCAACTATTTCTAGGTAATTGATGTTAAATATCGCTAGATGTGATATATATCTGATTACTATTACCCAGACAAACTTTCCGATATTATAGTGGATAATTGCATAGTGTACAAATTGAACTTTGAACGCGTAACTGCTTTCTGTGTGTCAGATCAAGCAATCATTCTGGACTACACTCCAATCACTTAAATGGAGCTTCGGAAGAGAAAGTTTAATACAGGGGGCTCATTTAGGACTTGCTGAGTACATAGGTGGCCAATATTCAGCTGAGGCGGGAGCGAAGCGAAGCGGAGCCTTCTAACCTAACTTATAATGGTTAAAGAAGTTTTTTTTTTTAAGCTTTGCAAGTTTGTGACCCTCCCACTGTCAGTTACACTCAAATTATTACATCAATTAATTAACCCACTGTATAGAAGTAGTATGTAGGGCAGGCAACGATATTTATTGTACGATATGGATTGACGCGAGCGTGACAGATACTTATAAGTAGTAAGTAGTAGGTACCTAGTAGTTGAAAAGTCTCCATTTCAATAATCTGACGATTTGAGATACGAGATTGGGAAAGTCATAAACTTGCAAAAAAGAAGCCCCATCAGGATGTTTGATTTTTTCAAATTTTGAAATTACTAATGCAAAAATAACGGCTAAAATATAATTTTCTGATTAACACAAGCCAAAGTAACAAAAATCATTTAGTAAAATTAGTGAAGAATGTGTCAGCGATTGAAAGTCTTAACCTAGCTTATTAACTAGGTATATATTTAACAAATATAACCACAGATAAATATAGCACTGTTGTCAAGACACATTAGCACAATAATCTGATACGCTCAAGTTTAACCATGTGTCTATTTTTTACAATTCTGAAAATCTGTAGCCGCTTCGTCCCCCGCTGAAAGGGGAAATATTGTAAGCAGTTTATTTTCCCTATAACAATCTATAGATCTCCACGACGACGCTCCAGAAAATTCATATTACCATATTTACCTCCCCTGCCATTTTATTGTCTGACTTTGGAAACTTTGTTAATGTTGCTAGCTCATAATGCTATATACAATTTGGTAGATTTTACATGTATTTATTAAAAACTATTCGTTTGTAGTACTTATTATATTATTTAATTAAATAAGCGTCTTAATATATACGTTTGTTTTTATTTGTTTCACCTTATTTTGTATCGATATATATTTAGGTATACTTAGGTGCATATATTGGTCGACCGAATACCTAGATATACCTGGTCTAGTAAAGTTATCTAAACAACAGAAACTACAGTACCGGACCGTTCTAACCAGACACGATACCTAGGTACTGTAATTAAATCGCCTGGTAGCAAGAACGCCTATTCATTGAAGGCATGCTGGCCATGTGGCTCTAGCCCCAAAATCTCATCTTTTCATTCTGCTACGGCTCGGCGTCTAAAAAGCGTACGTTTCGCCTGACCCCGAGAGTATCGGTTACGAAGTAACTAATATTTAATCTGTATCTATGAAGTATTAGTCATAGAATTTTTCATTTGTAAAGCAACAAACTTTATATGGTTAGTTTTTAACATTTAATATAGTTAGGGCATCATACCCTCTCAGCACCTTAGAAAGATAGGAGACCCGAGCCCGGCAGTGTGACTTTATGGATTGCTGATTTTTTTATTTTTTTTTTATTTGTATACATGCTGAAAAGGCCAAACATGATGAAACTACTATATTTTACACTGTAGGTACATCCTGCATAACTTATCTGTGTAATTATGTAATACTCATGTTTAACAAATAAATTATTGATTGATTGATTGATGTTGATGATGATGATGGTTAGGGCAAGAAATTTATATCTCACTACCTAAGAGATATAAGTTCCTTGTTAGGGACATATATTTGAGTGTCGTGCAAGGAACTATATCTCCTAGCTATAGCTAGCTGGAATGCTTACCTACACCTCAAAATCTTTGGATATAGTCTCTCTCTACGGCAAAACTTGTTGGCTCTACTAGTATATCCACACATTAGTTTTATAAAATTGGACATGTTGCATGTGGACTATGTGACACTTTTTAAAAACGTTTGATAAAAAAGTCACCCACAGCAAATAGACGATCATACTCAATAGCCCAAGAACGTACTTAAAGTATTTTTTTTCTTACAGTGCCGCGTAACGGCTCGGTTGGTCTGGGATAATAGATTTATGGGGAATGCTACAGTTGGGCACTCCATTTCCTTGCATTTACAGCCTGAGTCTTGCACCACACTTCTGAATTAACCAGTGTGGGCTCTAAAACTTTCCTGGTTCTTTTCTGTGGACTCCAGAAATTTTGCCCACGCTGAGGCCACCAAAATGAATTGGAAGAGATCCTTGAGCCCTGTTTGGTTGTTAAAAGCCACATTGAAAACTACTCAATCTGATTAGGATGATTTAGTCCATTTTGCCTAAAAGTTGTAAAGACCTCAGTGCATGAGTAAATTTAGGAATGAGTAAGTAGTTATACTAAAACTGTAAGAATATCTCGTAATGAACAGAATCGCAGCAAGTGGAAGGAAATGGTCTCTGCCTACCCCTCTGTTGGGAAAGAGGCATGATCTATATGTATGTACTAGCTTTTGCCCACGACTTCGTCCGCGGAGATTTCGATACTACATAGGTTGTTGTTGTGTTGTAAGTGCAATTCATTAATTCCACAACACCCTACTACAGGAGTTGAATTTCATTTTACGTCCTTAAAGATAACATTTATATAATCAGCGTCCCTGAAAACCTCGAAAATGACATTCATATCAATTTCTAATAATTTTCACAACTATTTCATCCCTCTATTTCATGGGACCAAACATAGCTGGCGAAAAGTGGGTGCGAAGCACCTCTGCAAAGGGGTAGCCTTCGGGAAGAAGGCATGATGCTATGTATATATGTATGTATTTCATTCCTTAGGGTAAGTTTTTATTATTTTATTTCACCCCCTGAACGCATCCCTATCAAAAATATTAAAAACAACGCTTCATCCCCAATTTCACCCTTCCAAAGCCAGCCTTGTCAAAAATATTGATGAGGGTATTTTTTATTTTGATAGTAGTACCTATCTACCGCAAAAAAAAATGCATATAACAAATTTTTTCTTAAATGTAAGAAAAAAAAAATTTCTCTATTATTTAATAGAGAAATATTTTTTTACCACAGTGATCATTTCAAAATATAAAGATCCAAAACATTGCAATCGTTGTCACCCTATGTCTAAACAAAATAGTAAGGGTTAAAAAAAGTTACTGCCTGAAAATTATTAATTATTGTATAGTGACATATCCAGAATAAAAACTACCACAAAACCCATAGATCTATGACAAAACCTTTATAAAATTAAAATAGTGTCAATTGCAAGAAAGGGAGAGATTCCATAGATATCTTTCGGTCTCGCTCTTTCATAAGAAGTTTTTCCTCTCATTATTGTAATCATAGCCCTAGGATCCGCGCGCTATTGTAATGAACAAATTTCAACATTATTGTGCAAACCACAGAGGAGCTTTTAATTTTTTAATATCGTCCCGTGAGCATTCCAGCCACTACATATGTGGGTGTCGTTTTGTGTCGTAGCGCCACAGATTATATAAACTATGACGTTACCGCAAGGAACTTATATCTCCTCCCTTGTGTCTTGAGAACCGCACGGTGCGAGGCCATAAATTCATAATATATCAGAACCGTAGCAGGTGAAAGGTAATGGTCTATGCCTTCTGTTGGAAAAGAGACGTGATCTTTAGATAAGTATGTAATTAAAATTAATAATTCTCATTATCGTTCCAGCCCCCTGATTCTGAGCTGTCGGAATATTTTCGGCCGGAACTGTCAGTTTATTTAAAGTTAAAAAACATAATGTTAAAAAATAGATGGATGGATGTAGAAAAAAATCCTATATTAATCAGTTTTTAATTTTCTATACGGTAAACTAATTTCTAACACTTAATAACTTAAGCTGTAAAAATACGTCGTTCTAAGATTCGAAAAAGTTTACGATCTGGAAGTAATCCGATAAGTCAGAATCAGGGCCCTGATTCCGGAACCAGGGTTTTTTTAAAGGTTCATAATGTATCCAAGCGCATGGCCAAGAAACTTGCAACCTTCTTGGGGTTATAGGTTTCTGCTAACAACCTTCTTGGCATGGGCCTTCTTTAATAAACTCCAAATGCCATGAAATGACATGGTTAATTTCACTTTGACATGATACTCAACAAATTATAGTATTGGGGGATATGTTGGGGGGGTTTCATAAATAAATTTAAATAACACCATGCTAAATTCTTAATTCTTAGCGCGTAAATTCCCAGTGTATCTAAATTATTTGTGAGATAAATTAATTGTTAGCTAAATATATAAGTGTAATTTGTGAAAATGGGACTTTGCCAGGGAAAGGCTCGTGGACAATTTGAATACTGTTGCAAAAAGACATGTCCGATGATGGAAGGATGTCCGAAAGCACAATGCAAGTCTTGCATCGACCCTGTTTATCCATGTGGGCTACGAGACACGGAACTTAGAACCATGCCTCATCCGATACCGGGCATATATACCTGTTGCGATTACATTTGTTTGCCAGTTGTATGGCTTGCTAAGATATGTAACGCTATCGCATCCGGCTTCACAAGTGTTGGCATTATGGCGTGCTATCTCATCTTACTGGTATCGTGTTATGATAAATTCCGGTCATGTTGTAGAAAAAGCTCACCCACTTTCATCTATTATTTACTCCTGGCCTTTCAAATTCTAACTATAACGGCAGTTGTATTAACCTTATTATCAATATTTGGTCCCACATTAATTTGGCCGTATTATGTTGCGTTTAAAAGAGCATATGATATTGGCAAATTTGGGCTAGAGACACGTTCATCTAATAATCTTGTTATGCAGGGTTCGGAACCTGAAGAACCACCAGAATTCGTTTTCAAAAAATACTGTTTTAGAAAAAGTGATATACTTGATATTTCGGATACAGAGCAGTACAGTGGAGCTACATATATATCATCGACACCTATACTTACTGTTTTAATTAGTTTTCTTGTTTTAAAGTTATTTTAAGAATACATTACTTAATTCAGTTTGACTTTTTTTTTTATATACCATAGAGTATCACACCATGGCCAGGACCAAGGATAGAAAATGTTCAAGCGTGCAAACAAAGATCTATGCACTTAAAGTCGAAATTCGCGGGCAAAAGCTAGTATTATGTTTTATTAAGTAGTTAAAATTAATTGAAACTGTGATGTTGAAGTGTAATTTCTCAAGACTAACAATAGTGTAATATTTCGGAATTTTGAGTTTGCAAGTGCTAAAATGTCTACATTGAAGAAATGTGACAATGAAATGACTGGCATGTTGGTCTAGTGGTTAGTGACCCTGACTGCTAAGCCGGAGGTCGTGGGTTCGATCCTCACCCAGGACAAATCTTTGTGTGATGAGCATGATTGTTTGTTCTGTGTCTGGGTGTAATTTATCTATAATATGTGTGTTTTAAAAATAATATATATTTAAGTAGTATATCAGCTGTTGTTTAGTATCCATAACACAAGCAAATATAACTGCTTACTTTGGGACTAGATGGCGCTGTGTGAATGTGCTAGAATATTATTGAGTTGTTGATGATGATGAATCTAGACCTAGTGTATTTGTAGTGCATAGAACGCAAAAAAAAAATATTGGTCGAGGTGTAGCAAAAGGGGTGCATTAAAAATGACTCTAATTTATTTTCCCCCAAAATAACGAAAAAAATAGGTTTCAAAAAAGACTGAAGTTTAAAAAAAAATGAAAATTTAAAATAAAATCCGAATAAAGGTCGCTGCGCGGGGCACCTACTTCTGGGTGGTTACAAAAAAATCACGAAGGCTAATGCGGGAGCGGGCCTCCCGCAAGCCTTCTAACCTAACCAGTCCAACTCGGATTGCTCTGAAAGGGCTCAAGCTCAAGCTGAAAGCTCCCTCGGGTGTCCAAATTTTTTTAAGTCTTGCACCCCTTTGATACACACAAAGTGAAAGTAAAAAGTGAAAAAGTGTCGATTCCCTTGTAAACTGCATTCAAATTATTTTAAGTCGATGCTCCCTACAAAACTCACCGAAATTTCCGGTTTTTTTATGTAGAAACGTCAGTTTTGTTTTAAAATCATGTATTTCGTCATTTTGAGAAAAATTTAGAAGACCAAAAAAAAGTGCACCCCCTTTGCTACACCCCGACCCTACCGATCCGTTTCCATTTATCGAGGAATGTTATAGGCTATATAACAACACGCTACGGCCAATAGGAGCTGAGCAGTGGTCAAATAAAAGCGACGGGAGCGAAGCTTCGCGCGACTTCTAATTATGGATATGTTCTGCTACTTTTTTGCTGACTGTTAAAATATTATGAGGGGATAATCCAGTGGTCACAGAAATCTAAATAAGCGCGGGCGGAGCCGCGGGCGACTGCTAGTATACAAGAAAGTTGTCGTGAGTGGTGTATGGACTATGGTCTCCTGACGATTTCTATGGAAAGGTGTTGTAATGAGATGTATACTGGCCTACCAAAGAAGAACTGCATGTCAAGCGCACGGGAAACTATATTTAAATGGTGTAACTTTACATGCGTTTTTCCCGTAACTGTTGTTATGCAACTGCGGCTTTTCTTCTTAGCAAAGTAGTATAGATCCATCGTGCTTTTTGCTAGATACGGTAGGTATGTAAGGGTTGGCACACACATATTCGGGCCGGCATTAATCAACACTGCCGTTCGGTAAAATCGAATATATATATCGGCACAAGCCGAATTGTACCGAACGTAATTAAGTAGTTGCTATCGGTCAGTGGTAACAAATGCTGCCGAATCGAATGATATGCCGAACCGAATAAACTACCCGATCGGCACAAAATGAAACCCATTCTTGACCGCCCCGTGCCAATTTGGGAACACTTAATAACTGAGGATAGACGGATAAAATGTTTGACAAGTAACTTTGTTCTGTTATATTTTTCGATAGCAGGTAATGTTTTTAATAGTTTATGACATCGAATTTACTAATTAGTGAACCATTATATTTGGATCTACCGAAGTTTGTTGTGTATAGGTAAGTACACTATTTATATTGTTATTCATTGTAATTACATAATATCGTGAATTTTGTTATTGTATATAATAAGTAAGTATCTTATACCCCAATCAAAGTAACATTTCTGCAGTTACATTTCTTGTATGCAAATATATATCCCTATAAATGATTGTGCCAATTTTGATACAATGACTACAAGTCTAATAAAAATAAATAATACATTTTATTTACAGATTCAACATGCATCGTAAACAATATTTTACTAGCAGAAATAACTTTAGAGGCTTGGAAGAGGCTATTATCACAATAGCAGATAATAGTGATGATGGCTTGTATGTATAACAAAGGAATGGGAGGAGTTGACGAAATGGACCAGTCAATATCTCTATACAGAATTGGTATTCACGGCAAAAAATGGTGGTGGGTTTTGTTTAGCTACATGATCGACATGGCCATGTCAAATGCGTGGCGACTGCATGTTTTTGCTAAAGAAGACCCTATGGACCAATTATTATTCCGCCGAAGTGTTGCGAGATACTATTTACGACCTTCGCCTCAACGATGTTTGTCTCGACCATCATCCTATGTAGATGGTTTACAGTCAGATGGTATCGATCATGTTCCCGAAAAGCTTCCAAAACGTGTAAGATGCACTGTTTGCCAATTAGAGACCGTTAAGGGTTCAATAAATGCAAGAAAACCCTTTGCATAGATAAACCATGTTTCGCTAATTATCACACATAAGAGGCCATTGTGCCAATTTGGGAACACCCCTGTAAAATCCTGAAAAATGAAAATTTTGTATTTTTTTTCTATTTGATTGTCTACTTTCAGTAAATAAAAAATGTATTCCAATCTGTTCACTACTTTTCATCTTGTACTTTTATGGCATTGAACGATAGGGTCAACCAAGGATCGAATCTTACTAACAAACATGGTTAGTTAAATAAGAACAAAATAATAAAATTCTAACTTACGTTACTTACGTGGTAATTCTAGTACTTACCACACACAGTTATGTCGCATCTTTTTTTTTTCATTTGACCTGCCTTACAAACATACGTGCATAGCAATCTTCTTATCTAAATACTTGTTGCTTATTTTAGTGAATAAATGACGTCAAAGATTATATATCATATATCATTACGAACATAGTTAAGTAAAAATTACGGACCATAGAGTACCAGCAGCAAGCACTTTTAGCTTTTAACGTTTTTATTTCATTTACTTACTTACCACGTTTGTTAGAGAGATTTTATCCTTATGATTGACCCTATCGGTATACGCCATAAAAGTACAGGGCGTAATTTTTTTTAAATTTGGCTGGTTCGATTCCTTGGTACGGTAAGCCAATTTCCGGAAATCATAAAATGCAGTGCTGCTTCTTTTTAAAAATAAAGGAATGTTTCGTTTGAATAAAATGATCTCTAGTATTTAAAGTAGGTACTTTCTCTGTGGCATTACAAAATTCTACCCGGTATATTAATTTATAATATAATATAACCTCTTTACATTAAGTATAGCTACCATGTGTGAAGTGCTTATGATTATGACAAGTGACTATGTCAATAGGTATAATTTTATAAACTGGCACCGCATTTTTGGTGTTATTTACTAACAATTTAATATATAATAAGTGAGTATTTGAAGCAATTTGCTTAATATACAAGAAGTTGAAGATACCATTCGTTATAAATAATAACGTGAAACAATACCAGGATGCAGGCTTACAGATGTAATGAATTAGATTATTATAGAAGCCAGCAAGGTTTTTCATGCCTTTCTCAAATTTTCACCCCTATAAAAGTAATGCTAGATTTAATAGCTACAGTATATAACTTATTTTGTGGCGGGTGCAAACTTGTGGTCATGTGTGTATTCTGTGCACAATGTATTTATTTCAAGGTGGAGCAATTTTTCAAATGCGACACACCGGCGTTCGGTTACTATATCCCCGCATTTTTACACTTAGCTCTCGTAATCCTGGCGGTTTGTTTCATATGGATTTTTTTCGGCAAAACATTAATTGTTCCTTACATGATTGCATTTTACCATGGGTTATATCTTGACGAGATTGTTATCACCACAACTGAAGGATCAAATCAAAGTACAACTTCCTCACCACCAAGCAGGCGATATTTCAGAAAGTATTGTTTGCGCAAAAGTGAATTGTATGGCACAGAATTAGACGCAAATGGATCTGCAGAACAAGCCATTGTACCAATAACAGTTAGTACTGTTATTTTCGATATAATTTTTAATTTATTATTACGCTCATTTTGATACGGTTGGTGGAAGTATTGATACGGTTGGTCGAAGTTTTGATACGGTTGATCAAAGTTTTAATACGGTTGGTCGAAGTTTTGATACGGTTGATCAAAGTTTTGATACGGTTGGTCGAAGTTAAAAGAAACCACAAGAGCTCTCTTAATAGTGAAATACAAATAATTTCGTGCTATGACTAGATTTTTTCTCTAGGACTTCTTTCGTGGCGCATATTTTAGATACTAAATATATACATACTTGTAGGTACATTGTGGTAATACTTGTATGTACACAATTTCTAAGGGCTTCTACTTACTTACTTAATTTAACATCCCATTTGTAAGTTAAACAAAACTTTTGAGGAGAACGATAATAATTTACTGCGAACGTATAATCAGGTAAATATAAATTCTTGTAAAACCTAATATTCTAAGAACAATCTGTTTTTTAATACATAAAATTACCTACATTGCCTGGAATAAGCCAAAATCTTCAAACATCTCTCATTCTCACATTTATACTCATTCTCTACAAACTGTATTTTTTAATTTTGTAGATATATTTATGATTTTTTCAAGCCACGCTGTTATTTTTTACAACTTATAAACCAATTAGGTATATGTTAGAGTGTTATATTTTTACAATATTTTGTATTTATCTTTTAATAAACAATTTTAAAATAAGGAAACGTTTTTATTTATTTTTAATTATTATAATAGTATTCAGTAAGTTTTGTTTAAACATAGATCTTAAACATTAAATAATTAATGCTACTGTGGGAGCGCTTATTTCTGAAAATATTCACTAATTAAAAAAAAATTAAAATGCAGGATCTGTCATTAGTAAATGTTAGCTGAAAAAAAAATTACAACTTTTCTGTTACATGTATTGAGTGCCCCCTTCAAAATATTTATTTTTATTATTTAACTACTAAACCTAGTAGCAGCCCACACAAGACACATATTCTCCAAAATTCATCAATATACACCGAGTAGTTTTTGAATAAAATGGACGGATATGACGAAACTATAAGAGTTCCGTTTTGCCATTTTGGCTACGGAACCCTAAAACGATGAACCCTCCAGCTAGATGGTCCAACGACCTAAAAAGGTCGCTGGGTCTGACTGGATGCGGAAGGCGGAGGATAGAGTGCTATGGCGCGTGTTAGGAGAGGTCTACGTCCAGCAGTGGACTGCAATAGGCTGAAATGATGATGAATCCTAAAAATGTTCTGTTTCAAGACTTTTTTGCCCAGCTTTATGGTGAGACCCTAACTTAAGTACTATTTAATTTAATGGTCCATGTTAAACCTCCCCTTTAAACCGTCATCATCATAATCATATCAAAATCGCGCTTCGCTTCGCTCGAAATTAGGTGACGCCTATGTTCAGAAGTGGATGTCATTAGGCTGATATGATGATGATGATGAATCATATCATGCCAGCCCTAAGAGACGTAGGACGTCCAGAGCTGGGTATAGCCTCCCAACTACTCCCACTCCTAAGAGATTTTCAATAGGATTATAAATATATCATCATCATCATATCAGCCCAACGACATCTACTGTTGAACATAGGCCTCTCCTAATTTACGCCACTGCGAACGGTCTTGTGCCGCCTGCAACCAACGGCCGCCCGCACCCCTGACTAAGTCGTCGGTCCATCTGGTGGGGTGCCGTCTCACGCTGCACCTTCCAATACATGACCGCCACTCGAGAACCTTTTTCCCCCATGGGCCACCACTTCTACGAGCTATGTGCCCTATCCACTGCAACTTTAAAAAAAAATGGTAGAAAAATCTTATTCTCAGCTGCCACACTATCGGTGACGTTTGAGTGACAGTTTTGACAGCGAGCAATTAAACAATGCTTCTTTACGTCAGTCACCCCGAAAATGGCGAGAAGTGCATCACGCTGACCAAATTTATACTTTTCTTTTTAAATCTGAGCATTATTTCACAACGTAAATTATTTGCTCAGTTATCATAAATAGTGATTATTATTTTGGTGTCAACCAAATTAACACAACACTCTACTGGTGAGTAATAAACATTAATTTGATTAATACATGAAAAAGTGAAAATTTTAGTCAACTCGGGATGTGTATTTATTCATTTAATTTAAATAACAAAGAGATATCTTGAGTCTGATCACTGTGACACTATTTTGGTCTGGTTGTCTGTATGTAGATGTTAATATTCCATTCTTTTCCACTCTGAAATGAAAGAAAAATGTACTTTGTTCGGAGTCGATGGTTTACATAAACGTTGCGTGCATGTATCCGTACTCTAACTAGTTTATAGTGGGCATAGAACTATTTTAAACGCAGGAAAAAAATGTATTCTGCCGGCGAGCATTATCACGTAAGTAATGATAATGAAAATTAGGTTATGTGTTAATAAATAATTATTATTAAGAACTGTTTGATTCAATGTTGATGACCCACAAACGGTGCGTAAACTCTTGACATACTTTCTCAAATCATAGACAATATTCTTTTTGTGGAAATAAATAATGGTAATGTTTCTTTATGGTATTTTTAATTTATTTAAAAAAAAGGAAGTAATTTAAAAATTAGAAATAATAATTATATTCCTTTGCATAAATTACTAATTATGTATCTACAAACTCTACTGTGTCTTGAAGGGCTCACTGGTCTTTATGCACTGTTAAGCCTGTCTGTTGGTTCAATTCCCATAAGGGAAAATATTTTTATTTCATTTTTAAAGTCTGTGTGTTTCTCATAAAGGATATGGTAAAAACTTAAGAAGTAATTAATATAGATCTTTTGTTGTATCTGTGGAAGACCTATGTCTAGTTCTAATATCTATTTAATTGCAATATTATTTTATATTAATTTAATAATTCAGCTGTTGTGTGAAGCTTACTTTGGTCGCTACTCAGTTATTATTAGTTATTATTAGTTATTGTTTGTATTATGTTATTATTATTTTTGGGTTTTAAGCTATTTGAAGCTTCTTCCCAAATCGGCCAGTTACTGATCTATTATACCACACATACGCTTAGAATTACATAAAGTGTATGTATGTGTGTCCTCACGATGTTTTCCTTCACCGTCAGCAGATGGTAAGCAACATAACTGGTACATATAAATTTCACGAAGTGTTATTATAGTGTTATTTGCATATACCTAAATAGAACTGTAAACGCAATAGTTTCTACTTCTACACACTTTTCATCTAGTTCTAAAAAGTGAACACATTTTTAAAATATAGCTCCTTTTAAATAATAAAATTTTCACGAGATATGACACTAAATTGTGTTGTTGCCACTCCCAAGTATGAATGCTCTTAGATGACGGTTCTATATAAGTGGCAGAAAGTAATAGAACAGCAATGCGCTTCAGTGCGATAAATTTGATCCAACCGACTGTATAAAAATATTACATTATAAGCATTTTGTCGGTAAATGTACACATATAGTAGTTAGTAGGATCGTAAAAATAAATAATGACTACAATTATAGTTTATTTCTAGCTTGCGTGTAATAGTGTCTGTTTAACATAAATTATGCTTCGTATAATGTATAGATGCCTAGGTCGCGTTGTGAGAATGTTGAGAATGTTAGAGGGCATGGATTCAGACCCTGGGCCAGGCAGAAACGATGAAACATCAAGCAGACAAGAGGACTATAATTATACATGATAAAATGATACATACATACATATAGATCAGTCCTCTTTCCCAACAGAGGGGTAGGCAGAGACCATTTCCTTCAACTTGCTACGATTCTGACATACATCTTTGGCTTCTTCAACATTCATCAGTCTTTTCATGCATTCTCGCCGGTTGAGGGTATTCCTGATCGGTCCCTTCTTTTGCCTGTCATGAATTTTTTTTGTTTGCATTTGTATAAGACTTCGCTGACAGGATAGAGCCATGAAAGAAATTGACAAGAAACTCAAACGATTTTATTGTTTCGCCAGATAGATGAATATACAATTTGGGTAGTGTGTAATTGTGTATGCATGTAAGTGACGTATGAAATTCGTTCGGGAACCCTCTCCATGTCTAAATCCGTCCTATTGAACGAGGTGAATCATAGCAACTATAGCAAAACATCCTCTAATCGAACACAAAAATAGTATGATTATCAACTTAATAACTAAATTGACGATATGTTACTAATATGTTGTTATGGTATAAACAAAAACATATGTGTATACATGTGCCGGATATCCGTTATCGTTGACATCCGAGGGAGATAAAAGATCCGGACCTTTCTAGCGTAACTATTACCTTATTAATTTTCAATACATAGATCATCATCATCATCATCATCATATCAGCCGCAGGAAGTCCACTGCTGAACATAGGCCTCCTCAAGAGATTTCCAATAGGGCCGGTTGTTTGCGGCTTGCATCCAGCGCGATCCTGCTATTCGGATCAGATCGTCTGTCCACCTTGTGGCTGGGCGTCCTACGCTGCGCTTGCCGGTACGTGGTCTCCATTCGAGAACTTTGCGGCCCCATCGGCCATCAGTTCTACGTGATATGTGCCCTGCCCACTGCCACTAATACATAGATGAACTCTACATATTAATATAGGTGACTAGGTGGTAACAATGAAAAACTATTTTTTTTTTAAATAAAGCAAAAGAAATACTTGCGTTGTTGAAGGTCCAAAGTTACGAGCTTACGAGTCTGATCCTTGATCATCATCATGGTACGTGGATCACTGATCCAAAATTAATCGTCTAGTGTAGATCCAGCTGTTCACAATAATGCATCATGGATCACAGCGCCGATTCAGAGTGGATCGACAGGGGCGGACCGTGAGTTTGTGGGGCCCTGGGCTGATATTACTCGGGGGCCCCAACGGGGCGTGTCTAAATTATCAATTAACTACCATTAAAAAAAACCGGCTAAGAATGATTGTTTCATACGGTAATTCGTAGGTTCCGTTTTTTAGGGTTCCGTACCCAAAATTGCAAAAACGGAACCCTTATAGTTTCGTTATGTCGTCCGTCCGCGTCCGTATGTCACAGGTTTTTTACTCGAAAACTACTCGATGTATATCGATGACATTTGGGGAATTAGGTGTCTTGTGTGGACCGCTAAGTAGTATTGAGATTGTTGCGGAACCCTACATTGAATATGGCCGACAAGCTCCTAACCTTTATTTTTTTTTAATTCAAAATGTCTTCTATTGAGGCTGGGAGCCCCTTATATCCGGGGGCCTCGGACTGCAGCCCCTATAGCGCCTAGATAGATCTGCCCCTGTGTATCGATCTGTGTGGAACTGACTATTGGTTACCTATAGCAGCTGCTTTGTATACATATATGTATGCACACAAAACAGCTGCTGATATATATTTTTAAAATTGTTATTAGGCCGCTTGCTCGTCCTCGTTTAGTGGTAATAGCTAGCCTTTACACGATTAAACCTTATTACGTTTGTAAGGAAATTACGAAAGATTTAATAGCACTCATCCAATCATATTATGGTATTAGAGACGTAATAACGAGTACGTAATAAGAGTTTTGTATCAGGCTTGTATCGAAAATTTCATGACAGAAGAAAAACAGTTTTGCAATTTTTTTTTTTCAGAAACTGGTAAAAACTGATAACTTATCATATTTTAATATTTTAACTATGTAACATTTATGTACCTATTCTAGCTATTGTGGATAATAGTTTCTCAGTTTTTGAAAAAAAAAACCATAAACCAGATATAAGTATTTTTTGCTCCAAAACGTGTTTTTTGGCTCATTTTTCTTAGGGAAATAAGACGTTTTATCATGGGAAACTTCGATAATACGATGTGTTTATATACAAAAAAAAGACAAAATCTCTCGAAACCCGAAATAAGCCCTTTTGGAAAATCACTCCTCAAATGTGGTCCAGGAAAACGAAAAAAAATAATATTTACCTAGAATTATTCTAATGTGATAATCCACTTTCATCACACACTTCGCTCCCACCTCAGCCTTCTAACCTAATTAATCTATGTGAGATAGGTATACCCTGTTAAAACCTTTTAAAATGTTTTTCCAGTAATATTGCGACATATCTGCACCATTTGTCTAATTATATTAATAACCGTGTTTTAGCAAAATTCCTAGGAATTTCCCAAAAATTCGAGTCATCGAATCATCCACCTCATTTATCGTGTATGTCAAATTTCAAATAGGTTGATATATTTATTATGTTGATATGTTCCTTGTAAACTTGAAGGCCGAAATTTCCTTTACCTACTTTTTTAAATTTCACAAACATTGCCTTAACTAAGTAAGCAAAGGATTGTTTTGGAAAGTAAAGTATAGTTTAAACTTAAAAAAAAATACTGTGACTGTGACTTCATATTGATTTGAAAGTTAATATTTCTCTCTAATTAAAGTCAAAGTGCGTTCTATGAGTCTGTGCCTAAGACTAAGAACCAGCGCCGATACTGCCCATACTCCTCACGTTTACACGTAAAACCCACGTGCGTTGAATACATAAATTAATAGGTAGGTCCTATTAGGTATGCTACATAAATATTGGCTTTGTCTTGCTATTTATTCGTGTCAACTGTTACTGCTCCACGATGTGTCTTGGTGTGATGTTTTCATACTGTTCCGTACCTCTAAAAGAAAAAAACGTCACCCTTATAGGATCTCTCCGATTGAACTATTTTCATTTAAAGATCTTTTCGTAATAAACGTGATATTTTTGGGATTTTTTTACACAACGCCATCTAGCCTGAGATAAGCTGATTACAAGCTTGTGTTATGGGATCTAGACAAGTGACACAATATATACACACAGAAACAACCGAAGCAGTTTAGCGGCTTGACCGAATTTGACGAGATAGGCGTGTTGCACAGTGGCAGTGCAGTTATGTGATGTTCTTCAAACAATCATCATTTCAACCCATAAACGTCCTACTTTTGGGCACAGGTCTCCTGCAAAAATAATTGAATCGATTCAGTTTTCGAGGAGGAGCAAGGGCAATACGACACGTCTCTTCAATTTTTTTATCTTTTAATCTGTTTGCGCTGCAGTTGTCTCTATCGCACTATACGGGGCATGCTTATTTTCCAAAACCCCGCAGGCCGCGTTCCCACTTACCTAACACACCGAAAACAGGAGATAATGTTAATGATTCGTAACACAATGTACAAGGTCACCAACCTCACAGAGCTACATTGAACGGAAAGTTCAGATCATTGACCTTTAAACTCGCGAAGCACCTGATTTCCTTCACATTTCTCAACGCTGAGAAAATTTGTAAAGTTTTTTGTCATAATTTTCAATTCTCATGTTTACATACGATGGAGCACACACTTTAGCAATAGTCATTTTAAATACCTACCTATATTTAGTACTAGAATTCGCGCTTGGATTCGCTCCCGTCGGTTTTATTTGGCCACTGCTCAGCTCCTATTGGCTGTAGCGTGATATTATATAGCCACAAGCTTCCTCAATAAATGGGCTATCCAACACTAAAATAATTTTCAAATCGGACCTGAGATCCTAAGGTTTAACTAAAAAAAAAAAAAACTCTACAGCTTGATAATAGGTTTTAGTTTAGATTTCATTTTTAGTCGGTACCTATTACTATTGTGTCAGGATTCAGATGTCGGTGGCACTATCTCCAGGTTTTGGTACCAACAGGGATCTGCTTACACCAAGTAGGTATATACACCGTGCACTTTTAGTATTTTTACAAACTTTGTCTAGGATAGACCTAGTAAACATAAACAAATATTATTAAAAAAAATGTATAAAGAATCTCACAGATAAGAAAAAGAAAATTTCATATTTCTGATGACCTGAAAAACTGTAATTCAAATAAATGTGTACCGTATATAAGTAGGTATATGAGTATGTGGTAGGCAGGTTGCTGTTAGAATCAGGTGTAGAAATCCTTACCATACTTAGCAACTATAATTATACATAGATCGACATAGAAAGTCGTGGAAAGTAGGTGGACTTACAAATTGACGGAGAAATTGTGTCCACGATTGCCATAGGTGAAAAAATATAAAAAAGTTAATTTTAAGGACTTCACACACGGCAGCTATAATGTAAAAATGTTTATATCTCATTATATTCTTCCATAGAAATCGTCAGGAGACACGACAACTGCTATTAGGTATGTATAATATTTTTACGAAAATATACATTTATATTCGAGAATGAAAGGAAAGATGATTACACATTAGGTACATTACTTTTTGTGTGTGTAATACTTTAAGGTAATTTAAAAATATACATCTAAGAATGTAATGTACATCAATATAACATTATTATAGCTGCCGTGTGTAAAGATCTTTAGGCGTGAACTTCACGAAAGTAGAGACATTTATAAATCTATGAAACACCAAAAAAAAAACAATTTTATTTATTTATATCTACATACATTGCCATGTTTAATTTTTTTATTAACCATAGTTACGGCAATAGGGCCACTTAGCAAAAATATAAATCCTACTTATTCCCTATCCGGTGGGCATTTCGAAAAATACTTATTTTCTTAGTACCAAATTTCAAGTTTCTAAGCTTGTATGTGGTGTTTTAGGCTGTACGTACCAGGAGGGGAGCGAAATATTAAAAGTTGGTAAAAACAGCACGTGATTATTGGAAAAGCCCTTAATGAAATAGTCTAGGAGCTACAAAAGTACATAGGTTACTCTTTATTGCCACACGACACAAGCCGCGGGCATTAGCTAGTTAGAACCAAATGCGTATTAGCACTCCTGATTATTAAAATTTAGGTTTTTAGGTTAAATATCACTTCTCCACAGCTTTGAAATCACAAGGTTATGTTATGAAATGAAATAAATTAACATATATTCACACGTTTATCGTCTTTATGTGCATATGAATAAGGTGTGTAGTAGCTTGTAGGAATGTTGTTAGGTTAGTTTTTTTTAAGATAAATATTACCTACGATGTGAAGTAAAAAACTATGGCGCGTTGGTGGTCGTATTATGCGACTGCTGAATGCGAGGATGCGTGTTCGATAACTATTTCGGGCAAAAGTTTGCGCAAAGTGTTGTTTGAGTATAGGTACTGTGTTTGTTTAGCATTCATTACAACAAGTAAATTAATGTCCAAATGCCTACTATACCACGCTGGCTAGACGGGTTGGTATAGTATAGTTCCTGAGATCCTAGCGTTCATACAAACAAACAAACTCTAGCTTTATAATATTAATATAGATTATAAAGCTGAAGATTTTGTTTATTTGTTTGGTTACTCAAAAAAATATTTTAGTGTCAGATAGCCCATTTATCGAGGAAAGTTTTACGCTATATAACATCACGCTACGGGTAATAGGAGCTGAGCAGTGGCAAAATAAAAGCGACGGGAGTTAAGCCCCGCGTGACATATATCGCGACATAAATCGCCATGGAATCATAATACGCTACGGCCACTGTCTCAAGACCATGAATGCAAAACACGTTTTGTTAATTTCAATACTTCCGCTATTCCCGATTGTCCTTAGTTTTTTTATTAATTAAACAAGTAAAGAAAGTCATTGACCAGCCTTGTATGTCGCGCCATGTATAAGAAACGAGTTTTTGTCATAGTGTGTCAGTAGAATACGCTCGCTTTCAACAATAACTGTATTTTGTAGGAAAGGTAGGCATTGTGTCTATAAAATTGGTTACTTTGATAAGAGTTCATGTGTGTACTAGTATATATAGTAGCGCAAGACATCCTGGGTTCGAGGCAGGGATGCTGTTAGGGATGGCCGTGTAGACGAGCGTCGTAACTCGTACGTTAGTAAACGTGCCCGGACGGGACACGGAGCATACACTGTGTACATAAACTGCTTCATACAAAATGTATTTAACGTTTCAAATCCGTGCCCCACCCGGCCCCGGACACAGCACGCCCCAAGCACGGCCCGGTCTAATATAAATCTTACCTTATGGATATAAAATTTCGGATGTGGATATATGAAAAATATAATATGGGTTACGGATATGAATTTATTTCGGATTTATCGGATAGTTTAGGTTACGTATATTTGATTTTTAATAATATAATAATATTCTACCACATTCACACAGTGCCATCTAGTCCCAAACTAAGCAATTATGTTTGCTTGTGTTATGGGTACTAAACAACTGATGTACTACTTAAATATATTTTTTTTGTAAATACATTCATATTATAAATAAATTACACCCAGACACAGAACAAACAATCATGCTCATCACATAAAGATTTGTCCTGGGTGGGGATCGAACCCACGACCTCCGGCTTAGCAGTCAGGGTCACTAACCACTAGACCAACAGGCCAGTCAAGGAATTACAAATAGGGACATAGATTATTTTTTGACTTGTTGTTCTGTCAGTTTCTTACCGGGTCTTATTACATTAAAACGTGATCTTTTAGTAAATCTTGTGGTTTTTAAACCCTTATAGTTTCAACAAATTTTTACGGGTCACGGACGGAATTCGGGACTAAAGAAACCTTTCCTAAGTGACCCGTGAAAATATTAAAATACTGTTTTAAAAAGACCTACAATAGTGTACCTACCTACGTAATCTTGTCGTCACAATTGGCAACTATAATTTTTTTCCTCGTACGACCAATTTGTCAATGTACTTATGAAAATAAATGAATCTTTGTTAAAATAATATAATATATGATAAACCTTCGTGAAATTAATGATTTTTGGAAATTCTATTTTGTACTTTCCGACAAGGTTTTTTTCATTGACGTTCATATTACGATGCGGTACGTAGAAGCAGTAATTACTTACTTTTTTATACCAATTCGGTAGCAACCAGGCGTACGAGTACAGGCGGCAACAAAGGATTGTGTCGTGTGGCGCGCCAGAGACGCCCCTGGGCACTGGTCTCCTCCAAACATTTTGGAGGAAATTTAGCCTACAAAACCCTATACGAACCCGCCTGGCCCGCGTTGTTGCTGTATCAAATTTTCCTATTCTGGCAGTGCTCTAGTCGCCCTTAGTCGCCTTGTACGGCACTCACAGGTTGAAATGGGGTAGTGACATTGGGCCCGATTTTGTTTCTCTTCAACCTTAAATAAAGATAAACTTAAATTTGTAAAATAAGGACACATTCTTAAATTTATGCGATCGCGTTAGTACTTAATTAAGGATACGTTCTTAAAAAACTACCAAATGCTAGAAACCTTATTTAAGGACACTACCATAGATTATAATCGGAAAAAGTGTCATAAACTTCATGTTGTTTATTTACTTTTAGATGTTAAAGTCAAAGTATCAGTTTGTAGATTCACAAGTTATATTTATATAGTTTACATAAATCTAATATGCCGATACATAAGCCTTCTTTATAATCTAAAAAATAAAAAGGACCAAAATTAGAACTCGGCAAAAGTGAGGTTAGATCATTAATAAAACAAGTTAAAACAAAGTAATACTTGCCGTCGAAGATCTTCATTATACTTTCTTTGTAAAATAACAACATGAAAAGGGAATATTTTAAATAATAAGTGTTTAATTGAGCCAAGAAATATGAGTGAAATATTTAGTACACGCAAATTAGGTGCGACTTAAATTAAGGTTGCACTAAGATCACAGAACTGTCAAATAAGTCGAAAGACAATACCAATTAAGAAACTACCATCTCTAATTAAGTCAAACCATACTTATTTAAGGTCGCGTCCTTAAATAACACAAACGCAAATACCAATAAGGGCTTAAAATTTTAGATCAAGTTTTACACTTATTTAAGTGCACTTTTTGCACTTATTTAAGATCGGATAAGAAACGCGATCGGCCCCATTATGTATTCTTAATCCGTCACTACACGACAAATATCTCTATTATAGTTTTTTAAATTGTCATGGTCATTTAACTTATAATTAATTTAACTTAATTAGTAGTAGTTTAATTTAACTTATAAATAATATTATAATGTTCGGGATATTCACGATGTTCTTTATTTGTTGAGTTTCCGATATTTCGGCGCTGTTGCAAGCGCCATGATCACAGATCAGAAGTATTTGGTAGGACATGGTATATCCCGAACATTATAATATTATTAAATATCTCTATTGTTGTATTAGATTATGTAAGTATTTATATAACTGCAACTGTATTTATATTATATAAGTACCGTGCGAATCTTATGAGATACCTATCAATACCAGATATGATTATATTTACTAAACACTTAAATAAAGAATGAGATAAGTAGATTACTTTAAACGTGATCACATAAGAAGGGATCATTGTGTTCAAAACACGTTTTCGTTAAATTTTCTCGATACAAAAAATCATAAAATAAGCATTAAAATTGAAATTCTTGCAATTGTAACTGTTATATAGGTATATACTAATCTTGATAAAAACAGTGCTATAATATATAATATCAATAAAGAGAACTGTTGTTTTGATTTATCGATTTAAATAAGATTTTTGTAAGAAATAATATATTTTAATGAATAATAAGTCGGTCGAGTCGAGCGAAACATCGCGCCATCACGGCGACTTTTCGCTTCTCTGTCATTTGTCCATTCACGCCTTAAATACATTGTTTTTTGGTAACTAGGACTGGATTCCTATAATTCTGCAATAATAAGAAATCTAAATTGGATTAAAGTATAAACAATATAACATTTCCAATGTCTCCTTTCCAGATATCAGCTGTGTAGCAGCTATCTAGTAGCCAAAATGAAAGTTTGGGGAGCTCACGGAGAATTTTGTGCGAGACACCAATGGGAGGTCATAGTAGCGACCATCGCTCTCCTCGCCTGCGCTGCCAGCGTCGAACGAAACGGTCCCGGAAATAGGTCAGAGCACTGCGCAGGGTGGGCAAGAGCCTGCCCTGGACTAGAAGCGGAGTACCAAGCCGCTGACGCAGTTATAATGACATTCGTCAGATGTGCGGCCCTCCTGTACGCCTACTATCAAATCTCAAACCTGCACAAAATAGCCTCAAAATACTTACTCATCATCGCAGGGGTGTTTTCGACTTTTGCTAGCTTTATATTCACTTCAGCAGTCGCTAGCTTGTTCTTCAATGAACTGGCTGGCATTAAGGATGCGCCATTCTTATTTTTATTAGTCGCTGATGTGGCTAGGGGAGCTCGAATGGCGAAGGCTGGCTGGTCTGCTGGAGAAGACCAAGGGAAGCGTGTCGGCAGAGCTCTAGCCTTGTTAGGACCTACAGCAACATTGGACACATTACTAGCAGTACTTTTAGTCGGAGTAGGGGCGTTGTCTGGAGTCCCACGGTTGGAACACATGTGCACATTCGCGTGCCTAGCTTTACTTGTAGATTATTTAGTATTTGTCACTTTCTACCCAGCATGTTTGTCTCTCGTTGCTGACTTCGCATCAGGACGAAAAGAAATGGCACCAGACAGCCCGTTTTCTGAAGCCGATTTGAAACCAAACCCGGTAGTCCAAAGAGTGAAGATGATTATGGCTGGTGGTCTTTTATGTGTTCATTTGACTAGCAGGTGGCCGTGGAGTGCCGATAATGGAATCATTGAGGGACCTACAGACACTATGACCACAGCTCCTAATGATAATGTTCTTCTCCATTCTTACGTCAAGTGGTTCTCCGTATCAGCTGACTATATAGTCATAGCGACTTTGCTCTGCGCTCTTATTATAAAATTCGTCTTTTTTGAAGAACACAGGAACTGGGTGATAGATATGAACGATATGACTGTGAAAGAAATGGTTCAGGAACACAGCAATAAGCCTAAGTTTTCGGTGGGAGATGACTCAAGCTCGGAGGTCTCCACTCAAACTGAAAGTGGCCTTGATGAAACTGAATGGCCTACTTTATCTCCTAGCTCTTCGGTCGCGATATTGAATATAAAAAAGCGTCCAATGGCTGAATGTTTAGAAATCTATAGATCTGAAGGTGCCTGTACCTCTTTAAGTGACGAAGAGGTGATCATGTTAGTCGAGCAATCGCATATACCATTACATCGTCTAGAAAACGTGTTAGGTGACCCATTAAGAGGTGTGAAGCTCCGCAGACGAGTGGTAGGGGGCAGGTTCCAGACTGAATTAGCAATTAAAGAACTGCCTTATTTAAATTACGATTATTCTAAAGTATTAAACGCTTGCTGTGAGAATGTTATTGGATATGTTGGCGTACCTGTTGGGTATGCTGGACCTTTGGTAGTTGATGGAAAGCCTTACATGATTCCAATGGCGACGACTGAAGGAGCACTTGTGGCTTCGACTAACCGAGGCGCGAAGGCAATTGGTACCAAAGGTGTGACCAGTGTGGTCGAAGATGTCGGTATGACAAGGGCACCGGCAGTGAAATTGCCCAACGTGGTCAGAGCTCATGCTTGCCGTCAGTGGATAGACAGTAAAGAAAACTATGTTCTGATAAAAGAAGCATTTGACTCCACCTCAAGGTTTGCCCGTCTGCAAGAAATTCACATTGGTGTTGATGGTGCTACGTTATATCTAAGGTTCAGAGCAACCACGGGCGATGCTATGGGCATGAATATGGTATCTAAAGGAGCGGAAAATGCATTAAAACTTATAAGAACTTACTTCCCAGATATGGAAGTTATCAGCTTATCTGGTAACTACTGTTCAGACAAAAAAGCTGCAGCAATTAACTGGGTCAAAGGTAGGGGCAAAAGAGTTGTCTGCGAGACTACTATATCTGCTGAGAATTTGAGAAACATCTTCAAAACTGACTCCAGAACTCTGTCCAGATGTAACAAGATTAAAAATTTGTCTGGATCAGCTCTGGCTGGATCTATAGGTGGTAATAACGCTCATGCGGCTAATATGGTTACTGCTATCTTCATAGCTACTGGCCAGGATCCTGCACAAAATGTTACCAGCTCAAATTGTTCCACAAACATGGAGACTTGTGGAGAAAACGGGGAAGATTTGTACGTTACTTGTACTATGCCTTCTTTGGAAGTAGGAACTGTTGGAGGGGGGACGATTTTGACTGGACAAGGGGCTTGTCTAGATATCTTGGGGGTGAAAGGCGCTGCTACTAAACCAGCAGAAAATTCTGCTAGGCTTGCCTCCTTGATTTGCGCGACTGTTCTGGCTGGGGAGCTGAGTCTAATGGCTGCCTTGGTCAATTCTGACCTAGTGAAGTCCCATATGAGGCACAACCGTTCAAATGTCAATGTGAAATCAGATATGAACACCTTGAAAGTACCAACTTTATAACGGCTAATCAATAAGCTTTCGAATCTCAGTGACGCGTTAATTTTTACGCATATTATTATAAATATTCTTTATATAAAATTAGGTTCAAAATATTTAAAAAATGTTATTTGTTGACCAACATATTGTCATATTTATTGGCCGTTATATTGTTCAACTTGCTGGCAAACTTGATTGCAATGTTTGCCAGCTTCAAGTAGTTTCCTTTAAGATCTTAGATCTTTAGTTACGTCACAAGAAAAGCGTCTTATCTTAGTAAATAATCATTGTGTGTTACTCTTGTACTGTCCATACATGTGACTTTATTTATATCGAAACGTAATATAAATATGTTATACATTGTGAATTGTGACTAATTGTTTTTATACAAGGTTACTTTTAGCTTGCGCTTAACCTGAGAGTAGTTCCCTATTGGGATAGGCTGAGATAATATCTCTCTTTCGCTTTAATTTGTCAAACTAATATTTGAAAATACAATTTTACTATTATAACAATAGCTCATAATTTAGTTTACCGACAATTGTGAAAATCAGTTAAACTATTTTCATTTATTACTGTAGATAATAAATAAATAATTATTTAAAGTTAAAGTCCGAGGCTTCAGTGCTGCCATCTATGTTACTTACGAAGAAATATAACAGTATTTAAACAGAATATTTCTATTAATTATTTATTTAGCAAAGTTATAGTCAATGTGAGATTACTATGGTTGTTATTTTTTTCATTTTAGGAAATGAAGTTTTTCTTCATACCATAGTTACTTAATTAGGATACTGTTGTTAAATTTTGATATTTTTAAACCCAGTGGAATTTAAGAGTCAGTCCATTTATTAAATTATATATTGATACCTGAGTAGCTGGCTAAAAACATGAAATTTCATCAAAATCAGTCTAGCCGTTTAACAGTACAAAATTTGTACTACTTTTGACATTGACTTTAAAAAAATACTAAAACGTAGTGGTCATATATTCTCTTTGAAAAATACCTTTGCTAAATAATAATTTTGAAATCATCATAACTTGCTTAGCAAAAGTAAAAATAATATTTGTATTTTAATAGTATTATAATAAATATTGTTTATGTAATTAGAAGGAACTAATAATAAATGAAGGCCTTCGAATTGAAATTAATTCTCTACCTCTCATGAAATATGTAATAGATTCTAACGAAATGGTCATAGTACTTAGTTAAGATTGTACACCGTGCGACGCCGACGTCCTAAAAACTGTTGTCTAGGTCATAGTAATCAGATATTATATACTCGTGCCGAAATCTATATGGAATGTTTGGAAATAAATCACTGTCAAATTGAATTTTAACTTATTAAGTTATTTAATTGATTTTACAAGAACATACATCAAAAGTTTTTATTGTTTACTCTAATTTCGGCTCGACTATAGAATACATCTTTAATAAATGAAAAAAATAAAACAAAAAAACATTTCAAATTTGTCTTTACACATCTCGAGTTTCTATTGAAATTCTTGGTACAATTTTGTTTTTTTTGTTTATTATGGCTAGATTTATTCTTTATCTGAGTACTATGAGCTAGACAAACAACTATTCTACAGCTGAAAAGTATGATATTAGCAAACTTTTATTATAAAGGGGTAATACTTGTGAGTTGGGATGTAGTAAGTAATCGAAACTACTCATCCGATATTCATGAAATTTCACACAGATATAGTCTAAACTTAGAATGATGGAATGACATAGGCTACTTTCAACTGACATTCCACGCGGGCCTAGCCGCGGGTGGGAGCTAGTACTTAAATAAAATTGTGTTGTGTGAAATGTAATGTTCAAGCGTATGAAACAAATTTTCAGGTGTTTCATTAACTAAACATGGTGTAAAATAGATTTCTCTCTAACATCTAGCCTGTATGCGTCTATCCCTTTCTGACACATACTTAGAACAGTCATTTACCAGAGCGAGATACATATTGAGAGCTTAGCGCCTCACCAATTCGGTCGCATGCGGTCGCACTCCCGCTCTCGCGATGACGGTTCTAAATGGCAGATGTGGTCCAAGCCTTTTCCGTAACCAGTGATGTGCATGAGGTATGCACATCACTGGTTACGGAAAAGGCTTTAAAACTGCTAAAACAGGAAATGTTATAAAAGTGGGTGAATCCACGCGGTTAATATAGGAGCCAGTGACCTCACTGAACTTTTAATTTTGATATATAGGAAGCTAAACGCGGTTTTGCTTAATGCGTCAATTTTTGTAATGTTTTTTTATGGATATAATCACAAAAAAGGTCTTAATACTATTGAATATAAGCTTTAAAGTATTTTTTCAAATTTTAACTCAAATTTCGTGCCATTAGAAGAATAATGTCTTATCTTCAGATAAAACAAAAATGAAATTATTATAAATTTGCCATAAAAACCGTAAACAATTGATCAAATTTGATCAATCGATAGTTTACGGTTTTAATGCCGAATTTTTTAATAATTTCATTTTTGTTTTATGTGAAGATAAAACATTATTCTTCTAATGGAACGATAGGATCAATAATATTAAAACTAGCCTGAGATGTAGTAGACATATTTTAGGCGTGACGCGGCGGCGAAAGTTGCCCACACGCCCTGAATAACCTTACGACCTTACGGAACTGGAACGCGGTCGGTAGTTCAGACTTGACCCGTAACATACCTAATATTAAAAATAATTATCAAAATGTTAGATCGCTTGGTTTCTACCAAATTTGTAAATAGATTTAAGTGCGGGAAAGTCAGTTATAACTTTTATTGAAGTCGTGGCTGGTGCGCTGCCGTGCTTACGCTAACTGGCCTTTTGTTTTCACGGCTATATCGCGGTTAAATGTTAAGTTTCTAAAAGTTTTGATGTATTTATGTTGATTCAGTTTTAACCAATATATAGATTTATATCAATTTTGTGTTTTATTCATCATCATCAGCAACCCATTTATGAACCACTGGCTCGGATCTCCTCTCCTCTATGTATATATAGAGGCTGAAAGGGTTTAGCCCATGATTCACTCACGCTGGCCTACTGCGGGTTGGTGGATCAGATATACCTACACTTAGAATTACTTCAAGTGTATGTGGGTTTCCTCACAATGTTTTCCTTCACCGTTAACAGATAGTAAGTCACATGACTAGTACCTACTAAATTCCACAAAGTGAAATATCCACATTGGTGCATCGGGTCGGAATCGAACTTTGATTTGCACGATGCCGCGCGCTAGTCAGTTATGCATTCGGCCGCCATCGCTTGTCCCGCACACACTAATAGATGAAGATAAATAAAAACTTGTAAAGTGTGAAATAACATATTTTTATGACAAAATTAAACACTCATTTAAGAGAATTTTATTCATAAATTAAATTAATGAAACAAAAATACTTTCCGATACCGGGAATCGAACCCGAGCCTCCTGGGTGAGAGCCAGGTATCCTAGCCACTAGACCATATCGGATATTGATGACTAGTTGAATAATTTGGAATAGATATACCACCAGTCCAGTCAGAAACAACTTAATAGTCTTTACGACGGTGATTTTGAAGTATTAGGTAATTGGTTGTATAGCCAGCGAACGGAGTGTAAAGAGGAACACTGAATACTTATTGCTATATTTTTAAAACACGGATTATGGCCGGCGAACGGCATGCATAAAAAATGGACGACAAAAAGTAGTGACGTTGTCTATTGGGCGGTAAATCCTAGTCGGGGTTGCCAGAGTAAATAAACAATAGGCTCACGCGCCGCGCTATACTTAGTTGATTTAAATTTCAAAGGTGAAACGTATTTTCAAACTACGAATGAATGATATGTAAGTAAATATAGGTAAGACGAAAATAGGTATCTTGTATCTGTATTTCACATACTTTTATCTTAAGAGTTCAATCTCTGAGTGTCCTGTACACCGTCTTAGTATAAAAAACTGCGTAAGGTGAATAGGTAATTTAAGAAATGAAACTCAAGATATATATAACTCAAATATATTAATACTAATATAAATAAATGTCTTTTAACAAAACAATGACAATTTTAGGTCAAGTACGAATTTGTGACAATACACACTTAAGTGGAAGGAATCGCTTCCGATTAAAAACTGGAAGTGATTTTACAATGCAATAAAATCGCCAAACCGGCGACTACATCAGAAATTCGAAACAAAATCAGCTGATTATAAAGGTCAATAACCTATAGTTATTAGGAGCCTGCAGCTGTAACGTATTCACCACAACCGGTCACACCGACGCACTGTATAGCAACGCTATCACCACTTCCAAATTTCAAAACCGAGAGTGATTTCCTTACAACTAGTAATTATCTCAAGGCAACATTATATTCTCACAATTCCTATTGACAAACAAACTCATAAGGTAACTGGTTACCCATAAAATCTTAAATCTGGGTAAATATTTACCAATAACCACACTCGCTCCTTTGGAACAATAAACGATGAGAAATATTTATCTTAAAACGGAGACACATAATTTATAAACTTAATTATACACTGGTATATCGAACTGCTCAAACAATTTGGATAAAATAATTGTACATTGATAGTTCTGATTATCTGTATAAGTATCTTTATAAGTGACCTGTTGATGTTATCTGTTGAGCCTATAAAAGGTATTTGGCACGTATAATGGAACACTGACTTAATTATAAAAATAAGCAATTTTAGGCATTCACAAAAGAAGATCTTCTATTCTATTTTTCTTTATGGCAAGTGTGCCGATGTCGACAATTCTGCCAATGTCAGATGTGCAAAGGCAGAGCAGTGTGTGTAGAAATAACGGTCCAATAGAATCTAATACACTGTGCTCTGACTCAATGTAGACCTTTTTAAAAGAAGATCTTGCTTTGAGGACTAAGACTAGCATCCTACTTGTTGACAGATATAATTAACACAGATAATTAATTAATCATGGATGCTTGTATCCTGAACGTATGGTACGTATACGATGTTATATGGTGCTAACAGAAGCCTGTCTCTGTACGTAACTTAATTCTGAGCTATCTACTAATTAGTCATTAAGCATTAGATTTTTGTATTTTAAATAAAATTTTAAGATGATAAATATATCTTCGATAAAAATATTTATTAACAACAGCCCCCTGATTCTAAGCTGTCGGAAAATTTTCGGCACGAAATGTCAGTGTAATTAAAGTTGAAAAACAGAATATTAAAGAAATAAATGGTTGTAGGAAAAATCTTAAATTAATCAGATTTTAATTTTCTATACGGTAGAGGTAGACTATTTTCTAACATTAAATAACTTAAGCCGTAAAAATACGTCGTACTAAGATTCGTAAAAGTTTACGATCCGGGAGCAATCCGACGAGTCAGAATCAGGGGGCAGGACAGTATCAATGTTCTAGAAGAAAGGGAAGTATTAAAATCGTGAGTAGACCTTTACTTAGAAGTGACTATTGCCGAACGCTGCTTAACCTCGATGATCGTATTGAACTTCTCAGTACCAGAATGCTACAAGCGCCTCCCTACAAAACATATACCTACATACACTAATAATAAAACATATTTTTAACGCCTGGGAAAATTCAATCGATGCTATTGGTGACTTCTGTGATCTTTCAAAAGCGTTCGATTACGTGAAACACACGTTCGTCGAGTCTGCTACTAATTCTAGACAAACTATTTTCAGGTATAATTATTTGCAGATTGCAAATAAACAGAGTTAGTGTGATTATTTATATAATACTTATAAATATAATTATATATAACTTAAAAATTGTCATGAAATATACACCCAGGAATAAAAATTAACCATATCATCACGCCTTTTTCCCCGAAGGGGTAGGTAGAGGTGTACTACACCCACATTTCACCAGCTATGTTTGGTCCCATGTAACAGGGGCGAGCCTATTTTCATAATGCGGAAACATTACAACTTCGGAAAAAATCTCAATACTGGAATTTCATGATAGAAAAACCCAACACCATTTTCACCCGACCCGGGAATCAAACCAGGTACCTCTTGCACAGCCGCACACTTTAATTTACAGATTGGTAAAAAGGCTCACCAAGTAATGCCCTTAAACTATTATTACATATACATATTTAATTTATAAATCAACTACATACTAATTTAAGGCACTCATTTTAAATCTCAGAACAGACTGACAGATGTTTAAATTAGTCACAGTTAGTGAAAATTGTATACATTGTTATTTTATAAGAATATCTCTTTACAACCAGGAATCAAACTTGGCAAAATTGGCATAGCTGCCATAAACACCACTGCGGTAGTCGACATTTTGGTCGCCATAGTTTAAACTTTAACTATACCAATTCTGGTACTACTCAGTGTGAGCAATAGGTTCAAAAGCTTCGCTTCAAGTTATAAATTAAAATTAAGTAACAAAAGCCGAAAGTACTATTGTTTATAATTATATTTATATTTTTTATTTCTGTTGGTATGTAGTCTGATACTTTCAATATGGCATCAACATTGTCACTACAACCCAGAAACGTCCCACTGCTGGGCATGGGACAATATATAACTATATAAAATTGCTTCAACCTAAATTTCACTCAAATTTCTTATATTACATTATACCTATTAAATCTTTATTCTATTAATTTAATTAAATGCTTAATTCGGAAGACAGGGGTCAGTAAAAGTATATACAGGTTTAGATTCTTAAAAAATCATTCAAAACAAAAAGGTATCAGGTTCATATCCAAAATTTTGTGAAATAAACTAGTTTCAAATAAAAAAAAAATGAAATATATAACACATCCTTAATTAACCACAGACGCAAAAATGATGCTATAAGTTTGACGAGTTTCCTTTGTTTGATAGCTGACAGTCGTGATGGTTTTTAGACTTGTTTTATTAAAATTGGTGCAGTAGATAAGGTCATTTTTCATTGGTGACTTAAATTTTCAATTTCGTTTTTTATAACTAACAGAATAACAAATAAAGTCTAATCGTTTTTAACGACGACAATATGAAGTCATTTTAGAATTCATTTACTCCGTGAACTCTAAGTCGTCTTAAAAACTTTGTCTAGACTTTAGGTCATTGTAGATATACAAAGAAAATCTAGCCATAATGAACAAAAAAAATCTAAATTGAACCAAACTCGCAATAGAAATACGAGATATGTAAAGTTTTTCTGCCTGCGTGCCATTTGTGGCACCCGTGCCGACAACTGGTAATGAATTTTCATTAGCTTTCATTTAAATGTGATTATTTTAATAAAAATAATAATTTGCATAGACACCTTTTGCCTGTATATACCCTTATTACAAGAATATAAGAGTTATATCTACTTATAATTCATCCTTGCTCTCAGCCGGGATGTCAAAGTCATCATTTTCGGGTATTTCGTCATAGTCCTCGTGAACATCAGGCATGGCGGAGGGAGGGGGGCCGAGACCACCGAAGCCGTATGGGTCCGGACCATGGATCTGAAATTATCAAGTTGTAGTATTTAATACGGGTTAATAACAAAATACCATATAGAATGGGGGAAAGGAGAAGAGGCAGACAATACAGGAGATGGAAGGACGACCTTGATAAAACAGCAGGAAAGTTATGGACAAGGATAGCAGAGGACAGAGCAAGATGGAAGGAACTGGAGGAGGCCTGTGCCAGGGAGCACGCAGACATCTAATACATAGGTACTACAAACATATAAAATAAATGTAATAATAAATTCCAAAGACTGGCCTGTTGGTCTAGTGGTTAGTGACCTTGACTGCTCATCCGGAGGTCGTGGGTTCGATCCCCACCCAAGACAAATCTTTGTGTGATGAGCATAAAGGTTTGTTGTGTCTAGAGATGGGTAGAGGGTTAAAACCCAATCGACCCACCTGGGTTAAAACCCGGGTGATTAGGTTTTAACCCGGTTTTAACCCATAACCACCCATTTCAGTGGGTGGAAATGAAAATTTCATTTAATTTGCTTAATAATATATTAGTAGATTATTGTATCGAGCAAAAAGTAATCCATTACCTCACCGAGCATTTATTTGGAGCCTGAGCATCAGCGAGGACTCTAAAAAGCACGGGTACAAAATGAATCATTAAATGCAAGCTACATAATATGCTTTTCTTTCAATTATGGCAAGGAAAGTAGATGAACAATTATAGAAAAATAGTTCTAACTAGGTTCTTGAAATTTGCTGTTTTGTGCCGATTGCCTCCAAAATCGATATTTGACGATTTCGTTGACCACTTAGCATAGTTCTGATGTCAAAATTGCGAAGATGCCCACCCCCTTGAAATTTGCTGTTCTTGGGCTGATTGCCTTTAAAATCGATATTTGACGATCTCGTTGACCACTTAGCATAGTTCTGATGTTAAAATTGCAAAGATGCCCGCCCCGTCTTGAAACTTGCTGTTTTTGGGCCGATTGCCTCCAAAATCGATATTTGACGATCTCGTTGACCACTTAGCATAGTTCTGATGTCAAAATTGCGAAGATGCCCGCCCCCTTGAAATTTGCTGTTCTTGGGCTGATTGCCTTTAAAATCGATATTTGACGATCTCGTTGACCACTTAGCATAGTTTTGATGTTAAAATTGCAAAGATGCCCGCCCCGTCTTGAAACTTGCTGTTTTTGGGCCGATTGCCTCCAAAATCGATATTTGACGATCTCGTTGACCACTTAGCATAGTTTTGATGTCAAAATTGCGAAGATGCCCGCCCCCTTGAAATTTGCTGTTCTTGGGCTGATTCCCTTTAAAATCGATATTTGACGATCTCGTTGACCACTTAGCATAGTTACTTCTGATGTCAAAATTGCAAAGATGCCCGCCATCTTGAAATTTGCTGTTTTTGGGCCGATTGCCTCCAAAATCGATATTTGACGATCTCGTTGACCACTTAGCATAGTTCTGATGTCAAAATTGCAAAGATGCCCGCCATCTTGAAATTTGCTGTATTTGGGCCGATTGCCTCCAAAATCGATATTTGACGATCTCGTTGATCACTTAGCATAGTTCTGATGTCAAAATTGCAAAGATGCTCGCCATCTTGAAACTTGCTGTTTTTGGGCCGATTGCCTCCAAAATCGATATTTGACGATCTCGTCGCCTACATAGCATAGTTCTGACCTCAAAATTGCAAAGATGCCCGCCATATTCAACTTTACTGTTTTTGAGTTTTTGAGATATTGGCATTACTGAAAAATTCGTGGCCGTGGTAATTGCGAAAAATGGATATAATTTTCGAAATTACCATCCCCGAAATCCACGAAAACGATACTCATATTGATATTATTGAAAAATTCGCGGACGCCATCTTGGATCCCAAAATTCACGTCATATTCGTAATTACCATCCCCGAAAACCATGAAATCGATACCCATATTGATATTATTAAAAAATTCGCGGACGCCATCTCAGATCCAAAAATTGACGTGTTTTTCGCAATTAGCACCCCCGAAAACCACGAAAACGATACCCATATTGAAATTATTGAAAAATTCGCGGACGCCATCTTGGATCCCAAAATTGACATAATTTTCGCAATTACCATCCCCGAAAACCATGAAAACGATAACCATATTGATATTATTGAAATATTCGTGGACGCCATCTTGGATCCCAAAATTGAAGTGTTTTTCGCAATTACCATCCCCGAAAACCACGAAAAGGATACCCATATTGATATTATTGAAAAATTCGCGGACGCCATCTTGGATCCCAAAATTGACATAATTTTCGCAATTACCATCCCCGAAAACCACGAAAACGATACCCATATTGATATTATTGAAAAATTCGCGGACGCCATCTTGGATCCCAAAATTGACATAATTTTCGCAATTACCATCCCCGAAAACCATGAAAACGATACCCATATTGATATTATTGAAAAATTCGCGGACACCATCTTGGATCCCAAAATTGACATAATTTTCGCAATTACCACCCCCGAAAACCACGAAAACGATATCCATATTGACATTACTGAAAAAAAAATTAGACGGCATTTTGGATGCCAAAATAGACGTACCAATAAAAAAAAACATATAGATTCTCTAAGTACATTCATATTTTAGGTACGTAATTATTTTCATATTTTTAAAAATACTACAGAAGCAGTAGGTACCAATTCTTTTGAAATTAATGTTTTATTTTTATTATTTTGTACGCCAGTAATTATTTTTTTCTCCTAAATAATTTAATGTTTTTCTCTGAATAAAATAAGTTACAGCTACATGATATGTAAATAATATATGTAAAACGAAAAATACCGAAGATTATGGTATAAGACCGTTTAATACGGTATTTTTCGTATTAAACCAAAAAGCAAAAATGGTATAATACCGGCCTTACATCTCTAGTCCGGAATAAACTCACACTCTTAGTCAAAGTTTAAAATTGAGTGATAGTAAAAGATGGTGCGCACACTTATTATATACACAAACTTATAGATATCCCGTCACCTACTAATATTTACTAATATACATTACATACATTTCAATCTCAAAAGAAATAAATATAGGTATAAAGATATTGCATAATCGTACACAACCCTCGGTTCGCAAGTCTGACTCATTCTTGGCCGGTTTTTAGTGTGTACTTTACTATAAGCACTAAAGGAAGTAAAGGAATGCTATACAGCACCAGAAGTGCAAGGCGCTAAGTATTCGGACAGCAACTTTGCTCAGTGCCGTAGACCCACATAATCCTTCCCATCACGTTATCGTTACGCCTTTGCATCGGTAATATTGGACCATAAAAATCGTCGACTTCAAAAATCTCCTCGGGCCCTTTAAGATGCCAAATTTAGCATGAAATCTAAGCCAATACTTGAACTCTCATAAAACAGTTGCATAAATATCAAAAGAGCTTATGTCAAATCAAAATAAACGTACTAAATCAAACTATTTTACCATTTCAAGAACTCTTTAGTTTTAACCCAGCCAAAACACCCACTGGGTGGAATGAAATGGGTAATAACTGGGTTTTAACCCAGCCGTGGGTTTAAACCCGGGTGATTACCCATCTCTAGTTGTGTCTGGGTGTAATTTATCTATAATATGTATGTATTTACAAAAAAAATGTATTTAAGTAGTATCAGTTGTTTAGTACCCATAACACAAGCAAATATAATTGCTTAATTTGGGACTAGATGGCGCTGTGTAAATGTGGTAGAATATATTATTACATAATATAGATAGATTCAAATAATCATTGAAATTGTCTGAATATAATATAATATGATATTCTACCACATTTACACAACGCCATCTAGTCCCAAATTAAGTAATTATATTTGCTTGTGTTATGGGTACTAACCAACTGATATTATACTACTTAAATATTTTTTTTTTGTAAATACTTACATATTCTAGATAAATTACATCCAGACACAGAACAAACCTTTATGCTCATCACACCAAGATTTGACCTGGGTGGGGATCAAACCCACGACCTCCTGTTAGGCAGTCAGTCAGTCAGCAGAATAAAAGGCTAATTTTTTTTATTATATCAAAGTGAAGTGTTACAGCCGTTCCACAGGATGCATGAGGCGCACTGTCATCACTGTGTGGGTGTGTGTTGGTCTGTACAATACATTCTGGCTCCTAAATAATTATATCGTAAGCCTCAGTTGAGGCGCTAATACATTTCATTCTCAAATTTATAAGAATGTCTTTTATTCAATCTATGAATCAGAAAACACTATAATTATCACTGAAGTTTCATTTTTTAAACATAATATTTACAATCACGAAACTAGATAGAAACTCAGCTATGTAGATGAAATTAAAAAACCTGTAGGCAAGAAGTACTACGAACTATCGCATGTTTACGTACCACAGGGCTATAGGTAAACATTTCAAGAACAGGGTTTAGTCACAATACTGTATTGATATTATACTGTGTCTGGGTTGGGTACGCTGAGTCAGCTGAACTTTTAATATATCATAGCAGCACGCCCTTTCTCCTGAAGGGGTAGGGAGAGGTGTGGCACACTCACATTTAACCAGCAATGTTTGATTCCATGTAATAGGGGGAGCCTATTGTCATCAACTGGGAACATTTGTTTTCCAAACTCCGGGAAAATGTCAATACTGGAATTTCATGATAGAAAAACCCAATACCTATTTTTGGCATAATGGATTGTTAATGATGATAGTGGGCCACTTAGGGCCGTAAACGGCTCACTAGACCCTTACCTTGATATATTCAGCTTCCATGGCAGGAGTCCACGTGGTGTCCTCCTCAGTAGGCAGCATCCATTCTTCACAATAACCAGCCGTGTTGAAGCAGATCTGGAATATTTAAAATATTCTTTCTTAACCAACTGAAATGGAGATGGACAGGCCATGGGTTTAGGAGCAGAGGCCATAAAGTGAGAAGATAGGAGGGCACTGGCGTAACTATATAGGCAAAATGCCACAGGCCCCCAACCCAACAACTTCTTTTGAGCCAGATTTACCTGTAAAATTATTTCCTAATAAAAAAGTTTTGATTTTTTCTGACCAGATTGGATCGGGCTTAGGTAAGATAATGAATAGTTACACTGAGTGCCCTATTACAAACTATTGCTACACAGGAGTTAAGTTCAGTACCTTAGTTAATAATTTAAAGAATAGTTCATTACTAGATTTTATCATTATTAAACTACAACAACAAGACAACACGATTCTTACTGATAGGGATAGATATCATAAGAATTTGCCACGGGCCCCAAATAGATACGCCTCTGTGGGAGGACAAACTGAAAATTACCTTAAGTCCACTTTGGATAAGAGTTAGGACAGACAGACAACAGTGGCAGATATTGGAGGCCTACGCCGCGCCGTAAGGCACACCGAACAAAGAGATATATATTGTAGCAAAATTTTTGAATTTTTTGGTTTTTGTTATTTTATTTTAAATTTTATATTTACTTATTGACATCTACTATTTTATTTTAGATTATATTATATTATATTTATTGTTTTGTAAATTTTTATGACATCTTTTGTATATATTATGACATGTATCTATCTATTTTATGTGACATGTATGTTTTCTGTAATTGAGCCTCAGTTGCTTCGTAAATAAATGACTATTATTATTATTATATTATCTTATCGTATGGGCTTGAGGCAGACCCTAGTGTTGGAATTAATCAAGTCACCTAGAAGGCTTCCAACTTGACTTAACGACTACCACATTAAGACATAACCGGGACCAACGGCTTTACGTGCCTTCCGAAGCACGGAGATGCTCGTGAATGAAAATACCACAAACGGTCACCCATCATGGACTGACCTTGCCGAACGTTGCTTAACCTCGATGATCGTGATGATCATCTCAGTACCACAATGCTACGAGCACCTTCGACAAATCTATATTATAAAGTGATCTCTATACACGCAAGGCATGATCGGAAAGTTCGGAACAAAAAGTTCCCCTATTATTATTATAATAAATACGGGTTTAGCTGTACACACTGTTGTCAGGCACAGATAATAAGTAGTTAATTACCTCTCTCTCAGCATCCGGCATGATATCGTCATGAGGCCGCGTCTTGTATAGAGATGTGATCTCATCTTCGTTCTCCTCAAACATGCGCTCGCACTGTAATATATATACATATTTGTTAAATATGGCATTTATAATATTAAAGGTAAGTACAAAATAATATTATAACAATTTGAAAACAAATTGAAAACTCAAAAATTGTGTTGAGAAAATTTACTGGCTCAAATTTGTGTTCCAGGGGGTCCAAATTTGAATATAACATGAGGACACCCTTATTTTCAAGATTTTGAAATAATTTTTTTATCTAGATAAATTTAAGAATTTGAAGTTTTATACAGAATTGATAAATCTTTTAGTTTTGGATAGCCCATTTATTGAAGAAGGTCATAGGCATCACGCAAAGAACGACGGTAGCGAAGCCCCACGCGACTTCTAGTATTAAATATTAATTCTCCGTTCCCATATGGAGAACTGCTGTAGGCACTGATACTCACATAGTACTCCAAACTCTTATTCAGGTCATCATCGGTAACAAACTTGGTCTTGGAGAAGTCAGGGTTCATACCGCCTGAGGGAGTGATGAGCTGCATGATGGCAAGCTTGCCGGTGGACTTGTAGTAAACACGGACATAGTCGTCCATTTTCTTGCCTGTGAGTATTGTGAAGTTAGTTAATTTAGTACTGGTTGACTAAAAAGGAGATTTCGAAATGATTTTCTGAAAATGTAGATCAATTCATTCTTTCACCAGCGACCCACCAATGTCTCACTGCTGGGCTTGGTCTCCTCTCCTCTATCTAGAGAGCTGAGAGTGTTTAGGCCATAGTAATAATTAATAAAATAATAAATTTTTTTGTAAATACAAGATATATTTGTAGTAACAGAACAAACAATCACGCTCATCACACAAAGATTTGTCCTGGGTGGGATCGAACCCACTACCTCTGACTTAGAAGTCGGGGTCGCAAGCCACTATGACAACAGTAATCCACACATGCTGGCCTAATGTGCTGTTGGTGGATCAGACATACACTTACAATTTCTTCTAGGGTATGTGGGTTTATTCTATAATAAAAACAATTGAAATTGGTGCATCCATTTAACAGCTACCGTGCCACACACACATAGCAGTCAAACTTATAACACCCCCCTTTTAATGTCAAGGGTTAAAAAAAAACAATATAACTTACAGATTCCATCAATCACTTCAGAGATGTACACAGCTGAGCGATGAGCTGGCACTTTCTCCTGCATGGTGTTGCCACTTACATCCATTCTGAAGTTGCCAACCTGAAAAATTACAATTTCATTATAATATATTCCTGGTGCACAGAGTGCGGGCTAGTACCAACACTGGCTTGGCAATAATTGCAGCCGTAAAGTCAAGCCGACTTGGCATTAAGTGTAGATGCTGTGAACAGCAAATATACTTGAGCCAAATTGGGTGTAGACTGTAGAATGTTTAACAAATCGCTATCAAAATGCTGTCAAATTGTATTTTAAGATTTAATTTATATATATTTTCTTAGTCCAATATCAGTGGCATTGATTTGTAACTTTTTATTATAAACATATTAATATAATTTACAAATTGTATTGTAACGGTTGCATTCATTGAAGGTTACATTCTGCACGAAAGCAACTGTTATAATACTGGGGGCTTGGGTAAAAAAAATCAGTTTAATTAATTTAATTTGTTTTACAAAAACAGACATTAGGTTAGGTTAGGTGTGGCGGGCTGTTATCCGCAACTCCACGTCAAGGCGCGGTTTTTGCGTGAGGGTGAATAGCTCACTCGATCCACCCTAGCTCGCCGAAGAACGCCAGCAGTCTATTGATACTGCTGGTGATCTGTCGGAGTGTACCTGTGTTGTTGAAGTACTTAGCCCTGTATGTGACGGTTTCAGGGCAGTGTAGGAGCACATGAACTGCTGTTTCCTCCTCACACAGACAAACAGACTCAAACAGACATTAAAAGAGAGTCAAATGTTGTTATTGTTTAGTCTACATCCATTTCAGTCCGAGTATAGAATTAATCAATTAATTTATAAGCTTGCATGTCAATATGTGATAGAATAAGTTTTACAAAAAATATGGGTTGTACTAAATTGAAATAATTAAATCTTATATCAGCCCAGTGACTTCCACTGCTGGGCATAGGCCTCACCTAATTTTCGCCACAGCGGGATAGAACTGCAGACGATTCTCATTCAAAACTTTTTAACTTTTGCTATAACCAATCATGTCTTATTAAGTTATCAACCATAAAATAATGAAAGAAATGTGGTTTATAGTGAGCAATAATAAATATAACGACATAAAAATAACTAGAAATCTCACACCATGTGCAAATATAAAATATTGATCGCTAGATTACTTCGACTACATGTAATTCAAAGGGCAATAAAATTAACCACTTACATCGACTTTTTTCCATTTATCAACCTTTTTTATCACTTCATTAAGCTCCTCGAAGGTCGTCCGGCACACTGGAATAATTAGATAATATTAATTACCCATAGATCATAAAAAAATAATCCAAGAAACTTTTGGTAAATACACACCTAAACATTTCAAGTTTTTAGGATCTATTCTCGCAGAAACTAAAGCAAATAAAATAGTGAACACACAGAAACTAATTGCAAAACGCATTTTTACGGTTAATCTATTATGTGTTTCACCAATAAGTGTTTAATTTTCGAGAAAATACAGATAAATGTTGGAAAATCTCTACACGTATCGAAGAAGTTTATCTTTTATTCTGTCATACACGAACCGTTTTCTGATTGGCTAAATACTGGAAATATTTTTTTTTCTGAGATACTGTTTTCATATTGGCTACGGTTTGACATCTATAACCCAACTAAACTGAAATGCTTCATTACAACATACTTTGCTTGGATTTATCATTATATTGCAATCCTTTGGTTAATATGTAGAAATCAAGAAATACTTGATAAACAAGTTACCAAACCATGATTAAGATTTCCTTAGTGCCATAAGACATCAAATTAATTTAATTTGCCGATTTTCTCTCATAAAATACATTTTCAACGTAAGTGTTTCAAATAATGGCAAGACCAAATAAATCACCTGCAAACACTATCAGTATTTTTTTATAGACAACACAATGACTCATAATGTCTTTGTGTGTGTACCTGTAACAGGAAAAACATCAATGTCAAGTCAATCACATAACTTATTTTTATCACATAAATCGATCACAATAATAAGTTAGAACAACGGAAAAAATCCTAAAAGATTTTAAATAGAATATTCATTACTAGACTAAGCGAATATACCGGTATAGGATTAATGAAATTGTGCCCTTTCTGTCCCCCTCGATTGCCCGTTCTCCGGTTTTCCGCCCGCCCGCCCGTCCCCCACCTATCAACCGACCCAACCAAACCAAACTTACCAACAGTTCGCATTCGGTCTCTATGCGCGACAGACGATTGCTCAACGGAATGTATAATTTTTTTATGCACATCAAATTGTTCAAAAACCTCAAAATACCTTAAATTTTAACATTGATTCGTCTTGGAGTGACGTTCCAGTGAGTTTTGTGAAGAAATACGCACGTTTCGTGTAAAAATTCAGGTAAGTGACTGGTTGACAGATTGCGTCTTTTCATATTCTGAGCTTAATATCTGGTATTTTAGTGTATATAAATTGCTTTCGTTTGAGAAATAAGTGTAGTGGTAGTGTCCCGGTGTACTAGATAGTGCCATAATGGCAGTCACGACTAGTTAGGCACACCTGTGCTCTCGCCATACGCTACGTTACATCCGATCTAGTGTTGCATATTTTATGTAACTCATCAAAATACGATGTTATCAATAAAGTGCGTCATGTGCAGTTAGAAAATCCCAATTTCATAACGCGAGAGCGCGCGACCGCCGCAGCCTGACGACTTGGCAACGCGCTAGCCATCCGATAAAACTTGTTAAAAAGTTAATTTATCAAACAAAAAATATGTTATTATCCGTCGACCGGCGTTTCCCTTTGTTTTCCGTGTGAAATCGTCCCTTTGTCCTTCGGTAGGGAGCGCTGGGCGCGTCGCGGTACAGGAATTTCGACTCTAGAAAAGTGCCATAATACAATGATGGTATACATCGGTAGGTCGGTCGCGCTCGCCGTCCGCTCGCGTCGTTTTCACAACGCCTGTGTTCGTGCGTATCTACGTGGTCGACGTCAGTGTGCTCGTGCGGTAGTTTGTTTATAGTCACTACCACACAAATACACCGTCTATTATTATAGCTTTAAGGCTCAGTATCGTATGTAGGTCGGCGTCCTCGTCGGTGTTTGTCTATCGATCTCTGCGGTGGCCAATGGCACATGTCGGCGCGGTCCTGCGCGGCCGCGCCTCGCTCCGCGCTTTGGTGAAAGCCGGGCCGCTCGGACGATATATTACAATTCACGTACATCTATACGATGTCTATAGCTACTATCTTATCATTGGAAATGCTGTTATAACACGACGCTCTCCCCACCTCCCCTGCCTCGCCACGCCGCCTCACCCCTGTCGGTGAAGTGAAGGCCTACTAGATCTTGAGATTTTCAAATAAGAACCCGCGAAGTTGATGTATAAATTGTAATCGTGAATGTTTTGTCGAGCGCTGTTTGGCGACCTCCGGCGTCACGGCGAGCGCGGGGGGCGGGGTGGAGAGTGTGAGGGGTGCCAGAAATAGAAGTGCGGATTGGAAACGAGCGACGTGGCAACGTCGCGCGCTCGGCCGCACTCAGTGTCGGTTCAAAATGGCGTCTGTGCGTGATCGATACCGCGGAATTTACGTTGAAAATGACCGTATTTGTGATGTATCTGGTTGTGAGTCGGCCGGAGGGCTACCCTGGCAGCACGGGGCGCGCGCTCCACACCCGATGCTGGCTCACGAACCGCTCAAAGTACGTATCTCAACCATATTGCGCCGACACTTTGTCCCCTACATAAATACCTAGATATGGCTAGGGCACGCTTGCAATCTCAATGATCTAGGCATCTACAGCATATCCGATATCCGTTATTGAATCTCTTGAACATCACAGTATCAGCTACCTGTGCATTCATATACACGATCGAACATGTATTTCATGTCCATACAGATTTTCTCTGATTACGTAACATGGTATTTTGTATTTAGGACAGGAAAGTGCCATAACGACTCGGCTTAGAATTATGTTATATAGTAATCTGTTAGCTATAAGAAAAAGAGAACACATAGAACATAGAATCTCATCAATTTCGAGTTGCATCTGATAAATGGAAACAAGATGGCGGCCGTTGTAAAATTAAGACGCAGTAGCGCGCTGAATGTTGGCAACGTAGCGCTTGACGAATAATTGTATGTAGTCAACTTACTTGTTCGATAAGAAGTTTCAAGGCTATAATACGTTGTGTATCCTCAGTTTAACAATGGGATAAATTTAATACGAACGTTAAACGAATTTAAAACTTAATGCCAGCGTGTTAGTGTTGTAATTAAATTGTAATAATAAGTTATGTTAGTGTGTTACACACACATGCAGAGTTAATTGAGGTTAACACTTAGGCTCGTTCGCTTGTTGTATACCTGTTATGCTGGCACACATATATAAACTAACTAATAAACAAGCTTGTTATTGAGTAGACGAGTACCTCAGATAGAATAATGTTCGATTTGAAGATTTACGTCATGGTGGGCCACCTTTTAACAAAAAAATTTGCATATTTATGAAGAACGTTATAATTAGATAAGATTACAAATTACATACGTTGCATTCAATATTATCGCATCTTGTGTTCAATAAATTGCAGAATCTGTTAATTGAGTAGAATGATGAGTGGCGACTAGAGGTTTTTGATCTCAATGCAGTTGATGATCAAAATAGATACGATAGCAATTCTATTAAAAGCTATATTATTATTATGAATACATTTTAGTTACAATATCTAATACTTTCTTAAATTTAACTTACAAAAACACTAATCATTTTTATTATTAGGGTTTACAATGTCATCCAATTAAGTCATTTCAAGACCATCTAGATTTCAAAATGAATCGTTGCGTGAACTTCTGTGATAAAAAAAATGTATTTTATAGATCTTAAAAAGTCGTCAAAACAACTATCATCGTGGTTTTGCGAGATTTTTATTTTCCTTTATCTAAATAACCTTTTGTAGTGTCTTTGGCAAGTACCCCTTGGCTCTAATTGAAGGTGATGATGACCAAGCAAATCCCTTTTAGCTGTTTCATTTAAAGTTTCTGTATTAAAGAAAGTAATTGCATTTTAGAATGTTGATTTCATAAGACTTTTAGTAAATACTAAGTGTCTTTAGTTACATTTTTTGGGTATGCAGTTTATTTAAGTATTGTTTACATAGAAAATTAATTGAAGAGTGTTGAAATTATATAGCTAAATTGCCACAGGCAAACATTCACAGTACTGGATGCAGTTAAAAACTCATGAATAACAATTTTGTTGAAAAACGTGATTTTAAAGGTATAGACATCTTATGCGGTTTGAACTAACTTGATACTTTTTTGAAATGGATTCTTAAGTAAACCATAACTATACTTGTAAAGTTATACGTTTTGTAACCGCATGATTTAAACGTGGAAAATCCGGGAAACCGATAGCAATGATAAACTTATTTGTCTTATTTCGAGATAAGATAACTGTTCGGACTGATGCGTAGGCGAATATAATAGTTGACTGGTCAAATAATTATATTGGAAATCATTTCAGTTATATATAATTTACCTGAGAATCTCGGCGTTCATTCTAGGCTAGGTGAAAAGAAGTTAGAATGATTATATTCTTTCTTTCAAAGAGTCCCTAGTCCTAAGAGTTTATATATAATTCATATCTTAATTATTATTATGTTCATGATACTGAAACAGTTTTGGAGTCATTGTCCGATTTTGATCTTAAAAAAGTCACTTCAATTTATTAGATATTTATGAATAAATATTTTTTTAGCTCAGATTAATTTCTGAAAATAATGAAACTGTAGACCTCTTGAACCAGTTAGTTTGTTGGCAAATATGTTATCAGTTTCTTAACTTGCTCTCATCATTATAACCCATAAACGTCTCACTGCTGGGCACGGGTCTCCTGTAAAGATTTTAGACGAAATTTAGCCTACCTACGCTGGTCAGACGGATTGATACAGGGTTTTCTTGAGAATTTTTCCTTTTCTCGCAGTGCTCTTGTCTGCTCCTGGTACTCCCTAGTAGCTTTGACGACACCCACGGGTTGAAATGGGGTAGTGACTAGTAATATCATATATTCTTAATCCGTCACTACACGGAAAACCCAAGTTTCAGGTACAAGTGATATATTTTGTCCTTCTATTTATAACAGACTGTTCACCTGCTGCTTGAAATTCGATTCCTTAAACTACAGAGCAATATATTTCATATTTAGTGATTTTTCAGTAAATCTTAATTCTCAAACGAGTTTATAAGGAACCTTATGCAAGAATTTTATTATTTTTAGGCTGTCGTTTAGCTGTAGGTACGTTAATCAGTACCGGCCATTTTCAATAATATAACTATCAATAGATTTGGCTATTAAAGTTAGAATTTTGACATATTTTGTATGGAGCTTATGTTAATACTCAAACTTTAGTAACTAAATCCATAGATAGATTATTGAAAACGGCCATAAGTCAATTTCTTTTAAGCCTTATTTTTGCTTTAATAATCTCGGTTTATTTTCTACAGAATCTTAGATGAGACTTCATTATTGCGAAGTTATTTTATACAGTTTAGTTTAAGAGAATATTAGTTTCTATGCTAATATCAAATATAATAACCATTACTTTATGGAATCATGTTGGGAATGGGATTGACTTTAATAACGCATTTTGTTTCATTTTATTATTTTTTAACTTCTGCTGCAATGTAAAGATTTTGAAGCAGGTATTGTCTATTAGGTAAAATTAATTTCAAGTTAGTGTTACATTATCAAATTTGAAATCGAAGGTTCATAATGATTTTTGTAATGTATTTTTCGCTTATAGATTTTGATTTTATAGTATTAGCTGATGTAGTTCAATCAAATTTATTTTTGTAGCTAGAAATATTTTATTTTTTATATATTTAACATTGTGATGAATATCTTTTTAGGTTAGCCTGCATAACCTGCAATATTATTGAAAATCCAGTAAGGAGAAGTAGTAAACAGAGAATAAAACCAAAAATTATTCATAAATTGTTTCCTTTTTCTAAATTACCCGAGATTGTTCCGAGAAAAACTGTAATAAAAAGAATCGGTGCCTTATTATGCAGGTACCTACTAGGTCTGTTTATATTATTTTTATTTATTGATTTTGACTTTTATTTCCTTTATGTAATCATCCAGTTCCTATCTTAAGTCCTTATTGTCCATAGCAATGAGAATTCTATAAACGCAACACATTCATTGATTCTCATCATAAATCTGGTCTTCCCTTTGTTTGTTTATCATTTTGCATAGCATGAAGGATTGTCTTCTCTTGATATTACAAATGGCAACTAATTCACTCGCTGCCATCACTTGACTACACTGCACTCATTTTATTATTCTCTTCAACGATGCACTGTTGTCAACCCAATACAGGTCGAGCAGTATATAGATAATGTCGATGATAATAATACAAACATGTATTGTAAACTCGCAAGGCTAAGGGGTCTATCATCCATTTCTTACACATATTTTAATCTCTACAATATTTTTGGCGGGAAATGGACGCGGTCTGGCCCTGGTGTGTTCTAAATAGCGACTGTTGTATAATTTTAGAGAAAGGAAATTTTGTTTTGGTCCACCAGTGCCGCAGCGGCGGTTCGTGGCATTTCATATCGTTGCAAGTCCGTTTCGCTCGCTATTATTTCTATGGCGGCGTTGCCGTTCCGTCTAGTGGCTCAAGCTCGATTCTCGGTCGGGCCGCGGTGGTTGGAGGCGCTGCGAGCAGTCAGTCGGCCGCGCAGCTCGGTGCGCGACGTTTGTCCGAGGAAGGGCTCCGCTTGCGTCCCTCCTGTTTCGGTGCGGCAGTGTCGCGAGTGCGAAAGAGATAGCTTATTGCGCGAGCGAGACAGCGCTATGGCAGTGTCGCAACCTCGCCCACCTGACCGTGTTGACGCCGCGCTCGAAAAAGTTGCGCCGTTGCGCTATTTGGAGGCGCACGAATGTGCTCGCGCGGAGCAAACCGTGACGCGCTATTATCTTTATTCATTGTCTCCCAACTGTTTTTTGAGTTACAAGAAGAGTTTTCTAGTTGCGATAGAAGATATTGACGTGTCAGCATTTAATATTCAACGGTATGTACTCATTTTGTTGATTTTTGACATGGACGCGTCCGAGGCCAATTCTTATCTCAATTGCAACAGATAGATAATGGGTGAAATCTTAACGTCCAGTAAACTGGGTTGACTTCTAATCTCCTTGGTGTAACATTGATTCGCATTGACGTTCGGTGAGTCGCGCTCTGTAATTGTTGGTATTTAGTCGCCATTTTCTACGTCGGTGACGAATACCACCGCGCCGTCCTCGTTTTCCTCGGTTCGATGCAAACCGGACTTTACTGCTCTATTCTGAAAGATGATTATCCTTAACTGCGTTTAACTTTTTCTTCAAACGAGATCCGCTCGCTATGATTCATTGTAGAAATAATATTACTAAAGATTTTTGTGAGTGATTGTACCGTGAAAAAAAGCGAGCCCAATATCTAAATAGTTTCAGAAAATGGCCGTGTTAAAACGCGGGATTTAATCAAGTCAATGTTGATCTTGTTTTGTTAGAAATTTTGCATACTTGGTAAGTACTTGTAAGTTCGGCCAGTAGATAATTCCCGGCGCCGCGCCACTCACTTGCTGCTGTGCACCTAGCTAGGGTGTTATCGATTTGTGTACGTTTTCCGCTATAAATAAGTACGAGTTTGTGTCATCGTCGTCGCTGCCGGACCGGTTTGTGAACGAAACCTGTGTGGGTGCTGTGACCGGAGATTCTAAATTCCAAATTCGAATGCGTCTCGCCTTCTAGCTTTCGAGTACCTTTATGTTCGTGTTTTTAGTTGCGTAATATGTTTATAAAAGCTATACATTCACTGTAGTAGGTGCGTTAGTCACGTTGCCACATGTTTCTGGGATTCTTGCGTTTCCTTAGCCATTTAACGTTAAAATAGATTCACCCATAGACGTTTTTATTACTTTGACCCTGTACGACTAATAAATTGTCAAAACTCGAGAGTAAAAAATGTAAAATGAAAATTTCAAGATATTATGAAGTCTGTCATTTTAAAGACGGATAATTCATAATTATTGAATTTGCACGCATGTAGGCATGTGTGTGTGCGTCGTAGTTTACGATTCCGAGTAGTTTTAGGTCAAAAATTTTGAATTACTCATTCACTTAATAAATCATAACTTAATAAATAAACTCAATCAATTACATAATTGTTTCATCATAATAACATAATTAACAGCACTGATAATAATTAAAAGAAACAAAACAATTCATGTATATTTTACGTCTGAAAATGGCGGGCGCGTCATGTGTCAATTACTTCCCCCTCCTGTCAATTTAGCACTGAAAATTGGGATGGATCAATATCGCGTGCTGCTAAGTTATAGTTGTTGTCAGTGAAACCAGAAACTTTTTACTATTAGAAGACTGTACAATACAGCAGAGTATTATAAAATCTGTAAGTTGATATTAAAATTACAATATCTCCATGAATATCACACTCGCATTGTTCTAACCTATAAATGGACGCATGCTTCCGTTTTATGGCCTTATTACTTTATCAGGGTCGGGGTTAATATCTGTAATAAAAAGTACATAAATATCGCAAGATTGTGACTTCTTTTTCCGCGTTTTGTGATTAAATGCAGCAGTTTTTCTTATAAATAGTGTGAAAATACGCTGCGATATCTTTCAAATAGGGTGGCCATGGCTACCCGTTCTTTTTTAACATCCTAAGCATGAATTATATATAATTTAAGCGGTAACAGCTTATTTGTCAGTTTAGTTGTGAGAAATAGGTTTTATTTTTTCTAAGTAATATATTAACGAGGCTGTTCTGATAATAACTTATCCTATCCCCCCAATCCCGTTGGATATCTCAATAGATATAGCCAACTGCGTACAAAGGGGTATAACGTATTTAGTTAGCATTGGAAGCGTCATAATGTTTTTACGGCATATGGCGTGCCGAAAATGCTAATACAAGTCTTTTATTAAAAATAAAAACATGGTTTTTGTGTTATCTACCATTTACCAAGTTTATTTACACATACTTTTGATTATAAATACTTTGTATGGTATTAATTTGTTATAGGTACTTATTATGAAAGTATGGTGTTATTGCTTTGCTGTATGTTACTAATTAGTTATTGAGCTGAAGTGTAGCCACTTATGCCTTAGATTTATCTGTCATTTGGTTGCTAAGGAATGTTGAAGCTCTGTCAAATTGACATTGTAAACTGTGTCAAAATGATAAAATTCCACTGTTCACAAAGAGTGCAAAGGAGAGGGAAACAGAAGCTGTCAATTATGACATGACCCTAGAATAAAAATTACATATATTTCACAAAATTGATAGCCATAATTTTTTTTTATCAAAAATTTATTAGTTTAAGAGAAATCAATATAATTTCATTATGGTATATTCCCATGTGGTATGATGGTAAAGTGGTCCACTAGGCATACTCCAGGCTTTAGAAATTTGATGAGAATGGCTATGTAGTTTCGAAGACTAAATTCAAATATTACTTCATAACTATATTAGTATAGATTGCAAGCATCTCCCTTAGGCCTATAGTCTATCTCCGTTAAGTTAATTATCAAATTACTATGTTTTTAAATAAAATAACTATGCAAGCGGTCTTATTGGAAATATCTTGAAGAAGCCTTTATCGAGCTGTTGACTTCCTACAGCTGATATGATGATATTAAAATCTACATATTTTCTTTTGAAAAATTTTGTTAAAATACATGATTAACAAGTTATATTTTTGAATTCCAGGTGATCTGTGTTATGGGTGATCGCTGATCAGCCACAATGATGAAGCGTACGGGTGTTCCGAGGCTCGGACCTGATGAGCCAGCACCTATGCCTCCTCAGAACCCAGCACAGGTATGTAATAAACAGATTGCCACCATTTACTACAGAAGAATTCGATATTAAGGACTCCCAAGCGACCCAAGTCATGGTTGTACTAACCTGAACACACAAAATGAACTGATAATTTAAGATTGTCGTCGTTAAAAATGATAGTCGCTATAACTGAAGTTGTTATAACTGAATTCTACTGTATTTTTATTGTATCGACTTGAGGTCTGGTGTTGGAATTTACCAAGATTCCAATGTAAGCCACGGTCAATCATGGCCTCTCCGATGGCTTGACAAAGGACTGGGAGATTAACGAGCTCTCGCTATGGCCTGCATCTTCCCTTTGAGATAATATTGTCTTGAAGACGCAGCACACACTTTACAAAGCCTTTCGGGCTTTTCAGCCTATATCGGACAGGGTTATGACTGGGTACAGTAATAATTAATGGTAATACAGAAATAAAGTACAGCACACATCTATACACTACCGCACACTCATGAGAAAAAATCCGCGTTTCTATAAAGGCACACCAAAACAAAATCGACGCAAATAAACTGACACGAACGGATTGTTCATGTAGTTTGGCAGAGAGGAAAGCGTGCTTGCCTACTCCCGTCATTGGCTGAGGCTGCAACCATATGAAAAACTTGTTAGCAGTCTCAGAGAGAACCTTCATTTCCTAAAACAGAATTGCAGTGACATTTACAGGGTCCAAATATGCATATTCACTGCACACAAAAAACATCGAAATTAGTCTAGTCGTTTAGGAGTTCAAACACGTATAGAAGGATTGTTTATATAAAAATATTTAAAATGCGCAGATACCTTTTGTTATTGTATAATAAAATATGACTAATATAAAAAACAACGTAAACACAATTATTTTTTACGTAATGCCCTCGTAATAATAGAAACAAAATGGCGGCATGTCGGTGTTATTTCTTTGTTCGTTGTTTTTAAATGAAATTCAACTTGGAATGACTTCGAATATTCCACCAATTGCATCTCATTATTTTCCAGTTATGTTTATTTTTATTATTCATTTTACGTTACAAATGTAATTTATCTAGTATTGCAGTTATTAGTTGGTAAAATTAAGATGCCGACCGCCGGTGTCCCAGTGACTGAATAGGCCTGAACGTAAGGTTTCCTATGTAATTGTATTTTAAAGTCTTTACAATACTACTTTCTACTTTGATTGCAATTCTTTTGTTCGCATTCGAGTTAAGAATGCTTTAGTCCTTTCGATATCTAGCCGTTCGAAATGTAATTTTTTTGTGTGTTCTGCTTAAAAAAAGAAACTGTTATTTGAACGAAATTGTTTTATTATAAACTGTACATTTTTGCTGATGATGTGTTTGGCCTCCCTCTACTAGAATCGTATACCAGCATACTGTCTCTGTCTCTGAGAATTCTGCCTCTTCTCATCTTGAAAAACAACACCAAAATCTGTTGAGCCGTTTAGCAGTAGAAACTTTACAAAGAAACTTTAGCGTTTATAATATTTGTTAATGTACAGTTAGAACGGCAGCGACAAGTGGGTCAGCAGCGAATTGCTAATTTGTATAAATATTTATGTAAATACTGTTAAGGTTGTGTTGGGTTTACAGTGGTTTTTTTTTAAACACGAAGGTAGCAAACAGACGTACGGTCCGCCTGATGGTTAGCGGTTACCGTAGTCTATGGGCGCCTGCAACACCAGGGGCATAACGAACGCGTTGCTATTTAAAACTTATTTATTCTGTCTTTGAAGAACCCCATAATGTAGTCCCTTGAGAAAGCCTCATTAGGAAGTGCGGAAGCGGAAATTAGGTGAGGCCTATGTCCAGCAGTGGATGTCATTGAGCTGATATGATGATGATAAGATTACGAGTTTTAAACGTTACGCCTGTTTAACGTCAAAACCGGACTGAAATTAAGAATTTGATGACAGAAAAACTACTGTTTGTGTTTGACCTGAGAATCGAACCCAGCACTCCTTGAGCAGCAATTGTACTCGTCGTCTCGCTGCGCTATCGAGGCAGTTATAACAAGACATTACTATATCATAGTATGGGCTTAAAGGATTTTGTGCCGTCTGCAACGAATAAATCGCTCGGTGTGTCGGAAATGAGACATGGCCTATGTCCAACAGTGGGCTGGTAGCATGATGGACTTGAGGCAGACTCGGGTGTTGGAATTTATTAATGCCCAGAAAGCGTCCAACTTGACTTAACGGTTACCACATTGAACACACCGCAGTGGTCAGAATTCCGCGTTCTGATATCCAGCAGGGTGTTTTCGATTTGGGCGCCATGTGCCTTGAAGCACGAAGACGATGAAAGTGCGACAAACGGTCACCCATCTACGGATTCATCTTATAAAACATCCCTTAACCTCGACTACGAGTGCCGTAAACCGTGCTCCTATTAGCTCGTGAGAAGAAAAAAGCTAGTACTATACGCGTCATCTAACTTGGCCAGCTTGAACGTAGCTTTCACTTATATCCCGTGTTAAAAGTATGATACATCCCCAGTGAGTTCCGCACTTGTTTACTGCGTAGCCACTCGCGTGATGTTCAGGCCGGTCAACTTAAATCACGCATCCGATCCCCCCAATCCCGTTGGATATCTCAATAGATATAACCAACTGCGTACAAAGGGGTATAATGTATTTAGTTAGCATTGGAAGCGTCATAATGTTGTTACGGCATATGGCGTGCCGAAAATGCTAATACAAGTCTTTCATTATAACTATCTCGGTGGTCTAGTGGTCTTAGTGAGAGACTCGAAGTTGTAGGTTCGATTTCGGCCCATAAATAGTTGTTCTCGTGTCTTGGTATACTTTAAATTACTATTGTCGATAGATGAGATGTCCATGAGTAGTGGAATTCATTTAAAATTAGGTGACATATGATTATGCAGACAAGAGCACTGCAGGAAAAGGAAAATTCGAAGCAAACCCTTTACCAACCCCTCTGGCCAGCGTGGTATAGTAAGCTTAATTCCCTCCATATTGTTTTGAGGAGGCCCGTGCCCAGTAGTGGAACGTTTATGGGTTGACACGATGAAGTATTTATGGCCAGATTAGTAACATCGAAATATGCAGGAGTCATTGCAGCGTTAAATCTTGCTTTGAGCTTGTTAGCTTCATCTGGCGTCCAGTCCAATGATAGAAGACGTGATTGGAGTCGCTTAGGGTGCAGAGGCTTATCTGTTCGGATCATATCGTCTGTCTTCATCGTGGGTAGATAGCGTTGTCTCATTTCCACAATTCAGCCACATCGGCCATTACCACCACTGCCACTTAAACATTATTAAAATAGAATTATTATGGCATTATAATAATATTCTACCACATACACACAGCGTCATCTAGCCCCAAAGTAAGTAATTATATTTGCTTGTGTTATGGGTACTAAACAAATGATATACTACTTAAATACATTTTTTTTTTGTAAATACATACATATTATTCGCGCGGTTCCAGAGGAATGCAGGCGCCCATAGGCTACGGTAAGCGCTTACCATCAGGCGGACCGTACGCCTGTTTGCCACCGTCGTGGTATAAAAAAAAAAAATTATAAATAAATTACACCCAGACACAGAACAAACAATCACGCTCATCACACAAAGATTTGTCCTGGGTGGGGATCGAACCCACGACCTCCGGCTTAGCAGTCAGGGTCACTAACCACTAGACCAACAGGCCAGTCAATGATCTATATATCATTATGTAATATGAAATATCATTATGTAATATGACCGTTTGTGGCATTTTTCATTGTCCAGCGTCGACCAGTTTACCACTCAATATGGTAGTCGTAGAAGCCTTCTGGGCGATTACTTACGACATCGGTGCAGTACCAAGTGTTGTTATAGTAAATGTCTTTTGCACTAGATAACGTATATAAATACAAAATATAAACAGCGCGGGTTATCGACTCGTTATCATACAACTAGGTGCGCTGTAAACATGTTTGTGTCGGTAATGTCGTTGTGTTATAGGTATGCTAATTGTTTTGTTGAATGTTGGTGTAACTTGGATATCTTTAAAGCTTCGTTTATACTAAAGATGTGTGACGATGCGTTGCGAGATTGCTCAGATTCTATTGGTTCTTAAAACACCCACAGTTTTTCTTCGTTGCGGAGAAAAATCGACGTAATAATATAATATGACTCTTCTAGCTTTTGCGCGCAGCTTCGTTTGCGTGGCATGTCGATAAAACTCACTATAGCATATATTAGCTAAGATGTCTGGACTGATGACTAGTAAAGGTTGCGGGAAGCCGTTGGTTGCAGATGGCTCAAAATCGCTTGCTGTGGCGGCAACTGGGTGATGCCCTGTCCAACGTCATAGTGTAGTGGACATCATTGGGGTGATATTTGATGATGATGCTTCCAAGTAATGAGTCATACATTAGAATTAGATTATTCTACTCCGTCAAGAAAAAAAGGATTAGGTAGTCAGTGGGCACGGATTTAAAACGTTAAATACATTTAGTATGAAGCAGTTTATATTACACAGTGCATGATCCTGAGGAATGGCCTGTTGGTCTAGTGGTTAGTGACCCTGACTGCTAAGCCGGAGGTCATGGGTTCGATCCCCACCCAGGACAAATCTTTGTGTGACGAGCATAAAGGTTTGTTCTGTGTCTGGGTGTAATTTATCTATAATATGTAAGTATTTACAAAAAAAAAAATATAAGTAGTATATCAGTTGTTTAGTACCCATAACACAAGCAAATATAATTGCTTAATTTGGGACTAGATGGCGCTGTGTGAATGTGGTAGATTATTATTATTATTATATTATTATTATCCGTGTCCCGTCCGGGCACGTTTACTAACGTACGACGCTCGTCTACACCACGGTTGTGCCTGGCCCGGTCTAATCATCCCTGAGGGTGCTTTTGCCGCTCGCACAGTGTAGATAATGTTTTGTACATGTTAGAAAAGTGACACGGCAATTCGTTATAATGCCGCCAATCTTTAAATAGGTCGTCGGAATAATCTTGTGAGCGAATAAAAACAAATGTAAATTATGTCAGTCGCGAGCTATTAATAGCAAGTGTACTATATTTAAAACGATAACTGTGTCGCTGGCGGAGTGATAGTAATACTTCCGTGGTTTTGGGTTCGATTTCCGAGTATTATTTTTTCTTTTCTTAATAATAAGCAGACTTTATAAATGGTCATTAGTGGTGACGTACACGCCTGCTAGACGTATACATCATCAACAACCCATTAAGTCCCACTGCTGGGCTCGGGCCTCAATTATATTAAACATACATACATATAGATCACGCTTCTTTCCCAACAGAGGGGTAGGTAGAGACCATTTCCTTCCACTTGCTACGATTCTGACATACATCTTTGGCTTCTTCAACATTCATCAGTCTATTCATGCATTCTCGCCGGTTGAGGGTACTCCTGATCTGTCCCTTCTTTAGAACGAATTATATTAAAACTACAACAATATTTTTAATTTATTATAAAACCTAAATACATAAAAAAAAACGACCTCCGGCTTAGCAGTCAGGGTCACTAACCACTAGACCAACAGGCCAGTCCTCATGATCATGCACTGTGTAATATAAACTGCTTCATACTAAATGTATTTAACGTTTATCCTTTTTTTATCGCTCGCTGTGGCGGAAATTAGGTGAGGCCTATGTTCAGCAGTGGACGTCATTGGGCTGATATGATGATGATGATGATGATGATTATAAAACCGAGTATTTTGGCGCCATTCTCCCGTTTCTATTTAAAATTCGTTAGTAAACAATCTAAAAAGTTAGCCGATAACCGTGCCAATACAGTGAGTCTGACTCACTACTTTATTTATATATAAACGTAAACTAAGTAATGGTCTGTCCTTGAACACCTTTTCTCTGTTTATAATTAGTACCGTGTCCGCGTAGGATTGGTTTATGGGCCCGTGGGTGTCTGATTGGAAAGGTAGACGTATTTTCAGTTTTTATTTATATATGTGTAATGTTATGATCAGAGGTCAGAATTTGGTAGAGTTATTTAGGTATATAGTGCATCGAAATGTAGACATTTAATATGGATCTTCCCGCCATTTTTTTTATGGAAACTGGACTTTCCTAGGAATATGTCTTCTTCCTTTATGTCTTTGTAATTCGTGGTGAATTGGGTGTTTAAGGGTAACGGAGGGGGGGGGGGGGGGCGCAAAAAAACGTTAATTTTAACCTCACCGTTAATTTTAACCCATTTAGACCCGCCGTCCTCATTTGGGGACATATCTTTAACTATCGACATTTTTTAATATTAGTAGACCAGCATTTATTCAGATACGAATTTGTAATGTTAAAGAGTTTTACTTCGTAATAAAAAATATAATTTTGTGAATTTTTGGATAAAATGGATAAATTTAGTGATTTTTTTTACTGCATCACGCAAATATGTACTTCATCTAAGGTAAGTCATGATTTTTATTATTTATACCATGATTTATTATATATTTTTTGTAAATTTTACATCCATAAAGTAACTACTAGTAAATAATGCTATTTTGTCACATGTTTTACAGGATTTGGCTATAAATAAAGGCATTTTAGTATGGTGTCCCCAAATGGGTCCAATGGGCTCATTACTAGTAATACATATAATAAATATAATTATTTTTTCTTTATATTTACAGGTTTAGTTACAGCATAACAATGATAAAACAATTTTTCAGTGTTCCTAATGACCATTGAGGACTCGAGGAAGCCATTGAAAGTATTTTGAATGAAGAAGATAATCCTGATGTTAGTTATGATTTTGGTGGCCGTTCCTCCGCATCCGACTGTTCTTATCGGTGAAGAAGAAGGCGATGAACACTATATTCAGAAGAATAACCTTCCTCGTGATACCGTAGTTTGAGTTGAAGTTTTTGGGTCCCGAAAATACCAGGAATGGGACAGCAGGATGACAAACCGTTACAGAAACATAGGCGAGTTGAAAACCAGACACTATGACTCTCTTTACCCATTGGGAAAGGTAAAAATATATATGCAGGAGCAGAGGGTAGAAAGGTTGACGTTGACATTCCTTATAGCTTCCAAAATTACAACGAAGGTATGGACGGAGTTGGTCAAGCTGACCAATCAAACAGATACAGAATAGCTCTACGAGGCATAAAATGGTGTTGGGAACTGTTTCCTCACATGCTAGATTTAGCTGTAGCAAATGCTTGGTGCCTTCATGCTCTTACCGCTGATAACAGACAAGACCTTCCCTAATTTCGCCGATGTATTGCAAGGTCGTATTTGAGGAGTGTTGGTACTGAGAGAACCGATGGAAGGCCTCGTAAACCATCCTCGGTGGTGCCAGATATCAACCTAGATGGTGTTGGATACTTTCCCCAGATACTACAAAGCCAGCTACAATGCACCGAATGCCACATGAAAGCACGTTGGCAATGTAGAAAATGTATTATTAACATTTTGCATCGAAAATAATTCTTTTGAAATATACCACAAATATGCCCATTGGACCCATTTGAGGACGGTGTTTTTTTTCTCATAAGGAAAAATATTTTAAATTCTTTTTTCTAATATAATGTCTAATTACCCACCACTACACATGATAATAAAGATTTTTTCAAAAAAACATCATTAGTTTGTATTTGGGTCCAAATGGGTTAATCCGACCGTTTCAGAGAAGTTTTCAGACTTTTAAACATCAGGCCATAATGGCGAGATGCCATTGAAATGAGACAATAAAACATAAAAGAATTGATCCTGTGTTTTGTCGGCTATAGCCGTTATCGGTGCAGGACACGCTTGCACTTGTCGAGTAGAGCCGACGCGACGATGACCATAAGAGCTACTTTGTAACCTAAATGATTAATCGAGATTTCATTTCCTCAAAAGGTTCAGGGGCTAGGGTATGTACACAAAGACCTTTTTACTCAAGTAATAAAATTAATATATCGCCTAATAATGAATAAAAAAATATACAAAAACAATATTATATTTTTTTCTTGCAATATTAGATTTTAATTTAATGTATCTACTTAAAACCACCTATTTAAACAACTATTTTAATGCATACTAGCGTAATCTCTCCTCTCACCTACGTTTGCCTTACCCGACAGGGTCCATATTATGTTTCTTAATTACAAATAACATCTAAAATAAAATACTTTATGACGTGCAATAAACGTATTGAGTCATTTATATAACAGAAAACTCACCTTATCACCAAAACAATGACTTAATTACGTGCCAAGTTCAAGGAAAAATGTGACTAAAATTGTTGACATTATGTGCGGTGTTCCCATGGTCTGTGTAATGCGGTTATATTGTTATATGATGCAGTAATGTTGGCGCCACTGAGGCAGTCTGGTCAATTACCAATATTGGTACAAGCTGTGCCCGTGACTTCAATCACGCGATTGAAGTCATAGCATAGTCATAGCAATTTCATAGTTTTTTTTAACGGAACCCTGATACATTTCCAAAATCAAAGTAGACTAAGTTACTCCTTGTGATATTAACTAACCAAAAGTCTCGTCGAAATCGGTTCAGTAGTTTCGGAGTTTACACCTAACAAACAGACAGACTAATTTTGAAAAGTGTGTATTTGTTATCAGTACCGTACATACTTTCATATGCCTACTCAATAAGCTGTTGTGCTGTGATATTACAAACAAACACTTTAATTTTTTTATTAACGCAAATGTGGTAAATATTGAAATTGCTGGACTAATTCTGATTTTTTAACATTTTTGGATGTTCAGGTAACTTCTCATGGAGAAAAAAATTTAAAATTGCACTGACAAACAAAAATCTTCACATTGAAACTGTTCTTAGCTGTCAATAGCTTTTGACAGAACGTCGTCTGTTGGGTCTTAGTAAATATAATACAAAATTTATTTACAAAAACATGATAAATAAAACATATATATTTGATCAAACATGTTTTAGAATTGAGCTATGTGAGCAGGCCACATAGCGCAGCGTGGGGCGGCCCCCGCCAGATGGTCCGACGCCCTAGTAAAGGTTATCGGTGGCCGTTGGATGCGGGCGGCACAAAATCTCTTGCTGAGGCGGAAATTAAGCGAGGTCTATGTCCAGCAGTGGACGTCATTGGGCTTATATGATGATGATGATTATGATACATATTTTGCTTGAAGATAGCAAAAATCTAAAGTAATTGAGACTGACATGAAAATTTATTGCAGTTTGTTTTGTTGCAGATTCAACAAGCGGGTGCGAGTAGTATGCACCCGATGGCTCAGACGGCGCAGTCTCAGATGTTGGGTAAGTACATTTATTACTTAATATAACTTTTTTTACACGACTGCCCAAAAAAGGGCTTTTGTTTTTTGGATTATGTAAGTTTCTTTATATAGATGTATGAGGTATTACCTATTGCATCTTCCCTATTAACATAGGCTAGTCAAAAATAAAACTTACCAATAGTACCTACAAATAAAAAACATAATTATATGCAGGTTGGTATATAGTTTGTTTCGAATTTACCTTTTGTCGCAGTGCTATTGTCTGCATAAGGTTAACTCCCTTAATCGCCTAATATGACACCCACGGGTTGAGATGGGGTGGTGACGTCACTATACGGATAATTAGTTATACATTGTTTGTTCGCAATTTTGTCAAGACAAACATTATGGTTACTAAACATTGAAAATATCTGAAAACTATAAAACCATAAGCTGTTGCCATATATATTTGATTGGCCACTACTTAGCCCCTATTGGTCGTAGCGTGGTGTTATATAGCCTTCCTCGATAAGTCAACTATACAACACTATTTTTGTCAATTCGAACCATTACTTCCTGAGATTAGCGTTCAACCAAACAAATATTCTTCAGCAGTATTTAAATCCTTCGTTTGTTGGACAGCAGGTGCACCAACGATGCTCAGTGTGGGTGCCAGCAGCTTCGCCCGGACGACGACGCGGCCCGCGACCGGTGGTCCGGCCGTCATCAACTATATGAAGACCAGCGCCGTTCAATACGCCACCAAACCTAATCAGCAGCCGCCACAAGTACCGCAGCGGCTTAAGGTTAGTACTAACTTGTAGAACAACAAAACGGTTAAGAAGTCACAAGAATTAGCGTCAATTGCGTAACTATGAGCGGCAAAATAAGCAAGAGGACCCTAGCTAAAATAAAGAGTAACCTACCTACCATTTAATCCTAATAAAAAATAGTAAAGTTAAAAATTAAATAATTCTCTCAACTAAGAAAACGTGTGGTAAGTCTCAGTCAACTCAAAAAATATACGCCTAATTATGTATGAATCGCGCTAAATTAAAACAAAATTAAATCAAAAAACGAAAAAAAAGACAGTCGCATAGTGTTCTAATTTCAAATAATTCAAATAGTTCTTAAATATAATTATATAAGTAAAACCTGCCAGTCTTGTAAAGTAAGAGATTGTTTAACATTAGTTTTTTTTATTATTCAAGATCATCTTCCGATGTAATATTATATATATTATATATAATATTATATATTAAAATAATAAAAAAATTAAAGTGTTTGTTTGTAATATCCGGCTATAGACTTTGATGATAATAAAAAACATCTTTTTATTTTATCAATAATATTAATATTATCAGCTCATTGGGGCCCACTTTGGACAAGGCTTTCGTCTCTATTAAGTCTGTTAAAATAGTATTGAAATAAAAAAAAATTGCAATAGATTCGACCTCTTACGTGGGACCTAATGGCGAAATGTACGTACGATACACTTCTGCTAACACCTATAAAAATATAGGTGTGGCGCTATTACGTATGAATGTATAAAAATAAAAGAAAACGTTATCGATAGTACTATATAAATATAAAGTGTAGGACAGAACGAAGGACATTCCCCAAGCAAAGTTAATGCCCTAGTTACAAGTCTACGAACTCTGAAGGTTGTGGAAACGCCTTGAGAGTGTACCGTGAGGTGATCTAAATAATGTGTAAGCATTGTTGATGTAGTATTCTTACGTCGGTCTTCTCCTAGCGTTGTGGTACTGAGATGTTGGTCGAGGTTAAGCAACGTTCGGCAAGGTCATACAATGATGGGTGACCGTTTGTGAGAATTTCATTCTCGAGCGGCCCCGTGCTTCGGATGGCACGGAAAGCCGTTGATCCAGTTATCACTTATTATATACTTGATAAATTTCAACTCAGGGGTCTACCTCAAGCCCATTCGAAAAGAGGACTTTGAGATAGGCAGAGACTATGGTCAAGCCTGACATATAAAATATCTTTTTATTTCAGACTTTGCTATCCATAAACTGACAACTGACTGTAACAATTATATTCTCACTACTCCCATGAAATGAGGACAAGGGTCAAGGGGAAAGCGAGAACAACTTTTATTCCTTGTGTCCCCATTCAAAGGGGGCAGCAGGAATAATCCATCGTGTGTTTATTTTTATTCGAGACACTCAGGAATGAGGAATCCACGCACAAAGAAAGAGAAAGATGGTGTATTTCAAAAGCCGTGTGAATTAAAATGTCTCTCATATAGCTGTTTGTTAATATTAATAATATAATTATATTCTAACCACACATTTCTTCCACAGCAAGCCTTACCGCCTCAACAACCAAACCTGGCATTACCAGCGTCACTAGGCCGCCAGTCTCCCGCGCCAGCGCCGCTGCCAGCTCCAGCGGTGGGCGTGGGACCGCCGGGCGTGGGGCCGCCGGGAGTGGGGCCTCCGGGTTCGCAGCCCCCCGCCGGGGCCCAGTTCCAACGATTGAAGGTGGAAGACGCGCTGTCGTACCTCGATCAAGTCAAATACAAGTTCAATACGCAACCACAAGTGTATAATGATTTCTTGGACATTATGAAGGAGTTTAAGAGTCAGACGTGAGTATTTATTTGTTCTATTATGTAAACTAGTCTCTTTCTGTTGTTTATATTGATTTAAAAAATAAAAATTGAGCTGTCTAATGTGCAAAAGAACATGTTAATCCTATGAATTTAGTATTGATCCATTTGTCAACTGCCTCGGTGGCGCAGCGGGAAGTGTATATGACTGCTGTGCAAGAGGTCCCGGGTTCGATTACCGGGTCTGGTAAAAATGATATTGGGTTTTTCTATCAGGAAATTCCAGTTTTTAAATTTTCCCGGAGTTTCGTAAACAAATGTTCCCGGCTGATGACAATAGTCTCGCTCTCTATTTCATGGGACCAAACATAGCTGGCGAAATGTGGGTGTGATACACCTCTGCCTATCCCTTCGGGGGAAAAGGCGTGATATAGCATCAGTATGTATGTATGTAAATTAGCAGATTTTGGGCCCTGTTCATTATTTTATGTATGTACTTTTTCTATATAGATTATACTTTTAGGGATAAGGGATAGGCAGAGGAGCATCATCACCATTTCGCTAGCTATGTTATATCTCTTGTAATAAATTAGTCGTAACGTGATGTTATCATACGAGGTTTTCCCAAGGGACTACAGTATGGGGTTCTTCAAAAAAGGAGTGAATAGGTTTCTTAAGGGTCGGCAACGCGCTCGTGATGCCCCTGGTGTTGCAAGCGCCCATAGGCTACGGTAACCGCTTACCATCAGGCGGACCGTACGTCTGTTTGCCACTGTCGAGGTATAAAAAAAAATATAGCCTATAGAATTCGCCTCGATAAATAGTCCATCCAACACTAAAAAATATTTTAATGCGAATTAGCAGTTCCTGAGATTGACGCGTTCAAATAAGCAAACAAACTGAACTGCTTTATATACATATTTGTATTGAATAGATATAATATAGACTTAGATTTAAGGATTCTTTATTTCAAGCTCAGAAATTTGATATGTAGGTAAGCAGCAGTGTAGGGTCACAGTGGGTTGGTGCGTTGATAGAATTACGGATCCTCTGCTGTCCATGCAATTCTGCAGGAGATTGCAGATAATATATTATTATTATTGGTAAAGCCAATACACACAGCTTATCTCATCTCAGCAATAAATTCAAGTGATGATATCAATTACCGTTTGACATCCATGAAAATATTAATGGCTGCAATTTTATTGTAACTGATTGCGATTATTACAAAATTAATTACAAATTACAATATCATTGTTTTTTTAAAGTGTGTCCCGTTCTCACAGCATTGACACGCCGGGCGTCATCACCCGGGTTTCGAACCTGTTCAAAGGGCACCCCGAACTGATTGTTGGATTCAACACGTTTTTACCACCAGGATATAAGATTGAAGTTCAGAGTAATGGCCAGGTGAGTTTTATATAAATTTATATTTGAGGGGGGGAATTGAATTTTCTTAATTTTGTGGTCTTTGGAGTTTATTTGAGGAGGCTTGTGGACCTTTGCACAGCAGTGGGACTGTATAGGTTAGGAGAAAAGAGTGTAGAAGTTTTTATTTTTTGATCTTTCGATTTATAGAGTCTGACCCTATAGTCTGTCAATTCTTACGTGTTTTACCTTTTGAATGTCAACGTCGCTTATAATTGACAAGCGCAAGCGCACGTCTATGACGGCTATAGCCGACAGAAACAGGTTACATCATGATCATCATCATCATAATGATCAGCCCAACAACGTCCACTGCTGAACATAGGCCGCACCTAATTTACAACATTGCGAGTGATCCAGGTTACATAAAGATAGATATTAAATCTGATCGTGATCGCGTCAAATCAATCCGTGTAGTGATTAAGAATACATAATGTCACTACCCCATTTCAACCCATTGGTGTCATAAAAGGAAAATTCGAAACAAACCCTACACCAACCCGTCTGGCTAGCGTGGTATAGTAAGCTAAATTCCCTCCATATTGTTTGGAGGAGACACATGCTCAGCAGTGACGTTTATAAGTTGAAACGATGAGATATTAAATCATTACTTTTGTGCGTAATTTCTACATCATTAAAACTGAATTTCATTGCTTGCCGTAAATGGCACAAATATGCCGTTATGGCGTGGCATTCAAAAGGTTAGCCTTTATAATGTAAGCTCCCTGTTAGAACCGCGCCTTGTGGTTCGATACCCACATTGGATAATTGTGTGGTTCATTGATATCTGTCCGAATTCTGGGGTGTAATTGGTCTCTGTTAACTGTATGACCTCAGGAAATATTTCCTACTATTTTTGTTTTTTTAATTACAAAATGTCCTATTTTCGTTTAATTGCTTAGACAATAGGAGTTAACGTAAGTAGCTCAATAAATATGAATATTTATGTTCTTTTAGTCGCGTTTGGTTCAGTTGTCAAAATTTACGGTTGGACCAATTTGCGGATTGTACCAACCGTGAAGTGGACACTTCTTTTTAGTTATTTTTTTAAATATAGCTCCCTCACTAGGCAACAATCCTTGTGTCGTGGGGGGCGCGGGGGGGGGGGGGGGCAGGTCTTTGCAGACATTGGCCCAAACGCGACTAAAAGTTTATGTTGTACTACTCGATGTTGGTAAGAAACGAAACAGTTTTCTTCCGCGTGCGGTGGCGGTTCTATTAGGAACTATAAATATACTAGCTTCTGCACTTGACTCTGTCCGCGTTGTATACGTAAATGTGTCATTTACCAGGTGTCAATATCATACAGATCCTTTTTACTCTTCTGTCGTGATTAAGTAATAAACATCCCCATCCATATATCCTAACGCAATTATAATATCGGAAGGAAGTGGGGTTGTAGCCGGGGTCCATCAATTTCAACCGTTCCATTGGTAATTACAGTCCAAATTGTTTTGATGCCCGCTTACGATGTGGACATCCTCCGCCACCGCACTCGGACGCGATCAAACCGCTCTGTGTTCTCTCAGACCAGAATATTTTTCGCCTTATAAAGGGTAGATAGATTAATCTCTCGGTACCGATAATTGGGGATAATATTACTTATTCTTGATTCTTAATACAATGGGGTCCATTGTATACCTACAGAACTTAGGAAAATTTACCATCCATCGATAATTTATGATCCAAATGAAAATAAAATATTGACTATTGAACTACAATCGCTGAATATTCGGGTCATTGACCTTCCCACTCGGAAACCAGCTGAAAATCAGTATTTTTCTGACACATTTTTCATTTTATTCTGATTGGCTACAATCTACATTTTCTATTGCCATTGTATAGGTAGCATAATTACCAGTTTTCTGTACCGAGAGCGATATACTTACACTCAGTAAATTATCGTCGTTGAGCTAACAACAACACCGCGCAAAACATATCTTGCTATTTAACACGAGAGTAAAAAATCTATTTAATTTTATAAATTTGAATTGAATTGACTCAACATAACTGCAGTAATGAATTAATAATATAGATTTTACCAAAATATTGAGTTAGTGCCTTTTAAATTCATAAAGTTAAACAGTTTCTAACAGCCCGCATGGGAAAGTACCTCCCCCCAACAGAAGATCGCCATAATAACATTGTGTTGTGGTCTTGCTGTGAGTAGTGGGGTACAAAGCTCATTAGGGAGAAGGGGTTTGAAGGGTCGGCAACACGCTCGTGGTGGTTTAAAGGCGTCCATAGGCTACGGTAACCGTTTACCAACGTGCGAGCCGTATGCATGAACACAAATGTCTACCCTCCTGTAAAAAGCAAGACATGTTTGCCCGTTATTTGCTCACGTTAAGGCGGGTACAGATCTATTACTTGTCGGATCCGATCACCGTGTCCCTTACGCCGTATCATTCATCGTATCGTATCAAGCTTCGTATCTAGTTGTTAACTATAATGGTTTCCGAAACTTTTTCTGGGTGTCGGTATATAGTAATCAGTTATTATATGTGCGATATTTAACGTATCAAAATCGTACTAAGTGGAAGGAAATGGTCTCTGCCTACCCCAATGTTGAAAAAGAGGCGTGATCTATATGTATGTATGTATATTTAACAACAATTAAATTACCCGCGCGCCGTTTAAAAAACCAACTAGTTTTACCGGAAATTTTGTTAGAATGAATGTTTTGAATGTTGCGTGCTGCCTGCTGTTGTGCATGTGTGTCGTCTCGTACGTGACGAGTGGTAGAGTATTCTATAATATATTAAGATGATATTAATTTTTGTTAAATAAGGCTACATGTGATGTATAACTGATTACTAACCAATATAATTTCATGGTGTATATTTGAGAAACCTCAATATGGGTCGGGCCGTATCGCATGACGTACCAGAACTGCGCGTATTCGTTCAAATAGACGATCATGATACAGTAATTGATCGGGCAAGTGATACATATTTGGACCCACCTTAAACCCTCTTATTACAAAATATTGACTAAGTATTAAACCAGGTTTAAATTGACTTAGTGTCAAAGTTGTCAATTTAAACCTGGCTTAATGCTTAGTCCGTATTATTGTATTAAGGGGTATATGTTTGATATAACGCTAATGATGTCAGAAAAGCGTACAATGTATGTTGTAACTTGTTACTGGTACAGGTATCGGTTTCAATGCCCTCGCCCACCGGCTTCGGCGCCGGTAACGTGCTGTTAGGAGTACAGCACCCGCCCCCGCAGCCGCAGTTGGTTCATCTGCTGCCTGTTGCACAGTAAGTATTATATACTATATTTTGGTTCATTTATTGACTTTTTTCTGGGTCCAAAAAGAAAATAATTGCAGTATTTATTTAACGGTTAATCTTTTTTCGTGTTTTGCCTTTTTAACTTTAATATGCCTATGCAAAGTATATCTCTGATTACTATGACCCTTAGGTTAACTGGGAGATTAAATACTAACCAATCAAAACACTGCTTTTATAATAATAGAGTTCTCCGATACGGTTTTAAATACTCAAGTAGATTTTATCGGCCTAATTGAGCACGGTCTGTCAGGCCGTTGGTACGGTCTCACAGACTATAAGTTCATTCATTTTGCTTTCGATTCTGTAAGGTCATTGTTTTCAGAATAAATTTTGTTTAAAGTTGTAGATATGAACAAATGAGGTCTGACAGACCCGGGTCATTGTAATTTTTTTTATATGCTAACCCAGATCTTAATATAATAAGTATTAATACACTGAAAAAGTATCATAAATTAACTTTAAATCTTTATTATCTAATAATATGACACTAACTTTGTTAACTATTTTTTTAGTGTAATAATAAATATTGTATATAAATCATTTAATTAGTATATAATCATGTAATATGCTTCCTCATCGCTTCTGGAGACGCAGAGGCTCTGTATCCTCTGGACAAAAGTGAGTGCTTCATTTTATACTAGCTTAGATGTAGTGGGTTCGAGTCCAATACGTAGTAGCCCAAAAAATAGATTTTTTTCATTTAAGTAGCTATCGTATAGGTGTCAACTCCCCAAACAGGGTGAAAACCGAAGTTTTTTATTTCCTACTCTTTTATTTTAATTTTCTAACACAGTTGAGGTGTCACCTGGGTGTCAACTCATCAAATGGGGTGATACCTATAGTTGTCAACCCCAACCCTTCTAGCTGTTCTAAATTTCTGACTATAATTTTGCTAAAGTGAGGTGAGGTAGACTCCTCATTAGATATACCGCTTTCTCAATGTTTAGGTTCCTTTTTAGTTCAGTATTATTTAGGTGCTATCACTCAACAGGAAAAGGACACTAATTAGTCGTCATTTACGCAAATATTAAAAAATTACAATAGGTCCAGAATAGAAAAAACGTTTGGATTACTTATTTTATTGCCCGACCGCCGAAGGAAAGATGATTGTGTTTTTATATTTTTGACTTGGCGCAGTAGACGCCTAATTCAAATCATTGAATAAGCTCTTTAGTGCTCATGTCCGAAAATCGACAGAATTTTGACAAGTATACCAAAACAATCATAGCCAAAATTAAAAAATAGACTTTTGTTTCTAATGGCATAGAGATGTTTGTAAAAAGAGGCATATTCAAGACTGATAAAGTGTTGAACTTACCACCCTAACTAAGTACATGCAACACAACTACAACAAAAAGGACACACAATTATTAATATTAAAAAACTGTGGTTTTTCTGAGCCTGGATCAACTTTGTGTGGTCGTTAATTTTATATTTGTAATGTACACGCCTATTCCCATGGAACTCATTCCCAAGTAAGGGCGTTATATAATTATCCAAATAAACATCTTTAAACAACTTATTACGTAACAAATGTACCTATTTGTTTTCAAAACGAAATTAGAGATAGTACACGTTATCAATAAACAACAATTTTCATAATATTTTCGACGTTATCTTAGTACGTTCTTATCGCTATGTTATCAGTTAACAGTTATCCGCGGCCTGTGATAGCAACGTCTTAGTTTTGTAATAGAATAACAAATCGTGTATAGAATAACGCGTAAGATTCTACTGAGCTAATTTGAACCTTAAGAAGCTAGGATTATGGACTAAGTGATTAATTATTTATCATAGCGAATCTGAAATTGTGTTATACTGTAGAAGATAAATATATTTTTTTTGCTTTTACTTTTTCATACTTTGTTGTATGTAGCAAACGTTATAACTGCTATGAAAATTCTGACGCATAATGTCATTTTCGCAAAACGTCGTTTTAAGTAAAAATGGCTTGATTATGAACATTTTAGGAAAGTGACTAAATTTTTAATAGTGCCATTTTGTGAAAGTAACGTTCTGCGTCAAGACTCAAAATACTAGTCCAAACGCAAATATATTTCTTTTAAAAACTACCCCCCATTCGTTGCGCCCATATAAAACTCCAATATAGTCCACTGTGTATCAAAATTGCAATATTAAGTTTACACAGACAGTAGTTCAATTATACAAAGATATTTTTATCTATCCTGTGGGCTAGATTGGCTTATATTGGCCCAACGTTGGATATGGCTTTAGCTGTTATATTCCAACTGTCGTCTTCTGTCATTTGAGTGTAAGTTGTAAATGAATGTATTAATTGCTTCTCTGTTACTGTTCTATCTTCTTGTGTCCAATGAGAAAGAGTTTTTTACGAATTACATGGGATTACAAAAAAATTACATGGGTGGAGACCGCGACTCGGCAAGCGTTGAGTAGGACGCCCTCCAGCTAGATGGTCCGACGACCTTAAAATGGTCGCTGGGTCTGACTGGATGTGGAGTGGCCTACGTCCAGCAGTGGACTGTAATAGGCTGAAATGATGATGATGGGATTTCGTTTCGATTAATAGAAACATGTGGTGAATGGCTTGCCTTTGCCTTCTATTACATGGGACATAGGGCCATGTTTTTTTTTCACAGAAGGGGTATGAAGAGGTGTATTAAATCCGTATTTTAACATAGTGACACTTCTGCTCACCCGTTAGATATTTAAGTCTTAATGGTTATGTTGTGTTATGTTATTTTATATAATATCATTGCTTCGGCTCATATCGGTAATTCGCAACAAACTAAACACTTTCTCAATGGATCCCTACAATACCTGTATAATGGATATATTTGGACATTTTCGCATGCTACTAGTAGCGGCCCGCCGGCTCAGCAACAGTACGTATCTACATCTAACGTAGTTTGTATACAGGGTGTATCATGTTTCATAAATCACTACACAAACGATATCCAAATAGATATGACGTTAGTTTTATTTTTCAATTAGTCCGGGTTCAATTCCCGTTTTATTTTATGCATAAATTTTTTCTTGTCACTAAAATCGATAACATGGTTCCTAAGAATAGATCTTCGTGTTTCAGATTGCCCATACTGATTAATGTTACACCCTGTTTATAGGCCATGTTTTGCTACTTATTAATAATGTCTGATAACCCAATAACTAATAAATTTTATAGCGTCAAAATACTCATCACTGTGTTTATTAGAATTGTTTTATTATTTATGTATGTGTGGGTTTAACCAAAAAAATCGTATCTTAATATTTACATCGCTAAAATAATAAATAAACATAGCATCACGCCTTTTTCCCCGAAGGGGTAGGCAGAGGTGTTTCACACCTACATTTCGTCAGCTATGTTTGGTCCCATGAAATAGGGGGCGAGCCTATTGTCATCAACCGGGAACATTTGTTTACCAAACTCCGGGAAAATCTTAATACTGGAATTTCATGATAGAAATACCCAATACCATTTTCACCCGACCCGGGAATCGAACCCGGGACCTCTTGCATAGCAGTCGTATACACTTCCCGCTGCGCCACCGAGGCAGTTAATAAATAAACTAACCAGGTTTAGTGGTAGCCGGCTTGCATAATGTGTATTTGACTTCCAAATGTGAACACACGAATATATCTGTAAATTTTTTGATAACACATGTTTTTAAGTACATAAACTCATACAAAGTCGCTCGCTGACCGCTGTGGTTAGTTAGGTGAAGTCAATGTCCAGCAGTGGACATCGTTAAGCTGATCATATGATGATTATAATTATTTATTTTAGATTTAGGAATAACAACAGTCTATTAAAAAATAATTAACACATTGAAATTACTAGCTAACGACCAATTACAGTTATTCACAATTTTATATAGATGAAGAACAGATGGATACAAAAAATGTCTTTGAGACAATACCCTGAATACACAACTATATATAGATATATTCCCACACAATGCGATACCTGCCTCCTGATTCTGACCTGTCGGAATATTTTCGGCCAGAACTGTCAGTTTAATTGAAATTAAAAAACTGACTTTAAAAAAAATAATACTTATATATAGATGGATGCAGAAAAAATCCTATATCAATCAGTTTTCAATTTTCTATACGGTAAACTAATTTCTAACACTTAATAACTTAAGCTATAAAAATACGTCGTTCTAAGATTCGAAAATGTCTACGATCCGGAAGCAATCCGATGAGTCAGAATCTAAAACTTTAAACGTCAATGATCCTTCTTTACCCGTGTTAAATAAACATCTCGATATAAATAATTCATCCCTCGTGCATTCAAATAAAGTTACATTACAATAATGTATACAATATTTTACAATACAATTCTGCATCATAATTTTTGTTTGAGGTCAGTTCACATCACTATAAATAGAACTCTGTTATGAAAGCAACAAAGATGAAAACATTATGTAAATGTGGAATGTGATACTATGACGTCACATTCAGCTGTTACAGTTCATTAGCCCTGTAGGTCAATGCACTGTTTATTTTATAGATCAGTTTCTGGTTTCATGATGTATTGTGTTAGCTACTTGGATGTTACGACTGGCCTGTTGGTCTAGTGGTTAGTGACTCTGACTGCTAAGCCGGAGGTCGTGGGTTCGATCCCCACCCAGGACAAATCTTTGTGTGATGAGCATAAGGGTTTGTTCTGTCTGGGTGTAATTTATCTATAATATGTATGTATTTACAAAAAAAATGTATTTAAGTAGTATATCAGTTGTTTAGTACCCATAACACAAGCAAATATAATTGCTTACTTTGGGACTAGATGGCGCTGTGTGAATGTGGTAGAATATTATTATTATTATTATGTTATTACCTTAAGATAATTACATTTATTATTACATAAGGCTTGCTGTTGCCTGGGTCTTTGCCCCCGTCGTTTTTGTTACTGCTCACCTATTCCTCGACTGGCCTGTTGGCTTAGTGGTTAGTGACCCTGACTGCTAAGCCGGAGCACGTGGGTTCGATTCCCACCCACGACAAATATTTGTGCATGAGCATGATTGTTTGTTCTGTGTCTGGGTGTAATTTATCTATAAAATGTATGTATATACAAAAAAAGTATTTAAATAGTATATATCAGTTGTTTAGTACCCATAACACAAGCAAATATAATTGCTTAATTTGGGACTAGATAGCGCTGCGTGAATTTGGTAGAATATTATATTATTGGCCGTAGCGTGATGTAATAAATCCTATAGCGATAAATGGGCTATCCACCTCTTAAATTATTTTTCAAATCGGACTACTAGTTCCTGAGATACCCGCGTTCAACTAACCAAACAAACTCTTCGGCTTTATAATTCAATATTATATATGCCGTCAATATCGGTCCAACTGTTTTGGTTCTTAGCCGGAACAAACAGTTTTTTTTTTCAATTATTTTTTAATAATTAGTATTTAGTAAAACCTGTCATATTGACATTTTATATGTAATTATATATGGCCATCGTATTGTGTTGCTCAAAACAATACGATATAAATATAATTGTCTCTATCTATAATTATACACAGGAAGAGATGAGATGATCTATTTTAAAAGATCAAACGGCACAATTAGGTTCATTCACTCACATTACATTCCTCTCGTGTTCTAATTACATTTCTATATTGAGAATGTGAATCTTAGGCTCAGGGGTTTTTATTATTACTTGCGGTATGTTTAGCTACATGTTGGCTATCATATTAAATGTAAACCTAAATGAAATAATTATATTTCTACTAGCTTTTGCCCGATTTCGCTCCCGTCGTTCATTTGGATATTACTCAGCTCCTATTGGTCGTAGCGTGATGTTATAAAGCTTATAGTCTTCTTCTTTCTTTGATAAATGAGCTATCCAACACTATTTTTTTTATTTAATAGGAGTTAGTAGTTTCTGAGATAAGCGTGTTAAAACAAACTCTTCAGCTTTATAATTTTATCATGTTTTTTTTCGATATTACTAAACTTGAAGTCCAAGGAAGACTTACGAATTGAAAATTTGAAAACATTGAACTGATAAATGTTAAAGGAGTGAATAGGTTAGGTAGCATAGGCTCTTGGTGTTGCAGGCTACGGTAACCAATTACCATCAGTTAGGACGGCCGCCTGTTTACCATCGTCGTGGTATATAAAATACGTATAACTCTAATGTATAGTTTTTTTTTCTAATCTGTTGCCATAGACAGACATTAAACCGTTGTTGTGACAAAATATTAATATAAGTGTATCGCCCCTAGGTCGGTGAGCAACGCGATAGTTCACAACTTGTCGGTGAGCGCGGCGCCCACCAACACGCTGCACCAGATCTCACAAGCTCACCAGCAGATTGAAGCCGCCGCCATACACCATGCTACACCTGGTATGTACACTTCTCTCTCTCCCCCCTCTCCCTATCTCCCCTCTCCCCCCCCCCCCCCTCTCTCTCTCTCTCTCTCTCTCTCTCTCTCTCTCTCTCTCTCTCTCTCTCTCTCTCTCTCTCTCTCCCTCTCTCTCTCTCTCACACACATTCGCAGCTGAATCACCTTCGGCCACTGTAGATTATAGATTACGCCTTGTACACCTCTAATTTAAATTACACTGTACTTAAGAGCGTTTATACTTACGAACTGCAACGTCGCAATTTAGTGTCACATTTCGTGTTGTTATTTGATCGAAGATATATTTAAAAAATAAGTTTACTACACTTTTTATAATTACGTGTAAAGTGTGTAATAGGTAAGAAATCATTGCGTTTACAGTTCTATTTATATGCACATAACACATTGGAACTTGCAGGGCGTTATTTTCATAGTAAAATAACTAACCGATACTTGCTTTTTAATACACTTTCACGTAAGTACCAGAGGATCACTAACCGAGCACTTTTGTGTCTGAAATCCGGACTGATACTGAGAATTTCGTGATAGAAAAGCCATATACTATTTTCGCCGGGAATTGAACCGGACCTCTTACGCATCACTCGTATACACTCCTAGCTGCGCCCCTGAGCTAACTATATGATGAAATTAATTACCGATTGATCCCAATGATAATAACAAGCGGCTGCTCTATATGAGTTCTGACTATACTCCACTGCTTACCCCCTCGTTGTACACTAGAGTGTGTGTACTATATGTATATGTGTATGTACAGGGTCCACACAAGCGAGTTCGGCGAATCACCCCGCGCCGGCGCCGCCCAACCAACCTGTTGAGTTCAACCATGCTATCGAATATGTTAATAAGATTAAGGTAAGATGCTTTTATTATTTTGTCTTCATAAATAAATTTACTTTAAATTAATATGTATTGCATTATTTTTAACAATAATAATATTTACACAACTGACTAAAAATTAAAAATAAAGTGTTTAAAATCAGCTATGGTAAAACGATAAACAAATAAACATTTTTTGCGTGAACTTAAATAACAATGATTTAAAAAAATTGCTCAAGTTTCGTGGCTGACACATAAATTTTTCCGATTATGTAACATTATTTTTTTTCTTTACTTTGTACCCTTGAACAGTTATTAACCGGAAAAGGGAATTGATTCGTTCTTTTCTCTCTTAAAACAGTAGTAAACAATTATTTTTATTTTTTATACTCACAATATAAGTAAACACTAAATTAGTAAAAACTATAATGATGAAATTAATTACCGTTCGATACTAATGATAATAACTGGCGGCTGCTCTATTGAGTTCTGACATTACCCTAATATCATCCTACACGGTCATCCATTACCCCATATACTAACAGCATTTATTACCAACAGTCACGGTTCTCGCGACAACCGGACAAGTACAAGCGGTTCTTGGAGATACTCCACGCCTATCAGAGGGGACACCGCGAGATGAAAGAGCCACAAGCGAAGCAGCAGACGGAACAAGAAGTATATTCCCAGGTTTGTTTATGAAAAAAAAAAAAACCATCCTCATCATCAGTCTGTACTAGTCCACTGCTGGACATAGGTCTCTCCAATTGCACGCCACTGAGCACGGTTTGCAGCTACTCTCATCCAGCGCTTGCCAGCCACCCTGCGAAGATCCACCTAGACTGGGGATCTATTTAATATGATTATTGTCAATGATGATGATAAAAAGCGATGGTAGCCGAATAGATAAGTGACCGGCATGGAAATTTATCTAATGTTAACCGAGTTCGAACATTTGTACTGTTGGCGTCTTCCTCAGCAGTAGCCCTGCGTGCGTGCTTTGTCTTTTTAAAATGAAAAAGAAGAAAATCTCAACGTAATACTAAACTGTATACTCAGGTGGCGAAGCTGTTCGAGAACCAGGACGATCTGTTGGCAGAGTTCGGTCAGTTTCTTCCTGATGCTAAGGCGGTGACGAAGCCTCTGCCGGAGAGGGAACGTGACCGACACTACCCTCATGTGAGGTCGCCGCCAGCGCCACCACCACATCACCAGGTAAAGGTTACACCATGGATTATACCAGTTCCAAACGTTACAATAAAGTAGTGCAATGTAAGCCTCTGTATCATAACGCGGCCTGTCCATTAACGCGGAGCGAGAGAGCGGAGCGGAGAAACGGAGAAATATTAACCAATAGGATTCATTAAACCTAAATTTTTTTTTTAGAATCTTAGGTTATATTCTTCCAAAATAGCTTAAGTAGCGTAGCTTAAGTAACCTCTTGTGACATTAGCTATCCGCCAGTAAAAGTTCTGTTAAAATCGGTTCAGTCGTGCCGCAGTTAACTCATACAAACAGACAAGACAGATAAAAATTATGAATTGTGTGTTTGTGTTATAAGTAACGTACATACTTTCATATGCGTTCTCTAAAAAACTGAGGCAGACATTTCAATTTTATTTATTTGTGTACCAATGGTTCGCCAGACCTGTTGTACTGTCACTGCTGGATAAGATACATTATGTCCTGGGAAAACCAGGCTATTGTCAACTTTTTAAGCTTTTGCCAATGGCCTTCTTCAAACAAATATGAATGGTTTCCTTGTATTGTTCAGCAACAGCGCGTGGAGTCAGAGCCGGAGAGGTTCCCGAGCGCGGCGCCCCCCTCCCCCCCACACGTGGCGCACCAGCATCACCACCACGCACAGGTTTGTTGTTACACAGATATACAGGGGACCTGACCGGACAATCACACCCTCATGCCCGTTACTTCTATCAGCTATTTGTTGGCAGCCGAAAGCTCCTTTTTAATGTTATTACATGTCAGATCTAGAATATTGTGGGATCGATTCTCATATGAGACAAGTTTTTGTGATTCATAGATATTAATTGTTTCGAGTCTGGGTGTATTTTGTGTCTGTTATTTGTATGTTTTTGAAGTCCCCAGTGACAGTGGCTTATTCCTTAGTGCTGGAAAATAGTGGTTTACAGTGTGTTCATATTATTGAGTATAAACTATTGCCCGCGGCTCATCCCGTGTGGAATTGGAGTCCTTTACCAGTTTATACTCTCCTCATAAAAACCTTCTGGCCTTAAAGAATATTTATAGAAAAGAACTCGCCGAATTGATCCAGTCTTTCTGAAGTTAGTCCGTGTAGTGTCAGATTAAGAATACATAATGTCGCTACGTAATTTCTATCCGTGGGTGTCGTAAAAGGCGACTAAGGGAGAGATACTTTATTCAAAACACTACGAGAAAAGGAAAATTCGAAAAAAAACCCTATACCAACCAGTTTGGCCAACGTGGTATAGTAGGCTAAATTCCCTCCACATTGTTTGGAATACCGTGCCCAACATTGGCACGTTTATGGATAGAAATGACGATTCTCAAGTTATAGTATGACCTTGGGAAATAGGGATTCATGTATAATTGTAAATATATAATGTATTATAATATATAAACAGTGCATAACATATTGTATTTTGTCCTTAGCCGGAAATGCCATGGGATGTTAATATAACCGTATCATCTGTACAGCTACCCAAACATACAAGTTCGGGCTGTAGCACTGTCCCTGCCGGCCCCCAGCCGCACCATCATCTCAAGAGATCACCCAGCTTTACTTCTTCTAGCCAGATGCGTAAGTATTGTTTATGTTAGATTCGTAGCAGATGGAAGGAAATGGTCTCTGCCTACCCCTCTGTTGGGAAAGAGGCGTGAGAAAATTGTAACAACAAATTATGATACACATTTGTGTCTACCTATATAATCCCTATTTAGCAAATTTTTTTGTATCTACTTGTATATTTTATGCATGCTGTACTTGCCTGTAAATGGCTGCTATACCAACATGTTCTTTATTATGTAAAAGATAAATGTATTAGTATAAGTAGTTGTTGGTAAGTCTAATTAAATAAATAAATAAATAAAATAAATACCCCTTAGGAGAATAACGCATAAAGCAGCTTGCTCTCCTATTGAATTTGATAATGTTAATATAAAGGACTAGCTATTGTAATATGCCCAGGGTTTGCTGTTTGATTATAACTCGGCTCCTATTAGTCGTAGCGTGATGTTATATAGCCTACAGCCTTCCTCGTTAAATAGGCTATCCAACACAAAAGTATTTTTTCAATTCGATCAAGTAGTTCCTGAGATTAACGCCTTTGACCTAACAAACAAACTCTTCAGCTTTATAATATTAGTTTAGATTTGAAAACAATACTAAACAGTGTGTTGGTTTCCAGCGGTGGGTGCTCCGCCCCCCAAGAAGTCCCGCATCTCGGGTCTGACGGGCGCCACAGTACGCGACGTGTCGTACGCCGAGGCGGCCAAGTTGGCCACAGTACACGAGTTCAACTTCTTCGACAGAGCCAGGAAGGCGCTCAGATCTCAGCATGTTTATGATAACTTTTTAAGGTAAGCTGTTATTGATTATTTTTAAGATTATGTACTTCTGATTCCATTGCGCCATTATACCATGTCCAATAATATTGAGTAATTTCATGAATATTCGTATAGTTTAGCTATAAATGTATAACAGACAATTTTTTATGTTTACTATACAACATAAAAACTTGCAGTCTGATGGAAAGTTAAAAGAGGAGTCCAGATTGCACTGACAGACAGCTGGCAATACCATGCTGGCCCACAGGGTGCTTTTTCATGCTTCAAAATTTTCGTCTTACTCTCAGTGAACTAGAGACAATGATGATAAATCATGCGATGTGCCTTTAAACAGAATGTTTGTGGTGATACATGCATGCTGCCTTCCTACTGATGTCTCTTAAAAAGGTTTTGTACACGTTGGCACTACGAAATGTATTAATTTTTTATAAACATTTTTGCGGTAGAAACACATCCAGCCGCACAGAATCGCATTTTCCTGTTTCTACTATGTCGGCAACATTAGTTCGAAAAAAAAAAAAACGCTCGCTGAGTGAGGCTTTGTCCAGCAGTGGACGTCGTTAGGCTGGGGTGATGATGATTTATTTATTTTTTATATATAAACATAATTATATACAACTATCCTTACAGGTGTTAACTAATTCAATAGTGTATGGACATCCTTTACAAAACTAAATCTAACTATATCTATATATTAAAATAAAATACGTATTAGTTCTAGGTTTTCACACACTCTATAAAATATATTATGATAAAATGATGAAAGTTCACACAGACATTGATTAGCAGAAAAACGGTTTCTAAACATTGTGTGAACATTTTCTCAGTGAATAGGTCATAGTTAAACTTATTAGTTCCTGATATACGCTTACTATATTAAACAAACTAATATCCTTGTATAATATGGCGCATCTAATATAAAATGTAACACCAAATATGTAACCTGTGTTCGCAATAAATGATTTGAATTTTGAATAATATTTATTATTTTGTTTCTCAGATGCCTGCTCCTGTTCACGAACGAGATAATCTCATCGTCGGAGCTGCTGTGCGTGACGGCGCCCTTCTTGTGTCGTCACCCCGAACTACAGAAGTGGTTACAAGACTTCTTGGGGCCTCCCTCCCCGCCGCACACTCCTACTAACACCACGCATAGCGGTAATTTATATGTTTTTACTTATTAGTGGCTCTTGTGTGACGAACTCTGTTAAATTCGCAATTGGGACTAGTATTGCGGTCTAGGACTAATCGTGCTGTAACAGAGAATTATAAATAAGAAATTTGCCCCTTTAAAAGTAAAAGTTAAAAGTAGATCTAAAATTTAGTTTTAAAATTTGCTGTAGACAGGGTGCTTGCAAAAGTAAAATTGTCTATTGAAATATTTTGAAAAAAATAAAATTGTTACTTAATTACATTCATGTTGATTAGTTGCATGTTTTTTTAGGGAAAGAGTCTTTATAGTTGGCGGGAAAACTGATCACATTCTATTATAATGTTTTAATTATCTTCTTAGCAAAGTATATTTTGTTAGAAAAGTCACCGATTTAAACGATCGCTCGAATTGTGATACTTATTCAAACAGTAGTGTATATCTGAAGTACTGTATGCTCCTATAGGCTACAACAACTGTTACGGCGGCGCGTCCAACTCGTTGTTCGGTCGCGTGGGCGAGCGCGCGGCGCCGGAGCACAAAGTGAGGCACGAGCCCGTCGCCGCGCTCGCCGCGCAGCTGCGCCACGAGCGGCCGCAGGGGGACGCCGCCATGGATATAGGTAACACGAGCTTATATGTTATATCGCCGCTACTTGTCATACTACTGTCTACAAATGCTACGAGAGAACTCCCAAGTATTTAAATAAATGTGCGTGTCCTAGAGTGGAGACCGCGACTCGGTAAGCGTAGAGTAGGACGCTCTCCAGCTAGATGGTCCGACGACCTGAAAAAGGTCAATGGGTCTGACTTGATGTGGAAGGCGGAGGACAGAGTTATGGCGTGTGTTAGGAGAGGCCTACGTCCAGCAGTGGACTGCAATAGGCTGAAATAATGATAATGAAATAAATAACTATATTAGGTATACGCTGCGTGTGAGTACTTGTACACATATTAACCACAAACTTTGCGTTGTACAATGTACAATTTACTATCATAAAAATCGAAGTAGATATCAACCTGAAGAATTACAAAAACAGCTAGTATCCATATTACAAGCATTGGCTTACTTTGAGACTAGATGGCGCTGTGTATTATTAGTATTTAATGTGGGTTATGATAACGAATTTGTACCCTATGAAATTAATCTATGTACCCGAGATATTTGGATCATCTGTCTCATATAACTAAACATGAGTACATTGTGCAGATCTGACAACGTGCAAGCGACTCGGCACTTCGTACTGCGCGTTACCTCGGGACGCGGCCGCCAGGAAGTGCTCCGGACGTACCCCGCTCTGTAAAGAGGTAATTACTTTATACATAATATTCTTTATAACTGCCTCGGTGGCACAGTGGGAGGTGTATACGACTTCTACGTAATATGTCGGGTTTGATTCCCGAATAAGACAAAAATGGTATTGGATTAATTATGTTGGAAACACGTTATGCACAGTAAAATATATATTTATTGCATTAAATGTGTATGGTAAAATTATAATTGCAAATAATAAGCCAAGCACAAAAAAAAAACATTTTGAATATGTACCACTGACCAAAACGACATATAACATAATAAGGTAAACTTGCAGGTGTTGAACGATACGTGGGTGTCCTTCCCAACTTGGAGTGAGGACTCGACATTCGTGACGTCACGCAAGACTCAGTACGAGGAGTACATCTATAGGTGTGAAGATGAGAGGTTTGAGGTAAATATGATCCTTCTTATATCATCATCATCATCAGCAACCCATTAAGTCCCACTACTGGGTTTGGGTCTCCTCTCCACTAACATTATAAGTTATATCAAATCTGATTAGTATTTCCGTACTTTTTTCCGTATTATCCGTGTAGTGACAGATTAAGTATACATAATGTCACTACCCCATTTCAACCCATGAGTGTCATCAGAGGCGACTAAGGGAGTAAACCTTATGCAGAAAACACTGCGAGAAAAGGAAAATTCAAAACAAACTATCAATCCGTCTGGCAAGTGTGGTATAATAGGCTGAATTTCCTACACATTCTTTGGAGGAGACCCCGCCCAGCAGTGGGACGTTTATGGTATGAAATGATAAGTGTTAAAAATTTGTCTATTCCTCTATATGCCCTAGTCTCAAAATGTACAATTCTTATAATTTCCAACCCTCATGATAAGCATAGCTTTATTCCTTTTGAAGTACAAAACCCTTAAAATATTAGTTGGTACTTGACTGGTTGCCAGCGGATGCAACATACCGTTAGTGGCTACAAAGAGCTCCAGTATTTTAACCTTTACAAAAAAATAATGTATTAAATTAAACCACAATTTGAATTTCCAGCTGGACGTGGTGATAGAAACGAACGCGTCTACCATCCGCGTCCTGGAGGGGGTCGCCAAGAAGCTGTCCCGGATGACCCCCGAGGACGCCGCCAAGTACCGACTGGACGAGTGCCTGGGGGGCCACTCGCCCACCATCCACCAGCGAGCTCTGAGGAGGATATACGGTGATAAGGTGGTACGAGCCCCCACTTTGTAGGCATGCTGTGCCATACGTACGCACCTGTGTCCCACTGCTCAACATTGGGCCCACTACTGGGCAAAACTCTCGTGTGGGAAGGCGAATATTAGCCGAATCTCGTTGTTAGTCAGATAAATAATAATAAACTGGCGATTATAAACACTTTAAAACTATTTATACTAACAGTAAATAAAAAAAATATTAAATACTTATATACTTTTCAAATAGGCTACAATTTTTTTAGCATAAATGTAAGTATATAGAAAATAATATAGGGATATAAGTATAAAGTAGGCATCCTAAAAATTCTGTTGAGCAGTGGGATATAATTTTGAGGCTATACAAGACATAAATATGATTTTTATATAAAACATTGATTTAAAATCATATTGAAAGTCAATAGGTACAAATTTTATTATCTTTTGCTTATGAAATTTTATTTTTATTACTTTTTTGTTCTATGAACTTGTATTACACGGTGTGCGTTTAGCCAATTTGTTATTTTAGTACAGCATTGCATGCCTCTAGTTATAGATTTAGTTAAAAAGTGTGTAAGCGTTAAGACGGAAACATACTTGCGTGACACACAAATATGTCCCTAACCATATTAAATGTGTGGAAACGATATGCTTCTGGCGCGTCACGACACGACACAGTAATATGTTTCCGCCTTTACATCACATTTAGCCGCACCAAACCGCACCTTACTATACTTCTATGCCTTTCTGTCACTTAGAACAGTTATTTATTAGAGCGAGATAGCGAGAGCCGAGCGCCGAGTCGATTCCGTCGCGTGCGGTCGTACTCCCGCTCTTTCTCTAATAATTGTCGTTTCTAATGAGAGAAAAATATAAAAGCATAGGAAAGTGTGATTCCGTGTGGCTAGCTGTTATGTTGTCCCCTTTGGATAGATCGTTCGATAACGAAAACTGGGGATAGTAAGTCATTCTTAACACAATCGTCAAGGTTACAGACAACAAAACGCACGACTACAGAGTTCATGCGTAATGTTGGGGGGCAATGCCCTTCCACGCATGCCAGCTGATTTTATTTAGATCTCGGGCCTCGGCGACAGTGTGCGCGGCAGCACTTTTAAAAAAATATGTTGCGTTTTCTATATCTTTTTTTAGTGGCATTGTGTGGTATTGGCACTATCACCAGTTTTCTGTACCAAGAGGGATATACATACAGCCAAGTATGTAAGCGGTGGTGGTTCTCCTAGTAAGAAGAATATTTATAGTATAATGGAAGGTACAAACTTAAACTGGAGATGGGATATCTAGGTTGCACTGGAGTCTAGAATAATGCCTTGCAAAAACTTTATTGCGTTTTCTGATTACATCGACCTAACAGAGGTGAAATGGAACTGTGATACACTTCTGTCTATACCTTCCCTGAGGATGTCAATTTAGTTCATATTGAAATAGTTATGACATAAAAGTTGAATTTTACAAAGCCAATAGAATAGCATCTCCAGTTATAGCTTTCGAGACTGTTTCACCTTCCATATGCTATGAATAATAAGTATAAAATAGAAATTACGAAGTAGCTGCCCCATAGATGTGAATGCTTGGTGTTTGTAGATAATGCGAGTTGGTGAATGCATGGGGGTGTTGTCACTATGGACTTTAAAAGCCAGTAGCAATACCTCAAGGGATGAATGTAGGCATGACAAGTAGCAAGAAGCTGATAGAATAATTCATACCGCCGCGAAAGTGTTAAGCAGTTTTGGTATATTTTTTTATACTACGACGGTGGCAAACAGACGTACGGTCCGCCTGTTGGTAGGTGGTTACCGTATTCTATCGGCGCCTGCAACACCAGGGGCATCACGAGCGCGTTGCCAATCATTTTAAAATTCTATTTAGTCCCATTTTAAAGGACTACAAACTAAATTCTTCAGGCGTTTAGCTTTTTTCATTTGTATGGTTAACTCATGCTCAGTTTCTGAGCCAAATGGGGGTTATTTATAGCATAAAATATGACTAAAACAAATTAAAAATGACAGTATTATGAATAATCTAGTTCTATTGTTCTATTTTTATATTCAGTCACGTTATAATATAGATAATTTTGACTTTAATCAGAAATCGGGCATTAGTAGTGCAAACTAAATTGGGAAAACAAGCTTACAGTTGTGATTTCATACTAAATAATTTTGCATTCCGCGGCGGTGTGAATTAATCACAGACTTCGCTTTGCATCTGTAGTGTCCCGTACGGCATGCCCTCGACATATTGATTACAGATGAATTACTTTGTTATAGGCGGTGGATATCATCGCTGGGCTCAAGAAGAACCCCGTGGTAGCTGTGCCGGTAGTACTACGCAGACTGAAGGCGAAGGAAGAGGAGTGGCGGGAAGCTCAGAAGGTAATTATTATTTATTTATTACTAGCCGTAATGATGCCCGGGACCACTAGTTACACTACGTCGTAGCGTCATATTTTACAGCATACTAGCTTCCTCCCACTGCTTCGCCCGCGTGGTATGTATTTTATACCTATACACCTTCCTCTTGAATCAGTCTTATCTATTAAAAAATACCGCATCAAAATCCGTTGCGTAGTTTTAAAGATTTAAACATACATAGGGATATAGGGACAGAGAAAGCGACTTTGTTTTATACTAAGTAGTGATAGACTTCCTCAATAAATGGGCTTTTCAATTAGAATCAGTAGTGCCTCAGATTAGCGTGTTCAACGTAACAAACGAACTCTTCAATTTTATAATGCTAGTACAGATAGGAGAATTCAGTAAATCTTGTAAAATTTCGTGAGAGGCAAATCCCAATAGCAGTTCTACGTCAAGTTATGTTTTTAAATAATGTTCGTCCATTTATATATAAGAATAGTTGAGACAATGATGACAAGTCATGCGATGTGCCTTTAAACAGAATGTTTGTGGTGATACATGCATGCTGCCTTCCTACTGATGTCTCTAAACTGATTGGTGTATGTTTCGCTTAGAGCGGTCAAACGCGGCTATCAATGTTTTCATTCATTATTAACTCAATATAACTACTTGTTATTACTACTTACTAAGTACAAAAAAAAAAGATCACAAGTCTTTTTTTGTATTTATTAGAGCAATAAAAAATATGCTAAATCGTAAAATTCCATGCATTTCGTTAGATTCCAGCTATATTCACTCATACTTAAAATAAAACTTTACAAATATACAATTTAAAAATAGCTTTTCCTATATTCCTTCAACAATATGTTAATGTAGATATATGTATATCTATAATAAATTTCCCCGTAACCTCATCCACAGGGCTTCAACAAGCAATGGCGGGAACAGAACGAGAAGTATTACCTGAAGTCCCTGGACCACCAGGGCATCAATTTCAAACAGAATGATCTGAAGGCCATGCGGTCCAAGACTCTGTTCAACGAGGTGGAGAGCGCCTACGCGGCGCGCCGGCCCGGCCCGCATGTCGTCGTCGATTATAATATGCAGAATAGGCAGGAAGGTAAGAATATTCTACTATACATAACAAATTATTGACTACACCTCCTCCAAGCCCAAGAAAGGTAATATAAAAAGGCAAAAATAATTTTCAAAAAACCAAAATTGAAAATTATAAATTTTTTAACAAGAGCTGATAATACAGCTGCCCCGATTTTAATAAAACATATCTAAGAACCATCATGTCAGCTTTGAAACAAAAGTAAACCGCATCGAAATCGGCCCAGTCATTTAGAAGCTACAATGTCACAGACAGCCACAAAGACATATCTAACTTACAACACTCCTTTTTTTGTGTCGAGGGTTAAAATTTTAATAATATACTACATGTTAAGCTCAAAACTCCTGAATTCGGTTCAGGAGTTTTGAGCCAAGAAAGGTACTTAGGAGGAGAAAAATACGTTAAAATTCCTTTACAAGACAATATTCCCTGGATTTTTGTTTGTCACTATTCAGCTCCTATTGGTCGTAGCGTGATATTATATAGCTGTACAGCCTTACTCTATAAATGGGCTATCCAACACTAAAATATATTTTCAATTCGAATCAGTAGTTCCCGAGATTAGCGCGTTCTCTTCAGCTTTATAATATTATTACTAGATATCATCATCATCATATCAGCCCAATGACGTCCACTGCTGAACATAGGCCTCACCTAATTTCCGCCACAGCAAGCGATACTAGATATATCAGTCTTAAAATATCTATGTTACGAGGAAACCGTCTTACTGTTTTCCACAAATGTAATTATTTATAAAAAAAAAAACTACCAATCAAATTTGCCATTGACTGTGTATCAAGGTTATAATACAATCGAATTTAAACTGCGCAGTTTTTGTTTATTTACGTTATGTTAGCAAAATAATGTTCTGTTCAAGGTCAGACCTACTAATATCGGTCATGAACAAACACGTTTATAGATTATGTTGTGATTAAACATTTTAGGTGTTTCGATTTTAGATATTGCCAATATAACATCACGACTTTTGTATCGGAAGGGGTACGCAGAGGTGTATGTCTGTCATATTTCGCAATGTTTTGCTGGTGCATGTAATGCAAGTCTATTGTCTTTAATAGGGTACATTTTAATTGTCATAGAAAACGAAACATAACTTTGCATTATATTTAAGCCTTAAGGTGTGTTTCCACTGAAATTGTTGGCAATTTCAGTGTTTTCAACAGCTGTTAGCGTCTCTCCATACAATCACCGAGTTTTAGCGTACCTAAGTGGTTAATTTTTGTCACAAACACGTGTTAACAACACAAAAATTCGCAATTTTTCTTTGATTGAGACCATCTTTTAGTAATATCAACCCACGTGCTAGCTATTTATATACATTCATTTGCTTAAAGTTTCGATCAGGTTACACCGGCCGTGGTCACTAGCTTACAATGGTATTTTTATATATATATTTGTATCTATATTTTATATTAAAAAGCTGAAGAGTTTGTTTGGTTGAATTTTAGGATCTCAGGAACTTACTGGTCTGATTTGAAAATTTAATTTAATGTTTAACATATGTTTTAACATAACGCTACCTCCAATAGGAGCTGAGCAGTGGCCAAATAAAGAACAGCGCGACTTCTAGTTATTTTATAGAACTAACCCAACCTACGTTTGTCAACAGCAATAAAGATCTTGCGGGACACAGCAGAGCTACTGATCCACCACGCCCGACGTCAGACCGCCATACAAAAGGCGGAGAAGCGACGCATCAAGCAGCTGCTGAGACAGTTCCTACCTGATCTGTTCTCACATCCACGGCAACCGCTGTCTGATGATGAGAAGGATGAAGGTATATATACTTATTATTGGTTATTACCATTAGCATAAACTAAAAAAATGGTTTTCCCAACCAAAAGTTTGGGCAAACGGTTTATATTGATCCAAAGGGTCTTTTTACTCAAAAAATTAATTTTATAATGAAAAATTAACATTTCACATTTTTCCTCACCAAAACGCGCCAAACTGTCAAATGATTGACGTCATATGGTGTGCGGCAAGTAAATATTGTATGAAGGGATAACTAACTGCGGCGGACATGATACAACGGACATGATACAATCGTAGTAGAAACAATGTACTATCGAAAAAGTTCACGCATGACCACCTTAAGACTGCATTTTGTGTGCAGTGACCGACGGCTACCTGCTGCGGGTAGCGGGTAACTTGGTTTCGTCCACCAATAGTATTACAGTAAAACATCATTAAAGACTTTTTTCTGTCAATGTCATAAAACAATTAAAATTAAAACAAAGACTAACAAAAAAAAGGGCTTTGTCCCAAAATATGGTTTTGTCTCATTGGAGAACAATGTAATGGGCGAGCGAGGTACTACGCTTACGGCTTGCAAACGAAATGTGTTCAAAACTGATCATGCTTAAACTTTGTCGATAGTATGTCACACAATAACGACTGATGATTTATTTATTGACAGAAGAGAAAGAGGAGGCGACAAGTCCGGGCAGTCCGAGCGGCGATCCCACGACGCCGGACGACAAGAACTCCGTCAAACAAGAGAAACAAGATGTAAGCATTTTGTGTTGTCGTCTCTAACTACTTATAGTCAGACAGTTATTGACAGGGCTCTATCTAAGTGTTGGCAATCCGATTAAATATAATAATTTTTATTTCAGATTGAGACCCATATTTTGTTTGTAAAATACATTATCACTTATAACTAGACTACAACTGCATCCAAACATACTGGCTCATAATCTTATGGACGAAATATCTCCCAGTGGTCGGAGACTAAAATTAAGAGTACCACAAGACCTACTATAGGCTAGCAATAATGAGGAAATGTCACTGGACATTTACCTCACATACCGCCCTTCCTTATTATAAAATATTGCTGAATGTCTCCTGGACAGATTGCAATACAAAGGAAAAGAAAAAAAAAAAAAACTAACTAATATTGGAATAAAAAAAACAAAATATAAAACCTAGCATCTCTGTATATTCATGAGTTTCACTACACAATTTAACCGTAGCTGCTAATTACGATCAGGCCCTGGTTACGAGCACTAGCTATACTCGCAAATCAATGTAGAATGTTTGTAAACAATACTGTCAAAATGTATTTTAAGATTTATTAATTTTCTTATGCTGATATCAGTGGTATTATGCTGTTACGTCTTATTATAAACATTTCAAAATAATACAAAAGTCATTATTGTTTATTCTGCATTGGTTTCGAGCTAGTTATGACTCTCAAGTTATAATATTAGGAATATTGAATTTGAATTGAAATATAATGTACCTAAATCAATGTGTTGTCTTCTCGTATGGATGAATAATGCTTTACTTATGTTAGGTGCTAAATAAGAGACAATGATGATAAATCATGCGATGTGCCTTTAAACAGAATGTTTGTGGTGATACATGCATGCTGCCTTCCTACTGATGTCTCTTAAATTTTCCTTACTCATATTATAGATCCAAAAGTATTTCTGTTTGCTTGTTTGTTTCGCTTTAACCACTCAATCGATATTTATGAAACGCAACTTTTATCTGCGTTCGGCGATTAAGTCGCTCGTTAGAAGTTAAATGCAGCAACAGTAGTTCTAAAACAAGCAATTTTAATACTGCAATGAAACGCAGAGCGTCGCTAAAATCGCCGATGCTGTGATGTCAAGCGTGAGTGCTAGGGTCCTAAGATATTAATCAATAAACAACCGTTCTAATAAGTCAACATATCCAACGTTTATAATTGTTGCGAAACTTTTAGTTTATACTAAATACTCGTGTACCGCCTATCATATTTATATTTCTATGATCTTCTAAACTGTGTACTCATCCGATGTACATGAACTTTCACATAGATAATATATAGTCTTAGATTTGAAGAAAGACAGACTTTTTACCGAAATACCACGAGGGCAAAGCCGCGAGCGGAATGTAGTATTAATTAAATATACTTAGTAATAATATTATTTGTTTGTCAACAGTCATCAGAATCAGACAACGCGTCAGACAAGAGTGGGAAAAACAATAAGAATAAGGAAAATAAGCCTAAGAACAATAATAATTCGGACAGTAAAGGTGAGTTTGTTACGTGACGCGGGTTTAATTATCAACGTAACGTAATACTATACGCACGTAAAAGTAATTCTGTTATCTGATCACGGATAAACTACTGAACAGTTTTTAATGAAATTTGACATACGAAGGATAGTTATAGTGTAGAAGTTAATGATCCCAACGACATTTGAATATAATTACATTAAAAGCTAAATTCATAATAAAAATAAAATAAGAAGGAAAAATTTATATTTGTTTTGTCCTATAATTAATCTGAATACCGAATTTACCATGTTTTTCTATCATTATTTTCATAAATATAGAGACAATGATGATAAATCATGCGATGTGCCTTTAAACAGAATGTTTGTGGTGATACATGCATGCTGCCTTCCTACTGATGTCTCTATGTTAGATATAAAATAGTTTCCTTCGAAAATTTATTAACTTCCAGCAATCATTTGTAGGTACCTATTACTTAATAATACTAATTTATTTCTATGTACTGCTTAAAATAAAAATTCTTAGTGCTAGTCAAGTAGGTTTTTACACTTTACTAAACAAATTTGAGTCGTTTTATAAACTTTTTCGAAAAACGATCTGCATCTGAAGTTCAGAGAAATTGTTTCTACTTAACGTGTGTACAAGTCAGTAGACCATGCACATTTGCACCAGGTTTGGGTTTGTAGTTGTATGAAGGATAGACCAATATTCTTGATGTACTAGTTTAATTAGCAATTTAATTAATATACAACAAATATGGAGTGGCCAGTCTTTCCTTAACAGTGTCGTGTTTCCGTCTGTTCTTACATAAATAATGCATTATATTAAAAATACTTGTGTAACTGACGTCACTAAGTAGCACGTTGTGCTACGTCAACAAACAAGTACGGTAATTGGACCGTACACGTGCGTTTTTCTGTGACCAGTTTAATGTAAATACGTCGTTCTTTCTTAGCAAGGCAGAATAGTATAATCTGTTTATCCTTACAAGTCTTATTTATTAAACAATATTGGTAATAATATGATTTATTATTATTTGTTAACAGATAACTCAAACACATCGGCGAACAGTGTCAAACGTAGCAGTAGTAATGAAGAGGTGTCTGTCAAAACTGAGATTAAGAGTGAAGTGAACGACCCTGAGGACGACTATAGAGATCATCCGCCGAATGTGAGTTTGTTTGTGTCATTGTTTAGTTTGTAGGTGTTTGTTTTGTTTTTAGTTATATTTTAGTTTCATTTTTGATAAGAGACAATGATGATAAATCATGCGATGTGCTTTAAACAGAATGTTTGTGGTGATACATGCATGCTGCCTTCCTACTGATGTCTCTAAAAATTGTTATTAACGTTACGATTAATGCGCGGCATACTTATATTAATTACTAGCTTCTGCCCGCTGCTTCGTCCGCGTGGTATGTATTTAATACCTATAATCCTTTCTCTTGAATTAGTCTACCTATTAAAAAAACCGCATCAAAATCCGTTGCGTAGTTTTAAAGATTTAAGCATACATAGGGACAGAGAAAGTGACTTTGTTTTATACTAAGTAGTGAAGGAAATTAATTAATGAATAAATTAGTAACAATTATGTTATCTATGTAAATTTATATATGTAATGAATTTGTTAGCAGTCAAATAGTATCGATATACTTTTTACCAATATGTTTCAAGGTTATTAATTAAAAATAAAATGTAAAGCAGTGGATAGTGTGTCATGGTGTATGTACGGTTCCGCAGGAGGGCAGGTTCGTGTGCACGTCGTCGTGGTACTTGTTCTTCCGCGTGCACGGCGCGCTGTGCCAGCGCCTCGGGGCCGCGCGCCGCGCCGCGCTGGCGCTGTCGGCTGCCGAGCTGGCCCGGCCCGCGCGCCCGCCCGCCGCCGCCGCGCTGCGCCTCAAGCCCTCCAACCTGCCCGACGTGGCCGAGCCCGCGCAGTACTACGACGTGCTGCTGGACCTGGTGCGCGCCGTGCTGGACGGCAACATGGACGCGCCCGCCTACGAGGACGCCGCGCGCGAGATGTTCGGCATCAAGGCCTACCCCGCCTACACGCTGGACAAGCTCGTGTCCATCGCCGTGCGCCAGCTGCAGCACGCCGTGTCGGAGCCGTGGTCGGCGCGCTGCGTGCAGATGGCGGCGCGCGGCATGCGCGGGCCCCTCGCCTACGTGCGCCGCGCCGCGCGCCAGCTGCGCCGCGACCACGCCGCCTTCCTCGTGCGCGTGCGCGGCGCCCACGAGTGCCGCCTCGCCATCGAGCTGCTGGACGCGCCGCACGACCCGCGCCACGAGCGCCTCGAGCCTGCGCCCGGCGACGCCGTGGCGCGCCTGGCGGCCTGGTCGCTCTACCGCGAGCGCTACGCAAGGCCCGGCGCGCGCCCGGCGCCGGCGCGCCCCGTGTTCCTCGTGCGCAACGCGCGGGCGCGCGCCGGCGGCTACACGCACAACGCGCACTCGCTGGGCGCGGCGGGCGGGGCGGGCGGCGGCGGGGGGGCGGGCGGCGGCGGGGGGGCGGGCGGCGCGGCGGCGGCGGCGCGGCCCCCGCACGCGCGCCGCAAGCCGCCGCGGCTGCACGACGCCAGCGAGTGCACGCTGGGCGGCGCGTCGCTGCGCTGCCGCCTGGTGGCGTTCCGGCCGCTGCAGCTGTACCAGCCGGGCTCGCTGCGGGCGGCGCGCCTGTCCCAACCGCGGCTGCAGCAGGCGCGCCGGGAGCGCTTCCGCGCCTGGCTCGCCACCAAGCACCCTCACTAGCGCACCCACTCTGCGATGTATATAATGCCCACGATTTTCTCAAATTGTACATATTGAACCGATTTTTAAATAAAAAATGAGACAATTACTTTTGTGTTTCTTTAACCGTCAATCCTAAACAAATTTTGTAAATCTATGACTAAACACGACCACACGACGTGAGTCCATAACAAACAGTCGTGTGGCTGACACTGGCTTGGCCACCATCGGGGATTTTGATAATACAAATATTTAGTCGCCGATTCGTCGAAATTATTCGCCAAAATATTAGAATCGGTCAATGGTTCAAAAGTCTATAAACTAAGACATCTAGCGAAGATCTGTTTTCTCCCAGAGTTTGTCGCTAATTGATCGAAAATGATACATTATATGGTAGATCTTCAATTTTTAGGGTTTAATCTAGAAGCGTCATAAATAATTACGGTAAAAGCCTTGACTGGCCTGTTGGTCTAGTGGTTAGTGACCCTGACTGCTAAACCGGAGGTCGTGGGTTCGATCCCCACCCAGGACAAATCTTTGTGTGATGAGCATAAAGGTTTGTTCTGTCTGGGTGTAATTTATCTATAATATGTATGTATTTACAAAAAAAAAAGTATTTAAGTAGTATATAAGTTCTTTAGTACCCATAACACAAGCAAATATAATTGCTTAATTTGGGACTAGATGGCGCTGTGTGATTGTGGTAGAATATTATTATATTATTATTATAAAAAAAAGCGCTAATGATCTAGCTCCTAGACTATACCTTAAAAATTAAACTCCTTATACCTATCTTTTTACTAAACAAAGACCCGACCAATTCTAATATTCGGCGACTAATTCTGGGAGAAAACAGATCTTCGCTAGGTGTCTTAGTTTTTGAAATGCAAATGTGGCCAAGCTCTCTCCAGACTTAGATAATGCAAAAAAAAAAATCGATAATTGGTCGAAATTATCCATACATAGTCTGAGCTAGATCAGTTTTTACCTAATTATTAATAACTCTCCTAGATATATATCTATACCTTAATTTTTTTGCGCCCGAATGTGCACAGAGTATACGCTAGACCGCGCGTACTCGACGCAGTCCACGCACGTCCTTATTCGTTTCGCGCCGTGCCTGCACTCCTTGGCGAGCCCAGCTCGGGCGGTACCATAGACCTAGGATCTGCGCGCTACCTATGGGCGGTACAGTGTACTACAGTGCCGGCCGGCGGAAATCGAATGCGCGCGGAGTAGCGACATAATAATATATTCGCGCAGTCCTTCGCGTTCCTGCGTGCTACCTTTTGCGTGTATTTATTTCATCTTAAAACATCATTGCTTCGATGCTCTTGAGGAGTTAATTGTTGTGTTATAAGAACAATATCGATAAATAGTTTGCCAGTGAAAAATGCCTTGCGTTGCGCTCCGTTAAATGTGCGTTGGCCCTTAGTCGCGTTTTGGTCTCCCTTCAAAGAAGTCGTATTGAGACTTCTAGTTGGTTGGGCGCAGTTATATATTCGTTAAAAATGCCAAGTTGTTCTGTCAAGGGTTGTACAAATTATGATAGGAAATATAATAAACAGAAAGACGGCATTTCTTTTTATAGGTGAGTGCTTTATTACATATTTTGTGAAATATCATTTTGTTGAAGATTCGACGCGGACGCCATTACACTACAAAATATGTCATAACCTTGTAACGACGTTAATGCGTTCCAGGGCATTTGATATCTGTTTTATTATCTGTGCGTTGATTTGATGCTACTATAGTATAAATTGTAGAGCGAGCGTAATCAGTTTTATTTCAAATATATTTCAGGAAGTATTCGATTAAATATTTTAGTTACTCAATTGTCTCTAAAACTTATCATAATCGATCAATTTCATGTGATTTATAGATTCCCGACCGATCCCTTTAGGAACGTAATCTGGTGTCACCTCCTACGGAAACAGCGTGGCGAACCACTTTTTAAATCGAACCCATATTTACGGATTTGTTCAGCACATTTCACAGACGACGATGTTTATAAAACGAAAACAGGATTGACAAAACTGAAGAAAACTGCAAATCCTAAAATGCCTACTATTGCGGTTAGTTAACTATTAATTTCTTTATTCTTCTTTCTAAGGGACAGAGTTGACATGACAATAGGTAGGGAAGGAAATTTACAGAAATGAAAGGTTGGTGTATCTATCACCGTAACTTTCATTCATTTTGTTGTTTGGGTACAATCTGGGATTAAAAAATATTTCATTTTTCATCGGTCGAGCTCCCTCATCCTAAAAAAACCGTTGGAAACCTTTTCGAATCATAGAACAAAGTTTATTTGTAAAATATCGGAAATTATATCGTATAGAAAATTAAAAACTCTAGAAGTATCTATTTTATATTAACATTATATATTTTTAACTTTAACGAAATTGAAATTTCAGACCGAAAAGTTTCCAGCTCCGAAACAGCACACGATCAGTCTAGCTTTAATCATCCCAGACTGATGGAGGATGAAATATTGACCGTGTAACCTCTTTGGATTCATTAATACATTGATAAATATCTCTAAAGCCGCTAGTAAGAGTAATTTACAATGAAAGACGTATTTTAATAGTTTCAGGAGGTGAAAGAAGACACAATTACCACAAATATTGAAGTGACTGTAGTTAAGGAAGAAATTTTAACCGACGACGAAGTCGAATTTGGTGAACCACCGCCGGCAGCTGAGACACTTATAGAAAGTATGTTGAAACGTAAAATAAATAAACTTGAAACAGTGGCAATAACTAAAAATAAGAAAATAAGAGCACTGCAAACAAAAAATAATAGACTTATGAAGAGAAATGTGAAGTTACAGAATATTATTAAAGATCTTATGGGTAGAGTTAGGAAATCAAAAACATCAAGTTAGAAATTGATAAGTATTCTTAATGATTACACATTATTATATAATATGATAGATTCAAAAGTGTTTGTTGAAATAATCGAAAATCTTTTTTTTAGTCCAAAGTTTCCATTCGTAAACCATTTAAATAGTTTAAGTACCTAACTTTGACCTTATTTTATATGTAAGTCAGTAATGTACATACATAATTATTAATCAACTCAACATAAAATAAATGTTACATGTAGATACGCATAAGCATAGAGATGACTTTTAAAGTTTAAGTAAGTATCCTGAATAGTATTATAAGATAGAAATTAAGATGACGCTCTTACAATGTTATACATGTGACCATAATATATACAGATATTATCTGTATACGGCTAGAATTAGGGGACGTAGTTAATAGTTGTCCTAATGTACCATAGATGGCGCTGTTACAAAATATTCAAGCGTGTTAAAGACGGTTTATTTTGTAATAGCGCCATCTATGCTATATTAGGATAACTAGTAACTACGTCCCCTAATAAATTCTAGCCGCTATTATTTATTCTGTGGTTATAGTAGGAAACGTTTAGAAATCCAATGTATTTTTATAATTTTTTGTAAAAATAAAAACACACGTCTTAAATTCCCAAGAACGTCAGAGTATCAAGGTCTCGTCTACTTGTTTCTTTCTTATTTATTTTTAAAAGTACAATTTATTTCAATTAAATAATACTTATATTTATTACTATGTTTAGTAGTTAGTAATAGATAAGTACATAAGTTTTTATTTATATCATAACCCTCATTTTTGCAATGCCTGTCAACGGCGTTAAGTCATGAACTTATTATATAAGACCTTGTACCACTTATTATTATTACCACCAGTTGCAAATAAATGTTTTCAAGTTATTTGCATGCAGAGTTGTTTTGTTTATTATTGAAGTGTATTTTATCGCAAAATCAGAACAATAATTTCGTTTAACTGCATAACATCCGATATGGTCTAGTGGCTAGGATACCTGGCTCTCACCCAGGAGGCTCGGGTTCGATTCCCGGTATCGGAATATCTTTTTGTCTTTTTGCACTTATATAATTTTTAATAAATGTTAGTAATTATTAAAATTTGGTCAAAATAATATACTTATAATTAAACATAGGTATAATATTTGTAACTTTGTACACGTTGTTTTAACGAGGAATTGTGATTATAGCGTCATAATAAACCTCTGTGGTTTTCAGAATGCTATAAAGACCTAAACAGATGTATAAGCCTTTATAATGTTAAATAAATGAAAAAAAAAAAAACTATTATTTGGGGAGTTCGTGTTAGGAGAGGCCTATGTCCAGCAGTGGACTGCAATAGGCTGAGATGATGATAATATAATATAAATTGTTTATTTATGTAAAAAGTACAAATAAGTTAACAAATTCATAAATTATACAATAGTAATGCAACATACATACACAATTGCCTGAACTAGGTAAAACCTGTGCTTCAGGCGAGAAGTTCTTACATGCTACATATAATAATATAAATTAGCATGTAACTATTCAGAAATATTATAAATAAATTACCTAAATCAACTATAACAAAAATGATAGTAATAATTATTTTAAGGATTATCAACTTATTATAACCTAACTATTTACAAATTATTAAAAGGTCCTCTGTCTGATCATAAGTTAAGCCTAAGAGGTATTCAAAAAGTACATTTTTACATCTAAAGTAATTTAAGTTATAGATATATGATGTTCTATTTACTACATTGTACAAGTAAGGCCCTATAAAGGAAAAGAATCTATTTATAAAGGAATGTCTGAAAGTTAAGTTTGAGATGCAGACTATATCTTTCCGTCTCTTGTTAGTTATTTCGACATTAAAAGCAAGCATTCTATGTTGTTTTAGTAGGGTGTGCATAATGAACAGTTGGCGAATAGATAGCACGTTGCATAATGTATATAAAAGGTGTGTAGGGTAAAAGAAGGGAAGCGATTTACTCACTTTTAGAATTGCTCGCTGAGCTCGTTCTAGGGGAAGTATAATTGTTTTAAAGGCTCCGCCCCAGGATGTAATACAGTATTGAATAACAGATTGGCACAATGCAAGGTACACTTGTCGTGTCAATCTGTAATCTGCAATACTTCGAAGTTTCTTAAAAACAAATATTAATTTTCGCACTCTGGAAATCAGTGTTTGTATATGTTGTCTAAAAGAGAGCGTATCGTCAATAATAATACCTAAATATTTTAAATTATTAGTTCGTAGGATATTTGGACAGTTACATAATATGTCTACTTGTGGGTTATTGCATATGTGGGCGAATAAATTAAAATTAGTGGCGATTTGGAGAGGCATGCGCATAGCAAAGTGAATATATTTAGTCTTGTCAGCATTTAGTGTTAATAAGTTACATTGAAGCCAATTAGTCACAATATTAAAACCTGACTGGGCATATTGGTATAGTTCGTCGATTGTTTTAGCGGAAAATATTAACGCTGTGTCATCTGCGTATGCAATAATTTTGCCGTGTTTTAGCTTTATATTACATAAGTCGTTAATATAGATTAAGAACAGGGTAGGACCTAAGATACTTCCTTGAGGAATTCCGAAATTAGGGGTTTTTTGGGCTTCGCTCGTAATATTATCTATTTTTACACATTGGTACCGATTATCTAAATAGTCAGAAAAAAGTTTTAGCTGTGTACCTCTTATACCTAATGACTCCAATTTATTTAAGAGTAAAGGAATATGCACAGTATCAAAAGCTTTGGCTAAATCAAGGAAGATCCCTAAGGTCTGATTTCCCTTATCGAGTTCTTGGCTAACGTAATCCGTCAGGTCATGAACTGCGTCAGCTGTGGATAACTTAGATCTAAAACCAAATTGCATGGGTGAAAGAAAATTATTCTTTTCGAGGTACTGTACTAGTCTACTGTTTATAATTTTTTCTAATATTTTGGATATTGAAGGGAGTAAGGATATGGGTCTATAATTGGTAATTAGGTTATTGTTTCCAGACTTAAATATAGGAATTACTACTGCTTTCTTAAGGCATTTTGGAAAAATTCCTTTTGAAAGACAGAGTTGAAATATGTGGGTTAAGGGGGGCACAAAAATATCTTTGAAATGTTTAAGGATCTTATTGGTAATATTATCCCAGCCGACGGCACAATCATCTTTCAGCCCAGAAATTATTCGTGCAATCTCTTGCTCGTCAGTATCTAACATAGCAAAAGATTGACTACTTACTTGAGACTGTAGAGTGTGCATTTGACATGACTGTGATTGAATTTTTTCCGCTAGATTCTTTCCCACAGTTATAAAATAATTATTTACATTATTAGCTGCCACAATTGAAGAACGGTTAGTAAGTAGTAAACTCGAATTTGATTCGCGCTGTTTCGAAGTGTAGGTTATATTTTTAATTTGTTTCCAAAGGAGTTTACTGTTATTGCCGGCCCTGCGTAATTCAATTTGTTCATAAGAATTTTTAATCTTCTTTAGAAGATCGTTACAAAAGTTTCTATACCTTTTGTAGGTCTGTTGAAGAATTAAGTTGTCAGGACAGCGTTTTGTTCTCTGATGCAGTTTATCCCTATGTCTCATACACCGAATAAGTCCTGGAGTGATCCATGGCTTAATATTGTAATATTTCTTATTTACAGTCGTCACTTTCGTGTTGCGCAATATTGCCTGTTGGACATTACTTATTAGGTATGACATAGATATGTTAGCGTCAGCGGTATTGAATACTGGGCTAAAATCAATGTTGCGTAAATCATAATCGAGTTTATTTATGTTAAGTTTGGACTTTGTTTGCGGACGATTTACCTTAGGCAGCGTTATATTAATGGTTAGTAGGACAGCGTGATGGTCAGTGATCGTGGAATTAGTTACAAGTGTAATGTAGGGCAAGCAGGATTTAATCATCATGTGATCGAGGCAAGAACCACTTTGATGAGTAGGTAAAGTGTGCGAGGGCAAGAGTCCATGATACGAGCACAGATTAAGGTACTCTTGAATACCAGCATCGGAAAGTTCGGAATTGGTGTTTATATTTATGTCTCCTGTTAGTAAAATATTTTTAAAAGATTTTAATGATCCAAACAATGAGTTTAGGGTTGTATTAAATGGATCCAGGATTCTAGAGGAGGGGGATCTATACATAGCGATGATGGCTGTAGTTTTACCAATTTTTATAATCAAACAGTTGCATCCTTGAACTACTGGTTCCTCAACAGTTACCTTTAATGTATTCTTAGTGTAGACTACTACACCATCATTTTGATTATGATTTCTTAAACTGTAGTGTAAATTGTACCCCGGTATTATAGGCATATTGTTGAGTCTATTTAATAACCAACACTCAGTTAAAACTAAAATATCGCATTCGTAGTTTAGCCTTTGTATAAAAATATGAAAACTATCAATGTTTTTATGGATACTACGAATATTCTGGGTTAGTACGGTTAATGAATTTTGGTAAGCAGAAAGATATTGTTTGCAATCCTCTACCTCACATGATCTTGAGTCAGTCTGAAAAGTATTATCTATGTCTGTAATTAAATTAAAATCCATATTATTTATATTAAAGTAAATAAAACTAACTTAAGTAAGTACTAAACTATACTTAGTATGCGGCGCTCTTAGGCGCTCTTAGGCTTATGATGATGATGTACTATTATTTTTCACTTGTATTAAATATGTATATTACTAACAGTAAAAACGTCATGATTTCATGAATGATGATTCGTCATTAAGTGTGGCTGACACTGGCTTGGCATCCATCCAAAAACATCTAGCGAACATCTCTATTTCCTCCCAAATTTAGTCGATAGTCCAAATTTTTTTTTATAGGTAAGCTACATCGAAGAGTTACCGTTACGAAAAATTACCAATATTTTTAACATTTCAATCACAAAAAGAATTGCCATATTCAAACGGAACCCTCCTCAGTGAGCGAGACCGACACGCAATTGACCGGTTTAAAGCAGGTAGTAGCTTTCAATCACTATCTAGTTTGAGTTTAAAAATATTTTAAGTTATTAAATAAAACAAATTTAAACATTTTATAATAAACCAATTTATTATTATTATTTATTTATAATAATTCATTAAATTCGTACCATAGAACACAGTATTTCAATAGAATATTTCTATCTAAAAAGTATATTTACAAAATTAACACTAAATACATAAAAAACATAATTGTTTACAAATTTATTATATTATTTCTCCTAAGCAGTTTGTTGGAGGCATTGTTCACCTTTAGTCGTCACAAACATTGTCTAGTTTTTAGTAATTGTATCTAGAATTCCACTGCTGGGCTCGGGTCTCCTCTCCTCTATCTAGAGAGCTCAACAACACCTAACAAATTGATGAAAATGTTTAAGTATTTTGTCTGCTTGCGTTTAATTAAGATGTATCTTTTCTATGCACTGCACCATTCTTAACAAGAAATTAAGTTCTAATAAAGTACAAAAATCAAGTTAGTGTTATATCTCATACTTTTATTTAAAAAATCTCATAATAAAACCAAAATAAAATAGTAAAATAAAAAATTGAATACCAAGAATCTCAATAGAAACGAGACGCGTGGGAAAATTTGTTATTTTTTTTTCCAATTGCTTGTTGTTTAATATGGATGTATCTGATTACAATGACATCGACAATGTAAGACGACTAACGCACGGTGTATTACAATATTCCACTATTCTATCAAATAGTTAATAAGTAGTTACTATACAATAATAATAAGTTGATAAAAAAGAAATTATACATTTTATAAAATATTTTGGCAGTACTTGATTAAAAGTCGATATTTTTCGTCAGCATATTACAGATATAACAACTTTCCATAATGTATTATAAATATACTTTATTAATTATTTGGCCCCTTATAATTAATATTATTACACCCTGTAGCTATGGAAGTAGATAATTTATTTCCAACTAGTCCATTTTATTTTATAATTTCGTTGGCTTCGACTCTCGAGTCTTATAGCTCGGTGTTTGTAGTTCATTATTGTTAATCCTGGCACGCAGGAGTCACGGTTGTTATAAAAAATCTTTGTCACGATGAAGCGATAATCTACAAAAGCACACAACCAATTTTAAATGAAATATAGTTATTTCGCTTCCATCTAGTTTTGGACCCGATAGATGTCGCTGTTGTCGAGATCTTAAAATGCGGTCTGTTTATATTGACTAAAAAAGCCACGACACATTCAGCGATCAAAAAACGCTGCGCAAAAAGAGTTCACACAATGAAAAGTTTCAAGTTCAATGTCACACAATGAACGTCAAAAAGTAAAAACAATTGTTATGTGTAATAAATAAGATTGATTTTACAAAAACTTTTTTCTTAAAATGTAATTGTAATTTGACAGTTTTGAGCGTGACTTTAGTACGTGATTGTGCATCTAGGGGGAGCCACCGGATTTTGTATATTAATTTAAAAAGACATTCTAATGAGGACAACGTCAGGCCAACAATTTATAAATATAAATCTCTTATTTGCAAATTGAGCTTACATTTATAACTAAGGCAAGATACATTAGGCATATAGTTAAATAACCGCCAAACCGACCTATAGCTGTTAAACAAAAATGCTTCTTAATAACAAAACAATAAGATGCAAAAGCACTTAAGTCAATTTTAAGTCCATTTCACAGTTTAAGACAGCAGCAGTTAAAAGTAGTAAGTAGAGACACCCTCCACAAAGCGAAGTGTTGGTGCACAGACTCACAGAGAAGATTTAGGGTTTTTTACTGGCCTTCTAACATCTTCAGACCAGCAAGCCCCTCATAACAGTCCCATTTCCAATCATTGCATATGCACATGCATGTTAAATTGCATTTACCCTCTTATAAAAAAACAAAATGATAATTTTATCTAACTCCCAACAATTTTGATGACACATTTCTAAGAACCATAACAATCATAATATCAGCTTTCAAACATAAAAATCGTATTTAAATCGGCTTATTCGTTTAGGAGCTACAGCGCCACAGTGACACAGACATGTCAAACTAATAACACCCCTATTTGCGTCGGAGGTTAATTATAATTAATATATGCCCAGATGCCCAGCAGTGGGAGTGATCGGTCGCTAGCAGTAGGTTCCTCTTGTGAAGAGATACATGCCCAGCAGTGGGACGTGTAGTAGTGTTGGTGTCAGCAACAATTCTTCTGGACATCACCATGGGCTATATTGTCGATGCTCCACGCTGGTATTTCCACCTTGCCTGTGTTAGTGGCGTCTTCTTCCGTTGGAGAACCTGGAAGTAGACAAGAAATATATTATTTTAAATCTATACCAATATTATAAAACTAAAGATTTTGTTTGTTTATTTGAACAAGGCGAATATCAGGAATTACTGGTCCAATTTGAAAAATTATTAGTGTCGGATAGCCTGCTTATCGAGGAAGGGCTATAGGCTGTAAAACATCATGCTATGACCAATAGGAGCTGATTAGTGGCGAAACAAAGATGCACGGAAGAACAAGACCTTGAAGAACGTGAAATCGGAGACATTCTAAAGGACAGATCAGGAGTCATCAACCGGCGAGAATGTATGCAAAGATTGATGAACGTTGAAGAAGCCAAAGATGTATGTCAGAATAGCAGTTGGAAGGAAATGGTTTCTGCCTACCCCTCTGTTGGGACGGAGGCCTTATGTATGTAAGTATAATTAAAGAATATTCTGTGGTTTTTTTCATCATTACAACAGATAAACGTCCCACTGCTGGACACAAGTCTCCTAATAAAAATGTGGAGGGAATTTAGCCTACTATACCACGCTGGCCAGACGGGTTGGTATAGAGTTTGATTCGAATTTTCCATTTCCCGCAGTGCTCTTGAATGCTGTTACTCCCTTAGTCGCCTTGTACGACACCCACGGGTTGAGATGGGTAGTGACATTATGTATTCTTAATCCCTCACTACACGGACTATGTTATTTCTTACCTGTAGGTATTCTATCGTCACTGTCCGCGCTATCGTAAGATCGTAACGACGAGACCAGGTTGGAGCTGGACAGTTTGAGGAGTGCTGCCGCCGTGTTCAGGAACACTTCGTCGATGCCTGCCTGTGGGAGAAATAGCCTGATTTATTGTAGCTGTAGAGTAAAGGTTGGCAAGTTTTCAGTGAGGTACCAAAAAAATAATAGAAAAAAAATCTTAGGTATCACGTGACCCAAGATCCAACGCGGTATTGTGGCTAGCCCTTCGGGTACGTTTTCTCAGGAATCTGACCTCAATAAAATATTCTATTTATTAACGGAAATTCCTGTGAATAAAGTATCTTGTTTTTTTTTAATAGGTTGGTTGTGTATCTTATATATAATAAATCATGTAAAAATTATATATAAATGTTTTTACCTACTAATACATTTTTAACGTTAACTATTTTTATAGTACGGTATTTGGTTCTGTACCATTCTATAATATTTTATTTATTTATGTATATTTTTTCTATTTTGGGGATAAAAAGACTTTCTTGCCAGTTCTTCTCTGAGCTCAACATTGCCAGTGAGCTGGCCGTAGGCTGACTTGGCTTCTTACTGACGTCTTTAGGACTTTGTATGACGTTCATAAGTATCTCACAGACACTACAGACAAGCACAGATAAATGATGAACCGCACAAGTGACCTGATCGTGCAGTGCGGAGGTCTCGCAGTAGTGCGCGCCGATGGACGCCGCGAACTGCGCCGCGTCGCTCGCCGACACTGCGCGGTACTCCTCCAGGTCGCTCTTGTTGCCCACCACTGACAGGACCATCGCTTCTGGTACGTTACTGGAAGAGAATAACACCGAATATTATATTGGAATGAGTTTTTAGGTAATAAATAACTACCTCTGCTCCGCGGGTGTCTCCCAGCGGACAATTTTATAATGCTCTAATTCGCGGTCATCCGCCCGGTGGACTGCGGCGCGCACTAATACATTTTTTAAATTTTCTCAATAATTTTTCAACGTGTCGATGTATTTTAAAGGTCAGTAGAATCGTAACGAACAGGGGCCTTAAATAAAGGCATAATAAATGTGCTCTCGTGCTCAAAAGGTTAGCAAACCCTGTCTTAAAGTATCCGGAGCTTTTACTCAAATACCCGGAATAAAGACACTAAAGTAGGCTGTGCAAGCCTTTCTGGTTCACATCGCAACTCTCAAGTTTTTCATTACAACGTCATCTTTTATCGAACGCGACAATTAAATAACACGAGTTAGCCATATAGCCTCAAAGATGTCGCCACATTACTCACCTCTGTAACTCCTTCACCCATCCCTTGATAGCTGTGAAACTATTAATGCTGGTGATATCGAAGACAAGCAACGCCGCGTTAGCGTTTCTGTAGTACATGGGAGCCATCGAGCGGAATCGCTCCTGCCCGGCCGTGTCCCATACCTGGAAATAGCCGTGATAACATAAAGACAACTTTTCTAAAACCAATCCAGGGGGCCGATTCTGCTAAATTACATAATATGTCGATAGCAGACCAATGGACTAATATCGACCAATCACAGGCCGCCAATATGGCGCGATTGATTTAGTAAACCAATCACAGCTGTCGAATGAGACCATCGGCTTAGAATTATGTTACGATTGTGTTGGCAGACTCGGACCCCTGTATGTGTGTTCGTAATGAACATGAACAAAAGAAAAGATTTTTCACGCTACTAACTCACTCACACTACGAAGCAAATGTTTCGATTTTTACCATCGTTTTTCTCAATAAACCATCTAAGTTATTTCCCTAAAAGTCATTTTGCGACCGTATAAAATACATAATAATTATAAAAGGTTTATATAATAGTAAAAAAGTCTCTATGTTCAGAGATTTGACCTAAAGTAAAATGTATGGAGGAGGCTTACGGAGCATCCGCCTTAAAGACTTACATTTAGACAAAACTTAACAATTTTTGGTTCGTGAAGTGTTGCACAGCGCAAGAAGGGAATATGTGGCAGTATGTATGTATGTACCTAGTAACAGTGGCGGTACGTTCATACAAGCCCAAAAGCCCGGCTTGCCCTACTAAAATGCTCGATCAAAAATATCTAATTCAAACCATTATCTATTTTAAAATTCGCGCGCTTATTTCCAAGCGAGAGCAGTGACTCGGTGCACAGAGTACATTTGACTCGGTGAGTGATGAAGCATCAAGCGAGAACGAGAGATAGAGAGGCGCGCGCTGCGCGCAACAACTTTTTTTTCTATCTCGCTCACCCGCACTGGCTTGTTATGAGGCTTTTGACCACCGTCGGATCTCTCTTTCTAACCTATAGAGAAACTGTCGATTATTGAAATATAACTAGGTTAATTTATATATCAATCAGTATGAAATTATAAGCCGGGCTTTATGTATGAAGTTGTCGACTATGGAAGTGAAATGCCGCGGCCGCGCATGCGTACTCGCGTCTACTAACTTCACTCAGTTCATTTGTTTGACAGGACGAAAAGTTTTGGTTTTAATGTTTACTTACTTTAAAATTTGTTAATTGTAAGATTTTTAAGTGATTCTTTTGTATTTAGTGACATACAACAATGCAAGTAATAATTATTGTTCCTTGTGAGGATTAAAATGTGTTCAACTTTTGATGGGCGAAGAAAAGGTAAAATTTTTGAACTTTGTTCTTTGTTTATATTTGATTTTATTAATGAGAATAACCTCGAAGTTGCCTTGCCCGAGTTTATAAAGTTAACATATCTTGTTGTAACTATTACGGCTATGTAGTTCTTCGCTGAACGCGCATTTTTATCTCTTTAAACGTACCTATTCATACTTATCTAAGAAATAATATCAATGATAGCTATTGAAAAGAAGGTTGTTGGCAGAATTAAAACGTTTACCAACATTTTATTCTTACGTAATTAAGTCATTTCTCAAAGACAGACGAGTCAATTTAGAATATAAATAATAGGTATATAGGTAGGTAGGTACCTTTCTTATAGTCAGGCAAGGGTCAACTACCTACTTACTTAGCTATCTTCGTTTATTCAAGGAAACCAAAGGGCTTTTTTCAAAGCCACCGAAGGTATGCATGATTGTATGCAATGCTGATTGTTTATTAGGTATATTCAATCAAGCACTAGCATAGGTACCTTCAATGAGCTTTGGCGGGGCGGCGCGGCGCGCGGCGCGACCCTCTATCAACATGTAAGAGAAATTGAACAAAATCCATAAAAAAACATTACACCCATCGCCTTTCCAGCGTGACTGCGCTGGAAAGGCGATGGGTGGTTTGTTTACTTTTCATTTTATTATATTTAAGTACAAAAATAGCCTTCTGCCTATTCTGGAGTAGTCGGGTAAAAAGCATAGGTATTAGGTAGGTAGGTATAACGGGCTTGCCTTATCCTTAAACCCTAGGCACGCCACTGCCTAGTAATGTGTAGTTGGATGAGTACGATGTGTGACGTATCTGTATTTGAGTGCTGTGATTGGTGTGGTGTAAGACAGAGTAAGGCTGAAAACAAAACTAGGATATGTGGTCTTATGACGATAGTGTTAAGGTCGACATTAAGGGTGAAACCCCGTCAGCGAACTGGTCGTAGACAAATTTGCTGACACTACTTTTCGGATAACCTGTTACATTCTTATCTTGTGACTTTCATAAGTGTTACCTTGTAACCTAGATGAATAAACGAGATTTCATTTCATTTAAACTGGCGTCGAGATAAGCATTTGTCTCGACATGATTCCCACAGAACCGGACCCATGATACTCAGCTCAGCGCTATTATCAACAGAGAGTAGATAGAACGGTGTCGTTACCTGTAGTTTAACTCTAGCATTCTCCAGATTGATGTTACAAGTGAAGAACGAAGCTCCGATGGTTGGCGATATGTGCTTCGAGAACATCTTGCCGATGTAACGAACCACCAGCGAGGTCTTGCCTACTCCTGGAAATAATTAATTAGTAATTAAGTAATTATGATTAATATTTTCTGGAGAGATTAATATCAACTGCCCTGTTGGTCTAGTGGTTAGTGATCCTGACTGCTAAGCCGGAGGTCGTGGGTTCGATCCCCACCCAGGACAAATCTTTGTGTAATGAGCATGTTTGTTTGTTCTGTGTCTGGGTGTAATTTATCTAAAATATACCCATACACAAGCAAAAATAATTGCTTAATTTGGGACTAGATGGCGCTGTGTGAATGTGGTGAAATATTATTAGATATATATTATTATTATTTTATTAAGATTGATCCATTATAATATTGGATTAAGAATATATAATGTCACTACCCCATCTCAATCCGTGGATGTCGCATAATGCAGACAAGAGCACTGCAAGAATAGGACAATTCAATACAATACAATACAATACAAAATACTTTTATTTGTTCTCTCACACAGTACATGAAATGTTTAAGATAACAAACAACGGGTCCATAATAGAAGTTAGCGAATGTGTAGTCTGTGTGAGAGACTGGTCTCTGTACTAGGAGGTCCTGTATTACAGATCACCAGCCTCTCCGTGCTCTGGATAGGTGGAATAAGTGTGAATGGAGCTAGTATGTCTGTTCGTTATACGACATGATTGTAGAATGCGTGAGTGGGTAAAGATATATATGTGTGTGTGTGTATGTGTGTGTGTGAGTGTGTGTGAGTGAAATGATATGTTTACCCTACGAAGCCAAGTCTTGAGATCAGAAATGATAAGGATTAATGATGTTATATTAATTATGTACAGTCTATTAATGGAAATATGTAGGAATATGAATATAGTAAAGAGTGTATATGGAATGAATATAAGATACAAACAGATAGATAAAATGCTGGGTAGATATTATGCGACTATATGTAACAGCAGCTCAGTTTCGTCGTACCCAAGCGACTTTAGCCACGAGGTGACAGCTCTTTTGCAGTTGTGCTTGGTAAGATGGTATATTGGTATCTCCTTATTTATTTTATTATACAAATATCCCCCTAGAAAGCCAGAGAATTTACCGGAAAAAGCTGTAGACCAATTATTACCCGCAACTGGACAGACTTTATGTTTTATTCTCTTGTGTGAAGAAGAAGAGTTGAATGCAAGAGATGAGTGCTGTTTGAGAGTAATCTGTAGAACAAAGAGCTGGCGAACCGTGAGGACATCAGCAAGACGATACAGATCTATCGTTGGATAGAGGAAAGGTAAGAAGTGGGCTACTTTCAGGACTGCTCTCTGGGCTCTCTCCACTTTAATCATACCCGCCTTGCTGGTACCACCCCACGCCGTAATGCAGTACGTAAGTATTGGCTGGCAAAGAGATAAGTATACCATTTTTATTAGATTTTGGTCTGCAACATGGCGTAGATTTTTAAAAACGTACATCAATTTTCGCATCCTTGAAGAAAGTAGGTCTGTATGGCGATTAAAGCTCAGAGTGTTGTCCAGTTCTATGCCTAGGTATTTAACACTGGTGGCGCAAGTCAGTTGTTTGCAGGTGCATTCATCGTTGAGAGGGCACGAATGGGCTATAATTGAATACCCACTTAGGGTACCAGTTGGAATTGTTTTCATAGAGAAGGTTAGGTATTTCGTCTTGTCGACATTAAGGGTTAGTCCGTTATCTCTCAACCATGAAGACACCCCATTGAAACCAATCTGAGCTTGCTGGAAGGCCTCTTCCCAAGTGTCCCCATGGAAAACCAAGGCAGTATCATCAGCAAAAGACACAGTCTTGCCATTTACCAGTTTGAGATCACACAGGTCATTAATAAAGGCTAAGAAGAGAGTCGGGCCCAGCACGCTGCCCTGAGGAACGCCCCATTCAACCTGCAGATCATCGCTAGTGATCTCGCCTATTTTTACTCGCTGCTGCCTATTTGTGAGGTAACTTTTAAATAGCTTAAGTTGGGTATCGCGAATACCCATCTTTTCGAGTTTATTTAGTAGGAGTGGGGCAGAGACTGTATCAAACGCCTTAGCCAGGTCGATAAATATTGATATAACCTTTTTCCGCTTATCTAGTTTGTTGACTATATGGTCAATCAATTCATGAACGGCGTTATTAGTGGAAGTCCCTGTTCTAAAACCGAACTGGGAATTTGATAAGATGTTATTAGCTTCTAAGTAGTTGGTCAGACGAGAGTTTAGCAATTTTTCTATGATTTTAGATAGTGTAGGCAGAATGGAGATGGGCCTGTAGTTGTTAATACAGCCTCTGTCCCCGCTCTTGTGGATGGGTATTACGTCAGCGAGTTTAAATAGGTCAGGGAAGACACCGGTTGAGAAGATTAAGTTGAAGAGGTATGTTAAAGGAGGCACAAGATATTGCTGATAACGTTTCAGAAAGCTCCCTGATATGTTATCTCTTCCAGCAGTATTGACTTTTTTTAGAGTCATTAAGAGTCTGCTGACCTCGGCTTCACTGGTAGGGATGAGCGCAAAAGAATGAAGCTGAGAGTTGATTTTGGAAGTGTTTGGTGAGTTAACATTCCGGGCTTTTTCGGCAAGATTCCTACCTATAGATACAAAAAATTCATTCACGTTGTCAATTGAAGTGTGGGAATTGTGAGATGCAAGAAGATCTGTGGCTGGGTTCGTTTTCTTGGTATAATGTGTTACTTTACGTATAGTATCCCATAACATTTTACTACTAGTTTTTGTTGCTTTATTGATTAGGTCCTTTTCGTATTCCAATTTGATTTTTTTAAGTAGCCAATTACAATAGTTTCTATATCTTACATATATTAGTTTATTAGTTTCATTAGGATTTTTCTTATATTTGATATTTAGTTTGTCGCGATTCCTTATACACCTTAGCAATCCAGAAGTTAGCCAGGGTTTTCTAATGCGCTTGCGATTGGATACAACAGTAGTGACGGTGTTGGCTGATATTGCAGAGGACAATTTATGTATTAGTATGTTAGACGCATTATTAGCATCAGATTGCTCGTAAATAAACCCGAAGCACATATCCGCCATGTCTGAGTCCAAACCGACATAGTTAACTTTTTTAATGGATGTGCAATTTTTGGTTAAGTTACAACGCTTCAGTACTAGGAATACACTATAATGATCGGTGAGTGATGTTTCCGCAACATAGCAAAAAGCAACTAATTTACTTTTCAACATGATGTGATCGAGACAGGTTTTGCTGTGTGTAGGGAGTTGGTGCGCAGGTAGGATGCCATGACTTGCGAGAAGGTTTAAATAAATAGGGGAGTTGGTATCTTTGCTATTTGGTGAGATATCTATATTTATGTCACCCATGATCACTATGTTAGGGGAGTTTACCTTACAAAGAAGAAGATTTAGGGATTCTATGAAGGGTTGAACATTCTTGTAGGCTGGCGGTCTATACACAGCCAGTAGAGTAGTATTACTGTCAATCACCAAGGTTAAGCAGTTGGCCTCCTGTAAGGTATTGTCCAATACCGTGACATGCAAAGAGCATTTATAATAAACGATAACACCTTCATTTTGAGTGCGGTTATCATCATTACATACATAGTTGTACCCATCTAAGAGTGGGATATAGGGAGCACAGCGTAGCCAGCATTCTGATAGAACAATTATATCCCAGTCCGTATCAGAACGCTCCAATAAGGCCAGGAAACCAGAGAAGTTACGATTTATGCTGCGTATATTTTGGTGAAGGACTTTTAGCGATGGATTATGTGGCTGCAATAACTTTGAGCAGTTTTCCAATTCGCAAGTGGCTGCTTGTGCAACATTAAACAGGTCAAGGTAGCCATTTATTTCATTAATATTATCGAATTTTTAAGATATTAGTATAATTAGGTGATATCAGGATGGAGTCGTTATTATTTATAATATAGTATAGAAAACATGGGGGTGCAGAGATAATATACTGGTAGACTGTTCCGAGAGAGGCATAAGTTGTGTTGAGTAAATATGTTAGATGAGCATAAAATGTGTAGGCTTGGTTGGACGTAGATGTATGGTATGTGATTGGTAATAGTGTAGGTGAATAGGGTACAAATAGTGTGATAAGTGTGTAGGTAAGTGAATGGTTATAATGTGGGCGTATAGTATACATAGAACAAATGATATAAAATATAAAAAATATAAAATAGAACAAGAATTGTAGTATTACCACAGATAGTCATTTAGATAGAGAGTTGTCTAGATCTTGTTCACATCTAATGTAAATTGGTGGCGAATCTTGAGACTTCCTTATAAATACCTTGCCATAAGAGGTCCATGACCCGTGGTATTTGTTATCTTTCGTGAACTGTCTCGCCAGATACGCAAGTCTCCTTCCATGAGTAGTTAATGACTCATCCACATAGACTGGTTTCGACGGTCCAGGCAATTGGAGATGGGACGTGTTTAGTTTGTCGTCCTTTCTTGAAGAGTTGAAAACCTTACACTTTTTTATGAAGTCTTCTTTGCATAAAGTAGTCGTAAAGTTCAGTAGAATATGGTTGCTGGCCTCATTTTTTGACTTAAGGCGATAGACATCCCTTATATCAGAGTCCGATAATGGTTGCGCCACTGTTTCTCCAAGTTTTTTTACCACTGAGCGTAGAACCAGTTTATTTTCAGCAGGTTGTTTGGGTACATTACGTATTTCTACAGAAGAGACGCGGGAGTTCCGCTCTAATAGCTCAATCTTGCTTTCTAGTAATTGAATGTGACGTTCATGGTTCTTATTTACCTGCTCCAACTCAGACATTTTTGTCAACATATCGTCGTATTTTGCAGCCAAGAACTCCATGGACTTATGTATCTCAGAGTTCTGATCCTTGATACACAAAACAGAATCCATCAGCTTATCAAATTTATTATTTTGCTGGGCTTCAAAAACGGCAAATATGTCCTCCATGTGGCTTAAAATAGTGTTAGTATCAGCTGATTTATTATCCGTAAGCTTGCGCTTCAGTCTACGGGTAATGTTGTCATTGTGCTCGTCATCATGAAGTGGTGAAACATACAGCTGGGAATCCGAACCGTAGCTAGTTACAGGTGCCGTAGACATAATAGACATGCTTGACGAGTTCGGCGGGGTGCGCTGGGTCGACATTGTTAAAGTAAATGCAAAAAAACTTACAATAATATCTTCTTATCAGTTGGGATGCGTGTACGCCTACTGATTGGACGAGTGGGCGTGGTTACGACGTATGCGTTGGCGCTCCTTGAAGTGACAAGAAAGATAGTTGTCTCGTTCTCACTTGCGAGTAGCGCGGCAATGAAGGGGGCGGGCTCGGTGCGTCAGCGGCGGTGGGTGTGGCTCACTGATAGTTGAAGCGCGCGACCTATAGCTATCCCGCTTGTTTAGATACTTGTCCTTTTTACTCCTTATTCAGTAACCTCCTTACTGCGCATGCGCTCCTATTTATGTAGTCGATTTTTGCACACTGATTTTATTTAATTAATATCATAAATTTCGAAACAAACCCTATACCAACCCGTCTGGCCAGCGTGGTATAGTAGGCTAAAATCCCTCCACAATCTTTGGAGGAGACCCGTGCCCAGCAGTGGGACGTTTATGGGTTGAAATGATGATATGCATAACTTTCGGCCTAAGCCAAAAAGCTTAGGGCACCTTTCACACCTGACGGAAGATCCGTCGCATACTAGCACCGGTCGCGTTACGTCATAATTAGAAGGTTAATATATAGGATAGGCACACTCGAATAATTTCTATTCTTCTTTAGGAGTTGGTTATTTCATCATCATCAGCCCAACGACGTCCACTGTTGGACATAGGCCACACATATAAATTATATAAATATAAAAAATGCGACCATATGTACAAACAGTACTGCCTATCTTTTGTGCGACTGAACACTGTTTCTCAAGATACAGACTTCTAGTCTAGTTTGAGAATCAGGATCAGCAACTATTGTGTTAAATATATAATAACCTAAACTGTGTCTTCATATTGTACCTGAACTGTACCGTTTGTGACAATAAACAATTTTTATTTATTTATATTTTTACATAATTTAAGCCACCGCGAGCGATCCTGTGCTGCCTACTACCAACGGACGCCCGCAAGCTTGATCAGGTCGTCGGTTCATCTAGTAGGGGGCATCCTACACTTAATCGCGTCTTCGGCCATATTAGACGAAGCCGGAGATTGAGCCAAATGGTTTTTTTTTTGCTCAAGGTGACCGATGCCTACTGTTGTACGTTTGCACTTCTGTATCCATGCGGCGACGACCTCACAATTACCTAAAGCTCTTTAGTGTTGCGACCTACATATTATTAATTAGAAAACCGGTTTTCAACATCGTTTACTTATTGTTCAAATTTGGAATGATACTGATAAAGCCGGTTTTAGCAGTTTCGATTTCAATGAAACCTGTTATATAATATTGGCTTATTAAAATGTATCTTATGACGGCATGTCCGCATATTCACCTCAAATATATTAAAATGATGTAACTACCAACGGTTAGCCGTTCCCTTACTTGTGCAACTTGATGTTGCTTCTTGCCAAATCTCATGATTCTAGATCAACGGGAAGTGCCCTAGGTTTTGATTCTTTTAATCGCTAAAATATGCGACAAAAATGAAGTAGGTATAAACGGCTGTATCTGAGAACTTGTTTTTTTTACTGTTCCAAAGGATTGCAGAACGGAGTATCTGATATTAATTTCAGCTTGATATTTATATAGGTACGCATTCCTGAGAAAATGGGTCTGGGCAGACGGACAACGGAGTGATCTTATAAGGGTTTCTTCCTTTTGATGTACGGAACTCTAAAAATAATATTATTAATGTAAACTCTTTACTAAGCCTAGTGCTTAAAAACTTAGCTACTGGAAATTCTCTACAAGCACTTATCCAAATATCCACACATCGGATTATATCTAGACTTAGTTCTAGATAACAAGACACGTACTAATCCTGTAATATTCCCAATAAAAACACAGATAACGTAATCAGCGTTTATCAAATATTTTGATGTTTTTCTTTCGCTGACCATTAAACAATTAGGCGTACCTATATGTGAAAATAGACATATTTACTGAATTTTGGAAGTAATTAACAGGCTGTGATCATGAAACCAAAATCTGAAGCGAGCCTTCAAATAATTATGTACTCTATGTATACCAAAATACAATTCAAACAAGAACAAGCACGTCACCCAGGGCAATGTTATCAATGATATCATTCAAAAGGTCAAATATTTTGATTATGTATTCATAAGATAAAAAAGTATCATAATATAATTATGTCGCTACCTATTTGTGAATTATGAGATCAGCTTTATTAGCATCACGCTTTTTTACTCCGAAGGGGTAGGCAGAGGTGTGTCACACCCACATGTCTCTAGCTATGTTTGGTCCCATGTAATAGTGGGCGAGTCAATTGTCATCAACCAAGCACATTTCTAAACATCGGCTGATACCTACCTGCTGAAAATGTAATGACAGAAAACCTGTTTTGCCCAAACCGAATCAAAGGGATCGAAACCTCTTGGGCAGGTATCAGTATTTTTAATTATTATGTTTGTGTTAAATGCCATGAGAGTCTTCTTAGCTACGTCGACCAGTTACTGATATATTGTAGCGCCCACACATCCTCACGATGTTTTGTCATTTATCCATTCGGCCACCATGACTTTTCTCAAGGTTATTCCCGAATGGGGTTCTTCAAAAAAAAGACTCAATAGGTTTTTTAAGGGTGGGCAAAGTGTTCGTGATGCCCCTGGTGTTGCAGGCTCCCATAGGCTACGGTAACCGCTTACCATCAGACGGACCGTACGTCTGTTTGTCACAGTCGTGGTATAAAAAATCGCCCTCAAGATACGGAGAAGATAATATTCAACTAGAATAAATCTTGGATTAACGTAGAATCAGTGAAAAGCCTACAAATATATAAATATAGACAATATAATAACGGTTTTAACTTATCGGCTACTGTGCGATACGGTTATCGGATAGATTAGATAAGCCGTGAGAGGGGAGACAGAGTGGTATGTATGAGAAAATGTGTGGCTATACAAAAAATACAATATATACAAAAAAATAATGCCTAAATATGTTAAACTCAAAACTCGAGAACCGCTGGACCAAGTTGGTTAATTCTTTTTTTTTTATATTCGTTGACGTAATAAGGAAGATTCTTGGGAGATAAACATAACCATTTAAGTGCGAGTCGTACTCGCGCAGAGGGTTCCGTACTTACGAACTAGATATTTTTATGTAAGTTTTCATAATTTTCCTTTACTTGTGCTACATGACATTGCTTATAATTGTTATGATTCTGGGTTAAAGGAAAGTACCCTATAGGTTCGATTCTTCTTCTAATGCCTAAATATGCGACATTGTCGGGGCATAAACAGCTGCTGTATATTATTGATTGCGTTTAATTAAAAGTCTGATTTTTTCGATCACTACTCCAAGGAGTTCCAGCCTGCCGACCCGAGTATTTGATGTTAACTTGTAGTTAGATTACTGTTTGTGGCATTTCAATTTTTCTCGTCTACTTGCTTCGAAAGGCACGTATAGCCGTGGGTCTCGGCTATACATAATGTGGGAGTCGTTAACTCAAGTTGGAAGCCTTCTAGGCGACTTTGTTCTCCAACACCAGGGTGTGCCTCAAGCCTTTATAGAAACGGAATCCCTATTTCCCCTGGGTTATTGCATCACGGGTGAACAGCTGGTCCGAATTGAAAAATTCTTTTAGTGTTGGATAGCCCATTTATCGAGGAAGGCTATAGGCTATATAACATCACGCTACGACCAATAGGAACTGAGCAGTGATCAAACAAAGAACAACAGCAAGTTACGATAATAATAATAACTTTTATTGAGCAGTCGAGTAAGTAATAAAACTCGAACACATACATGCATGCCTGCCTACTCACAAAGATATCATATTATAGTTACGCTTCATGCACTGAAGGCGCCAGGCGGTGGGTAACCAGTTCGATTACCGGTTCAACGAGTTTCTTTTTTAACATACCTACCCAGTATTGGATTTACTTATTGGGACACCTAGAAGGGGGATCCATTATTCTATAAATTATGCCTAGCTGTTGCCCGCTCCCATGTATATTTTTTTTGTCACTACTTAGCTCCTATTAGTGTTAGCGTGGTGTTATTAATGCTAATTAAATGCTTTGGTTATTAGAACATTAAAGATAAGGTTTTGAGCAGGTAGATGCAAATGTGAATTAAGATAAGAAAGAAAATCCGGTTTACGATTTTGTACATTTAAATCGGTATTTAATTCTCATCACTATTATTCGTCATTCAAATATTAATAAATATTATAGCCATAAGCCAGTACGCTTAGGCGATTGCAAAAATATTTACGTACATAGAGTAGGTACATGTTAATATTTTAGCTCTATGTAAATATTTGACGGGAGTTGCCCTTGGGCTAGCTTTAAACTTGCAATCAAACAACTTTAGATGTTGCATCACACTATAGTACCTATCAGCCAGAATAATCGTCAAATAATCCAACGATTTCAAAACAAAGTGCTAAGGGAAATTGTCAACGCACCCTGGTACATAAGAAATAAAGATATCCACCGGGACCTTAAAATGGATAACGTGGATACTATCGTACAGAAATATGCAACAGCCCATGAATTGAGGCTCCATCATCATGTGAACGTCGAGGCTATCCAACTGCTCGGCAACAGAGATCTAGTACTTACGAAGATTTAAACGGACAAAACCATTTGAGTTAGTGTAGTGAACAATTCCGAACAATAGTGTACACTACACTCTTTTCCTTCCTTAATTCTCCTACTCCTCCCACTTATTTGAATCAATATTTGCAATATCTATGCTCTGTTCACAACAGAAACCTCCGTTCTTCGAACAATTGGCTCCTTGTATGTCCTACTCATAGTAACTAATTTTGTCCACTCCTCTTTATTTGTCCAATCCGTTGTTCTCTGGAATGAGCTACCTTTGGATGTCAGGATGTCTACGAATCGACTCACTTTTAAACTAAAAATTCGCGAGATTTTACTCGATAAAGTCGCAAAATACCAGTAGTATACTTATATGTTTTTATCCTCGTATATATTATAGTTGTATGTATTCGATATATATATTTATTTATGTATATTATTATATACATATATATTATAATAATTAGTATGTATGAATAGTATGTTTGTATAAATAGTCTTTATTTTTGTATGAGTTAAATATATTTCCGTTGTTTCTCAGAATGCACCTACTAAAGCTTATCTCTGCATCACCCTAGGTTAGCTGTTAGAAAATGCTATATAGCATTAAGTTTAACCTGTACAATATTTGTGCTAAATAAATAAATAAAAATAAGAACAAAGTGAGTTCCCCTTATAAAAACTAAGTGTTATTGGACGCATTTTTAGAATTATGTTTATATAGCAATTTAGGTTAAAATTAAATTACTCATTAGCCCATAAGCTAGATTGTAATGTTATTAGACTAAATAAGTCTCATATTAAAAAAAAAAACACCAGAGTGATATTGAAAGTTCAATTGCCAAATTCTGGGTATAAGAAGAGGTTCCCACGAAACGTCTAATCATCATCATCATATCAGCCCAACGACGTCCACTGCTGAACACAAGCCTCACCTAATTTACGCCACTGCGAACGGTCCTGTGCCGCCTACAACAACAACAAATGACAACTTCTAATGAGTCACCAAACAATCAATTTATTGATAGCATACTTTTTAATCATTAGATAGCTATCAGATAGATTTCTATATCTAATTGTTATCATTTAATGAAAGTAATGATTAATATCCCTAATGATTGTATCTAATGATTGCAGGTATTTTTTAAATTGATAAAATGAAATTTGTACTTTTTGAAAACCACAAACGAATGACTCTTTGGTCAAAGTCGACGAGTGTTGCGAAAACTCAAAGCAAAGACGGGACTTGTGTGCAGACCTATGTAATTGCATTAAAAATACCTTTTATTTTTTGTAAATACATACATATTATAGATAAATTACACCCAGACACAGAACAAACCATTATGCTCATCACACAAAGATTTGTCCTGGGTGGGGATCGAACCCACGACCTCTGGTTTAGCAGTCAGGGTCACTAACCACTAGACCAACAGGCCAGTCATATATATTATATATGTTCGAGTGTTATGGCGCGTGTTGGAAGAGGCCTATGTCCAGCAGTGGACTGCAATAGGCTGAGATGATGATGATGATGATATATCTATTGTTGTATGTATTAGGCAGTGCAAATAGTTGTCTCTTGAATAGAGAGCAGTGTGCAGAGCTAGGATTTAATAGTAAATAATTTGCAATTACCTCTTTATTTATATATTTAGAAGTAATAATAACTACCTCTGAAACAGTTCACAAATTTTCAACCAAACTATTAATATTTGTGCCGAAGATAATAAAAATATTATTAATAACTAATATTATTTATTTTATTTTCCTCTTAACTTATATCATCTATTATATTAATATTATGATAGGGAAACCTCATTAAATTAATATTAACACTAAAAATGATAGAAATTATAATAAATAATGATTCATTATTTTTAATAATCATATTTTTAAGTTGGTATGTCATTTATTTTTGTTATATATATATTTTTTTTTTCATTTTCCGTGGTGTAGGCTAAATTCCCTCGACATTCTAAGTAGGACACCCGTGCCCAGCAGTGGGACGTTTATGGGTTGCGATGATGTCATTTATAAATATATTCAAGTAGTTCCTATAACTTTTATTTATATACCACAACGGTGCCATACAGACGTAAGACCTTCATGTATGCCTTCAACATTAGGGACATAACTTATACTGGCCTGTTGGCCTAGTGGTTAGTGACTCTGACTGCTAAGCTGGAGGTTGTGGGTTTGATTCCCATCCAGAACAAATATTTGTATGATGAGCATGATTATTTGTTCTGTTTCTGGGTGTAATTTATCTAAAATATGTATGTATTTACAAAAAAATATATATAGTAGTATAACATTTGTTTAGTAGCCATAACACAAGCAAATAATTGTAATTGCTTAATTTGGGACTAGATGGCGCTGTGTGAATGTGGTAAAATATTATTATTATAGGTTGATTGGTATTTTAGTAGATAGGTATCCATAGTAGGTCATTGACTTTTATTATAAATACATTAGTTAAAACCACAGGTATCCCTATATATACAGACTCCATTATATTTCTTTGTTTAATAATAGGTAATTAGATCATGAGTCATTCTTATATGAATTAAAAAAGCATTGTGCAATGCAGTCAGTAATATCTATGCATTTTTATTACATAAGAGAAAGCAGGTTTACTAACACTTACCAAGCAAGTGTTATGACTAAGTTATATTATTTATTACAAAGTATCAACAATGGTTGACTGATAATTTGATAAGATTGCATTTTATATTACACACTGAGATTACACACTAGGAATTGGACAGGGCTTCACTAAAGAAGAATAAAGAATATTTTTTTTTTTATTTTTTTTTCACATCATTCTTTAATTGGCTGCTGCTCAGCTCATATTGGCTGTTGCGTGATGTTATAGAGCCTTATAACCTTCCTCGATAAATGGGCTACCCAACTCTAAAAGAATTTTTTAAATCAGTTCAGTAGATTACCCCCTACATAACTCCTTTGCTTTCCTTTTTACTCGCTGTTAACCTTATCTTTTTTGGTAGGCAGTGGCTAATTGTGTTTTCTTCACATTAAATAATTATTAAATGCTAAGAGAACATTTACAATTAGGTAATCATAATACTATAAAATTATTGTTTTTACAGGAAACCGAATGTGACAATACGATACTTATCTATCTAATAATTACACACAATCTTCATACCTGTATATTACCCGACTATGGCGAAGCAAAAAGAAGGGTTATGATTTTTCATATAAATATTAAAAAAAAATAAAAAAAACCATCAAAGAAAAAGTGTTTTCTCACTTTTTTGTTGTTGTTGTTGTTTGTGTGACAACAAAAGAGTTTATAGATTCCATAAAATCTTGGAGTTCTTGGAGTCAACTCAACTCCTAACGACACACCAATTTTTTTATCAATGCTATAAACGGAATAATATTCATAATTTTTTATGAATCTTTCTTTACTAAATTCACAATGCCAATTAATAAATTAGGGTAAAAATCGGCCTAATCGACAAGGTAACATAACTTGATAAACAGTGCAGGTTTCTTTTTATAGATCTTTATCTACTGTTGTTTTAGAGACGATTATGTACATTTGTTATTTTAACAACAAGAAAACCGGACTAATCGGTTATGAAATAATCCAATACTTTATATAATTAGTTTATAGCGCCCAGTGCGATATCATAAGTTTTAAATGTTTTTTGCCTACTGTTACAGAGCAAAGTAGAACTTACCCTGAGAGCCTAAAACTACTATTTTGGCTTCTATAACCTTCATTTTGTACACAAACACATTTACACAAAATTAAATAATATGACAACTATAAAATCACTTTACATTGTATCACAAGTTTATAAACAATAAAAACTAGGGCGACATGATGTCAGTCCGACAACTTTTTCAAAACTAAAGTAATCTTGGTAAATTAAAAATGCTATTTTTGTGAATAGAGTTGCTCGGTTTATTTGTTCGTTCGTAACCATCTGAACTTGGTCGAATAATAGCAATAACTTTAACAGCGACATCTATACATAGATGACATTAACTAATCACCAGTTGAGTGGTTGAGTAACAGCTGTCAAAAGTTCAAAACCCAATTAGTATCGAAAATTGATAATAGATGGTACCAGCTAGCTGTAGGCATAATTTATAAATTACATTCAAATTTGTTAGATGGCGCTGTTACCAAGATAAATTTGAATATTTCCGGGAGATTGAAAATCACACTGTGCAGCCCCCTGATAACTCGTCTTATTGCTCCCGGATCGTAAACTTTTTCGAAACTTATTCCGACGTATTTTTGCGGCTTAAGTTATTTAATGTTATAAAGTTGTCTACCGTATAGAAAATTAAAAACTGATGAATATAAGATTTTTTCCTACAACTAGGTATCTATTTCTTTAACATAATGTTTTTTAACTATAATTAAACTGACATTTCCGGCCGAAAATATTCCGACAGTTCAGAATCAGGGGGCTAAACACAATACTCATCGGTTGATATATTGTTGTTGGTATGAGATGACGAAAATAAAATAGGAAAGTTTTCCGACAGCTCAGAATCAGGGGGCTGCTCCACTTCAAATATATTGACACTTTCATGTATTTATATGATTAGTTATCCTACTGAATTTGAACCTTCGGAAAGTTCCTGCATCGTTAAATTTTGGAATTTAACAACGAGGTCTATTAATGGCATAAGAACATATAGGTTATCGATTATTTTATCTGATTTTTTTTTTATTTCTACAACCGTTTTGTACACAGGTACAAAACGGTTGTAGAAATAAAAAAAAAATACATAATAATATAAATAATATTTTTCCGATAAACTAGGTTTATCGGAAAAATAAACCTAGTTTTCCGATAGTTGAGAATAAGAGCTATGGATTTGTGCCACCCGGAAATGGAAACTGGGATCTTGATTCTGATCCGGTGGAACGAGCGTATTTCGAATCTTAAAACGAGCCGTATGTACTGGTACAAGTTATATTATTGTTAAAAAATAGGTTATCGTACAGAAAATTTCAAAGTGATTAGAGATTTTTTACTAAATCCATCTATTTTCTATTTCGTCATAATACTCTAATACCTACCTGAAAATGAACTGACGCTTTTTGGACAGAAATTTCCCGACGATTAAGATTACTACTGACTATTTATTGTTGTCTACGTTTACATTTTCATTATTTTTAATCAATTGGCGTTTGACGCCAATCCATAACTTAACGATAAGCCATTAAACGCTAGTTATAGAATATAAATACAATAATAAAAGCGATAATGGCGGTAATATCTCTGCTTTTATAGCGAAATAGTGTATTAATAATGATTACTATAAGATTGGCGCGGGAAAATCATAAAGTTTACGACGCCATCCATTTTATTTTAGTGTACGGATATTGGAAACGATTTTATTACGAAAATTAGGATATAGGACTGACCTTTAATGAGACTATTTTAATCTATTGTGGTCAAAATAATTTGAAAACAATCAATGCTTTGTCGCCCAATCACTAAATCAACAAGGTAGTCGATTTTTGAAGTGTGTTACAGCTTTAAAATAATAATTCATCATTTAAAACCAGTTTCCGAATGGAATTATTATTAAATTTATTAGAAAACAATAAAACAAACTTTAATCAATACAAGAAGCGGGAAAACTAATCCAATATGGCCGATTTGCGATTGCTCTCGACCACCATTAAAATATTTGAGTAAATCGACAAACTTATTTATTCACTGTTTTATAGAACTAGTGTACTGATTTATCTAATAATAAGGACGAATTTCCTTTAGTACAGCAGCAATATTCAGGTTGTTGTATATAAGAGCCCGCTACAAGTCAAGTTGAAAATCGGAAAACATTATACAGATTAAATTTGGCGGGATGTAATTATATAGAGTAATTACGTCTTTTTTTATTTTTTTTATTGCCTGAAGTGGCAGACGAGCAAGCGGCCCACCTGATGGTAAGTGGTAACCGCCGCTCATGGACGTTAGCAATGCCAGGGGCACAGCCAGGCCGCTGCCTACCTTGAAAGGATAGCTCTCTTTAAACCTCGTTTGAAGAAGGACATGTCATAGCGCTCAGGAAACACCGCTGTGGGGAGTTCACCCCAGAGCCTGCACGTCTAACGTTGTTTTTTATTTGACAGTCTTCCGGAATTTTCATGTCACCAGTCTGCCTTCTTTGCCAATTCATATAATGGCTCTACCCCGTCATGCGTCAGTGAAAAGTTCCTTGGAAAATTGGTTTAGGTAGGTACATTAATATTTCGAATTATCAGTAATACTACCAATTTTTAACTTATTGGTTCGTATTATTGTTGTTTGTACAAAGTAACTTTTAAAGAGAGTTTTGAGTTTGTATTAATTAAGGATGGTATTAACCGCTCTGTGAATGTCATCTCCCATTTAATTCAGCACGGTTAGGAATGAGTGCGAGTACCATCACACACAAAAGGAGGATTTACATAAAACCTCGATAGAATCAACATACAGGCGGTTAAAACTTTGTCAAATTGTCTATGAAATAGCCAACCGACCTGTTTTAACGACATATTTAACATTGTAACTAATAATACTTAAAAGCTGTTTTGTTGATTGTTAATATAATATTATACCACGTGCCTCAGTTTTCATACTAATGGAGGGCTCTGATTCCAAGCTTTCGGAAAGTTTCCGCCAGAAAACGTCAGCTTATGTAAAAATACAGTAGAAAATAGATGGGAGTAGAAAAAGAAGTTTTGATTTTTTATACGGTACATATCCTATTTTCTGCCATTATATAACATACGACATAAATACAGACATAACATAGCAATAAACAAATCCTACAATAAACAACAAATACTAATTTAATTTAGAGAAACTAAACTAATAATTCTTGGCCCACAAATTACGTTTGTTGAATACGAATGAATAGCATAAACAAGGAATATATATTTTTCCGCGCCACCACGCAACGGTAACTCGCCATTCGGCCTAGTGCACAGATGAAGCAAAAATGTTTATGATACATTAGCCAAATTACGACGGCAAATGTTATTTGTACGATTTGTTTGTGTTTATACCGTGTAGCAGGGGGTTCTGGCGCTGCAGCGCGAAACAGCGCTTCTGAAAGCGGATGTTGGTAAGTCTTTTGAGAATTTGGAGATGATTTTCTTGATAGGAGTAGGTATGACTTAGAATATCGTTATTTTTTGTATATAGTTAGTATTGCTTTGGTATTTGGTTGGCCTTAGAATATCGTTATTTTTTGTATATAGTATGAGTATTGCTGGTGTATTGTATGTATTTTGAATTTTTTTTCTATCAAATTACTGAAATATGTAAGTATAAGTATTTTATCTAATAATTGTTAATAATAGATTTTTTTCTGCAATTATCTAATTTAACATCATATATTCTTATATAAACTGACATTTACGGCCGAAAATTTTCTGACAGCTCAGAATCAACCCCCAATTAACAACACAGCAAGACAGGACACAATTATCGTCCGCTAAGCGTATACACTTACACCTTACTCTCATAGTTAGATGTGACAAAATCTTATACAATCGGCGCAGGACCGCAATTACGAAACATACATTTAACGGATACAAAGCATACGCTGACTCGGAATAATCATATCAGCCCAATGACGTCCACTGCTTGGCCTTGGACTTTGCCTCACCTAAATATGTGGTACTTAACCCACTGTTACCACGCTGGCCAGACGGGTTAGTATTAGTATAGGGTTTTGTTTAGAGTTTTCCTTCTCTATCACGATTTTTCTTTAATCGAATCTTACCACATTCCGGGAATGAGAGGGAGTGGTGACATAATTATGTATTCTTTATCTCCGTTATCACGTCCATCCGGACTGACTCCGAATAAATAATAAATGTTATTAGACCAAACCAGGAATCGAAACCGAGCACACTCGCTGTGTTGTGTTAATCAGTAAGATGCTTTCGCTCGCTTGGTTACACCTGTTATTGATTGAATAAAAAGTAGTTTTCTGTCTCTAGGTCTTGGAATATCATCATCATCAGCAACCCATTTAGTCCCACTGCTGGGCTCGGGTCTCCTCTCCTCTAACTAGAGAGCTGAGAGGGTTTAGGCCTTAATCCACTCACGCTGGCCTAGTGCGGGTTGGTGGATCAGACATACTCATAGAACTTCTTCTAGTGTATGTGGGTTTCCTCACGATGTTTTCCTTCACCGTTAGCAGATGGTAAGTCACTTGACTAGTACATATAAATTCCACAAAGTGAAATCCACATTAGTACTGGCGGTCGGGATCGAACTTGGACCGCGTGATTTGCACGCCGGTCCCTTATCCATTCAGCCACCATCGCTTATTGGAATACCTAATATGACTACCGTAAAATATTATATTATCGTGCCTACATAGTCGTATGGCCTATGGGTAAGTAAAATAAGGCAAAACAAATTCATTTTTTTATTTTATTAATTTAAATACAAGAATATACGCAAAGTAAAAGCGCTGTATTCGCTAGATTGTGTAAGTAAAGCAATATGTTAACGTAGTATGTAAGTAATGAGTGTAATTTAGCTAAAAGCCCGCGAAAAGCGGCCATAACAATAAAAGTGGCGATAAATTTGTAACAGCGCCATCTACACGTCACTAGTTCATGTTATATTCATGAGGTTAGCCGTTAGGTGGCGTTAGTCGTGATTTAATTCTGTCCGCCGCTTTAATGTTGGAAGAAGGATTTATTTTGGTTTTGTTTTATGTCTAGTATTTTATTATTATATTAGCACTTTTGTTTTTTTATGTTAATGTGTGTTATGTATGTAGGTTTGAATCTTTGAAGTAATCTAATCGTTACAAAAAATTATCGCAAATCTGTGAACAAACAAAATATCTTTATTCTGCATAGATAACAAAAATGTAGATGGTCATAAGGGTACAGTAAACTTAGTTACTTTAAACCTTATCTTACCTAAAAGGTGTGCAAATTAAAATTTAATACCTACTAATTATAATGGTAACTTAAAACTAGATGTAGGTAATTTTTATTTATTTAGTACCTGTTTACTGACATTTTACCATATTAATCTGAGATCAATCTTACAAATAAACGATTTTTAATCGCAAAAGCGATATTTCACGTATATTTTGCACCCTGAGTCGAGTCGTTTGTGATTTCATCATTTCACAACAAATAGAAGTGTGTGTTTAGCCTTTTACATAATTCAAATTCAAAATACGTACTAGACCCAAGCCCAGCTGTGGGACAGTAATGGGTTGCTGATGATGATGATATTATTCATTTAGATCCTCTGAATGATCACATACTTGAGAAGGTCATATAAACCCAGAGAAGGAGAGTTTTTTTACTGTCTATGGACCTTCTTTACCACATTCACACAGCGCCATCTAGTCCCAAATTAAGCAATTATATTTGCTTGTGTTATGGGTACTAAACAACTGATATACTACATAAATACATTTTTTTTTTGTAAATACATAGGTACATATTATAGATAAATTACACCCAGACACAGAACAAACCTTTATGCTCATAACACAAAGATTTGTGGGTGGGGATCGAACCCACTACCTCAGGCTTAGCAGTCAGGGTCACTAACCACTAGACCAACAGGCCAGTCACATTAATTATTGTACCTAGTGCTAGAAACATATGCTAGAAACATATGCTAGAAACATACATAGATGTCCCACTGATGGGTACGGGTCTCCTCCAAACATTTAGAAGGGAATTTAGCTTCTATATAACGCCAGCCAGACCGGTTGGTATAGGGTTTTGTTACGAATTTTCCTTTTTGCGCAATGTTCTTGTCTTTACGACACTCACCGGTTGAGATTGGCTAGTCACATAATATATTCTATTAAAAATACTTTATTAATTCAAATTGTAGACATTATAAATCAATTTTAATTTAGTTCAGAAACAAGGCAAGGCAGGCTAGCTATATTCGGTCCTAAGTTAAATCTAAGTAAGTAATAATGAACAGTAAATATAAAACGACGGTGTTTGGTGGCGGACATCTCAAAAACAGAGGTAACAACATCAGAGGCAAACTCAACCGATTGTTGTCGCTCCACAATACACAGTGCATTTACGGTCTCTGTCTGTTACGTTAGTTTAGTGTTGATAATATATTACATTAATTAGTTAAGTGTTACTAAATCTGAAGAATCGGCAAGCGCAGCGTAGGACGTCCACCCACAAGTCAAGTGGACTGATGATCTGGGGCCTTTGGATTGTTGATGCTCCCGGAACGAAAACTTTTTCAATCATAGAACGACGCATTTTACTGCATAATATAAGTTATTGAATGTTTGAATATAGTTTACTGTACCTATAGAAAATTAAAAACTGAATAATGTTGATAAGATTTTTTTGTACTAAGTACCATCTATTTCTTTAACATTATGTTTTTTATCTTTAAAACATTTACGGCCGAAAATTAGAAGACAGCTCCCCAATCAGGGGGCAGATCTGAACAGCAGGATCGTCCTGGAAGCACAACCGGTCCGGTGGCAATCTCTCAAGGAAGTTTATGTCCAACAATGAACGTCTTATAGCTGATAAAAACCAGATGAGGTTCTTCAAAACGGGCACGGGCAGGTCACATTGCTCGCAGAACTGAAGGGGCAGGCCGATTGGGGAAAAAAGTTCTGTGGCGACTACTGTATTGGAAACCGCAGCGTGGGATGAACCAAATGGACTAACGACCTAGGTAAAGGTAAAGATTGCGGATGGCCGTTGGTTACAAGCGGCACAAAATCGTTTGCTGTTGTGGCGGAAATCAGTTGAGGCCTATGTCCAGCAGTGAAGGTCTTTGGGATTAAAATTTCATGACATATAAACCCAATATCTATCGTGTTTTGCCAATCCCGGTTGGTCACTTTCCTTTATATAAAATGGTTTAAAATAATAGCTGATAAAACAATAGGTAACATCCACGTTAGTCTAGTCGCACCGCAAACGAGCAATCAGCGAGCGATCGCCAACACGACAACACTCCCCCCACTACCCCTATTCCCCGCACGCTTCCCCCGCTCTCTCCCCCACATCACCCCGGGCGCTCCTTGATTCCAAATTCAATTTGCACCAATCAACGGCCGCTGTCTTCCCGCCTTCCCCCGAACGTGACGAGTGTTGTTTTTTTAAAAATATAGAGCTTTTCTCTTTGATTGTTTGCGGTGTAATGTCTTTTGTTATTTTTTCTGTTTGATTTATGGTTTTTGCTTATGGTTTTATGGGTTTTAATAATAGTTAGTTGTTATGATTTTTTTGCAGTCGTTTATATGAGTTTCAAGTATATTATGTAATACGTACTTAAGTAAGTACTAACAACGGAGTGAGAGTTTATTCCGGACTGACGTTACATAAAGATGGTGCTGTGTTATGTTTAGTGTCAATAGTCTTGCCTCCTATTACAAGGAGCCTATCATAGCTGGCGAAAATTTGGTGTGATATAGTTAGTAACTCTGTTACTATATATAGTATACGTCTGTTACAATTTCACTGCTATACCACTGAACAGATTTCTATAAAATTAGACAGATAGTTAAAAATCTGAAGAAGGGTACATCAACATAACAAGTAAGAGATGGTACCATCTGGTGGTCGGTCTATCTGGACCGACGACCTACCTAGTAAAGGTGGCCGTTGGTTGCAGGCAGCACAAAGTCGCTCGCTGTAGTGGAAATTAGGTGAGGCCTATGTCCAGCAGTGGGCGTCATTGGGTTGCCCTGCTGATATGGTGACGTGAACATAGAGTCACATTTTATATGCCCGAAGGGGTAGGCTGGGTAGACAGGTGTATCACACTCACATGTGCCAGCTATTAGGTCCCATTTAATAGGGCTGGCCCCTATTAAATATATTATTACCATAAACGGGGCATATTTTTAGATTCCGAGAATTTCAAAACGAAAACTTAATAAGGAGCTAAGATCTTTTGCACAGCAGTCATATATCCGCTACATCTATGGCTACAATACCGGAAGATGAATATTAGGTAAAAATTTATTTTTATACAATTTTTATTTATTTCAAAATGGCATTATAAACATATAATAATTTAAAGGAAAGCATAGCAATTCCTTTAGACTACGATGCAGTGTTAAAAATACTTACACAATATTCTAAAATTAACTATATACTTATACATAATAATGGATAAATTATAATATTATGATTTTATAGCATTTCGCAAAAAAATTAAATAAAAAAAAAAACAACTGTCAGTGTTAAAATCGGCGCGAATTTTAGGTGAAAATGGCGTCGTATCCCGCGCCCGCGTGCCCGGGTGTCGTTACAAAACCAAATATTAAATATTGATATTGGCCTCACGATTTTGTATTCTGTTTGAAGTGTAGATACTATTTGCGTTTCTACTTGCTACAGTTTACGTCTGTCATCATTTCGGAGCGGATTTATGGTTACAATAGATAGATATTGAGTTATGATTCGAATGGCAATGTTACAATATAGAGGTTTGTCTATACCTATGGCTTTTGATATTTTTTACAAGAAAATACTTTGTAAGTAAATTTTTTTTCAAAGATGCAAGTAAATTTACTTTGGGTACCAGTGGTCAACTAAATTTTTGTGTGTACTTCTTGATTGTTCCTATTTCATGTGTTTTTCTATGTATGTATCTTTATGAGACAATAAAGATTATTATTATTAATTTATTCTAAACTAGCTTTGCCCGCGACTTCGTTCGCGTGGAAAACTTATCCCGCATTCATGGCGTTTTTTATTTTTTTACGGAACCCCATTATTTTTTCAAAATCAAAGTAGCCTAAGTTACTCCTTGTGACATTAGCTATCCGCCAGTGAAAGTACCGTCGAAATCGGTCCAGCCGTTCCAAAGATTAGCTGGAACAAACAGACAGACAAAAATTGAAAAAAAAAATATTTTGATATATAATATGTACCGTATACACATTCAAATGCATGTAGTAAAAAGCGGTTATTTTATTATTATTTCAAACAGAAACACCAATTTTATTTATTTGTATAGATGTAGGTATAGATAGATTATAACATAGCTTTTTTTCCCCGAAGGGGTAGGCAGTGGTTCATCACACCTTCATTAAGCCATTATTACCCGACTGCGCGATGGAAGAAAGGAGGAGACCAATGTGTTTATCAGCCTTTTTATGTAAGTAGTATGTATGTTTTTTTTAGCTATGTTCATTATTTAATAAATATACAATTATAGAGCTAGACAGAATTGCTTGTTCAATAGTTTCCTTGTAAGTAGGTATAGTTGGTTCGCCGAATATTTTTGGTCCTTGAAGGTACTGACTCAAAAAACTCCGCAAAATTTTATGATTTTAACATTATAATCACCAACCACAAGTCTAAGAGCACATAAAACAATTTTTTTTTAAATCAGTATGTAATTGCTTAATATGTATCGAATTTTATTTTCACATAAGTACTACAATATCCGAACAAGAATATTTGGGCTACCAACGATTAAATGGGCTATAAAATCATTTGAATATTAATTAATATTTTTATTTAAGAAAAAAGTAGTTAAATAATCCTCCATCTCTAAAAGGTTACTGCTCTCTAATTAGAGGTCATTACTAAAAAATCACAACACTACCCATGTAATTATAGTTAAATTTAGCTGCCGTCTTCTGTAGTGAAGATACATCTGCCTCACCCTTAGACAGGCCTGTCGCCATAATGTTAAAAATAAGTAAATTTAGTATAAGATCGACATAGTTAGGTGTACATAGCGCGGGTATCTGTGACGGTAGCTATCTTGTTTAAACAAAAGACATCAATCACGGAGGTAACGCCCCACGACAGCATCTGTAGTCTAGCTTGTTTTACCTTTATGTTTAGAGTGACTATTTAAAATTTCTTCATTCGAATTAGCTGATTCGATATTGTTGTAAAATTTTCTATTCAAGCGGCCATATTTCGATTTTCAAATATTTGACATTGATATAGAAATCTATAAAAAACACAATTACAATACAAACAACAAATTGTTTGTAAACAACCATCTAACCGAAGTGCCCCAAACTGCTGATTAGTAAGACAATAATGCGAAGATGGTGTTATATCACTAAAATTATGTTATGACTGCTCCAATTTTCACAAAACATGTTTCAGAATCATCACGATTACATTAGCTTTCAAACTATGAAAAAAGCATTAAAATCGGTCCATTCGTTTAAAAGCTAAGATGACACAGACACATCAAATTTATTATTTAACATCCCTATTTTCCTTAGGGGGTTAAAAAAAGCACATTCGGTCACGGGAATCGAATACCACGCTAACAGCTAGTACTTACATACATAATAAAGGTTCTGTTTCACTACTGACATATAAGTCTCTGTTGAAACCTAGTTGACAGATTTTTGATATGTTTTTCATTTAAAATCTGCCACTTAACACTCAGATGGTTTATCATGCTATGGTTAGACCGGGCGTAAGTCAAATGTCAAGATTCCGATTAGGTCCTCTGACATTTTCGTCAGTTGTCTGATGGTAAGGGGTTACCGTAGATATATATACCTACAACACTAGAAGCAAAAAAAAAACCTATTCACTCCTTTTTTGAAATTCATTGTCATTCAAGCGGTTATAAAGTAATTTACCTTATTTTTCTTGAGGTTTTTACCAGGCTAGTGGCTACTTAATACATGACTACGTTAATTTCTATTGTATATATTATTTTCAATTATTCTAAACTAGCAAACCAAAACAGTATCAAAATCTTAACAAATTACCTCCGAAATCTCAAACCCGAACTATGAATACAGCCTCTGAACTGGTAACAGAAGGCGTTAGAGAGAGACGCAGCTATACCTCCGTCTCTCTCTGACACGTACGTTCACAGAATACTGAGCGGCCTGAGTTTTTCACAGCAATTTATACAGCCACCACTTTCGAGATGAGATAAGAGTATGATTTGGGAAAATGGCGGATAGTGCCGGAAAATTTTGGTAATGTGCTTGTCAAAATAAACTAGAATGTGAGAAATAAATCAAGATATCAGTTTTTGTTTGTTTTATGATTAAAATTAGTTATAAAATATACTTATTTGAACACGTTTATGCTAAAATATAGGCGTGACGGAGTTCCTTAAGCATGGAAGTTCGGTGAGTTAGCACTAATACGTCCTGTTTTTCGGCGATGAAACTTAAATAAAATAAAATAGGTACCTAACTTGAATAAAATACTATCAAAATGTGCATCAAAATCGAGCCCTTTCTAAAACACCATTTAATTTCATTTTCAAAACTAATATTTAAATATTAAGTACTTCTTACTCTGCCATAAAATTGGATGTTCTAACTTGCAGGCATTAAAAACTATTATTAGAGTAAAATTATCTATTAATATGCCTTGAAAAAATCCTGAAACTCTGAACAATATTTGATCCATCCCGAACGTTGGTCACAGTAGTCTCCCCCCTTCCCCCTCGGCTTAATTTAGTGTTGTAAGCGAACCGTTACGAGTAGATGTTATTTAACTGTTCTCTTACTGTTGGCTGTGTGGCAAATATATATATTGTTTTAAGCTACTGAAACATATACTGGGGGTAAGCAGATAACTCTTGAAAACTGGTGCTAGAGCTGCCGATACTTCGTACAATGACAATAAAAAAATGCGATATAAAATGTATTTACGGGCCTGTTGGTCTAGTAGACGTTACGAATGTTAGCGAATACCAACTGGTAAGATAAAAACTTCGTGGTATGCCCAGATGACATTAAAAAAAAATTACAATTCAATTTATTTCGATTGGCCTGTTGGTCTAGTGGTTAGTGACCCTGACTGTTAAGCTGGAGGTCGTAGGTTCGATCCCCACCCAGGACAAATCTTGTGTGATGAACATTATTGTTTGTTCTGTGTCTGGGTGTAATTTTATTTTTTTTTATTTATATTTATATTTTTTATTCTTTATTCTTTTTTTTTTTTTTTTTATGTATGGATTTACAAAAATGTATTTAAGTAGTAGTTTAGTACCAATAACACAAGCAAATATAATTGCTTAATTTGGGATGAGATGGCGCTGTGTGAATGTTGTAGAATATTATTGATTATTTGTTCTTTCAAAAGTGCTGTCATCATCATAAACATAAGAATAAAATGAAAATTATTGTAGAAATAACTTTATTTAATACAAGCTTCCGCCTCCGTGGTATGTCGTTAAATAGTAGTCTATGTGCTAATCCAGACTATAAGCTATTTTTATGTCAAATTTCATACAACTCCTTTCAGCCGTTCGAGCGTGATTGAGAAAAAATATGCATTCTAACTTTCGCATTTATTTAATTTAATCTGATTTACATAAACATTGAGAAATCTGAAAAACCCTTTTGGGAACTTGATTATTGTGTTAACAATTCAACGCATTACCCTTGCTGTATGACTAGCCTTTTGTGTACGTTTCCTCAGGTTAGTTGTGTATAATTTTTAAGTTATGAGTAAATATTTTATTGAATAAATTACCGAGTTATTTTCATCCCTATGTATACGACTATCCTAATCTAAATACTATACCCAGTTTTCGGTCTATCCTTACACCCAGTATCGTCATCATCATCATCATTTCAACTCATAAACGTCCCACTGCTGGGCACGGGTCTCTTCCAAAGAATGTGGAGGGAATTTAGCCTACTATACCACACTGGCCAGACGGGCTGGTACAGGGTTGTTTCGAATTTTTCTTTTCTAGCAGTGCTTGTCTGCTTATCGTTACTCCCTTAGTCGCCTTGTACGACACCCACAGGTTGAGATGGGGTAGTGACATTATGTATTCTTAATCCGTCGCTACACGGATTACCATCCAGTAGGTATAGATAGACAGATATGCATAGACAGCATAGCTTTTTAAGCTAGATTTGTATATCCATAAATCGGTATCTAAAGAATACTATGCATCCATTCACAATAAGATGTATCACGTGCTCGGTTTCATCAAAAGAGATCCAGTAGTTTTTCTATAAAAGAATTTTACAAATTAAAATGTCACGAATTTTATCATTGAAAAATACTTAGGACTAATTATGTCCCATTTATATTTCTGGCTAGCACGGCTTCACCCATATAACCTGTGGGAATTTATACTAAGCGTTTTGTTGTTTTAGAGCTATAGCGTACATGATATTTTTAACATCGGCGATTGGCGATTTAGTCGCTTTTAAGAAGCTAAGTACCTATACTGACAAAAGCTCTAAAACACGCGATTATCATCATCAGCAACCCATTAAGTCCCACTGCTGGGTGCTAATACTGCGATGCAACGCCAAAACGCAATGCACCATCAATGCAGTCGCAAAATCGCTCTTTCAATTTAGACGTTTGTTGTCGTTCTGCTGCCGTCCTGCTTCGGCATGGTGGTCGTCTTGACTATCGTTATTTTTCTTACAAAACGAGCGGGACTTCCATAGCGCGGCCCCGGTCCCGCACACGCTCGACAACAGACGGCATCGTCACCAATGTCGCGTGCTCATTTTTGCCCAAATATAGGCATGACGTCACTAACATACGGATGCACCGCACACAGGTACGCTTTCAATTTAGACGTTTGTTGCCGCTCCGCTGCCGTCTGCAGCAAGCAAACGGCACAATAATGTCCTGCAGCTGTCCGACACAAAACGTCTAAATTGAAAGAGGCCTAAAAGTCTGTGTTTGTACTAATTACTTTGAGGCCTACGCTGTAGCTGCTACGGCGTAGCACCGTAGCGTATATTATATTTATCATTGTAATATGTGCCCATTGGAGCATTTCTTAGTTGTCAAAAGCTTTTGACAGAACTATAGATCGGTTGAGACAGTTATCAATAAAACTACGAAATCCAACATATCAACTATACTTTTATTCGTAATTTGCATATAATTTATTACATAGTAATTATATATTACAGGACTTGACGTAGAAACATATACATTTTACATATTATTATGACAAATCAACATACAGTCACTTGGCTAGTTTACTTTCTATATTACATTATGTTTTGTATTCAATAGAAATATTTATGAAAATTTCAATTTTGTATTCTATTTTAGTTAGAAAGCTATTTTTACATTGAGAAATCAAGTTTAATTCAGAAATATTTTCATTTTAAGCTTCGAAAATGTCTTATACCCATTTATTGAAGTGAAGAATTTTACAATTACAAATTCTGCCCTATCAAAACGACTCAACTGCATATCTAAGTGCAAGGTAAAGAAGTATCTAAAGACATAGCCTTTAGATACATTTTGCTATGGTTTGGGTTATGCAATTGCTTTGTTCTTGATTACTACGGCAGATTTATTCACGAGTGACTTATTGAGTAAAGTAAATTTTAAGTTTTATTTGTATAATGTTGTTCAGCATCTCTTCTCATTTAATATCAACTCATATATATTTCTATTGAATTTTTTGTATACATTTAATTACAAATATCACCATACGCATACATATTATAACATAGGAACATATAAAGTCTAAATTATTAACATAGATACTATGTGATAAATATTTGGTGTTTGTTTCTGGTTATCATCAGATTCTGATTTCGATGTAGATAGATGGTTACTTTACTTATATACTGCTGTGACTATCTGTACCTAATCATATTCATCAAAATATTTAATTTGTGGTTTGGTGACAGAAAATTAAACAAATTTTGTTACATATTTAGTTTTAGGAGTTTTATTTGAAATTAATATTAGCTTACATTGATGATGTTATGATAGCCAGTTATTGTTGATAGCAACATTAATGTCTGCATTTTATAAATAAAATTTCGTATGGCAATGTCATTATGAATATATTAATCTATAACTTTACATTTTTTTTTACAAAATCGTCTTATTTTTAGTAGCAGCTTAAAATAATAATACTGTTTAGAAAGATGTCTCTTGTTAATACTTAAAAGTAAAAATACAAGCAAATAAATTCGTGAAAAAAAATAAAAATAATTTCTTAATTTATCTCTTAAATATAGGTTTTAGAGATTGATGCTTATTATTTTCAAAGTTTGGAGCTTCAAAAATCTTATGGCTGCTAGCCTGATATTATGATGATGATGATTGTTAAAATTTTATTAAGGTTACATACTTAAATATTAATATAATGTCCAACTCAGGGTTTTTATGTAGTTTCTATACTTTATAACGATTAATAAATACTTATTAATAATTTAAACAATAGAAATCTTAGGTGATTTGTTTATCCCGTGTTTATAGAACTTCTTAAAAGCTATCAGCTGTTTTGTAATTTGGAACTGTCACGTGTTGTTTGGCGGAAACAATAAACTTCGTTTAAACAATAATAAGCATCAAACTTAATACTAGATTGCTAGTTTTGGCCTGCATCAGTCCTTATAATAACTTTTATGTATTATGTAATCTAACTATGCATTTGTCTGATTGTGAAGATGATAGGTGAAAGTTTTACTGACAATGCATTCTGTAACAAAATTTCGAAATTAAAGATCAGTATGGGAAAAAGGTATTTTTTTTATCATAGTAATAGTTGTAACCATCTTTAATGGAAATCAGTAATACCAGTGACAGAAATATGCATTGTGCAAGTGATTGTCACTCATTCCTATTTACTGTCAATTATACGAATGTTGATGTTTTCTAAAAATGAAGTGTTAGGGATAATTTGCATAGCAGATTACATTTTACAACCATTATTATTTACATAATAATATAATTAATATTACATGTAGAAATTTACACTATTCTTGACTAGTACGGTTAACTATACTTATATTAAGACTATAGTATACTTTCTGCCTATCTCATTATTGAAATAGCTTTTCAAGGAACAGTACTAAAAACTGGATTTAAGTTAAAATAGTTCATAATACTTTCTGGTACTTCGGCTTAAAACAATGCTAGTTAATACTCACATTGCAAACAATATGATACTTTCATAAAAAACTAACAATAAAAAAAACGTAAAAATTAATTTATTTTCATACCACATACGGCCTAAACATGTCCAAAGGGCGTCCTCCATCTTGATTCATAACGACCAAACCGCGCCTGTTTTCCATATTCGAATTAAAATTCGCAGCAGCCATCGCCCTTTCCCTTTCTAACGCAATAATTCTATCCCTGTCTAACATCGGTTTGACAGCTGTCAAATCACCCGCCATTTGGGCCGGCTTTTCCTGTTCGTTCGGAATTTCTTTAGGTTTTTTCTCCTCTGTTTGTGGTGTGTCTTTATTTTTGGAGTCTTGTTGTGCCTTTTTTGAACGTTTCCATTTCATTCTTCTGTTTTGAAACCAAATTTTTACCTGTGAACAAAACATTAGAATTTATTGAAGTGGTCACATACATGTACCTTAAAGAGACTTTTAAATCACAATTAAAAGTACACAACGTCAAGCTTGCAAATATTTGCGAGAAAACAAATATGCATCGTTACTAGGTACTCGAGGGAAGACAATATCGATTACTGAAAAGTACCTACGCTTTTTAACGTGTTCTAAAAATCATATTTTATCTTTGACAGGATAAGTCATTTAAAATTATTACACTGATAAAATGTTTTTAAAAATACATTTGAATTGTCGAGAGATATTTTATCTTTTTCTTCTGATATCTAAGTCATAGGATGTCGGATTTTGAAGCTAATATTGAGTAATAACCATAGAAGTATGAATCGAAAAACAATGATAAAGAAATAGGTAAAGTAATCGATCATGTCGCGAGAATAATCACAAGAGATAATCGTCATATGATTCATTTCAATCGTGTTTTGTCTATGGTTCATGCCTAAAGAAATACCTATTTTTATATTAATTAATGTTAAAAAAACGATTTTTGTTTATGTTTTGACCTTGGCTGGCTGTGTAACAGACACTGACAAGATAAAAAATAAAGCAAAAAAATAAAATCTTGTCGTTTACTTAGAGTTATTTCTCTAAATTTCTAGAATCAGCAAACTGGCCAGTCTTCCAGTCATTGCTCTGGCTTGCATAGTGGAAATATTCACAGAAGTTCATAGAACATAATTATGTATTTAAAATGTGTGTCATTTCAGCTCATAAACATCCTACTGCTGGGCACGGGTCTTCTCCAAAGAATGTGGAGGGAATTTAGCCTACTATACCATGCTGGTCAGACGAACACAAATCAAACCTACACGGTTCGATATTCAAGTTAAAACTTGTTTCAAAAAGTTTCTCACAAATACGAACGCACAAATTTTATTCAAATTCTCCCATTGTTAAACATATCACACAAAACACACTTGAATCGTAGCAGGTGTAAATATATTTCTTAGATTCCCCCTCACGCCCCTAGGGTACGAGATTAATCTTTAAACCCCCGTAAATACCCGGTGAAATCGGGTAAACCCGAGCTGGTAACATTTACGACTACAACCTTTGTAATCTTGACATTTGTAATGTCAAATTTGACAGGTGTTTTGGCGCGAGACAAATGTCAACTTAGGGTCCGTTAAAATAGATAAGATAGTTTGGGTCTTCAATATGTTGGATTTATTGCAAATCCCAATATTTGCCAGTCTTATTTCAAACAATCGATAATAATGTATTTTAATTTTGACCAGACACGTGGTAGTTCGGCATATATAGAAGACTTAAATACTTATAAGACTTTAGACCTTTGTGACTCGTATTTTCTCGACATTGCACAAATTAATCAAACAGATATAATTTTTAATTTCTATCACGTTTTAAGCAATAGTGAGCTTTATCAAATATGTTAGAATTAAATTAATTTAACAGATAATACTGATGTAATGATAAATTCTGTTTGCTTTGTGCTTTTGTACTAATGTTATAACTAATTACGATAGCGAGCCACTCGTCCTGTAGATAATTAGCTTAGTTTAGTATTGACTGACTCATTGGTTTAGTGATCGTAGTGTTCAACTACTTTCAAGTGGCTTTGGGTTCAAGTTCGAACTCCATATAAAGGGCCTGATCTACGGAGCCGCTCTAGGCAAAAATGTATTTGCCGACCTTAACAATGAAATTCAAAGAGATAGGATGAAGCCGAACTTTGCCACCTCTCATATTTGCCTTTCTGGGCATTAGCCCGGCTATGCGCATTTAAGACAACTTTTGTGGTTTTCTGGGTTTGGGTGGATGTGCTTTGTGTCTGTTAATATATGTTTGTAAATTCACCCGCGACACAGGAATAGTGGCCAAGCGTGCGCTTCTAGTTAAGAATCAATCAGTCACTGGTGAGGACAGATTTTACCACGATGGTGGCAAAAAACATTGTGGCCCTATTGGTAAGCGTTTACCGTAGTCTATGGATGCCTGCAACACCAGGCATAATATGCGCTTTTTCGACACTTTATAATCTTATTAACTCCCATAACCAGAAGTAGATGATCGCCTCATATAAACTAAAGCTCACCTGAGTCTCAGTTAACATGAGGCTGGTAGCCACTTCGAATCTCTTGGGTCTTGAAAGATATTTGTTCATTCTGAACTGCTTCTCCAGTTCCAAGAGTTGCTGGGATGTGAAAGCTGTTCGTGGTCTTCTGGTCTTGCCTAGCAGCGCGTGTGGAGCACCTGGTGAAGGAAAATAAATCTCATCAAAATGTATTCTTCAAATAGCAACAATACTTTTTGAAAAGCTGTAAAGAAGTTAGTTCCTCAATTTGTATAGTTAGCTATAACAATAAACGTCGCAATTTAACCAAATTACTCCACCCTTCGTAAATAACGACCCCAAAAAGAGCATACCAATAATCACAAAACAAAATAATACAATTAACAAATAAAAAAGATGGCGGTTCGCGCCAAAACTTGACAGATGTGTCTATGACATTATCGTGTTGTGTCAACAGCGCCAAATGTTGCCAGTCCGGTAATTGTTAATTATCATTTTTATAAGCTTAGTTCGGCTTAGCGGGCGACTTTGATCCGATAAATTAGGTATGTTTGGTTAAACAAATAAATTGAGTGGGGAATGTTTTATTGTTGATTAGAAATGGTTATGGCGATTTGTATTGAATGGATAAAATTGTTAACGCGGTGCTTTAGATATGAATTGATTGGTGCTGTTGATAGTTAAGTGTTAGATTCGATTCAGGTCTAGAATATAGCAATTTATAAGCTATTTCTTTATTATGTCCAGTCATATCTAGTAATTTTTTATAAATATAATATACCACTAGCTTGCGCCCGCGGCTACGCCCGCGTCTGCTAAAATATAAACCCCCTTATTACAAAACCTGTCGGCGATTGATTCCTAATTCTTAATTTTCCACGATACTGACTAAGCATTAAACCAGGTTTAAGATGACAACTTTGACACTAATACAATGGCTTATGTCAATTTAAACCTGATTTAATACTAAGTCTATATTTTGTAATAAGGGATATGTGCTATTTCAGACTACAATCTAGCTGTAGCCGTTCTGGCGTTCATCCATCTATCTATCCATCCATCCTAACTTTAGAAATTAGTAAGATAAGATTATTAAGACTATAAGAATCACGATCTGCTGAAAGTAATAGTAAATTAGTAAAATGATTATTATCGATTGTTTGAAATAAGATTGGCAAATATTGGGATTTGCAACAAATCCAACATATTGAAGACCTAAAATATCTATTCTAAAACGGACCCTAAGTTGACATTTGTCTCGCGCCAAAACACCTGTCAAATTTGACATTACAAATGTCCAGATTACAAAGGTTGAAGTCGTTCAAAGCTGAAGGCAATAAAGTATTATTGCCTTCAGAAGCATGGTAAAATAGGTATGTTTGAAGGGCTATTGAAATCTATGCGAGATTCAACAACATACAACAATGGTTTGAGTAATATAAGAACAATATAATAAATGTACCTACGAATATCACAATTTTTTTCTATGTTTACTTGCTGCTGCTTCGAGACTTTCAAACGGCGCAAATACAGCAATCTATTCGGTAATTACGTATTTGAGCCGTTTGGAGTCAAAACGCTTGGGCCATGGGGTCTATGTGCTCGGGCTCTTTGTAAAGAATTCTCTAAACGCTTGACAGAAGCGTCACGTGACCAGCGGGCTGGTTTTTTCTTGGCGCAAAGATTAAGCATTGCCATCCAACGTGGCAATGCTGCCAGTCTGCTGGGACGTTTCCGGCGGACATACAGCGGCATTGATGCGGAGGAATTCTTCGACACATTTTAATTTAAGGTATTATCGTATTTTTATTTTTGTTTTGTATTACTTAGTTTTAGTTGTAAATATTATTTTCTCTCTATATTCATATTTACCAGCTATGTTTGGTCCCAAGTAGGCGAGTATATTTGTTAACCGGACAGATATAAAACTCCACATACATACAGCAAAATAGATGCCTTTGATATGTGGTGTTGGGGAACTACTAACTACATATGAATGCCATGGACCGTCATGTGAACTAACGTACAATATTGTCGGAGTTCACATTGTCAAGTGATTGACTGCAATGAACCAACAAAGTGTTTTCAACTTTTTTGGACACATAATGCGGTCACATAGTCTAGAAAAGCTCCTAATGTTGGGGTAGATGGAGGGTAAACGCGGTCGGGATAGGGCGCCAGCTAGATAGACAAACGCTATGAAGACCGCTGTCGGAGGAAATGTCCATCACGCGGTCCATTTGAAAACCGCACAGCTGCAGCATCAGGGGATGTGTGTCACGATCCGCAGCATTGAGAGAGCCACGAAGAAGAAGAAACGGGGAATACCCAAGACTTCTTATAATTCCCGCTGAATCAGTTAATACAAAAATAATTAAACAAATTAACATTTAAAAAATCAATCTGTCATCCAACCATAGACTACCCACGACATCTTCAAAAAGCAATGACAACAATCTCATACAGGCTATTATTTTTTTTATAACTTATAAATGCATTAAGTTTCACATGTAGGTACACAGAGTAAACAAAAATTCGTGCTCAAGTCTCGAAATGATAAATAAATAGTTAACCTGTGTAGGCAGAACGTGACTTTCCTTTGCCTTACTTGCTTTAAAATAATGTTTGATTTCTTCCTGTCAAATATGTTTGTGTTGTATAATATATTTTTAATTTATATTTGTTAATGGTTTTAAGTGGATTGGGAACTGCAATTAGGATTATTATGTCGCTTCTCGTGGGAATTTATACAAATTTAATAATAGTTTTCTTATTTCAAATATTTAACGGATATTATTAATAGAGCGCTGAGCAAGAAGTCTCGGGTTCGATTTCCTGGTTGGCAAAAAATGGCATTCCTCTTTTTTGGAAACAATGTGCTCGGTTGATGACAAAAGGCTCGCCCCCTATTACATGGGACCAAACATAGCTGTTGAAATGTTAGTATGTTACACCTCTGCCTACCCCTTCGCGAAAACCCGTGACGCTATGTAAATCAATTCATAGATTCATTAATAAGCAGCTAAAATATACTTTTATCCTAACAATCTGATAATCTTTAGGCACTATTATAAAGATGAAGAGCTTGTTTGTTTGAACGAGTTAATCTCAAGAACCGCTGATTCGAATTGGAACGTCAACTTATCGAGAAAGGTTTAAGGCTATATAACATCACGCTACAACAAATAAGAGCCGAGTAGTGATCAAAGATCAGCTAGTTTATGGTAAAATACACCATTCTTTTGTCTTACAAGAAGAAATCAATATTATAAGGACAAAAACAAACGACACCACAGCAGTAAGTAGTACAAATCAATTGCCATATATTAGAACTACCCTCCTCTTCGATATATTTATAGGAAAAGTTTCCGAGAATATACTGCGACCAACGAGTAAGGGGCTCTACTTCGTAAACTGCCTGGGTAGCGCAACGGGAATTTGTACGACTGGTGAAAAGAGGTCCCGGGCTCGATTGCCGGTCCGGCTAAAATGATATTCCGTTTTATAGTCATGAAATTCTTAGTATCAGTCTCGGATTATAAACGATTATAGGTTTTTTTTACATTCCCTGATGGTGCAATTTAACAAATTCTAATAGAATAGAATAGAATTTCTTTATTTGTATCAACTAAAAAACTAACTGACTAACTAACCATTTTCCACGACTAGAATGCGCAGTTTCACATAATAGACGTGATAATAATAGACTTCGGATGCCATGTGTATCCACAACACTTATGCGCAGGAGTATCTTCTGCATGGCTCCATTAATTTATAATATATGACTCAAACAATGGAAAGAGTTAGACAACAATGCATTCAAAAGAAAATTGTAAAGCTTTTTGCAAGGTAAAGCTTCTGAATATTTAGCTGAAAAATTTGATATTTGAAATATTGCCGAATTAAAGATGAACCCTTAGATATTATTATTGTTATTGAATTTTGACATAAACGATATTTTATTATTTCTTATAACATACATCATTATGTACACACAGGTACAGGTGACAGGTCGTGACACGGAGATAAGCACATCTGGTATACCCCTTAACATCTCGGCGTCGGAAGTAGGGAGTATAATTAAAACCATGACTAGAGGCAAGTCTCCGGGTCACGATGATCTGAGTATAGAGCACTTCCAGTTCGCGGGCCCGCATCTCCCTAGAATATTGTCCATGTTGTACAACCTGTGTGTAAGACATTCTTTTCTTCCGATTGAGCTAATGAGGACAATAGTTGTACCTATAGTAAAAAATAAGACCGGGGACTGCTCAGATAAGGCAAATTACAGGCCAATATCGCTAGCTACCATAACAGCGAAGGTGCTTGATGGTGTGCTTGAGAAGAGAATAGTTAAACAACTGGAGCCACACTGCTCCCAATTTGGGTTTAGAGCAGGGCTGTCTACGGAGACTGCTATACTAGCGCTCAAGCACACCGTCAGGTACTACACTGTCAGAAACACGCCAATATATGCCGCTTTTTTGGACCTCTCCAGGGCATTTGACCTGGTTAATTATGACATCCTATGGGCAAAGATGAAGGATAACTCGGTGCCAAATGAGTTGATCACGCTACTCAAATATTGGTATGATCATCAGGTTAACCAGGTCAGATGGTCTGGTGCTCTGTCGGAGGGGTATGGGCTAGAGTGTGGAGTGAGGCAGGGAGGGCTCACATCACCGGCACTGTTCAGCCTGTATGTCAATCATCTGATCGAGGAGCTGAGCAGTACACATGTCGGATGTTCTATTGATGGTAATATTATTAACAGTTTATCATATGCAGACGACATGTGTCTGCTCAGCCCCTCGATCGATGCATTGAGGAAATTGCTGGGGATATGTGAGAGATACGCGGTAGCACATGGACTCTTATATAATATAAAAAAGAGTGTCGTCATGGTGTTCCAGGTAGGCGCAAAGAAGCGTAGAACAGTACCCCCTGTGTACCTATATGGAGTAGCACTCAATAGAGTACAAAAGTTTAAATACTTGGGTCACATAGTGACAGAGAACCTCACCGATGATGAGGATATCGAGAGGGAGCGGAGAGCGTTGTCGGTCCGATGTAATATGCTGGCTCGCAGGTTTGCACGTTGTACAAGAGAAGTGAAGGTCACTCTCTTTAAATCATTCTGCCAAACCTTCTACACGTGCAGCCTGTGGGTTACATATACGCAGAGGGCCTATAACGCTCTTCGCGTTCAGTATAATAACGCCTTCCGGGTGCTTTTGGGGCTCCGGCGATTCTGTAGTGCGTCAGGCATGTTCGCGGAGTCTCATACTGATAGCTTTGAGGCTATCATGCGCAAGAGATCAGCCTCTCTGATGCAAAGAGTTCGCCGGAGCAACAACAGCATCCTGAAGATAATTGGAGGTAGGCCAGACTGTCCTTTTCAGTGGCACTGGAACCGCAGGCATAGCGGCGGTGAGGCTGGCAGGTACTTAAATTAATGTTTGTATTTTTATTTATTTATTTTATTTTATTAAATTTTAATAATAATTATTGGGATTTTATGTGTGTGTGTGTGTTATATATTATGTAAATTTAATTTTTAATTGTGTTAATTATATATTATTTTATTTTATTTTATTAACATAGTATTTTAAGGAAAATTGTTACTAACAAATTATGGATGAGAATCTGAATTAAATGTTTATTATTATTATTATTATGTATGTCTTTCCTTTATCTCGAGCCAATGGTGACTCGGACTTTTGGAAGGCGTACATGGGGCCGAAGCCAACATGAAGAGGCCCTTTAGACAGTTTAATCTAAGTTGTAATGTGACACTGACCGGCGAGTATACTTGTATGCGCTATATAAACTCACACAAGTACACTCCCCGGTCACTGTAGGTCTATTGTAGTACTTGGAAAATAAAAATCATGGGCTATTGGGTTGGGTTGCTAAGTGTGTTGGAAAAACTGGTACTATGGAAGGGACTATGGCGTCTGCCCGTAACAATGCTGTTAAACACGTATAAAATGGGCAGACGGAGACTTGCCAACTCAGTGATGGGCCCCCAGAAAACTCGCAACTTGCAAGAAGGGGCAACATTTCCTGAGCGGCTAAAGGTGGAGAGGTGTCACTGGACTTTCTACCCGCTCATCAGCTCCCTGAGGGTCCAGCCTCACGTGCCCACTCGCCACTTACGTTTCACATCCACCTTCGAGCTATAACGCTCTCGCGACTCCACTCTGACCGGCCGGTTAAGGCAAGTCAGAGGTGGGGATCTGTTCCTCGTCAGAATTCACTCGAGCCGGCCAATGAAGGCAAGCTAGAGATGAAAAACAGAGTCTTTCCCCAGGAGCACTCAGGTCCGTAGGGGTCGCTACTCCCCAACAGCTCGCCTCAAGCTGCCCTGCGGGCTTATTATTATTATTATTATCTTTATTATTTTTTTATTATTTGTGACAAAAATTATTTTATATTATCATCATCATCATATCAGCCCAACGACGTCCACTACGACGAACATAGGCCTCACCTAATTTACGCACTTCTCTATTTTTTTAATTTATTTATTTTATTATAAATAAATAAATTATAAATTAATAATAATTAATTATTATTATAAATTAATTATGTTATAATAAGTAAAGTTTAGGAGAGGAGACCTGCAGTGGGACTTAATGATGTTACTGATGAAGTAAAGTTTATTTAATACTAGCTTCCGCCCGCTGTTTCGCCCGCGTGGTATGTATTTTATACCTATACACCTTCCTCTTGAATCAGTCTTATCTATTAAAAAATACCGCATCAAAATCCGTTGCGTAGTTTTAAAGATTTAAACATACATAGGGATATAGGGACAGAGAAAGCGACTTTGTTTTATACTAAGTAGTGATTTGTATGCCATTGATGAAGGCTAAAACATATCCGATCATCTCTTTTATTACCAGCTTGCATGCCTTAAAACGTATGTATACACATGATTTATATTTTTTTTTTTGATAAACTAAATAAAAATGAGTGCTAATGTAGAGCCACTTGCCTAACGCATCGTCTCCCCATAAATATTTGTCTACATACTCTTGGGTAACGGTTGAACGGTGTCTTTAATCTAACTAAACGTTCGGTAGCTTATTGGGACCAGCCATTACAACTATACGTACAAGTGATGCTTCTGGTGATGCAGGAGTCTGTATCTACGGTAACCATTTACCAGCAGCCTGTAAGCTTGTGCCACGTGGTATAATAATAAAATTGAAAATTTTATGTCATCACCGAACTAAAATATTATAACACTGAAGAGTTTATTTATTCTAAAAATATTATAACACTTCGACTGGCCTGTCGGTCTAGTGGTTGGTGACCCTGACTGCGAGCCGGAGGTCGTGGGTTCGATCCCCACCCAGGACAAATCTTTGTGTGATGAGCATAAAGGTTTGTTCTGTGTCTGGGTGTAATTTATCTACAGGGTGTATACGACGATACGACATTAAATGACAAGGCAGCCAGTGTTAACCCTTATAAACATATTCTAATATAAATTATAAAAAAAAAAGAAAAAAAAGAAAAAAAAAAAAAGAAAAGCTACACATTATTTAAAGTCGAAAAATTTAAGAATATAAAACTACACATTATTTTTCTATCATGACGTTTTCGACATGACGATGACAACAGTACGGAACAGAGTAAGAGATAAAATGAAAGAGTCAGAGATATTTAAATGAATTGAATGACGTAATAACAACATACGATCAACGTAAATACCTACAGGTTTTTAAAACTGTGAACATCTGTGACATAAAGAAAGTACATTTGCGTCTAAACTATTGCAAATTTCTGTTTAATTTTTTTGGTATAGCCTTCTAACATCACATGCTACACGTGGTTTCATTTAATGTCGTACCGTCGTATACACCCTGTATATCCGTGTAGTGACAGATTAAGAATACAATACTTAATGTCACTACCCCATCTCAACCCGTGGGTGTCGTAAAAGGTGACTAAGGGAGTAACCTTATGCAGACCAGAGCACTGAGAGAAAGGGCAAATTCGAAACAAATCCTATACCAATCCGTCTGGCCAGCGTGGTATAGTAGGCTAAATTCATCCAGATTCTTTAGAGTAGACCTGTGCCAAGCAGTGGGACATATGAGTTGAAATGATGATGATAGCATTACGCTACGACCGATAGGAGCTGAGTGCCAACCAATTAAAGATCCACGGGAGGAAAAACCCGGACAACAGCTAGTTATACGTTCAAACTCAATCAGTTACACAATACATAAGACGGAATATGATATAGCATCCCTAAATATGGTCTGTCTGTATATAAGGCGAGTGATGGCGCGAGGGTTGCTATTAAATTATCTTGATTGGCGACTTGCGCTCGACGGAGCGAGCTAACACCATTGTGTGGGGTCTTATGTAACGATGCGATCAGACGATGCGATTTGTCGCATGAAATGTCGAAATTTTGAAGACATTATTATAAAACAAAATTGAAAGTTTTAAGTCACTTCATTGATATTACAAAAAGCCGGTGTCTCCCCCTAGATGCGCAATCTCGTACTAAAGTCAAGCTCAAAACTGTAGCCGATATACTGTCTAATTATACTTTCTATATAATAGTTTTTGTAAAATCAATCTTATGTAATACACAGTACCATTGCTTTTATAAAACATCACTTATAAAGCAATAATAATTTTTGACGTTCACACCTCACGACATCGAAACAATTGAGTGACAATTGAACTTTTTTTGAGCTCTATTTTGAGCGCGATTTTTTATCATTGAATGAGCGTCTTATTTTTACGACAGGAGGTTGAAACTATCACGATCAAGTCAGATTTTAAACATAAATAGCCGCGTCGGGGATTAAACACAAAGCCCTCGGCCGTATGTCTGTCTTTTCGCGATAAACTCTGAATTACTGGATTGTCATACCATTTCATATAGATAGTGATTCATGAGTAAGGTTTTGGTAATATGTCAAGGTTTTGTGTAAATTTGGTTGCAACTTCTAAGGGAAAATTTATGTTGTCACGGGCATTCAATTACACGCATTGAAACATAAACTGCTTAGGTGGCGCAGTGGGAACTGTATACGATTGATGTGCAAGAGGTCCCGGGTTCGATTCCCGGGTCGGGTGAAAATTGTATTGGGCTTTTCTAACATGAAATTCCAGTATTGAGATTTTCCCGGAGTTTGGTAAACAACTGTTCCCGGTAGATGACAATAGGCTCGCCTCCTATTTCATGAGACCATACATAGCTGGCGAAATGTGGGTTTGAAACATCTCTGCCTACACCTTCGGGGAAAAAAGCGTGATGCTATGTTATGTTATGTTTATGTTAATCCATCATTTCAACCTATAAACGTCCCACAGCTGGACACAAGTCTCCTCATAAAAATGTGGAGGGAATTTAGCCTACTATACCACGCTGGCCAGACGGGTTGGTATAGAGTTTGATTCGAATTTTCCTTTTTTCGCAGTGCTATAAAGTATTTATTATTAATAGAAATTACCTAATGCGCAAATTCAATATCACAACGCGATTTCATTGAATTTGCCTTAAAAATAAACTCCAGATGTTTCTATTTGCCGCTATAAATAAATTTAAAGCTTTCTCTAATCATCACTAATTATTATGGGCCAGCAATTTAGACTGCACTATTTGACACATACAAACAAACAAATTAAGGAACAATAGATATCTCACCCCAATACTAGGCACCCCTAATATAAGTCAATATCATTGCAAAATAAACTTTACTGCATTTAAATTAAGGTTATTATATAATTATACATACGTGTTATGAATCTGTCATTTTAGTGCAAAGTGAATTACACTTTATGTTTAAAGAAATAAGGTTGAATAAAGAATGTGTTTGAGTTTTATAGGGCTCTAAGTATTGCCATATGATTAGAATGTCCCAATTAATTTTATTTACATTATCGCTTATTTTTGTTAGGGCAATAATTGCTCAACCATCTGATAAATTGTTAGAGGTCATTTGTTTAGGTTTCAGTAACTCGATGTCCCAATAGCTCAGCGGGGGAATGTTTAACTGCTGCATAAGAGGTCCCGGGTTCGCTGCCCGAGTCGAGCAAAAACAATATTGAGTTTTCTGTCTTGAAATTCTTTGTGTAAACTCTGAGTTTGTTTGTGCTCGATTGATGACAATAGGCTTGTTCCCTATTACATCGGACCTAACACACACTAGCGAGATGTGAGTTTCGTAAACCTCTGTCTACCCCTTCGGAGAAAAAGATACACTATGAATGTTGTTTAAGTATATTACACAAAAACAAGCGAGAGACGTTACTAAGAGTACTGCTTATACCCTTAATTCGGTTAGTTAATTTAATGAACGAAAATTTTGCGAGAAAACCCACGTACTCTAGAAGTAATTATTTGAATAAGTCAAAACATTTAAAAAGCAAGGGGTAATATTACTAAGATATCTGCTTATACTCTTAATTTAAGGTACTGTAATATATAGGCTACCTACCTAATGGGAGGGGTGTGTGGGGGCGTGGCTTACCCACGCATGCGCCTTAAACACCACTTATATGCCTACTGAGATTTAAAATAGTACTTTTGAGACGTTTCATACACACCATCACGACTTTTGTTCCTTATGGGTAGGCAGAGATGTAGGTATTACACCGACATTTCACCTCATGTTATATAGAATAAAATATAAGGTCTTTCAATACGGACTTACGAACTTTGTAGTTAGAGACTATCATCATCATCATCGTCATATCAGCCTAACGACGTCCACTGTAGAATATAGGCCTCACCTCATAGGTTAGCGACTATACGTTTAGTTAAGTGGTATGTGTGAATGTGAATGTAGTTATTTATTTACACATTGTGGAATTGCTCAATTTTGAAACATTTGGCCAATAAAGTTTTCACTGTAGTATATTTTGTTTTATGAAAGAGTTAACAATAATATAATATGAAAAGAAATAAACTAAAAATAATATAATATAAAATATAATAAAAAATAAAATATAAAAATAAGTGTATCTGTGACTACTTTTATGGATTTAAAGCAAGATGAAGTTGAAGCGACATCTGTGAAATTTGTTGTCATTTATTCAGTCTGTTTCGCAAAAGATATAGCATTCAACAATGCGTACAAATACAAAAGGGTGTTCTGTTCGGGCAACGTTGCTATGATCTTCAAAGACTTTCAAACTCATTTACGTTACGTAAATAGTTTTTAAAGAGTTACCTATTACTTGTATCTTGGAGCCTTTTGGGGTTGAAACTCTTGGACCTTGGCGCTTAGGGGCGTGAAAAGTGTAAGCGTAGTACTGTAGTTAGCCATGTAGTGACGGATTATGAATACATAATTTCACTATCCCATTTCAACCCGTGGATGTCGTAAAAGGCGACTAAGGGCAAGCAGACAAGAGCACTGCGAGAAAAGGAAAATTCAAAACGAAACCTATACCTACCTGTCTGGCCAGCGTGGTATAGTAGGCTCAATTCTCTTCACTATCTTTGTAGGAGACCCGTGTCCAGCAGTGGGAAGTTTATGGGTTATAATGTTTCTACTGAGGGTTCACATGACCAAAACTCTACCTGGGGCAACGTATTAGCCTTGCCATCCAACGTGGTAGTGTGGCTAGCCTTTTGGGTATGTTTCCTCAGGAATCTGACCTCAATCAGATCTTCTATTTAGGAAATTACTATGAATAGGATATCTGGTTTTTTTTAGTAACCGTGTATATGTTAGTTGTATTCAAGTTATGATGTAAATATTCTATTGAATAAATGTATGTTTTAAAAAAGAATAGTAGGTATAGGTTAGCCCGAGACCACGATTTGTGCAATTAAACCAAAACGTCGGGCAAATAAACAAAGTGTTTATTTAGCCGTGAGATCCGTTTTATAACAAAAAAATAACATCATTTACTTTGAGCTAGATGGAGCTGTGTAAAGAAAGTGGCCGAACTATGTATCTATTTAAATTAGAAAAACTGACCTCAATAATATCAAACTATCGATAAAAACATCGATATGTGCGCACCCCTAGTACGTGGATCTAATTTGTTAAGGGCTAGTCCCTTTGTTTACGGGAACAAATTGCCGACGTATAATTGGCTTAAACTCCCCCGCGGGATTACTGTGGGGCCTCAGTGATAGCGACTAAATGTACATGTTATGTTAAATTATTTATTATTCATTGAATAGTTGGAAATTCATACGAATAAAGTGTCAGTTTGTCTTTTTTTGTTTACAGAGCAACAGAGTAGAGAAAGGTAGAGAAACAAATCAACGTGATTTTTTATTAGGCTAGGCGTGCTATGAATTTATTTGTTTCTTTATAATACGTGCTAAAAAGACGACTTAATAATGTAGAGCTTTTAGTTTATAAAATATAGGTACCTGCGTAAGATTTCGCATCAACGCTTTAAATCTCAAATGATTTATTTTCAGAATAAGTGGATTGTTAAATGTATTCGATAGTTCACAGATATACGATATTTTTATCGTTTTGCAGCACTTCATCATCATCATCATCATCATATCAGCCCAACGACGTCCACTGCTGAATAGGCCTCACCTAATTTATGCCACTGCGAACGGTCCTGTGCCGCCTGAAACCAACGGCCGCCCGCCACCCTGACCAGGTGCAGCACTTGGGTCACTTTAATTTGTAAATCCACAAAATTATGATATAAATACGACACTTTGAGCCCGCCCAACGTAAACGCCATTAAAGTAATTTATAATCTGGAATTAGTAACAAACTAAATCGCCATCACTAAGCCCCCACCTCAAGCCTTACAAACCCCCGCTAACACTGACACCACACTCGAACCTACTTAATTACTTGAGCACAGAGTTAATTTTTAAATTAACTTACACATTGCCATTTTAAGATTTAATTTATTTATTTTATTTACTAACTAATTAAATATATGCTTTATTTACTTTTTGTTTGTGAACTTCAAAGGTGAAGTTATTTATATAGTTTTAGGGATAAAATAACCTCATGTTATTTTGGGTGGAAGGGTTACCCTCTCGGTACCGAAAATCAGGGTATGAAATTAAATGAAATCTCGTTTATTCATCTACGTTATAATGTGAGTTACATTATATATTTTTATTATATTTATGAAAGTCAGAGGAGTTTGGGTGTTTTTCTATGTTATGTATGTATTTAGAAATATATAATAATACTTAGCGGACCCGACAGACGTTGTCCAGCATGATATACCAATCGATTACATTTTTTTATTTTTTTTTATTTGTGAATCTAAACCATCCTCCAATCCACTTGCACACATACACAAAAATTTATTCAAATCGGTGCAGCCGTTTTGGAAGAGTTCACTGTCAACACACGTACAGAAGAATTATATATATAAAGATGTGTTTATAAGTTGTCTAGATCTCATAACACACGCTGTGTAAAATTGTACCCAAATTTTTATAATTTATTTTCAGAAGATCTTCTTTGCGTTAAAAATAAAAAATCTCCAAATCAAGCAGAACCCCAAAAATCTTGCCAACATGAATAAATATCGTATAGGGGAACAAACTACCCTTAATATGGGGTGATTTTATAGCCACCCCATATGGCAACGTTCTGGTAAGTGGCACCTGTTCTATGATCATTTTATTGCCAGATTAAACTGGCGTTAACTAAGCATAAGATATTATGGCATGCCAATTGATAGAGGGTAAGTGATTTTAAAATTTGAATTAATCATCTAATATTATGAATCGCCTGCGGTGCAGTTAGTATGGGTTCGATCCCGGGTGGAGAAAAAATGGTATTAGTTTCTTGTCAGTTCTTCTCATAGGTCCACCCCGACAGGCAAATTTGCTGACACTACTTTTCGGATAATATGTTACATTCCTAACTTGTTACTTTCATAAGTGTTACCTTGTAACCTAGATGAATAAACCAGATTTCATTTCATTTTATTTCTGTCGTTAAATTTTCAATATCAGCCCGGAAACTCAAAATGTGCTCGGTGTAATAAGCTCGTCTCATAAGCATGGGATCTATCATCTAACATAGCTGGCGAAATTTTAAACTATGTTTGGGTGTACTTTGTGTCCATTAATTGTATGTTTATAAAGACCCCCGCGACACAGGACTTACTACATATTGTGCGGGTGCTGTCTATTAAAAAAAATGTGAGTGTGATGCATTTCTGCCTACCCCTCCTGAGAAAAAAGACTCTATAATACTTATCCATCATCATCTCAACCCATAAAAGTTGGCATGGGTCTCCTCCAAAGAATGTGGAGGGAATTTATCCACTATGCCACGTTGGCCAGATAGGTATATATGATATTATGATACTTATTATTCTGTGTAAATAGTAGTTTTTCAATGTAAATAGGTATATAGATAAACTTGATAAATACGATTTTTAAATGTACAAATTCTCATTCAAATCGTTACAGGTGTTTAACTTACAGATTATACCACAAAGGCTACTTTTAACTAACTATTTAGTGATACATGCTTGCATTATTGTAAATTTTCAAAACTAAGTCATAGATCAGTTATCTAAACTAATAATGTAAAGAGGAAATATTTGTATTTTGTATGTAACAATATGAAATTCATAGTAGGTATTGTAAGATTTTAAGTTTCATATTATTTTATATTCACATAAGTAGGTAAGGAAACATTTAAAGACATGTATTGTGTATAAAGAGAAACAATATTGAGTTGTTATGTGTTGTTATGTTTAAATTTTATAAGGTATTTAGTTAGTAAGAGCGCCTCTTTCGCCAACAAACTGCTTGTGCAGTTTGGCGATTTTGAAATTTTTTTTTAAAAATTATGAAAATGAATAAATATATATAAAAAAAAACAGACGTACCACGCGGGCGGAGCCACGGGCGAAAGTTAATTGTTACATAACATTATTTATCTGACTAAACTCGTTCAAATCGGCTGGAACAATTTTAATGCGTCCCTCAACAGTCCATATTAACAATTGGACCCATAACAAGTCACTAAAAACACTACCCTTAAAAGCAAAAAACCGCGGCTAATCCCAAAAAATCAACCGGTGGATTAACAGTAGTTGAGCGACGGGGTCGTAATAGGGTGGGTGTCAATAACAGGTGGCATGTGGTGTCGGTAAACAGGGGTGGGGTTGATTGACTAGTAGTGCTAAATGTACGTTGTTTACAAATTAAAACTCTTTGAGATATTTTTGACGTTGTTGTTGAAATGAAATGAAATCGTCTCGTTTATTCATCTAGGTTACAAGGTAACACTTATGAAAGTCACAAGATAAGGATGTAACAGGTTATCCGAAGTAGTGTCAGCAAATTTGCCTACGACTAGTTCGCTGTAGGGGTGGAGTTATGAGAAGAACTGGCGAGAAATTCACGCCGCTCTTTTAAACAAAATGAATAGTTACAATCTTTTGTAATTTATAATTTGGGTAGCGTGTAAAGTGATGCAACAGATGAATGTTTACAAACTAAATAATAAACAGAAAGTAAAAAGTAAGGCTCTGTGGTTGCATCACTTTACACATTGCTATGCAGCCGTTAGGAGCAGTCTGTGAATAAAAAGTCTGTTAAAAGAGTGGTGTGTTTGGATGGGTGTTTTTAGTGTTGATTCTTGACTGTCACTACTGTGGTGACAGTTATATCAAGTCATAGTTTCTATCAAGGTGGTCGCTGCGCCACTATCATCACTGCGGACACCATCATCATCATCATTATTTCAACACATAAAGAGCCCACTGCTGGGCACAGTCCTCTTCCAAAGAAAGTGGAGGAAATTAAGTCTACTATACCACGCTGGTAAGACGTTTTGGTATAGGATTTATTTCGAATTTTCCGTTTTTCGCAGTGCCCCTGTCTTCATAAGGTTACTCCCTTAGTCGCCTTTTACGACACCAAACGGGTTGAGAATATTTCTGTGATTTGTAGATAGTTGTTGTTGTTTCGAGTCTAAGAGCACTTTGTGTCAGTTTTTATATGTTTGTAATGTCCTCCGCAACACAAGAATTGTTCCCAAGTACGAGCGAAGAAAAACCTGACTTCTTCGCTCATACTTGGGAACAATTCCCGTTTTCAGGATCATTTCGTTCTGTCTATTAATTTTGAGTATTTTGCAAATATTGGGGAATGACCTTAAATCAAAACCTATAGGATACTGCCTAATAATCTAGAATCATGATTACCTATTTGGTACGAAGCAATAATCAAAAGGAAAACAAGCAAACAATGCAAGACGAAAATTAGTTTTTTTTTATTGCGATAAATGATAAAGTAGTCACTAGCTAAAGAGGTTAATACAAAATGACTAGCCTGGTGGTTTAGTGGTTAGTGACCCTGACTGCTAAGCCGGATGTTGTGAGTTCGATCCCCAGCCAGGACAAATCTTTGTATGATGAGCATGATTGTTTGTTCTGTGTCTGGGTGTAATTTATCTATAGTATGTATGTATTACGGAAATTAGGTGAGGCCTATGTTCAGCAGTGGACGTCATTGGGCTGATATGATGATGATGATGATGATGTATGTATATACAAAAAGAAATATAATTATATACCTATATCACAAGCAAATATAATTGCTTAATTTGGCACTAGATTTGGCGCTGTGTGAATGTGGTAAAAATATATCTTCTTAAAAAATATTACAATAAACGTTACTCCCTTTAAGGCACCTCCTGAACATCGTGTAGTGTAAAATACTAATAGATCAATAGTATATTTCACTACACTGCGAGAAAAGGAAAATTCGAAACAAACCCTATACCAACCCGTCTGGCCAGCGTGGTATTGTAGGCTAAATTCCCTCCACATTCTTTCGAGGAGACCTATGCCAAGCAGTGGGACATTTATGGGTTGAAATGATGATATTTCACTACACGGTGTACAGGAGGTGCCTTAAAGAGACCCTGAATATCGTGTGCCTTCAACTAATATGTTAATCTATTTCTTTATGCAAATCCCAATTGAATCGATCGACGTCAAAAACGGACATATGTGCCAATAATGATTAGCGCCAACTTATCTGTGGCCCTAATGTTATTTATTGACGACAAGGGGCGCTGTGAGGGGTCAATAAAATTATATAAATTAGCTAGCACTTAACTTTATTGGGTAATCATTATTTATCGGACGATTTAGTTTTGAATTGTACGCCATTTATGGGCAGGCTTTGGATATGGTGCATGTTTTCAAGCAATTTTAAAAGTATGTTCAGGTTTGCATCACATCTCATCATCATTACAAACCATAAATGTCCCACTGCTGGGCACGGCTCTCCTTCAAACATTTTGGAATGAATTTAGCTTACTATACCACGCTGGCCAGACGGGTTGGTATAGGGTTTTGTCTCGAATTTTCCTTACCTCGCAGTGCTCTTGTCTGTTTAAGTTTACTCTCTTAGTTGCCTTGTACGATACCCACGGGTTGAGATGGGGTAGTGACATTATGTATTCTTAATCAACTACACAACAAACTTTTCTTCCAAGTTATTGTGTGGATTTTCTACTTTCAACTGAAAGGTTAGTTAGGTAGTCATACTTTTTATTTATTAACAAATGTATTGAAATAATTATAAGTCTTAGGAAGATGAATAGAAAATACAGGCTCAGCGTAGTTGCTAGTGTATTATAAATACATATTGTAGATTATGGGCATCATCATCAGCAACCCATTAAGTCCCACTGCTGGGCTCGGGTCTCCTCTCCTCTAACTAGAGAGCTGAGAGGTTTTAGGTCACACACAATCCACTCACGCTGGCCTAGTGCGGGTTGGTGGATCAGACATACTCATAGAACTTTTTCTGGGGTATGTGTGTTTCCTCACGATGTTTTCCTTCACCGTTAGCAGATGTTAAGTCACTTGACTAGTACATATAAATTCCACAACGCGGAGTCCACATTGGTACTGCCGGTCGGGATCGAACTCGGACCGCGTGATTTGCAAGCCGGTCATTTATCCATTCAGCCACCATCGCTTAATTTTATTATGATCACTTATTATAAAAACAAAAAAAAACTGTAACTGGTTGTTTCTACTATTAGTGATCATGTTTATGGCAGCGGTAACCAATTACCGCCAAATGTACTACTAGCTCGTCCATCACCTTTGTGATTAGTGATAGACTGATAGGTACATCGTTATTATCTTATCTAAAGAATATGAAGTAAATTGTGATCATTGTAAATATTCGATATCTGTCAGCCATAACTCATCATCGATCATTGGGACTGGCTTTATTATTATAAACTTTGTGTTACAGATATAGAGGATGTATGTATGTATGAACGGATTTATCTCAGGAAATACTAAATCTTTCTCATCTTTATTTATTGATAGCTCTCTGTTCCTCAACATTATCACGTCAATCTAAAGCCGCACTGCTGGGCACTATCCTCTAAACAATGTGGAGTGAATATAGTCTGCTATACCACGCTGGTTAGACGGGATGATATGGGGTTTATTTCGAATTTTCCTTTTCTCACAGTGCTCTTGTCTGCATTAGGTTTCTTCCTTAGTCGCCTTTTTCGACACGGACCACGGGTTGAGATGGGGTAGTGACATTATGTATTCTTAGCGTCACTACACGGATTTGATTATGATAATTGAAACCATTGTAAGTCATAATATTTTAAACAACTAAACGAATCCTGCTGTAACGACTAGTCTAGAACAATCAGATCATAATATAAAGATTTGATATATTATCTGAGACGAGACACAATTGAACAAATAACATGTCAATCATAAGAATTACTAGCTACTTTGTCTGTGGTCTAGACTGATTCAGATATATCATATTGGTATCTAGGAGACTAGATAATTTAACTTATTTGTTACGTTAATAAAGCAAGAAGTTCTTCAAAAAGAAGGTGAACAGGTTCTCAAAGGGTTGCCAACGCACTCTGGTGTTGCAGGCGTTCACACGCAAGCACGAGTCTCAAAATATTTTGGAGGGAATTTAGCCTACTAAGTATACCACGCTGGTCAGACGGGTTGGTACAGAGTTTGTTTCGAATTTTCCTTTTCTCTCAGTGTTATCTGTTTTTAAGATTTAGGTTTCTCCCTTAGTCGTCTTTTACGACACCCACGGGTTGAAATGGGGTAGTGACATTATGTATTCTTAATCCGTCACTACACGGAAAAGTTGCAACCGTTCGCTACAGTATTATTATTAATTTTAGTGTTAAATGCCATGAGTGGCTTCTTAGCTACGTCGACCAGTTACTGACATATTGTGGCGACTGGCGCTCACACATACACTTAGAATTACTTATAGGGTATGTGTGTTTCCGTACGATGTTTTCCTTCACCGTTAGCAGATGGTAAGTCACTTGACTAGTACATATAAATTACACAAAGTGAAATCCACATTGGTATACTGCCGGTCGGAATCTAATTCGAGCCGTATGTCTTCGCACGATGCTAAAAACTTAATATCAATCTACTCACCTCCCAATTCCGGTATCCTATGATAAAACATGCCAGTTCTGGCAAGCCATTCGAGCTGCATGTGGTGGAGGACCCTGTCTCCAGGATGGTGGAAGGCCGACGGCATTGGAGCCCCGGGGGGCAGACCCCCGGGCTGCGACATCGGGTAGTTGAAGAGTGCTGCCGATTGAGCTGCTACTAACGCCGGATTTTGTGGAAGGAGGCCTGGTTTTGGGATTATACCTGTAGGGAAAAAATTATATTAGAAAATGTTAGCCATTTTATGGTGATTTTTATAGTTGAAGGATAACCTTCAAATAGCATAAGCTAACGATAAATTAGTATCTACCTCAAAATAAAAACTTTGTTCTAACAAATAAAGAAACAAGTGTTCGCCTATTGCCAGGATACCGTTGTCCCCTTATGCTAAGAACGCTGAAGACCACTATAGACTAAGTGGCGTTCCTAGTGTAAATTAATAATAATATCATCATCATCATCATCATATCAGCCCAATGACGTCCACTGCTGAACATAGTCCTCACATAATTTCCGCCACAACGAGCGATTTTGTGCCGCCCGCATCCAACGGCCACCCGCAACCCTTACCAGGTCGTCGGTCCATCAATAATATAATATAATAAAAATATTCTACCACATTCACACAGCGCCATCTAGTCCCAAAGTAAGCAATTATATTTGCTTGTGTTATGAGTACTAAACAACTGATATACTACTTAAATATTATTTTTTTGTAAATACATATTAAATAAACTACACCCAGACACAGAACAAACCTTTATGCTCATCACACAAAGATTTGTCCTGAGTGGGGATCGAACCCACGACCTCCGGCTTAGCAGTCAGGGTCACTAAACATTAGACCAACAGGACATTTAAAAATTGCTTCATATTTCGTCTTTCGTCCCAATTTTCCTTTTATTTTTCAGTAGACAGCGGCTTGCTAGTATTTTCTTCCCAACCAGTGCTAAAAGAACACAACCATGACCATAGGCGGCGGTTACCACTGACCATCAAGTGGACCGCTTGCGCATTTGCCACGTCGGGCAAGGAAAAAGAAAATTGTGGTCATTTTATGATTTTAATGCTATCGCTACTGTCATCATACACATTGCTAACATAAAAAATCTTAACGTGAAATTCGATAAACATGACATATTCTCTCTTCTATTCTTATAATTATTAATTTGATTAGTTTGTCCGCTTGAACGCACTAATCTCAGGAACTACTAAACCGAATTGGAAAAATATTTTAGACTTGGATAGCCTTATTATAGCATCACGCTACGACAATAGAAGCTGAGTAGTAGCCAAGTAAACCCCCGGGCAAGCTGGCGGCCGTTATTAGTTTCTAACAGGTAGGTTAAATTTTTTTTGATTCTTAGTCTATAATTAAAAAAAACCTGTCCCTCACCCGGTCTATAACTCTCATATTCTTCATTCCCCACCTCCACACCAGGCGAAATAGGAGGACTGTAGCTCCCTGACCGGTTTCCATCATCAGACCCTGGACTAGCCGACCGACTGCTTTGCCCAGACCGTGGACTTCTTTGCCCACTCCCAGACCGTGGACTCTCCCTTCCCTCACACTTATTTATCATATTCTGTTCAATTTGCGCGTCGTAATTCTCTTGGTATCGTCCTATATAGTTTTTATTGTGAATTATTGTTAAATATTTCTGTTGCGCCATTTTTTCTTGTAAGCTACTTTCTGGTAATTGTCTTGACAACAATGCGTCGATACAAAATGATTTCTTCCCTTGATTTATTATAGTTTTCTCTTCGGAATTGTAGAATTTCATGTTTTTAGGGCTGTTGGAACGGCTGCGGTCTGGGTTTGATTCCGTGTCGATTTCTAGAGGTTTTTCTTGTAATTCGTTCGAATCCCGTCGGAAGATTCCGTGTGGCAGTATTTGGGAAGACATTTTTGTTGTGCAGTCTTGTTACATTATGTACCTGTGGAAAATTAAGCGTCTTTAGAAAAAATATTTTAAATTAGAAACAAAATTAAGTCAACTACAAAAAGATGTTTTTTTCACATAAATAAAACTGTCAATTTTTAGGTACTATTTAAAGATATTTATATATTCTTGAACCTATAAGTATGCGTAATATATAACTATATATATATAACAAATATAAAACTAGTTATAGAAATTTCAACACAACTATGTGTAGCTCCTATGAAGGTCACAAGTTAAGAATCAATAGTGTCAGCAAATTGGCCTACGACCAGTTCGCTGACGGGGTGAAGTTATGAGAAGAATTATAATAATAATACAAAAAAAAAATGTATTTAAGTAGTATATCAGTTGTTTAGTACCCATAACACAAGCAAATATAATTGCTTACTTTGGAACTAGATGGCGCTGTGTGAATGTGGTAGAATATTATTATATTATTATTATGTCTCTTTTCTCACGGCTATACTTTTCTCTAAGGTGAGAAGTATACCCGGTCCTTTTGGAAGGCTTACGCGGGGACACAGATCCAACACGCAGAGGCCCTTAAAGAATTTTAATTTAGAATGGGATGAGACGCTTACCGTTGCAATATCACAGCTGCACTATTGTAGTACAGCTATGATTTGTCACTGGTAAGTGTAAAGCTATTGTATGATATTATGGAGTCAAAGAAAATTGGGCTATGGGTTTGGGTGTTCGGTGGAATGGTGATATATGGCATACGGGAACAACGTCGCCTGCTTGCCTCCTCCAGCGGTGAATATATGATGTTAAATGAGGATTGGGGCAGACGGTGACTCGCCTTACACTAGATGGGCCCCTTCCACAACCGACATGGGCCGAAGTCCACGGGTCTCAGGGCAACACCATAGTGTGCGGCTAGGGGTGTCGAGCGGTGCGGCGCCGATTTCGCCATCGCGGGTCCCAAGCGGAGACCCGGAGCGGGTTTCCTCGTAATTATGCCATTGAAAAATGACACTTCCACCCCTGAGCATATAGCTCTGGCGACCCCTCTCTGGTCAGCTGGTTAAGGCAAGCCAGAGTTGAGAGTCCTGTGGTCGCTCTTGGAGATTCACTCCAGTCAGTCAACAAAGACCTGCTGGAGACGAGGCCTAGACCGACTCTCAGGGGCATTCAGGACCGCAGTGTCGCCACTCACATTCAGCTCGCCACTAGCTGCCCTGCGGTTTGTGGGCTCTTCATTTAAACTTGCAGCAAATTTTTTTGTTTATATGGCAAGTGTTTGAAAAGCCACACTAATCTGCCCTCCAAGTTTGCGGTAATCTTATGAGAAGGTAACGACTATTATTATTAATAATATTATTTAGTATATATTAAGTATATATTTTTTTTTTGTAAATACATACATTTTATAGATAAATTACACTCAGACACAGAACAAACCCTTATGCTCATCACAGAAAGATTTGTCCTGGGTGGGGATCGAACCCACGCACGACCTCCGGCTTAGCAGTCAGGGTAACTAACCACTAGACCAACAGGCTCGTCAAAAGTCAAAAATTGGCAAAATTGAAACTCGACTAGGTCACTTTTTTAATATAGCCCACTAAAGAATGACGGGAGTGAAGACTTCTAGTAATTATATATTTCTAAATACAAACATATCATAGAAAATACTTTAACTCCGAAACAAACATTTGCAGATCATGTAAATATTATTTCGACCCGGGATCGAACCCGAGACCTCGGAAACCACAACCGTATACACTATCGCTGCACTACCGAGGCAGCCCAGTCCTACATCTAGTAGTTTCAATGGTATGCCTATTTAATTCTACTTAAAATGTTATTAATCCTACTAATTCCTACTAATAATATAAATTCGAAAGTTAGAATGGATGGCTGGATGTATGGATGTTGGATGTTAATCACGCCTTATCGGCTGAAATCGTCTGTATGAAATGTGGCAAAAAAATAGATCATATATAGTACAAGGCTCTACTTTTAGCTAAATTTATATTTTACATTTTTTATTCTGAAAATAAATAATATTAAAAATCCATTGCCTTACAAAAATGGTAGGCTCCATTGACAAGGGCTGGAGGTTTATATTCCAATTTCAAATATTTGCGTTCGGATATTGAGCGGCGAGCGATCGCGGCGCCACAAAATGGATGCGTTTTTTGTATTTTTATTTGTTTCAATATTTATTTTAGTTAATGAGATATGTATTATATGTTTGTAAATAATATGTAGATAATGTTAGTTAAATATATACATACGTACCTACATAGCCACAGTACATAAAAGTATTTTTAATTTTTTTCCTTTTACATGATTTAAACTACTATTAACATATACATGCTACATCATCATCATCATCATTTCAGCCTATTGCAGTCCACTGCTGGACATAGGCCTCTCCTAACACGCGCCATAGCACTCTGTCCTCTGTCCTATACATGCATAATATTTAAAAAATGTAACCAATTTCAAATGACTAACTAATAAATAAAATTGGTGGGTTGCCATTAATTTCTATCCTATCATCAGATCCTGACCTGATGACAAGGGAAGGAACTTTAAAAAAAATCCAAATCGGTCCATTAACTGAGTTACATACCTACTTTTAAGATACCCACGGAACCCTAAAAAAGATATTTATTATCACATCTTTTATAAAATTACTAGTTGTAGATATCGAAATATCCCATCGATCGATACCTGCACAGTAGGAAGACACGTGGCATTAACAAACATTGATAACAAATATATTTAATATAGCAAATCTAATGATATAATATAATATAGATTATTCGTTCGTTAATCGAATACAAACTCTAATATCGATAAGTTTATAAGTTATCTGTTTATTAAATAAGGATTTTGTTTGATAACTGCTTAATTAAATAACTTTTTGTGTGTGCGATAGTTAATTATATTGATATATATAGCTACTGGTAATATACTGATGTTATAAAGCTGTACTGTTTTTTTGTTTGGTTGCTAGTATCTCAGGAACTACTGGTCCGATTTGAAACATTCTTTTAGTCTTGGATAGCCTATTTATCGAGGAAGGTTATAAGCTATATAATATCACGCTACGGTCTATAGGAGCTGAACAGTGTCCAACTAAAGAACGACGAGACTTCTAGTATGTTATACATTCAACCCCGCACTCTTAACTGATGAAACGTTAGGGTTACACTACATACTTTTTGTTAGCTACGTCGAGTTACTGATCTATTGTAGCGCCCACACATACACTTAGAATTACTTCTAGTGTATGTGTGTTTCCTCACGATGTTTTCCTTCACCGTCAGCAGATGGTAAGTCACTTGACTAGTACACATAAATTCCACAAAGTGGAATCTATACTACTGCTGGTCGGATTCGAACTTGGACCGCATGATTTGCAACAGAAGGACATACGAGTGAAACCCTATTATCAATGCATGTGTGCGTAATGCGTTTAATATTAAATCTTATACTTGTCTTAACAAAAGACATCAACGCTACGTCGTTTTAATAATTTTAAAACAAAAATAAATTGTAAATGAATAGGTACATAATTTGAAAAACTATTTGGAAAACAATCTTATTAATAATGTTATTTATTTCCATCCATTAAAAGCTAAGCTATATTTGAACATAAATCTTATAATTTATAAGTTCAGTTATGTAGTTGTCTTATATGCGTAGTTGTCTTTCCCGGAAAAAAAAAGAAAAATAAAATTCGGGGTATATAATTACTTAGTAACTTGTCACGCCGAAGAAAGGTGGGCCACCCATATTGTATAATAAGTTGTTATTTATGATAGAAAAATATAAAGCAAAAAATCAATCAATATAATCCAGGTTTTTTAAAATTTTCTTGTATTTTGTATATTTTTCCTGAAAAATGAATAAAAAACTATTTTTATACTGTCATTGCAAACTCACCTCCGCCTAAAATAAAAATAAAAACTTCCACAGACAAAAAAATTACACTACACTCTTTTTTTAAAAAGCACTCACTCAAACTGTTTCGCGCCGAAAATTCCGTTCGGATATCCACTCGAGAGGAGTACCAACAACAAACTGAATTATTTTATTAACGAAAGCACCGATTATCGTCATATTGTCTCGTATGTGGACCTAACTGTTGGGCGGTCCACCCAACATAAGCTGGCACTTATATTTGTACACTTCCAAACCAATTTTTGGGAGTCAAAAAGTTCAACTTAAACTGGTGGTGAACACGCCCCACCCCTATTGTTATCTATCTCACTTTAATATCTTTTATCTCGTTTCATCTTAAAGAATTAGATATTGTTGTCTCTATCTAGCAAACCACAGCAGATTTTATGTTGGAACAACGAAATAATTTTCTTGTAAGCTTATTTTTTTTTAGTTTTTTTTTTCATTTAAAGCTGCGTAATGTGTTTATGTTAAACTTTAAGTAGTTGTAAACTAAAATGGTGGCGGAGTATGACATGTTTAAATAGTTGAGTGCATTTAGTTGACTAAATCCGTACTTTTTCAGCAATAGTCGGTTTTTTGTGGGCATTGAAACACTGCGTCACGCGGCACGCCTTATATTCTGAAGGGGTAGGCAGAGGTATTTCACATCCATAGGCCAATTTGCATGCTGTTTATTATTTCGAAAAGCTTATGCGTTTCTTTATAGGACATAAAAACCTTTGTATTAATTTTATTGAGAGAAGAACGAAGGCAAAAAAAAATCAAAATAAAAAAAAAGTGTGAATCGATAAAATCCCCCGATAGGGTGACTTTTTAAATAATTTTCACCCTTTTTTTTTATATTTAATCACATGACTTTTCATAGGTATCCAGAAAATTTCTGGAGGTCACATGCCGATGGGCGATATTGTACTCTATATACCTACATAGCTAAGAATGTAATGGAATAAATGGAAGCCATTGACCTTAGAACTCACGAGTCAGGTGATATTTTCAAATTCTTGTAATTACTACACCATGGTGAAATTATTACAAAAATAATTATGAACTCTATATTCTTTATTTCAAAGTATTGTATCAAAGATCTCAATGGTGCAGTACCTATGTATAACTATGAGCGAATTTCATTACAGGTTCGATACCTTCATCCAACAAAATGTTAACAGCTAGGTACTTATATTATGTCAATCAACCCAGAAACTGCAATAGTTCCGTAAATGGCAAAAGGCTCGCCCCCTGTATCTTGGAACCTAACATGGCAAAATGTAAGTGTTATACACCTCTGCCTGCCCCTTTGGACAAATAAGGTGTTATGCTACGTTTTGAGTTACCAGTACAAAACAGTATGTTATTATCATTTATTTAATTTTAAAACCGTAACATAAATTTAAAACTTCAATATTCGAGTCTTTGTATTCAAATAAAAAAAAAAAATTAAATCATAAAAAAGAAAAAGTAATTTCGTAACAAACATGGCTTCCAAATGTCAAACCATTTCGCGCGCAAATCGCAATCTACATAAAATTATATAATGTCGCCGAAATTAGTCCGCGAGGGGTTTTAATTAATTCTAGCGCTACTCCACGGGGGTGAGAAATGGCTTATAATCTATGAAAATGAATGAAAATTTTCATTTTAACTTAAATTGCCGCCATTAAGGGGATTGCATAGACAAGGGCTTGTTATATTAGAGGAGTTTTGTTGTCTATGTTTTTGTTTATGTAGATATGATTTGGGAGGGCCAGCTTGTTTGTTTTAAATGGTTTCTGAATTAAAATCATGTTGTTTTCCTGGTGTTTATTTGTAGGATGGCCTTTAATTAGCTTTAATAGTTAAATATTTTGGGTAATTTGTTTCTTTTTAAATGTTTTATTTTAATATTTTACTAGCTTCCGCCTGCGACTTCGCTCGCGTGGTAAGTAGATAGCTAAATTATATGGCTATCTTCTTCATGAATCACTCTATCTATTGGTAAAAATTTGCATGTCATAGTGATGACTTAACATGTAGAACATAACCTAGTTTAAGATCTTCACACGTAACCATGTTTAAAAGCAAATAAAATATTCTTATTCTTATTCAAAAACCGCATCAAAATCCATTACGTAGTTTAGAAATCGAAGCGTGTACAACTGGGAAGTGAATTTATTTTATACTAACATATAAATAGCTCGCTGTGGCGGCAATTAAGTAAGGCCTATGTGCAGCATTGACCCTCGTTGGGCAGATATGGTGATGATGAAGGATTTTAAAAGTAGATACCAAAATAAAGAACAGATTATACAGCCTTCTGTTAACATCTAAGTGGTAATATATCTAGAAAACCCTCTTTAATGTATTTCTCCCTACCAATAACTGAACCCAGAACCTTTTTGAAAGCACACTGTCGCTGACCCTATAAGACAGATATAACCCAAATTACAAGACAACTAACATATTTTTTCATTCAATAACTATCAAATATTATTTCACAAACAGGTTACTCATGTCGTCATCTTATCGAAAGATAAACATAGATAAGTACATCTGTCAAGACAAAATCGTGTAATCATTTACAAATCATTTTAGATCAGCTTTCATCCGGAGCTGGGGTTGCCAGTGCTACTAGTGAAATAAACATATCGTCAGGCTTTTTTCTCCCAAGGGGTAGGCAGAAGTGTGAATCTAACACTAATTAATAGCTCTTGGCCATCAACCGGGCACATTTGTTTCCAAACATCGGGCTGATGCTGAAAATCCAATATCTACCAATTTTAACCCGACCTGGGAATCTTTTTGCAGCAATATAGAATACACTTCCTGCTCCACCACATAGGTATGACGTATCTTCACGATGTTTAATTATGGTCTACTACTAATATATATATTTTATTCATTCCACAAAGTGAAATTCACAATTATACTGTTATTTTGAAGGGAACTCATACATACATTAAAAAAAAATTTAGAGCAGAATTCACAATTCGATTCTGCCACCACAAGCTATTAAAATCACCGATGTTAATGGGAAAACAGCCTATCAGACGCCATTGGCCATAAATATACACCCACCATCTAGCCCAAATGCCAAATTAACCGAGGTACTGGCAACACCGTCGACATGTCAAAGTGGCGTCACAATTGACAGGTGTCACAGATAACGTCAATATATTATGAATTATTTGCTCTTTAGTATCTCACTATCTTTACGATTTATTGACAAAAATGTATAAAAGATAAATATTTAGGGGTTTTTTTCTGGATTATCTCTGTGTGAAGATCTTGAGTTTTTATAATATTATTATGTTCAATTATATCTAACAAGCTGCTGCAGTCGGCTTCACTCGCGTATTGTGTCGATAAAAAGAATCCTAGATCCTTTTTTTTTTTTCTTTTTTAAAAAGACAACGCCCGCACTCGGGAACAAGCCCTGTGTTGCGGGGAGCTTTACAAACATGAAACTAACGGACACAAAGTACACCCAGACTAGAAACAAATATCTATGAATCACACAAATATTTGTCTCGTGTGGGAATCGAACCCACACGTCACCCAACACGGCGATGTAGTGGCGAGGCGACCACTTTAACCACTGCGCCACGGTGACAGTCATTTTTCCATAATAACTTAGCCTATCTCTATTTTTTTTTTGTTTTTTTTTGCTCTTTTGTTGTTAAGTGGCTTAGCTTTGAAAGCGTTTCAAATAGAGTTACTTTCGTATTTGGAATAATTAGTATCGATACATTCTCAAAATACTAATAAATGTGAACGTGTAAAATCCGTCTGACCTCTTATTTTGCATTTCAGTCAACTGCTCATTCGAATTAAAAAAAAAAATATCGATTTAAAAAGTTTAAACTGTGATTGACTGAAGTACTTCCACCCAATATAATTCTAGTTATCTAAAATTATTTAAAAAAAAAACAAAAAGTTGCGCTCGCCAAGTTTCTAAAACTCGATATTGTATTATTTAATCTCAACGATACTATAACATTATACAAAAAGAGGTTAAATCTGCAATGTTTCAGTTCGTTCACCTCTTAACAATCAGCTCATCGTCGCGAATAATTACTAAAAATCCATAATCTAAACAGCAAATCCGCGGTTGTACTGCCAATAAAGTTATGTTTGGACATTAGCGTGTGAAACGGCGGTTATCACACATACAAATAAGCAAAGCAAACACATTACACACAGATAACCAGCCTGTGGGAACATTAATACTCAATTTGTGGTCATCATCTGTGTGACTAAGCTTTATATGACGTTTAATATACTGAAGACCGTAAAATTATTACTTGTGTCAAAAAAGAAGTTATTTGACAGTTGAACGTATAGAGGAAAAATAAATTGACAGATAAATAAAATTGGCGGCAAAAGTACATAGACAATAAATAGATGAATAATTTTATTATAAAGGCTATTGTCTAAACTAAAAGTTGTCCTATTAATATAATGTCATATTTGATAGCATTTAGTGACGCCCTCTTTCTGACGTCATTACTGCATAGAAAGCCGTGTTTGACTATATGCGTCAAGTATATCTAATGCTGAAAGTATGTTAGAGGCTAACTATTAAGAAATATGAAAAAAAAATCTACTTTCCGCTCCTGTATTACACTGTCCAGTGACACTACGGCTTAAGATAAAAATCGGTACTAAACTGGTTTAACTATGACATTGGCAAAAAGTTCAACAAATTGTCATAGAAGAAAAAAAAAACTAAACTGGTCTAGTTTACCACTTTTGTTTTCATAGTCTACCCACATTTAAAAAAATAAAAGTTTACTAAATCATTCGTAGCATACAGTTTCAATAGTTATAATATTTAATTCATGGTGTTAAGCTATAATATTTCTTATTGTTGTCAAACTTTCATTGGCGTTCTTGTCCTGGTGAAGTGCATAATTGTAGTTTAAGTGTTTGTATCATGTAAGTAGGTATATTCACACTTCTGTATTGTATTTCTGATTTTATAAAGTTATTTGAAATTACAATCACTAATATTATGGCCAGTTCTCCGTACCGAGACATATCCTTCTTGCTCCTGATACAATAACTTACATATCACGCTATTTTTACTCAAACGGGAGGCAGAGTTGCTCTTTAGACTCTCCTCCAAACATTGTGGAGGGAATTTAGCCTACTATACCACGCTGGCCAGACGGGTTGGTGTAGGGTTTGTTTCGAATTTTCCTTTTCTTCTTAAGTGCTCTTGTCTGCTTAAGGTTACTTAGTCGCCTTTTACGACACCCACGGGTTGAAATGGGGTAGTGACATTATGTATATTTATTCTTAATCCGTCACTACAGCGATGTTATGGATTTAAAAGTTCGGATATGAATTCATACCGTCGCGTCGGATGAACAGATCGTGGTATGAATTGACGAAAGAACCCTCGTTATGAACACTATGTACGTGTAATATATACATATATATAGTTGATAACATTTATTTTCGATAATAGCATTAAGTTAATCCATGTTATAGACATTTACAAACAAACATATGTTAGATATTGTACAACAGAAGCCATATTTGCATTCACTCAGCACACTTACCGTCACTTAGTGTCAATTAGTAGCCTTCGATAACGACTGATAACGATTAAAACATTGAAAGCTCATATTTAGGGATCCTTATGTCATTTACACTAGGTGAGGTTCTCGCCTCAAACGTACGATTATCGTATGCGACTATAAAAATAAAAAGAACCCATCATCCGTGTAGTGACGGATTAAGAATACATAATGTCACTACCCCGTGGGTGTTTTAAAAGGCGACTAGAAAAGGAAAATTCGAAACAAACCCTATACCAACCCGTCTGGCCAGCGTGGTATAGTAGGCTAAATTCCCTCCACATAATTTAGAGGAGACTCGTGCCCAGCAGTGAGACGTTTATGGGTTGAAATGATGACACCAAACATGTGATATTAATCGGACGTTTGAAAGATGAGAGTTCGATTCCGGCCAGCTGTACCAATGTGTAATTTATAATAATATGTACTAGTCAAGGGACTTACCATCTTCTAACAGTGAAGGAAAACATTGTGGGGAAACACACATATCCTAGAAGTAATTCTAAGTGTATGTGTGGGCGCTACAATATATCAGTAATTGGTCGACGTAGCTAAGAAGACTCTCATGGCATTTAACACAAAAATAATAATAAATAATCGACTAAGTTCTACGGAACTATCAAAAATATAAATAATATGTAGTACACTTAAACAAATATTATTAATATAACGCGGCAGCTACCCTTTGTGTCGAAAATGTACGCTTTTATATAACAATGATAACTTACACTCAAATATCCTCCCACTACTTAGTTCTTATCTAAAACAATTGATTTCTTGTGTAGTTCGGTGGTTAAAGTGCTCTTCACTCACTGATCCGATCGCAAAGAGGAATTAGGAATGCAAGACGTTCAAGTATCATTTATGTGTGATCCAAATATATCAATGATTTTGTTTTTGACATAATCTAGAATATTGACTAATAACTTTATGCAGACAAGAGCACTGCGAGAACACTAAAATTCGAAACAAACTCTATACCAACCCGTCTGGCGAGAGTGGTATAGTAGGCTAAATTCGCTTTACATTCTTTGGAAGAGCCCCGTGCCCAGCAGTGGGACGTTTATGAGTTGAAATGATGATGATGATAGAACTATTTAATTATTATTTAGCCCAGCAGTGGGACATTAATGGATTAGTATTGACATGACATAGTCAATTGTTCTTCATTATCCATGTTTCAAAATAAATAATGCACACAATTTAATTGAAAAATTTAACTTGATACTATGTTGATCACCAAATGTCGGCCATTTTCACATTTTTTCATCAAACTAAGTTTGTAGGCGCGTGAATACGTTCAGTGATGTGTTATACATACAGACAATGTATAATTGTATCTATATGTATATAACAGTAGGTGCACGATTAAAACAATTAGCAGAGAATGAAACGTCGAGCGTTCTTGTTTGTTACAAAGTAAAAGAAGAAAGCGATGTTATTAATATAATATTTACTAGCATCCGCGCGTTACTTCGCCTGCGTACCTAATACCTTGTCAGTAAAAAATAGCCTATATCCGCCTGCAGATTTCAGACTATCTATATGTTATGTCACAAAGATCGCATGAGTAGTTGATTTGAAGATGATTAACCTCTACATACAAACATTTATTTAACACAAAAATTAACTCTTTACAGTATTTTTATGGTAACGATGTGTGAAGTGTAACGACTGCTGTGGAAGAGGTCCCGGGTTAGATTCCCGGGTCGAGTGAACGTTGTATTGGGTTCATTAGTATATGGAAATAGTATAGTGTATGGAAAACAAATGTTCCCGGTAGCAGTAGATTTGCCCCATACTTCATGGGACTAACACATAATTGGCGAAATGAGCATAGACTTCTGCCTACTCCTTCGAGGAAAGAGGCGCGACGCGATGCTATTTTGTATGTTATTTTATTTATTTTATTAGACTGGTCTTTAGCTTGAGTAACGATATAATTATAAATAGCCTTGTCGTCGACGTCGAGTATAGTATATAGTGGTAATAAGGCCAGTCTTTCGGGTGTCTCGCAAGATTCAGACTTCAATCAGATATTCTGACTATACGCTGGCTTGGTGGCGCAGGTAGTGTATACTGTAGCGGTTTCTGAGGTCTCGGGTTCGACAGCGATGTGACTAAAGTTTTCAATTTTGTTTTTCAATTTTAAACCAAATCTATTACCGCTTACCATTCATCCCTTATACCGGTAGAGGGGGTGGTTAGAGGAGGGCGGCAGTTGAGCGTCGAGCGGTAATTTGTTAGCTAATAGCTCCCCCGGTATATCTTTAATCTGATCGCTAATTGGATAGGACGCAGGGAGGGACTCCACGTGAAAAAGAAAATGATTTTTATTTGTTAATTTTTTATACAACGCGCACTTTTAGTTGTCTTAAAAACGTTGTCTAGGTCATTGTTATCAGATGTATCTATATAAACAAAAACATCTAATTATAAAAAAAAATAATTGTACCAAGAATCTCAATAGACACTACAACATTGATTATTGATGGTTTACGGTCACTTATCTACTCGGCCTCCATCGCTTCCTTCATAAGAGTTACTTTGTAACATAGATGAAAAAACGAGATTTCATTTCATTTCATGAGCTTTAAGGATAAATTTATCTATACCCATAGACAGTGGTAACTTCTAATCAGTAAAATATGTCCTATTTTCAATTGGCTATATCTCTCTAAACCAGCAAACTAAAAACGGAAACCAACCCATCCATTTCCCCACCTTACTTACAAAGCTTAGCCACACAGCACTTAACAATAAGTCTATATAATGTGTCGTTACACGTTGAGTGCTCGTTGTGACTGCTAGGGGGAGTCCCCACTCACAAGGGGGAGGGGGAGGGGACAGTTTCAGAGCAATGAGAGAGAATTTTCAGTAATTATCGCAATTAGTCTACTTTTGGTATAGTTATGTATGTGGTGCGGGAAGCGGGCGTTGAGTTTTTATACTATTTCTTAACGTCTTATATAGCTTTTTACGACTTCGTCCGCAAAGATTTCGATTTTAGTGGGTACCTACACTACCTACACATCATAAAGACACCTTCTAAATTTTATGTCTCTAGGATCTGTTGTAAAAAGTATGATCCTACATCTCTTCTGCATAAAATAGCCCTGCAAAAAATTGGTTTTTAACTCCCGATGAAAAAAGAGGGATGTCTAGTTTGACGTTTCTGTCTATCTGTGGCGACGTACCTCTTAAAAGAATTGGTCGTTTTTAGTTTGAAAGCTGATATGTTCGTGATGGTTCTTACACATGTTTAATTAAAATTAGGGAGCTTGACGTTCTTAACTTGGAAAATCTAATGAAAAAGTTTCAAGGCGAGTCGTAAGTATATTTAAATAGTGCATCCACACTCCCGCTCTACAGGGTGTCGTGAACTAACAGAGTCTGAACAAATTAAAGATGAGACGCGATGAAACACACACTTACACCAGAATTGTGCAGATGTTAAGTGCGGATGACTGTTTGAGTGCGGGTTTGATTACTGAGTGAGTTGCGTTGGGAATTAGATCGATAGGTAATAGGTAACCTATCAATACAAACTCTTTATCGAAAATCATGGCAAACGAAACACCTTTTCAATTATAACATTTTTGTACCTAAATTCCAAGATTTAAAAAAAAATACCTGTTCATTAATTTCATTATTAGAATTTATCAACGTATTCGAATATTTAAAGAAATGAATTGATATAAATATATGTATAGAAGGATAAAAAGGTTTCAAGAACTAAACTAAAACAATAGAAGTGAAGCTACTTTTGTTAGAGTGAGACAGCAGATGTGGGTGTGTAGCAGTGAAAGAGATGCAGACATTGGTAGCGTTAATCAAGTAGCCGTTGTTGTGTGAGGGACGGACTCAAGCGCTGAGTGACGTGAAAAATATATGTTTGTTTGGTCCAAAGAGGTAAACTGGTATTATTTGTAACCACTGCCGGTAGACGTTACGAATGTTAGCGAATACCAACTGGTAAGATAAAAACTTCGTGGTATGCCCAGACGACATTAAAAAAAAATTACAATTCAATTTATTTAAATGTTGATTATCTACTATTTATGTAAACCTCGACCAGTCCCCTGATTCTGAGCTGTCGGAATATTTTCGACCAGAACTGTCAGTTTATTAAAGTTAAAAATCAGAATGTTAAAAAAATAGATGGATGTAGAAAAAATCCTATAAGTATTAATCAGTTTTAATTTACTATAGGGTAAACTAATTTCTAACACTTAAAAACTTAAGCTGTAACGAATTAACGATACGTCGTTCTAAGATTCGAAAAAGTTTACGATCCGGGAGCAATCCGATGAGTCAGAATCAGGGCCCAAACCGTGATTCTGAGCCGTCGAAATGCTCCCGCACCTTAATTTTTTTCGAATAATGGAACTAAGTTTATTTACATTATATGTTGTTATCTTACAGCAAAGTAAAATTTGATTAATATCAGATTTTTTCTATGCACAACTAAGTATTTTTTTTAACATTATGTATTAGACTTTAAATAAACTGACATTTCCTGCTAAAAACTTTCCAACAGCTCAGAATCAAGGCCATGGTGTTGTATAACGATATAATGTAAATAGATAATCATGATCAGCAGTGGGACATTTAGGGGTCTGCTCCAAAGAATGTGGAGGGAATTTAGCCTACTATACCACGCTGGCCAGACGGGTTGGTATAGGGTTTTGTTTCGAATTTTCCCTTTCTCGCCTGTTACTACATCCACGGTGACAAACGGGTTGAAATGGGGTGGTGACAATATGTAGATATTTTTAATCCCTAACTACACGAACAATAATTTGGTCGAAGACTGTTGCACTCACTTTGCAGAAATTTTACGCAATGATTGCCATCTATACATATAGATAGTAATTAATTGTCATCGCGCCATCTATGACCAATATTTTGTAACTCACAACTTACATACAGTAATTTCTTTGAACTTGGCTTTGAAACTTTCCATAGATGTCGCTTGCTTTCGATAGCAGGTGTACGTACTCCCACAGAGTAAATTAATATAGGGTAAGGTACTCCTTGGTTTTATATTGTTACAAATCTAAATAATTGCCAATCAATTAGAGAAATATTTATCATTTTTCTTCTGGAACATTTTGTCCTATATCTTCCTGGCATCCTTGATGTCCTGTTGTAATAAACAACAAAGTAATCTTTTGATAATATGTATAACGTGATAGTGTAGAGGACGCGAAAAAGACAATTGGAACATAATAATATGCTTGATGATATTTTTGTACCTACTAATGTTATAAAATTGTTATATTCCAATACATAATAATTAATAATAATGTATATGCAAGATGGCCTATAGCTTGTAAAGATAATTTTACATCAAAGCTTTTAGTTTATAAACGACTGATTCTGATTTCTTTTTTTATGTTTCAGTGGGTGTCATCATATCAGCCGCAGGAAGTCCACTGCTGGACATAGGCCTCCTCAAGAGAAGTCCAATAGGATGGGACCCGGTAGTTACCGCTGCAGTGTTCAAGAAGGACATTGTCAATTCAAAATAAAACCCAGACAATAGGCTAAAATCTTTATTATTAACAATTATATACTCTACATATTAAACTTTCATTTATACAGCGTTCTAGAACGCCATGTTTGACAGTTCAACTGTCAAGGTGTCAAGTTTCGTGGTACATGGTTGGTGCATCGACTAGTATTGGTACACTGATCGACTGGTATTATGCTTTTCACATCCCTATAAACACCCGAAAATTAAGATTTCTAGAGTTTGTAATAATATCAGAAACTGGTGGTCCGATTCGAAATAACTTTTTGAATTATAAGTTACACATTTTTAAGTTTTTAACTGTATCTTTGTATTTATTACTCTTTTCAGCTCTTAAAAAAACACTGTTTCAAATTTCAAAGTTTTTTTTTTACATTCCATGAAAAACTGTTTTGAATTCGTATTTTTTATAATCTAAGGTATATTGTGGGATGATTTTCAAACTTTTAATTCGATCAGTGATACCAATTATACCGCCTGTCACATAGACCGAGCACCTAATAGTTATGGGTATACCCATGGGTATGGCGTACCTGTGGAGTGGGATATACCCGTGGGTATATGATACCCGGTCTGTGACATGAATGATTTGGCTACGTTAATATTTATTATTAAAATTGTATTATTATGTCATTAGTTACTTAATTAATTTTATTGTATTGTCTAACATTTGTTTTTTATTTTTTTTATCATTTTTAAACACTGAGATGCACAAATTATGGGTTTATCGACTATTAGTAATTTAAAATTGGTATTTAAAAACAAACTGACATCACTACTACACACTTAAATTTAAAAAATCACAGTAGTTTAAATTACATACATCACCATTTTATTAGATTCACAGAAAAGTAGACAATGCGTTGGCAACTGGATAAAAATTAGCATGTTTTTATTACGAATAAAATAAAAACTTTAGATCAAATCAGAGAGAATAAAAAATACTATGTAAAATATTATAACATAAATAGACAATGTAGGCTCTACGGGAGGACTCTTCCTATACACCCATCACTGTGACTCCCGCAAGGCCAGAAATAACAACCATGAACTACTGAAACACCGAGCTGTGTCATCTCTTGAATCTCACAGCGAATTTAATGTTATGTAACGCATTGCCAACTACTATGTAATTATATTATTCTATTATTTGATTGACACAAATTTCCTACGGCACAAAATAGTCGATAACTCGTATCCAACGAAGTTAAAATCAACATTTTCTCTATATAACACATCCATACACAAAACAGACAGGTCGCAAACTAGTTTCAAACGTGTCCCATTAGAGTTGGAAACGGAAATCTACAACATGTACTTATATAACTATTATATACTAAAAGATATGTTCATATTTATAACGTAGCCATAACATTAGCGGTTTTTATATATTTATCCTCGTCCTGCCCATTGTGATTTTAAAACACCATAATATACTTCACGTGTCCTGCCCAACTCAATGAGAGTAGAGATCGCAATTCTGCCCACAGGGAATTAAAAATCACATATTCAAATAATGCGCCTAAAATTTTAAACTGCCTCCAATTTGCTAGTTTATTACTTTGACTTGATTGGTTGGAATGTTTTTAATCGAGGAGCTGTCATTTTGACGTATACAGACAAACAATTGTGGAATAAGTCAGTCCACAAGTTCAAGATGGCACCACGTCCGACAACAGGTAATTTTTAATCCATTTTTATTTACATAATCATGCATGATCGGTGAAAAAAAAACCCATTAATTTCAAGTTAAATAATTAGTAAATACAATCAAATAATACTTTTTGGTAATTCTGTATTCTTTCTATTTTTATTAACACAAATAGTGAATATGTGATTTTAAAATCACATTGGGCATATTTGAATAACCAGTTTTGTTAATCTTATAGATTTAAGAGATAGCGATATTGGGGGCTTGCTGGATAAATCAGACATCGGTGACTACATCTATTCCGGGAAAACTGCAACGATCCATAGTATAACCTAACACGCAGAAGGGAATCGGTAAACGACGGTGATTTTGCAGGATCTGAAGGGGAGACTAGTGATGACGAGAACAACTTTAACATGAGAGGCCAAAGTAATCAAAGAAGAACAGGATGCCGATTACGAGGGTTCAGCTGGCCGTTGTTGTGGTCGAAGTAGAACGAAAGTCAACTTGCCATTATCATCTGATTCCACTCAAAAAACATGGTGTGAAAAAGAATATCAGCCTAAAAAAATTAATTTTCGAGACCCTTCTTATCTGCCTAAAAATACGGCAGAATTCTGAATAACTGATTAATTCAAGCAATATTTTGATGAATACTATTTTTATGGTAAAGGTTGTGCTATTTTGTACTGTGATTGATCTCTGTTTAGACTGATTAAAATAATAAAATAATAATTAAACCCAATTAGAATGTTTTACTTAAATGTACCCATTGTCTTCTAAAGAGCACAAATAAAATATAGCTTATTATTCATTTCTGCCCAATGTTCACTAAAAAGAACAAAAGATATAAACTTAATTCATACAAAAATACATAAAGTACAACTCCTACATACCCCCAAAAATATATAAAAAATAATATCATAACTGAAAGTCAAAATATTTTTAAACAAAGCCTTGGGCAGTAAAGACTTGAAATATACTGTGCTTTTTAAATCACAACGGGCATATCTAGCAAATTATGAAGAATGAGCCTGGGCAGGACGAGGTTATATCGACATTTTGAATAAATAATAATTATAAAATTGTGTACATAGGATGTAAGGTAGTTAGATTTTGATAAATATTTAAATTAATTACTTATTTACGTTGGTATTGTGTACCAGAGTTTCCCAACCATTACTTCGCTGAGCCTCCCCGAAGCCAAAATAATATTTTCATGGCCCCCTTAAGTTTCAACAAGATTAAGAACACATATTTTTGTTATGAACTAAATTTTTCATTTGAATTTCATTAGGTACAATACCTACAGATACGAAATATAACGCTTTCGAAAATGTAAACGTACCTATTACGCCCACCTTGACACTTTTCTACGCCCCCCAAGGGGGGCCTGCGCCCCTGGCTGGGAACTCCTGTTTTATACTATTTATTATACGAATGTTTATAATATCTAACGAATGCACAGGGTTTATTACAAATATGAGTGTTTTAAATGCTAATATGAAAGCGCAATATATATATTTTAAGATAATTCCTGTTTAGATAATGTAGTCAACGGTAGATACCTACAAAGATGGATCGTGGTTAGATTATTGACTTATTATTCATTAATTTATTAAAATATATTGTTTTTTTTTATATTTGACAGATGATTGATTTAGGTAGGGAAACAGCTGTGCTGGCGATGATTTGAAGTTCCCTTTAGCAGCACAGCGTTTCCCCGTACCCGCTTTCAATTATTAAGCTCTAGGCGTACATACTTTATAAAACAGCTTTGCAAAGTATTTCAAACATATATTTTAGAGTAAAGCACACTTTTGTTTTAAATAATTTAAACGTAACCGCTGTGTATTTAAAATTATATATTTAACAAAATCCAACTACCTAATAATTAATTAATTAAATAAATCGGAAATCATACATTGGTTCAATCAATTTCAATAGTTCGATGTTATTAGAGTATAAGCAGATATATGGGGTATATTTGGAGGAGACTCATGCCCAGCAGTGGGACGTTTGTGGGTTGAAATGACGATGATAATGATGATTGGGCACTATCGCCAGTTTTCTGTACCTAGAGGGACCTGCTCACACCCTGTACAGATAAAATATTCATCGTTAAAATATGTCTGCTTATACAATAATAATTTGGGATTTAAAATATCATTTAAGGGGAGGTTAAATTTTGTTTAGTGTATTAAAGAGAGCATTATTAACTTATTAATTTGTTTCCGTCGGTCTAGTGGATAGTATGCGACTGTTGAACATGGGCTTACTGGTTCAATCACTATATCGCACTGTCAATATAAAGCCGGCATAAGATGATATTTGTCTACCTAGAAATTTCGATCTTCTGATTATTGTTCTAAGGTTCAAATTTGCCCTCTATTGATTTTGAACATATAACTCTTTTCGACAGTTAGTGCGATATAGGACAAATTTATTAATGTTTTGGTTCTGGATGTACTCTTTGTGTCCGTTAATTGTGTGTTTTAAAGACCCCCGCGTCACAGGGCTTGTTTCAAAATCCCCCGCGTCACAGGGCTTGTTTCAGTAGTTATATTTAAAAAACGATGTATATATATTACTCAAGAATAACAACGGTATTCCTAAATTATAAGATATTTATACAAATATTCAGAAGTCATTTTAAATCTTACAATTATCACTAAACAAAACTTAACCATTAATCAATTCGATGTTAACTTAAAAACTATAAAGATTTCTGTTAAATTGAATTTTATATAACTAGTATATCATTTTATATAAATGAAATAGGGCATAGCCCAATAAAAGCTGGGAACTTGCATACAGCTTCACAAAAGTCACAAAAGTCAAGTTTACAAAACTGTTTTTGCTTATATCCCTCTTTCTATTAATTATTCCTATCGTTTAGAATGCTAAAATAAAGCCGTATATATAAATTTGCAACTTTATAGCTGAAATTCCGAAGTGAATGCTCTTTTTTGGCTAATTTGACTGGGTTACGCCTGAAATGTGCTCGGTTGATGACAATAGGCTCACCCCCTATTACAGGGGGCTACCTAGCTGGTGAAATGTGGTGTGATACACTCATACACCTCTGTCTATTTAGGGCGTCATTATACTTACTTATGGCCGCCATATACGTTAAAATCATCATATACGTCTATGGCGTGTAAAATGATATTCTAATGTTTATAAAATTCAATTTAACAAGAAAATGTCTATAAATTAAACATTTAAATTAAAACTTAAACATACACGAGTTAAGAGTCAAAGGATATGACGTAGCGACTAAACAAAAAAGTTAAAAAAAAACGACTAATCTATGATTGTTTAAAAAAATGACTAGATCCAGTTTTCATTTATAATCTGTGAGATCTTTTTTCCGACTACGTTTAGTTATTCCTTTGACAAGTGTATCACGATATATATATTTTTTTGGAGTCACGGCAGGGGGTAGTTTTGAAATTAATTTTTTGTGTTCTGTCAAAAATTGTAATAAATAGTTTTTATTGATAAATATTGTACTAGTATATTTGGCTAACTTGTTGAATTATATATTAGATTAGTTTTATAATATAACATATAAGTGTTACAGCCAGAACGTAACGCTAAGGAAACTTTTACAACCAGAATGTAACTTAAACACAATATTTTATAACCAAAAGCATAAATAATTAACCGTTACGTTTTTTTTCGTTACGTTTTCAGTTACTTCCCTCCCCCCCCCCCTCGCCGTAAACTCGTTATAAATTAATTATGTACATGTAATTATTGCTGTGTTGTTGGACAACATATTATATGTTTATTGTTTATATATATGTATTTAACGACGAGAGTTCCGTCCGTCCGGGTGTGGCCTTCGTGGTGGATTGAGAACTGTGGACAAACAGACAAGCGGTATTAACCTAGCTTATAAACTCTTAACGCTTCAAAAACATTGTATATTGTATTTATCCTCACGTGTCCTATTTAGTAAACAGCCTAGGCCTAACTTTAATTATTAGTCTCACAAATAGAAATAGGTCAATAATGTATACTGGCGGTATACTGGGTGGAATATCAGTGTATTACAGCATTCCACCTATCGCTATAAGTATATATATATAAATCGCTGTAAGTATATTAGAGTATGTGTAAACTGTTACCTGGGTGTACTGGCGCCGGCGAGCGACGACACCACGTCCCTGGAGACATCTGTTAACAATATATAAGTATAATTAACTAAATCTATACTAATATTAGAAAGATGTAGAGTTTGTTTGGTTGAACGGTAGGATCTCAGGAACTACTGGTCCGATTTGAAAAAATGTTGTAGTGTTGTATACCCCATTTATCGAGTAAGGATAACGGCTATATAACATCAGGGTACGGCCAATAGGGGCTGAGCAGTGACCATATAAAGACCGACGTGAGCGACCTCTTCTATCTAATAACAATGATTATATGTCCAACAATGGTATAGATGTCCAGCAACATACTCACTTGTCTAAACAAATACGGCTGCCTGTACAGAGGCACGTTGGGCACCCTGTTCCTGAACTCGTATCTGTCTTGCCCAGTGCTTTGCCCAGCGCTGGGCGTGGGGTCCGTGTCGTCACGCTCCTGTCGCCGAGGTCGATCCTTATTGTCGTAGCGCTGGTATTCGCGCCGGTGCTCTTGATCTGCAGATAGAAGTACAAATCTTTTGTTTAAAGTTTACGTAATCGTCAAATTTATTTTTTTTGTTACACAACGCCCTCTAGCCCAAAGTATTTGGGTAAAGGTTTATCCCATTGTGCGATGGGATAAACCGTTTTTGAGTTATTGCCAAAAAAACTGCGCTTCTCAACAAAAGGGCGTAAGCGCTATCAAGATACGCTCTTTTGTGGCGGAACCATACATTGAACTTTTAAATGCCAGCAATTAAATATGATGCGATGGTGGCTGCATGGATAAGGGACCGGCTTGCTAATCACGCGGTTCGAGTTCGATCCCGACCGGCAGTACCAATGTGGATTCCACTTTTTGGAATTTATATGTACTAGTCAAGTGACTTACCATCTGCTAACGGTGAAGGAAAACATCGTGAGGAAACACACATACACTAGATATATTCTATGAGTATGTCTGATCCACCAACCAGCACTAGGCCAGCGTGAGTGGATTATGGCATAAAAACCCTCTCAGCTCTCTAGATAGAGGAGAGGAGACCCGAGCCCAGGACATTAATGGGCTGCTAATGAATGAATTAAATATATTGATTAATATAATAATAGAACTACTATGCAATTTAAATAAGTATGGGATCGCACTTGACAGTATTTGCCGCAAACTTCAGTCGAATGTGCCACATTTTCGTACAGCTAGCAGAAATAAAATAGGCAAAAAAAAATCTCGTTTCGTTAAGTTATTTTGTTACAAGTGTTAATTTAATTATTAATGTTTTTTTTGTTATTGTTCTTTTTGTTATAGTTTTATTGTTGTTGTTATTACTTACTACCACTACTTATTCAGAAAATAAAGATCCTCAAACCGAAAAAGTATGTATGTGTTTCTAATGTGTTTAGTTTTTTGTACAAAATGGCGTCTTGATTTGACAGTCTTGCCCCCTGATTTTGAGCTGTAGGAAAATTTTCGGCCCGAAATGTCAGTGTAATTAAAGTTAAATAACATAATGTTAAAGAAATAAATGCTTGTAGGAAAAAATCTTAAATTAATCAGATTTAAATTTTCTATACGGTGGACTATTATCTAACATTAAATAACTTAAGCCGTACAAATACGTCGTACTAAGATTCGTAAAAGTTTACGATCCGGGAGCAATCCGACGAATCAGAATCAGGGGGCCGTACTTATTTTAATCGCATAGTACTTACATGTATTATTCTTAGCTTGCATGTTCCGTATAGAGTTGACGATGGCCCTGGCGGCGGTGCTCAGCTGGGTGTCGTCGTGCGCGCGCCTGTAGGGGACCACCAAACTGTTATGTACTACGTATACGTCTGTCTCTAAGAGCATCGGTAGCTTGAAATAAATACAATTATTAATTTACACACATATTAAGCTGCGTTTTTACATAGCAGGGATGTTAAGGCGCTCCGTAAGCGTAACTGTGATGTCCGCTACTATAATATAATAATAATAATAATATTGTACCACATTTACACAGCGCCATCTAGTCCCAAAGTAAGCAATTATATTTGCTTGTGTTATGGGTACTAAACAACTGATATACTACTTAAATACATTTTTTTTTTGTAAATACTAACATATTATAGATAAATTACACCCAGACACAGAACAAACCTTTATGCTCATCACACAAAGATTTGTCCTGGGTGGGGATCTAACCCACGACCTTCGGCTTAGCAGTCATGGTCACTAACCACTAGACCAACAGGCCAGTCATATACTATGTAGGTACTTGTGGTCACAATCATGTACACTCTAAAGAGTTTAACCTTATGAGCGCCACCTCAAATCGGCACCTCCGTGCTCTGGACGCCAAGACATAAAATTCTGTTTTTAAGATTTGGTAACAAAACACAAAAACTAATGATTTCTTAACAAATCTTATATCCGCAACCGAAACTACCGAAATAATTTAGTATCCATAACCGGTATAATATTTTTCATATATCCGTATTTGCATCCAAATCCGAAACTTCATATCCATAACATCCCTGCTACAGACACAGAAAATTTCAGACGCGTGTCGTATCAGACAAAAACATTCTTCAATGCAGTTTGTATTAACCCGTTTATATCGTATCGTTATGTGCACAGACGCGAGCGACAACACCTGTCACATTGTATAGAAGTTATATTATTTTGTCTGAAACGGTACGTTCTGTGTCTATAAATACAAACGCAGCTTCAGACTACGTTTCCACCAGAGATGTGCGAGGATACGATGTTTATTATGAACCAATAGAATCGCTTCATTTGTTTCCACCAGAGCTACGCTGTGTGACGACAGGTAAATGAAGCGATTCTATTGGTTCATAATTAATATCGCATCTCTAAGGGCCTGTTGCACCATCTTCAAATAAGTGTGTAATAATCTACCAGAGACTTTTTTGACAGATTTTATATGAAGAATAAGTATAAAATCTGTGGAGTAAGTTTCGTATAGGTTTATTTGGCAATGATGAAACACGCTCAGCCTCGCAAATTCCTAATGCGCTGGTCCATCCAAAGTATTGAGAACAATATAAGAGATATTTTATATAAATGCTAAACAAGTAATGGAACACTTCACACCCACGACGGGACTTATGTCACGTTGTCATGACATCATCATGTTAACAGCTAATGGATAAATTCGATCTCAGGGACGTCCACCCGCGTAACTCAGATGGCAGAGCGCTGCACACGGAATGGCAGGGTCGCGGGTTCAAGTCCCGTCGTGGGTTTGAATTTTTCCATTACTTGTTTAGCTTTTATATAAAATGTCAAACTAAAGCAAAGGAAATTGGTTTAATATATTTAATTTAAGAGACAATCTAATACATTTCGACTGCTATATTTAGTAAGCAAATCGCAGTTAAAATTATTATATCATCATCAGCTTGTACTAGTCCACTGCTGGACATAGGCCTCACCAATTGCACGTCACTGAGTACGATTTGCAGCTACTCTCATCCAGCGCTTGCCAGCCACCCTGCGCTGGATGAATTATTATATAGTATGATTTCATTTTTAATATATTTTCTTTTGCCGACCATATAGCATTGTAACTTATTTTAATAAACATTTCAAAATAATCCAGAACTTATTTTTATTAATCTAATTAAATGATAGTCAAATATTTTTGGTTTACAGCCGCACTCAGAGACGTCAATTAGCAGTAATCTGTCATTAACCTTATGACCGCCACCTCAAACCGGCACCTCCGTGCCCTGGACGCTAAGACATAAAATTCAGTTTTTAAGATTTGGTCACAAAACACATAAAACTAATGATTTAGTATCTTTATCTTGTATTTTTATGGACCTGAGTTTTGTCAACTATAGACGACATCGGCGCTCAGGGCACGCTTGCGCTTGTCAAGTATAGATGACGTTGGCGTTCAAAAGGTTAACACAATTTTTTCATTGAATAATCGGCTTTAGGCGTATAGACTTAAGTATTAAAGGTTTTTTACTAAATGAAATTTAAAATTAAGTAACATCTCTGAATACGGCTGTAAGTCTACAACCAATTGAAATGAAATGAAATCTCGTTTATTCATCTAGGTTACAAGGTAACACTTATGAAAGTCACAAGAATGTAACAGGTTATCCGAAAAGTAGTGTCAGCAAATTTGCCTACGACCACAAATTCGGCACGACTGTAAGTCCGAGGTCCATCGATCGTTCTGTTTGGATATAATAATATAGAACTAGTGTACTCACCCCAAGACTCGACCATTAAAGCTAGTGACGGGGCAGTTCCCGAGGATCCCGTTCCCGCTGTTCCTCCTCCTCCCCTCCTTCCAGTCGGCGCGCTCCCGCTCGGGCCGCTCCGTGCGCTCGCTCCGCTTGTCTTTCACGTTTAGTTGCGCCATCTTTAACAATTACACTTTACGTTAAAATTGAGAAATGTTTAATTGAAGATTCTGTCGATTTATGAGACACAAGTAGGTGTTTGCGAAAAAAAATTCTTCTGTTACTCGTAGAGTATATAACCTTTTAATGTTTATTGTTATTTGACACCCCACTAAATAGCGGCTCACACAAAACATCTATTCAATTTCATCAATATACGTCAAGTAGTTTTTGTAGTAGTAACATGCTTGTGACATACGATACTACGTGTAAAATGACTTCAAAAACGCACATGACCTTTTTATTGCTATAATAATGTATTATTGTGTTTGGACATTCACACACAGCGCCATCTAGTCCCAAACTAAGCTAATGCTTGTAATATGGATACTAGACCACTGATATAGTACTTAAATAACTTTTTTTTTCGTAAATAAATACATATTATAGATACATTACACCCAGAAACAACAAATAATCGTGCTCATCATACAAAGATTTGTCCTGGGTGGGAATCGAACCGACGACCTCTGTCTCAGCAGTCAGGGTCACTAACCACTGAGCCACGAAGGCTTCGATAATAACTACTTAATATTATGACAAATGCAAGAGAAGAACTCCGGACTTCAAATCAACATAGAACTGGAGTTATAGCGATTTTAAATATTTTCATAAAATTTCAATGTCCTAATATTAATTTTTAAACTTTTTAATTGTATTTTTGGGGTAGCCGTCGCCAAAACGGCAGAAACGGAATTTTAAAAATACAATAAAAACACTGAAAATTGCACCTATTGTGTCATTCTGAGTGAGCCACTATTGGGCTAACTTTGCCCACTATTGAGCTTACTTTCCCAACTCACCTGACACTTAATCTGCTGTATCTTGGCCGCTATCTCTGCCTGCCTCGCCTGTTCGTCATAAGGCACTTTGTCGGGCGTGTTCCTGGACGAGTTAGATATGCTGTTTCGTTTGGTTCGCGCGTTCGGTATGCTATTGCGACGCTCGAGGGGCTTCGGTTCGATTATCGGGTAGATCGGCTGACATATTGGGTACGGTTGGGGTATCACCTGGGGGAAGGAATGGATTATTCATCAATATCAATTATTTTAAGAGCGTATTTACGAACAGAGTGCCAATGTCGTATTGTAGTGTAATTTTTCGTGGTTTTCAATTTTTATTATTTAATTGGAGCTATATTGCCAACACATTCCTACATAACTATTTTTTTTTTAATATATTTCCGACCTATTCTACCATAACTAAATAATAATGTGTCGTGCTTACAATGAATTGTTCACGTCTGCTGGCAGAGACACGAACATAGATGTTGATATTGACTTGTATATCCCTAATTATATTTCTTTTCGTAAAAACATTGTTAAATGTACAGACCACACTCAGTAACTAACTTTTATTCTAACTGTAGTTGTTATTATTTATCTTTATATACATATTTTATTGCACGGTATTGAACGTTTCGCATCCTAGCGACGGCGACGTTTGTTATTAATAACCTCTTGCATGTTGTGTGTACTATTATAGGTTCGCATTCTAGGTTAAGAATAATTGTCATTAGATCTAATTAGATTTAATATGATTGTGAACTGTTTGTACACCTAATAAAATAAATAAAAAAATAAAATAAAAATAGAAAATACTAATTTAAAATCGCTCGCTGTGGCGGAAATTATGTGAGGCCTATGTCCAACAGTGGACGTCGTTAGGCTGATATGATGATGACGATGATCATACATAAAAAAAAAAAAAAAAAAAAAAAAAAAAAAAAAAAAAAAAAAAAAAATTATGGTTTTTCTAACATATTTACCTGTGGATACATGATGTTGTAATGTGGGTAGGCAGGTTGTGGGTAGGGCACCATGGTGGGGTACAGTTCCGGTACCACCAGCTTCGGGGTGGGCGCCACTTGCGTCCACGGTAGGGTCTCTTGGTACTGGGGATCGAAAAATTATTATTACTTTGATAACGTGCATGTGATGCCTCTGATAATAAAGGCGTCCATAGACCACGGTAACCGCTTACCGTTAGACAGGCCGTACGTCTATTTGTTACCTACTATAGAGAAATTTAATATGAACTTATATAATAATATTATGTTCAAATTTTGGAAGCAACGACCTCCAGTTTAGCAGTCAGGGTCACTAACCACTACACCAACAGGCCAGTCATGACTCATGATGTCAGATTGTATTAAAGTGCGGTGGTGCCTAGCGTAGATGTTAGCTCGAAGAGAGATAATAATAATGTTTGGACATTCACACAGCGCCATCTAGTCCCAAACTAAGCTAATGTTTATAATATGGATACTAGACAACTGGTATAGTACTTAAATAACTTTTCGTAAATACATACATATTATGGATACATTACACCCAGAAACAGAACAAATAATTGTGCTCATCACACAAAGATTTGTCTATCTCAGTAGTCAGGGTCACTAACCACTGAGCCACGGAGGCTTACAAGAGATCTCGGCAGAATATCTCGAAGCAGCTTCACCAAAATAAACGATAAATATATAAATGATCGTGAACATATAAACTCACCGCATAGGGCTGTAGATGCGGCTGCGGCAGTAACACATTACCCACCGGGTAAGCGCCCGGTAATACCTGGGGTACTTCCACCTGACTGTACGGTACACTGTAACTGATATAATATAAAGAGAGTTATTGACTTGGCGCTCCTAGTACTTAGATATTTAAAGGTTAAGCAACACTCGGCAAGGTCAGTCCATGATGGGTGACCGTTTGTGGCAATTTCATTCTCGAGCGTCTCCGTGCTTCGGAAGGCACGTGGCGCCGTTGGTCCCTGTTACCACTTAATGTGGTAGACGTTAAGTCAAGTTGGAAGCCTTCTGGGTGACTTGATAAATTCCAACACCAGGGTCTGCCTCGTGCCAACACGTTATGAAGAAGAAGACTTAATATAATTTACGTATATTGTAACATGTACACTTAGAACAAATTACAACTTTTAAGTTTTTAATTCCTCCTACTCCTCTCCTCAAAGTTACCTCAGTTCCTATTAAATAGGAACTGAGGTAACTTTAAATTTTAAAATTTTAACCTTTATTTTGTAAGCATCCTTCAGTTACTATTCAGTATTCACCCTTCATCTCTTATTCATCTTTAATTTCCAATTCATCCGTAAGTAGTTATTTCCTATTCATCCCTCAGTTTCTGGTCACCCTTCAATTCCTATTTATTGATCAGTTCTTTTTCACCCCATAGTTCCCATTCATCCCACAGTTCCTGTACACCCCTCTGCGTCCTTATTCCCCTGAGTTGTACTAACTTCCCAGCACATACATACATACCTTCTCTGTGGCGCCTGCATGGCGCTGGTGTCTACACAGGCCCCGCAGGTGGCGCCACTGTAGTCCACTGCCGCGTATGGGTACGATGGATCTGTTATACAATACTGTTATATAGAACAAACTGTTTTCTCTTCATATAACAATTCATTTTGGTTTATTTAACCTTTTGAAAGCCAACGTCGCGCGTCGGTTATACTCGACAAGAACATGCATGCCCTGAGCTTATACACAGATCACATAAAAATACACGAAAAAGATATTAATTAAAACACTACTCTTATCTCTCCTGTCTTGGTATACAAGGCATGGAGATGCCATTATAGCGTGGCGATCAAAAGTTTAACTAATTTGATGTAAAGACCCGTTGATACAATAAAATAGTGTATCAGCAACAAGCTTGCCTCATATATACTGTAATCATAATAATATTCTACCACATTCACACAGCGCCATCTAGTCCCAAATTAAGCAGTTATATTTGCTTGTGTTATGGGTACTAAACAACTGATATACAACTTAAATTTTTTTTTTCGTAATACGTACATATTATAGATAAATTACACCCAGACACAGAACAAACCTTTATGCTCATCACACAAAGATTTGTCCTGGGTGGGGATCGAACCCACGACCTCCGGCTTAGCAGTCAGGGTCACTAACCACTAGACCAACAGGCCAGTCAAAAACTATGTACGTACCGATCCTGAAGGTAGTGTCGGTGGTGTGTGGCGAGGGGGCGAGCTTCTGTTCTTCTGTCTGTAGCACCTGCTGGTACATCAGGGGCTGCTGCTCCTGCAGTGGTGGGAAATTAACAATATTTTATTTGCGAGTAGAAAATGTCACTTTTTTCAATACAGCCTGGAGCCGATATCGTCTAGAACGGTAAGGTTCCAGCGATCATTCCTCCCACGTACGTGCCGGCTCTGGGGTGAACTTCCTACAGCGGTGTTTCCTGAACGCTATGACAAGTCCTTCTTCAAACGAGGTTTAAAGAGAGCTATCCTCTCAAGGTAGGCAGCGGCTTGGCTGTGCCCCTGACATTGCCAACGTCCAAGAGCGGCGGTAACCATTTACCATCAGGGCCGTCTGATCATCCGCCACTTTAGGCAATAAAAAAGACTTTTTTTATTGACCACATCCTCACTATAACAAGCCCTGTGTCCACATCATCATTCCAACCACTAAACGTCCAACTGCTGGGCACGACTCTCCTTAAAAGAATGTAGAGAAAATTTAGCCTTCTATACAACGCTGACCAAAAAAAAAAAGGGTTCCTTTATTTTTTTTTTCCCGCCGTAAAAGCCCGAGAAGAGGACGCGCCCGGCTGAGCGCGTCCGCCACGCCAGGACCGCGACACTTTGGGGAAAGTCGACCGCGAGCGTCTTCTGGTGGCGTGTGCGTGTTCCCGCACGTCACCACAGAGAGGGGGCCCGTAGCGGGCCATCCAAGCTGTGCTCGCGGACGAATGTTCCTGCGCTCCCGTGACCACAGCAGGGCGCGACGAGAGGAACACCTTGGGGTTTTAGTGGGTGCGAGCCCCACATAACCCCTCGGTTCTTTCCCCAAGACCGAGGGGTATGCGTCAGGCATTTCCCAAAGTAAAAAAAAAAAAAGGGTTTTTCCAATTTTCCTTTTCTCGCAGTGCTCTTATCTGCATAAGGTTTCTCCCTTAGTCGCTTATTACGACACCCACGGGTTGAGTTGGGGTAGTGACATACGTATTCTTAATCCGTCACTATATTACACATATTTATTCTAATCAATGACAATTCTAATAAAAAGAGATATAAACATAAGAAATGCGGTTCCTTAACAATAGATACGGTCCAATCTTTATCTTCCAATTAATAAACCATCATGAAACATGTATCAAAAACTTAATACAATAATATACTCACGACTCTAAGTTGGTAGGGGTACGCCTGAGCCACTGCGCCCGGGTATAGCACGTTGGTCATATTCGTTAATGACATTGGACCTACAAACATATATAAATATATAGAGTTCGTTTGGTTGGTTGAATCTAAGGAACTACTAATCCGATTTGAAACATTCTTTTACTGTTGGATAGCCCATTTAGCGAGGAATGCTATAGGCTATATAACATCACATTACGACGAATAGGAGCTGAGCAGTGGTCAAATGAAGAACGAAGGGTGCGATTTTTAACGAGTCGATGTCTGTAAATTATATGCATTGAAGAAAAAATAAAACGGAACTCTTTTTTAGATCCACAGAAGACAACACAATTTTTTTTTTTATATTTGTCTGTATGTACGTTTGTACGCGCACCACGCCCAAACTACTGCATGAAAATGAATATGATTTTCACCAATGTATTGCTGGAAGTTTAACTTAGAATTTTATTTATTTATTTATTATGGTAACACGGCTTTAACACCAATTACATTAACACAGGCCTAGTTAAACAAAATAAGTAATTTTGTCATCATCATCATATCAGCCCAACGACGTCCACAGCTGGACATAGGCCTCACCTAACTTATGTCACAGCGAGCGGTCCTGTGCCGGCCGCAGTCAACAGTGGCCGGTCCATCAGTCGCGGTACTGGTCGGCGACGACACGGTCTAGTGGACATACTTTCATACTTTTCAATACAAAGAATATTATTTTTTTGCCTGACACGTTTCTATTACATTCATTGTATGACACGATGAGTAGACAGAAGCCTTTACGTATAACCTACGCATATTATGATCTTGTAGCGGCACCGACGCCATCTTGTTCTGCATCGCCTGTTGTAGCGACAACTCCTGGGCTATGTAGTGGTTCTGCAGCTGCTGGGGTGACGTCACCTGTACATTATAGTCTACAATAGTACATAGACTATGTTTTACTGATATACCACGTGAGTGGCTTACGATGACTGCTTTTTCGAAGTCAATTTGCCGCACTCAGAGACGTCAATTAGCAATAATCTGTCATTAACACAATTTTTCATTGAATAATCAACTTTAGGTGTATAGACTTAAGTATTATACGTTTTTACTAAATAAACATTAAAGTCTCGACTGGCCTGTTGGTCTAGTGGTTAGTGACCCTGACTGCTACGCCGGAGGTCGTGTGTTCGATCCCCACCCAGGACAAATCTTTGTGTGATGAGCATAAAGGTTTGTTCTGTGTCTGGGTGTAATTTATATATAACATTGTAACGGTTGCACCCGTTGCAGGCTACGTCCTGCACGACTGCACCTCTTTTGACCAACTTTTGATTTCTTTTTATTTATTTTTCAATTTACTTTTAATAATTTAAAATTCAAAATCCTAAATTAATTCAAATTCGAACCGAGTCTTCGTCGGACCACCCGTCGAAGACTAAAGGCTCACTATTATTCCGATTTCTTGTACAGTGCACGCATTTCTTGACATTTAAAATTAATACTATAACTTCATAAGATCAGTTGTGTTTTATTGTGAGGGCCCCACGCCCTTCCCCATATATTATAGCTGGATCCTACTACCATATTCTTGCCTAGCGCCCACTGGAGGGGACGGTGGAGACGCTAGAATATGTATGTATTTACAAAAAAAAAAGTATTTAAGTAGTATATCAGTTGTTTAGTACCCATAACACAAGCAAATATAATTGCTTACTTTGGGACTAGATGGCGCTGCGTGAATGTGGTAAAAAAAAAAAGTTAATCAACGTCTCTGAATACGGCAGTTAGACACACTTTTGGTTTAATGCTAATGTTATTTTGTAGATAGATAGATTTTTGTTTAAGCAAGTGTGTACATACATTTGTATACAAGATATTAAAGTGATGTTCTGAGCCGACATGTTTGTCATTACAATGGCGTGCAAATATAATCTTAAAATAAATCGACGAATAGAAAAAGGGATGTTTAACTGGTTTGGACATGTCGAGAGAATGGCGTGCTAATCACGCGGTCCGAGTTCGATCCCGACCGGCAGTACCAATGTGGATTCCACTTTGTGGAATTTATATGTACTAATCAAGTGACTTACCATCTGCTAACGGTGAAGGAAAACATCGTGAGGAAACACACATACACTAGAAGAAATTCTATGAGTATGTCTGATCCACCAACACGCACTAAGCCTGCGTGTGGGGATTATGGCCTAAACCCTCTCAGCTCTCTAGTTAGAGGAGAGGAGACCCGAGCCCAGCAGTGGGACTTAATGGGTTGCTGATGATGAAATTAAATCTATATTAATATTATAAAGCTGTAGTCTATTTGTTTGTTTGAACGCTAGGATCTCAGGAAGTACTGGTCTGATTTGACTAATTCTTTTAGTGTTGGATAAACCATTTATCGAGGAAGGTTATAGGGTGTATAACATCATGCCACAGGCAATAGGAGCTAAGCAGTGGCCAAATAAAAACGACAGGTGTGTATTTGAACCGAACTGTACCTCCTCTGTCCTATACTGTGGATACTGTTGATAAGCCAACTCTTGACTTTCTTTGACCTTCAAAATCTCTGCCCTCTGATTGGTCACATCATCCTGCCGCACTTCGTACTGTTTCTGATTGGTCGTTGTATCGTATGCTGCTCGCTGATTGGTCGGCTCGACATATTCCTCGTTCTGATTGGCTGGCTCTTCGAATGGTTGCTGCTGATTGGTTGTTTCTTGTAGTTGTGTGGGTTGTGGTTCGATTGGTGTTGGTGGTTTCGTTGTTTGTTGGGTGTTTGTTTCCTGTGATAGTAAATTAAATAATTAAAATGTATTTACCCAATATTCGAATTTAAACAAATTACTAAAGAAAATGTTATCAATAAATATATCGACATTTTAAAGTCTAGTCGATATTATCGATAATATGGAAAATTCGATATATCTTTGTATCATCATCATAATCATCATAATCTTTATTGCTTTAAATAGGGTACATATAGGTGTTACATTAAAGGTAAGAATATTAGCTCTAGCCCATCCAGCCATCTCAGATAGCATGCAAATACAATAAAATAATAAAATAAAATTTAAACTAAATAAGAATTAAATTGGATTAAATTGAATTAAATTAAATTCAATTCAATTGAACATCTTAACATTAGACAAACAATTAAAAAACAATTAATCCGGCACTAGTTTTTTTTATTCGAAGGGTATGTCTGATCCACTAACCCGCAAGGGGTCAGCAGGTGTCAATTGTAGCCTAAACTCTTTCAGCTCTCTAGATAGAGGAGAGGAGATCTGAGCCCAGCAGTGGGAAATTCATCATCATCATCATGTCAGCCTATTGCAGTCCACTGCTGGACGTGGGCCTCTCCTAACACGCGCCATAGCACTCGGTGACACATTTATATGTAGCTATAAATAAAATTTAAATAAGAACCTTTTCCGAGGTCCTCTGTAGCTGACACCCGTCTTGTCTCCGACACTCACAACAACACTTATTGCGACACTCCTCGGTGGGCTGACACTCACATTCTGAAACAATAATAATATAATAATAATATTCTACCACATTCACACAGCGCCATCTAGTCCCAAAGTAAGCAATTATGTTTGCTTGTGTTATGGGTACTAAACAACTGATATACTACTTAAATACATATTTTTTTTGTAAATACATACATATTATAGATAAATTACACCCAGACACAGAACAAACCTTTATGCTCATCACACAAAGATTTGTCCTGGGTGGGGATCGAACCCACGACCTCCGGCTTAGCAGTCAGGGTCACTAAGCACTAGACCAACAGGTACGTCAAAATGATTTATAATTTTAATTTATTATTCGCCTGCCTCGGTGTTGTAACGGAAGTATAGAGCAGTAGAAGACAGCAGGTAACCCCCGCTCAAACTGAGCCGTTTGGAAGACCGCAGCCATAATAACATTGTGTTGTGTTCCTGCTGTGAGTAGTGGGGTACAGAGCTTATGGGACATTCCAATATAGTTACGTCATAGATAACAGCTGTCGCCGCGCCCCCTAGCGACGTGCGCCGGCGCATAACTTAATGTCGCACTGCCGAACTAATTGCTTTTATACCTCGAGCGACATTGGTGCGCGGCAGAAAATATCATATGTACCTGTAGATTGTATTTTTGTATTTTAGTTTTGATTTAAATTCTTATATATGATAATTAGTTAATTTTTGTAAGACTATTTTCTATACAAGACTGAAGACCTAGAAATAAATGTTCATTATTCTCCTGGCATTCGAGTTTAATTTGCTGCCACCTGCGCCCAAACAATACAAACCTTAGACCGCTACAAGCTCGTTGGAGAAAGAAGGGGTTTTAAAGAGTCAACAACACGCTTGTGATGCCCCTGGTGTTGCAGACGCCCAGAGGCTAAGGGAACTGCTTACCATCAGGCGGACCGTACGTCTATTTACCATCATCATCGTATAAATAAAGTTAAGAGCGTATTTTGAAACAGAGTGGCAAACACACAAAGTTTAGTGTCATATTTCATGGTTTTTAATTTCTATTATGTTTTGTTGATAACTAAACGCCGGCTGCAACGGAACAACTAAACGCCGGGCGACCGCGGGTTGGCGGCCGTCGCGGAGAGGGGGCGCGCCGGGCGCGCTGTCATCCGAGTGACAGAACTCAACTACTGCGTCATCGTCCATCGCCTTAAACTCACGCGCATAATTAAATTATTGTCACTTTTAAATTATATTATACAGTCCACTCATTTTCTTTTTTAAAAGACAACGCCCGCACTAGGGAACGAACCCTGTGTCGCGGGGAGCTTTACAAACATGAAACTAACGGACACAAAGTACACCCAGACTAGAAACAAATATCTATGAATCACACAAATATTTGTCTCGTGTGGGAATCGATATAACACCCGATAGGACACCCCAATACAGTTTCATCATTTCAACCCATAAACGTCCCACTGCTGGGCACAGGTCTCTTACAAACATTGTGGAGAGAATTTAGCTTACTATACCACGCTGGCTAGACGAGTTGGTATAGGGTTTTGTTTCGAATTTTCCTTTTCTTGCAGTACTCTTGTTTGAATAAGGTTACTCCCTTAGTCGCCTTTTACGACACTTGAGATGGGGTAGTGACATTATGTATTCTTAGTAAATATGTTTGCTATATATAAAATAAATGATATAAGACAGTTGTACTGACCATGGTCCATAAAGGAATGCTGTTTCTCCAGTCGACCTCGTCTCTTCTCATTATTCTGGTCCAACTGCTGGAATCATTAAATAGGTAAATTGCAAAATAACTACTGATATTCAGTCAAAATATGTCGAAAAAATTTACCACAGCATATTTTTAATTTTGGGAACGATTTTTTTTCCACTTTTTTTTTTAAGAGATAATAATGGACTTAGTACGTGGAAGAAAAACGCTTCCGAAATCAAAAACTGGTACCAATAAACTTTTTTGACAATATAACTTTTGCATTTAGTTCTGCGCGTTCAAACTCTTTACCTTCTGTTGTTCCGCCTGCACAATCCCAGGGTCATACAAGACAGGAGGGTTGGCTGGGTCGAAGTGGTACACGCTACCGTCAGGGTTGGTGAGAGCTCGACCCGTCTGCAACAACACAAATACATGTATAGTCGTGGTAATAGAGCAACTTTGTGCCGCCTGCATCAAATAAAAAGTATGGCCCAATTTGCTGACACTAACTTTCAGATAACCTGTTACATTCTTAACTTGTGACTTTCATAAGAGTTACTTTGTAACCTAGATGAATAAATGAGATTTCACTTCATTTCGTATTAAAAAAACGAAATCTTTATAGATATAATTATAATTCTTCTGTACGTGTGTAGACAGTGAACTCCTTCTAAACGGCTGAATCGATTTGAATGAATTTTTGTGTATGTGTTCAAGTGGATAGGAGGATAGTTTAGTTACACAAATAAAAAAAAATGCAATCGATTGGTATACCATGCAGGACAACGTCTGTCGGGTCCGCTAGTGTATTATAAAATCTTAAAATACATTTTGACAGTGATTTATTAACAAACATTGTACATCAATGTCGTGTCGAGTATAGTATAGTGTGGTAGGTACCTGTGGATGTATAACGACAGCTCCGGCGGGGACAGCAGACATGTCGGTCACGGCCCACACCACGGCGGCGCCTTCCATCGCACCCTGTGACGTCACCGCGCTCGGCTCAGGACTAGCGCCACCTACAATACGTTATTTATTTATTTATTTAATACATATAATTATTATAAAGCTAAAGGTTGATGACAATAGGCTCGCCCCCTATTTCATGGGACCAAACATGGCTGGCGAAATGTGGGTGTGAAACACCTCTGCCTACCCCTTCGGGGAAAAAGGCGTGATGCTATGTTATGTTATGTTAAAGAGTTTATGTTTGGTTGAAGTTAAGATGGATGTGTGTCACTCAATCACACCAGAACAGCTGAAAGGATCTGCATGAAATTTGACACACAGATAGATTTTAGTCTGGAATAGCACATAGGCTACTATTTACCGACTTACCACGCGAGCGAAGCTGCGGGAGAAGCTAGTAGTTAATATTCTGGATGGAATTTGTGCAGACAACAATGTATCAACTTTCTGCTATAAAATTAGTATGAGTTTATTTAGTTTTGTCCATGGTAAATGGCAACCTCACCCCATCTCTGCCTATCACTGCTGGGAACATAGGCGTGAAGGTAACTTACCGGTCGGCGAGGGAGTGATAGAGTCCGTGCTGCGTAGACTGAGGGTCTTGTACCCTGAGCTGGACGGAGACAGGCGCCAGCTCGAGGACGCCAAGTCACCTGGAATATAGACAATAATTAATGGTAAAATCTAGAATCTCACTTACTTACCCCTAATCAGTGACGATTCTAAGTGACAGAGAGGTCGTCGGTCGGTAGGCCGGTGTAGCCGCCGAAGCTGTGCGACTTGGACACATACCTTGTCTACTGAGCAGGCGCGGCTGCGGCGGCTCGGCGCCGGTGTAGCCGCCGAAGCTGTGCGACTTGGACACATACCTTGTCTACTGAGCAGGCGCGGCTGCGGCGGCTCGGCGCCGGTGTAGCCGCCGAAGCTGTGCGACTTGGACACATACCTTGTCTACTGAGCAGGCGCGGCTGCGGCGGCTCGGCGCCGGTGTAGCCGCCGAAGCTGTGCGACTTGGACACATACCTTGTCTACTGAGCAGGCGCGGCTGCGGCGGCTCGGCGCCGGTGTAGCCGCCGAAGCTGTGCGACTTGGACACATACCTTGTCTACTGAGCAGGCGCGGCTGCGGCGGCTCGGCGCCGGTGTAGCCGCCGAAGCTGTGCGACTTGGACACATACCTTGTCTACTGAGCAGGCGCGGCTGCGGCGGCTCGGCGCCGGTGTAGCCGCCGAAGCTGTGCGACTTGGACACATACCTTGTCTACTGAGCAGGCGCGGCTGCGGCGGCTCGGCGCCGGTGTAGCCGCCGAAGCTGTGCGACTTGGACACATACCTTGTCTACTGAGCAGGCGCGGCTGCGGCGGCTCGGCGCCGGTGTAGCCGCCGAAGCTGTGCGACTTGGACACATACCTTGTCTACTGAGCAGGCGCGGCTGCGGCGGCTCGGCGCCGGTGTAGCCGCCGAAGCTGTGCGACTTGGACACATACCTTGTCTACTGAGCAGGCGCGGCTGCGGCGGCTCGGCGCCGGTGTAGCCGCCGAAGCTGTGCGACTTGGACACATACCTTGTCTACTGAGCAGGCGCGGCTGCGGCGGCTCGGCGCCGGTGTAGCCGCCGAAGCTGTGCGACTTGGACACATACCTTGTCTACTGAGCAGGCGCGGCTGCGGCGGCTCGGCGCCGGTGTAGCCGCCGAAGCTGTGCGACTTGGACACATACCTTGTCTACTGAGCAGGCGCGGCTGCGGCGGCTCGGCGCCGGTGTAGCCGCCGAAGCTGTGCGACTTGGACACATACCTTGTCTACTGAGCAGGCGCGGCTGCGGCGGCTCGGCGCCGGTGTAGCCGCCGAAGCTGTGCGACTTGGACACATACCTTGTCTACTGAGCAGGCGCGGCTGCGGCGGCTCGGCGCCGGTGTAGCCGCCGAAGCTGTGCGACTTGGACACATACCTTGTCTACTGAGCAGGCGCGGCTGCGGCGGCTCGGCGCCGGTGTAGCCGCCGAAGCTGTGCGACTTGGACACATACCTTGTCTACTGAGCAGGCGCGGCTGCGGCGGCTCGGCGCCGGTGTAGCCGCCGAAGCTGTGCGACTTGGACACATACCTTGTCTACTGAGCAGGCGCGGCTGCGGCGGCTCGGCGCCGGTGTAGCCGCCGAAGCTGTGCGACTTGGACACATACCTTGTCTACTGAGCAGGCGCGGCTGCGGCGGCTCGGCGCCGGTGTAGCCGCCGAAGCTGTGCGACTTGGACACATACCTTGTCTACTGAGCAGGCGCGGCTGCGGCGGCTCGGCGCCGGTGTAGCCGCCGAAGCTGTGCGACTTGGACACATACCTTGTCTACTGAGCAGGCGCGGCTGCGGCGGCTCGGCGCCGGTGTAGCCGCCGAAGCTGTGCGACTTGGACACATACCTTGTCTACTGAGCAGGCGCGGCTGCGGCGGCTCGGCGCCGGTGTAGCCGCCGAAGCTGTGCGACTTGGACACATACCTTGTCTACTGAGCAGGCGCGGCTGCGGCGGCTCGGCGCCGGTGTAGCCGCCGAAGCTGTGCGACTTGGACACATACCTTGTCTACTGAGCAGGCGCGGCTGCGGCGGCTCGGCGCCGGTGTAGCCGCCGAAGCTGTGCGACTTGGACACAGCGCCGCGCCCGCGCCAGCTGCTGGGGGGCACGCACGAACCTTCCAGCGACTGCACCTGCACAACACACGGGGCATGAACGACCCTCCACAGGGTACACACACACAACCGGCCGTATTGGACATCTCTTAAAGATGCCTACGTCGAGCAATGGAAGTTTTACACAAAGACATTTATTGCAATAACTATGATACATCTGCTGTTAAATATAAAATTTGGTTCCGACAATCTACCCAATATTATATATAACTAATACTTATTTGCAAAAAAATTCAATGAAATTGTAGAACACAGACTTTATTAACCAATTTTTTAGAGTTGATTTAAATTATTTCCCTTCAAGTTTCTTTATGTCTACAGGTAGGTCATTAAATACTCTTTATTTAAATACTCTTTAGGGCTGCTTATTAGGGGACCAATTAAAAAAAAAGTGTTATTTTTAAACGACGCACAAAACAGATCTATTAGTGAAGTTTTTTAAAAGCAATTGTTCTGTATATTAAATAAGATTGATTTTACAAAAGCTATTTTCTAAAAATGTAATTATAATTAGACAGTATATCGGCGACAATTTTGATCGTGACTTTAGTACGTGATTGTGCATCTAGGGGGAGACACCGAACTTTTGTATATTAACGCCCGCGATTTCAATTTATGTATTAGTCTCGTGAAACTTTTAGTTCGCTCTGAAGTTGCACCCCGCATCTGTTTAACATGGTAAATGAACGTCTTTCGGGTGTTAGGGTCCGTTCGTATCGCAAGATGGTAACCTATAGACCTATACCTACATATTTAAATGAATATAATGAAGAGTGCATACCTTCAGCAGCTTATTCCTTCCACCTTCAGGAGTGAGCACCTTAACAGGTCCTGTAGTCAACCACGGCCACTGAGCCTCGTCTTGCTGCAACCATATTTATATTAACTTCATATAAAGTGTATAAATCTACATGTAACCGCACCGAATCGCACTTACCTATGCTTCTATCCCTTTCTGTTAGGTAGAACCGTCATTTACTAGAGCGAAAGAGCCGTCATTTACTAGTGCGATCGCACTCCCGAGTGTGATCGCACGCGGCGAGGTTGACGTTGCGTTCGGCTCTCACTCTCTATCTCGCTCTAGTAATTGACGATTCTAAGCGACAGAAAGAAATAGAAACAGGAAAGTGCGGTTGGTTGCGGCTACATGTGACGCAACTTGAGCACTTACCGAACTAAATATTCTCCGCCTGACTCTCTCGTACTCCCTCTCTCTCTGTTCGAGGGACTTGCTCCTGTTGCACGCTAGCGCGCCCGTCCCGGGCTCGTCCAGGGAATGTGTGTCGCGTTTTAGTATAGACCTGGACAATATATTTTGACCATCAAGATAAGTGACAAAAATGGCTGTATCTTTTGATTGCGTTTACTTAGAACTTAGATTTTTTGGGATTGTAGACCCGAGTATTTGATATTAATTTCAGCTTGATACTTTCACGCGTTCTTGAGAAAAATATTTTTGACAGACAAACAGACAGACAGACGGACAACGGACTGATCCTATAAGGGTTCCGTTTTCCTTTTGAGACACGGAACCCTAAAAATTGTAATGTCTAGTATAATGACTCACTTGGTGTGTTGCTGGTCAGGCTGGTGTCGCTGTGGACTGGGGGGGAAGGTCGCCGTGCACCACTCCTTGAAGCTGGTGCAGGGGACCCGCCCGCCGCACGTACCTGGGACATAAATACATACAGCATTTATACATACGTCCTATATACAAGTTATCCTACTAATATACAAACTACACCCTTTAATTAATTGTAATTATTCACGCTTATGCGTTTAAATGAAATACGAGGTGATGCGACAGTTGGAACAGTGTAACAAGTAAGTGTAACTCACCGCTCTTGGAGACGAGCACGGCGTTCTTGTTGGTCATGTCGAGGTGATGCGACAGTTGGAACAGTGTAACAAGTAAGTGTAACTCACCGCTCTTGGAGACGAGCACGGCGTTCTTGTTGGTCATGTCGAGGTGATGCGACAGTTGGAACAGTGTAACAAGTAAGTGTAACTCACCGCTCTTGGAGACGAGCACGGCGTTCTTGTTGGTCATGTCGAGGTGATGCGACAGTTGGAACAGTGTAACAAGTAAGTGTAACTCACCGCTCTTGGAGACGAGCACGGCGTTCTTGTTGGTCATGTCGAGGTGATGCGACAGTTGGAACAGTGTAACAAGTAAGTGTAACTCACCGCTCTTGGAGACGAGCACGGCGTTCTTGTTGGTCATGTCGAGGTGATGCGACAGTTGGAACAGTGTAACAAGTAAGTGTAACTCACCGCTCTTGGAGACGAGCACGGCGTTCTTGTTGGTCATGTCGAGGTGATGCGACAGTTGGAACAGTGTAACAAGTAAGTGTAACTCACCGCTCTTGGAGACGAGCACGGCGTTCTTGTTGGTCATGTCGAGGTGATGCGACAGTTGGAACAGTGTAACAAGTAAGTGTAACTCACCGCTCTTGGAGACGAGCACGGCGTTCTTGTTGGTCATGTCGAGGTGATGCGACAGTTGGAACAGTGACGCGCAGCGGTGCACCAGCATGCGCCCGTATGACGTCATCACCGGGAAACGAACTATGCACCGACTGGGCATACAACAGTTATATTATAGTATAGTTCTGCTTACTACTACAAAGTTTACTAGTGTTTGTTGCTATGTATTTAAATATTCAAGTAGTATACCGATTAATTAGTACCCATAAGCAAATATAATTGCTCAATTTGGGACTAGATGGCGCTGTGTGAAAATATTATTATCTATCGAATATCTTAAGGCCTTTTCCCCAAAAGGCTAGACAGAGGTGTATCTCACTCACATTACACCAGCTATGTCTGGTCTCGTGTAATAGGGGGCGAGATAATTGTCATCAACCGAGCACATTTGTTTTCGAAATTCCAAAACACTCTCCTAAACTCTCAATACTGAAATTTCATGATAAAAAGCAATTTTCATCCGACGCGGGCACGGGAATCGAACCCACAGCTATGCAAGAGGTCACACAGCAATCGAAAATAAATAAGATATTTACGATTCTTTGAAATGAAATCTTATTTTAAACTTGTTAGAAACAAGCAATGAATTTATTAAACGAGGTTTTCCGTAGGCTCTACAGTATGAAGGGGCTCTTCAAAGTGAGTGAACACGAGCGAGTGTTGACTTTTTAAAATCATATAGCGCGATAGACCGCGCCGCGGTACACGTTTGTACCTCACGTGAACGTGACGCGCACGTGACGCGCACGTGACGCGCACGTGACGCGCACGTGACGCGCCTGTCGGTCCCGCACAACCGTCTGCTGCGTGGTCCCGCGCACTGCGGCGCCGCAGGCCCCGCGCCACATGTGTACGCACCACTATATTGTACTACATTATCTTGTTGTAATTGCTCATAATTGTTTTTCAAAAGTGATTATAATATTATTATTGTTCACGGGTGTTTCATTTTACCGAAACCCGCACTACAACCATAATTTTAAAAAGTCGACAACGCGCTCGTGATACCGCCGGTATTGCAGACGCCCAAGGTTACGGTAACCATTTACCATCAGCTTACCACCGTCACCATATAAAAAAATACATTTCCATTTACACTCGATACATTTAAAAACGTAAGATAGTTGATCTTAAGTGAAAACCATTCCAATACGATAGCGAAGCCACCTTAACCAGCAAGCTAACAGTAACTTAGAAACAATTCAATCGCCACTCGGTTCGATCCCCACCCAGGACAAATCTTTGTGTGATGAGCATAAAGGTTTGTTCTGTGTCTGGGTGTAATTTATCTATAATATGTATGTATTTACAAAAAAAAAAATATTTAAGTAGTAGGTATATCAGTTGTTTAGTACCCATAACACAAGCAAATATAATTGCTTACTTTGGGACTAGATGGCGTTGTGTGAATGGGGTAGAATATTATATTATTACATAATTTAAATGTAAACAAAATAACGACATACCCGGTATCATTGATGAGTGAATGCAGCTCCTTCTCAATCTTGAGTAGCGCCATTCTGTCGCGAGGGTTCTTGTTCAGCGTGTCCTTCAGAAACGCGACCAGCTCCGGCCCCGACAACTCGTGTCTGTCGTCTGAAACATATATTTAACTTAGAATCACGCCTTATAACTTACAAAGTAACAACAACGGCGCCACGTGCCTCGGAAGGCACGTAAAGCCGTTGGTCCTGGTTACCACTTAATTTTTTTTTTTTTTATTGGGTAAACAAACAATATCACATAATGTACTTATACATAATGATACTTAATATGGGTAATTGTGGTATCCACACCGTTTACAATCCACACCGTTAATGTGATAGTTCTTAAGTCAAGTTGGAAGCCTTCTGGGCGACTTGATAAATTCCAACACCAGGGTCTGCCACAAGTCCCACACGTCCGTGGCTTAGTGATTAGTGACCTTGACTGCTGACACAGAGGTGGGTTTGATTCCCACCCAGAACAAATCTTTGTGTGATGGGCAAAATTATTTTTTCTGTTTCTGGGTGTAAGGTATTTATAATATGTATGTATTTACAAAAAAAAAGTTATTTATGTATTATAACAACTATCTATACCTACATATAAAAAGCATTAACTTAGTTTGGGACTAGATGGCGCTGTGTGTGGATGTCCAAACATTATTATAAACTTAAAAGGGGTTGCCAGATGCATCAAACACATATTCCGCCAGTTATTGGCAAATAAAATCCTATACCAACCCGTCTGGCCAGAGTGGTATAGTAGGCTATATTCCCTTCAAAATGTATGGAGGAGACCCGTGCTCAGCAATGGGATATTTATGGGTAGTAATGATGAATATAACTACAGAAAAAAAAGGTTTAAAAAAAAATAAGCATTATAAACTAAGAAAGCAAATAAAATAAAATAGAACATACATTTCTGATAGTCACCTGAATCGTTTCTACTTAGCGTGATGTTCTTTGGTCTCTCCCTGCGCTCTGGACATCTGGAACAACAAAAATATTTATATATGTATAATATGATGATCGGCCATCAGTTCTGCGAGCTATGTGGCCTGCCCACTGCCACTTCAGCGATGCGATTCGATTAGCTATATCGGCAACTTTAGTTCTCCTGCGGATCTCCTCATTTCTGATTCGATCTGATGGCCGATGGGGCAAAAAAGTTCTCGAGTGGCGGCCACGTATTGGAAAGCGCAGCGTGGGACGGCCCCCCGCCAGATGGACCGACGACCTGGTAAGGGTTGCGGGTGGCCGTTGGATGTGGGCGGCACAAGATCGCTCGTTGTGGCGGAAATTAGGTGAGGCCTATGTTCAGCAGTGGATGTCATTGGGCTGATATGATGATGATGATGATGATGATGAATATGATGATTTAACAATACGGCATTCTTAAAGAAATTGTTAGAAAATAAAACTTCAAAATGATATTATTATATTCCATTTTGTATTTATTTAACCATTTGAATCCTGGCTGCTGAGACAGAGGTCGTGGGTTCCATTCCCACCCAGGACAAATCTTTGTGTGATGACCACAATTATTTGTTCTGTATTTATAATAGGTACCTACGTATTTAAAAAAAAAAGTTATTTAAGTATACTATCAGTTCAGTTGTCTAGTATCCATATTATAAGCATTAGGTTAGTTTGGGACTAGATGGCGCTGTGTTTGAATATCCAAACATTATTATAATTATTATTATTTCGGGGGTGGCCAAACCCCCCCCGTCTCCCTGATTGCTACTTTATATACTAAACTCACCTGCAGTAATACATCTGGTCTTCCACTTCCAGACTGCTGGCTTTTTTCATTACTTCGTTATTATTTGTACCGACTGGAAACAAGATGTATTTCTAAGTACCACGAACATCAATTGAAAATGCGATCTTATTTATTTAAGCGCAGAGTTCATTTTCATTTGTCAGCAATTATTTTTAATAAGTATATGAAGTACCTGTCTCCAAGTCTGTGCAGTCGGGACAGTCCTCGGAGCATACAATCCCAGAGTCCTGCTTCGTGGGGCAAGCGTGGCGGCGCCGACGACCTCTACAATTATATTAAAAACATAAAATATAACATCACCACACCTTTTTCTTCGAAGGGGTAGGCAAAGGTGTATCACTATCACAGTCATGTCTCCAACTACGTTTGGTCACATGTAACAGGAGGGAGCCTATTGTCATCAACCGGGAACCGTTAACCGGGATTTGTTTTCCAAACGCCGGGCAAATCTCAATACTGGAATTTCATGATAGATAGATAGAAACCTAATACCATTTTCACCCGACCCGGGAATCGAACCCGGAATATCTTGCACAGCAATTGTATACACTTCTCGCTGCACCGAGGCAAGCAATTATATTATATTTCCTCTTTTTTAACCTTTTGACCGCCACGTCAAATCGGTATCGCCGTGCCTTAAGCGCCAAGCTTTTAAAATACAGTACATTTTTGACGTGCCATGCCGTCATTGGCGTGGTGAGCACATTTTCATTTTACGTGTATAGACGTCTCTGGCGTTCAAAGGGTTAAAGACAACGACCCCTTCTGGATGCAAAGCCATAGCCACTTAGGGGTAACCTAGGGGTTACCCACTGTGCCTAATAATATCTAAGCTACTGTCTAGGAAGCTGGACCCTAGTCCAAGAGCTGTAGCACAAGTACATACCGACAGTTGGGGCAGGCGCAGGCCCCGCAGACGCAGGCGACGCGCGGGTTGTTGGACAGCAAGTGTTGCGGCGCCGCGTCCGACGTCCAGCGCCGCGTGCGCTGACCTCGCCCGCACTCACCCTCGTCCCACGCGCCCGACGTTATCTGTAGTGGGAAGTGGCTACTATTATGGAGGGTGTTGTGTGAGTGTAAGCAGGGTTTCCAAAATTTAAGATAACAGAAAGCCCATTAAATTTACAGACACCTTTTTTGGCTTTGTATTACATTTATAAGTATGATAATAAGATATTGATTATTGGAACCCCATATCAAATGATTACAAATCATAGACTCAGTCATCATTATATGAGCCCAATGACGGCCACTGCTGAACATAGGCCCTCACCTAACTTCCATCACTGCGAGCGACTTAGTACCGTCTGCAACCAACGACTACCCGAAACCTTGATCAGGGGGGGGGGTCGCCACTGCACACTGCGTGCACCAATAGATGGCCGCCACTTGAAAACTTTTTTGCTCTATCGACCATCAGTTCTACGAGCCATGTGGCAGTTATTAAATGATTTGGCGGAACCCTGGTGACCTTTCCACGGAAATCCTAGGTTCACTATCGTAGGCAATCATTCAAAAACGAACTAGTCTGCTGCTAACGTAAAAAAAACATCGTAAGGAAACCCCCATACCCTAGAAGTAATTCTAAGTGTATGTCTGATCCACCAAACCACACTAGGGCACAGTGTGTGGATTATGGTCTTAATCCTTTCAATTTTTTAGTTAGACGAGAGGAAACCAAGCCCAGCATTAGCCCATGACATTTATATAACAATAATTATGGGTATCAAATGAAAGGGTCGGAACGGCGCCATTTGTAAAAAGGCTAGGATGTTAATTGAACGGCTAATTAAGTTGGCTGCGACAAATTACTAGCTGTTTTTCACTTCTTTGTTCTCATTTCCTCGATAAATGTGTTAGCACTTAGTACGCCTTTTTTCCAGAGCTATGTTTTAATTTTTATCTTTGACGACACGGTCTGAGAGACCGTCTGCTAGTAACGTCACTCACCTGAATCTCAACGGGTTGCTTCTTAACGAAGTCATCACTACATCTATGACTAGAGTCTTCACTATTAACATCGCTACCGACGTCGGGCGGCGGCGCGGCCGGGGAGACCGCGCGGGGCGGCGACGCGGTCTCACGGATCGCCTGACTGCGAACCAGCTGCTTTGATTTGAAGCTCTGAAATTTAACAAACTAGTTTAATATTCTAAACGTCTATGGCAGACATGGTAACTAAATGGTGAGCTTTAACATTGGATTGGACAAATGACGAGGTTGTAGGCTTTCTATAGGAACCAGAATCAATAATTAATTATTTTTAGTAGCATGAACAGCAGTTGCAACTTGGAGTGCAAGTGTGGTGCCATTCCTCAGACAATGGCCCACGTGTTATCACGCTCTGCGTGCCTGAACAACTGCACGCAGGAAGATCTGACGAGCGCAACTGACGGTGCAGTGGTCGTGGCCTAATTTTGCGCTGACACAATTTAAAACGATTTGGTGTCGACATGACAAGAAGTTGTAAAATGTGATTCTTAAAACTGGAGTTTAATTTCAATTGACTTTATATTATATTGTAGTTTGCGAAATAAAATCTCTCACGACGAATCGCTTCTATGGCACTAAATATAGGTAAAATTTCGCAACTGGGAATTGTGCTGAATTCTATATAAATTAATTTGCATGCCTTATATGGTAGAACATCATGATCTCAATCTCAAAACATTGGAACAACAGCCAGCAATGTATTTGTTAAAACTACAAAATGTTCAGCAAATAAAGATTTGAGTTTGAGTTTAAAATCACAAACTATTTATTTTCGCAGGGCATTTTACTGTATATTTGATGTTTTGCGATAATTTTTCGAAACGATATTTTATCTATGTATGCGCCGAACCAGAGACTGTCAATGTGTATATGCAGCGGTCACCGCTAGCCACGAGGTCTAACTCGTGTCATACCTTATATACTACTTACCCTATTTCTGTTCAGCTGATTGGGCTCCTCGGAGCTGACGCTCTTTTCCACTTCTGTGTTCTCCATTTTCTTATTAGATTTACACTGAAATTGTATAACATATGATGAATTATATAGAAAGGTTTTATGATATTTTAACCAATTGTAATTGTAACTACTTCATTGTGCGACTAAAAAGAGTGGCCTGAGTTTCTTGCCAATTCTTCTCAGAGCTCAACCTTGTCAGTGAACTGAAAACTTTACTGACACCTTTTTCTCAAAATGACCACATCTCAAAATTACCACTACTCAAAATGACCACTTCTCAAATTGACCACATCTCAAAATGCCCTGGGTAACGACCATAAAAATATAAAGTAATAATATACTAACCTTTATTCACTCAAGTAGGTAGATATAAGACTTCTAAAACACAGGTATTTATAGAAAATTAGAAATACCAAGGGGAAATTATGACTTAGCAATTATTATTAATAATTATTGGACCAATATAGTAACTACTCTATATAGAAGGCAACTATTACTTTTTTAAAATTCTACTTCGTTTAAAGCTAAAGAATTCTTAATCGTGAGGTTGGTAACTGTTTAGAACACAATATTCTGATGTTGGTAAGCTCGTTTTTTTTTTAATTTTTAGTTTTTTCAACGGTTTTGTGTGTGCTCGTGGACGGTGAATGACGGAGTGCATTTTTTTTATTATTCTTATTGCAAGATGGCGGAGAATTCGGGGTTTGATTCGGGTTGTGAGGGTGACTGGTTCACTCCGGGGGACGCCATGTATCTGGAACAAACAAACATCGGACTGTTAGTTTTTAGGTCATATTAACTCGGACCTAACAGAATATGTCCTCGTTCTGACACAAAATATTGACAGCTAATACAGTTTCAATGTGAGAATGAAAAATTGTTTATAATACGTACCTAATGTAATTTTTAAATAAGAACTTTATGAAGTGAAAAATTTATTTTCGCAGGGCATCGGGTTCGGAATTCGACGAAAATTTAAAAAAATTGCGAAATCGGTCCAGCCATTCTCGTGTTATGTCATTAGCAACACAATAATATACCTACTTAATTTGAGCCCTAAAATTCGCTACCTATTATTTTGCTGATTTGCCATCACAAACATAAACTCTATGCAACGAGCAATAAAAACGGTAATCGTGTAACTTTTGCAATGTTAGGCGTTACAACCTAACAATCATCAGTATCGAACCATCTATGTCGCGGGCACATTGTCGCACGGCAACAAAGAACGAAAGGAAAGATTTGTATTTTTGTATAACGAATAAATTTAAAACTACTGGTCCGATTTCAAAAATTCTTTTGTCGTTATAAAGCTAAATTATCACTGAGTAACATAAGCTGTATAACACCACGCTACGGCCAATAGGAGCTGAGCAGTGGCCAAATAAAGGACGACGGGAGCGAAGCCCCTCCTAGCTAAATTATATATCTAAATAGTCTCAGCCTACGTGACGTGTTTTTTCTCGTGACGGACAGAACAGGACGATGTTTTAGACATCTTCGTGTAAAATTACCTCAAAAACGGAGATGCCCTTTTTATTGCTCTATTAATTTCTTAATATTATGTCAAATGCAATGAATAGAACTCCCGATTTTCAAATAAACAAAGAACTAGGGTTATGGCGATTTAAAATATTTTTAGGTATTTTCATAAATGTCCTATAATAATAATAAATTTAAAACGTACTTAAATTTAAATTTTCTGTTTTATGTACGTAACTGTATATTTCAAGCATATATCAATAACAATATTATTTTTAAAAGAAAATCACAATCATTGTGATTCTTCTTTTTTTTACAAAATTCTTATCGTACACATGATGAAATTCGTGTGTAGAAACTATACGAGTTATTTTCTTAGCGTGTACACGCGTTTTTACGGTCAATGGAAACAGTAGCAGCACTAAGTAGGTATACGACTTATAACCCTGACCCGATGCCCTTGCAAGTTTGGCTTACGACTTATGACTCACCAGCCTAGTCACTCTCAAAGGAAGCGCCTTGTATAATGTAAAGTATTATATCAAAACTAGCTAAGACTACGGCTTCGTTGGCGAGGTTTGTCGATTAATTGTAGCCTTTTTACCCGACTGTCAGGACGGGTATTGTTTTTCGCGCGTATCTTGTATGTTTGTAAATTTCTTTATTCCCACGAATCTTCCAAACGGCTGGATGGATTTTGACAATTAGGGTATCGTTAGATTCGTCTAGAAAACCCAAGTGTCCTTAGATAGGTTTTAAGAATAAAAATACTTAAACGGCGGGCTTTTGACGCCAAATTGTAAGAAGTTCAATTTTTTTTTTAACCAAACCTATCGTCTTGTGTATCAAAATAAAGAGAATCAAATGGAGATTACAAATATATACATATGTTATGCATTTAAATTTAATCAGGTATAATAATATTACAATAATTTTACGGTCTTTTTAGTGCGTTGCTCTCTGTTCATTTGCAGTCGGGTTATTAATTTTTTTTAATTATATTTACTTGTTAAGAGAAGTGAAGCTTCCGCCTTAAATACGAAAAATTAGATAATAGTGAAAACGTTTAAAGCTGTAAATTTTGTTCGTTTGGTTGAACGCTAGGATCTCAGGAACTACTGGTCCGTATTGAAAAATTCTTTTGAAATGAAATCTCGTTTATTCATCTAGGTTACAAGGTAACACTTATGAAAGTCACAAGAATGTAACAGGTTATCCGAAAAGTAGTGTCAGCAAATTTGCCTTTGGTGTTTTATAGCCCATTTATCGAGGAAGGTTATAGGTTATATAACATCACGCTACGGCCAATAGGAGCTGAGCAGTGGCCAAATAAAGAACGACGGAAGCGAAGCCCCGCGCGGCTTTTGAGGCTCCAGTAAATTTAAAAAAAATATCTTTGGCTGATGCATATTATTGTTATTAAGTGCACATTTTGTTATTTTATTTTCTTAAATACCTACCTCTGAAAAAACTTGGATACGCCGATAATGACAAAGATACACCCAGAATACCTGACAAAGAAACTCTGGGCGCCATTATTCTAGCAGATCAGTAGTGTAGTAGGTCACAGCAGGCTGTGCCCGGGCGAGGTCAACGCACGACTATATAGGTCGGCTGCACCCCGCTGCACGTCGGGGGGAGGGGGGGGGGGGTGACCCCGTTGCACAGGACTAGGATAGTCAATAGGAGTGTTCGTAACGGCTATATATTAAAAACGCGTTCTAGCTATATGCTATTTTATTTAAACCTGTTATTTTTACAGCTATAATATATTTATATTAGTTTGAGGCCAACGCTTTTCAACGATGCTGTGCTATTCGTTTTAACGTAACGCATACTGTTGTGTTATGGATTTATTTTAATAACAATTTATTCTAATGATTCGTAAATGATGTATACCTACCGTGAGTTTGTTGTGAGATTTGTAAGTGATTATTAGCGAATATTAGAGATCATTTAAAAGCGATTAGGTAAAACGGATCTATAATTAAAATAAACTCAATGAAATTTACTTCTAATATATAATACTTATACACATTTATTTACAGTTTTAACCTATTAAACCTATCACCTAATTAATTATAGACCTATACTGACTAAACTTATTATAACAACGCAAAATAAAAGCTAACTGAAAGCTAAGAAAACGCAAACAAGAAACTCGCTCACGTCTGGCATACAAATTGCATCCGCACTATTCAAATAATGCGTTCGTACTGATTTCAAATTTCATTAAAATATAACCGAAAAAATATTACTTACCTACCTAAAATTTTGAAAAATAATCGTTCAAACGTAGGTCGCCGAGTGCCGCAAAGAGGCGCAAGGTGGGAGCGAAGCTCCCGCCTTAGCCTTCTGACCTAACCTATCCAAGTCGGGATGAACTATAAAGTAATTTCGACATATCTCAGAAACGGTGCATCTGAGCGTAAAATTAATCGAAAATTTTACAATTTCAGTTTCCATACAAACTCGATCAAAATTATTCTAAGTCTCAACTCCATATAAAAAGTGACGAAATTTTTCTAAGTATCGAGACCCTCTTTGAAACACCCAAACCCAAACGTTTGTTTGATTCGATTAATCAATCTAGTATCCAGTTACCTTACGATAAAGCATAATTTCGCATACCTAAAATGCAAATAACGTCCAACAATTTTCGAAACTAATATTTTTAGGTACAGTTGGAATTTTAACCTTATGGTCTTTATTTTAGAGCATAACTTGGCATGTAATAAAAATAATTAATTCAATAAACCGTTGCCGAAAAAATATTAGTATTCAATTGAAATGAATATGTTATTTAATTGGATTAAGCAATGTAGTTCGTATGCAGTCAGGTTAAAGCTTAATTTCGCATAAAAAAAAAATAACAAACAAATTGAAACTAATATTTTTAGGTACAATTGGAATTTTAACCTTATGGTCTTCATTTTAGAGCATAACTTGGCATGTAATAGAAAAAATAAATCATTATGATTTGTTTCAATAAAACGTTGCCGAAAAAATATTAGTATTCAATTGAAATGAATATGTTATTTAATTGGATTTAGCAATGTAGTTCTTATGCAGTCAGATTAAAGCTTAATTTCGCATAAAAAAAAATAACGAACAACTGGAAACTAATATTTTTAGGTACAATTGGAATTTTAACCTTATTGCATTAAAAATAGAGCATAATTTGGCTTGTGACTTGAAATATTAAATATCGTTTGTCTTTCATTCATCGGTCGGTCGGTGGGATCAGGATGAGTTCGAAATTTGACCTCGAGTGACCTTAACACGGCGTTCGTTCAGTGTTTGTTCGCAAAAATAATAGGATGACGTAAATAGCTATATTAGTTTTTGTATTTAATAAATAATAGGTAATATGAATATATTTTTTTATTAGGTTAATTATTCCGCTATAAAATATAACGAACACTCTTAATAGTCAATATCATCTTATTTTACTACCTAATAGAGAAACAGTTCCTGATTTGTTTTGGCCATAGAACCCTATACTTTAATTTATAAAAAATATTACTGCCACGACTGCGGAAGGGGTCGCGGATTCGATTCCCGGGTCGGGCAAAAATAGGCATTTCTATCATGGAATTCAGTTTGGAAACAAATGTTCTCGGTTGATGACGGTTCGCCCCTATAACATGGGACCAAACATAGCTGGTGATATGTGGGGGTGATGTGTGTGGCTGACACTGGCTTGGCCACCATAGGGGTTTTAATTTTGATAACAGAAAATTAGGCGCTAATTAGTCTCCTAATAATAGAATGACTCCGTCAATGGTTCAAAAGTTATAAGCGTTTTTATGTGACCGATATGGAGAGAGTCTCCCAACTTGGCCACATTGATATCTCAAAACCTAGGGCACCGAGCGAAGATCTGTTTTCTCCCAAATTAATCAATTATTAATCAATTCAGCCTTTTGGAGTCACTCAACAACACTCGGTCCTACGCCTTCCGCATCCGAAATCTCGTTATACCCTACATTTAAACTAAAAAAATCAGATCAACCAATAATTAACTCCCAATATCGCATGCCCTATATTTGATAGAAAGGTTAGTTGGTAAGGACGCGCGTGTGCAATGTCCCAATGACCTCATAACCGACTGTAACCGGCTCAAACTGGATCGTTCGGGAACACCCGACCGTTCCCGAAGTTTGCCGAACACGGATATCAGAGATATTGCATAATTATTTTGTGAAAATGTACGTAGCGTCACGCCTCTATCCCCGAGGGCGTAGGCAGAGATGCATCACACTAATATCGCCGTGCCGAGTGTCGTGGGTTCGATTCGATGGGACACGAGAGAAATTTTGTGTGATTCATAGATATTTGATTTGAGTCTGGGTGTACTTTGTGTCAGTTAACTGTATGTTTGCCAAGTGCCCGCGACACAGGGCTTCGCTTAGTGCGATGCGTTGTGCGAAAAAAAGGACAGAAAATTCCACGGGTACCTCTGAGGCAGTCGAAGTCAATATTAAAAGAAATAAATTTCGCCTGACCCACACGTACACACTAATAATCTCATAGGTGTTAGTTTATATATAATGTTAAACGCACTATTACGAGTATCTTTCACTTTGTTACTCGTATAGGAAATAATGTACACTAGAAAGAAAGAAAGATTAAAAAAATATATAATCAAATACAAAAAAGATTAAAAAGAAATAACCAAAAAAAACAAAATAAACAACAGGAACCCGTTGCCGGGATGTCTTCCTATCTGTTAATCCAAGATACAATCTATATGTGCCCTAAGTTTCATCAAAATCTATTAAGTAGTTTTTGAGTGAAAGAGATTACCAACATTCTGATTGGTAAAACTCCGATTTATAATATCTATATATTTTTATTGTTTTTAAAACTAACACAAAACAACAACAGTTGAATCAGACATAAATACAGACTGCAACTGGCAGTTCCCAAGAATAATAATAATAATAATACTCTACGACATTTACACAGCGCCATCTAATCCTAAATTAAGCAATTATATTTGCTCGTGTTATGGGTACTAAACAACTGATATATACTACTTAAATACATTTTTTACTACAGCCAGACAAAACAAACCTTTATGCTCATCACACAAAGATTTGTCCTGAATGGGGATCGAACCCACGACCTCCGGTTAAGCAGTCAGGATGACTAACCACTAGACCAACAGGCCAGTCAATATTAATTTATTCAATATAATACAGAATTATTTCAATAATTCACAGTGCGTGTCTACAAAGTAATACTGCACCTTCTAGAAAGTATTATAAACTCAGAGCGTGTAATCAATTACCCAGAACACAATATAAAGTTACAAGAAAAGAATTATTATATTATCGATCATTACTTCGATGACATATTTATTGAATGACACTGTTTGAATTATTTTCTCTTTTATTTTGTTTTTCCTATTATCCCGACTGTCAGGAAGGGTATTGTTTTTCGCGCGCATCTTGTATGTTTGTAAATTTCTTTATTCCTACGTTTCTTTCAAACGGCTGGATGGGTTTTGACAATTAGGTTATCGTTAGATTCTTCTCATAAATCCAAGTGTCCTTAGATTAATATATGGTATTAATAAAAATAAAAACAAAACAGCGGACTTTTGGCGCAAAATTGTAAGTAGTTACTTTTTTTTTAACCAAACCTATCTAGTAGGGTATCAAAATAAAGGGAATCAAATAGAGATTACAAATACATACATATATTATGTTATGTATTTAAATTTAATCAGGAATAATAATTATTTAGAAATGAATTTAGCGTTTAGGTTCTATTATCTAATATGTGGTTTAGGCTCAAAACGTCCTCTGGTACCAAAATGTCAACTTCCCAAAACATCGCTTTCCCAAAATTGTTCAGTGTTACTGGTTGGGGGAAAAAAATTGCAAGCAGTTGCATCGAGTAACAGTGTCACACTCACATGATGGAATTTATTTCCCAACGAGTAACAGTGTACCAATGTGGATTTTGGAATCTATATGTACTAGTCGAGTGACTTACCATTTGCTAACGGTGAAGGAAAACATCGTGAGGAAACACATACACTAGTAATTGTAAGGGTATTTGTGGGTGCTACAATATATCAGTAACTGGTCGACGGCTAAGAAAGCTTATGGCATCTAATCTACATAATTATATTTTATATATTGACTGTCACCGTGGCGCAGTGGTTAAGGTGGTCGCCTCGCCACTACATCGCCGTGCATTTCAATTTCTATTATTCTTAAATTGCTCCTTTTCAACATATAATAAAATTGTTAAGTTGTATAAATGCTAGTTCTCAAATGTTGATGTTCGATCACTTGTAAAACTATAAGTTGTTTTAATGTATGCGCATGTATTTCAGTTACAATCTAGAATCGGAACACTTATATACTATACTTTCTTATTTTTAAGGTTGTAAATTGTTTTGTGCATTAAATAAATAAATAAATAAAATCTAACACAAAAATATAAGCGATGGTGGCTGAATGGATAAGAGACCGGCGTGCAAATCACGTGGTCCGAGTTCGATCCCGACCGGCAGTAACAATGTGGATTTCACTTTGTGGAATTTCTATGTACTAGTCAAGTGACTTACCATCTGCTAACGGTGAATGAAAACATCGTGAGGAAACACACATACACTAGAAGTAATTCTATGAGTATGTCTGATCCACCAACACGCACTAGGCCAGCGTGTGTGGATTATGGCCTAAACCCTCTCAGCTCTCTAGTTAGAGGAGAGGAGACCCGAGCCCAGCAGTGGGACTTAATGGGTTGCTGATGATGAATTAACACAAAAATAATAACAAAAAAAAAACAGACACTTAAATTTAATTTCTTTGTATGGCTAACAAACCACGACACCTAATATTTCCTATAAAGACAAGCACGACGTTTTTTAACGCCGTATTTCTTCTAACAGTGCTAAATATACGCTATGCGGTGGTAAAGTTTTTGATAAGCTGTTACGGCAATGTGAAGGATGCTATGAATCACTTCAAGGTCTGTTGCGAGGTACTGAATAGAATACATATCTACGAGTAGGTATTTAAACAAGTGTTGAAACAATTCTTTAAAGTATGCAATTATTTTTTTTTTTTTTTTCTTATTTTAAAAAGACAACGCCCGCACTAGGGAACAAGCCCGGTCTCGCGGGGAGCTTTACAAACATGAAACTAACGGACACAAAGTACACCCAGACTAGAAACAAATATCTATGAATCACACAAATATTTGTCTCGTATGGGAATCGAACCCACGTCACCCAGCACGGCGATGTAGTGGCGAGGCGACCACCTTAACCACTGCGCCACGGTGACAGTCAATTAGTTTTATTACACAGGCAATTAGTTTTTTGTTACCGCGATGCACACTTTTTAACCCCCGACACAGAGGGGTGTTATAAGTTTGACATGTCTGTGTGTCTGTCTGTCCGTCTGTCATGAATATTTTTCTCAGCAACGCATAGAGGTAGGTATCAAGCTGAAATTAATATCAAATACTAGCAAATAGGTGCAATAAAAACATCACAGTTCTAAGTAAACGCAATCAAAAGATGCAAATAAAAAAAGTCAAAAGTTTTGCTGCGGAACCCTTCATTGAGTATAGACCTACATGCTCTTATCCGGTTTTTTTTTATCGGCTTTCAATAAGGCGAAGTGAGTCACTATACATTAAAAAGAACGACCCAGAAGTTCCTGAGATTAACCCAACCAATCCAACAAACTATATATACCTACCTTTAAATTTACGTTAAAATTAGCAACAGCAGTTTATGTCCTAAATCAACCCTTCGATGCATCAAAAGCTTACGTCCAACCCTTTAAAAATTCTAGTTTCACGTGCAAAGGGTCGTATATTAGTACCTATAGGGGATGGGGATGATAAATAAAGGTTGTTAGTACACTTATTTATACACCAAGGCCGTTATGTACGTAAGAGGGTAAATCTATACTAATATTATAAAAAGGTAAAGTTTGTAAGTTTGTGACGTTGTAGGGGGTAATCTCGGGAACTACTGAAACGATCTGAAAAAAAAAAATGTATTGGATAGCCTATTTATCGAGGAAGGTTATAGGCTATTATAACATCACGCTATGGCGAATACGAGCTGAGCAGTGGCCAAATATAGAACAACGGGAGCGAAGCCCTGCGCGACTTAGTAATAGGATAAAGTTGAAAGAATACTCCCATAAGTATGCACAAAAGCACACAAGAAAACATGAAGCAAATTCTTACACACACACTATTATAAATTTCAAATCTACGTATAAACACGTCACAACGCCAATCACACACACAGAGACAAATAGAACACGTAAATATTTGTAAATCTACCCACACACGAGTATAATTCGAATATGAAATTTATCATAGTGTGGGTAGTTTCACACTAATGTGAGATGACGTCACACTGTGTGAATGAAAGACGCTACGTGTTTTAATCGCCATTTTGATATATAGACGATTTTATTTTTATATATCATAGTGTAAACAGAAAGTTATTCTTTTGATTCGTCTCTCTAGAGTAAATAATTAATTTAAATGTTGTTTTGTCTAGTGATAGGTATAAATTTAATTATACAGTTTGTTGCAATGATATTTTCGTCTTAAGATGATCAAAAACAAACTCGGACAAAAACAAAAATACCTCGTTACGTAGTACGCTGCGACACTTGACATTTCACGGAAACTGTGTGAAAGAGACGTCATATACAAACGTGTATAAACAAAAAAGATAGCTCTTGACCCGCCTGCTGATAAGAGGTACCAAAAAATGCTGATAAGAGAAACCGAAAAGCAAACCAACCTAGACACCAAAGCAACATAAACATTTTCACTTCCTTGAAAAACAGAAAACTGTCATATTAATTGTATTATGCTTCTCTAGGGCAGATAACTTAGACTTGTCAATTGAAGAGAAAGTATCTTTTAAACGTAATTTTTAGGGTTCCGTAGCCAAAATGGCAAAAACGGTACCCTTATAGTTACGTCATGGCCGTCCGTCCGTGTGTCACAGGCATTTTACTCGAAAACTACTTCATCATCATCATCATCTCAGTCTATTGCAGTCCACTGCTGGACATAGGCCTAAAAAAACTAAAAAAAGGAAAAAAACTTGATGTATATCAATTAATATTGGTAGTTAAATGATAAAAATAAATATTTCTCCATACATTTAACAGATGCTAAACATTTTTTTTTCATGATGCAATGATTTTGAGGAAGGGATTGCTCGTACAAAAGCCAGCAGCCATAATACCACTAGTGCTGAGTTGCTGCTGGAGGGTAGTGGTGTCCAGAGAGAGGGGAGGAGTTTTAAAGGGTCAACAACACTCTCGTGATGCTCCTGGACTTGTACAACCTTCGTCTAAGCTGGTCACAAACACTTAGTATAAAAAATCGTTGCCGTCTCGCGACATTTCGTCAGATTTAGGACTCGCGAGTGTCATATCTCGGTGTTTGTACTTCATCCTTGCTAATCCCAGCTAACAGCAGTCACAGAGAGTTTTATGGGAGGTATTAACCAGTTTCTATATAACCAATAGAATAATATTTACATACACAAGTAACTAACCAGGCATACATAGTTGGCAGCCGCGCAAGCGCCGGTAAACGGCACGTATTAATAGATCGACGAAATGTGGCTGGCTGACGTCATTGGGGCGAGTGCTCTTGTAGATCAGTACACGTTCACGAACTCGATGTTTCAGAGGGATATTTAACAACAACAATATAGAGATAACGCCCGCATTAAGAAACAAGCCCTACGTCTGAGAAGTTTACGTGCTATCCAGATTAAAATGAGCGGCGTGAGTATTTTGCCATTTCTGCTCATGAGCATGACTCTACACATGGAACGTTGGAAGGGGAAGACCTAGAAGAACGTACCATCACCAGATAGGTGACGTTCTAAACGAACGTTCCTTCTGAACGTCATGTCACCGGCGAGAATGCATGAAAGGACTGATGAATGTTGAAGAAGCCAAAGAATCGTAGCAAGTGGAAGGAAATGGTCTCTGCCTACCCTCTGTTGGGAAAGAGGCGTGATCTATGTGTATGTATGTGCTCTACCCTTTGAGCGAACTGTTCATCATCAAAAGCACTCTCGATAAGGCGCTACTTTAGTGGAGATACGACTTAAGAGACCTTCGACAAACAAGCACACTTCTTTTTAAAAGTCCGGTACGTGTCTGTGACCCCACGTTAAAGCAGTTGTCTATTGTTTATTCTGCTAAATTACACACTTCGATAGCAGACCAATGGACTAATATCGACCAATCACAGGCCGGCAATATGGCGCGATTGACATTAGTAAGCCAATCACAGCTGTCGAATGAGACCATCGGCTTACCATTGTGTTACGATTGAATCTCTGTAATCTTTGGCATATCAGCGACAAACGGCCACTGAATGAAGCTGCGAGAGGCACGTGGTCTACTAGGCACGTGCTAAAGACACATGCACAAAATTCATGTAAAGAATCACCGACGACAGCTATTGGATGTACGCCATATGAGTAATATGGTGTCGTAATATTTCCGTGTATTTGTGTTAAGGAAAACGACATAGGTATTCAAGTTAGCGATTAAACGAGAGGTAAGACCCGCTCAAATTGAGCCGTCAGTCTGTAGAAGTAGCTTCCCCCTAGAAGACAACGAGCCATAACAACGTTTTGTTGTGTTCCTGCGAGAAGTGGGAATGTTCCGTCGTTTCGGAGTTTACCTCAAACAAACAGACAGACACAAGACACATTTAGAAAAGTGTATTTTTCTTTTTAATAAATATCGTAGGTACCTACATAATTTCATATGCTTTACTCTAAAAAGCTATTATTTTCATAGTACATACAAACAATCACTTCAAATTCATTTATTTAAATGTTAAGCTATATAAAAAAGCTTTTATATAGCTTAGCTAGCTATATATTAAAAGCTTTATAAAAAGCTTAGCAAAAAAGAATGTTGTTTATAAGTACGTATAGCGCACGGCATATCTTCCGGCGGATGTGTGTCGGCAAGGCCACATCGCTCCACTAAGGTCTATGTTAAAATATACATACGACTTATGCCTTGTAGCTGGAAATGAGGCCAGTTAATGGTATTAGGCTTGCCCCCTATTACATGGGCTAACTTGCGAAATGTGGGGGTGAAACATCTCTGCCTAACCCTTAAGAGAAAATGGCGTGACGCTATGTTTTTTATAGGTACTTAAACTAGAAGTCGCGCGTGGCTTCGCTCCCGTCGTTCTTTATTTGGCCACTGCTCAGCTCCTATTGGCCGTAGCGTGATGTTATATAGCCTATAACCTTCCTCGATATATGGGCTATGCAACGGACCAGGCCTATGTCCAGCAGTGGACGTCGTTGGGTGATAATTATGATTTTTTTATATCACGACGGCGTCAAACAGACCTCCTGCCTGATGGTAAGCGGTTACCGTAGCCTATGGGCACCTGCAACACCAGGGGCATCACGAGCGCGTTGCCGACCCTTAAAAAACCTATTCACTCCCTTTTTGATGAACTCTATACTGTAGTCCCTTGGGAAAACCTCGTCAAGGGAGTTCATTCCACAACCTGATAGTTCTTGGGAGGAAATCTCTGAAACCACGCGATGCAAGACCATGAATTTTTTTTTTAATTTTTCGGATCATGTTTATTATAATTTATCGCTAGTACAGTCACAACACTAGTCGACAACGTAAATACCACGTGAGAGCGATCTATCGACAGATGCCCGTCAGTCGTTAGCTAATCTCATAAAACGTGCAACTGATGTTTTGTACACCGCCATTGAAACTTTATGTGTGCGCAAAATTATGCGCACTAGATTAAAGGTGCAATACATTACATGACTGGCCTGTTGGTCTAGTGGTTAGTGACCCTGACTGCTAAGCCGGAGGTCGTGCGTTCGATTCCCACCCAGGACAAATCTTTGTGTGATGAGCATGAATGTTTGTTCTGTGTCTGTGAGTAATTTATCTATATTATGTAGGTATGTATTTACAAAAAAAATGTAGGTATTTAAGTAGTATATCAGTTGTTTAGTACCCATAACACAAGCAAATATAATTGCTTACTTTGGGACTAGATGGATTAAAAGAATTACCTATAAAGAAGTTTTTAATTGAAAAATGTTTTTATTGACTATCTGAATTTCACAAAAATTATTCATCATCATTCATCTTCATCATATAAGCCCAACGACGTCCACTGCTGGACATAGGCCAGGTGGTGACAGGTCTTCCACTATACCCAACGGCAAGTGATCAATATGTGGTTGTTCAAAAACGTAAATATAATTTATTTTACAGCGTCAATATAAAAACGCTGCAATGTGATCATACCTTTACTATTCTTTGCGCGCATGCCAACGGACAATGTTTTCCTATGTATGTATATTTTTTTAGTGCATCGTTTCACCAAAACGACTTGACGTCACAATTCCACACTCTGAAATGATGCTGACTAAACTAAACAGTTACTGGGAATAAACATATTTATATTTATTATATGTATCCGTCCGTAGACCCGGTCACTACCCCATCTCAACCCGTGGGTGTCGTAAAAGGCGACTAATGGAGTAACCTTATGCAGACAAGAGCACTGCGAGAAAAGGAAAATTTGAAACAAACCACAAAACCAACCGTCAGCGTGGTAAAGTATAGTAGGGTAAATTCTCTCCGCATTCTTTGAAAGACCGTGTCCAGCTTTCGACGTTTATGGGTTGAAATGATGATGATAGATATAAGCATTTGTGTAGTGTGCTCGTGAGGAAATCGAACCAACGTAATTAGGTACATACTCGTACATGGCGGCGGATGTCAGTGGCTAGTTGGCTACGCAACCCGCTGAGACAGAATTGACTCCGGTTTACTGTGTTTATACCGATAATGCGTCGCTTTCGGTAATAGGTACGAGGGAATGCGCGGCCGAAACTAAACAAAGTGCCTACAGCTTTCACACAAACCCTTTTGTATAAACCAAAAAGTACCTAAACTTCGCTGAAAAAGAAAACATGGCTTCGAAAAATATTTATAAGTAAATTTATTGTTTTACTTTCACAACTTTTCTGAGAAAAAAAACTTGGAAACAATTCTCACAAGCTGAAGTCTTGAGAATACGACGAAAACAATTTCTTTTTAACAAATATTTTGTTTTCCCGAAATTGGTAACGGTAATTTTTTTTTTACTCATTGGACGGCCCCTGGGAAGGGTTACACATTTTAAAAACTTGGGGCACTATGTTACATTACCGACCTTAAGGACCAGATGGACATTGAACGTGAGCGCAGGCCAGCAGCCAGATGCAACATGTTGACGCACAAATTTGCTCGATGTAGTACTGAGGTCAAAATAACCCTGTTCAAGGCGTACTGCCAGACGTTCTACTCGAGTAGTCAGTGACATCGTCGCAGTCGTAGGAGCAGACCTCTCGCTGCCGGCCGTCATACCTACGCTTGATGGCCGGCAGCGACAGGAGTTGGAAGGCGGTCGCATCCTTCTGCGAGGACGTCATTTCGGAGGCGGCGGAGAGGGTCAGAGAGGAATGTCTCCTTGCTGACCCATTCCGTCGCCGGCGAACTGGGCGGCGTCAACGCGCACATCTGCGCTTGATGCCGCCTTAGTGAGGCTGCGGGTGGAGGATCGGGGTTCACTCCCTCACCCGTACCCTTCTGCGTAGGCCGACGGCGTCCCCGGTGCACCCGGACGCCGTCGTTGGGTGTTGGTGCCCCGTTGGGGGCTTTCGCTGGGTGGGCCGCTGATGTCATATCAAGTTCCGGCGGCCCACCCGTCACGGCGAAGAGTCGGTGCACAGAGGGGTTTAGTGGGTATTCCGGCCTCAGCCGGCGAGTCCCACATAACCGTTCCGTGTCCCCGCACGGGGCGTATGCGTAAAAGCTTTCCCTTCTTAAAAAAAAAAAAGATTAGGTTAGCCAACAACATTCTAACCACATTGGCGGTCAAACAAGATACATCTGGGTGGAGGCACTATGTTAAATGTAATAAATACTTTTTTAATTTATAACACTTAGGAAACAGCGTAATGTGGATGCGATGCTGGCTACCCCTTCAATAAAGAAACATATACGTTGCTATATAATATTAACGTAAACTCAAGACTTTTTTCAACGCTAGAGTTCTCAAAGGTATTTTCATTGTTCTAAATATATCATAAAACGTTTGATGCGAGATATAAAGTTGGTTGTAAAACAATAATGTCTTAGTATAACTCATATTTATATTGTTGTTGCGAAAAATATTATTGTAATTAAATTATTAACGACCAGCTGACCCGTGTGTGCTTGCTGGTGAGTACTGTGAGTAGTGGTGTACAGAACTCATTGAGGGGGGGGAAGGGCTTTTAAAGGGCTGTCAACGCGTAATGTTTAGGCTATGGTAGTATTTAGGTTAACATATAGAACAGCTCTTTGCGAGCGTCATATTTTAAAACCCTCATAAAAACTAATGAGAAATGGTTTTTAAGTTTAGGTGCATTTTTTTTTAATTTTTCATCTTATCGACCATGATAATCTGTGTAGTGACAATCTCAACCCGTGGGTGTATACAAGGAATAACCGTAAGCAGACAAGAGCACTGCGAGAAAAGGAAAATTCGAAACAAACCCTTGGCACCAACCCATCCTGCCAGCGTGGTATGTAGGCTAAATTCCTTAGGAGGAGACCCATGCCCAGCAGTGGGACGTTTATGGGTTGAAATGATGATGAAGGACCATGATAGAGCTACTCTAAACATTCTGTTCTAATCACGCTATTGATACCATAGCTTGGTTTTCATATCTTTAAACAGATCCTAAATCTACCAAGGAAACCAAAGCACAGTACTGCCGCGGGGGACTTTTAAACAAAATTAATGGACACAAAGTACACCCAGGCTCTAGACAACTATCTGCGAGTCGCACAAATATTTCTCCTGCGTGTGGATCGAACAACAAGCACTAGACGACTGTTTGTAGGCATTTGGTACCGCCATAAAAAAATTAAACCCCACAATTTATCGTTATAACCAAAACTCTAGAGTAAACCTGTGAGTCACCGTCAAAAGCATAGATAATAGATCAACTTCAATATGATTTGTTATTCTGGTGGTGGTGCCCCACTCCCACCCCCCACCCCGCGATGATGAATCAGCACCATTGAGTCACGTGACCCTGGGATTATGGGTCACTGGTTCGCAGTTATAACAAAGATTTAAATCTAGATTAATTATGTTTTACTATGGGGGGGGGGGGGGCAGAGTTTTAATTCGCTGTTACCTCCTGTTTTTGAAGACCGAAAAATTATAATCGCATCTACAGACTATTTAGATAGATTAATTATTAATTTTAGATATAGTATAATTGTATTTATTTGGAATCCACATTGGTACTGCCGGTCGGGATCGAACTCGGACCGCGTGATTTGCACGCTCGTCACTTATATCCATTCAGCCACCATCGTTAGGAAACCAACGCACCCTAGAAGTAATTCTATGAGTATGTCTGATCCACCAACACGCACTAGGCCAGCGTGAGTGCATTATGGCCTAAACCCTCTCAGCTCTCTAGTTAGAGGAGAGGAGACTCGAGCCCAGCAGTGGTACTTAATGGATTGCTAATGAAGCTGAAGAGTTTGTCTGTTTGTTTGGTTGGTTAAACGGTAGGATTTCAGGAACTTAATGCCCAATTTGAAAAATTCTTTTAGTGTTGAATAGTGAAACAGATAAACACCGAACTATGACAGTCGGGGGTCCGAAAGCAGGTTACATTGTCAGTGCTGTACAGAATAAATCTAGGTATACTAATATTATAAAGCTGAAGAGTTTGTTTGGATGAAGGCGTTGGATAGCCACCCATTTATCTAGAAAGGCTATAGGCTATATATGATTCCGCTACGTCAAATAGGAGCTGAGTAATGGCCAAACAAAGAAAGACGGGAGCCAAGCCCTGAGCAACAGCGAGTTTAAGATAAATCAGTCTATCACGAGCGAGGGTGTGATCCCTGCTTCCTCATCACCTACATCTCTGAAATACCAAGGAATATATCAATTACTAGAAGTAGCGCGGGGCTTCGCTCACGTCGTTCTTTATTTGGCCACTGCTCAGCTCCTATTGGCCATAGCGTGGTGTTATATAGCCTATGTTACTCAGTGATAAAGTAGCTTTCTAACGGCAAAACAATTTTTGAAATCGGTCTAGTACTTTATAAGTTTATTCATTACATACAAAAATACATATCTTTCCTCTTTACGAGGTTAATTTACAAGATCAGCGTCGCTTTAAGAAAACATTAAGACAAAAACGCATACCCATCCATTTCCAAACAGCGCCAACGCGCCTTAACCGCGAGTTACCAATCGATCGCGGCTCAAACCTATGACCTACATAATGTCACGGTCATTTGATTCATTGCAGCTGATTCATAAAGGGTGGCCACCCCCACTCCCCCCCTTTTCCACGAAATAGGCGTTAAAGCAAAGATCGTAGCGATATAGAGGCCTATTTATTAACGATCACGACACGATTTATTGTTCAGCCTTGGGATTCGGCGAAAGATTCTTAGAAACCACAAAGTTGTGGATATTGGTTTCTTAAGGGTCGGCAACGCGCTCGTGATGCCCCTGGTGTTGCAGGCGCCCATAGGCTACGGTAACCGCTTACCATCAGGCGGACCGTACGTCTGTTTGCCACCGTCGTGGTATAAAAAAAAAAAAAAAAAAAAAAAAAAATATACAAGCTGGTAAAACTGGAACACGAATTTTTCTAAGAAAAGGGTACTTACGCAGAAGTTATCAGACCCTTAAAGTAGCGGTTTATCTACAGACTAGGTGTAGCTCGGGACTTCGCTCCCGTCGTTCCGAGACCTCCATATTATTGGCACCACCTCCACGACTTTTATTTGTGTACACATATAATTCTCAGAATATCCAAGAAATATATAGAACAGTCAACATGTACAAGCAAATTAAAATAATTTCTTATTTGTGTGCAGTATCAGATAATCTATTTCATTAAATTAATGTAAGTAAGTGGTTCTTAAATCTTTTTCTCCCTGATTTTCTTCCTGACCATACTTAAAAACTTGTGTATGGATGTCGTGGGAAAGAAAATAATATTTGATATTTTAATTGTCGTCGAGGTAGGGGGAACTAATATATGAAAGTTGATTTTTCGAGAACAATGGGTTGTGGATGTATGGGAATAAGCCGTTCTTTATTTGGCCACTGCTCAGCTCATATTGGCCGTAGCGTAATCTCATATATCTTCCTAGATAATATAAGCTTGTTATTGGATCTAATAATATAATAATAATACATAAAAAAACACCCAAACTCCGAAACAAACATTTGCAGATTATACAAATATTTGTTCCAACCCAGGTAATGCACCCTCAGGTAGCTCAACCGTAAACACTACAGCTGGGCCGCCAAGACAGTCAATTATATTATTTACTAGAAGTCGCGCGGGACTTCTCTCCCGTTGTTCTTTATTTGGCCACTGCTCAGCTCCTATTGGCCGTAGCGTGATGTTATATCATATAATCTTCCGGTTTGGACATGTTGAGAGAATGAATGAAGGAAGAGTGACAAAACAAATATATGAGGTGAATGTGAAGGGAAACGTTGGAAGGGGAAGACCTAGAAGAACGTACTATGGACCAAATAGGTAATGTTCTATAGAAGGGACAGATCAGGAGTACCTTCAACCGGCGAGAATGCATGAAAAGACTGATGAATGTTGAAGAAGCTAAAGATGTATGTCAGAATCATAGCAAATGGAAGGAAATAGTCTATGCCTACCCCTCTGTTGGGAAAGAGTTGTGAGCTATATGTATGTATGTATGTAACCTTCCTCGATATATGGGTTATCCAACATTAAAAGAATTTTTCAAATCCGTCCAGTAGATCCCGAGATTAATCCCTACAATAATGTCCCAAACTCACAATCCTTACCTCTTTGGATGAAATAGAATTCATATTGTATTATGTATATATATTAATGTATGTATTATATGTAAATAATAATATTCAAACACAATTATATTATTGTTCGTGAATAAATAAATAAAAAAAAAGCTGAAACTGAGAATTTCATGAAAGAAAAAGCCAATACCATTTTTGTCAGAACCCGGAATTGATCTCGGGAGATCTTGTACAGCATTCATCTACGCTTGTTTATAGCTTTGTAGCTTGTAGCTTTTTTTTATAATGTCGTATATCAGTATTTAAAATATACTGTAGAGATACCATTCAGGGCTTGTACCACGATTATTGATTGTCATTTAGTGGAAATTTTAGTTATCTTTACTTTTTATATCAGAACGAGAGTAAGCGATTACTGTAGCCTATAAGCGCCTGCAACACCAGGGGCATTATATTGATTTCTTCATTTACTTGTATTGCCTTGCTGAAAGTGTTTTTTAAAACTTTAAAGATAAAGTTGTTTTTCTTTTACCTTAATAAAACTGATAGTGAATTAACTGCATTAATTCTTAATTTTTAATGTTAACCCAACCGTCAATCACAATATGGTAGATAATCATTGTAACCAATAATTATTAATTGTTTAAGTATGTTTGTATTTTCAATAAATTTTCAATAGGAGTTATTATTTTAATATTTATTATTATTAATTAATACAATGCTAGGTGCCAATCTGCAAAATCTATTGTCTATGATATATATTAAAAAATAAAATGTAATTTTATAGCTGTTTCAAGCTGAAATTTGCAACCTATAATACATTGATTATGTATGTAAACATAACGAATTGCTCTTATTGGATTTACATATATTTTTCTAATTAGATATACATACTATCGAAATAGTCAATACTTAAATACTAAATAACTAAAATAACTGAAGAACTTACGCAATTTAGTTCGTCTTCAGATGTCTGTAATTCATTAAAATGGATTATCCTCCGATAAATATAGCTCAAAAACGTAGTCAAAAATAGATAATAAGTTAACCACCGTTCACACGAGAAGAACACAGTCACTACATGTTCGGAATGTTAAACAAAACATAGGGTTTTTGTGCTGAACACTGTAGACGGAAAATCAGAGGGAAACTGAGAAAACCAAGGGGTTTCCTTCGAATCCGAGAACACTGTAAAACACCACCGTTTTCAGTCCACTAATACATTATCCAACAATTTTTTTTTAACACAATGATCCGTTTATATATGGCACTCATGCCCGGAGACACTGCGTCCGTAAAATTTTCACAAATTCAACTCGTTTTTACGATATCACTAAATAAAATGATGTGTGAATGACATGAAATTTTGACATGCGCACTCCATTTATGTTTAGCTAGTGACATCTAGTATTATTTATGTACAACATTTTGGTAGCTTGTGATTACATATGAAGCTAGGTGCAAAAAGTAACAGTAGATGTCGCTTACTTTGGTTTACAACAGTTTACAAAAGCTGCTAATTTATGCCAGTAGATGGCGCTTACATTTTGAACTCAAATCGAATCTATTATAAAATACTTTTTGTGGTTGAAACTCTTGGACCATGGAGACCAAACGCTCATAAATTTTATGGTGAAATTTGTAAGGGTGTTTCTGAAGTATCACATGACCCAAAGGCTGGCTTCTACCTGGGGCAACGCATCAGCCTTGCCATCCAACGCGGTAATGTGGCTAGCCTTTTGGGTACGTTTCCGCAGGAATCTGATCTCAATCAGATATTCTATCAATAAGAATTTCCTGTAAATAGAGTATCTGATCCTTTTTTTTAAAAAAAGGTTCATCATCATCATCATCATCTCAGCCTATTGCAGTCCACTGCTGGACATAGGCCTCTCCCAACACGCGCCATAACACTCGATCCTAAAAAGGAAAGTTGTGTATAATTTTAAAGTTCTTTTTAAATATACTATAACTAATTAAGGCTTTTTGGAAGGTGTGTAACATCATCGCCGTCAAGTTATACATTTTTTTCAAGCTTCTATTTCAATTACAATAATTTGGTGGCAATGAAAAATGTATTTGATATTGTTCAAATAATATGTCGCAAGGCAACCTCAATAGGTACCTATCATTGTGTGAATCAAGCTCGAGTTTTGTCCCAAAAATACACATGACACAAGATGGTAAGAGGTCACTATACCTACTCACTAAATAAATTTGAAACTAGAAACTATAATGCGGTTTTTCACTCAAAAAGTTCTCGATGTGTATTTGTATTTGAAATTTGGAAAATAGCTACTTAAGTAAATAATACATATATAAGTATATAAATTTAGTTAGATAGTAACTTGATCGCTATACATCAGTATTCACACTGGTACAGCTGGTTTGTGAACAGCTGACGACTCATACATTATGTTCATGCATATGTATGAAGCGTTGTGACCCGGATCTTCTCAGCAATGTCTTATAATTATTTATATACTAATCTATACTCATATCTTAACACTAAAAAAAAAAAAAAAAAAAAAAAATACTACTCATGATTTATGTCTGGCTTAGCTCCTATTGGTCGAGATCGAATGTTAAATAGCCTATACCGTTCCTCGATAAATGGACTATCCAACACAAAAATAATTTTTCAATTCGGTTCAGTAGTTTCTGAGATTTGTGCGTTCAACCAAATAAATAAACTTATTTGATAATAAATTAACTGAAAATAGTTTCTTTTTCGTTGAAGAGGTAGGCAGAGGTGTATCACACCCACATTTCACCAGCTATGTTTGATCCCATGAAATAGTGGGCAAGTCTATTGTCATCAATATTTTACACATCATTGGGCACATTTGCATACTCCGAGATAATATTGAAAATTTCCGTAGATAAAATCAATCAGTCAGATGTACCTAACCCGAAAGGGGGTGGTAAAGCCATTGAGAACAATTCAAGAGATGATCAAACAAGCCAACATAAAGGAAAACTCACTCTTTTGCACGACCAGGCAGTCCAGGCACTAGAACCCGGGATCGGGTAGCAATTGGTTAATGGTTGTAGGATCCCCCTTCTTACGTGAGACTAAACATAGCTGTCGAAGAGGCGAATATAAATGCGAAAGTTAACAATGTTTGTGATTTCAAAATAGAACAACTGAAAGGTTCTGTATAAAATTTGACACATAGATAGATAGATAGTCTGGAATTGGACTAGCACATACTAAGATACCACACAGGCAAAACCGTTAGCGGAATTTAGTATCTAATATTAGTATTCAAGTACAAATTATTGTGATTGCAATATCTGGGTATTAAACTCACGACCTCTAAGGTCACAAGTGTTCTGCAGTTTTAAAGCAAAGTTTTAGTTACTTTATGTTGGTGAGTCCAGAATTGTGTAGTTTTATTTTACAAGAGTATAGTAGGCCCATTAAAATGCTTGGGAGTTTCGTGGTCAATAAATAAATTGTGGCAAGCGTAAGCGTAGGTTCGTGGCCAGGGTTCCGCTTTAAATAAAAGGAGGAAAGGATGAAGAACGGCAAAAGGAAGAAAGAGAGGAGGAGACTGTGCTGTCCCTATCAGGTTGATGGCGATTAAAAAGAGAGGCCTCAGTTTCTTGGCAGTTCTTCTAAAGGCATAACTATGTCAGAGAACAACAGAAGAAAAAATGCTGACACCTTTTTAGCTTTGTATGGGTATCTAGATGAAATAAAAATGACTTGTATTTAGCACTACCGATCCCCACATTCGGCACCGCCGCGCCACGACGGTATTTAAGCACATCCGGCACAAACTAAATATAATAAAAAAACTTGCATAAATTATTTGTTTCTAACTACAATCTATTTAGTAAGTTAGTACACCACCCTTATTTAGGGAAAGGGACCCTGTATACTGTGTATTGTACCCACATAACATGTACCCCTAACCATTTATCACTAGGCTGTCAGCAGACTTCACAATCTATTGACTCGTTTTCAAACAGTGTCATTTTCAAATGTCAAATACTTTTGAAAATGACACTTAAATGTCAAATACAGGCAAATAATTGACATTTAATCAATAACATCCAAATAAATTCATAATTATGTTACAAGAAATAATAATATAAATAAACAAATTTGCTGACACTACTTTTCGGATAACCTGTTACATTCTTGTGACTTTCATAAGTGTTACCTTGTAACCTAGATGAATAAACGAGATTTCATTTCATTTCATTTCATTTCATTTCAATTAAGGTTTTATCGCGGGATGTCGATTTATTTTATTGACCTATGTATACCCGACCGGACATGTGAGATTTTCTCGCTCAAAATTATTGCGATTTGGGAAATCGTTATTGTTTTAAGTTATTGTAAATCTTAACAATTTGATAAAGCCTCTTAGTATACAGCCTACGAGCACTAAACTAGTGCTCGTAGTATACAGCAAACTAATCATCAAACTCATTCCAGCTGTTTAGGAGGAATTCACTGACATATAAAAGTAATAAGTTTAAAAAAGTAAATGATCAGCGAATTACTTGAAGTTAATAATAATAATAATAATAATAATAATAATAAGCCCCCTAAATCCAACCATACGTCCGAGTCGAACACCAGACTCACGTGGGGGGCGGACACGCGATATTTAAGTTACTGGCGCGGCCAACATGGCTCTGGGAACCCAAATATGGAGAAATGTTGTTAAGAAGTAAACGTATAGGACCGCTGCCCGGGGGCGATCGCCGGGGCACACCTGGAGCTGACGCTGGGTGTCACAGTATGCGAACCGTCAGTGGGGTAGAGTTGAATAGGCTGGCTCCCCCCGGATCTTCCGAACAGTCGACAGCCAACCAACACAATCAGAATCAAAATGTAAATTCAGACAACAATAGCTTAAATTCTTCTCTTTCAATAGTTGAACCTTTCAGTCCGTCCACAAATTCATATAACCCAACACCGGTGTCTTCTGCTGACGAAAATTCACGTGGAACACCGACCCCAACCTTAAGTGTTGCGCAGGAGGTGAATGCCTTTTTACCTGCGTCCACTAAGGCGGGAAAAGCACGAGTACGTATGAGCTGGAGTCAAGATGTAAACATATTTATCATGCGTACTTACTACTACATTACAAAGCTAGAAACTGACATGACTACATACAGGAAAAATCTACACCAAATTTTCTCGACACAATATCCACATGTTAAAGTTACTCAACAGAGAGTTTCAGATCAAAGAAGAACTATAGTTAGAAACAAACTTTTACCTGAAGAATTACTAAACCAATTGAAGGAAGAAATAAGATTACAATTATTACAAGAAGATACAGATAATTACAGAGAAACCAGACTTCTGGAACCCACACAAGAACAAACAGAAATATACTCACAACCTTCCCAACTTAACCCTTCTCATACTACTTCATATCTACAACAACTCACACAGCCTTCACAAAATCTATTTACTCAAATATCACACATATCTACACAAACAGACAATTTAACTCTAATATTAGAAAATGAAGTAGACACTTTTGTTGACCGGAACCCTGTAATAGAATTACATGAACAACAATTGCTAGATAAGCTCAAAACAGCACTCACACAATATTCTGGAATGGACCCAGGGTGTAGACCAAAACTTCCTAAACTAAAATATAGTTTTAAACTTAGACAGCTAGTTCATATATTTAACACAAATATACTACCTCAATTCGATAACAACGATATTTTACTGACAGATTTACATACTCTTGTATATTGTACTGCTTTAGTTATAACTGAAGAACTTAATTACAAAATAACAGAATCGACAGGGGCTAGAACAAAACATAATGACAAACCACCATGGCAAATACGATTAGAAAAAGACATAGAAAAACTTAGAGCAGATTGCGGTAGGCTCACCCAATATATAAATAACAATAGGTCAAATAAAGTAATCAAAAGAGTAGAAGCAATATTTAAAGATAAAATTACACACACTAGACATGATAGCAATAACAAGAAACCCGAAGAATTTTTAGACACTTTAAAACAAAAACTTGCATTAAAGGTACACAGATTAAGAAGATACAAAAAAGCACTACAACGTAAGAATGATAATATTTTATTTAATACAAATGAAAGAACTTTCTATAGGAATTTACTAGGAACCCAAAACAATACTACTTCAGTAGAGAACACAGAATTACCGACAAAAGCAGATTTAGAACAATTTTGGGCGAATATATGGGAAGAACAAGTCCAGCACAAAGACCAGGCAGAATGGATAACAATAGAAGAAAGCAAATGGAATACAATAGAAGAAATGGAATTTGAAGAAATCACAGAATCTGATATAAAAATTACAACACATAGACTACACAATTGGAAATCACCTGGTATCGATAAAGTTCATAATTATTGGTTTAAAAAATTGACTTCATTACACAAATCCTTAGCTAGAAATTTTACAGACATCATCTTAGGTAAACAAAACATACCGGAATTTATTGCCACAGGACTAACCTATATGCTACCAAAAAATAAATACTCGTCACAACCTTCACAATACAGACCAATCACATGTTTACCTACAATATATAAGATTCTAACATCAACAATAGCTAAAAAAAATTACTAAACATGTAGAAAACAACAATATAATAGCGGAAGAACAGAAAGGATGCAGGCAGGGACACATGGGATGTAAGGAACAACTAATTATTGACTCTACTGTTCATAAACATGCTAGTACAAAAAACCGTAACCTACATTGCACATACATCGATTATAAGAAAGCTTTTGACAGTATCCCACACACATGGCTAATAAAAATTTTAGAAATATATAGAATCAACCCAACCATAGTCACTTTTATGCGTAATATTATGTCTCACTGGAAAACTACACTACACTTGAGCAATCAGAACAACCAAATCACAACCCGACAAATATCCATCCGAAAAGGCATTTATCAAGGTGATTCCCTTAGTCCACTGTGGTTTTGCCTCGCCTTAAATCCTCTGTCAAATATGTTGCAACAGTGCCGAGTTGGATATACTTTGAAGGACACCACACAAGTGACAACCATCTCCCATCTCATATACATGGATGATATAAAATTATATGCAAGTACAGATAAAGGTATGAAAAAACTAATAGAAACTACAACAAAATTTAGCAAAGATATCAATATGGAATTTGGATTAGATAAATGTAAGACAGTACATATAATAAAAGGCAAAGTAAAACCAGGAGACTATGAAGTAGATGACAGTAATAATATAACAGCAATGGAACCGAATGATTTGTACAAATACTTAGGATATAAACAGTTAAAAGGATTAGACCATACAAACATTAAAAAGATTTTAAATACAGAATACCAAAACAGAATAAATGCCATCTGCAAAACACAACTATTAGGAAAACATCTCATAAAAGCACTGAACTCTTACGCTATTCCAATCTTAACTTATTCATTCGGAGTCATCAAATGGACCAAAACTGACATTGAACAGATAGAACGAACTACACGCACTACACTAACAAAACACAATCACCTACACCCCAAATCAGCAATAGAAAGACTTACAATAAAACGAAACAGTGGAGGTAGAGGCTTAATAGATATCAATCATCTCTGGCAAAAACAAATTCATCGACTAAAAACATTCTTCCACACAAAATCTGCAACAAGTAATATTCATAAAACTATAACCCAAAACGACCACAATTACACTCCATTAAATTTATCCGAACAGACATCAGAAAATCCCTCTAACCACGATCCACAAATACAGAAAATAGATAATTGGAAAAAGAAAGTGCTTCATGGACGGCATGCTCATGACTTAGAACAGCCACATGTTGATACAGTAGCTTCAAACAAGTGGCTACAAATAGGTAATTTATTCCCAGAAACAGAAGGTTTTATGATAGCTATTCAAGATCAAATAATAAATACTAGAAACCATAGAAAGTACATAATCAAAGACCCATCCATAACAAATGACAAATGTCGCCGATGTCATATTCAACCAGAAACCATTCAACACATAACAGGAGCATGTACAACACTCACACAGACAGACTACACACACAGACATAATCAAGTTGCCAACATCCTTCACCAAACATTAGCACTCAAACACAATCTTATCCAAAACACAAATACACCTTATTACAATTACACACCGCAGATTATATTGGAAAATAACTCCCATAAACTGTATTACGATCGGGCCATTTTAACAGATAAGACTATCCACTATAACAGACCAGATATAGTTCTTCAGGATAAAGTTAAAAAATATACTTACCTCATAGACATAGCAGTTCCTAATAGCCATAATTTACAAAAGACAATCACAGAAAAAATAAGCAAGTATGCAGAATTGAAAGAGGAAGTAGGAAGGATATGGAGACAGGATAAAGTATATGTTGTACCCATTGTACTTTCAACAACAGGTATCATCCCCAAACATCTCCATCACAGCCTAAAATTATTAGAATTACCAGACACTATTTATACCAAACTTCAGAAAGCCGCTATTTTAAATACATGTAGAATTGTTAGAAAATTTTTGCAAATAGATGAAAACGAAATATCACAGCAGATACTTACAACCTAGACATCACACACTACACGCTGCATTTACTTGGTTACAACCCGTAAATGTAGTAAATACCAGCCTAAAAGCTGAGAAAAAATAAAGTTTCCCAAAATAATAATAATAATAATAAACTTTATTGACATAAAGGTGGTACAAATTATAAAAGGATTCCCTGGTACCTACGATAGTATACAAGTATACTGAGGTGTAGGCACCAGTGCTTCCCCACAATAGTGATGACATTTTTTTATATCAAATTATTAATTAATACAAAATAAAATAAATTAAATAATTAATTCGAAATTTAAACAAATAATAAAATAAATTTAAAATTATAAAACTTAGGCGTACTTGCATGCATTAATAAGAGATGTGTGTGTGTGTGTGTGTGTGTGTGTGTGTGTGTGTATATGTGTATATGTGTGTGTGTGTGTGTGTGTGTGTATACTTCATGTCACTTTTAAAAGAATCTCTACTGTATCGTAGTCCATCGCTTTTAGCCAATTGTATACAATTAATTTAAATTCATTATTATTAATGCTTCGAATTTTATGATTTTTGTTACATTTATTGTATATGAAAGGAGCTAGAAAGTAGAAGTGTCTTTGAGCCAAAGATGATTTTAAACGAGGTGTAGGGCAACGTTCAACTCGTTTGTGAGTTACAGGTAAATTCGGAACGACTTTTCTGTGGTATCTACGTAGCATTTCCAGTACAAATATCTTTCTAACCGACAAAACTCCTGCTACTTCGTATAGGGAAGTTGTAGGATGCCGAAAAGGTAACCGTAATATAACTTTGAGCAACATACGTTGAGCCCGCTCTATTACAATCATATGGCTTTTTGCAGCACCTCCCCATGTACATATACAGTATCTAATTAGGCATTCACACAGTGCTCTATATGTCTGCATAAGCAGTGTAACATTGGCTACGGTTCGCAGGCTCTTAAAGATGTATACTAGCTTTCTGACTCTTGCTATTGTAGATGTAATGTGTAGTATATATGTCAGGTTATCATCAAGAGTTACACCTAGGTATTTAATACTAGAAACTCGAGAAAGTGCTGTACATTCACAATTTGTATGTATCTCTTTCCTATTACATGGAAAAGTGTGAAGTTTGAGAACATGTGTAGCAGCAGGTTTCCCTACCGATGTTTTACTGAAGCAAACATACTTTGTCTTGCTAGAGTTTAAAGATAACAGACTGTTTTCCATCCAAGAGGTCGCCCTTGCCAAACCTTCCTCCGCAAGCTGGAACACTGTTTGCCATGTTTGACCATGGAAGATTAAAACGGTGTCATCCGCGAACATGAGCAGTTCCAGGCCTGGCATGGCGACCATCTTGCATAGCTCATTTATGTAAATGAGAAACAGCGTCGGCCCAAGCGTACTGCCCTGTGGGACGCCATATTTGCAGGTAGATTCGCCACTTTCAAAGCTAGCTACTCGTACACGTTGTACTCTATCAGTCAGATAGTCTATGAACCAGTCCAAGACCACCCCCCTTATACCAACGTTCTCTAATCGAGTTATTAAGATAGGAATAGATACAGTATCAAAAGCTTTTTGGAGATCTAAAAAGATACCCAAGCATTTTTCCCCTCTATCCAGGTAAGAAACTACTGTTGATGTTAATGTCAATACGGCATCCTCTGTTGACCTTTTTTCTCTAAACCCGAATTGAAAATCACTAAGAAATTTATTGTTTTCTAGATATTTCATAACTCTCCTATTGACAATTTTTTCAAGTACTTTTGACAACGTTGATAAAAGGGAGATAGGGCGGTAATTGTTGGGCTCATTTTTATTTCCAGATTTAAAAATAGGACATACAACAGCTCTTTTAAACATAGTTGGAAATGAACCAGTCCCAAGGCTTAGGTTACACATATAGGCTATAGGTGGGGCAAGGGTAGCGATGTTCTGTTTAAGTATTTCAGTCGTTATTTGATCCCATCCAGGAGCACTATGCGACCTCAGACTCAGAATAGTATTTCTTACTTCATGGGGATCTGTCAGCAAGAAAGACATTGAATCTAGAGGTGAGGAATCCCGCGCGGCTTCCCTTGCCAGTTCTTGTTCCGACTTCTGCATTTTGTTTAGGAGCTCGCTAGCTAGTGTTTCTCCAATACCAGTGAAATATGTATTCACCGCATCTAGGGACTCAATTGGTGTGGCATCAATATTTAGCAGGTCTGAATTCGTTCCGCTATTTTTCTTCATTTCACAAACTTCTTTTATGATTCTCCATGTTTCCTTAATGTTGCCTTTACTTTTATTTAATTTTTCCTGATAATATTGCTTTTTCAGTTTTTTTATTAAGTAGTTGCAGCTGTTTCTATATTTTTTATACTTATTCAGTAGAATTTCATTATTTGGGGTTATTTTAGTGGCTTTATGTAACTTGTCTCTTCTTCTTATGCATCTAACAATTCCTTCTGTTATCCAAGGTTTAAGGGGCCTATATCGATTTGATTTTTTATTAATTTTGGTATTTTCTGCAATAATAGTTAATAATTTAGTTGTTATTATTTCCGACGCAATGTTAACATTAGCGTCACTAATGTTAACATTGCGTCGGAAATACAGACTCTCCCAAGACTCATTAATTAATGTTTCCTTTATCGTTTTAAAATCAAGCATTACTTTGTTATATACAATGTTAGTTTTAGCTGCTCTTGAATTATTTATATACAATAGAATTGGGGAGTGGTCGGTTATTGGTTGCTCAAATACGACAGTTTTCCATTGGTGACAACATTTTACCATGAAATGATCAATGCATGTTTTTAAACGAGTAGGTTTGCGTATTCCTTGCCTTAGTCCATGCATGGCCATCAGGTTAAGGTAGTCATGGCCTGTACTAGACAGGCTGTCATGCATGGTATCAATGTTTATGTCGCCGGTGAAGATTATGGTTTTTGTTTGACATGCACATAAGATTTGATTAAGTGATTCCAGATAATTACTGGGATTTTTAAAGCTTGGCGAGCGATACGAGCAAATGATGGTGTAGTCAGGCTTAATAGTGACAATCAGACAGTTTCCATCCATCATTTGGGGCTCATGAGCACATGACATGATTTTACTGTGCACATATACTACTACACCATCATTTTGATTTAGACTGTTTTGTGTCCAATACGTGCTATAGTCATTCATATTGGGAGGTGGATTGTTCTGATTAGTCCAGCATTCCGACAGCACAATAACGTCAATGTGCATATCTAGTGCGGAAATAAAGGTTACCAGAAGGTCAAAATTGCAATTTATACTTCTAATGTTAAGACTTATTATTACTATTGAACCCTGAGTATTTCCTTTACAATTGAGAAGATTAGAGCAAAGGCTCGAGTCGCTAAGAGATAAACATTCAATTTGGTCAGATGCATCAACTTCTGTCACAGTTATATTATTGATTTGATCGAATTTTATTTATAAATTGTAATGACACAATAGTAAGGTTACAGAGTGAATCAATGTTCAACTCTTGACAAAGCAACATAAGTAATATAACATATATTTTGGTAATGAAGCCATATGTGGTAGTAGCAGACTGATTTTTTTTGAATACGAATAGTTTGGATTCATTATTTCTATAAAATTGAAATCGATAACGTATCAATGGTCGGTTAAAGCATTTAGGATATAGCGATTTATCAAATTGCAGAGTGAACTTAAGAATAATGTAAAATTGTCGCAGTGTTACAGCAAATAATAAGCAGAAACAAGATTGATTTGCTATTTTCCATGCAATATTATAGGTAGTTATATAAATTATCTTATCAGCGATATAATTAGCTATACAATATACAAAGCAAAGATAGATCCATGAAATAATGTATGTTGTAGTAAATGTTGTGGTATTATTATTGTGAGTGTTGTAGAGTGTTCTTATTGTTTGTTGTGGTGTGTGTTGATTTCTCTTAGTATAAAAATGTGAGTGTGTATTTGTATTAGTGTATGTATTCATGCACATTGAACAATAATAGAAAATAAAGTACGGCAAATTGATTTTTAAAACAGAAAGATAAAAGATAATGAGTACGTAAAATATGAAACTTTTAGTTAGGAAGAGATGATTTAGCGGTGCTAGTCACTTCCCTTGTTGTTTAAGGCTTTCAAGGTCAGACTCCTGATCTATTCTTTTTGGAGGTGCACCGTCTTTCTCCTTTATGTAGACTTTTCCATGCGAAGTCCAATGATAGGCAAAGTCATTTTGTTTGGTAAATTCACGTGCTTGATAATATAACTTCTTAGCTTTACTTGTAAGGCTTTCGGAAATGTATATGGGAACATTTCCATCCATCTTAATATGTGAGCTATTGAGCCGATTGGTTTTGTGGTCTCGGTTGTACTTTTTAATATTCGTGAGAAGTTTATCTTTGGTTATGGTGGATGTAAATTCAACTGTGATGGGTCCGCCAGTGTGAGAATTTCTATTGTTATTGTATCGATAAATATCTCTGAGATCATGCGCTTGAATTTCAGTGTTTACAGCGGTACCTATGTTCTTTACAATAGTTATGAGATTCTCCTTAGATTCACCATTTACTTTAGGAATATTGCGAATCTCTAGACTTGAGGATTTCGTGTTTCGTTCAAGGTTTTCAATTTTTTCCTCCAGCGACTGTATATAACTTAACGTACTTTTTCTTTCATTCTCGAAGCGTGCCAATTTATCCATCATATCATCATATTTATTGCTCAGGAAAAGTTATAACTTTATTTCATAATTCGTAATCTCAAAACAGTTCATAAAAATATATATCCAATATGAAATGTTGCATTTTATAAAAGTAGCACTAAGGTTGATAATTGTGAAGTGTAATTGCAAGTTATAACCTTTTTCTATTGAGCGTGTAATATTCTAACGGCCATTTTATACTTAGAAATGATATCACGAACCAACGACCGGTTATATAAAATATTTTGTATAAAAAACCAGCGCCGGCGCCTGTTTGTAGTGTTATAACTATTGGCCATTAATAGATTTATATTATACTATCAGTGGCGCGGGGCTTCGCTCCCGTCGTTCTTTATTTGACCACTGCTCAGCTCCTATTGGCCGTAGCGTGATGTTATATAGCCAATAACCATCTTCAATAAATAGGCTATCCAACACTAAAAGAATTTTTCAAATAGGTTCAATAGATCCCGAGATTACCCCCTACAACCTACAACGTCACAATCTCACAAACTTTACCTCTTTATAAAATTATGTAGGTAATATAGATTACTCAGACGCACGCGGCTCCATTGTGAAATCCGCCGCCATAATCACATATTTTTTCCTGTACCTACATTATAGTTTTTACTTTTTTTATGTGTTATTCCTAATTTTTGTCCTCATAATAAATTTCCATTTCCTCGGACTTCGTTGAATATTTAAAAAAATACCGAAATGTTCCATCGTTCTCGAGTTTACCCTTTAACAACATGTTATATGATTATATTTTTAATAATTCCTATAGACCAGTGACCCACCTGACTTGGGGTGCCAATTCTCGACTTTTCACGTAGATTTTCTACAAAATATATTTTTTATTAGTTTTAAAAGTACAGTTAGTTTATCTAGTATTATCTAACCGCATAAAATTACTCTTTACGACTAAATGTATAAGGATAAAATAGTAAAACTACTTTCATTATATGTATCGTTTAAAAACCCTCTCGTTTAGCATTATAAACGCGCATTCAGTAGGTAAATAATATATAAAAAGCATTTATCTATCTATGTTTCAAAACTTCTCTAAGTAACAGGTTATCCGGAAAAAACAGTGTCAGAAAATTTTCCTATGATCAGTTCGCTGACAGGGTGGAGCTATGATCAGTTCGCTGACAGGGTGGAGCTATGAGACGAACTGGAACTATACAAATATTTTTAATCGCCATATTTAGTGAATTACAATTACGATTGGAGAAGTGTGCAAAGTGACGCAGTAGAATAATAGGTACACTGTGCTATTGTTTTTTGTATTGTGTGCAAAGTTTAACATATAATAATAACAATTATACTGAATTTAGTTAGTAAGGACTCCTCTTTCACCAACAAACTGCTTGCGAAGTTTGGCGATTTTGTATAAAATGAGGAAAAAAAAAATTTGAAAATTAATATAGGTATAGGTACATATAAACAACAACAATTAAAATGAATCTTAATTGTAATAAATCTACAAAAGTAGAAAGAAAGCATTCGTATACAATAATTTCGAACCCATAAAACGCGAGTGTGACATTGCAGTAAACAGAATGGCCATCAATAGACAATAATACAGTAATAAGTGTAATTACTACAACCTTCTCGATTTACAAGAGATTGTTGCAATTAATGATCGAGTCGTGCCAACTGATGATTGTGAGGAAATCTGGAAAATGCGGCCAATGTAACGATGACTGATCGACGTCTGTAGTTGGAAAAAAACTACGCAAACCTAGAATCTGAACTTGGACAACATTGAACATGGAAATGTACGTTTTTTTGGGACATAGGCTCTCACCGTGACTATGCCGAGTGACATATATTAGTTCTAGTGTTTCATAGATGTTTGTTTCGAGTCTGGATATAATTTGTGTCCTTTAATTGTATATATTTGTGGAGCCAAACGCGGGTGATCGTCTTTTAAAAAAAGATAAGATTTTATGACTTTCTTTCGGGGAAATAGAAGTTACAGTATTTGACATCAGCAAACTGGTCGTCTCAGCAAATTGGGTAGACATTAATATGATTTCCAACTTACGTAGGTAATCAAGAGGAATTAACGAAATTACATATTTATAGTTTCATTGTAACTTAGATTTAAATAAAAATATTTCAATTAATTTCATGGTAGATTTCATAGTAAATGGTAGAAAATATGAGTGTAAACTTGAAATAAATGACACAATACAATACAATAGTGTTGTTCTGACCACAAAATTTACTTGAAAATTATTCAAGCATTTGATTCTTTTTAGTTAAGTACCTATCTAAAAAAATAGAGGCAATTTTTTACCTCGAAATAAGATGGTGTCTTCGTAGCTCGCGTCTAAGTTCATACTCACATCACGTTTATGTTCAACTACATAGCACCTACGTCGATTATATGTCACGGATACGACGAATATAAGTACGTCGCGTCGAAATGTCATGAATTCGTTGCATCTACATCGCGTCTAAATAACGACTTCAACACGTGTATCTTTCATTCAACAGTGTTACCCCATTCTAAAGAATTGTAAAAAAAAAATTTTTCATCTTTTAGGATCGAACCGGTGACCACGTCCCGATAATCTCATCTTCCACACGTAGTAAATAAGTTGCATCTTATATCTACATAATAACTATTACATTACGACATTTCAAGTTAGCCTTCAACACAGACATTTTAGAGAGGATATAGGGTTCCGCAAACTATTCAAAACAACAAAACGATAATACCCAACTAACTTATTTCTCGCAGCATTGTGGTACTGAGATATATATTCGTTACGATCTTAGGTTAAGTAATGTTCGGCAAGGTCAGTCATAAGATGGGTGACCGTTTGCTGCACTTTTATACTTGAGTATCTCCGTTGGTTGGAAGGCGCTCGGCGCATATGGCGCCGTTAATCCCAGTTTCAAGTTTTGAAGCCTTCTAGGCAACAAGATACATTCCAACACCAGGGTCTGACTGGAGAACCTACGATATAATAATAAGTGGAGTAGCCGTGAATGCGTAACACACCAAAATGAAGATAATATTACGGAACGCCTTACCTTAGAACTTAGAACCCGCAACGAATAAATCCTTGTTTTCACAGCGCCATCTAGCCCAAAATAACCAAATATAAGCTTATGTTATGGTATCTAGGCACCTGATAAATATACATATATTATATTTCCAAATACAAATATATTATATAGATGGAGGAGTAAACAAAAATCTTCCTTTAAAGAAACACAAGCCACAATGTTACTCAAATAACGCTAATGAAAGAAGGAATCAAAGAAAAACTTTTATTGTACACAATAATTGTGTTCTGTTTTAGAATTGTAATTTGAAAATCTTGCTATTATCTGCGTCTATGGCTATCCCTTTAGTTTTTTTTAAAGTTGTAATTATGCATATTTCATTACACTCTGTCAAATGTATGCAAATTATAAATAACTTATAACTTAAAACATAATAATGTTAACCAGATACTAAATAAAACAGCCCTATACTAACTATGAGTCTCCATCCCAAAACTATAGAGTGTTCGCATCCGTCATCAAAAATAAAAAACAATAAAAAAAAAGTACCTACCGAACCCTTTTCTGACATTCCCGCCAAAAAAAATTGCAGCGTCTCACAATCCGCGCCATTTTTTTCGAAGATCGTTTTAAAATCCGCCAACAGTCTAACGTCTCATCATAATTAAAGTAACAACCTGTTTTTAAATATTTTTAATCGATTCTTATGAGGACGTATCGATATCTCGCTCTTTGACTATCGCTCAGTGTGCTTTGTGTAACATTGTGAACGGACGTGCCCACCTGTACTAAGTATTTTATTTATTTTCCAAATTGTGTTCTTTATTTTTCGGGTGAGTTTACTTTTTGTTCTGTAAGTGGAAAATTCGGCGGAAATATAATTTTTTTTAAAATTTGCAATTTATCTATTTTAAGCCTATTAAATATTTATGTCTGTTTTAAAATCGTGTAAATAATTAATTATATGCACATAAAACATTTTAAACTAAAGTAATCGAAATTAATAAAAAATAAAACTGATAGAATAAGTATAAAAAATATTATATCTTATTAAAAACTCAAGAAGAAGGATATTCTTATACCGCCTATTAAAATTGCAAAGTAGTTACATAGAGGCCAGTTGTTGGCATTCTATCATAATACCTTTGCTTATAGATACACGACTTTAAATTCATGTTATTCTAATACCACAGATAATACAACTGAGTGAATAAATTTACCTTTTTTAAAGATAGATAGGTAGATAGATTACACAATATTGTTCATCACATATTTACATTACAATGGCAGAACCAAACAATTTAACAAAAAGGTAGCGACAATAGCGGTCTTATCGCTAAACTGATTTCTTCCAGACACATCTTTACAAATTTAAAAAGTGTATTATAAAGCATTAACCTAAAAAAATATCCTTAGAAAAACGTTCGTTCAATAGATAGTCTGTTTTATCATAAAACATAATGCAAAGGCCTATACTAGTGAATCAGAACCGCTTGACGCTAAAAACGGTGAGACAGCTAATTAAATAAAAATGTACTGTAGTATGCTAATGAGGAACGGGTTTTTATGTTAATAAGTGAGCAAAAACCCCGGACCACAAACCAGTGTCATTAAATAAGATTTATAATTCTAATTAAGTAAATTATGTTGCAAAAGTACCTATAAGTACTTGTTACAAAAATCGCGTGTAGATATTTTACTTTTTCATCTACAAACATATTTTAAACAACTACTTAAATATTTGTAGTTCAAATGCTAACAAAATAAATGGAAGAAGAAGTGCCAATTATCACATTGATAGACATACATAACATATCAGTGATATAATATTTGTAGCTAGTTCCAAGTATAATAGGTTAGACTTGAGACTCGCGAGTGTTAAATAGCTCGATGTTTTAGTTCATCATTGTTAATACTAGGTAACAAGAGTCACAGTGATAGGTGTATGGGATAGATTGCCGTATTATCATCATCAGCAACTAATGTCCCACTGCTGGGCTCGGGTCTCCTCTCCTCTATCTAGAGAGCTGAGAGGGTGAGCCGTATACCGCTAACATATTTTATCATATTTTATTTCTTACTGAATGCTGATAAGTTAAAAAGGCTTAATTTCTTGAGTAATCAATTTCGCGCGTCACTTCAATATTTCATCATCATCGTCATCATTATATCAGCCCAATGACGTCCACTGTTGAACATAGGCCTCACCTAGTTTCCGTCACAGCGAGCTATTTTTCCATATTTACTTAATTTAAAATCTCGTTCTATATATAGACACATGTTTCTACCCACAATAAGTGGAGTTATGTCTGTTATGTGACCAGACGGTTTGGTGCACGTCTTGCGCACGTGTATCGTGATTTGTTCCCCTAGTGGTCTATCTCATCCTCCCTCTTTTGCTTTCCATGATCCTCATGATTAAAGGAGTGGTGACATACTTTTTCTTTTACCTATCTGTATCTTATCTTATATTTCCATATCCCTGTCGTCAATAATTTAATATTAATATTGCAGTACATATTTTTGTTTATACCATCGGTTCGCCTGATGTTAACCGGTTACCGTAGTCTATGGGCGCCTGCAACACCAGGGGCATCACGCGTTGCCAACCCTGTAACCCCTACTCTCGCCTATGATCTCTGATTACCGCTACCCATACAATACTGAAGCAGTTTTATGACTGCAAATTTGAAAATTGGCTCTCTTAGAACGCACGCTCTCTTACAAGCACCTAATTCTGATCTCTCTCCAGTGGTGTCAAAATATATCCCACTAGAAGTCGTTCTTTATGTGGCCACTGCTCTGCTCCTATAGGCTGTAGCGTGGTGTTATATATCCTATGTCACTTTGTGATATAAAGGCACAAGAATTTTTGAAATCGGTCCAGTAGTCTTAAGTATATTCGTTACATACAAAAATACAAAACTCTCCTTTTTATAATATTAGTATCGAGTATAGATGAAAGAGAATAGCGATTGCAGCTTTTGTAGTTTTGTTCACACTTGCGGTGGCCGTTTGTGGTAATTTCATTCTCTCTCGTGTTCGTGCTTCGGAAGGCACGTGGCGCCGCGCCGTTAGTACTAGCTATCACTTAACGTGGTAGTAGTTAAGTCAAGTTGGAAGCCTTCTGGGTGACTTGATGAATTCCAACAGACCCTGGCTGCTTGTAAGCCCATATGATGACAATAATAATAATATCTCAGATACCTATTTGAAGATTGTTATCAACTAGCATATGTCTATTAAATATAGCTATGTCTCAGCTATTGATTACAAATTCGGTTTCGCTACAAACGCATAAAATATATATATTTTTGAATAATTCTCGAGTTTTAAACGAATCAAACCTACATATAAAGTTAGCACATTCAATAAAGAATTTGGTAGAACGTCGAAAGGAATAATAAGTTGCTGACGACCTTGGCAAATGGCAACCAGTCGCTTTAGCGAGTTGACCGTTAGCGAATACGATGTTCAAATTCCAATGAGTGGTTTCTCAAGTAGAGTTATACAGATAGGTCACCTGAAGAGCGAACTTAGGTATTAAATACTATGTGCTCTTGTAGCTATAAAATATAATATATTAAAATAAAGCTGAAGTTGTTGTTTTGGTTCAACGCATAAATCTCAGAAACTACTGGTCCAATATGAAAAATTCTTTTAGTGTTGGATATGGTGTTGGAAGAAGGTTGGTTATAAAACAACATCACGCTAAGGTCGATAGCTGAGTAGTGGTACGAAGCCCCGCGCGACTTCTTATAGTTAAATATATAAATGGTGCAATTTGATTGCATCTTACTACGTACGATACCATGCAACTGCTGAAAACGAAGTTTAGCCTGATTGGTATTTTGGTTCTATACCATCCTATGGTATTTCTTTGTACTTCATTAAAATTGTAACTATTTGGCGATTAAAGAGTGTGTAAGTGATCTGACTTTCTTGTCAGCTATTCTCAAGGTTCTACCTTGTCAGCATACTGTACTGTACTGTACTCTTTTTTTGGCTTTTTACTAACAACAAACCAAAATTGTAAATTGTACCTAACCCCGACAAGAGCTTGAACCTTGAAACGGTCATATCAACTGTCACACAACAAAATGAATCCAAAATCTGAGACAGACACACAAACACGTCAAAAAATATATATAGTTTGAATTTAAATTTTGATCCCCAATTACGACAAATACATAGAAATAAATAATAATAATAATGTTTGGACAGTCAAACACAGCGCCATCTAGACCCAAACTAAGCTAAAGCTTGTAATATGGATTCTAGACAACTGAACTATAATATTTAAATAACTTTATTTTTAGTAAATAAAACAATATATAGATACCAAGTGTTTTATAATTAAATGTTTATAAAGACTTCTGCAAATCGGCTTGCTCGCTAAATAGATAGTTCGTTAATTTGGCTGTTTTTGCTTTTGTTGTAGACGTTTTTGAATATTGAAACCTGCATAGTCGAAAATTTACAGTAAAATTAAAATAACAAAATCGATAAGAAAATATTTTTTAAATTGTAGTTACACAGAACGAATGACATTTCATTTAATTAACGTACTCTTTTGCAAGTGGGAAAAGTGATTCGTCGATTCATACCACGAACTGTTCGCCCCACGATACGATTCGCACCATAACCTTCCTTGTCCATACAGCTCTCAATATCTAAATTTTATATTAAGAAATAAAGTTAACTACCTATATTATAATCTGTGGCACAAGTTTACGACCAACAAAATTCTTGGTAGCCTTGGAGAAGAACTTTGATCAGAGCCTGCTGAAATTAATATTCTATCTAAGTAGACCTCACTGACAACCTAAATTATTTCTAAATAAATTACCATTTGTATTTTTAGTATATCCGTTTGCATAAGGCCATCATCGTCTATTTAAAAAAAAAAACTTAGAAATTATTTTAAATAATTTATTCAGAGAAGATAATTACAATAATGAAAATAATTAAATTAAATATCTACTTACGTATTAAAACTATATATACAATTAATTACAAACAAAAAAAAAGAAACTAAAACGTAAACTTAAACAATAAAAAAAAAATTTAAATAATCAGTAAAAAATTAAAGTTAATAAAATGAACATGTAAGTAAATTCAAAATGAAAATGTCATAATGAAGTTCAAAATATCGCGTACATAAACTTATGAGCTTACTACTTATGAGAGAAGTTTCTTAAGATATTAAAAAATCAAACGACTTCCGTATTTCAAAAAAAATGGCGCCAAAACAAGTCATTGTTTGTCAAAACCAAACTTACATATTTACTCGGTATTTCTCACAGCGAAAAGAATACTACAGTTATAAACATTTAATTTTCTTTTTAATATCGTGGTGCTTATAATAATGATTGTAAATAAATAGGACTTTAATCTTACTAAAACAATTAACACTCTAATTAGTGAATAATTAACGTCAACAGGCAGGCAGTTGCCAGTTACAAATAAGTACACTTAAAAAAAAACAACATAAATAATCATGTTTATTAGGCAACATACTTTACAGACGGCCTTTAGTTTATTTTGTCAGCATGAATAATATACTGATATAGATTTTAGTTAATAAAAATATAATATTAAACAAATTAAAATATTCCTTTGTAGTTATAATCAATCAATTTTATACTTTTTCGGCAAATAGATCAATCCAATTGCTAAATATGCTCATATGTATTCTGTCAAAACTATCTTAAAAAAGTCAGTTGATGAATAAGAAAACTTAAACGAGCCATGTTCTAATAGAAGCTATAACTATTCTGCTCACTCCTATAAGAAACAGGTGTGATATAAATATAAATATCATCATAAATAAAATAAACTAATAATGAATAATTTTAATTCTGTACCTACATAATATAAATTTGAGGTCAGTTCGTCCTTTAAAGATTATAAAAAGGTTAGTAAACGTGTTTGACCTATTCGACAGTGTGACTTTGGCTCCTACGTGTTACTATGATGTCATTGCCAATCCGGGTCTGAATCAAGTTTAGATTAAATTGAATATTAATGTGCATATGGATTGTTTTATTGGTTTTTTGTGGTATAAAGTCGAGGTAAATGGTTACCGTGGACTAGGGATGCTTTGTAGGTATCAAGCCGATCCTGATATATATTTTAAATGAGTTTTGAAAAGCATAAGTCGTATTAGTTCAGGAAAAAAGTTTGTTGAAAAATCGTCCCATTAGAAGAATAATGTCTTATCTTCAGATAAAACAAAAATGAAATTATTATAAATTTGGCATTAAAAACCGTAAACTACTTATCAATTGATCGAATTCGTATTTTGTAAAATACTGACTAAAGAATAAAATAAAAATTTATCAATCGATAGTTTACGGTTTTTAATGCCGATTTTTTTAATAATTTCATTTTTGTTTTATGTGAAGATAAAACATTATTCTTCTAATGGGACGAAATTCATGATATAGGTAAGTAAGGTAGTTTAAAAGTCAATGGCCCGAAAATCGAGTATTTGCTCAACCAGAAATGCTAAACTTCTTATATGTCGACATTTAAAACATATTTGATTAATATTCTCATGTTACATAGGTATTATATAAATAGTATTAATCGTTGTGTAGCCATTTTTTTTAAATTAAATTCGCAATCGATTTAGAAACGATGGATTGATTGAAAAACAAATAAAATTTTCTAACAAAAATTACTGAGCGGTCCCGCATTACACAGCCTGCGAAACCTGTTACTTATTAAAAAATAAAGTACTTTTGCACTACATACACAGGGTTAATAAACAAAGAAATATTAACTTAGACACTTCTATCATAGCAACAACTAACATTTATAAAATTCCAAGAATATGGAAAAAAACTCGCTTCAACGGAAAATCCCTGAAGCCTTGACTTATCACAGCAGTCTATAACCAGTTAATGCTGGTCTCGCTCTCCCCCCTCAAGTCTAACAAAATGGGGGCCCCGCGGGGGATCAATGTCAGACATATATGTCAACTTAAAATGGACAATATTAATATATGCTAATACAAGTTATCTTGAATTGATTAAAACTTGTGTTTTATTTCAAATGTTCATGTTGTAAGGTTGAAATGAAATCTCGTTTATTCATCTAGGTTATCTTAACTTGTGACTTTCATAATATAACACTTATGAAAGTCACAAGTTAAGAATGTAACAGGTTATCCGAAAAGTAGTGTCAGCAAATTTGCCTACGATCAGTTCGCTAACGGAGTGGAGCTATGAGAAGAACTGGCAAGAAACTCACGCCATTTTCTTTTAAATGAATTGATTGTGTATATTTTACATATTTCTATCGGGTTTGAATTTGATGCCTGTATTTGGGTCTTGTGTGTTCGAATAAACGTTTTTTCTATCTTTCTTCATATCTTTGTGAGGTGCTGGAGAAAACATTATTTCACGGGGCTTCGCTCCCGTCCTTCTTTATTTGGCCACTGCTGAGCTTCTGTTGACCGTAGCGTGATAACCTATCCAACACTAAAAGAACTTTTCAAATCGGACCATTAGTTCCTGAGATTAAAATACTTGTTTTACGAAAAAATTTTGGAAACAAGAATGTCCAGTTCATGCAATATGCTCGCCCCTTAATACAAGCGACCTAACATACATCTCTGCCTACCCCTTCGGGGCAAAAGGCCTGCCACTTATTGTTTTAACATTTTAAATGTAACTTCACTACAAGGGCTTATAACTATTAGTTTAAAACTCTTATAAAGCTGAAAAGTTGGTTTGTTTCTTTGTTTGTTTGAACGCTAAGATCGCAAAAACTACTGGTCCGTTTTGAAAAATTTTAGTGTTAGATAGCCCATTTATCGAGGCAGGTTATAGGGTATATAACATCACGCTACGGCGAATAGGAGCTAAGCAGTGGCCAAATAAAACGACGGAAGCGAATCCCTGCGCGACCTCTAGTATAAATATAAAATTAACGTTAATATGTAAGTGAAACATGTGTACAAACAGTACTACGTTCCACTTTATTGAAGGTTGCTTGGAGGTCAATACACCTTAGACAAGAGATTTGTTCGTTCTAATGAGTGACAGTCCTTTTAGTATATACACATACATACATACAGTGTCAAGCATTTTTCTAAGGAAGGATTTTTTAAAATTCAACCCTACAATGGTTGAAACGGGGCATCAATGTTTAGATAGTGCCTTTTACTTCGAAACTTTGCAAATAAAACAAAGTACTTAGTAGGATGCCCTCCATCTAAATGGTCCGATGACCTAAAAAAGGTCGCCGGGTCTGACTGGATGTGGAGGGTGGAGGACAGAGTGCTATGGCGCGTGTTAGGAGAGGCCTATGTCCAGCAGTGGACTGCAATAGGCTGAAATGATGATGTGGATGTAGTCGCAGGCATCTACTTGTTTCTTATATAGTATGTCGCCATACTTGCCAACGTATGTGGATATGGACTAAACCCTCTCAGCCCTCTAGGTAGAGGAGAGCACCCTTGCCCAGCAGTGGGCTGATGATGATAATAATGATTAGCTAGACACTATGAATAAGTAAATATAAGAAATTTAGATTCATAATTAAATCTTAATGTAAAAGATATCGACGCGCGCAAGTTTTTTTTCAAGACTTGTATTTTACTAAAGAGGTATGAAATAAATTGGTTTTGATGTTTAAAATATTAACTAGCTGTAGCCCGCGGCTACGTTTCTGGCGTTCTTTGTTTGGCCACAGCTCAGCTCCTATTGACCAAAGCGTGACATTATATAGACCTCAACAAATGGGCTATCGAATATTTTTATAAAATCGAATCAGTAGTTCCTGTGATCTGACATCAAACAAACGAACTATTCAGTTTTATAACATTAGTATTGATAGTATGTATATATATGAGTAGTAGTTCTATCCAAAACTTCAAAGTTCATTTCATGATTAAGATAGACTTAGATTTAGACTTTTGAAAAGAAATGGAATGGAATTTATTGATTTGCAGAAATATAGAAATATATATATGCGCTATGACATGTCCTTCTTCAAACGAGGTTTAAAGAGAGCTATCCTCTCAAGGTAAGCAGCGGCCTGGCTGTGCCCCTGGCATTGCCAATGTCCATGAGCGGCGGTAACCACTTACCATCAGGTGGACCGTCTGCTCGTCTGCCACTTTAGGCAATAAAAAAAAATATAGTAGGTAACCTATGTAGGTGTTTAAATACATTTTGAGTATCACATACTTATTTCGTCAGTTGATTGTTGATTGATTCTAAATGCTAATATTAAACCCTTTTAACACATAGGAAACTTCAATAATCTTAAATAAAATAAATATTGCCATATTTGGCATTACAAAGGTGTCTGTCTACTAAGCGCCAATTTCAAAACTTCACAACGTATAATTTAAATGTCAGTTTTAATTTGTATGTTCGTATCTGTGTTGATGTTATGAAACTGCTAAACTGTTACACAAATTGGATAATGGCCCATCTGTCTTAATAATCTAGATTAGAAACTTTTTCGTTTTAACATCGGAGCTTATAATAAAAAATTGGTAGTCATTATTATTATTAGTGATTTCATATTTTTTTTACAACTGTCTATAATGTCTTACGAATTCTTTTTGTTAATAGTTTGTGAATTCCAATTTAGAGAGTAATCTTCGAAATCGCAGAACCTATCTTAATGAAATTTCATATAGAAATAGTTTCAGACCAGGAAACAGAAATCACTAGATTATAAATAAAAACAACATGGAATTTATATTAGAGACTAATTTTTGTTACAGTTAACGATTTTAATAAACATTTAAGTATTTTGTTAATTGATAAAATGTTTGTAATTTAAGTTTAAGATATATTCGTGGCAGATTAAAAATTAAAAATAAATACCACCACCCCTTTTAGGTAGGCAGCGGCTTAGCTAAGCCTCTAACATTACCAACGTTTTATATAACGGTTTATAACCATTTACCTTTATGTATAAAGGAATTAAATGAAAGATTATTTAAAAGCACTCTAAAAAAATGGTTAATAAGTAACGTGTTTTACAATTTGCGTGAGTTCTTTGACAGTAAATTTTGACATTACTCTTATATTATTATATTGATTTAGTTGACATTTTCTTATTATTTTTATTGACATTGTTGTAGGTATACATTCTATTGATATTGATATTCTATTGACATTATGTATCTAAGAACATCTGTACGGGACAACTTAAATAAAACAATGCTTGATGTTTGAGTACACGCGGCGAACACCAAACGCGAACTGATTCGAGTAGCGCACGCGGTACAAAATGTTTATTCTATGTAAAATGATATTGATACGGTTGCATCGTACATGCTCCCAGGCACGAGAGCAGAAAGATAAGACAATTAGGACTTAAAATGCTAAAGAACATGCTTTTTTGAATTTTTAAACATGAAATGTTATGATTAATAGTTAAACAAGTATATAATGTCTCTAAAATGTCTTTTATTCCCTTTCGCGGAATATGGATTCGCGACGGAGAAAGACAGGCGACGATGCCTTGTTTTGTTTACGCGCACTGACACTAATCTCACTTTGGCCCGATTGTACACTTTCACTTATGCACGGAACACTGAGAACATTAACACTCTGCCGCTGCTGCTGCTGAGGGCGCGGGCGCGGGCGCTCTGTTAGCGCTGCGCTCCGCACTCGCCGGACACGCCGCCAGGCGTATACCGCTGCTGTGATGCACATTATGACCACCACTAAGTAGATCACAGTGTAGTGGTGCACATCATGATATGAGAAGCCACTTTCTATATCGTCATTGTCAGTCAATTCCACTTGATTCAATCTTTCCTCGAGCATTTTTAACAGACCCTCTCTCTCGATATGGTCTCGGTCCTGTTCATTGGTTGTATTTATTGGTATCGATAAGTTGAATAAGTTGTTAATGGGTGGTATGTCTATAGCCAAAATATCCACCTTTGTTTTTAAAATGTTTGTAAGTTTTTTGTGCGAAGAAATGGTATATGTGTCGCCCTTGATGACGCAGCCATTGTCAAGTGTGATAACGCCGGCTTTATTTAATTGTTCTGCCGTAACATGATCTTGGCATATTACTCGTATAGAGCACGGTCCGCAGCAAAAATATAAATAAGTGTTTAGTTTATTTAGTTCTGTCCAATTATTAGTACAGATTTTTGTCAATTTTGTTTTACACCGACTATATGGTGGTTCCTGAATACATAGACTTTGATCTGATCTAATTTGATATATTGGACCTTTTAAAGAACAAATGTATGTTTCTGTGTCGTAAAACATACAGCTTTGGACATCGTTTTCCGACATTGGTATATACGAGTCTTTTTGTATATTTATAGCGAGGCGATCGGCGACAGGAATTATGCTGATGCTACCATTTTCGATTTGTTTTGGAATTGTTATGATTTTATAGATATCATAACTATCTCTGCTTACTAATGGAATTTTAACTTCGAAGATAATCAACTGTTGCATAACTCTCACTTTTGTTTTAAGCAAGTGATACATGTTTGATAAATCTGATTGAATATTATCAATTGGTAGTGTAAGTTCTTTTGCTAACTGTCCTGTTATGATATTAAGTTCATTAGTCAGCTGATTAGGAGTGAGCAGGTGCACATTCAACCCTCTAGTGTGTATGTTTATGAGAGTATCTATAATAGTTTCTTGGACGGCCTTTAAGTTCAACAGGATACTGTTTGCGATAATTGATGATACACTAAAGCTATTAAGGAGAAGAGATTCTTGAACTCCTTCGTTAAGTGTCTTTAATCCTTTTTCTAGGTTGTTTAGGTGCTGATTAAACACCTTATGATGCTTATCCATCGCATTTTCTACCCTTTTGATAATGTTGTACTCTGCCTCTACAATTGACGTATGATTTTTCCAAAGTAATGTCAAATGTTTTTCATTATTTCGGATATTTTCAATATCTTTTGCATATTTTTCAGCAAAGTCCTCATCTAACACTCCAAACAAACTTCGAGCTACATTCCCAACAGCATTGATAAGACCGCGCTTATGTCGTACATTTCGCGCGACTTGCTGATCAAGCAACATGCCATTATAATGTTCAAGTTCATTGCTACTGTGACGTAATTGCATAAGAATCGCTTCACACTGGGATATCTTTGTTGTGTTAGAACATATGTTTCCTAAATGATTAACATATTTATTTAACAGCTCTGTCCCTTGCCAATAGGGCTCCATATCATAATATATAACTAACTTCCATTCATCTCGTTCGAGACGCATGCTTGATATTTTATCAAAGTAAATGCTGTTACTGCTATTTAAAGTTGATATTTTATAATCACAACTAGATGGTGTTATGATTAGCATCAGAAACATAAGAGCAATATATATAGGGTTACAAAATCTTTTGCTCTTCTGATTTGGTAATTTATTTGATAGTGAGTCATTGTTTATAGTTTGTTCAGCTTTATGAGTTGTACTACAATTTTGATCGCTATTGTTTTGATTTAGCATTTCCTCTTCGTGAACCGGCAACACTGAAATTTTTGTGATAGGTCTCTTGATCACCCCGTTTTTTGTCTTTACAGACACGACACGGACATAACCGTCCTTGCCAGGATGAAGCTCTATGATCCTGCCAAGAGCCCACTTTCCAGAGGGTAAATTAGCATCGTTGATAATTACAATGTCATTGATTTTTAGATTTGATTTTTGCTGCCTCCACTTGCTTCGTGCTGATAGTTGGCATAGATACTCGGATTTCCATCTTTTCCAGATATCGTCAAATATCTTTTGAGCGAGATGCCAACGTGTTCTTGCGTCTTTTTCTGTCTCAACTATGGTAAGTGTTGGACCACTAGTTAGAAAATGAGACGGGGTTAGATAATCCAAATCGTCTGGATCTTCGCTAAGAGCGCATAGGGGTCTCGTGTTAAGACAGGCCTCCAACTGTGCTAGTAAAGTTGAATACTCCTCATAAGTCAATTTTTGTTCGCCAACAACTCTCTTGATATGATGCTTAAGGCTTTTTACAGCAGCTTCCCAGAGGCCTCCAGCGCTTGGCCAGGAAGGCGCGTTGAAGTGCCATTGTATTTCCATATCTGTTATAGCTGTATAGAAGCTGTTGTCTAAAGTTTCTCTTAGATTGTTGAATTCCTCCCGCAACAAGTTATTCGCCCCGACAAAGTTTGTCCCATTATCACTGTAGATATGGGTTGGGGCTCCTCTGCGGGCTACCATTCTTTTCAGGGCCGCTAAGAAGGCATTTGAGCTTAGGTCGGAGACTAGTTCGAGGTGCACAGCTTTTGTTGCCATGCACACGAAGACCGCGACATAACCCTTGGTCGTTTTGATTCCTCGACCTTTGCTTGATTTGACGTCGACGTACCCCGTGAAGTCGACCCCCGTGTGATTGAAGGGACGTGTTTGATTACTTCGTGACGCAGGTAAGTCACCCATTATTTGTGCATGTTTAATAGGGTTATGCTTTCTGCATGTAACGCAGTTATGAATGCGATTTTTGACAGCCCGGTTACCGCCAAGGATCCAGTATTCTTGGCGCAGCCATGCTAGTGTTAAGCGAGCTCCACCATGAAATGTCAAATGATGACCTTGATCTATCAACCTATTTGTAAGTAGTCCTTTATGAGGAATGATAAGAGGATGTTGCATACTTTTACTCATTTTTGCATTATTTATTCTGCCACCAACCCTTAATCGTCCGTCTTTATCAAGATACGGGTTAAGATTGAGTAGCTTGCTTTTTGGGCCTACCTGGCCATGCTTTTTGAGGCTTTTTATTTCTTCCGCAAATTCGTTTATTTGTGTATGCTTGATAATGATATACTTAGCTCTTCTCAACTCGGCTATTGTAAGAAAAAACGGCTTAGATTGCGATTTTGATAATATGCGCAATAGCCAAGCCAGTATACGAGTCGCTTTTGTTAGATTGCTATAATTGTTTAATATAGCGCTAATGACGTCGTATTGTTTTTGCGAAGTGCAGTTGACTTTTGCTGACTTTTTAATTTCTTCGCATGTATTATATACAGGTTGTTCCTTTGCTTCCTGATTTATATCTAAAGATGACAACCATGTAGGTCCGGTCCACCAAAGAGAATATTGCTTTAGTTGTTCTACGGACATGCCCCGACTAGCACAATCAGCTGGGTTTTCAAGGGATTTAACGTACCGCCAGCTATTGGATGATATAACATCGGTCACCTGCTTGACCCTGTTAGCAACGAAGGGTTTCCATCTGTTAGGATCTCCCTGAAGCCATCCCAGCACTGCTGTTGAGTCGGACCATGCATAGATTTTGATATTATGTCCTTCAAGACACCTTACGACTGTTTTCATTAGTTTTGATAATAGCATTGCAGCGCTTAGTTCCAGCCTTGGTAACGTGATATTCTTGTTTAAAGGAACGAGCCGTGCTTTTCCAGTTACTAATGTTATCGCTGTTTGCTGATTCGTATCTGGATTTGTGATTTTACTGTAAATTACACAAGCGAAGGCTTTTGTCGAGGCGTCACAAAATCCATGTAACTCTATGCTTGAATTTTTTGGACTCTGCAGCCATCTCGGCACCTTGAATGCGTCAATCATTTGTAAATCTTGTGTCATTAATGTCCACTCTTTTATGATACTATCAGGAACTTGATCATCCCATTGGAGATTTAACTGCCAGACAGTTTGAAAGAGTAGTTTTAACCTTGTAGTCACTGGAGACAACCACCCTAAAGGATCAAAAATCTTTGATATTTCTGATAATAGAGATCTTTTCGTTACAGATTTTGATGATGGCGTATTTATTTTACTTTGAAAGGTAAATTGATCTTCATTTGGATGCCACCTTAAACCAAGAGTCTTTGTCGATTCTTGATGCTTAAAATCAAAGATCTCATCAGATTTGCTCACGTCTTCAAGTAATTTCACCTCATTGGATGACCACTTTCTGAGGTTGAAGCCTCCTGATTTTAGAAGAGTCATCAAGTCTTTCTGCAGCTGTTTTGCTTCTAGCAGGCAGAATTCTCCTCCTAATAGATCGTCCATATAAAAATCTTCTTCTAAGACCCTGGCCGCTGCCGGAAACTTCTCCCGCTCATCATTTGCTAACTGCTTAAGTGTCATTATTGCTAAAAACGGCGCTGCTTTTGTGCCGTATGTTACGGTCATCAATTCATACTCACGAAGACGTTGATCGGGAGAGTCTCGCCAAATTATTTTCTGATATTTTAGGTCATCTCTGTGGCAGAATATTTGCCTAAACATTTTTTCAAGGTCGGCAGTGAATGCGAATTGATATTGTCTCCATTTTAATATTAATGTAAACAAGTCTTTTTGTAAATTAGGGCCCCTGTGCATTAAATCGTTCAAACTGAACCCTGACGAAGTTTTTGCTGATGCATTAAAAACTACTCGTAGCGCAGTTGTTGTGGAATCCGATCTAATTACACAATGGTGCGGTAAATAGCAACCCAATTGTTTTTTATCACATGTGCTTTCCCGCATGTGGCCTAAATCAATATATTCATTTATAAATGATTTATAGGATGCTTGTATAAAATGATTTTGAGATAATTTTTTCTCCATGTGATAAAATTGTCCGATGGCCTTGTATTTTGATTCTCCCAATTTTTCTTGAATATCTGATTTTAGAGGTAATCTAACAACGTAGCGACCATCTTCTCTTCTCGTTGTTTCTGTTTCATAACGTTTTATGCACTCGTAGTCTTCTGCTGACAAACTATTTTGCTCTTCATCAGCAACATCTTCGATTGCCCAAAATCTCTGAATATCGTCTATGTTGTTTAGTACGACACTACATTGATAAGATTTTACGTTGCCGCACAGAATCCAACCCAGGCGAGTTTGCTGCGCTACTATCTGTGATTCGCTTTCTTTGATGAGGCCACCCATGATTATCAATGAGTAAACATCTGCTCCGAGCAATATATCGACTGGACGACTAATGTTATACTCTGGATCAGCTAGATTTATGTGATCTAAACATGGCCATGATGGTTTTTGGAAAGAATGATTTGGTAGGTTATTAAGCAGGCTCTTCATGATGAATAAGTCCCCAGAAAACGTAAAGTCATGTCGATTTGATGATGCTTCAACTTGTATAACGCCTTTACAGTTGCTTTCCTTTGTTCCAACACCTAAAATGACGCCCTTACAGGATTTTCGGGCAAGCCCTAATTTTTGAGCGGCGTTTTCGGTGATCAGTGATAATTGGGACCCCTGGTCAATTAATGCTCGCATAGGATAAAATAATCCATTTGCTGCCTTGACATTGATTTGAGCTGTTGCTAACAGAGTTTCTGCTATCCCTTTATTTGATACGTGTGTGACATTTTTACGTTGTTCGTTTGATGTCGATACGTTTGCGCCAGAGTTCCCACAACTGGAATCCGATGTATATATATCGTGTAACAAGGTATTATGATCGCCTTGGCACTGATGACACCTTTTGTCGGAAAAACATGCCTTACCTTTATGATCATAAAGGCAGTTTTTGCAAAAACTCAACTTTTCAATAGTTTTATGTTTGATGTCTGGCGACGCTACTATAAATGATTTACAACTAAATAAGCGATGATTTTTACTGCAAAATGGACATTTATTTGTACAAGGTTTTTTAGTTGCTGAATTAGATGATTTCTTGTAATTTTGATTCGACTTGGAAAGATTTTTACTACTTTCCTGTTGTGATTTGCTATTATCCGATTTAGTAGTATCTTGCTTGCGACGAGATGATTCCAGGGATGTAAATTTGTTTTCTAGAAAATCCATGAACTCATTCAGTTTTGGCAATTCTCTCGGATTTTTTAATGAATCTGTGTAATCAGAATGAGTCTGGGAATCTAGTTTTAATGACAATATGTGGACTATCAGTGGATCCCACGTTGATATGTCGACTCCCAAGTTTTTTACTGCGTTAAGACATTCGTTGGTTGTGTCATACATCTTCTTGATATGCGAAGCAGTCTGCTGTTGTAAAGTTGGTAATGCTAAGAGAATATTCACGTGAGAACTGAATATTAACTTGTTGTTATTGTATCTGTGATTTAATATATCCCAGCATACTTGATAGTTTTCGGTGCTGATATGCAGATGTTGAATAAGTCTATCAGGTTCCCCCCTAAGCTTAGACTTTAAGAATTGCATTTTTTGTGCGTTAGAGATAGAACGATTGCTGTGTATAGACTCCGTAAATAAGTCCTTGAATGCTACCCATTGGTGATAGTTTCCGTTAAATGTTGGTAAATCCATCGTAGGCGTGCTTTTCTCCCGGTGTGAAAATGACCACATCTTTTGATTGATAGATTTTTTGGTATTAATATATAGCCGTTCGTATTTGTTATAAGTTTGATCGTACTCTTCATTTTCTTCATATAACTCACTATCAATATCCCAATGTAACGAGTCGATTGTTGACCATCTTGATTGCACTGCTTGCAAAATGTCTTCGAACTCCCATTTTTCAGATATATTCTCTAAATCAATGAAAGCAATAGTTCGTGAAAACGCTTTAAAATTGCTTTTCTGCTTACGTAACATCTCTTCCAACTTACTGCTGTTACCTTGCGAGGTGTGATTAATAGGAGATTTAGCCCTGAAATTGCTTGATGATTGATTATCTCCTAGATTTTGATTTTTTGACTCACCCCCATGACCTTGATTCTTATCAGACTCGACCGCGCGAGCCCATGATTGCGAAGCATGTATATCTACTTCCTTAGGTTCGGTGGTGGAGACCTTGTACTGCTGAATGTACGCACGGGTCTCTTTGTAGAACTTTTCTGTTTTTTGATAATAGTTCTCCGAGAAATAGCTGTAGCCACGTTCCTCGGACTCTAATAACTGATTATGATTAGCTCGGTATTCTTCCCAGTATTTATCGAGAAGTTCCAAACGTTTTTTGATGTAGACAGGAGTTCTTCTTTCCGGTCCATCCTTTTTAAAGTTACGTAGAACCTGTTCCATGCCTTGCATGATTTGATTTTGGTTCTCGAATAGGCCTTCCATCTTGATAAAGGTATGAAATTATCTTCTTCTGCTGATGTCGAATGATGCTGTATATCTACGTGGCAAATGAACCTTGCTGGCCACTCCACTAGTAGAAATCAAGTCGACTGCTCGCTGTTGCGAATGAATAAATAATTTCACTCACCGGTATCTGCTGCTTGTTACCTGGTGATGGCTAGTGATATCCATACACTGATTCTATGGAACCGACACGCACTTTGTTACACGCGGTTGATCCCAGTTTTCGCGAAGGACCATTAAGATGTACGGGACAACTTAAATAAAACAATGCTTGATGTTTGAGTACACGCGGCGAACACCAAACGCGAACTGATTCGAGTAGCGCACGCGGTACAAAATGTTTATTCTATGTAAAATGATATTGATACGGTTGCATCGTACAACATCATTGACATTATGTATTAACCTCATTGACATCATGTAATCCAATTGATCTACTTATACTTATTTATTACGTCTTATTAATTATTTTGATTGCTGATTCCTAATATTAAAATTACTAAAAATTTAATTCATTGATGATAATTTATAATTATTGTATTTAATCTACGTTTAATTATTATAATTATTGCATATCTGACTCAGGATAAACTGTTGGAACCTGTAATTATTATGTTAACAACCTATGTACACAGTTACGCAATAAATGATCTTTATCTTTATCTTTAACGTCCATGAGCGGCGGTAACCATTTACCATGAGGAGAAAACACCTACCGAGCAAAGCTGTGTTTCTCAAATCTTTATATACTTATATAATTACTTTCGTGTGTGTATAACTACTTCTAAACAGTTGGGCCGATATTGATGAGTGTTTGAGTGGGCCCTTTAAAGTTGTAGATTCACTGTTGGACTAACTATAATAATAATATTCTACCACATTCACACAGCGCCATCTAGTCCCAAAGTAAGCAATTATATTTGCTTGTGTTATGGGTACTAAACAACTGATATACTACTTAAATACATTTTTTTTTTGTAAATACATACATATTATAGATAAATTACACCCAGACACAGAACAAACCTTTATGCTTATCACACAAAGATTTGTCCTGGGTGGGGATCGAACCCACGACCTCCGGTTTAGCAGTCAGGGTCACTAACCACTAGACCAACAGGCCAGTCAAACTATTTGCGCTGTATAGCTGTAAGGTCCTAAGACCAACTTTTATTACGTCCACTGATATAAAAAACGCAGACTAACTCAATGAACTAAATAACAGCTAATAATTAGTTCAATATAAGTCATTAAGTAATCTTCTCCGTCCATTGTCTTAGTTTGTAATCAATAATATCTGACAGATCGACCTGACATTGTGGACCGACCTCGTGTCGGCCATTATCGGCTAATTATCATAAACTGTGTTATTACCGATTATTCCGAACCTGACCCGAAATCCTAACCCGGTCGGGGGTTAGGTTAGGAATTTAAAAAAATATATACCGCACGTAACCCTCTTGATACCATGACCCGAATTTATTGTTCCTAACCTAATCCGAATTGCGATACTTAGATAAGGTTATTCCCTCTCCTCTTTTTTGTAATAAAAAGTACATTAAATCAGACTTAATATAATATATATCAGAAGAAATATATATATTTTTTTAAATTCCTAACCTAACACATGACCCGGTTATGTTTTCGGCTCAGGTTCGGAATAATTGGTTATTACTTGCAAGTAATTTGATTGTCACTATGGTGTAGTGGTTAAGGTGGTCAACTTGCCACTAACATTAGAGTGCTGGGTGACGTGTATTTTATCATCATTTCAACCTATTAATATCCCACTGCTGGGCACGGGTTTCTTCCAAAGAATGTGGAAGGAATTTAGCCTACTGGCCAGTCGGGTTAGTATAAGGTTTGTTTTGAATTTTCCTCTTCTCGCAGTGCTCTTGTCTCTTAAGTCGCCTTTTACGACACCCACGGGTTCAAATGGGGTAGTGACATTTTGTATTCTTAATCCGTCACTAATCGTCGGTAATCGATTGCCACAAAATTAAATATTTGTGGGATTCATATATATTTGTTTCGATTCTGGATGTACTTTGTGTGTTCCCCGCGTCACAGGGCTTGTCACAATGCGGGCGTTGTCTTTTTAAAAGAGTGGAGTGAGTTTCTTGCCAGTTTTCATAACTTCACCCTATCAGCGAATTTCGGATAACCTGTTACATTCTTAACTTGTGACTTTCTAACAGTTACTTTGACATGTAGATTAATTATATATCATTTCATAACTAACAAAATTTTTTCCTAATATTCTCATGTTTTTTGTAAATAGTTTAATTTTAGCTGTAATTATATAATTTAAGTTATTATTGTAAATACAAGTCAAGAAAACCAAATGAAGAAAGAAGATACTCCTATCAGAAGATGGAAAGCGGCTCATCCAAGATCTTCTGAAGACCAGGGACTTGGACCTAGCCTCTCCTTGGCTTTGTCTGTATCTTAGAGATGTTTCAGACATAGCCTGATAGAGGTTACGTTTTATCCCTTATTTCTTCGATGGATCAGAAGACAGAAGATTACGATGCTTAAGAATAAAGAAAAGAAGATATATTATTTCATATTTAGATATTTGTAAGAATTTAATATGTAAATTAAGTATTTCACCATGACGTAAGAGTCGACTTTTGCACCAATGATGAGTAATATTAATAAACTAATCTATAATAATATTATAAATGATAATAATAATAATCTACTACATTCATACAGCGCCATCTAGTCCCAAATTAAGCAATTATATCTGCTTGTGTTATGGGTACTAAACAACTGATATACTAATTAAATTTTTTTTTTTTTTGTAAATACGTACATATTATAGATAAATTACACCCAGACACAGAACAAACCTTTATGCTCATCACACAAAGATTTGTCCCGGGTGGGGATCGAACCCACGACCTCCGGCGTAGCAGTCAGGGTCACGAAACACTAGACCAACAGGTCAGTCAAATAAAAAAATAAAGCTGCAGAGTTTGTTTGTGTGGTTAAACGCCAAGATCTCAGGAACTACAAGTCCGATTTGAAAAATTCTTATAGAGTTGGATAGTCCATTTAGCAAGGAATTTAATATAACATCACGCTACGGCCAAGCTGAGCAGTGGCCGAACGAAGAACGACGGGAACGAAGCTCCGTGTAAGGTACGATTCAGACCAACCGGCTCGCGTCGCGCCGCATCGGAACGGAGCCGACCGGCTCCGACCGGCTGCCGCGGCATGCGTACGGCTGCCGCGGTAGCCGTACGGGTGCCGCGGCAGCCGACAGCGTCCGCTGGAATCCGTACGCACTCCAAGCGCCTAGAAGTGCCGCTCTCTTTGCGCCGCGTAGACGTAAAGTGAAATATTATTTAAAATATCGCTTGAAGAACACAACTTGAATGATTCGCTAGCTGTTGCTGCACCGTAATCTCCGTACGACACACGGCCGACCGGCTCCGACCGGCTCCGACCGGCTCCGACCGGCTGCCGCGGCACCCGTACGGCTACCGCGGCAGCCGTACGCATGCCGCGGCAGCCGGTCGGAGCCGGTCGGCCGTCGCGACGCGTCGCGGGATGCCGACGGAGGTAACTATGCGTAAGTTGCATGCAAATATGAACTGTAATTACTGTTGATACATTTCAATGTTCTTTAACGCATTGTAAAATGCCGCCCGGTGCGGGCCGATGCGAGCCGGTTGGTCTGAATCGTAGCTTAGTAACTGTAGCCCGGTCTATGTATTAAATCTTTTATATTTAAATCCTCCTCGACTAAAATGAACCTGTAAGTGTCTCAGGAGACAGTTCCCACATTATACTAACTACCCTATCATTTTAATGTCTTTTACATAAATAACGGTATGATATAAAAATCAATTAAAAAGTAATAAAATTCTAAATGTTTGTGCGTGTGTTGGTATATGTACGAGTATATGTGTGTGTTTTATATATAAGTTTATATGTAAATGTAACCAAAAGCATAACCCTCCTTATCCGCTCCTCTAGTCGTGTAAAAAGGTCACTAGTCTGTAATATCTATAAAATTGTACAAAATTACGAAATACACACAAACTGGTTTAATATTAATTTTTGAAGGTGATCAGGATTGAAAGTTTGGTTGTAAATCGTGACTTTATTATATTAGTTGACCGCCATCTTGTTTACATATACGTCAATAACGTGTGTCTTTATTATATCCACTATTAAAGACATAAGGAAATAACACAGAAGGATTGGCAAAAAAGGATCGTTTGGTCCTATGTTATAAGGGGCGAGCCTATTGTCATCAACCGGGCACATTTCCAATCTCTGGGCTGACAGAATATGAAAACAGAAAACAGAATCTAATAAAAACAATAACGCATTGCCTTGCCATCCAACGCGGTAATGTGGCTAGCCTTTTGGGTATGTTTCCTCAGGAATCAGCCCCCTGATTCTGAGCTGTCGGAATACTTTCGACAAAAACTCTCAGTTTATTTAAAGTTAAAAACCAGAATGTTAAAAAATTGATGGATGTAGAAAAAAATCCTATATTAATCAGTTTTTAATTTTCTATACGGTAAACTAATTTCTAACACTTAAGTAATAACTTAAGCTGTAAAAATACGTTGTTCTAAGATTCGAAAAAGTTTACGATCCGGGAGCAATCCGATGAGTCAGAATCAGGGCCCTGATCTCAATCAGATATTCTATTTATAGGAATTTCCTGTAGATAGAGTACCTGGTTCTTTTTTTTTAATAGATTAGTTGTGTATATTTTTTTAGTTATGTCTAAATATTTTATTGAATAAATTTTATAATATTTTTATCTAATAAAATAAGTTTGTTGAAATAATAATATTACAATTGAAAATTTAACGTAAGCAACGACAGGAACTGATAACACTGAAACAGGTGCACCGAGTTTTATAAAACATAATCTAAGAACTACATGATCATAATTAGCTTTCAAATATAATAATAAAAAACAAAATTAAAAATTTTGAAAAAACCCACGACGATAACATCTATACAAAATAAGAAACTTAACATATAAAAAGGTTTAAATAACTTTATTTTAAATCCCCGACGAAAAGATAATAAGTAGCGTAAAAACAATCCCAAGAAAATTCGTCGGGGGCTGCCAATATCATTACTGTTTCTAGTATTAAATATATATTGTAAACTAAATATTGTTAATAATTAGGTAGGTATCAAATACATAAAACTGCAATACTTTCGTTCATTTCAAGTCAGGCTATGGCAGCCCCCGACGGATTTTCTTGGGATTGTTTTTACGCTACTTATTATCTTTTCGTCGGGGATTTAAAATAAAGTTATTTAAACCTTTTTATATGATAAGTTTCTTATTTTGTATAGATGTTATCGTCGTGGGTTTTTTCAAAATTTTTAATTTTGTTTTTTATTATTTTAATTATTTTCAAAGAGCGCCCTATCTTACTAACTGTAAGTAACTCGTATAAAATTTTAAGAACCTTAACAGATAAATAAAAGTTTTATACTAAGTTATAGAACAAACACATTTTTTTTAATTTACTGTTGCAGTAAGTCTTGTAACTTGAAATTATCATTTTAATTTTCTTATTTTAAACTTTTTAAGGAGCGCCTTATAAGTAAGCATATCATCCGTAAGCTCTAGAATGAATGGAATTTGCATGGAGCTTCGACTATATTATATATATTTTATTTTTTGTTGACTTGTGTGCTCATCCGTCGCACAAAGGTCGCCGGAGCCCCGCTTCGCGGGGCTCCTACTTCTGGGTGGTTTGAAAAAAAAAAATTACCCTAACCTAACCAGTCCGATTTGGATTGCTCTGAATCGGGGGGTTGTTAAGTTTAGCTATCGCACATTGATTGCCGTAGCCGGACTGCCTTCGGCGTTAGCGCAGATTTCCACCTATAATAGCTTGTATCTCGAAAACGGTGCGTGCTATCGCAAAAATGATGAAAATTTGGTTACACCCCGGGCACGGGATACCTATAAGTTAGAATAAATAAGGTAGGTAGGTGTTTATATAACGTCAGTCTGGAATAAACTCTCACTCTTACTAATTTTTTTTAGGCTTATCATTGTATACCTCAGTACTAATATTCAGTGATATAACAACACAAGATCCGTTTTCGGATTTTTTCCTTTACTTGTGCAACTTGTTATTGCTTCTGGCCAAATTTCATGATTCTAGGTCAACGGTAAGTTCCCTATATATTATGATCGTCAAGATAAATCGTCAAAAATGGAGCATAAACAGCTGTATCTTTTGATTGTGTTAACTTAGAATTTTGATTTTGATTTTACGCCGAGGGTTTGCAGACCCAAGTAAATGATATTAATTTCAGCTTTATACCTCTATGCGTTCTTGAAAAAATATTCTAGACAGACGGACAGACAGACAGACAGACAGACATACAACGGAGTGATCCTATAAGGGTTCCGTTTTTTTCTTTTGAGGTACAGAACCCTAAAATTGCATAAACGGTCACCCATCTATGAACTGACCTTATCCGAAGTTGCTTAACCTCATGAGTGTAATCAATATCTCAGTACTACATTGCTACATGTCCCTATACAGTAACAGGTCTAATTATTTTACAGATAACTGTAAACATAAGTTTGCTAGTCTATTGCAGCGCCCCCTGGCGAAAAAATACAATATCGTGTATCCAAAAGTCATTCTCGATAAATCACAAATACATTACAGAAAACCGTATCGAAATCGGTTTAATCGTTTTAAAGATAGGAGGGCACAAAGGTTTCAACGAAATCAACATAGGTTTGCCTAGTCTATTGCAGCGCCCCCTGGCAAAAAAATACAAAATCTTGAATCCAAAAACAATCCTCGATAAATCACAAATACATTAAAGAAAACCGTATCGAAATCAGTCTAATCGTTTTAAAGATAGGAGGGCACAAAGGATTCAACGAAATCAGTGTATTGTAGCGCCCCCTGGCGAGCTATTAACATAACACCTATCTTATAACCTGTCCCCAAAAGCCGCACACACTTTACAGAAAACCGCATCTAAATCGGTCAAACCGTTTCCGTGATATAAGGTATTATGTTGGAACACACAAACACACAAACACACAAACACACAAACTCACAAACACACAGCCTCTCACCCCAAACGCATATACCGTTTCCGTTCCGTCGTGGGTATAAAAAAAATAAAACGCTACGGTGCCACAGATCAGATACACAGACACGTCAACCATCTTTTTGCGTCGGGGTTTAAAGATATTCGCACAACCAAATTGGAATCATTTTACTCCAGCTGTCATCGCCATCAAGCCAACTCAGGATTCGAACCCTCGACCTCAATGCGCCACTAAGCCAGTCTGATGTCCATCTTGGAATTAATACAGTTAAAAATATAATTATTATCTTATCAATCTTGACACAGTATCTATTCATCTGTAAGAGGAAAACTTTATTAATTGACTAGACCTAGACTCAAACCTTGACCTCTGTGCCACGAACACGCTGCCATTTAGCTCTAGGTCATAGAGATGACTGAATATCGCATAATTAAATAGATTTTTATACTAAATATATTCTGTTGACTAAAAACTAACGTCTTGAAACACCTATGCTTATCGGGTGGGAAGGCTTCATAGTATGTTGTTATATATAAAATGTGATTTTTTATCATCATCTCCATCATGTCCCACTGCTGGGTACTCTCCTCTCCTCTATCTAGAGAACTGATAGGGTTTAGACAATAATTTTCTCACGCTGGCCTAGTGCGGGGTGATGGATCAGACACACACTTAGAATTGATTATAAATGCTATATGTGTTTCCTCACGATACTTTCCTTCAGCGTCAGCAGATGGTAAGTCACTTGAAACTTGTTGTAATATGTAAGTATATGTAGCAAAATATATTATATATAACTACTACGTACACGATGGACCGCCACGAGAACTAATGAAACAATATTGTCAAATATGAAATTATTATATAACGAGTCTACGTCACGTATTATATTTTAGAAATGTGAAATACCTTATTTATTCGTATTCCTTAAATATATATTATTGTTATATAATATTTTAATATTGTCGAAGCTCAACATCACCAAGCGATTGACCACATGTCCGCGCCTTGACCTTTTTCTGACACATATCTAATGCATTCATATAAGCATTGTCTAGAAAAGCTCCTAATGTTTGGCTAGATCAAGGGTAAATACGGTCGGGATACAGCTAGAGGGACTGACTGTTAGAAGATGATGATCATTGATCATGAAGATCATTATAATTCGTTAATCTAACGGTGTAGTGCTCTGCTGCATCACTTTACACGCTACCCAAATTGTAAATTACAAAAGATTGTAACTATCCATCTATAATATAAAAATGAATCGCTAAATGTGTTGGTAAGCGCATAACTGAACAACGCCTGGACCAATTTGACCAATTCTTTTTTTTTAATGTTCGTTGAAGTTCAAGGATGGTTTTTACGGTGAGAAAACTTGCAAAAAAATCGATTGATGCAGTACGAAGTCTGCCGGGTCAGCTAGTTTTATTTAAAAAGAGTGGCGTGAGTTTCTTGCCAGTTCTTCTCATAGCTCCACCCCATCAGCAAACTGGTCGTAGGCAAATTTGCTGACACTACTTTTCGGATAACCTGTTACATTCTTGTGACTTTCATAAGTGTTACCTTGTAACCTAGATGAATAAACGAGATTTCATTTCATTTCATGGCTGTCGGAGGAAACGTGCATCTCGCGGTCCATACATCTGAAGAACGCACAGCTCGGAGACGTGGCGTATATTAATTATGGTCACGATCCTCAGCATTGAGAGAGCGGGGCCCAGAAGAAGAAGTAAGGGTGGAGACCCCTTACCAAAACTATTGACACAAAGTGTTGGATATAATTAAAATATTAGAATGTTACTTTTTGCTTTTTAAATATTTTTTTTAATTCTCAGGTTTTTTTTTTTCATAATAAGGCTTACTATTACCCAATTATAGAATAGCATTATCTGCCAAAATCTTTGTACAAACGTAATATACTTACTATATTTACCGTTTTCATTAGTCTCAACAGTATGTATTAATAAAAAAACTCCATAGTTTTAAATAAAAATAACATTAATGCTTAGACGTTAGCGGTCATTTGACTTTAAAATTTAACAAGTTTTCTGTGTGTGTGTGTGTGTGTGTGTTGTAATATATTCTTACTTATATTAAAACAAATTGTGTGTCTGTTACTAGGATACTTTGTGGTGGACAGTGGAGGCACTACATTTAATTTCTAAATACCAATGTACATATTTTATTAGGAAACAAGTTTTAGGTAATTAGTATGTTAATATGTTTAATACATGTTACTTTTATTCAATAAAATTTTAACACAACTTAAAAATATACACAGCTAATCTATTTTAAGAAAGAACCAGATACTCTATCTACAGGAAATTCCTATAAATAGAAATAAATTAAGTTAATTTCTGGAAATAAAGAATTTCAATTTCAATTAATAGTAACAAAAACATTTTTTTGTTACTATTAATTGAAATTGAAATTCTTTATTTAACTTTATTTAACTGAAAACCCGATATTTATTTTTTTAAATATCGGGTTTTCAGTCATGTAATGTCTTTCAAGCTAACGGAGTCTGGTATTGTGGAAATTGACTGTCACCATAACATAGCCCTGCCGAGTCGACGCGACCGCGAGCGAGACGGTTCGATTTACAACACGAGATAAAAACTTGTGTGATTCATCTTAGATATTTTGTTTCGAGACTGGGTGTACTTTGTGTCCCCTCTTACACAGGGCTTGTTCCCTAACGCGGTAAATAGTGCTTGGTTATTGACAATAGGCTCACACTCTGTAATGAGACCTAACAGGAAGCTTTGTTTTATATGAGACCGTTTACTCACTATCGATAAATATATTATATAAATATTAATTTTACAAACGTAGCCGCGTGGCAAAATATACTTTACCTGTGAATTATGAATGTGTGTGTATACCTATGTGAGAGCCAAGGGCGACCGCTATGACGTCAAGACATCTCGAATTAGACGCCCGCGCAGTCGACAATCGAATTTGTGTATTTTGACATTTTAAAACTTTAAAGTTTAGAAATAAACATTTTTTTTGTACGGACTTGTTTCACCACTTATGATAATTATGTGTTTGTTTGATAAAACCTATCCGTAATTTAGTTGTTAGACATTTGTCATATTTTTCATCATATAGTGACAGATTGTCAACGATATATGACACGGGTTTCTGTACAGTAATGACATCACAAAGAGGGCGTTACTGTGCTTCAAATGCTGTCCTGTCTATACTAAAATTATATAGCTGAAGAGTATGTTTGTTTGTTTGGTTGAACGCTAAGATCTCAGAAACTACTGGTCCGATTTGAAAAATTATTTTAGTGTTGGATACCCCATTTATCGAGTAAAGATATAGTGTATATAATAAATAATAATATTTCACCACATTCACACAGCGCCATCTAGTCCCAAATTAAGCAATTATATTGGCTTGTGTTATGGGTACTAAACAACTGATATACTACTTAAATACATTTTTTGTAAATACGTACGTACTATAGATAAATTACACCCAGACACATAACAAACAATCATGCTCATCACACAAAGATTTGTCCTGGGTGGGGATCGAACCCACAACCTCCGGCTTAGCAGTCAGGGTCACTAACCACTAGGCCAACAGGCCAGTCAGTATATAACATAACGCTACAGGCAATAGGAGTTGAGCAGTGTCCAAATAAAGAAGGACGGGACCGAAGCCCCGCGCCACCTCTAGTTGTTTATAATATGAAATATGAAAGCAGTTTAGTTGCACTGCACAGGCACTCGTCATCGACTATATTAGGGAACGAGACTGAATCACAAGGATCTATATGATATTTGACACATAGATGGCCTATAGTCTGGAGAAACTATTACACAAAATACGCGCGATTGTTTTTCGCGCGTATCTTGTATGTTTGTAAATTTCTTTATTCCCACGAATCTTCCAAACGGCTAGATGGATTTTGACAATTAGGGTATCGTTAGATTCGTCTAGAAAACCCAAGTGTCCTTAGATAGGTTTTAAGAATAATAAACTATTTTTAACAAAAAAATATTAAAACGACTTCAAATCAGTACTAAAAAGCGAAAAATAACCTGAATTAGATATTTAATTCCAAGCTAAAAAAATACCTACCTACCTGTTTAAAGTATAATACCCTATTACTAATCTGTTTGAAGTCGGTGCCAGGCCTAAAGAGTTTGTTAAGCTACGAACTACTTAGTACGTACATCTGTTACCGCTCGCTACTTCACACCACCTCGCACTTGCGTGTGATCGCACCTAGTGTATGGCTCAAACTGAGTGATACAACCTCATTAGGCTGGCACCGACTTCAAACAGATTAGTAATAGGGTATTATACTTTAAACAGGTAGGTAGGTATTTTTTTAGCTTGGAATTAAATATCTAATTCAGGTTATTTTTCGCTTTTTAGTACTGATTTGAAGTCGTTTTAATATTTTTTTGTTAAAAATAGTTTATTTTTCCATTTTTAGTGTACTTTTTATCTAGCAGATTTAATAATACTGGCTGGCAAACTAAGACGGAAAACCGAAATAAAGAATCTTCGATAGAAGGGAACGTCTATTTAAATATTCTAACAACACAACCTGATTGTAGAATAGAGGAATCTCAAAACTCTCAGCTTTTTATGTCTTTCTTTTTTCCTATAAAATGCGACAGGTAACAAGTATAGGTATACAATACAGGTTAGATACTATATCGAGAACTTAAAATATCATCTAAGAATTCCTTTGAATTATACAACTTTATCTTCGATCAAGAGCTCTCACCTCAGACACTTGAAATAACACAACTTAAGGTTTATACATGGATGTGAAATTTAAAGAAATCATCTTCTTACTCCTAAACATTAAGAAGTTTCCCTTCCAGTGACAGCTCACCTAAATAACCTACAAGAATACAACTATAGGTTATAATGTTGAAAGAATTATCCTCCAACTCCTAATAGTTAAGGAGTTATAACTTCCAGTATCAGCTCACCTAAATAACCTACAAGAATACAACTATAATAATAATAATATAATAATAATATTCTACCACATTCACACAGCGCCATCTAGTCCCAAAGTAAGCAATTATATTTGTTTGTGTTATGGGTACTAAACAACTGATATACTACTTAAATACATTTTTTTTTTTTTTGTAAATATATACATATTATAGATAAATTACACCCAGACACAGAACAAACCTTTATGCTCATCACACAAAGATTTGTCCTGGGTGGGATTCGAACCCACGACCTCCGGCTTAGCAGTCAGGGTCACTAACCACTAGACCAACAGGCCAGTCAAATATAGGTTTATAAGAACCTATAATGTCGAAAGAATTATCCTCCAACTCCTAACAGTTAAGGAGTTATACTTTCCATCACTAGCTCATCAACATGAGATGTTGACTATCAGACGTAAATACTTGAATAACTTTAAAAAATATATGAAACACGTAACATGTGCCTATAAAATTTGAGGGTTGCCTTCGATTTCCCTGAGATTCCATCATCAGAACTTGACGTGATGAATAGGGGACCAATTCGGAAGTATACCCTTTCAAACAAAAAAAGAATTTTTTAAATCGGTTCAGGCATCTCCGAGTAATCGTTGAACATACATAAAAAAAAAAAAAAATACATACAGTCGAACATATAACCTCCTCCTTTTTTGAAGTCGTTTAAAAAGACTTAAACGGCGGGCTTTTGACGCCAAATTGTGAGAAGTTAATTTTTTTTTTAACTAACCTGTCGACTTGGGTATCAAAATAAACAGAATCAAAAGGAGATCACATATATTCAAAAAGAGATTATACATAATTGAATGGTTCCAAATAGTAAGTAGTTCTATTATTTTTTTTAACCAAACCTATCGAGTAGAGTATCAAAATAAAGGGAATCAAATGGAGATTACAAATATAATATACATATGTTATGTATTTAAATTTAATCAGGTATAATATTACAATAATTTTACTGTATTTTTAGTGCGTTGCTCTCTGTTGAGTTTTTGCAGCCGGGTTAATTATATTTTTTTATTATATTTACTTGTTACCTATATAACACGTATACAGCATTATCATCAATTCAACCCATAAACATCCCACTGCTGGGCACGGGATGTTGATTATATCTAAAGAATGTGGAAGGAATTTAGCCTACTATACCACGCTGGTCAGACGGGTTGGTATAGGGTTTCTTTCGAATTTTCCTTTTCACGCAGTGCTCTTGTCTGCATAAGTTTACTCCCTTAGTCGCCTTGTACGACACCCACGGGTTGAGATGGGGTAGTGATATTATGTATTCTTAATCCGTCACTACACGGACTAGTATTTAATTAGACTGACAGATTGTACAGTTTTGTGAGACAAGGTCTCTTAGATCATAATATTATTAATAAGGACGGCTTGTACCTTTATAATAAACAATAAACCAAAAAAAGTGCCTGAGATAAACAAGAAGCTTTATATTTATAAATAAATAAAACAAAATATAAACTCTAACGTGTCGCCACTTTTAGGTAAAATCGTTTCGTTATTTTTTATCGAGTGGGTGTACATTAGAGGTCAATAGCAATCGAATGTCGAATTATTTACAGATTTTAAAAATAATGGTTATTGGCTTCTCACTATAAAAGGTCATGTGATAAATAATATAATTGTTGATTTCAAATATTTTAAACATATAACATAGACTCACGCCTTTTACACCTAAGGGTAAGCAGAGGTACAATCAGCCAAGTTTCCGCTCGACCAGTTTCTAAAGATTTGCTATGTATTACTGGACTGCTGAATCGTCTTGTATACACCTGTGCTGTGTTATTCGGACTATTGAACGGTTATCATAATCTATAATATAATATTATAAAGCTGATGATTTTGTCTGGTTGAATGCTACGATCTCAGGAAATACTTACTGGTCCGATTTGAATAAATATTTTAGTGTTGGATAGCCGATCGAGGAAGGCTATGAAGGCTATATAACGATTAGCTAAAAGGATTACGCTTTATTGATTTATAATTTTGCCAATATACTTAGGCTTCCACAATTTGTAATCATCATTAAATTTACTAGTCTATTTGAAATATTTTACGAACTTTATTTTAGGATATTATAATATCTGGTAAAAAAGACATTGCTACTATTTTGAGGGTTCTGTTTAAAATTTTCACAATATCACGCTACGGTCAATAGGAGCTCAACAGTGGCCAAATAAAGGCGGGAGCAAAACCCCGCACAACTTGCAGTCATTAATAAAAACGAAGATACGATAGCACGAAGTTGGTTGATTGTAAGTACCTACATCACACCCATTTGCGCTGGCTTTTTTTTTTATTGCCTGTAGTGGCGTTATTAATTATATAACAGTTTCTTTGTCTTAACTCTAGCCTACACCGGCTAGTGCTAACAATATGTCCAAAGATTGCACAGCCAGTCAGCCATGTCGTCACCGAGTGAGGTCATAGTTCTCAGAAGTATCACGAACAAGCCCACACTCCTACACACTACACAGGTAAGCACCGACCAGTCTGCATTCTTACACGTGTTTTTTAGCGCATAAAAAACATTTTGGATCTAGGTTTAGTTATTTTTTAAGGTAGGTACAAAATCCTTGAATATTTTTGATGATTCGTGTGCATTCCTATCTATATTAAATATTATAACGTTGAAGTGTATGTCTGTTTGATTGAACGCTAAGATCTCAGGTCCGATTTGAAAAATTCTTTTGGTGTTGGATAGCCCATTTATTGAAGAAGGCTATATATAGGATATATAATACTGCACTACGGCTAATAGGCAGCTATATATAAGCTCTCTCGATCTAGCATAGGTAAAGTTATGGCCATGTACATTTTTGAACCTTCGGAGTTAGAAAATAGTTTACCGTATATTAAACGACCTACGACTGACCTTCCAGCCGATAACTTTCCGACATTTCAGAATCAGGAGGCTGGAGCATCACATGCGCTGTGTCGACAACTTTCCTCCCAATCCCCCCCCCCCCCCTTGAGGTTTGGACACCACGACTCATCAGCTTCTGTTGCATTTCCATTTTCTTATACTGATTGCACTTTTAATATTTTGTAATAAAATTAAACCAACCATAGAAACAATTTATTTAATATTAAAATCGTAATACATACTTAACTTACAAAATAAGTTAAAATTAGAACCTACATTATATTAGCTAATTCTTAAATTAGGACAATACCTGGTAACTAACAAAAAAGTCTAAAACTTAGTGTTTTTAGTATTTCTAAAATCAAGCCTAACAGATTGACAAAAGAAATTACCACAAAGCAATATTTATTGCAGCGCCATCTAGTACCAATTAAAAATCTTGCAACTGGTACTGCCATCTATTGTGAAAACTTGTAACTACTCTCGAAATTAATAAAATATTCTGACAATAAATGGCGCTGTTGAGTAATCGATTCCTAAAATTGTTTAAAAATAAAAGGAACAATATATTTGCACACTCCCTATTTACATAAATTATGGTATGATTAATTGATCTAAGTGTATAATTATAATGTTCACTACTAAATTTTGTAATTCCAGCAGAACTCACGGAATTTTTAAATCCAAAATAAAGATTTGGCGCGATCTATCACCCCATTTTATTAGGTGCGGGGTGCGGTCGCAGCTTAAAACTTTTTTTTTTCAATTTATCGTGTACGATTTTTGGGGTGGGCAATGTCCTCTGTGATCTCTTCGGACCGCACCCATAGAGCCTCTACCACTAGGCTCGCCTGCCACTAGGTATTAAAATTAGACAAACCCTGGCTATAAGGCTGTGAGGCATCTATCCTAACATAGTTCCCATATGGAGTGCTAATGGTCTGAGGACCTGCAGAGTAAGGGTTCAGTACAACATTTACATTTTTGGTGTCCGCTGCATCGGTGGCGCCATCTCTGTTCCATGCAGCTGAAATAGAAAATTTTAGTTTAGCGATATCTAGATTATAGTTACCGAACTAACACGTGAAATAAGGCTCTCAAGTTTGTTGACTTGCGAAGAAATGAAGCAAAAATGCTAAGAAAATTTATCACCGATGATAGGGTGCTTTGAATAGTTTTTAGATAAAGTACAGTATAATTTGTGCTATTATATTCGCAAGAAACCATCACTCGATAGCACCAATATGACATCTTCAGCGCCATCTATGCAGTCAGTATACTAATACATAAATGTTGACATATTCTGTAAATAGATGGCGTAGAAACATCAATATTTTAAGAATATTATCAAAACTATCATCTTCCCATAAATACTCCCTGGTCCCAGAAAGTTTTAATGAGAATTATCCAACATAAAGTAGTAGGTATTAGCGACAAAATACAAATAGGTAGGTAGGTATAATTAATTAATCTAGAGAAGTTATTGCCTATCTAAACATAACTTAGAAATCAATGGCCTAGATTTGGACTAGTTTTCAGAAACGATAGGTCATTGGGTCGGATATGCTGTCTATGGGTTTGATAAACATAGACAAAGGTACGTATTCGTAAGTACCTATGTACCTTCTAAAGTTATCAGATGGACCGACGACCTAGCAAAGGTTGCGAGTGGCCATTGGTTGGATGCGGGCGGCACAAAATCGCTCGCTGTGGCGGAAATTAGGTGAGGCCTATGTTCAACAGTGGACGTCATTGGGCTGATATGATGATGAAAGTTTATGATATTACTGTGCGAGTGTTGTATACAGTGACATAAAAGTATTAAGTACACCTATGAACATCAAAAAAACGAACCGTTGACATTATGCACAGAAATAATACAATATTATTAATGGACTTCGTTTCCACTGTAACTACAATTAGCCAAAGTCCTGCTCAGTTAGTTTCCAAACATTTGTTCTGTTTGCTGCTGAATCTCCTTGTCCTTGTATAGAATAATAATAGTTTTATGTCTTAGTTTATATTAATTATTAATTCATTTTATGATAGTTTAATTGTAATAATAATTAATAATATAAATATATAAGTAAATAGTTAATAATGTTTGAATTATAAATAATTTAATATTATTAATAATGTCACTTCAGATAGATGTATGTACTTAATTATGATAAGTGTTTATTTTAGTTTTATTAACGATACATAATAATTTGTATACTCTTGAGTAGAATGTAGCGAACTAATTTATTTGTATAACTTCTATTGTAAACGATACCTACATTGACAAATAAACCATATTTCTATTTCTATTTATATTCCAGCCCCATGATTCTCAGTTGTAGTCGTAAACTTATTCGAATTAAAACGGTTTGTTGTTTAATGATAAAAAATAGGTTATCATATAGAAATTAAAAATTTATTAATATTTTTTTTCTAAAAATAAATAAATAAATAAAATAATTTTTTCATTTTAAATGAACTAACATTTGCGGCCGAAAAGTTTCTGACAATTTAGTATCAGGGGGCTGTGCTGTTATTTGGACTATTGAACGGTTTACTGTCTACTTGCGTGAACTTAGGTACATCATTATGAATAAGAACATTGAAAAGTGTTTGGAAACTGGTCGAGCAGATTGTGCAAAGTCATACAAATATTAATCTGGTAGCCTTTTGGTTCGAATCCCTAAAAAGGGCATTACTATATATACAGCGATGTATTAGGAAAGTAAAACCGACTTTCTCCAAGTAATTTATCTGTCAAGGCTATGCGTCATTTGACTAAACCCATATTTTAACATAAACTTTCACATGATTGTAAATCTATGGCGGAACTAATTTTTTGTTTCTAGGTTATCTAATTGGTCGGTAACTATTGGTTAAGCATTGCGCTAATCTCAGAAACTACTGGTTCGAATTGAAAAAATATTTTATTGTTGGATAGCCCATTTATTGAGGAAGGCAATAGGTGCAGAGTAGTGTTCATTCAAAGGTCCATAGGAGTGAAGGTTCCGGAAAACAGCCAGTTTAACGATAACTGCCAGTTTTCTATATCGGTAGCCATAACCTTCCACCTAAAATTTCATGCTCGAAAAAGACAGAAAGACTTTTAGTGTCAGTAAATCAACATATCGCAGGTGTGGAAGACCATAGGAGTTTGCCCAGCAGTGGGACATGCGTGATACAAGGGTAACCAACCGCTGACTTACCACTACGGCGTTGGTTCCAATACCACTGATTTGAGATTGGTAAGTTGGGCATAGGGCTGTGGTATACGATACTCCTGTCTTGACATTGGCCCTATAAAATATGCCAAGTTTTTTAAATATTTTTATGACTATATCTGATGACTGTGACCTAGACAGAGTTTATGAGACGACTAAAACTGCACAGTTTATAGCAACTAAGTGGTGACAAACAGACGTACAGCCCACCTCTAATAGTATGTCTGATACACCCCGCACTAGGCCAGCATGTGTGGATTATGGCCTAAACCCTCTCAGCTCTCTAGACAGAGGAGAGGAGTCCCGTGCCCAGCAGTGGGACATTAATGATTATGTTTAACTAAAGTGCAGTTCGTTAGAATCATTGGTAAAATATTCGTCGCGTTTTGTTCGATTTGTTCCATTATAAATGAATGCTCAAATTAAGCAGTACCATTAAAGGCTGACTTGACTACAATAATATCTTACAGATGTGTTCCTCGTGAGCTCCCTGCTGCCCAGCACCGTGGATGTGCAGGTGGATCTCCTTCTGTTGAGGGTGTGGGGCCTCCCAGCCGTGCTGGGCATGCTTCTTCTCGCCGAAGAAGATACCGATCTGGAATACCATGGACATGTTGTTAGATAAGGTACATAGATAGTGTCAGTGGGTATAAAACAAAAAACGATCATGACTTTAAGCTACAAGATATATAAACTATAAGATATATAAACTAACAGACTATAAGATATAAAAACAGTTGGCGGAATTGTATCGCACCCTATTTCACCAGACAGAGTTGGGCGCAGTTAACTACTTTTGTGTAATCAGATTACTAACTACATCGAAAAGTAGTTAACTACATGTAGTTATGATTACTTGTAGTTTAACTACATGTAGTTATGATTACTTGTAGTTTAACTACATTTGTTAATATGATTACTGCAATCAAGTAGTTATAATTGCTGATTACTTTGATTTCTAAGAACTTATATTTTGCAATAAAATAAATTATGTATTGTGTAGGTATTGGTACTTGCAAAAATGGCCGCCATCTTGAACTTTTCTGTTTTCAGGCTTATTGACTCCAAAATCGATATATGGCGATCCCTTTGTCTGTTTTACATAGTGCTGTTATCAGAATTTGGAAAAATGGCCGCCATTTTGAACTTTGCCGTTTTTGGGCTCAAGGACTCCAAAATCGATATCTAGCGATCCCTTTGACTGTTTGGCATAGTGCTGTGGTCAGAATTTGGAAAAATGGCCGCCATCTTGAACTTTGCTGTTTTTGGGATGTTTGACTCCAAAATCGATATCTGACGATCCTTTTGACTGGTTGACATACTGCTGATGTCAAAATTGGCAAAAGTAGCCGCCATTTTGAACTTTGTTGTTTTTGGGCTGATTGACTCCAAAATCGATATCTGACAATCCCTTTGACTGTTTGACATAGTGCTGATGTCAAAATTTGCAAAAATAGCCGCCATTTTGAACTTTGTTGTTTTTGGGCTGATTGACTCCAAAATCGATATCTGACGATCCCGTTGACTGTCTAACATAGTGCTGATGTCAAAATTGGCAAAAGTGGCCGCCATTTTGAACTTTGTTGTTTTTGGGCTGATTGACTCCAAAATCGATACCTGACGATCCCTTTGACTGTTTAACATAGTACTGAAGTCAAAATTTGGAAAAATGGCCGCCATCTTGAACTTTGCTGTTTTTGGGCTGATTGACTCCAAAATCGATATCTGACGTTCCCGTATAGTGCTGATGTCAAAATTGGCAAAAGTGGCCGCCATCTTGAACTTTGTTGTTTTTGGACTGATTGACTCCAAAATCGATATCTGACGATCCTGTTGACTGTCTAACATAGTGCTGATGTCAAAATTGGCAAAAGTGGCCGCCATTTTGAACTTTGTTGTTTTTGGGCTGATTGACTCCAAAATCGATATCTGACGATCGCTTTGACTGTTTGACATAGTGCTGATGTCAAAATTGGCAAAAGCGGCCGCCATCTTGAACTTTGCTGTTTTTGGGCTGATTCACTTCAAAATCGATATCTGACGATCCCTTTGACTGTTTGACATAGTACTGTAGTCAGAATTAAGAAAAGTAGCCACCATCTTGAACTTTGCTGTTTTTGGCCTGATTGACTCCAAAATCGATATATGACGATCCCGTTGACTGTCTAACATAGTGCTGATGTCAAAATTGGCAAAAGTGGCCGCCATCTTGAACTTTGCTGTTTTTGGGCTGATTGACTCCAAAATCGATATCTGACGATCCCGTTGACTGTCTAACATAGTGCTGATGTCAAAATTGGCAAAAGTGGCCGCCATTTTGAACTTTGTTGTTTTTGGGCTGATTGACTCCAAAATCGATATCTGACGATCGCTTTGACTGTTTAACATAGTGCTGATGTCAAAATTGTCAAAAGTGGCCGCCATTTTGAACTTTGTTGTTTTTGGGCTGATTGACTCCAAAATCGATATATGGCGATCCCTTTGTCTGTTTTACATAGTGCTGTGATCAGAATTTGGAAAAATGGCTGCCATTTTGAACTTTGCCGTTTTTGGGCTCAAGGACTCCAAAATCGATATCTGACGATCCCTTTGACTGTTTGACATAGTACTGTAGTCAGAATTAAGAAAAGTAGCCGCCATCTTGAACTTTGCTGTTTTTGGCCTGATTGACTCCAAAATCGATATCTGACGATCTCTTTGACTGTTTAACAAAGTACTGAAGTCAAAATGTTGAAAAATGGCCACCATCTTGAACTTTGCTGTTTTTGGGATGTTTGACTCCAAAATCGATATCTGACGATCCCGGTGACTGTCTAACATAGTGCTGATGTCAAAATTGGCAAAAGTGGCCGCTATTTTGAACTTTGTTGTTTTTGGGCTGATTGACTCCAAAATCGATATCTGACGATCCCTTTGACTGTCTAACATAGTACTGAAGTCAAAAGTTCGAAAAATGGCCGCCATCTTGAACTTTGCTGTTTTTGGGCTGATTGACTCCACAATCGATATCTGACGATCCCTTTGACTGTTAACATAGTACTGAAGTCAAAATGTTGAAAAATGGCCACCGCATAGCAAAGTTCAAGATAGCGGCCACTTTTGCAAATTTTGACATCAGCACTATGTCAAACAGTCAAAGGGATCGTCAGATATCGATTTTGGAGTCAATCAGCCCAAAAACAGCAAAGTTCAAGATGGCGGCCATTTTTCCAACTTTTGACTTCAGTACTATGTTAAACAGTCAACGGGATCGTCAGATATCGATTTTGGAATCAATCAGCCCAAAAACAGCAAAGTTCAAGATGGCGGCCATTTTTCCAAATTTTGACTTCAGTACTATGTTAGACAGTCAAAGGGATCGTCAGATATCGATTTTGGAGTCAATCAGCCCAAAAACAGCAAAGTTCAAGATGGCGGCCATTTTTCCAAATTTTGACTTCAGTACTATGTTAAACAGTCAACGGGATCGTCAGATATCGATTTTGGAGTCAATCAGCCCAAAAACAACAAAGTTCAAGATGGCGGCCATTTTTCCAAATTTTGACTTCAGTACTATGTTAAACAGTCATAGGGATCGGCAGATATCGATTTTGGAGTCAATCAGCCCAAAAACAGCAAAGTTCAAGATGGCGGCCATTTTTCCATTTTTTGACTTCAGTACTATGTTAGACAGTCAAAGGGATCGTCAGGTATCGATTTTGGAGTCAATCAGCCTAAAAACAACAAAGTTCAAGATGGCGGCCACTTTTGCCACTTTTGACATCAGCATTATGTCAAACAGTCATAGGGATCGGCAGATATCGATTTTGGAGTGAATCAGCCCAAAAACAGCAAAGTTCAAGATGGCGGCCATTTTTCCAACTTTTGACTTCAGTACTATGTTAGACAGTCAACGGGATCGTCAGATATCGATTTTGGAGTCAATCAGCCCAAAAACAGCAAAGTTCAAGATGGCGGCCATTTTTCCAAATTTTGACTTCAGTACTATGTTAAACAGTCAACGGGATCGTCAGATATCGATTTTGGAGTCAATCAGCCCAAAAACAGCAAAGTTCAAGATGGCGGCCATTTTTCCAAATTTTGGCTTCAGTACTATGTTAGACAGTCAAAGGGATCGTCAGATATCGATTTTGGAGTCAATCAGCCCAAAAACAGCAAAGTTCAAGATGGCGGCCATTTTTCCAAATTCTGATCACAGCACTAACAAGTCAAAGGGATTTTCCAAAAACAAAATCTCTCATTTGAGCGGGTTTATTACAACATTATATTTGTGTAGTTAAAAAAGTAATCATAATGTAGTTAAAAATGTAATCATAAATGTAGTTAAAAAAAGTGATCATAACTACTTTTTATGATTACATTTTGTAGTTAAAAATTTTGATTACTAACTACAAAATGTAGTTGCAGTTAGTAATCAGTAGTTAGATTACAAAATGCCCAACACTGTCACCAGATATACTAGTTCAACTACCAAAGAAACCAGTATCTAATTATACAGAATGGTATCTTGTGATGATGATCCAATTACTTCAAATATTGGAGATAGATCATTTTACTTAAAGAAAACATTCCTTAATTTTAAGAAAGAAACAAAGCTGCATTTCATATTTTCGGAAAGTCGCTTGCCATACCCTGAAATCGAACTAGCTAAAATCCCAAAACATAACACCCTACTATTACAGCCTTAATCGATAGGGTCAATAATAAGAATCTAATCTTTCTAACAAACATGGTAAATTAAATATAAAAAAAAACCATAAAATTTCAACTTATAAATTCAATGGGACTAGATAAAGCACTTTCACTTAATTGTCCGTCATCTTTACATAATTAAGTTCCTAATTAATAATAAATCTTTGACGTCATTGATTATCGAAAATAAGGGAGAACTATTTGAAAAGAAGATTGCAATATGCACGTGTTTGTAATACAGTTCAAATAGATGCGACATGACTGAGTGAGGCACTAAAATTACCACGTCAGTAACGAAAGTTAAGCTTGTATGGTTTTGCTCTTATTTAATGAACCACTCTTGTCAGAGATTCGATCGTTACCGTTGACCCTATCGATCGATATCGATTATTGCATGACATTTTATGACATGACAATAATATACTTAGGTACTACCTTATGATGGATGTAATGACACGCCTCCTCCATACATATTACTTGCGCTCTTCAACATAGACACTTTTTCACATAGAACAATAATATTTATTATATTTATTTATTTTCTTCAAATACACAAAACTTATGTATTAAGGCGGACTTAATGCCAAAGGCATTCCCTACCAGTCAACCTGAGGTGGTGCAATGATATAATGAAAGTAGGTGCATATGAGTATGATCTAGAAAGAGAAGGAGGAGATTTATACAAATTATTATCAAGAATAAAGTTTACATAAATATAATATTGATGATATGTATATATGGTATATATATATAAATACATAATATAATATTATAAATATATATCATAATATATATGGTACATAGATATTATTCAGACAAAGTGATGAGATTATACAGCTAGGGTTGCAAATAGTTGAAAATATCGATATTTATATCGAGGCCTTGAAAATATCAATAATCAATAATATCGACAGTTTCATCGTGATATTATCGATAATCCATAATAACAGCCGTTTCAAGGTGATATAAGATATTCTAAATAATGAATTTGAAAAATTATGAAAAATTAAGTCTTATAAAAGATTTATTATTAAATAATTCTAAAAAATTAATAAAAAAGAAAATAAAAAAGACATAATCAAAAAGAAACAGTCATGGAAGTATCAAATGAATGAGCATGAGCCATAGATATTTTATTGTCTTTGAAACGAACTTGCGAACGAACGAAAGATACATTACTATAGACAAAAATATATAATAAAACAAATGTTGTCATTATTTAAAATATTTTTATTAAATTATCGATATTTAATGTTTTTCCGATATGATGATATCATTTCGGCAATGCTAATATATCGATATTTCAAGATCGATATTATCGAAAATTCGATATATCGTTGCATCGCTATATACAGCCAATTGCTTCAAGTACAATTCCCGGACTCAGCTAGAGTCCTAGAGAGATTGGAGAGTAGAGTAGAGAGATGTACGCATCGCGGTTAGTGGCCATCCTAATTTCGACATTTTATCATTTTTCTACATTATATCTAAAGTATATTTGTAGGTAGTTTTAAATGTCTATATTTGGGTTGCCACTTCGGACGCCACCTGCCATCCAATTGTTAAATGACACCATCCAAAAAACCAACTCATCCAAAAAGGCCAGCCGTTTAGGAGATGTTCAATGACAAACGATTTATTTACATAATAAATATATCACATATCTTCAGCTTACCCTAATGGAGGTCAACCGTGATGATATTTACAAAGAGTATATTATGTACTCAAAATCTGCATACAAGATGGGACATTGACCTTGATAGCACCCAAGGTCACTGACAATATTAGCATATTCGCAAGGAGAAAGTGTAATACTTATAACTGGCTTGAAAGAGACGGCGCATGTTTGGGCGATAGTTAGAAAGAGACAACGCAATGTCCGGTGTCTTTCTTGAAACAATAAGATGTTGACCAATTGTGAACATCGATGTACTGTTTCGTTAATTGTGTAAGTGCAACTTGATGAGATACAGAATATCTCTGCGCAGAAAATCTGGAGGTTCCTAATTTCTACAAGACTAAGCAGAGAACTATAAATAAATAACAAGGGCGCTACCACAGATCAGTAATAATAATAATATCTTTAAAAATATATAATATAATGGTCTAACTGTCAGCACCTTGGACTCTGTTCCCAATGTTGGCGGACCCCTCACATATAATTTAAATTTTTAAATGTATTTTTCTATTTATATTTAAAAATGTAATTTTATGTGTGAGAAATTTATTTTTCACACATTCACACAGCGCCATTTAGTCCCAAATTAAGCAATTATATTTGGTTGTGTTATGGGTACTAAACAATTTATATACTACTTAATTTCCTTTTTTTTAAATACATGTAACTGATCGACGAAGCAAAGAAGCTTCTAATGGCTTCTAGACCAGAAAAAATAAATTATAAAAATTTGGTCGTACTTAGTGCGGATGTTTTCTTTTTCTAAAACTAACAACAATATAGCCTGATAAGTGATAGTAGCAGAATGGATAAGTGACCGGCGTGCAAATCATGCGGTCTGAGTTGGATACCGACGCGCAGAACTAACGTGGATTTCATTTTCCATCTGCTAACGGTGAAGGAAAACATCGTGATGAAACACACATACAATAGAAGTAATTCTAAGTGTATGTCTGATCCACCAAACCGCATTAGGCCAGTGTGTGTGGATTATGGCTTGAACCTTCTAAGCTCTCTAGATAGAGGAGAGGAGACCCGATCCCAGTAGTGGGACATTAAGTTTCTGATGATGAGGATAGCCTACCTTAGCAGCGCCAGCAACCAGCAGCAGCTTCAATATAACCAGCGACACCAGCAGGGTCTTGACTCCGACCAACGCCGCCACAACCATCCAGGTGGAAGCCGCTCCGATCTGGAAGGCCAGAGGAATGAGCGCCTGCATCATCCTCTTGAGAGGCCTGCCGAAGGTCCTGCCTGGAAACCAGATACAAACACATTTTAAATAACATTCAAACTCCGTGCATTTTTAGTCGTCTCACAAAGTTTGTCTAGGTCATACTAATTATAATAATAATATTCTACCACATTCACACAGCGCCATCTAGTCCCAAAGTAAGCAATTGTATTTGCTTGTGTTATGGGTACTAAACAACTGATATACTACTTATATACATTTTTTTGTAAATACATACTTATTTTATAGATAAATTACACCCAGACAGAACAAACCTTTATGCTCATCACACAAAGATTTGTCCTGGGTGGGGACCGAACCCACGACCTCCGGCTTAGCAGTCAGGGTCACTAACCATTAGATCAACAGGCCAGTCAGATATTCAATTAGATATAATATAGAATACGTTTAGACATAATAAAAAATGACCTAGTAGTGACGGATTAAGAATACATAATGTCACTACACCATCTCAACCCGTGGGTGTCGTAAAAGGCGACTAAGGGAGTATGTAACCTTATGCAGCCAATGTCACTAACGAGAAAAGGAAAATTCTAAACAAACCCTATACCAACCCGTCTGGCCACCGTGGTATAGTAGGCTAAACTCCCTCCACATACTTCGGAGGAGACCCGAGCAGTGGAACGTTTATGGGTTGAAATAATGATGATGATTATAAACTTTACCGACCCTTCGCCCGTGACTCCGCCCGCGTAATAAGTAGCCTATGTGTGTTACTCCTTACTATAATCTATCTGTGTACCAAATTTCATACAGATCCTTTCAGCCGTTTCGGCGTGATTGAGTTACAAACATACATACATTTTTTGCAATTTATAATATTAGTAAGATTATTAATAAATTTGCATAGATTTATATATAAATAGAATCAATAACGATGATGACCGAATATAATAAGAAAGTGACCGACTTGCAAAACATGAGGTTTGAGTTCGATTCCGACGATACCTATGTGGAAAATTTCACTTTGTGGAATTTATGTATTGCTCATATGACTCACCGTCTACTGACGGTGAAGGAAAACATCGCGAGGAAACCCACATATATGATAAGACATTCTTAGGGTATGTCTGATCCAGCTCACATTGGGATAGCGTGTGTGGATTGTGGACTAAAGACTCTCAGCTCTCTTGATAAAAGAGAGCATACCATTGCCTAACAGTGGTAAATAATAATCACATTTTACCATATTCACACAGCACCATCTAGTCCCAAATTAAACAATTATATATGCTTGTGTTATGGGTACTAAACAACTGATATACTACTTAAATATTTTTTTCGTAAATACGTAGGTACATAGATAAATTACACCCTGACACAGAACAAACCTTCATGCTCATTACACAAATATTTGTCCTGGGTGGGGATCGAACCCATGGCTCATATACATATAGATCACGCCTCTTTCCCAACCGAGGGATAGGCAGAGACCATTCCCTTCCACTTGCTATGATTCTGACATACATCTTTGGCTTCTTCAACATTCATCAGTCTTTTCATGCATTCTCGCGGGTTGAGGGTACTCCTGATCTGTCCCTTCTTTAGAACGTCACCTATTTGGTCATGGTACGTTCTTCTAGGTCTTCCCCTTCCAACGTTTCCTTTCATATTCGCCTCATATATTTGTTTTGTCACTCTTTCTTCATTCATTCTCTCGACATGTCCAAACCAGCTTAACATTCCTTTCTCTATTCGTGTCACAACATCTATTGTTAAGTCATTATAAATGTTGTAATAACTTAATTTATCATACGGAACCTTACACGCGAATCCAACTCGCATGGCCGGTTTATCATCAGCTCAAACAGCACAAATACAACGATAAACGAAAGGTTGGGAGCACGTGCGCGTGTCCAGTTGGACACCACGAGTGAAAACCGGTTCGAATCTGTTATACACCGCGGTCCACTTTCATCGCATGCCTGTCACATTGTACCATTGATTTTTGCTTACTTTGCTTACGATTGTAATGGAAATTATGTATTTGTTTTAAAGAGCTATTGTTTAGAGTGTATCTAATCTGTTTGCTCAAAGTGTAAACAAAAGTTTTAGGTCAATCATTGAAACAAGGTAGTCGGTTTCATACAATATTCTTACACGCAATAGAGCGTATTTACAAACAGAATGGCAGCGCCGCAATTTAGTTCTTACTTTTTTTGGCTTTGTATTACGTTCATAAGTATCATGTTTGTAATTTGAGTTAAGCTCGCCTATGTACATAGGTATATGTATGTGATACTGTTTGTAATTTTTGTGTACAATACAGAATTCAAAAAAAAACTGTTGAATAGACAGCATAAAATTATAACAATAACATTGGGTGGTCCATACACTGACCATTTAGGAAAAAGTTTTGTCTAGCTATTGTGAAGCCCAAAATGGTCAGATTTAATTGTTCTATAAAATATTGGCACAGTTATCGTGAGGCAAATACGGAAACAATAAAACAGTTATGTTTTCCATGTAATAATAATACTAATTATTATCCCGAAGTTTTAAAAACAAATCTGTTTGTTGATGGTAATAGGCTCACATATACTTAGTGTATGTGTGTTTCCTCACGATGTTTTCCTTCACCGTTAGCAGATGGTAAGTCACTTGACTAGTACATATAAATTCCACAAAGTGAAATCCACATTAGTACTGCCGATCGAAATCGAACTTGGACCGTATGATTTGCATGCTGGTCACATATCCATTCGGCTACCATCGCTGGCCTAAATGTGGACACCTCTGTCTTCTTCGAGGAAATTTAGGCGACTCTACATTTGTGTATGTATTTATCGTAACATTATGCAGTCAAAACTAACATTGAAAAGTCAACTCTAAAATTCGTGATATTAAATAACAAACAATTACGAAAGCACCTCGTTGTTGAGATGAGGCCATTGCCTTCGTATAACCTAGTGTTTATTTAGCTTGCTTATTGGTATAGTGCTCGATACGTGACCCTGTCAATTTGATCTGACCATATTAGCAAGGTGATTGGTGGAAAAAATCGATATAATCTCGCTGTAAGTCGCCGAAGGGTGGGCAGAGGTGTATCACGGATAAATTTCACCAGAGGCCCAAGTCGTAATCGTAATTGGATCATTAACAATCAAAATATCAACACCAATAAACAGTTTTTTTGGGAATGAATCAGAATAACTTAGCATAAAACATAAACAGTTCTATTTGTCTACTTTTAGATGAGCAACGAGTGTATATAACATTGATTATACGTAACGACTGTGGGTGTTATCTATACATATTATAAAAGGCTTTGTCCTGACTGACTGACTGACCTATAGACAACGCACAGCCTAAACCGCTGGTCGTAGCGACTTGAAATTTGGAGGGTGTGTTTGTCCTAATGTCTAGAGGTGTACTAAGAAAGGGTTTTTTAAAATTCAACCCCTAAGGGGGTGAAAAGGGATAAAAACGATTGTATGAAACTTCTTTGTTTTTTAACTTATAGATTTGAAAATTTGTTTTGGGGTACTACTATCAAAATAAAAAAATACCCTCATCAATATTTTTGACAAGGGTGGCTTTGGAAGGGTGAAATTGGGGATAAAACGTTGTATGAAAAGATCTTTGTTTTGAAGTTAACGTTTTGCAAATTAGTATTGGGATAGGAACTTAAAATGTTGTTTTTAATATTTTTGATAGGGATGAGTTCAGGGGGTGAAATATTAAATAGATAGTTCTTTGTTTTTCAGGTTATATGTTTGGTCTTACTTAGTCGTTATTTTTTAGGTTTTTATGGACGGATAATACGCAATTAGAACTTCAGTTAAGAAGTGAGTTGATGGGTTGTTTTTGGTGTTTGAAAAACTTACCCTAAGGGATGAAATAGGTGTGAAAATTATTAGAAATTGATATGGATGTCGTTTTCAAGGTTTTCAGGGACGCTGATTACGAAAATGTTATCTATATTGACGTAAAATGAAATTCAACTCCTGCAGTGGGGTGTTGTGGAGTTCATGAATTCCACTTAAGGCGCTGTCCAAACGGAAACACCGAAAAACTCTCAATTTTTCGTCGCGCAGTTTGCCGTATCGGTATATACTACAAACCAGAAAATTTACTTGGATAAAGTCGAGAATCTAAAGAAAAGACTTACCTAAAAATATTTCATGTAATTATAATAGTTTCGTAGAAAAAAGGTCACAAAGATGACCCTTAGAAAATGTTTTCGTCGCGCAGTTTGCTATATTTAGATCGTAAAGTAATATATTTTTTGCTATGATAATAAAGGAAATTTAATAAGCTAGAGAATTACCTAAAAATTATTTCACTAAGACGCGTAGTTTTTTTTTTATTAAGGGAAATTCGCGAAAACACGTCTAATTCGACGCTTGATAGATTTGACTGAAGTCAAACATCTCAGCAATTTGAACCTTATGCGTTCACATGAGGTACTAGTGTAGGTTGTTTATTGTGCCCCCTCCCAGTCGGCGACGAGCCGTTAGGAAGGAAGGTCACGTCACTCTGATTAAATTTTTGGTTCACGCTATTTTCGTATTTTTTAAATAAACATTTTATTTATTTAGAAGAAAACTTCTTGGATACAAGAATCAATAATCATAACATTAATATCTTGCAACAATTCTCAATATCGGAGATAATATTTGCATTGGTTTTATTCTTATCACGTCACCGGCGGCCGGTGTTGCTAAGATGTCGCTGAGGCTAACAACCAGCGAGCGCTAAGACGGAGCTGTTACATACGTCACATGAACGTGGTGGCTACTTTATAATAACGTACAAAATTTAGAGTATTGGAAATAAACAATAATTATACCAATGTTGTTGTCATTTTTTATGGACTGGCTATTACCCGAAATTTACTCTCGTCAAGCTCGAGGCATGTCAATGAGAGCAAACAATTCATATCGGTAAGAACAATTTATTGGGAATTTTTCATAAATCAAAAAAATATACGGGGTCGTAAGAGAAGTTTCGATTTTGAAGGTTATCCAACTCTACCATATCGTAAGAGACAACAGTTAACTTTCGAAGGATCGCTACAATGCTTTTCTATTTTTGAAGATGTGCCCTGTTGTAGTAGACTTTTGATGATGATGATGATGAGATATAAGAATTTCGTTAAAGTCAAAGTCAAAAATTCTTCATTCATTTAAAACAATTGTGTATATACTTATGAACGTCAAAAACAGTTGTAACATATCAGCTAGTTTATTTCCTGCTTTAGTACCTAATTATAAAATTATTTATTACTTATTATATTTTATATTTACATAAATTATTTTTATTTTTGTTTGGTTTTTAGAAAAGGACTGCTCACGTTATCATCACCCTATCATTATCTCGGTTGAATCCTGCTTAGTTGGCTAGTATCTGCTGTTCTCGGTACTCGGTGTACCTTGATTTTGCTAAATATTAGTTTTAAAAGTCGAAAGAAATATTCACTTAAGCCCTTTGAAAGTTATTAGATGTCATTGTCAATTTGATTGTAAAAAAAGTTTCCAAAGATTCAAAGACAAAAAAACGTTAGCTTATGCTATCTGTATTTTTTCATGAGAATAAACAAATACAATTAATATATTTAGGAAAAATACTTTATTTTTTCCCACGTAAAAATAGGATCGTTCTCTTTTTAAAAAAGTTGACATCCGAAATTATATTATCCATATTATCCTACTCTTGTAACTATCTCAAGTAACATGGTCCATCTATCACTTAAATATAAAATGCATATTATTTTTATTTGTTTATATCGCACGTGTAATCTATACTAATTTTATAAAGCTGAAGAGTTTGTTTATTTGAACGCGCTAATCTCAGAAACTACTGGTCGGATTTCAAAAATTCTTTTAGTGTTGGATAGTCCATTTGTCGAGGAAGGGTTTAAGCTATATAACATTACGCTGAGACCAATAGGAGCGAAGCATCAGTGAAAAAGTTGCAAAAACGCGAAAAATCTATACTAATATTATAAGGTTGAGAAGTTTGTTTGTTTGAACGCGCTAATCTCAGGAACTACTGGTCGGATTTCAAAAATTATTTTAGTGTTGGATAGTCCATTTGTTGAGGAAGGTTTTAAGCTATATAACATTACGCTGAGACCAATAGGAGCGAAGCATCAGTGAAAAAGTTACAAAAACGCGAAAAATCTATACTAATATTATAAGACTGAAGAGTTTGTTTCTTTGAACGCTAGGATCTAAAGAACTACTGGTCCAACTGGCAATTTTCTTTTAGTGTTAAATAGCCCATTTATCGAGGAAGGTTATAGGCTATATAAAATCACACTACAGCTAATAGGGGCTGAGCAGTGGCCAAATAAAGAACGACGGGAGCGAAGCCCTGCGCGACTTCTAGTGTTTAATACGATGCTAGACGATTATAACACTTGGTACAAACTATAATTCCTTGTATATCACTTCATTTAAAGTGCACGTTTTGCGTATGTTCAGTTCAGACATCGTCTATTGAACAAGAGTTAATTTAAAAAACCAAAAAACCCTAAAAGAGTTTTTGTTTGTAAGCCTACAAACAAAAACTCTATATATAGCCATATAACATCATGATACGGGTAATAGGAAGTGAGCAGTGGCTTCATTTCATTTCATTTGATATCTATATTGCGATAGCACTAAAAAAAATTCTGTTTAGACAGTTTCCGTCCGCCATATTAATTTTTTGTTGACGTCACATAGCCTATGACACTTGAGGAAAAAATACGAACCTAATGACACCTCACACTTTAAAATCAGCTAAGCCGCTTAGGCTACAGAAGGTTACAATGGAACAGACATGCCCAAAAACATACATACATACGCGCGAAAAACATTACCCTCCCATTCCTTCTTGACAGTCGGGTAAAGAAAGAAACTAAGTACTTTTGGTTTAAAAATAGAAAACATTAGAAATATTTTACCCTACCTAATAATTATTTTGTTCGACCAGAATACGGACGGCGCGAGAATAAGGCCGCCGCTGGTTGACGTGAATGCGAGTTTGTTCTTTGGGATGAATTGTTGAAAGGCGCGGGGGGCTCGTGCTTCAGCTTCCCTGCTTCACCCCCTGGATTAGCCCAACATTGTCTTAGTACAGGGCCTTAAAACAAAGATCTATGTAATATCGAAATCTACTCGGACGAAGTCGCGGGCAAAAGCTAGTTTATTATATAACTTGTAAAGTATTACAGTTGTAAAAGTAAAATTAATAATGAAATTTTACAAATAAGTAACTGTTAGTTTTTAGCGGAGCGTGACTTTAGTTTCTCTTATATTATATCATATTTTATTTTAAATGATGAGTCTTATATTATAATAAAATAAACAATTTTGTTTTATAAGTTTTATATAACGATGATTCACATTATTATTATAATTACGAGAATTTAAACAATTACATACATAATAAACTGTTATAAATTATTGTGTTTGTTATAAGATTTCGTTTTAGTTTTATTATTTTTGAAAAGAAAGTGTATTTTTGAAAGAAAGTATTCATTCAAAAACTGATGCAATTACTTTTCTAGTTAAAAAGTTATTTTAAATTAACAGACACTTATTTAATCAATTAATTAAGGATGATGTATGTCATAATCTTAACCGATACATAATCAATTATTTATTAACTAAAATCATTATAACGGGTGGCGCAAAAGTAAAGACCCTATTTGGTTCAGCTATAACATTTTTTCTAAATTAGAAAACTAGATTTAGATTTTTTTAAATGTATATTTGTGCCATTAAATTTCGTACCATTAGGATTTAAAGATGATGTCTTTTAAATGGTGACCTCCAGAGTTGATACACATTTGAGCCCTATTTATGACATTTTGCATAACTTGCCGTAACACTTCCTGCGATATGTTCGTTATTTCTTGACGAATGTTTTCTTTTAGAGCTGCGAGAGTCTGTGGCTTGTTCACATACACCCGAGATTTCAAAAAACCCCAAAGAAAAAAGTCTGGACTGGTCAGATCGGGTGATCTTGCAGGCCAAGGCAAATCGCCAAAACGAGAGATAACTCGGCCTGGAAAAGCGTCCCTCACTAAGTCCATAGTGTCGCGCGCTGTGTGTGCCGTAGCGCCGTCTTGTTGAAACCAGATGTGCTCCAGCCCCAATTCGTCCAAACTGGGTATCAAAAACTCACGTAACATGGTTCTGTAGCGTTCTCCAGTGACAGTTATCGCATTGCCTCCAGCGTCTTCGAAAAAATAGGGTCCGATCACTCTGTCAACACAGATGCCACACCATACAGTAACTTTTAGTGGGTGTGTGGCAAAGCGTCGAATTGTGCGACCAATCGGTGCCGGACGGTGGGGAAATCGTCGACGAAATTCACGTTGTGTTCTTATCACTGATATTCCACGTTCTTGGGGAGTAAAACGGTCCATGTTTATTTTCAGTGTATTTTACATTTGTTCACTACACAATTTTCAACAACAGAATGACAGAAAATGTATAATAAAAAAAAAAAAAGCATTTTCTTTAGTGCCACTACTTTTGCGCCACCCAGTATATGCACGTTGAGCTAACACGTTGTCGTAAATTCGTCAACGTAAATTATGAGTCTATTAAGTATGCGAACCTCCTTGCTTCGTTGGTATTATTTACTGGTCGTGTAGTGCCACTGCTAAATAGAAAGTGGTGGGATTTATCCTGAGAAGGGCTATGTTTCTTGTCGAAGATTCCTCCCGAGGCGGGCTAAGCGGGTGTTACCCTTGTGCCGGTGTGGCTCACCTAAATAATTTGCAATATAACTATTTTAAGTTGGCAACCCTGCGACGTAATATTACTCTGTAGAGAGTATTTCCTGATGTCTCGTGAGTAATGATGGAAATCGTTCTACTTTAGACAGAATCCATCAACCTAGTACCTATTTGTGCCGACAATTTAATATTATGATTACATCTACTTTGTTTACAATAATAAACGCCTCTAATTGACACGTGTTTTTTTAATATTCGTCATGAAGAAAGTACAACCAAGCCGCTGCCTACTGAAAAGGGGAAATAGGTAGTAAAGGAAGGCAATGGGGATCGGGAGGAGGAATTAGGTATTATAAACGACATAGCAGCCTTTGTGTTAGTCGGTAAGAGTACCAACACAAGGGCGCTATTATTAGAAAGGGCTCTATTTTAAAGTAAAGGTCATTCTGCTGCATACACTTTAACGATTTAAATCGTTACAACATAACGATTAATCTAAACACTCGAATGACCCTCCGAGAATCGAGTAACATTGTTACAAAATATTGTACTTTCAATATCCCGAGGCCGGTTTGACTTCGGTTTGACTTATATGTAGTAAAATTTTATAACTTTTGACCACCTAGTCGACCTAGTGGTTTGTCTGAACCCGACATTATTATATGCGTCTGCAAATACATTGCTTGCATTACATTTAATTTCGTCCATATCGTATTATTGACCTTTTAAAAATTAAAATTTAAAAATTATATTTGAGATACAAAACTTAGTTATCATAATTTCAACCCATAAACAGCCAACTGCTGGGCACGGGTCTCCTCCAAATAAGGTGGAGGGAATTTTGCCTCCTATACCACGCTGAACAGACACAGGGTTACTTCGAATATTCCTTTTCTCATAGTGCTCTTTTTTTGATAATAGAGGTTTGACTGACATAGCCAGTCAAAACTTCTTTTGACTGACATTTTGATTATAACATACAACAAGTTCCTATTCGGTTCTTAAATAGAGACCTTAATTCAGTACTTTCTCTGCCACATAAACAGATTGTTTTTATTTTTAATAACCATGTGAAAGTGTCGTCAATGGACGATTACGTTCAGTCGTCACTGAGCTGTGTACCGTTGTAATTATTATAATATCTACTTATATAAGTAGGTATGTCTTAAACTATAATAATTATGGAGATTTTGTTCTAAGTCGGACGAACTTTTGTACGTTTAGGTGTTTATATTTATTCTTTATATTTCTGCTGAAGGGTTTGCTTGTTTTGTTGAACGCGTTAATCTCAGAAACTGCTAGTTCAAATTAAAAATCTTTTAGTGTTGGATAGCGCATGTATCTAGGAAGTATATAGACATAATACATAATATGAGAACATAATATCAACATTGCAGCAATATCACTAAATAGTTAGCGATTTTAAACTCCCCGTTTTAATTGGTCGCAATCGAAAACACCTAAATTACTAAGTCACATGATACCATCCAATCTGATAACAGCCATAAACTTAAAAAGCGTGAAGAATTTTAATTATAACTTGTACCAATGCAATGGTAGTTTTAAAATAAAATTGAAAGCACTTTCTATTAAGTTTAGCAATTTTATTGTAATTACACATACTAACATACAGACCCAACGTTCTTTTAATTATGTGTAACGCAAGATGGCGGAGATAGCTATCGGACTATTTATTCACTGATTTATATCTTCATCTCAACCCATAAAAGTCCCAATGCTGGGCACAGGTCAAATTTAGCTTACTATACCACGTTGGTCAGACGGGTTGGTATAGGATTTGCTTCGAATTTTCCTTTTCTCGCAGTGCTCTACTCCCTAAGGCGCCTTTTACGACACCCACGGGTTGGAAAGGTGGCCGTTCGTTGCAGGCGGAACAGCCGGAACAGGACCGCTCGCGGTGGCATAAATTAGATGAGGCCTATGTCCAGCAGTGGACGTCGTTGGGCTGATATAATGATGATGATGATGATGAATTCGTCACTACACGGAGACGTGGGACGGACGGATTGATATCTTGTTGTTAGTTTTTGTTTCATTTTGTTAATTAGACAGTTATTACGAGTACCTAGGGCAGCAGGCGTTTGTACAACTTTGAACTACCGCGCGGTATGTCAGCAAAAAGAGTCACTCAGTGCTAATGTAGCATTCTACTGTTCAAATATTTTTTAATCCAGTACTTTCGTTGTATATCATATAATTATTTTTAGAATTACAGATAAGAACTTTGTTTAAAATAAAATTACTGAAAGAAGAGACACCGCTCATGTGATCCCTGGTGTTGCAGACGTTCATAGATTACGGTAACCGCTTACCATCAGGCGGAAAGTGTATAAAAAAGTTATCAGAAGTAGCTATTGTGATAGCCATAACATTGTTTGAGTACGTAGATACATCATAAATGAATGACTTCCGTTTCTCACGTACTATAATAAAACAATCATCTTGTTTGTACGAACTATTAATACTTAACATCGCTCCAGTCGCTGTACATTAGACATTCAATTTAATTCTAAGAGTAATTTAAAAATATAATGAGAGAAATAATCTTTAGGTGTTAAGTATAAAGAGGTAAAGTTTGTGTTCTGGATATTGACCATGGCCCTGATTCTGACTCATCGGATTGCTCCCGGATCGTAAACTTTTTCGAATCTAAGAACGACGTATTTTTATAGCTTAAGTTATTAAGTGTTAGAAATTAGTTTACCGTATAGAAAAATAAAAACTGATTAATATAGATTTTTTTCTACATCCATCAATTTTTTTTACATTTTGTTTTTTAACTTTAAATAAACTGACAGTTCTGGCCGAAAATATTCCGACAGCTCAGAATCAGGGGGTTGGTCCTCTATTTGTTATGAGTATCCGATATTTCGGCGCTGTTGCTAGCGACATGGTCACGGAAGAACTTAGTAGAGTTCTTCTTCAAGGACATGGTAAATATCCCGAACATTATAATATTATTAAGTTAAATGATTGACCATGACAATTTTTAAAACGCGGTAATGTGGCTAGCCTTTTGGGTACGTTTCCTCAGGAATCTGATCTCAATCAGATATTCTATTTATAGGAATTTCCTGTAAATAAGTAGAGTATCTAGTTCTTTTTTTAAATAGGTTAGTTGGGTATATTTTTAAGTTATGTGTAAATATTTTTAAAAAGAAGTAAAGTTTGTTTGTGACGTTGTGAGTCTGTGACGTTGTAGAGGGTAATCTCGGGATCTACTAAATCGATTTTCAAAATTCTTTTAGTGTTGGCTAATCCATTTAATAACATGACGTTACGCCCAATAGGAGCTCAGTGGCCAATAAAGAACGACGGGAGCGAAGCCCTGAAGATTATAAAACTGAAAAGTTTGTTTTTGAACGCACTAATGACTGAAGTATTCTCGGATCTGTTAGTTGATTTGGACGGACAAATATCTTGTGTTATCTATGTTGGTATGAAATTTGGTTGGCTTTCTGGGTGACTTCCTAAATTACAACACCTGACAAAACCACAAGCCACGATAAATTTATAAGAACAAGAAGTACCAGTGACATTAGAAATAATGTTGCCAATTTAAATAGTTGGGTAGTCACTATCACATAGGTACTCCATAGTTAGTTTTACTTTTAGAATCTGTTTTTTAATTTCCATCATCATCATCAGCAACACATTGTCCCACTGCTGGGCTCGGATCTCCTCTATCTATTTTTTATTTTGTTTCTGTGTATTTTTTACGCATTTTATGTACATACAAATCAAAATCTTTTCTTTCTATCTTTATTATGACACTTTAATTAATTGCTTGAGTATATACGGGTCCAATTTAACGATTTGCAGGCGACATTGACATAGATTGCGGTCAAAGAACCTCTTGACCGCATATACATAGATCTTATACCAGCGTCAGTTTAATAAAAACATTATTGACATACCAACACGGGTTGAACATGTAGAAAGTTATTTTAATTTATCTGATTGACAAAACTATATTATCTACTAGCTTCTTATCACAGCTTAGCATGCGTCTGACGTAGTCTATGACTTTTTTGTAGAAGTTCTGAATAGTAGCTCCTCATCGGCTGATCAGATTGCACTTAACAGTTGACAGAATATCGAACTGCCGTCTCATTTGCCATTCTTATTTTAGTTATTATTTTAGGAAAGGCACATAAGCCGACAGCGCATTCCTTCTCTAGATCCTACACACTCTCTGTGCCTAATTTAATTATGATACTTCAGTAGCTTAGCCGTAAGATATAGATAGATAGTTTATTGACTTAAAAATATATTAATACAGAGCCACCAAAGCAAAAGGGAAGCAAACAATCTCAATCCCAGGACAATCCCTCCCACACACCCATCACTGTGACTCCTGTAAGCTAGAATTAACATTAATGAGCCCTTGCGAACTTCGAACACTTCAGAGTCGCACCCAGGGAAAGTGGAACTCACTGTCGATCTATTCTATACTAATATTATAAAGCTGAAGAGTTTGTTTGTTTGAACACGCTAATCTCAAGAACTACTGGTCCGAACTGAAAATTATGTAAATGTTGCATAGCCCATATATTTAGGAAGGCTATTAATAGGCTACATAAGATTACTCTATTACCAATGGGAGCTGAGTAGTGGCTAAATAAGGATCCACGCGAGCGAAGCATTTATGATAAATTATGAATGTCAGACAAAGCCAAAGCTAATTTTCCTACGACCAATTCGCTGACAAGTTTGAACCTTGTGAAGAGCTGACAAGAAACGCTGGTCTCTATTTAAACCGCCAAAAGGTCTCAGTTTCAATTGGTTACACATGTGGGTATATACACCTACACCTCTGCTTCCCCTCTTAGGAAAACGTGATGTTTATGCTCTGTAGCTGCCGCTATAGAAAACAATAAACAATGATGTAGGTACAACGTAGCCATTAGCACGTCGCTAAAATTGTTAAAATAAACAATAAACTAGTCAATTCAATAGTAACGATTGACCACTAATTTGTGTACGCAACTTATTGAAGTCATTTCCTTATTGTATTTAGTTAGATAAATACATTATATATCTACGTATATCAAGCGATGGTGGTCGATTGGATAAGTGATCGGCATACAAATCACGCGGTCCAAGTTCGATCCCGACCGGCAGTACCAATGCGGATTTCACTTTGTAGAGTTTATATGTACTAGTCAAGTGACTAACCATCTGCTAACGGTGAAGGAAAACATCGTGAGGAAACACACATATTATCCTAGAAGAAATTCTATGTGTATGTCTGATCCACCAATCCGCACTAGGCCAGCGAATCCATGAGGAAATCCACTCAGGATTCTGCACACATTCTCACAATTGTCATTTCACAGGCATGCTCTCATTTTGAAAAAACATTTTAACATATAAATAGTAGACGTAGGGGCTTCGCTTCCATCGTTCTTTATTTGACCACTGCTCAGCACCTATTGGCCATAGCGCGGTGTTATATATAGTCAATGCTATAACAACTCCTATCGAAAAAAATCAATACATTTGCATTAAAAAGCTTTAGTAGTGACCTGACTATTGAAACCGCTTCGATTGTTGCAGGTTTGATTCCCAGACAGGACTGTGTCTCTTTGCACAGAGACTAATGTATTGTGTCATTTGTGTTTATGTATCTGTTTATAAACAATGGCCTTATTTTCTACTACATCATTGTCGTTTTGAAACAAACAAAAATCTAACTATAATAATAACAAACAGAAATCTAAATAAAATAAAATATCCGTTCAGTAACAATGCGGTAAACGGTTTAAAGAAAACATTTCGCTTCACTTACCAACTGAAGAATCTACATCCAAACTTCTCTCTTCATTTCTCTGTGCATTATTATTTATATCAAAATAATCACTTTGGCTATTACTATCTAAATAATTACTACTATAATTAACTACATTTTTGGTATCACTATAACTATTTACATTAGCACCGCAACTGGGACGCGCGAAAAAAAGTAAAAACAAACAAAATATGTGAGTCAATTTCAACATTTTCACTTTTTTATATAGCAAAATATGAAAACACGGGATGAACCATTTAATTATCTCTTTTAAATCCATCATTTTATTCATTAATTACTTTTAACTCGACAATAAACGCTCGATATATTAAAAAGCGCGGCAAGCGTCATTACGCGTCGATCGCCATTTTAAAACTGAGGAGTCGTTCGTTCGGAATCGGAAAGGCCGCTCAACCCATTTCTTCTTTCACCAAAGATGTCTGCACACTGTATAAACAGTAAGCAAATAAAACCATTTCGTCACGACTTTCGCTTTCCCATTTAAAATTCTAGTCCTGTCCGATTTAAGTACAAATGCGCGATTTTATGAAAATAGTAGAAAATTTTGAAACAATATGGAAAGTTTTTCTTTACTTTTAGGAACAATGTCGCTGGCATCATTTTGTATTTTGTTTTTACTTATTGTAAGTAATTTAAAAAAAAAACTGTCAATCATTTGTCTCTGCCTAACTACCTACTGTTTTATGATGCAAAGTATTCATTGACAAAATGGTTTATTTAGAAAGCGGTGAAACTGTTTTTGTTTATGTTAATTTAAACACTCAGTAGTATTTCGAGATCAAAGATCATTTCGAGCATAAATACATTTCTATGTTCCATATCTCGTAACATAAAACGATCCTGAACTGTAAACCAATGAGGGGAATCAAACCTGAGACCTTTTACGCAACAGTCATATACCATACCATACCAACATTTAATTACTTTTATAATAGAACCATTTATTAACAATTATGCCGCTAAATAATCATTAGACGTTACGAAATTAGAATGTAGTTTAGAAAAGAGTTTAGTAACAAGAAAGTCAAGGTAAACTCACAAAAATCACCACGTGCCATTTAAGTATTGGAATTTACTAAAGAATTTCCAAGTATAACGATATTGGGGTTTTTTGACACAAATTCTCAGTAAAAAGCCGCAGTTTGGAAATATACTCAGAAATATATATACATAAACTCTTGTCAACTCTTGTCTGACTTTGTCGTAAAAGGCGACTAGGGAGTTAACCTTATGCAGGCAAGTGCACTGCAAGAAAAGGAAAATTCGAAACAAACCCTATACCAACCCGTCTGGCTAGCGTGGTATACTAAATTCCCTCCACATTCTTTGGAGGAGACCCGTGCCCAGCAGTGGGACGATTATGGGTAGACTTGATGACGATTATGTTATTGAACTACTTTTAAGCAATAGGTACTTATAAGCTGATTGTTTTACAATAAGAGAAAGTACCAAAGTAATTGTTATTTACGATACTTAGAAAATTGATACTCTTGATAGAAGTACTTATTTTTTTGATCTTACAAGTTACATCATGTACCTATTAAATATCACTTTCACTTCAATCTATCAATACTCGTTATTGTAGCTTTATAATACGTTACAATTAAGGTTTCAATTTCAATTGTGGAATTTCTTCTGAGACCACACGTGCGTTCAAATTTATAAAGTTTTAGCTGTTGCTTGAGGCTCGAATTCAATTCAATATAGACTGTATGTGGTAGAAATAAAAAAAAATTAAGAATGCACTGGATAGGAGAATCAACTAAATTTCAATATTCACCCTGTAGTTTGGTGGCCACGACCACATACCTAGTCAAAACGCTTTCGCTGTAAAAAAAAATCAGATCCTAGGAAAAACCAAGCCTAAGGGGCTTGGTTTTCTGACCCTGAAATAGTCTTATAAACAAAATAACTTGTTATTTATTAAATATATATTAAAAATTTTAATATAAAATTACCTCGGATAAAAGACGCTGAAAAATTAACATTCCTTATATAATATACGTATTGTTTTTTATATAATTAACTTTTACTTGCTATTTATTACCATACATTACAACAATTGAATAATAAAGTCTCCCCTCTCCTAGTTTGCTGTGCTTTCGGGTCCACAAATGTAACTTCCTCCTACTACCATCATCATCATCATCATATCAGCCCATTGACGTCCACTGCTGAACATAGGCCTCACCTAATTTCCGCCACAGCGAGCGAATACTATACATATATATCTACCATTATGAATGCAAACAAATACTGACTATTGAGAACGAATTTATGAAACCATCATTAATCATCATTATTTAATTAAAAACGAAACCATTTTCACGTATAAAACGTATGTATATAATAAATTAAAACTGTAGCAGCTCGTTAATGAACGCTAATTATCTCTGACTCTCACTTATATAACAGTAATAATCACAATATCTCATGAGAGCGGCACTAGACGACAAGATGACAACAACACTCCTCGCGTGCAGTCACGGACGACTGGGATACCGCGGTCAGTGAAACTGTGTTAGGTTGATGTCTTACTGGACACAGGCTAATCCTGCTCCTATTTACAAATATCCAATGGTGTACGCTAAACGCTAACAGAGGCTGCCCAGGATGTTCGAAGCGTTCGAGATATATCGACGTTTGCTAACAATATCATGGACACACCGCGTACCGACCTCGAAGCATAGTACGTACGTACTACAATTGCACAAGACAATAAAGTAAGTGAAGTGTAACACCAAAAATCATGCGTGACTTCAGCTAATCAAAGGTAAGGTGCCTAAGGCTATCGTGGTTCAAAAACCTGCGACAATAGTTCGCCAAAAGTACGCATTCCCTGTTCAATTGCTATATCAATGACTTCCTTACAATAGGTAACTACACACCAAATGTGCTTATTAGCAGATGATAATATTATTATTTATACACAAATACATATAGATCACGCTTTTTTTCCAACAGAGGGGTAGGCAGAGACTATTTCCTTCCACCTGCTACGATTCTGACATACATCTTTCGCTTCTTTAACATTCATAAATCTTTTCATACATTTCCGTCTGTGAGGGTACTTCTGATCTGCCCCCTGATTCTGAGCTGTCAGAAAATTGTCGGCCAGAAATGTCAGTGTAATTAAAGTTAAAAAACATATTGTTAAATAAATAAATGGTTATCGGAAAAAAACTTAAATTAATCAGTTTTTAATTTTCTATGCGGTAGATTATTTTCTAACATTAAATAACTTAGCTTAGCTTTAACTTTAGCCGTAAAAATAAGTCGTACTAAGATTCGAAAAAAATTATGATCCGAGAGCAATCCGACGAGTCAGAATCAGGGGACTGTCCTTTCTTTAGAACGCCGTTAAATAATGTATTGCTAAGTGAGACTTCAGCCTTAAAGCGAGCGTGAGTTAATTATTGCGTGCAGTAGGATTAATGCACAAGAGAGTTTATTAAACTTTGTGTCTAATCTATTGCATCATACTGTAGACGTTAATTAAGCGCTGATCGTTGCATTTTATGACAACGCATACTCTACACAGTCAACACAATATTTATCACGTGTCGTGAGAGACTTTACGAAGATAATTAACTACAACTTACTTCCTCCCGTGGCTTCGCCCGCATGTGGTATTATAACAACACATCTTTTCCCAGCATACCTACAATATTAATTCATATAAGTGCAAGTATGTAACTGCGTTTATTGTATTGTAAAACAACCATTTGTATAAAAAAAAAAATAAGTATTTAATATTAATATTTAATACAAAGGTCGAAAGTACAAGAAAGCAGAGGCTATAATTATCAAAGCGCACGAATGTCATACGACGTTTTATAACATATTTGCGAGGAAATAAAGAAATGTGAATGTGCCTATTTATTTATTGTTTTGTTAATAAATAATAAAAAATGTAGTAAACTTAAATTACTTAGCCTTCCTCGTGCATCACTCTAATAGTGAAAACCGTATCAAAATCTTTTGCCTAGTTTAGAAGATCTATAATACTATGTTAGAATACGGGTAGGTAGAAAAGATTTTCACATATATCAGCTATCAAACTGATAGTTTCCTGTTAATATTCGCTGAACAGGAAGTCCGCACTAATTAATTACAAAGCTATTCACGCGAGTGATTTATTTCAGTAGGATATTGACGATATCATGTTTCAGTGGCTTGTTACAATTATGTAACGATGTACACAAGGAGTTCTACCTGCAATCGCCATGACGGAGCGACGCACAGTGGGTCGAAACTGCTATAAAAGGGACATAGGATTATTTTTTACAAAATCCACTTAAAAAAAATACCTATCGAAAGATCTTGTCATTCTGATCAATAGTTGTTATTACACGTTTTTCTCTAAAAGTAATAGTTTGCCTGGAAAAAAATATTTTCTCTTTTAGTTGTATGGAATGAAACAGAAAGTCCTAAAATTTGGCAAAGTCTTGAGAGGTCTTGCTTTAAAACTATTATAGGCTTATTTTTTGGGTCGTTAGCTATAGTTCTACGCTTTCAGCGCGCACCCATATTTGCCCGTTCAAAAGATATGAGGGTCAGTAAATCGATAAAAAAAATAAGTAAAAAGTACTTTGTATTGATAATATCATTCATAAAATAATTGTGTTACATTATAATACTAATTATTCAGTAATATTAATAATTTGGAACGCAGATTTTATGAGAAAAAGTACTTACAAAAACACATTCAAAAGTTATGAGGTTCAGTAAAATGAAAAAAAAAAATAATTTTGAAGTATTTTTTTTATAATATCATTGCTAATATAATTGCCTTATATTTATATATATATAATGCAATAAAATACAGCACTGGACATTTACCCATCGGGAAACTATCGGAAGAAGCATCAGAGGCTCGAAATAAAATGTTTCGTAAATACAGAGAGAGCCATTCTAGAAAAGTAAGTTGAACAGCAACAAATGAAGATATCTTGCATAATCTTCTCTTGTCATCTGATCCAAACTGACCTTTCTTAGGCCAAGAATGCTGAAACAACCAAAAATGGTTCTCTTACCAAGAGCAGTCGAGCTTTTGATATCTCTTCCAACTGACCCTGAATTAGAATTTATAGATGTACATACTTTATGAGATAGTGATAGTGAATAATTTTATTAGAGTAGAATTAGAGTTAGTTTTATAATTAGAGTTACTATTATAGTAAAGCCATTTGTTTTTTATGTAATTTTTTATATAAAAAATTATTCACTATCACTATCTCATAAAGTATGTACATCTATAAATTCTAATTCAGGGTCAGTTGGAAGAGATATCAAAAGCTCGACTGCTCTTGTTAAGAGAACCATTTTTGGTTGTTTCAGCATTCTTGGCCTAAGAAAGGTCAGTTTGGATCAGACGACAAGAGAAGATTATGCAAGATATCTTCATTTGTTGCTGTTCAACTTACTTTTCTAGAATGGCTCTCTCTGTATTTACGAAAGTTTTTATTTCGAGCCTCTGATGCTCCTTCCGATAGTTTCCCGATGGGTAAAAGTCCAGTGCTGTATTATATTGCATTATATATATATATAAATATAAGGCAATTATATTAGCAATGATATTATAAAAAAAATACTTCCAAATTTTTTTTATTTTACTGAACCTCATAACTTTTGAATGTGTTTTTGTAAGTACTTTTTCTCATAAAATCTGCGTTCCAAATTATTAATATTACTGAATAATTAGTATTATAATGTAACACAATTATTTTATGAATGATATTATCAATACAAAGTACTTTTTACTTATTTTTTTTATCGATTTACTGACCCTCATATCTTTTGAACGGGCAAATATGGGTGCGCGCTGAAAGCGTAGAACTATAGCTAACGACCCAAAGAATAAGCCTATAATAGTTTTAAAGCAAGACCTCTCAAGACTTTGCCAAATTTTAGGACTTTCTGTTTCATTCCATACAACTAAAAGAGAAAATATTTTTTTCCAGGCAAACTATTACTTTTAGAGAAAAACATGTAATAACAACTATTGATCAGAATGACAAGATCTTTCGATAGGTATTTTTTTTAAGTGGATTTTGTAAAAAAGAATCCTATGTCCCTTTTATAGCAGTTTCGACCCACTGTGCGACGTAAGGTGTGTTTTAACAATAGAATTTCAACCTCCAATAGTCCAATCTATACCTACTCTTATTAAAAAGCTGAAAGTTTATATTCTTATATAGTCTGAATTTTAGTTTAATAATGAAGACAATAAATAAGAAATTCTATGAGTATGTCTGATCCACCAACCCGCACTAGGCCAGCGTGAGTGGATTATGGCCTAAACCTTCTTAGCTCTCTAGTTAAAGGAGAGGAGACCCGAGCCCAGCAGTGGGACTTAATGGGTTGCTGATGAGGATGATGATGATGATGAATGAAGATAAGGTCATTTCGAACATAAGTCTTTTGAATTATTTGTAAATATAGGCGTTCTCCAGGGCTCCGTTCTGGGTCCTTGTCTCTTCGGCTTCGCTCCCGTCGTTCTTTATTATGTCACTGCTCAGCTACTATTGGCCGTAGCGTGACGTTATATAGCCTATAACATTCTTCGATAAATGGGCTATCCAACACTAAAAGAATTTTTCAAATCGGCCCAGCAATTCCTAAGATCCTAGCATTCAACCAAACAAACAAACTTTTCAGCTTTTTAATATTAGTATAGATAAGTAAAGATATACAATTCTTAATTATGGTTTCTGCGAGTATCTGCAGATTGCAGATGATTAACTGTTTATTTAAAATTGATAGTAGACAAATAATAATAATAATAATATTCTACCACATTCACACAGCGCCATCTAGTCCCAAAGTAAGCAATTATATTTGCTTGTGTTATGGGTACTAAACAACTGATATACTACTTAAATACATTTTTTTTTTGTAAATGCATCCATATTATAGATAAATTACACCCAGACACAGAACAAACCTTTATGCTCATCACACAAAGATTTGTCCTGGGTGGGGATCGAACCCACGACCTCCGGCTTAGCAGTCAGGATCACTAACCACTAGACCAACAGGCCGGTCAAATACATTTGGTTGATAAATAAAACGAACTATGTGTTTAAACAAATATTTATTTTGAAATATAATTTACAACGAAAATTTGATAATAGTTTATAACTAATCTAGAGAACGTTGTTAACCTATTTATTGTTTTAATAGAAGTAGGTACAGCAGAGTCAGAACTATTACTTCTTAGTGGTAAAATAAATGTGTACGCTTGTTGGTAGGCTTGCCTGGCGGTAAGTGGTTACCGCTACCGTGTTACCTTACCAAAAATATAAACACATTTATTGTAACTTTTATGAAAATCTTGTAGTGTGAATAAAAAAATATTTCTATTAATTAAGTTAACAACTCCAATAAAACTGAAAAAGAAATATAATTTAAAATATATACTTAATTTAAATAATTATGTACCTTAAATAATATAAATTGACAATATTTTGTAAATTAATTTTGATTTACAATTTTTATGCCGAAAATTTCAATATTAGCCGGTTTTGCTCGATATATATTATATACATGGAAATTTTATGTCTATACATTTAATATAGTTTATTGTTTTATGTTCAGCAGTTTACGAGCTTGCATCGGTAGAACGCTGTAAGCCCTACGTGGCAGCTTTGTGGAACATAATGTAATTATTTTAAGGCTATATTGATATACATATTTGCATAACCACTCCTCTACATAATAGACCAAAATGGCTGATGGAACATGCTTGTCAATGAAATGTTCGGTTCAGCCTCGATCATGGCCGATCATCGCCCACCTTGGCCTTAGTGAGGGGGGGTTTTTGATTATAATACAGATATTTAAATTATATAATGCCGTCTCCATATGTTTGTCGTAGTCCAAAAATTGGCTAGCTACTCTGAATTTACATTCAATTATGCGTTAGATTTCAAGTAAATAATTCAAATTACGATGTTGCGAAATTTTCTTAACTTTTTTTTTTATTATTCAATAGGTGTAATGAAATTTATGTGCCAATATCATAAATACCCAAAAACATTTTCAAGTTCTACGTAGTACTAAATTTGAGTCAGTAGTGATCAATTTTGAGTCCGAATGACACGCCAAAGAAATTTTATTTAGAGACGTTACTGTAGCGTCCAAATGGAAGTTTTGTACAAACGTGAAATTTAACTCAGAAATTAGTCAAATTTCACGTTGTATTGTTCAAACTTAACTAAATGAAAATACCTATTGCTAAAACATGTCTAAAACATTAATTATAATAATATTAACAAGTAATAGGTGAAAATTACAATATCCCTGACACAACTGATAATTTTTTACATAAATTGCACAATAAGGTAGATTAAACTGTGGAAAATTACAAATAATTAATTAATTGTAATTGTGGAAATTAACATGCAATTAATCGTTAATTGCAATTAAAACACTGTCTACCGATACAAATACCGGCATTTTAAGCTTGCCAACGTAAGCTCACATTTATGTAGTGATAATAAAATATAAATTGCAAAGTCTTGAAACAAATACGTCTCATCTTCGTAACGTTTATTTCTGGATTAAAAAAAAAACAATGCTGCCAGCATAATACATAGATTTATAAAAAAGAAAACAGTCATAAAATAAATAAAACCTCTATGGTCAATTTACATTAATGTTGTTTATAATCCACATTGCGCATTTAAGGGTTAAATCCTTAGAATCTTTTAAACTTTCGCGACTTGTACACATATTAAATTATTATATAACGGGTCTACGTCACGTATTATATTTAAGGAATATGAAAATACCTTATTTTAAATAAACATCGCCGATATGACAAAGTAGGTCCGTGTGTACACGTCATTAGTGTAGTGTGTCGAAGTACCGACAGTTCAAAAACTATAAATATAAATGACCAAAGTGAGGGTAGTAGCAGAAACCCGCATGCATCAGGAACGACGCTCGGCCGCCGCTCCAGTCAGTCGGTGTAATTCGACCGAAACGTCGGGCAAACAAATAAGGTATTTTCATATTCCTTAAAATATATAATACGTGACGTAGACAAGTTATATAATAATTTAATAAACCCTTAGAGTATACAAAACCCCGTATACTTGCTAGATTATACGACAGCATAATTTTTTTTTTGTTTCTTTCGCAAGTTTAACGTTATCAAACTAACATGAATTAACGTTAGTTTACTATTAACGTTAATATATAATTGTAGCTACTAAAACGTTACATTTTCGTAAGTTATTTTAATATAATGGGTAATGGACTGAACTGACTGCTAAACGTGATTTTCATGGTCGTGGGTTCGATTCCCACCCAGGACAAATATTTGTATGATGAACATGATTGTTTGTTCTGTGTCTCTCTCTGTGTTGGGTGTAATTTATCTATAATATGTATCTATTTACAAAAAACATGTATTTAGGTAGTATCTCAGTTGTTTGGTACCCATAACACAAGCAAATATAAATGCTTACTTTGGGACTAGATGGCGCGGGATAAATGTGCGAAAATATTTTATTATAATATTAACGTTATGAGCTGTCCAGGTGAGGTAACGTTATATTTTTATTCAAGGCTTTTTTTAGTTCGTGTCACGTGATTTTCATGTTCTTTTACAAACACAGAACGTGATAGTCGGTGCAATTCAACAGGAACGTCAGGTAAAAAGGTATTTATAAAGTTAAAATTTTAAAAAGTTGAAAGTTTATGTTAACAAGATTGTATGAGTGGTTAAGTTATCATTAAAACTAACATGAGATGTAGACATATTTTTATATAATAATAATACGGGTCACTCACGTAGGGAGGTCAGCACTACCGACCCTGATCATGGTTAAAGGAACCGAAACCCGATCGGCAGTCTCGACTTCCCTTACGTGAGTAACCCGTATTATTACATAAAAATAAGGTCAAGTTATCTATTTCATATTAACGTTATTTTAGTGCCAACTAATTCTATTTACAATACAGCCAATTTTGCAAAACTTTGTATTCATTAAATTGTCTAGTAACTATTTAACTGGTGTATTCAAGTCGCACTTACATAAAGCCAATTATTGAAAACTGGCACTTGGTAAATGCTTTTATTTAATGTTTTTACGGGACCACAAAACGTTGTGAAATCAGTCATTTATAAATGTGTTTGCAGATCGGTGACACGTGCATAATACGGTTAATTATGTTTACAATATTGGCTAAATAAATATTATGTTATGTCAATATATTTCGTTAATTTTTAATTACTATTATTGCTACACCTGATGGTATTTTCACTCATAAACGATTTTTTTTATTCTTGACAATTCTCACGTTATGTTAAATGGTAACCGCTATCAATGAACTTCGCTAAAACCAAAGACAAGAAATTTATAGCAATAAGAACACATTTTAATTATTATTCCCATTTTATTTATATTGCTATAAATCACAATTGCCAGCGTTGGCAATGCAACATAAAATATGATGCGCCTATTTGCCTAATAACATATTCATGATGTCTAAAGGGTAACGCTTAACAAAATGTTTATTCTATGTTCAAAAATATTACAATTCAAAATGTTAACAATTAACGTTTTCTAACCTAAGTGGGTAATAGGTTATTAACTCTTTCAAAGGGTAGACAATCTGTTTGTTCAATGAGTTAACTATCAGGCGCCGGCCTCACTAGCGGTCAGAGTTCTGCATTTGTTCCACGTTCACACTTGCGTACATTGCAACTGACAGACTGCTTGCTTGTGGTGTGTAGGACTCTTGGCTATGGTATAGATTACAGTGAACGCGGGACGCAGAACTCGGAACTGTGACCGCTAGACGCCGCGCAGTGGGGCCGGCGCATTAACGTTATTATGTAATAGGTTAATTATTAACTTCTCAAAACTGTGCTGTGTCAACGATATGCAATTTAAAATATATATCTATATATGTATGTATCTCACTACATTTGCTGCGTAGAATTCCCGTTCCATGTATTATTGTCGTCATCAGCGGGTCTATCACTTGGGAGGCGGTGTATGTTCCCGCGGCGGTGGAGGTTTCCTACTCCGGGTTGCGGGAGTGGTGGGGCGGCAGGGCTAGCCGCGCGGGGAGGAGCAGGGGGGGAAGGGTACATCCTCCCTCTGATCCACGCGTAGAACTGCTGCATCGGCTCTAATACCAGATAGTGGACCAGTTGTGTGAAGAATGCTGCGAAGTTACAATAAGGATGTGTTTATGAGTAGAGTCATGTTTGAAATGTAACAAAACATAGATAGGTTACCTGCCAACCCCCAAATCTATCATATCTTCATGAAAATGCGTACAGTGAAAGCAATAACATTATATTTGTATATCTAGATATATATTCAGAAGTTTAATACATAAAAAAAAATATATCTTATAATTTTTTTCTTTAACCCCCAACGCAAAGAGCGGGGTGTTGTCTATAGCAGAATCAAATAAATTAAGCAGGACGCCAGTACCAGCGGCGCGTCAGAACGTGTACAGTAAGTAGCACTCACTTATAAAATTAGAGAGAGGTTGCGGCGCCACGACGGGTTGCGCGCGCCTCGGAAGTACCAGCAGCGCGGCGGAAGGCGCAAGTTGCAGGTTACGTAGAGACGCCTCTACCGCCGTCAGCTCGTGCCGGGGGAACGCCGTCCACAGACAAAACGACGATGTTGCCAACTAAGTGATAAAAACGATTTGTCTAAAGCTTTTGACACTGTGTCCGAAGTTCCATAAGATCATATTTTGAATTATCGGTAGAGGTGGTCAAAGAATTAAAATTGGTATTTACTTAATAAGAAACTCGAATATAACAATTGATATTCACATATATTAAATATTACACTCAATGGCTCAAATGATCACTAAGGAAGTGTGGCCTGCCACAGGGTGGTATCTTTGGGCCACTACACAATTTTATTTCTTTTTTCTTTTTTTTTAAAGACAACGCCCGCTCTAGGGAACAAGTCCTGTGTCGCGGGGAGCTTTACAAACATGAAACTAACGGACACAAAGTACACCCAGACTAGAAACAAATATCTATGAATCACACAAATATTTGTCTCGTGTGGGAATCGAACCCACGTTACCAAACACGGCGATGTAGTGGCGAGGCGACCACCTTAACCACTGCGCCATGGTGACAGTCATATTATTACATAATAGAATTTATAATATTAGAAAATTCCTAAATGTTATTATATTTCCGAGGAAGGTGAAAAATTATTAGGTTTCTGTCATTAAATTCTCAGTATTAGCCCGATGTCTAAAAATGTGCTCAGTTAATATCAATAGGCCCCTATCCATATCACATGAAACTTAACAAAGCTAGCGCAATGTGAAGCACCTGTGCCTACACCTTCGGGGAATATAGGCTTGAACCTAAGTATCATCATCATCATATCAGCCCAATGACGTCCACTGCTAGATATAAACCTCACCTAATTTCCGCCACAGCGAGCAATCTTGTGCCGCCTGCATCCAACCTAAGTATGACTTGAAGTTAATTTATCTAAAGTTAAAAATCTTCAAAATTAATATTAAATAAATCAATTAATCACAGAACATTGATCCATACACAATATCAACATATAATTTTTATATAATGATGAAGAAAAATACGAAGTAAGTAAGTAGTAAGACGTACCTGCAGATTATTAGCGACATACTGTTGCACGTCGCCGAGCGTCCCGTCGGCGTCGAAGTGCGCCGTGTGCGAGGTGCCGTCGGGCAGCTTGAACTGCAGCCGGGCGCGCCCGCCGCTGTCGCCCGCTACTGGGATACGTAGCATGTCACTTAATATTGCGACTTATTTACCCATCAAACTTCATTTTATGCTATAATACATATATTTTGAGGGGCAGGCAGAACATTGGCCATGGAAAACGTAAATAACGATTGTAGGTCTTTCCCTTCCAATAATTTTAATTTATATGTGAAAAAAAAAGTGATGTTCCGAGGCTTAAAAGTGTTAAAAGGCATGTCCATGTTAAGACATCATAAAACATAAAACGGATGTACGTAGTCCGACGTCGCGATAAGTGTAGTGACTCACTGGCGGCGGGCTGCGCCGAGTGCTGCGGCTCGTGCGCGGGGGGGGCGGGGGGGGCGCTGTTGTCCCGGGCGCGCTGCTCGGCGCGGTCAAGCGCGATCTGCTCCAGGATACGTTGTCGAGCGAGCTCGTTGGCCATTCTCTCGCGCTTGCGCTCCTCCTAGCACAACAATATACTTATAACTTAGTGTCCATCTCCACACAATTCACAAATGTAAACCTTATTAGTCACAACATAAACAAAACGCGTGCCTTGTATTCTTATCTACGTGCCATCTGTGGCACGCGTGCCAAAGTTTTAATTTAAGTAATACTTTTCTTTATCAGCCTTCTCGCTTCTATGAACTTATTTATAAATATTTTAAACCTTACACCAATATAAATAAGTCACAATATTCACAAAACAATACCTGTATTTGCTTCAACTCCTGTTCTGCTTGCCATCTCTTCAACTCAGCCACGCCTTTGCCTTGAGCGCGTCGATCCATCTCTTTCTGTTTATCGGCCTGAGAAAGGGATAGATGTAACTGAACACGTTTGTAAAACATTTACTTATATAACAAAACATCACGCCTTTTTTCCCGAAGGGGTAGACCGTGGTGTACTCATTCAACCAGTTATATTAGGTCCCATGTAATATGGGGCGAGCCTATTGTCATCAACTAGGAACGCATGCGTGCCTAGTCTACTATACGGCGTGCCACATATGGCACGCGTGCCAAAGTTTATCATGTTTTTATTTGTAGGTAGTAGATAGCAAGTAAGTCATACCTCCTTGTCTTTATCAGCTTTCTCGAGCCTTCTCGCTTCTATGAGTTCCTTGGCACGATCCATTCTCTCTTCCATACTAGCTGTGCTCTCCGATTGATCTATTGATTCTTTCTGTTAATTATAACAAATATATTTTATTAATTTTAATTATTTCTGTTATAATGTCGCTAATAGAAACAAAAGTATTATCAAGTAGCTGTTGCCTGCGTGGAATTGGGTTCCAGACCATAGATACATTTTATAATTTTTAATAAAGAACCTAATTCCAGATTATAATCTATCAGGCAGCGTGTCAAATTTAGTACTGATATTTTCAGCCGTTCTCGCATGGTTGAGTTACAAACATATATCCATACATCCATCCATCATAGCGTAGCGCCCACACATACACTTAGAATTTCTTCTAGTGTATGTGTGTTTCCTCACGATGTTTTCATTTACTGTTAGCAGATAGTAAGTCACTTGAGTAGTACATATAACCTTCATTGGTACTGCCGGTCAAATCTACATAAATTGGTATTTTTCTCCTAGGATTACCTCCGCATCTTCAGCAGGAACAACTGTAGATATAGGCGAGGCAGACGATGACTGACTCAGAGTTAGCTTGGGTGTACTGGCCGGGGAGGAGCTCTGTGGTTGAGAGGGTCCAGGTTCATCGCTCGGCTTGGCTCTCTTGATGCACACGTCATCCTCACAAACGATCTCGTATTCTAGGACTTCTGTCTTTGCTTGCTTTGCTGGTGGGGCGGAAGGTTCTAGAATATAAATACGTTTAGAATAGTCAGTATATACTCTGAAACTATAAGAGATACGAAGATCTGTTCCTTTTAGTGAGAAAATAGTATTCAAAGATTTAAAAAAAAACGTGTATTCAGTTCGAAAATCGAACCTGGACTAATTCATATCCAAATAGAAATGACGTAAGTTTTATCAATTACGTAATTTATATTAGAGTGAACACGGCATGCGAGTCTTCATACAAATATATTCCCCTGTTTTCTCTCTGACTAATGCATGTAAAGCAATTTATTTCTCGAAAAATGAAGTTCTCCTGTAGACATTTTTTTTTTTTATTAAAATCAATTTATTATAACAATCAACTGCATTTTATTTTAATTGATCATAATTTTTGTATTACAAATAGTTATAAATATTTTATAGATATTAATATATTATATATACTAACCTGTGTCCAGCAGTGGACGTTTATGGGTTGAAATGATTATGATGATGAATATATTGAGATGCTTGTACCTATTTAATTTATTTAGTTTAATTTTATCTATTTGCTAATTAATTAATTTTATTTTTCTTGTCTCAATTTTACTTAAATAACCAATTTTTTATATTTTATTTTTAGAATTATTGTAATCTGTAGTGAGAGTGATGTGTATACCTATAATTGATGTATTTACTGAACCTTGAAGAAATACTATTACTTTTCTATAATTTTATTGCAAATACGTTGTTGGTGTACCTTATTAAATAAATAAATAGACATGTCCTAATCATTTCCTTTTTTTCAACAACACTGTATAAGACGCTGTACTTTTATAGCCTTAATCGATAGGGACACTCATTAGAATTTCCGAAAATGAATGTTTTCTTTGAGTAAAATGATCTATCTCCAGTATTTCAAGTAGGCTCCAGGTGACATCTCAAAATTCCACCCTGTAGGTGTATAGTCGTAATAAGAGAAACACTTTGTTGTATGCAAGTTATATAAATAATAGTGTTACCAGGTTCGCTATCAGCGGCTTTCTTCTCAACAGTCTTGATAATGGTCTTCAGTGGTTGATAGGGTGTGTTTGAAGTAGTTGGTGTGACGGTATTCACAGCGGTTGGGAAGGTAGTCTCCGCTTGTAGCAGGTTCACTGTCTGTTGTCTTAAGTTCTCGGACGAGGTCGACGGTTGTACTGGCTTGTCTTTGTCTAAAAGGAAAACGCAATTTATAATATATTATTTTCTGATCTTAATCAGATATTCTATTTATAGGAATTTCCTGTAAATAGAGTATCTGGTTCTTTTTTCTTTTAATAGATTAGCTGTGTATGTTTTTAAGTTATGTGTAAATATTTTATTTAATAAATTTTATTATTTTTTTATAACATCATTGTCTCTTTTTGACATGTAATGTTTTGCGTAAGGTAAGCGAGATGTTATGATATTAGTTTATGCTAAACTTGGAAACATTTAATCTATGACGTCACTTATATGTACATACGTGCCAAGTCCGCCATTTTATGCGCCACTGTACGTCACTTGCTGTTATGTTTACTATACGTACGTTGTAGTATCCCTTATTAGTCTGTGTTTACTGTCAAACGATCGAGTCTATGCTGTTTTCGTAAAATTTATTAATTAACCCTTATTATAAACAAATGATTATGTTTGGTTGTATGCACTAATCTTAGGAATTAGCCGAATTTGAAAATTGTTCAATACCTAAACATTTTTTACTTATTCAGCCTGTATCGTCCAACTGTTGAGCAAAGACCATTATTTCTCATAGATGTTTAAGTGGTCACACCAGCGTTTCTTCGCCTGCCTCGACGATGATGCCCATCTTCAGGTACCCACTGTGGGACAACTCATGCGCGCTTATCTGAATGCAGATTTATTGTCAACATCCGTAACCCCAGCCTGCGAACGTTTGTCGGTATCGCGAAGATAAACATAATAAGAATAAACGAATGTTTCCAAAATTAGCGTGTAATAATAAACCGACTCACTGTGCTCCTCAAGTATCCTGTCTATCCTGGTGGCGAGGTTGTTGGGCATCACTCCGGCGCAGACTACCTCGAGGGGCGTTCCGTTCCGACCTATGAAGAACAGTGACGGCACTGGCACGAATTGATCTGCGGTCGAGTCAAGGTGTTGACAGGTAAAGGATCTCCCCCCCCCCCTCATTGCAATGCATGCGACTTTGCCACTCTGTTTGTAAATACGCTCTTATGAAACCTATTCACTTCTTTTTTTTATGAATTTTATAACCTCTTTAGAGAGTTCATTTCACAGCCTGATAGTTCTTGGGAGGAATTTCAGGAGATGAATTCGTCATGTCGTTCATGGAGATGAATTTTGAGAAAATAAGGATCTTTAACCGTATGAATTCCCTGTTCCGATGGCGAGCGGTGCGATGATATAAAGTGGCCGGGAACACACACCAACAAGCGAAATATATACTGTTTTAGATGATAAGGGTTGTGCCCTGGAACTGTGGGGCTTCAGTGAATGGGGATTTACAAGTATATATAAAGGATTGTAATTTCGGAACCAACTGTTCCAATAACAGCTACCTATACAGGGTGGAATTTTGTAATGCCACCTGGAGGGAAAGTACTCTAAATACTTGAGATAGATAATTTTACTCAAAGGAAAATATCCTTTATTTTTAAAAAGAAACAAATCTGCATTTAAATAGTTTCGGAAATTAGCTTGCCACATCCGGTAATCGAACCAGTACCACGTTTGTTAGAGAGATTTGATCCTTATGATTGACCCTATCGATTGATGCCATAAAAGTACAGAATGTTATTTTTTTGGATTTTAGCTGGTTCGATTACCGGGTGTGGCAAGCCAATTTCCGAAACTATATAAATACAGATTTGTTTCTTTTTAAAAATAAAGGAATGTTTTCTTTAAGTAAAATTATCTATCTCAAGTATTTAGAGTACTTTCCCACCAGGTGGCATTACAAAATTCCACCCTGTATATAGTTAAAGTAAAAAGGATACACATCCTAGCGAAGTGCGTGTAGTTGGTGGAGCCGCTCTTGAGCTTGACGGCGAGGAAGTTGTGCTGGTCCGACAGCCGCGTCACCACCGCGCTGTCGTCGATCGTCGCCGCCATCTCCAGCGACAGGTCGTTGTCGCCTGAACACAAACATACAGGTTACTATAGTAGGGAAGAGTAGGGGTCCCAAGCCTGGGGCCTCTCACACTAAAATAACATAAATCATTATATAGCGCCTTTGCCCTGAAAAGAGGTAGGCAGGGGCGCATCATATTCACAATTCACAAGCTATGTAATGGTAGGTCTCATGTTATTGGGGACAAGCCTTTTGCCATAAATCAGACACATTTGTGTTGCCAAAGTCCAGACTAATACTATAATATATATATAATAATATAGACCAATAACATTTTTACTTGACCAAGAATCAAACCCAAATAATATTAAAAATAATTATTATGATAAGTACTTTATAGTTTCCGACCTTCATATGTAATTTCATGCCCTTTTTAGAGAGCGTAATTCTTCCACCCGCATATATCTCTAAAAATAAATAACCTAAAGCTTTATATAACAAGTCAATTAATTGTAACTGTTACTTTAACTAATAAACAAACTCACTGCCAATGCCAATCACATCTCACAATGATGTGGCACAACGTGGCACCGTGCCAATACAGTTGGCAATGTTGCCATTTGACTCATTGACAACTATGAAGTTTACATGTTTATAAATATGAAAATATTTAAATAGTGATTTATTCTTAGAGTAAATGTTTATGAATGTTATAAATAGGCGGGTTTTTATTAATAGTATGAAAATAGTATAATAAAATCCTCCTACTATTGTTTCTGTTATTTTTAATAAGCTTTTTTTAATTAATTTTGATAAACTTTATTTATAATAATATATAGCACAACACAATAACATAATTTTGGCTATAGTGTATAAGGATTTTGTGTAAATTTAACTAAACTATAAATCAGATATTATCATCATGAGTCCTATGGCTGTTTTACATAACATCATCATCAGCAACCCGTTCATGTCCCACTGCGGGGCTCGGCTCTCCTCTTCTCTATCTAGAGAGCTAAGAGGGTTTAGGCCATAATCCACACACGCTGGCCTAATGGGGGTTGATGGATCAGACATACACTTAGAATTTCTTCTAGTGTATGTGGGTTTCCTCACAATGTTTTCCTTCACCGTTAGCAGATCACTTAAATAGTACGTAATATATATAGACCTCCTCATCGTTTTTAATAAAGGCAACCCAGACTATTCAGAAATTCCCCAAAGTTAAATCCACATTGGTACTGCCGGTCGGAATCAAAGTTGGAGCTCATAAATTGCATGCAGGTTCTCAATACTTATCTACATTAGTAATATAAGAATAACAAGATCGGACTCTGGTTGTTAGTTTAAGACTTTTCCATTTTGTGCTAATACTGAGAAAATAGCAGATTTTTATTTAAAAAGACAAAGTAATGAAGGTTTATGCTAATTTTCTGATGAACTCATTATTTCAGAATGACATAGTACTTTTGTTCTATTGAGGACGATTTCACAATGTTTTTTCACATTCTGTTGCCACACAAATATCAACTTTAACCTAAATGAGTCTAAGAAATATTTAAGCTTAGAAGTTTTTTTTTAGCACCTGGCATCGCACTAAATCTTTCTTACGTGTCTTTCTAGTAAACAAACCTGACTCGGTAGCAAAATCACATCTTTTCGTCATTATCACAGTAAAACGCACTGAACTATATTTACATTTATAAAAGCAACATGCATAATACTCAAAACAATGAAATATTCATTAAAATACACCATTATTTATAAAATTTAAGTTAAAATAGAAATCCAAACTAATTTGATTCAAATCTTTTGACATTGTGATATCTAGGTTTGTCAGGGTCTGATGAGTCATCAGTTTCTTCACCTCCTGCTAGATTAACTGACTGAATAGGCAGCTATTGAACCTTCGGAAAAGAATCAGCAAGAAACACGGGCGATACTCAACAACTCCCAATAAGTATCCCTTGGTCATGCAATAATATCTTACGTGGTGATCGAAACATACTGCTGTTTGAGTAGTAAAATTAACCGCCTATAATTGGACTAAACGTACAATCGATTAAATACGGTTTTCAAAGGACTTTTTCAAGTCAACAAAATTGATGTAACCTCCAAAACTGACATAATATGACCTACATTTGTATTAAAAAACAAATTATTATAATATTTTTTAGTTCAGGAAACGTTGTATATAAACGATTTTTGGTTAATTACAAGGCAGAATGAAAAAAATACCTTCAACAAAAACGACAAATATGGCATTTCTTTTCTTCGATAAAGTTACCGCTTCGACGATGTTTCCTCCGAACCAATGCATGGTTGTTTAGCCGCTGTAGCAGTTTTCTTAATCAATTATAAACTTTCCGCCTACTTTTGTTCTATTGAGGACGATTTCACAATGTTTTTTCACAATGTTTGGTTTTCATTAAAAATATTACACCGACATGACACAACAAATTTTGACAGCTGACGTGTTTATTTTTGTTCTTTTTTTCTAAGTGCAGCAACGGTGTGTTCTGAAATCATTATTTTCAGCTAAATAATATGCACTAGGTACTGTAAAAGTACTGATATGTATGATATTCGCTCATAAGTCTCATAACTATTATTATATTTAATAATTTGGAAAAAAGAGATAAATACTTCGAAATTTTCAATATTTTGGAAGTATAACAGTAAAAAATTTGAATGCAATGAAATATTTTAAATTTAAAAGTTTTTGAACGCTCGCATTCAAATTAATTATAATCCGACTAAATTCGAGAACCCAATATTACCTGATATTCTTACAAGATTCTTATCAATGCAAATAGATAAGGTTATACTTAAAACGAGATGAATGATTTATTGTATTGTCTATGATTTGCTTCATGTGACCTTGGAAATAGCTACTCAACACTAGATGGCAGTAAAATGGTTGTATTAGTGCCAAACTAGAAAATAATTACTCAATAATAGATGTCACTACATATATTTTGATAAATACATTGATATTGCTATTTAAGAGAATTTTGAATGAGGAGTAAAGTATTTTATTATGTTTCTACTGCCACTGCTGCACTATGGCAAATAAATTTCCCTTCCACTGAACAATCGCTATGCCATGCGTCACGGGTTCGCCGTTCACACAATACAAATCTAGGTATACAATCAATAATATATAAATATTTGTATTTGTTTCGAGTCTGAGTGTAATTTGTGTCCAATTTTATTATGTATGTAAGGGTTCTCGCAACAAATGACATGTTCCTTAGAGCAGTAGCTGTTTCTATATTTTCTAAAAGGCGAGAGACGTCATGGCCAGTGCTTATATAAAAACAAAGCCTAACAATTCGAATTCCACAGTATTTGCGCAAAAGCAGGTGATAAACTCAGAGACTAGCTCCTGGTGTCGCAGACACCCATGGCTACGGCGCGGCGGCGGCATCCCGCATCACAGGAGACACTGTGATTGAAGTGTGGGTGGAATGATGAAACAAAGAATGTTTCTAGTTGCGGGTGTTGTCTTATAAACAATATTACCAAAAATTCTTTTCACTCGACTACCTTGATGGCACAGGCAGCGGTAGTGTAAACGGTAGCGGCTTCTGAGGTCTCGGGTTTGCTCCCCGTGTACAAATATTTTAGTTTGTTTCGGAGTTTGGGTGTTTTCTATGTACCGTAAGACATGTATTGTTGAAATATAAGTATGTCTATGAGTTTTCTAGATCCACAAATGTATAATTAAGTATGTGTTAACTTACATGAACAATCTGTTCGTATCCATTGTATTTTGTATTTGTATTTGTGTCTCGATTTTATATTGGTGTGAAAATGTGGAATTTTTCTCATGAGTGCCTCACCTCACCCAAAAAGTTTCAGAAAAAATTATTTTGTAAAAAGTTAGCGCAAAGGCAACTACCGTCTTATTGCTCCGAGAAAATCTTTATTTGCTTAGAATATAGATTCAAATAATGTATCTACATAATATTTATAAAAATTAATAACTGCAATCCAAACGATAACTTGTCGGTCGACACCATAATAACCACCATCTATTTTTAACCTCCGCAATTAAACAATTTGTTTTCAACACTAGCAACACGCTCCAGCGCCTACAGTTTATTACTGTGGCAACATTTTACTTTACAAGTGTGAGTAACGGCTCCAAATGTCAATGGGGCGCGAAATGGCGTGTTTTCCCGCAAAAGTTTGTCTTTGAGCTAAATACGGAGCTGCTATGGTGCACAGACGGGATGGATTGAGTGCTGTTTTATTGTTAACAACACGTTTGTGAGCTGTTGTTTGTGATTTAATGATTTGTTGCTTGTTTAAAAAGCTATTGAGTGCTGCGAGCGCTTCCTTTTTTTCACTTTTCCAACCTACCTACTTAAAACTTACGTAGACTTTGGAAGATCGTAACAAAAATTAGACAGAGTGTGATAAGTGAGAGTGAAAGGGAACTTTAAAGCGAAATGTCAATAGAAAACCGCTGTATCAATTTTAATAAAATTAACATGGGACCTCCTCTGATATCATATTATTATTACCTATACCTACCTACCTATAAAAAAAAGTATTCAGTAATCGCGTAACAAACATACCAAAGAAAACATACAGTCGAATTGAGAACCTCCTCCTTTTGAAGTCGGTTGAAAAGGCGGAAACCTCTATGGTGGAAATATTTTACAAGGTGACATTCTAACAAATAACATATAGCATCACGCCTTTTTCCACTAAAGGGTAGGCAGAGGTGTTTCACACCCACATTTCGCCGGCTATGTTTGGTCCCATGAAATAGGGGGCGAGCCTATTGTCATCTACCGGGAACATTTGTTTACCAAACCATTTTCACCCGACCCGGGAATCGAACCGGACAAGAGCACAGCAGTCGTATACACTTCCCGCTGCGCCACCGAAGCAGTTAACAAATAACTACACATATTATGAAAATACTAGCTTCCGCCCGCGGCCTCAATAGCATATAGATATGCTATTCATCATGTGCCAAATTTCATATACTTACTTAGATTATTTCAACAACATCCATACACGTATCCATCCATTTATCTTACCTTTCATATTATAATTTTAGGTTAATCGGAGGAATACATGCGGTAGCAGAAGTCGCAGCAAATAAAACTAAGAATCTGACGCATCCGATGGCGTATAGAGACCCATCAGCTTGATCACCAAGTATCATCTAATTATAAAATTAGCATTGGTAAGTATTGGGTACCTATGTATTGATGAGTACTTATAGTTAATAGATGCTAACTCGTATTTGTTCGTGCCAAAATAAACGCCAAAATTTGCCGCCAATTTATATCAATCACTTTGACAGTTGAAAAACAATAGGGTTGTCCAATTTGACATAATTAATTTTATTAAACAATAGCTTACGTCCGCGGCTTAGCCTGTGTAGTTTTTTTTCATGAGACTCCTCGACCGATTTCAGCCACAGCGACCACTCTTTAACTCCGTCCATGTGTTAGCATGTGGCAAACATAGTCAATCTTGTTTACATAATATGTCCTCGCACATTACGGACATGTGAGCAGAGCACACCCTTTAAATAATTATATTTGATTGTCGCAGGTGATCGGGCTCTTAACACATCGCGCCCACTACTGAGGTCAGCACACACGATGAGCTTCGAATATGAGGAATTGTCTACCTTGCCTTGCGTTGCGCTTTCCCTCCTCAAGTTCACTGTAGAATGGCAAAGTAGCGAGCGCAGCGAAAGAAACTGTTTGTTTGTTCGCTACACAACTACTCAAGCGAACTACAGGTATGAAATTTCACATAGAGATAGTGTAGGGTAAGGAGAAGAACATTGGCTACTTTTTACAGTCATATCAAAAAGCGGGCCACCCGGCTGCGGGCAGTAGCTAATATCTACATTAACATAAAACCAATAGCTGGGCATACTACCAGACTCTGATACTGAGACTTTTGAGACAGCCGAAATGATATATTTCTCTACATACCTACTCGGGGATTGAACCCGGGACCTGTAGCACAGTAGTCACAAACATCCGCTGCACGCAACGAGGCAGTCTTCAGTCAAATATCCTTATAATTTTTCCAAACGCTATCTGGTGGTTAAAAAGAGTAAGTAGTGTTTTTTGCCAGTTCTTCTCCGATCAGCGAACTGGTCGTAGACAAAATGGACTAACATTATATATTTCTTTTAGATTAATTGTTAGAGTTAGTAGAGAAGACGTATAACTTAAGCGATACTTTGTAACCTAGATTAATAAATAAAAATTAATTTTAATTTTAAAATAAAATTGCCAACCCTACTTCACTCGTTAAGCATTAACGACTTTCTTAATTGTAAAGCGACACGAAATTAGAATTAAATAAACCATAAACAAACCAGAGACAACAGATCGCTTAGCTGTCAACTGTCACTCGAACTGTCAGATATGCTAATTAGAATTCTTTGTGGCAATTTAAATTTGTTGTCTGTAAGTTTTAGTGCGTGATTAAAGATAGGGCGGTGATCAATGGTATAAGTAATGTACTAGAAGTCGCGCGGGGCTTAGCTTTCGTCGTTCTTTGCTTCGGCACTGCTCAGCTCCTATTGGCAGTAGCGTGATAAATAGCCTATAGCCTTGACAAATGGGCTATCCAACACTAAATGAATTTTTCAAATCAGACTAGTAGGTAGTTGATTAAAGCGTTCAACCAACCAAACAAACTCTTCAGCCTTAGTATATAATTTATAGTATAGTTACCTATAGCTGCTTTGGTGGCGCAGCAAGATTGTAGGCATTCAGCTGCTGCGTCAGAGCTCCCAGGTTCGATTCCCGGGTCGGGCAAAAATGGTATTCGTGAAATTCTCAAATATCAGTGCGGTGTTTGGTGTGACATAACTCTGCTTACCCCATTGGGGAAAATGACATACCGTATAGTTAATATAATAGTTATGCCATTTTTCACGTTTGAGATTCAAAAATTAAGTAAGTACTTAGACTTGTTGAAATATTAGATATGTCCGACGTCCGTCAGTAACCCTCTCTATAGGGTAGTTCGGTATAATGTGACCCCTAAATAAAAATACATCCCCGTATATTATTAAATTATCGAGTTGTTGTGAATGATCGATTTAATTTGAACAATGTGGGGTTATATCCACCCTTTTGTTATGTTTACAATGTTAGTTTTGGGTACGTAGTTTTATTTTTTTAAATATTTTTTAGTCATTACCTCTGGCCTATGACCAATTTGCATAGGTAGGTATATCTTTACAAATAAATAAAGTTGGAGTGTCTGTTTGTAATATTAAAATACTTAACCGCTTTTTACTCCATGCATATATGAACCGGTACCGTATAAGTATAGGTAGGTACATACGGTACCTACATAATTCATATCTACCAAAATAACATTTTTTACATTTTTTGTCCGTCTGCCTGTTTATTATCTCTTTGACGGGACTTTCACTGGCAGATAGCTGATGTAATAAGAAGTAACTTTGCTAACTTGGATTAAAAAAAAAAATCAGAGTTCCGTAAAAAAATTAAATACTTCCTATAAAATCATACACGGAAACTGATCTCCGGGTTACCGCTCGGTATAACTCGCTGCCTGATTGGATCCCATTTTGACGTCCTAAATGAGATGTCTGTTTAAAAAACAAGTATACGGTAACTAATTACCGTGTAGCAGGTCGGTATACCTGTACCACACGGTATAGCCGTGGTTCAGTGGTAAATTGGTAATTGTCAGTAGTTGTACAAACCGATCATTACTTGAGTGTGTTATTTGTGGGAGACATGTTTGTTTTGTGATATAGACTGTGTATACTCATAGATGTGGCATTTTTACAACGTTTTTTTAACACATATGTATTTTCTAGCGATGATTCTTAGATATTTTTTATCAAAATCGGTTCAGACGTTTTCTTTAAAATATGGATAGGATCATGATCAGATTATTTCGGAACCAGAATGAAAATGTCCTAATTATATTATATAATTATGTCAAAAAATAGGTCTAGGAGTAGGTACGTCATTTTATCACCTAATCACGTAAGTATAGTAACTCAACAACGCACAGTAACGTAATAACTAAACGACGCCTTCGATGTTTGCCCATTTCTGCAACTACCCTGTAGTCAATGCGAGTCGTAACTCGTAAGCTTACTTGCCACCACTCTAGTATATTATATAAAATTTCAACCTTTAAATAACTGAAAAAGTAAACTATTTCATACAGTGAAAACGAACTCAACGTAGCAATAATTTCCTTACCTAGTTTATACTTAGTATTTTGCCACCAATTCATCTATCTAATATCTTCCTAGCTCTGTTAACTAATTTGCATTATCAATAAATAATTCGATAATAAACAGTTTGTGTTCAGTTTAAACATCACTTCACAATAACCATTGTCGAATTGTTTTCAACATGGCCGTCCCGCGAGGGCCGCCTAATTGCTAATTATTATATCTGAGACATGTCATTACGTATAATATTATAGCTACTGATAGATAGTGTTTGAATTTTTAATCGATGACTAGTCTTGTTTACCTAACTTCAACTGGACCAATATTGAAAAGAATTGCCAATCTAGAAATTAGATTGGTCCCGCCTGTTAGTCAGTACCTATCTTTTGTTTATTGCCCGACGGCGCGGGAGCAACGGTCGTGACGCGCCCGCCGCCCATAGACATAGTTGTATTCTATTAGGATTGATTGCGAAGAAAGGCCACTGCCTACCGATAAAAAGGGAAATAGAGAAGAAATGGCAAATATAAAGGAAAAGGGAAGCGAGGAATTGGGCCTTCGGCGCTCGCCACTCACCAGACGACACACAACAGTTTAGTACTGCTAACTTGGCGTTGTGATTCTTCAAAATGAGCAACGAGCCAGGAAGTAAATAATTAATACCAAAACGACTGCGCCAACATCACCGTACCGAGTGTCGTGGGTTCGATTCCCACACATGACAAATGTCTGTGTGTACCTAAGTACTTAGTATCCTTATTAGTATTTTTGTGAAGACCCCTGTGACACAGACAGGGCCACAGGGTTCAATACAGAGAGCGAGCGTTGTTTTAAAAAAAATGCTACCTAACCTGCTAATAATGTAGTCTTATAGCTTTTATTACTGTAAAGCGTCAAATTATTTCTACTAACTCAATAATTTTCAATTTAAACAAGAATGTATTTAATCAAAACAAAATAAAATAACCACGCAATCAAATCAACCGCGGCACCATAAATAACAACTTTACTTTTTCACAAAATATTTCAATTATTTTCTTTTCATGCCCGACTCAAGATGGCGACCGCAGTCGTTCCGTTCCGCTCAATAAATCTTCACGTTATTAATTAGCCCATTAGTAAATGTGACCAGGATAAATTGAACTCTGCGTATAAAGGATAAGTTTATTAATAGAAGACCACCCCTAATTGGTTTTAGTAAGATTAGTCCTTTGTTTAAGGATTTTAGGCGATGACAATGAAAATTTGTGACAATAAAGAAAAGTACACCTAGGTATATTTAGGACAAAGAGATAATTTACTTATAAGGTAGCGTCATTGCTTTATCCCCGAAGGGGTATTCACTACACTCATATTTAATCACCTATGTTAGGTCTTATGTAATAAAGTTGATACTGAAAATTTGATGGCAGAAATCTCAATCAGATAATAATATAGAGGTAAGATACTTAATACAAAATAATGTCAGTTATCGTAACGAGATCCTTAAGATATTTGCGGCAGTGGCGTATCATCTACAGCCAAGGCGCACCGCACGTAGATATAAGGAAGGTTAAACCTAAAATTCATTTATAAATATTGTCATGTAGGATCCAAAACTCAAGTTAGGGGGAGCTCAACCAACTCTGGTCGCTATTAATGGTTCGTGTCATTTTGCGAGCGCACGGTAAGTAAAACGGAACGCGGCCGGAAGCCACGCCCCTTCCGCCGAGCTGTCATCGTGACAGCGCGCCAAATTACATGCCACAGATTATACCGCTAATCGAAATTGTGTAAAGAGGTTGGGGTACCTACTAATAGTTTTTGTGTTGTTTTTTGGTAGGTACATCTTTTTGTAATTAATAGATGAAATCTAATAAAGTTACTTTAGAAATAAAAAATGTCTCAAGTTTTGATTAATTCACTAGCTTCCGCCCGCTGCTTCGCCCGCGTGGTTTGTATTTTATACCTATAAACCTTCCTCTTGAATCAGTCTAACCGCAAAAATCTAAAATCTGTTCGTTGCGTAGTTTTAAAGATCTTAAAGATTTTAAAGATACCTACATAGGGATATAGGGACTGAGAAAGTGACTTTGTTTTATACTAAGTAGTGATTGTCATTAGCTACTTAGTACTTACATCTATACTAATGTTATATAGCTGAAGAGTTTGTTTGGTTAAACGCGCTAATCTTAGAAATACTGAACAGGGCCCTGATTCTGACTCATCGGATTGCTCCCGGATCGTAAACTTTTTCGAATCTTAGAACGACGTATTTTTACAGCTTAAGTTATTAAGAGTTAGAAATTAGTTTACCGTATAGAAAATTAAAAACTGATTAATATAGGATTTTTTTCTACATCCATCAATTTTTTTAACATTCTGTTTTTTAACTTTAAATAAACTGACAGTTCTGGCCGAAAGTATCCCGACAGCTCAGAATCAGGAGGCAGAATTGGAAAATTGTCGGATAGCCCGATAGTCCATTTTTCGATAAAGGCTCGCTAAATGGGATATAACATCACGCTAAGACCACCCCTAAACACATTGTGTAGTCTGAAACGGTTTTCTGTGCAGTAATAATGTCACATGATGGAAATTTTACATCGTTCAAATACGGGGCCCTCAATAAAGGGACCCTAGATCAGCTACAACATTATATACACCAGTGAAATAAACTGTTCCAATAAGTAAGTACATGTAACATAGTACAACAACTTTGTTCGTAACTTCCCATTGTGAAGTTAGATCATATTTTTATCAACTATTACTAAATAGAGGAAATACTTAGATATTTATTATAACGCTTCTATTAGACAGTTAAAGCCCTGCCATAACGTCATCACTTCATTTGTTGTTAGGTATTAAATCTAGTTGTATGTAGCCAAGCTTTTCTGAATTTAATGTTTATTTATGGTGGATGTTCCGATACACCTTCTCCATACATCTCACACAATCTAAAAACATGTTACTGGGACTATTATCTCTGAACATACACTTTTTTACATAGAACAATTAATTTAATCACTTTTCTACAATAAATAGGCCACTACAATATAATTAGTAGGTATATATTTGAATATATTAGCGTACACACAGAGGAAAGCGACTTTTTATTAAATTTTGCTGGTTGGTAGATATCTCGGTACATAACGGGTCCAACAATTTTTATGAAAATTTGTGAACATTTTCACGAGAGAAAAATCATTGTCAGTCGTCGTATAAACTTCCTCTGGTAGCAGTAGGAGAGTTTTAATTTATTTACATAATACTTGTATGTGTTTAAAACAAAATCGTTTTCCACATTTGTACGTCTGTCTGTATATTTGCCAACCCCTCCTAAACTACACAGCGTTTTGACGTGATTTTCACCATCAGTTTAATACATTTGCACAGAAATTAAGTATAAAAATTTCTTGTGTATTTTTATTACTTCAATTTCAATTTTCCAAAGCATTTTCAATCCCCTAAAAATCGCCACCACATCAAAAAAGTGAGTATGAAAAGGCCTTACAGTAACTGTGACCAAACTAACAGTCCCCTCGCTCTCTGCCGGTCTTTTGTGCCGCGACTCGTCCCCGGGGAGACGCCAACTTAAGTGGCGGAACGTTGCCAAATCAATAACTTGTTTGTTACGAGTATACTCACATGTTGTTATGATAATAATATTTATTAAACTGGCTGTGTTTTGTTATACACAGATTATACTTACTTTTAGGGGAGGTAGGGCACAATACAACGGGTAACCCTCGCTTAAACTGGGCCTGGAATTTTCCACCTGTAGAAGACTAAATAGCCATAATAACATTATTGTGTGTTTTTAGATTGCTGGTGAGTACTTAGTGGTAGTCAGAGTTCATTGGGGAGGGAAGGTATTCAAGCTGAAAATAATATCAAATACGTCCAGTGTGCAATATCTTGGAGCTAGCTAGTTCTAAGTAACACAATCAAAAGATACGGCCATTTATACTCCATTTTTTTAATTTGTCCATTGCCGATAAAAACTTCAAAATCTATTTTAACCCACGACGCAAAAACGACAGAGTGTTATAAGTTTGACGTCTGTCTGTGGCATCGTAGCTCCCGAACGGATGAACCGATTTTGATGTTGTTTCTTTTTAACCTATATTATTTGTGTAATTATGTGTCTTAGTGCACGAGTCTGACTTGCACTTGACCGTTTTTTAAAAAACTCCATTATTTACATTAAATATTTAACAATTTCCTTTGGGTAGGTACTTTGAATTAAAATTTTAAATAAATGCTAAACAAGTACCTACTTAATAAATATAATAATAATTTTTCCATTACTTGTTTAGCATTTATATAAAAAAAATCCATTTAAAAGTTAAACCATTAGTTACCATTTTGTATACTTATTATTTATTAATCTGTTTATTACTACTTACATTATACACACACATGATTATACTTATTTATATAATTATTATATATATCTACACATTATACGTCATTATATATTATATTTTACTTTTATGTTATTGTAATCCCCCATATTATTTTATTTTATTTTTTTTGTTTTTTATAATACTGCCTATTGTTAAACTACACTTGTACAAAATAAGTTATGTACCTACAAATGTAAAAATTATATTGTCAATGTCGACCGAGCAAACAATTTTAAACAAATTTGTAAATCGCAAATGTATAGGTACCCACAGGACAGGCTTAGCCTAGTGTGGGGCCTATGGACAACATCAAAATTGTAATGTGTTTGGCAATAAATGATTTTATATTATATTATATTAATTTCGTTGCGGGCTCCAAAAGAGGTTAGGCATACCCTGGAACTTCTGAGTGTCACAGCTCGGTGTTTGCAAGAGTTCATCCTTGTTAATCCTGGCTTACAGGAGTCACAGACTGTGATGACATGCGTGTGAGATTGTCCCGTAGTTTTAATTAGTTGTCAACACTGAGTTAATCAGCTTATTATAAACTTTGCTATAATTAGTGTTGCCATAGTTAGCGTAATTATTTTAAAAATAGAATTTTCTCGAAGTTGACGTGAGGTAAACTTGTGTACATTTTGTATCACACGTTATTTTGACACAAGACACAAGGGGTAAGTAAGTAGATGGCGACGTTTCCAAAATACTTTTAAGCTCTTTAAACAAAATTAAATATCGCTCAATATATTTTCTGAGTTCTATACTATGTAAATTGTATTGTTTTGTTGTTGTTGTATTATTATATATCCTATATAATAATATTCTACCACATTCACACAGCGCCATCTAGTCCCAAAGTAAGCAATTATATTTGCTTGTGTTATGGGTACTAAACAACTGATATACTACTTAATTACTTTTTTTTTGTAAATACATACAAATTATAGATAAATTACACCCAGACACAGAACAAACCTTTATGCTCATCACACAAAGATTTGTCCTGGGTGGGGATCGAACCCACGACCTCCGGCTTAGCAGTCAGGGTCACTAACCACTAGACCAACAGGCCAGTCAATATATATAGAGAGGTATATAGGTCTAACCTTGAGAACTTTATTAATTTGGTTGTTAAATTTATTAAAATAACTTAACTAGGTCCCTACTCAGTATAGGTACCGTCTACCTACTTTTAGACGTCTTACAAAAGGAAAACTGGTTTTTTTTTCTTGTTTATAGTTAGGGTTAGATGTACCTACCTTCTAAATGTTAATTCCTTTTTTTTACTTTATCCCTGAACCTGAAACGTAATACTTATATTGTAAATTTTCGTGTTTCAATCGAATAACTCATTAAAATTGTAATTGTAACGGTATAAAATTCACACTGAATTTGTTTCATCAGTTTTGGAAATACAGTGTCCCAGACATACCTACTTACTCTCACTTGATCATCCCTTCTCTTAGGTACTTACTCTGCAACAAATCTCCAATTTATCCCTACAAGTTATTTTGTTGTGATTTAGACTTCCCTATTCCCTTACCAACTGTCAAAAATGTCAAAAGACCGCCATTCCTGACGAAAAGAGCGCGAAATTAAAACATAACATTTGCAATCCCTTGCCGTACAATATGAAATTTGTATTCTATTTCGAGAAGCATAAGAGTTCATTTCTTTTTAATCAGAAGCAATCTTAATTGTGTTATCGCCACCTAAATACAAACCTATTTTTTCTGTTTAAGTGGTCGTTCGGTATCCTTAATAAAGTTTAATTTTACTGACTCCAATGTGCAAAAAGAATTACAAATTTTGGTATTTTCCTATTCCAAAACACAAATGTAAACACTTACATTTTACAAAACCTTATGCTCTTCATTATAAAGTAGAATATCCTATGACTTAGATGAAAATAATATTTATAATAAAATGACATTAGTAACGCATTTCAAAATTCGAATGCACTCAAATAGTGATGTGGCATGACGTTTGGAAACGCGTAGCGAATGTAGTTATAATTTTTGTGATGCTCTAGGGATCGAGCAAAAGTCACCAAAGCGTTTGTTACTTACATTTGCAATTCATACATATTTCGAGAGATTTAATGTTTTTTTTCTTTGTTATTTTATTCTATGAGCGACTCTACATATTAATTCTTAGACTTTGACCTCGATACGACGATAGCACGATAGGTTCCTAGTTAAGTGTTTCTGTTCTGTTCCTAGTTAAGTACCTACCTATGTATTTCAGAATATGAAAAATAATCTACTTACATATCTCTTGCCGTTAAGATCACGCTTTTTCATGCTTACTGTACTACGTTCTACACATGCACCCTATGGGCTAGATATACCTACTCGAAAAGCGTATGACGCCCTTCGAGTTCAATACAAAAACGCGTTCAGAGTGCTGGTGGGGCTGCCCCGTTTCTGTAGCGCATCAGAGATGTTTGCAGACGCTAAAGTAGATTGTTTTTATACCATTATGCGAAAGCGATGTGCATCTTTGGTGAGCAGGGTGCGGGGCAGCGCTAACAGCAATATTAAATATTCTATTCTATATCAAATAAGCTACACAAAAAAGTGTTCCTAACAGTACATAGCCTAAAGTAACATTAAGTTATTTAGGGCCTATTATCATATCAACAGACTTATTTTATTTATAGGTTCTTTTTATTCTTATATACCTACTTATATCTCTATTATTAGTGTTTGAACAGAAATTTGGTACCTACCTAATTCGTAGCACTGGTCATATCTCTCTCATTTTATTTTATTCTACATACTTAGGTACATTTAAAAAAATGTAGGTAGGTACCTAAGTCTACTTAATATCGTGTGGTTGGACTTGATGGAGAACGACCAACTTACAACAAAAAGATTTCTAGATTTACTTATACCTATGTTATGTTGCCTCCTAATGAAAGACCAGCACGTGTGGTCTTATGACTATAGGAAGTAGGTAGATCTACTTATATGATATGCTCAGTGTTTATTTACACAGCCCAAACAAAAAACTAAGTAAAATTAAATTATAATAATAAATAATATAATATAATAAATAAATTTATTTCTCTCAAAAAGGAATATAATTGTTTGTGATTACTTGGTACATAAATTTCGTTCATAATCCTTAATGAGAGCTGGAGTTAGTACTGGGTCCGTAACCCGTATGACAAATCTCCAGGCTCCCTTTAATGATGCGCTTAGAGTAAGCATGTATGCAGTACATAGTTTTAAACGTAACACAAACATAAAGTAGGTACTTAAAATATTGTTGGAGAAAATAAACAGCAAGTACAAAGTGAATGTTACATTACAAAAACATGAAAGAAAAATATACATCACAATACATTATATTGGTAATGATACGAGTGAACACAATTATAATAAAAGACATTATCATCAAACATGTGTAGGTGTTTGTGTGTGTGTGTGTATGTGTGTTGTATGTGTGAGTTTACCTATAAAAGTTTGCTGAGTAGAATTCATAAGTTGTGTCGCTATTTTAAAATTTGAATGATCTTTTCTGTCGCTTCGTAGTCTAAGGTAAGTAGCCAATCAGTAACTGTTTTTTTACATTCTAACTTACCCATTGGGTATATATTCAACATTTGATTTATTTTGTTGAATACATGCGGTCCAAGAAAGTAAAAGCTCCGTTGGGCTAGACTTGTTTTAATAGGGGTATAAGTGCATACAGCGTGTTTGCGACGTTTGGAGTCAAATTTATTAGGATCAAAAGGGGTGAGTGAGTGAGTGGTGAGTAAAATGTTTAAAATATAAAGTTTACGAACAGTGAGAACGTTACATTTAATATACAAGTGTGTCGTTGGGAATTGATATGGCAGTTTCCATCCCACTTTTAAAATTGCTCTCTGGGCACGCTCTAACTTAATCAGGTAGGTTTTGTTTGCTCCTCCCCAGGCGACAATGCAGTATTGCATAAGCGACTGGCAGAGAGCAAGGTAGCAGAGTCTAAGCACGTCAGTGTCAACTGCATCTCGGAGAGTCCTAAATACAAAAATCAGTTTTCTTAGTCTAGTGATAAGTAGGTCAATATGAGGGTGAAAAGAAAGAGTGTCATCTAACCTTGGCTTACCTGGCGTAGTAAGTGCATATGTAAGGTATTTTGTTTTATCAACATTTAGGGTAAGTTGATTTTTAGCCAACCAGGTTGTAACCGTATTGAAACTTGACTGTGCGCTTTCAAAAGTGGATTTCCAGGAGTTGCCATGAGTTACCAGGGCAGTATCGTCAGCGTAGGTGAATATAGTGGTATTGCATAAATCCAGCTGGCAAAGGTCGTTGATATAAATCAGAAATAATGTCGGACCGAGGATACTGCCCTATGGAACCCCGTGAGAGACAGGAGCCTCATCGCTGCAGCAATCTCCAATCTTAACATACTGCCGTCGACCGTTGAGGTAACTTTCAAAAAGAGAAAGTTGTGTCCCTCTGATTCCATTTTTTTCTAGCTTCGCGCAAAGGGTGGGGACAGAGATCGTATCGAAGGCTTTTGCTATATCTAAAAAGATAGCTACAGCCTTTTGCTTCTTGTCCAGTCTAGCAGTGATTTCATTTGTTAGGTCCAGAACAGCATTATTGGTAGACATTCCTTTACGAAAACCATATTGGTTTGGAGAAAGTATTTGATTATGCTCCAAGAAACTAACGAGTCTGTTGTTCATTAGGCGTTCTAATAACTTGGAAAGAGTGGGCAAAATTGATATAGGCCTATAGTTGTTTAAACAATCTCTGTCCCCTCCCTTGTGAATCGGGTGGACTACTGCAAGTTTAAAAGCATCTGGGAATGTTCCTGTGTTAAAAGCCAGATTGCAGAGGAAAGTGATAGGTGGGATCAGAAAAGTTTTAAATGCTTTCAGAAAGACTCCGGAAATATTGTCATAGCCCACCGCACAATCAGTTCTAAGGTTAAGTATGAGGGTTTCCACTTCCGACTCATCTGTCTCCAGAAGAGCAAAGGTATGCTGGTGGTAAGGAATATCGTCTGCTGGGTGTATGTCTTTATTTGCAGGTATTGTTTCAGTTAATAACCGTCCAACATTAGCAAAATGGGAGTTGACTGCATTTACTGAACGTCTAGGCTCAGAAAGCGAAAGAAGATTACGTGCCTGGGAGGTTGTTTTTGTTGTGTGTGTTATCGATTTTATAGCTGACCAGAGTTTTTTATTACTACCGTGGGCATTATTAATTTGAGTTTTATTGTAGTTTATTTTGGAATTTCTGAGTAGGTTGGTGCAATAATTTCTATACCTTTTGTAAGTGATTTTTAATACTTCATTATTAGGGTTTCTTTTTAGCTTAAGATGAAGGTTATCACGGTTACGCAGGCATTTTAACAAACCCGGTGTCATCCATTGCTTTCTTAATCTTTTTCGAAATGGGACCAGTTTCAGTATTGAATTCGCAACTATAATTCTATTTAATGAACTGAGAAAATAACTAGTAGCATCATTGACATTAGTAAAATTATACAACGGAGAAAAATCAGTAGTTATAAAATCAGACTTAATGTTATCGAAATTAAGGATTTTCGAAGTTTTAAAATTTGAGTTATTAGAATAATGTGTAGAGCGGAGAAAAAATAAAACCGTGTCATGGTCAGTAACCGAAGTACTAGCTACATAACAAAAGGCAGGCAGTTTTGATTTTAGGATTAAATGATCGAGACAGGACCGGTTATTACGTGTGCAAAAAGTATGTGCTGGAAGCATTCCATGGTATGCCACCATGGTGAGGTATTCGATAGATCTAGGGTCATTATTGGTGTTAGAAATATCAATGTTTATGTCGCCCGTTAAAATAATATAATTAAATTAACCACACCATCAAAACAAATTACCAACAAAATTAAATGAGTCGGATATTCTCAACGAGATTAAAACTCATTCGTCGTTGTCGGCTGAATGCCGAACGTCATGCACATTGTGACTCTGCTAATGAAACAAAATTATGCTCTAGAAAAAAAAAAACAAGCGTTTCAAATTTCAAACCCTATTAAACGACCAATAGTAACACCGGATTTTGATTGGGGGGCGTGACTGCGCTCATTACTCACAGAACAACGGTGCAAACGAAAGAACAAAACTATATCTATCTCTTTTACTTGTTCGTGATTTAGAGAGAGATGGTCGATAATTTGATTTTGTAAAGCAATTTGCGCGGGCTGTTGAGCACTTCACAGCGTGTTTTAATATTTAATTTAATGGTGGCATTAAATTTGTTATGAATAAGATTATTATATTATGTTGGATTTATGTGGAGGGCGAGTAATGGACCGTTGTCGTAGGAGAGTTGTGTTTAATGTGATTTGTTTATATTACACGTTAGATGGCACTGGCTCATTTAATTGTGTTTGGTTGATTTAATTTTGGTGATTATTGGGGCTCAAGTTATCCCTAGAGATGCATGGGAATGGGTTTTCTAGGTTTGTTACGCTGTTTCTACTGTATTTCCCAGGGAAGAAATGTTTTGTTGTTACAGCTCCAAATAAGTACCAATAGGTAATACTTACCTATCTTGGTACTAAATAAGTACTTGAACTTATCTAAGTTACCTACCAAGCGCGAGTCGGACTTTCTCATTGAGGGTTCCTGGCTGACATTGAGAGTTCCAAGACAGAAAAATGCTCAACCTGAGCATCGAAGCCGGGACATCTTGCACACAAATTGAAGCATTAGGAAATAAATTTAAAAAAAAAACTTTTTGATAACACTCAAACAGGGTGTTGTAAATACAACCGGAAACCACGTCACGACAGAACAATCCCATAATCTATGACACCCATTGTCCTACCATAAACAACGTATAGGTACCTAATTTAGTAAGTATCTATAGGTAAGTAGACTATATCTAGCACATAGAGAGTTAACGATCTAGAATGATCTATTGTTAAATATTTCATTGTTGGTGCTTGTTTATTTGGCACGTATTGGACTGCCTACTAATATTGTACATGCGATTGAGCGTTTCAACTATTTGTCCTTATTTAAAGCTGCAACGGACCAAGTGACCAGCGAGATTTTTTAAACGGGATTACCTAGTTGGAGGGCCAGGACTTTTATTGACATACCCCTAAAGCGAAGACATAAGCAGGTGATAATGCATAAAAATACACCGAGCAATTTTAGTCGTCTTACTAATTTGTCTCGGTCATAGTTATTAGATATACTCGTATAATACATAGCCATAATGAACAAAATAATAATAAATCTAAATTTTACCAAGAATCGAACAGAAACACAAGCCGTGTAAAGGAAAATGTATTGTGTTTATTGCTAGACGTTTGTTTCTTTATTCGTTCTATATCTTTACTAAAATCCTCAAGTTAATACTTTGTTTATGTTGGTCCACCTTTTACTATATAAGAATCTTCTACAATGTGCAACAAAATTCTTCAATTCTGTGATTCGAAGTTTTCTACATCAATCCCTGATTTAGGTATTAGGTATGTATCTGATTATAATGATTTGAAAAAGTAAAAATAATATTCTACCACATTCAAACAGCGCCATCTAGTTCCAAATTAAGCAATTATATTTGCTTGTGTTATGGGTACTAAACAACTGATGATAAACTACTTAAATACATTTTTTTTTTGTACATACATACATATTATAGATAAATTACACCCAGACACAGAACAAACCTTTATGCTCAACACACAAAGATTTGTCCTGGGTGGGAATCGAACCCACGACCTCCGGCTTAGCAGTCAGGGTCACTAACCACTAGACCAACAGGCCAGTCGAAGTTTTTAAGATGTCTAAAAGTGTAGGTCTAAGGGTGCAGAAATATCATCACATCCAACTCAGAACAAAACATAACATAGCATTACGCCTATTTTCCCGAAGGGGTAGGCAGAGGAACTTATTTGACAGCCGCACTTACTTCTACAGCACAACCAAGGCAGTTCACTTTTATAACATTTTAAAAACCCTTTCCCAAACTTATGATACGTAATTGATGGCAACAAATAGTCAAGAGTAAGTAATAAATAATCTTGTAGTACATCGGTGCGGGAAATAGCCACAATCAATTTGGAGGGGGGACGTTAAGTGGTGGTGGGGTACAAATTGCTCTCTAATGACGGCAGCTTGGCTGAGCGGTGGTGCTGCGTTTGCACTACTAGCTAGAAAGATAGCTTTTTGATTCTGCAGAGGATAAACAGTCTTCAATTTTCTTTTAAATCTTCGGAATGAAAATAATTAAAACCCATCTATTTAAATCTGTAACATATATGAACTACCTCGGTGGCGCAACGATAAGTGTATACGACTACTGTGCAAGAGTTTCCGGATTTGATTCCCGGTAAAATGGTATTGGGTTCGGAAACAAACGTGCCTGGTTGATGACAATATGCTTGCAACCTATTACATAGAACTAAACATAATTGGTGAAATGTGAGTGTGATACACCTCTGTTTCTGTCTGCAGAGAAAAACGAATTTGGGAAAACCCTTTCTTAGTGGGTACAATCACAAAAAACACTCACTCCAATCTCCATTTTTCATTTTGATCTCTAGGATCAGCGGTTAGGCTGTGCGTTCATGTATACATATAATATGTAAGTCATTCAGTCGTGACTTTGTATTTTCCTACTTAGATTAATGTGTGAAGAAAATTAAAAAGACCGCAATACTACATAAGGCCAACGTATCGATAGGTCGCTATGTTTTCCGTCGGTAATATACCTACTTCTTATATAGTTACCGTCATCAACATTAGCAACAAATAATTACATGTTACTGCTGTCTCTGTGGATGAAGTACTATCAGCAAAGTAATAGAGACCAAGTATCTGGCCACTATGGCAAACCTGCGACTCGCCTGGCACGCGTACAGAAATGGTTATTACTCGAATCCACAATTTCAACTGGTTATCTATTTAAAAGCAGCTTACCTAAATCCCAAATATGGGTGATGCACTTCCTTAAATAACAACTATCAAAGAAAAAAATCCGCTATAAATCGACCCATTCGTTTAAGAGTTAGATACAATGCCAGGAACAGAAACACAGATACACAAACATAGTCACGTCAAACCCCTCTTTTTGCGTCAGGGGTTAAAGAAGGAGTGATGTAATGTCCTGTTAGACGTATTATTTATTAACCCATAACCAATCTACTGTCTAATCTAATTAGTGGGTACATAACATCGATTTAAAAAGTAATGTTTAAAACGTCATGTACTAAATATAGGCATGGATAAAACAGAAATACGTACAGTCAATGTCCATTTCAGACTGGTGATAACTACTTACAACCAGGAAGGCGTCACATTTATTAATAGTTCAACTTAATACTATTTAGTTAACTAATTTGTCTATTTAAATGGAAAAACAAATAATTAATATCAAAAGAAAGTAACAAGACAGTCTAACCGGAGCACAAAACGATGAAATTTATACCGAGTGCTGACACTGGCAAAACATTTTGATCACCACCAATTACCAATGTACACTGGCTGCACAAATATCATTAGCGCTCTCTCTTTCTTACACATTAAACAGACTATACTTGTCTCCTTCGGGCTACACACAAAAGTGTTCTTAATCATTTGATGCTTGGTTCCTAAAGATTGTATCTGTATTAAAGATAAAACAATTTGGGACTTTATTTGTAGTTTAATATAGTTTAATTTTCTTTGAATTCTGATGGTATCGTGTGTTATATTGAGTTTCATAAAATTCATTTCTATGGCCAACACAATAGAGACGGTTTTCATATTACTGCGATGGATTAATAAGCTTTGTATACTTCTAGCAGACAGATAATGACACTCGTATTATGACGGTAGCAATAAAGTCTACATTCGCTCGTCCAGCGGTTACTACTAATAAAATAAAATAACGTTTTGACTACACCCCGTATGGGCGTGGCGGGCTAGTCATGAGTTTACGCGGGAATCTCGCGGCGGCTGGACGTGTACGTTCCATTATCAAATGTGTTTAAAATTTCAAAATTAGATTTTAAAAACTTATTTAATTTTTAAATAGAATTTTAACTATTTATTGACTGAATTAAAAATAAAAATGTCAGTGAATTGAAAAAAATATCATTTTTTTATAATTTCTATTGTTATTAATAAGTACATAATATAACATTTAATAAAACTAAAATTTAAAATGACGTTAAAATGTGATTAAATTTAATTTGATTTGCTACAAAAAATTTGCAAACAGACTGTGATTAGTGTTATTTAAGTGACTAAAAACAAATTGGTGATTAAAAATGGAATCAAATGTAGAATTAAGCGAAACACAAACCCAAAAGAAAATACCGAAGCCATTTTCAATAGAATCATTGATTGGCGACAGAAAATCACCAGAAATAGACATAGAGAATAATATTTCAGAAAATTCTAGAAATTCAGAAGATGAAGAAAACGAAAGATTGGATAGAATAAATCAGATGAGGTATTACGCGCCATTTTTACAACAAAATGGCTTTCCGTTTTTATTGGGATATCCTGAACCGTGGCTGTCGAGAGTGTTGGGTGGTGTTCCTGGTCCAGTGCGAGAGAATACAGAGGAAGATAAAAGAGAGAGTCCTGTTAGCGTTGGGAGTGAAGCGGAGAGTGATGGAGGGGAGGAAACTAATCAAGGTTCGTATCTACGTAAAGTGGTTTTAGCTAAGTAGGTACTCTTATTTCCATCATATCTACGTACAATATTACGAGTTACGACACTGTTTTGTTAGTGTTGTGTTTCTGCTTCCTTTACCTACTATACGATAATAATAATATTGTTTTGTTAATTCTCAACGATAAATAACGTAATTTTGCCAAATACCTAGTTAAAATAAATAAAAACCGGTCAAGTGCGAGTCTATCTACTTAAGATAAGCATGCTGTACGTTTAACGGCCAAATTATGTGAAACAAATTCTTTGTATCATCTCTACCTATCATGTTTGATACAATAAATTATTATGATAAACCTATGTAGGTTGCTAAGCACAATTCTCGGACGGCTAGAAAATTCGGCAATTTCTTTTTATATTCCTTGAAGTCAGAGTAAGATTCTTGGGGCAAGAAAAGTGGAAGAAAACTTGAAAACCTTTTTTCCATATTGCCAGAAACAGAAATATTTGTTTGTCAATGTATGTAAAACTTACATTAGATGTTGCATTTTTAAATTATTTTGTTACAAACTACGAATAAGTACCTATCCTCAGCAGCGTAACTTTCGTACTTAATAGCTTTTGACAGAACGACGTATTTCCTTTGATGATTCTACTAGACAACTCTCTCTGCCTGTTTGTCTTTATAATATGTTACGGCAATTTGACAAAACGATAGAAAAATATCTGAAGAGGGACTGAGAGTACTTTTTTTCGACAAAAAGCTGCGTGTAGAATCTACCAGAGCTCTAATAAATCAAGTTCATCAAGTTAAACTCCGACGGGACTGTGCTGTGCGGTTACGGTTTTGCCTAGGCTCACTGTCAGCAACGGAATGCAAGCGATAATTAAGTATTATCTTCTATAAATTATACATGTTGCAAAACTAGAAAAGGTTTGAACCATTTTGGTAATTTTTTTTTAATATTCGTTGAAGTCCTAGGAAGATTCTTGTGGAGAAAAAAACTCTAGCGACAACTAGTTATAAATACATAGACAAAAATCAATTACCGAATATATTTAAGCGCATCACTACAATTGCTGCAACATTTTGTAGTTTGAACAAGGTTTTTAGGAAAGAAAAGTTTTCGAAAGTACACGGGATAAGATAATAGTTTGCAGAAGCCAGAACGGGTCATTAGTTTCTTCATTAAATTAGAAGGGACTTTGCAAGTAGATAAAACATTAACAGAAACCCATATGTCCCACTGTTGGGCTCGGGTCTCTTCTCCTCTAACTAAAGAGCTGAGAGGGTTTAGGCCATAATCCACACACGCTGGCCTAGTGCGAGTTGGTAGTTCAGACATAAGCTTAAAATTGCTTCTACGTGTGTTTCCTCACGATGATTCCTCAGGTTGGTGGATCAGATATACTCATAGAATTACTTCTAGTGTAGGTATGTGTGTTTTCTCACGATGTTTTCCTTCACGGTTCGCAGATGGTGAGTCACTTGAAGTACATATAAATTACACAAAGTGGAATCCACATTGGTACTGCTGATCGAATTCGCGCTGAGACCGTATAATTTGCATTTTAGTCACTAATCCAGTCAGCCGCCGCCATCGCGAATTATTTTATTGTAATAGTTCAATTCTGGCAGATATCAGTTAAATGCTATGGATACCCAGTCCCTACCTGCTATTGTATACGACTCAGTTCCAATAGTGCTATCAAAAACGGCTAAGAACTTGGGTATAGTCCTCGATAATTGTCTCTCCTGGGATAGCCACATTGCAGAAGTAAGCAGAAGAGTGTATTGCTCGTTTCAGTCGCTCAAGCGTCTCCAGAAATTCTTACCGTTTCACACTAAAGTTACTCTTGCACAATCACTTCTACTTCCATATCTAGACTATGCCGATGTCTGTTTCCTTGACGCTAAGGAGGAACATCTAAATAAACTTGAACGGCTGCAGAATTTGGGAATCCGCTTCATTTTCGGTCTACGCAAATATGATCATGTATCAGAATTTCGCGAGAAACTGAAGTGGTTACCGATTCGGCAGCGTCGAGCCACACACATTCTTTGTCTTCTCTTTTCTATTTTAAACAATCCTGACTTTCCTCACTATCTGCGTGAACGCTTCGAGTACCTCGTTCCTCGAGGTAAGACCTGTCGTTCTTCCACCTCTCTTCTTCTTAAAACTCCTCCTCACTCTTCTAGTTGTTACGATGAATCTTTCACTATACAAGCGGTAAGGCTATGGAATGCACTTCCTCATTCCATACAAAGCAGTTCTTCGTTAGATGTTTTCAGGACAAGAATTAAGGATCATTATCTCTCTAAAATATACAAATAAATTAGTAGTATATGTACCTATTATATAATTATGTATGTTAGGATATATATATATATATTATACACGTATTTAAGTATATTGTATATGTATGTTTATGTATGTCTATTTAATATTTATATAGCATAGTGGTATACGTACCACAATAATATAATAATCCTTTCCTCTACTTTTCGTTCTATTTTACTTTCATCCTCTTTATTTCTCTCTTTAGTTGTACACTTCATTCATGTTCTCTTCTTTACGCTTATCTCCTCTACACTCTAAGGTTTGCTGTAAGAAAACTCAATTCTGAGTTAAGCTCGCCTTTGTACATGCTTTTTGTATATATTGTAATTGTATTTATTATTTTCTTGTGTGCAATAAAGTGTTAAAACAAACAAACAATGAGACAAGAAATAGACATGACTGAGAGTGTAGTGAGAGAGAGAGGTAGTTCTGTGTACAATCATTTATTTACTTATTGACAGTTCAAGCATACATTCAATATTATAAGCAATTTCCTTTACGTTGGTTTAACATTTTATAATATGCTAAACAAGTAATGGAAAAATTCAAAGTCCGATGCGGTAATCGAAACTAGAAGAATATAATAATACCTGAAGGAATCTAAGTATTGTTAGGATTTTTATCTACAAATAGGAACTACTATTGTACAAAAATCATACTACTGACTATTATGTACTATACCTATTCTTGCGCAATTACTGTTTTCTAGTACAAAGAGTCTTGGAGCTAAGCTGCTGACGGAATTCTAAAAAAAATTCTTCTTAGTCCAAACATCACTTTATTGCGATTCATAACTACGGAACCCTAATGAAGCTTTAAAAGCACTTAGTCAGTTTTTACTATAAGTTGTTAAGCAAGATTTTTTTGGAAAATCCAAGGAAAAATCAGTATTTAATAAATTTTGCATTAAAAGCTCAATATGTAAGTAGTACCCGTGGAAAACCGGTGTGGGTCGGCAGTTTCTAATTATTATACGAGTAAGTAAGTATAGGTATTATACTCTAAGGTCATATAACACAACCCACGGTAGCAAATGCCGAATTTTTGTATATCAATGCTATCCACTTACAAAAGTCACAACCATTTAGCCATTCTCACCCTAATCAACAAATAACAATTATAAACGGGTGCTTGACATTAAAAACACAATTTCACGCCACTACGACGCATCTGTACCGTAAAATTGACATACGTACGCACTTATGTGTTTCCGAACGACTCTTGTTGTGTTCCGCGCCAAATTATAACCAGGTGACAGCTGTCAAATTAAAGTTTTTAAAAGTATTTTTTAAATTATAAATAATGTAATTTTAATGTACCTACTTATTATGTCATTAAAAATCCGAGTGGATGGTGATGTTATGTTAGAGCAGAGCGTAGTCAAGCACAATATTTAGTAACACACGTCTATTCGGTAGATGTTCTTCTATTAACCCACCCAGGACCAATCTTTTTGTGATGAGCATGAAGGTTTGTTCTGTGTCTGGGTGTTATCTATAATATGTATTTACAAAAAAAAAAAACATTATATAAGTAGTAGGTATATCAGTTGTCTAGTACCCATAACACAAGCAAATATAATTGCTTAATTTGGGACTAGATGGCGCTGTGTGAATGTGGTAGAATATTATTATTATTATTATTGTAATAACTTTGCCCAAAGTCGTCATCATCATCAGCCGTTGGATATCTAGTTCTGAACGTAGGCCTCGCTGGTTTGCTGCCACAACAGCCGGTGTTGAGCCGATGATATTGTATTTCATGAGTTTTTCCAGTTAATTATGAATTTGATGATATATTCAAATCACAAGAAGAGTTCCGTTTAATGGAAAATGACGAAAAATTCAATAAAGGTTGGCAGAACAGTTATGCCGGGAAAAAATAAGTGTTTGGCTACGGAACCCTAAAAACGGAATAAATGATATAATGATCATCTTGTGTTAAATTATTTTGAATAACTTGGAAATTAATCTGATTATTATTATGCACGCAATTATAGGGCTAGCAACTGCACATTGTACATTCGCCATTTTGCATATATAGTTGCCAGGAACAAACAATTTAAAATTACAACGCATATAACAATAGCAGTTTAAAACGACATTTATTGTTATTTATATACATAATATTATATATTTATTACTCACTCAAATATTAAACGTAAATAACGAATAAAATATACATCGACCATTTTGATTCCACATTTAAAATTCGCGGGTCATTCAAGGAAAACTGTCAAAGTGACAACGTGAAAATTTAAACTGAAATAGAACGTGATCGCATTGCTAAGTGACGTGTTTAACGTAATCGATTCATCTGATTCGACTAAAATGCATTTCGAGTTCACAATCGATTTAACTCGCCGCTAGACGCGATTTGTTTAAAATTCGAGCCGCGGTTATGTCGGGGACTTTATGCGTTTACAAATTTATATAATGCAGCTGGGTCGGTCATATTTCTGCTGGGTTTAAAGTTTGTTATTCTGTTTCTGAATGGTGTAAGAAAGTTGGCGGATTTTACAATTCATTTGGCGCACTCGATAACTGTCAATCGTTGTTCGTTCGTATAAAATAAATATATTTATTTATTATCATAGGGTTATGGTATGTTTTCCTTGAATATGGGTGTACGAATACAGTGGGTGGTTTTAAAGTTAACTCAACTAAGACCTTTACAGATATATATGTAGCGTGCTCATTTTTATAGTATATTAGCTTATGTTCCTGGCTCCGCTTACGCTACTCACAGGAACACATTATCGATAAAAAATCTATGATTTATGTCATTTTACGAGGGCAACATCTATTTCTATGCACAAAATAAAGTTGATGCGATGTTTCGTTGCCACATGATAGAAGGACAAATAAAAATATATAAATTCTATCCAGTCAATCTCCAATCCATGTTGTTCCTCAAACATTGGTGTCCCCCAATAGCTCCATCAGCCCAAATTACACGGTCCGATATAGGCGGGGCGCTGACGCAGCAAGAAGCCAACGCTTTTTATCGGCCATTCGGACGCGATCACAAAAACTTGAGGGGAAATGACGAGTCAATGAGAAAAAACAAATAGATATTGTCTGCGTCGGTTTTTTAAAGGATCGTGCAAAAATGTAGTGTAAAAGTTTCATTTGTGAGTAAAGTCAGTTCAGGGCCGTATTCTCACGCAATAGAGATAGTATTCCTCTATCAAGATATTTGAAAAAATAATGACAATAATTAATGAAGACATGTCAAGTTTGAGATCTATAGCCTTCTAGATTAACCCTCCAAAATTCCTATAGGTATAGTATTGAATTTAATGTTAATTTCATATTTCGATATAGGTAGGTACGATGTATCCTAATCCTAATAAAATAAATGTTTCTTGTTAAGTACCTATTACCCAATCTCAGCAAAACAGCTGATCTGTGTGCACAGATAGATTGTAGTCTATCCCTGTGCACACAAATCTAGACTAGCCTGACAGCTCTTCTCAAGGCTTAACAATGTCAACGATAGGCCTTAAAAAATACTGACACATTTTTGGCTTTGTATGCCTGATTCCTAATGGCCTGAAGGCCTGATGTAAATAAAGTAATTGAATTTGGTTGTTTAATTACTAAGGTTGTTGATATCCACAATTTATACACATTTAAAAAACGTCATTAAAATGCCGTTAGTATGGTGGGTGATAGATTTATTAAAATAAGTACTTGGTTAAAAATAACCACATAATCGTTTTAAAATCATACCCAAACTACAATTGAAAAGGTCTATAGTGTGTAATAAAATACTAAACGTAAACTATTAAAAAAATAATCGTTCGGAATCTGTCAACAGAGCTATTAGTCATTGGTCTCCCTATTTCCCGCGTTTTACTGTCATGGCGGGCGACGGTATTTTATTGCGAATCGTTTAGTCGATTTTATTGTAGTATCATTTGCGTTTAGACGATTAAGTATTGGTTATTGTACAATCATTTATATAATTTTTATTGTTAAAGGTGGATGCCACAATTTTTCCACGAATTTTCAATTCCTATTCTCTAATATGATGAACTTTATGAAGTTCATCTAGAAAATATGAAAGTCAATTATTCGCATTTGTTAGTGCGAAACACTGAAATTGTGCACCAGGCTTAATTAGCATAGAGACTGAACTAGAAATTTCATTACCATGTTTTACTTGACAACAGTAGGCGCTATAGGCGCATACGTTACCGCTGCGCCACCCGGTAATATCACCGGTAATATTTACATCAATAAACTATAAAAAGAAAAACATAAAATATGGCATAAGTAAGAGCGATGGTGGCTAAATGGATAAGGAACTGGCGTGCAAATCACGCGGTCCGAGTTCGATCCCGACCGGCAGTACCAATGTGGATTCCACTTTGTGGAATTTATATGTTCTAGTTAAGTGACTTACCATCTGCTAACGGTGAAGGAAAACATCGTGAGGAAACCCACATATCCTAGAAGAAATTCTATGAGTATGTCTGATCCACCAACCCGCACTAGGCCAGCGTGAGTAAACCCTCTCAGCTCTCTAGTTAGAGAAGAGGAGACCCGATCCCAGCAGTGGGACTTAATGGGTTGCTGATGTAAGTATTAGGTTTAAACATAATCTGCCTTAAAAGGGTCAAGTAGGCTAGCAGCTTTGCTAATTTGCTACGTTGGATGGCTGTTTATTCTTTGTGCAAGAAAATAGCCAGCCTACTGGTCACGGGAATCGTCGGGCAAACGATTTTATAGATATTTAACACGTTCGCGGACACGCCGGTCATAGCATTTATGACTGACGTGCGCAGAATGACGCGCCGGCTATACCCTTCAATATTTTTTTGAACTTTACTGCGACACATGCTATAGCAGCCGAATTTTGATACTACTACCATACAATTAACTATCAAGTGTCCCCAAATACAAATTATGAACTTGACAAGTGTCAATTTTAATATATTTTTACACATTCAATACTAGTCGCGTACGTCACTTTTGTGGGCGCACTCACACAGACGCACCTGTCATAGCAGCGGCCATTGTATGGCGATTTGTTCACTTGGCCGGCAAGCGTCGCGGAGTGAAGGTGTAGTGAGAGTGTCTTTCGCGCGCTTTCGGATCAACGTAGTTAGCGTCATTTAATTTTGTTTTTCTCAATAAATATTATTATATTACTATTTATATTTAAATAAAAACACTTTATGACATTACAATTAACAATATTATAAATATATACGTAAAATTTTACCAATAGTTTCGTGATAAAAGCCAGGAAAGATACCTACTCGTATTTTATCGTACATTTTGACTTTCTAACGTAGGTATCTAGTCTAATGTTTGTAAAATGAATAAAGATCGGACCAGCTTCTTTACCATAAGTTCCCTTGTCACTAGTAAAGTATATTTTTCATTTTTCAGATGTCTCGGCAAGGCCCGAGTGGAAGTAAACTAAAGATCAATGATCCATATGAACTAGAAAACGAACGCATTACAAAATTGTTTACCTAATGATCTTTCCTCAGAAGAGCTATCTGACGGTTCAGAGGCTCCAGAAACTTACATATTATATATATATAACTACATTTATTTATGATTGCCAGTGAAGTAAAGGCTCAAGCAGATAAAGGCTATAGCCGTTGCGATCTATTTGTGTATTTGTAATGTCCGTTCCCATGGCACAGCGTCTAAAGCAGATGAAGGCTATGACCGGTGTAGTCATTTTTAAAATACCTATAATGAACTACCAATGACGGCACGGCTATCGCATTGCATACAAAAATGGAGTGACAAAGTAGCGTTACAAAGTGTCCGCGAACGTGTTAAGAGAGCGCGAGTATTTACACCCAAATATTTCGGCTCCTAACGGAAATTATGATAGGTAATGATTTGGGTAAATCTTTTTTTTTACTTGTGATTCCACTGGCGCGTCATTTAAATACGCATACATCCCTTGAGGAATATCCTAGAAGTCCGCATCTATGTTATTATGCGAGGGTAAATTGTGCTTCAAACATTATGGTGGAGGTTCCCCTCTCTTATAAGTCAGTGCGCGAGTCCGACTCACACTTGACCGGTGTTTGAATAGTCCCATACTTTAGACCCTCGGGAAAACCTTGTTAGGGAGTTAATTCCACGTGAGAGGAAATTCCTCTGAAACATAAACTAATATTAGCTGAATTGGTACAGCTGTTCTCGACGTTTGTACTTAGCAACACATACCTACAGTTATCAATTTTTATTTAAATAGAAGAAGAGATGCTATATAGGTACCTAATTCCTCTTATTCATCAGGAAACGAGTCAGAACCGGACCCAGAAGATTCCTCGGACACTCCACGCGAGAGCAAGGCGCGTAGAAGACGAACAGCCTTCACGTCAGAGCAGCTCCTGGAATTGGAGAGAGAGTTCCACGCCAAGAAGTATCTGAGTCTCACAGAGAGGTCTCAGATAGCATCTGCATTGAAACTTAGTGAAGTGCAGGTATGATAGTTTCTACTTATTGTATCTTGCAAGTGTTGCAGGTGTCCATAGGCTACGATTAACGCTTACCACCAACCGGGCCGCACGTCTGTTAGCCACCTCGTCATTGCTTGACTTGATAAGAAAATTTGCAAACACTAGATAAAAAAAGTCAAAGTTACTACATGACAATATGTCGCAGCCAACTGGTTAAATCAGCCATTTAACTAACTGCCTAGCTGTTTTATTAAACGGCGGCGTTCAACTAACGGCCTGAGCAATATTTGCCATTCAATTAAACGGCTAGGCAACTGACTTGAATTGACAACGTTTAACCACTTGCCTAGCCATTTAACTTTAATTTAATTAATGTAAATGTGTACTTTAAAAAATAGATTCGTGCCCAAAGTAGTAGATCTATCACCTGTCACCAAACAATGTTTTGGGCGGATCCGAAATGGATAAGTTAGGTTAGAAGGCAACAAATTTAAGTTCTCCAATTTGTTTCAGGTGAAAATCTGGTTCCAAAATCGTCGAGCTAAATGGAAACGTGTGAAAGCCGGCCTTGCGTCAGGCAGCCACGCGAGCAAGAACAACTCCGGCACCAAGATTGTGGTCCCCATACCGGTGCACGTCAACAGGTTCGCTATCCGGACGCAGCATCATCAGATGGAGAAACAGAATCTACAGTTTAGGTGAGAATTGTACTAATATTATAAATGCTAAACTTTGGATTGATGGATGTTTGTTCCTCAACCGCTGCTGAAAGGTCCACAATGTTAAGGTCACCGACCCCAGAAGTGCACACCTACAGAGCTACAAGTGTGGAAACTTGGAAAGTTTGGGACAATGACAACTCGCAAAGAAGCTGATTTTATCTAAAAAAAGAATGTTAGGTACTTAATGACGCCATGAAGGATCTGCATGAAATTATTAAATATAAGTAAAAAGGGAAAAAAAATCACATAGACTATTTAGGTATTACCGACTTGTCGTAACTTTTGAAATTGTTTTCAGGTTAGACAGACAGCAGCCCCTACCAGGTAGCTTACTACAATCCCAGACATCAGCTTTTTTAAGCGCAACAAAACTCGACAGAATCGAACCCCGCGACTTACACAACGCTCGTCACACTACCACCCCTATTTACGACGGAGCCATACCGCGTATGGCGCCCATAAGTTCTAACAATATGAGACATTTCTCTTCAAGACCTAGTTAATTAAATTATTTAGTCATCTCAGCGGACCATTGCGTTTTCATATTAGCGTTTTATATGCTCGTTTCTATGCCCTTGAAACCAAGAGATCTATTTGACCCGTATGGTTGGTTTGAAAGAGACAGAAAAGAAAAAAGGTGTCAGCAAATTCGCCTGGGGCCAGATCACAGACAACATTGAGCTCTGAGAATATCTGGCAAACATTTTGATAAATACGAGCAATTTTAAACGCTGATGTGAAAACGAACTTAGGATTTCTAGTTTGTTTTGTAACAAAATAGAAGTCGAATAGAAGTTAATACATGTATTATATAAATATAATTATAAAGCAATGCCTATATAATAATGTCAAATTATTATTATTATTAAACAATGTGTGATCGAATATTGTCATTTTATTTTATAACCCCAAATGATATGCAATTTTAACTGACTTCAAAAAAGTTCTCTACAAATTTTCAATTCGTCAAAATATTTGATTTTAAATATGTTACGCGATTATCCAAAAACTGCTGGAATATTTATTATTTGAAATTGTATACTTTTCCTTTGGTTCAATAGTCATTCATCAGTCAGGCTCGGTTTATGGGATCGAAGAAAAAATCGAGGGATACCCTTAAATTATATAGTAAGTACTAGGTTTTTAAAAGAAAACTTAAGGCCTTTTTATTAGAACAAAATTATTACTCAGTGTCCGAATTCATCAATTCAAATATAGGCAATTAAATTTAATGAATAGATAGTCTTATAAATTTAATTTAATATTGTATTACTGTATTATTTGTATTTGTATTGTACCTAGTTAATAATATATGTCTTATGTAATTAATTTAATTTAATCAATAGATAGTAATTAATATTCAAACACAATTATTATTGTTCATGAATAAATAAATAAATAAATTTATCAAAGGTTCACTGTTTGTGCATTGTGCCTCAGCCGTGAGTAGCGCTCACTACTAAACAGAATGTAAGAAGAAAATAAATTTGAGATAAATTTGTCTACCAATCGCAGCAACGTTTCTATTTTAAAATAAGAGAAAAAAGATAATTTTTTTTACTATGGACTTAATTTTCCCAAAAGAATAATATTTCAGTTAGGTAAGTACTTATCTCTTTTCACAAAATCTACAAAAGACCGGCTACTAGTTAGGATTCGATTGCCAAATAAATGGAAGAAAGGAGAATCTTGGAAATTAATCATACTTAATATAAATACGTTAAAACTGATGGATATATGTTTGTTACTCAATCACGCCAGAACGGCCGTAACGATCTGTATGAAATTTGGTACACAGATAAATTATAGTCTGGAATAGCATATAGGCTACTTATTACCAACATACCAAGCGGGCGGAGCCGCAGATGGCAGTTAGTGTATTCATATACTAAGGTGACACAAATATGTACTAAACTACTTTCCCATAGTCACCCTACTTAGAGGCGTGTCGTGCAAATTATTTCTGCATTCAACTCACAGCTACAATCGAAAAAGGACTTTATATCCGTTAGAAAAGATTCAAACTACTCTGTAACTATATATCTAACTGGTTCACTATAGAAACTAAGAAATCCGATTCAATAACTCTATTGTAATTTCGATCTTATTATGAAAGCTTTGTGTTGAATTTCCATTAGAGAGCAAGGTGTTATATTTGGATTTTGTGTGCAAAGAAATTTGTACATTAATGTCATATAATATAGTTCATTTTAGTCTGATTGCTGTCGATAGTTTTTCAGTTGTTTCGAACAAATATAGCCTGCCCGTTGACTTTTGACAACAGATTTATTGAAAATTATAGGCTATTATTGTCAGGATCTATTTGTAATGTCTCGTCGCGGGTTCGATGCTCAAGTCGGGAAATGGTTGAGGAAGAGTCGGTTATATCAACCAGTCATTAGTTTATCTAAAATAGGTACTTATCTATAAGTACTTAATTAATATTTAGTACCTATATATCTCTCTAGTATCTCAAGAACTAGTGTACTAGTCAGATTTCAAAATTTCTTTTAGTATTAAATAGCCCATTGATTGAGGAAGGTTATAGGCTATAACATCACGCTACGGCAATAGGAGCTCAGCAGTGTCCAAAAAAGAACGACGGGAGTGAAGCCCCGCGTGACAACTAGTATTGATATATTATAAACCTGTATTTCTATCGGTGTACCTATTTCAGAATAACATATGAGCGGAGCCGCCGGCGATAGCTAGTTCAACAAATATAGAGCGTGTCTATGAAACTTAAAATTTAGGTCTACTCATGGACGTAGATCTTTGTCGTAGAGCCGTCGACACCAACTATCTATTATTTGGCACCTTTTATGTACTTAATTTTTTTTTATTCGTTTATTCATATTCATAATTATTATTACCACTTTAATACAAACATCGCCGAAATGACAAAGTAGGTCCGTGTGTAGACGTTATTAGTGTAGTGTATCGAAATACTGACAGTTCTAGAACTATAAATATAAATGACCAAAGTGAGGGTAGTAGCAGAAACCCGCATGCATCAGGGACGACGCGCCGCCCCGCTCCAGTCAGCGCGTGTCCACTGACGGTGTAATTGTATATTGTGTATTATTATTATTATTAAATTATTAAGTCCCACTGCTGGGATCGGGTCTCCTCTCCTCTAACTAGAGAGCTGAGAGGGTTTAGGCCATAATCCACTCACGCTGGCCTAGTGCGGGTTGGGGGATCAGACATACTCATAGAATTACTTCGAGTGTATGTGTGTTTCCTCACGATGTTTCTTCACTGTTAGCAGATGGTAAGTCACTTGACTAGTACATATAACACAAAGTGGAATCCACATTGGTAGGTACTGCCCGGTCGGGTTCGAACTCGGACCGCGTGATTTGCACGCCGGTCCCTTATCCATTCAGCCACCATCGCATATGAGTATGAGTATGAATACTGTGATATATGTCTATGTGTTCCGCTATAAACTACAAAATGCTTGGGTATGCAATATTTAACGGGTCTTTAGTCGTTTCGGACCATGTGCGATTCGAACTATTTCTGAATGGCATTATTCACATCACAGTGGCAGTGGTTGATGCGACGCGAATGGTTCAAGGTATCTTTTAGAATGGGTCTATTCGGCTAGGGTGAAACAAGTAAAGGACACATTGCTCATTTTGAAGCCTCCCTGGTTTAGTGGTTGGTGACCCTGACTGCTGAGACAGAGGTCGTGGGTTCGATTCCCACCCTGGACAAAAATCTTTGTGTGATGAGCACAATTATTTGTTCTGTTTCTGAGTGTAATATATTATTATCTATAATATGTATGTATTACAAAAAAATATATATATCAGTATAAGTATTATATCAGTTGTCTAGTATTCATATTACAAGCATTCGCTTAGTTTGGGACTAGATGGCGCTGTGTGAATGTCCAAATATTATTATTGTTGCTCGTTTTGTAGGTCCGATTTACACTCATATCAAATAAATTTTGGGCGATTCACACTACGGTGCGAAAAAAAGCATTGAAAAATAGCTCTTGGACAATTCACACCGTGGCGTGACTACGCAGGCAAACCCACAAAACGCTACTTAGTATCATAATTCCGCTTCTTATTCCCCAACAATACAGAATCACGAACAGATGCGAATACATCACGCCTGTTAATCTGAGGGCGTGGCAGAGAGACAGGCCACACGGGACTAGTATTGTGTAGCTCGTTTGTGACGATACTTCTACGGATCAGCTGCTATCACGCTTGTTACGTTAATAGGGTAAGTAGAAACAGTGCGTTAAATTTGAATAGTAGTGACTATTGGAGGTTATACAAAGTCAAGTCATAAACTTTAATCATTATACATATATAACTCACACCATTACCCATAAATTTAAACCCCACTGCTGGGCATGGGTCTCCTCGAAATAATGTGGAGGGAATTTAGCCTACTATACCACGCTGGCTAGACGCAGTGCTCTTGTATCACTGCTAGAAAAGGAAAATTCGAAACAAACCCTATACCAACCCGTCTGGCCAGCGTGGTGTAGTAAGATAAATAAATTTCGTCCACATTCTTTGGAAGACCGTGCCCAGCAGTGGGACGTTTGTGGGTTGAAATGATGGTGATTATAAGAAGAAAAAATACATATTGGTTATTTTAATAAATAGAGACAGGAAACACTAAAACCATCTTAGTCCTAACCAGGAATCGAATTCGGGACTTCTCGCTACACCATCAATACAATCATAACCTAATAACAAACTAATTTTATTTTCTCTGATGCCACCATCTAAATAAACCCTAATTTGACAACCCTTCAATCCAATCATTCACAAACTCTAACTTGACACTTAACTTTGACAGACAACCGTTTTAACATTCGCTTTTAGCGAATGGACCCCTAAAATACAAAATAACAATTAATTTGTTAACAAAGGAAGCGTTATAGCGATCACAACGCCCCCTAGCTGTGACTTTTGTACTTATAATGGTGTTAAAAGGGGCGGGTTTATAAAACGGGAGATTGTTCATTTGTTGCGATCATTTTTTTAAAACTAGTATATTTACGTTTTCAGGTTTTTAAAACTGCGTCGGTGCTGGCGTAATGGAAGTGTTTACGGCTGTGCAAGAGGTCTCGGGTAAGATACCCGGGTCAGCTGAAAATAGTAAGTATTGGATTTTTCTGTCTTCAAATTTTCACAATCAACCCGGATTAAAACGGAGTGAATAGGTTTCTTAAGGGTCGACAACGCATTCGTGATGTCCCTGGTCTTGCCGGCGTCCATAGGCTACGGTAATCGCTTACCATCGTTTGCCACGTTCGCCACGTTTGTGGTATAAAAAAAAACGTAGCCGCACAGACGCGGAGCGACATCTTTATAGATAATTTTGTCTGAAACGTTACGTTCCATGTCTGTAAATATAAACGTACAGTGTAATTCATTGCGAAGTTCATTATCGCGATGTACGTTACAGCGAATGTTTACTACTGCGACGGACGTTATCGCGAAAATTCTAAACTGTCTAACGTTTAATATGTATATTGTTTATTTAATCGAAAATGATTAGATCTAACGTTTAATATATATAAAAAACGTCATTATGGTTAACACCAGAGTACCCCCACTCGGATTGGTTAGGTTAGAAGTAAGTAGAAGTTAGTTCGTGGTCATTTTTTTTTAAACCACCCAGTAATAGGAACCCGCATTGCGGGGCTCCGTCGACCTATCGTGATCGTGACCTATCATTTTCGCGACAACGTCCGTCGCAATAGTAAACTTTCGCTGTAACATACATCGCGATATTGAACTTCGCAACTAAGTATGAATTACACTCATAAACGAAGCTTAAGCCGTTTCAAAACGATTAAAAACAATTAAATATAATGCTAAAACCACATTAAAAGCTGAATACAATTTACAAATCGTCGTTTCTGAGCGACATCTGGCGGGTACATCCATTAGAGTTTGCTCTTTTAATTGTTCACTATAGTAACAGAGTGAGTTAATGTTTTGAGGCGTGGTTCATATAATCCAGGGGGGTGACAGGGATACAAGATATTGTGTAAAATAGTAGTTGTGTAGCTTTTGTTGTCGGAGGGCAGCAGACTGCTGTAGGTACGACAAATCCTGGGTTAGGTTCTCGAATTACGCTAAATCGGTACTTATAGAGTTTTTCAAACATGAATTTTCAAAGTTTAAAAATGTGTTCTGATTATCAAAAGACTGGCTCCGTATTACTTAGGATCTCATATTGATGGTGAAATGTAGATTCGAACCTAATTGCCTTTCCTTTAATTAATTAAAATATGGCTGCATGTTTACGAGTTTTATTGTAAACTAAGTCCCTATTATATGAGATACAGGCGATACAGCTCTACATAAGAGATATTTAAAGCATAATATCTTTTCAATTTAGCCCTAAATAAAAACTTTCCTATTCACAGTTTTCCGTCAGTGAACTGGCCTTTGGAACATTTGCTGACACTTTTTTTTTCTTTGTATGACGTTTATAAGTAGGTATCATGTACTAGAAATCGCGCGAAGCTTCGCTCCCGTCGTTCTTTATTTGGTCACTGCTCAGTTCCTATTGGCCGTAGCGTGATGTTATATAGCCTATAACCCTTCTCGATAAATGGGCTATCCAACACTAAAAGAATTTAAAGATTACGATACGTCACAAGCACACAAACTTGTTATATACTTATATATATATTATATAAACTTTTGATATACAACTGAACTTGTGCGGAAAACAGACCACAGCACTATGAATGGAAAAGCTTATACTTACAAGGTCCCAAGTAGACTAGCCTTCGTCTAGATAACTGCAATGTTTATGTGAATTATTACAATATGAATAATAAATAAATACAGTTAATATATTCGTTAGCACATAATGATGAGTGAAGCACGTTGTGCGCGACTATCTACAGACCCTCGGGGGAGCTCCGCTATGAATTTTATGCATCGTCTGTGTGCCTTCCGGGTAGTGACGTCACTAAATATGTCGATGTTATTTGAATATTTCAGACTGTGATTTCAGTTAGAGTTAGGATTGGCAAGGAACTACAGAATGGAGTCGGTTAGGTAGAAGTGTGTTACACCAAAATTTTCATATTTTTTAACTTTTTCAATGCCACGCCATAACGGCATCTCTAGACTGGTGTTTTACATCTTTAATTTATTTATTTAAAGGTTCACCTACAATTGTTACACTGATCTTACAAGTTATATTTAGCATGCCACCTATTACACACAACATCTTTACTTAAATCACTTCGAGGATAGAAGTTTACAGTAGTTTTGTGTCAACTATACGTAAGTTGTTACAGTGAAACTGGTTAGTTGTGGAATTATAATCTAATTGAATACGAAAACATAAATAGTAGATTAGACATAGAAACTTATTCCTTAAGGAGGTGACAAAAAAGTAATTTTATAACCAAAAACTTACTAGATAACTTATGTATTATTTGAGATGGATCTATTCGCACTACCAAGTCCTGGATTTACTAGGAGTCGTAACCAAACATATCAAGATGGTTGCTAATCAAATTTGATTTGTTCCACATTTGCCCCGCTTATTGAAAAGCCTAATAATTCTCGGAATGGGAGAATTGAAGCGTAAAAACTGCCGCACTCAGAGACGTCAATTAGCAGTAATCTGTCATTAACACAATTGTTTCATTGAATAATCGTCTTTAGGTGTATAGACTTAAGTATTATACGTTTTTACTAAATAAACTTTAAAGTTAAGAAATATCTCTGAGTACGGCAATTAGACAGTTTTACTTGATGTGGGGTGTATATAATTTTACGGGATAAAGGGGATATCTAAATTTGAGCGATTGATGATTGATGATTGATTGATGATGATTGATGTGTTGTTTATCTGAATAATATGACCTAGACAATGTTTGTGACAACTGAAAGTGCACGGTGTTAAATACTTTAGCATCATATAGATATCGATATTTCCTTCGCCAAACTACCCACTTCCCTAACTACCCACCATGGGGTGAGTTACAAACGACAAGCATTAGCATAACAGATCCGACATGGAAATTGATTTAAACGCCACGCGGATTATGCGGTATGCGCCATAACTCGACACAGCGCAGCGCGAGGGTGCTTACGTCAATGGGGTGAGAAGTGATAACTTAACTGTGGTTTACTTAACATTACCTTGTGTTTATAGTACTTACTTAGTTTGTTATAAAAGATTAGAATTATTGCTAGATTTTGTCCACGGTTTTGAAGTTTAAAAAACACGAAAGACTTCAGAAGAATACTTTAAAAATATAATTTAGACAGCGTGATAAATTAATTATTTATAGTTTTACACTGTAATAAAATGATAATGAATGAATTGATAAGTATCAGGTACTTTATCAGAGTTTTATCTGCCGGTGAAACAGGGCCTAACTATCGTACCTATCTCATTAAAATCAACTCAATTTAAATATCAGAATATTTTATCGATTTCCCATTATTGTATAACAATTCGGCGCCATCTATTATTCATCCCGCATACTAAACAACCGAACCATAGATAAGTAAATCATATCTTTTTTAATTCGTATTGTTCTTTTTTTAACAACGCTGGCGTCCGTGGCGCCGTTTTGAAGTTTTTATACAAAATTAATATTAAAATGTTATTGTGATGATTTTTTTGATAAAATCCGGTGGTATTAGTAAATTTTTGACGAAATAATAACAATGGCGCCTTGTAGGACGTGATTGGAAGGATAATTGACATTCTTTTGGGAGTTTTACCAAGTACCTAAGTAATGTGGAATGATTCCATTGTTTCTGTTAGTAATCTCCATTTTGAAGACATTAGACGTTAATCGACAGGTTTATGACTGCTAGTGATCAAACTATTGATGGATAACCTCATTTAGCTACAAAGCACATTCTTGCGGTTGTTACTGAGACAAAACAGTACGAGGTTGGACTTTTAAATTAATCTACACTAGTTTCTGCGCGCGACTTCGCCCGAGTGCTACATAAATATTTACTAGATCCTAGACTATGTCTATGTGAAATTGTTGTGGTTTAGCTGTGTTACACGTAACAAACATAATTCACTTTCTCTTTTATAATAATTATTTAGGATATACGCTGAAGTCTTCTTTTTAACTGCTCTAGGTACTCTTAGGAGTTGAGCGTTTATAGGCTACAGGCTTGCCTAATAAATAGGCTATCTCATTCTCAAAATCAGCAAATTGTATAGATTACTTCCAAATCACTAGCAAAAAAAAATAATAGCGTACAAATACTTAATAACTAACTGTATTGAATCCTAGGTCCATTTGTATTTTATTGTATTCTGAACCACCTTTATATTGATGTGCTTATGCTATACAAAGTGATTTTCGTTAAATCACTTTGTATAGCATAAGCACACCAATATAAAGGTATATATTCCTTTTCCATCCTGTCACCCCATAAATTTCATTTTTCCTCAAAAAGAGTTCGAGCCTCGAGGCCTCTATGGCATGGCCTTACATTTTACTCCCTCTAACATCAATTCAGTGGCACCTGAAGTACATACCATTAACAATTAATTTAATCAAACAGGCCATCAGGATAGCTAATTCATTAAAAATTCAACTTGCAACGAAACGAACCTTTGAAGCGCCGCGGCCACAGACAAGCCGTTGTCTATGACGAAGCCGTTGTCTATGGCCCTATTTCTTTTTAATTTCTTTACATTGCCGCCGATTATGCGTTCGAAGAATAATTGACGAAGCAACGTGGTTTACATAATAATATTATTTTATTGTATGTATGTATGTATGCAATGATATCCGACATGTTGGTTTATCGATCATCTTTATTGACGAAGTATAACGGGCGCTGAAGTGAATTTAATAATTAAAAAGTAAATACCAATACATCCCATAATAGTCCCTGGTGGGTCTTAGATAAAAAATATAAGATAACTGTTATCACGATATTAACGCTGCTCTAAACGGGATAAAATAGAATCCGGTTATATCTATGACCGTTGATGTAGTAGCTATGAGCTTCTGGCAGCTTTTAAGTAACAGTATGGGTACACTGTCGGGTTATAGAGGGTAAGCTGGCCTTCTGCTATCTTTTGATTAACGAGCCTTATTATGCGTCCTGTTTCAGCTAGGCGCATGCTTAAATTGAATTTCTCTTCTATAAAATAAATAGATCTGGTTATATACAATAACCTCCTCTACAATAACGGGTTTAGGATGCTGTTGGGGCTGCCGCGACACTGTAGTGCGTCGGGCATGTTTGCACACGCGCATGTTGATGGTTTTCATGCCATCATACGTAAACGTGTTGCGTCAATATCACAGCGTGTGCGCGGCAACTCCAACATCTTAACACGGCTAGCAGATAGGCTGGATAGCCCTATTGTTGCACACTGGGCAAAATTACATTTGCCTGTAGTGTGTAGCAATAGATGCTACTAGCACTATTATTATTTATAATATTTGTTTTTTTATTTTTTTTTTGTATTGTTTGTATTTTATTTTACTTTGCTTTGTATGTGCTTTTTTATGTGCTTTTTGTTTGTTCTTGTTTTGTATTGTATGTTTTTGTTTTATGTTTATGTACCTACTAACGTAGTTTATAAGTGATACTAACAATGTATGGATTGTAGTCCGAAATAAATGCCTTATTATTATTATTATTATTATATGGAGTTTTTCGTTTTGTTGTGAAGTCAAATCCGGGGCCCGCGTGATATGTCGGTATAAAGTAGCCTTCTATAACAGAATATAGTCTGTGTGCCATTAGATACAGATCTTTTCAGCCGCTCTGGTGTGATATGGCAAGACAATCCATCTATTTAACCATCCAAACTTTCGCATTTATAATATGAGTAAATTACTTCGCAAGAAATCCCAGTTTCGATCCAAGTCCAGTCGGGCAATAACATTATTGGATGTTTCTGTCTTAAAATTGCCACTCTTAAGGCTGGAAATGTGCCTTCTTAATAGCAAAAGGCTCGCCCCCTGTTACAAGGAGCCAAACATAGCTGACGAAATGTGGATGTGATGTGATGTTTCTCTGCCTATCCTTTCGGGGAAATAGACGTGAGGCTATGTATGTTCATGTTCACTAATCAAAACAAAAATCCATTTATTACAGTTAAGGTACCGACTTCATTAAAATGGCTACCGCGTTCTAATTTATTAGGTTATCGTTTGAAAAGATCAATATTGTGATCACTTTCCACGTTGGTCCTATCGTTCGAATAAATCTCAATGGCACGTTATCATCAGTCGTATATAATGGCTATCGAAGCATTCATATTTGGCTAAGAAAGTTTATTAGATTTAAATTGTATGTTTTCTCGCAAAGTTGTAGGTAAATAGTGGTAGAACAAGTTAGAGGGAAGCGGTAGAATTGAGTTAGCACAATCAAAACTGTGCACTAGTTTCTGTGTAGAAGCTTAGACACATGTAAATCTCATGATGCTATACTACGTACAATGTACATAAATTAGTTTACCGCAAAATAGTTACAAATATCCATACACTAATACCTACCAAACATTCTAACATCGTCATAAATAGCCATTCCTAAATAGTTTTATTTTTTGTTAAATTATTTATATAATATTTGACGAAATAAAATAACTATCGAAATCACTACCGCTCTACCGCAACTCAACAAAGACTTCAAACTTTAAACAAAACAATATAATTTAAAAAGGGCTACCGTCCTCTTTGCTATTTCGTTCACGTACCACCGATAGCATCCTCCTTTGATGTGCATTACAAACTTACTGCAAGTGTGCCGGTGTGCACACCGCCTTAGGAATAACAACCTTATGCCCTTTGCCTTGGACGTGAAAAAGTACCGCTCATTGTCTATGGCCGAAGCGTTTCTGCCACAAAATAAACAGGACCAGTTTAGCTTGAGCTGTGAGGTTTATTGAAATGGCGCTAGTTGTTTTTGCCAAATTAAATCTCACCCTTATGATTTATAAATAGGATTACTACGGGCAGTGCTTGAGAATGATCCTCTCAAGATATGTGAGGTCGTATTCTCGAATCTTATTCCCACATCAATATGATTTGAATCTAATAAGAGTGAGAAACGGTCAAATCCAATCGTTACAGTGGAACAAGCGGAATTGTTTTCAAGAGTAAGGACCCAGATGAAGTTACAACGACTTTAGCTATAAGCTTTCTGAAGCACGAAGAAATAAACATCCCTTCAAGGTTTGAGCTATTATTCCATGCAGCAGCATATTATTCCCGTCCCTCATTGTATTGCCTGCGGCATTAATAACTTTAATTAAGTAATATTCTGTTAACTAGGTAAAAGTATAATTCCGAACATTTAGAAAACTAATTTTCCATTTTCTTTGATATCCATAAAAATTACATTGACATGTAGTTGTAGTTGCAAAAAATGGCGCCAAAAACTGACAGCTCAAAACAAAATGGTTCACTTAACAGTCCGCCGCGCACGTATATATGTTATGGTAATTGATTAATTGGAATCTGACGTCGGCGGCCCGTCAAAGTGCAATATGTGCCGATCAAATAAAACGTAACTCCACCATTTAATTTAATTTTCACGTCAGACACTTCTGAGAATTGTCCTTGGGAAGATCATTTCGTTCGATTTCCCGCCATTTTGCTGTCAAACTGTTCGATTGATTTGAATTGTTTTTTTTTTCGTGAATTTTGTGCGGCATTTTTGTAATGTAATGCCATTCTAAAAATAACATTCTTAGGAATCCTTTTTATAGGTACCTTTAATTTAAGAGGTAGAGTGGGCGAAAGAGATATTAAAATAGCTATCTGGATAGGTAGAGTATATGTGAGTGGCTGCTTCGTGGCTGTTATGCAAAGGTCTCCTCTCCTCGATCTAAAGAGCTGAGAGGGCTTAGGTCATAATCCAAACACGCCTGACCTAACGCGAACCACTAAGACGTCTATAGACCCTAATCTTTAAGTCCCTCCATGATCCGAAGATCCAAAAGAGCGAAGCCCAGAACAAGAAAAGTACTTACTTAAAAAAAAATAATATTATTAAGTTTATTAATTTATGGGTTTATTTATCTGCACCGTGTGCGCCTCGTTTAATAGAATCAATATCCTTCCAACAGCGGCAAACTCCTCAAACGATATCCTATCGACACTTTATTGATCCTGTACTTATAACTATTCAGTAACCTCACAAAATGACGTCATGTGTATACCATAGACAACACCAGCGGCTGTCATAGACACATCAATTAGCGGCGCAAGGAGTTTCATTGCATTATGAATGCGCTGCATACGTTTGTGACTTTATACTGCCGACTGTTGATACGTGGGACGCATAATGTTGTGTGTAGTTGTAGGTACCGCAATTAAATTGATAGAGGTAAAAGGCGGGGTTCTAATAATTCCAAAATCAAAATATAATGAACATCTAATTGTTAATATTCCTTTGTTTTAGATAACAATTGAACACTAAGAAAACAAAGGACTATCGGACAGTCATCAGACACCAATAGCGCTTGCAAAAATGAGTGCAATCGACTTTTACCCTTATTGACATTTAAAAATGGGCTATATTCCACAAGTTTTCAATAGTGAAGGTGCCCCGCAAAACGCATACTTTCCATTGGGCAATACTTTTGTTGGTATCAGTTTGATGATTAATATAAGAGCGCACAACGATTATAACGGTCAAAACAAAGTTTGGTACTACACCTATCTGCATTTTAAAATTTATCAATCCTAACATAGAAGAACACAGTACATTTTGTAAAGTAACTAAAACTTAAGAAATTCAGTGGAACCAATCCTTATTGAACCACTGAACAATTATAAAATAAACAATTTTTAAAAGCCGCCGTCACTTTTATTGCGTACAGATGCTATTGTTAATAAAAATCCGCATTTTAATATTACGTTTAATTTTCATGATTATTTTGTTACAATTTTATTAGTACTTAATAAAATAAAAAAGGAGATAATAACATTTAAATATACGTAGGTGAAGCCTTCTAGGTAAAAGAGTAAGATTTAATCATACCTACAACACTAGTAAACATAGTGTAACGGCTAACTAATAACTTGGAGGAAGTATCAATATCAAGTACCATTTTATATTATTTCCATTACCTTTGACATCAACATTAAAAAAAGTAACTGTCAAATGAAACGTCATGATGACATACCACAGATATAATAATACAATAAGTCAAGTTGGGTCCCACACGGTAATTGATTATTTATTTACCTAGCTGGACCGCGCCGCGTGCCTTCACGAAAATTGTACCGTCAGCAGATGAAAGAGAAAAAACTGTTGTTATTTCTACACAATATTACTAAACATCAGGCGCTCGTAGCATTGTGGTACTGAGATGTTTGTTACGATCATCGCGGTTAAGCAACGTTTGGCAAGGTCAGTCCACGATGGGTGACCGTTTGTGGCTATTTCATTCTCTAGCCTCGCTGCGCTACGGAAGGCGTGTGGCGCCGTTGGGCCCGGTTATGTCTTAATGTGGTAATCGTTCAGTCGAGCGTGAAAGCCTTTGGGCGACTTGATAAATTCCAACACTAGGGTTGTGACTTGTGATTATGACTCAAGCCCATTCGATAAGAAGAGTTAAAACATATTATACATACATACTCAAAATTTAACCTCGAAGTAGAAACGCAGAGTTGATTTGACTGGAATTTCATGAAAGAAAAACCCAATACTTACCATTTTTATCCGTGCTGGAAATCGAATCCGAGACCTTTTGTACAGTAGCCGTACTTATACACGCCCTTCCCAAGACTCGAAGCAGTTTAAAAATAATATAAGTACTTACTTAAAATTTAAAAAAAAAAACAATTTTTCTTTCTTTCTGTCTATTTTTCTTCATTAATCAGAAAAATATTCCTAGATCCAAAATTATATGTACACACACAGTTTTCATAGTTAAAGTTCTTTAACATCATCACCCATATTACTAGTTACTTGAGAACTTTTCAAAACAAATAAAAAAAGTGACGCCAACCACCCACAAAGTTGTTTACTATCGTCCATGACATCATAATATGCGTATACCCCTTTATAGCTGCAAGCATCCTATAAATTAATATAATAAAATGTAATAGTATGTAAATGTTTACACTACTATTGAAAAAACTGAATAGTATGTTTGTTTGAACGTACTTATCCCAAAAATGGCTAGTCCGATCTTAAAAATTCTTTCTTCAGTAGATGGTCTGTTTAATAAGAAAGGTTTTAATTTATAAAACCTCACGCTTAGACTGACAGAGATGGAGCTGTGATAGTTTATATGAGTGAAACAGCAGGATATAGTTAGTTAAAGTTAATTGTAGTGACATAAAAAACATTTCGTTGCTAACTGTACATGTAAGCGTCCGGTAGTCTATGGCATGCTCACAAATTTATAAATTATGTTAATTATATCTATGGTCGAACGGAAATTATTGACGAAATAATGAATAGTTTTATTGATTCGTAATAGATACTTTGTCGATGCTACCGGTGTTTAACGCTTTAAATTTCCTCCTATTATCTGTAAATGTATGCAATCCGTAACGAAAGCTGGAAGCTAATTCCAAAAGCGTAGACCAACTAATTCAGCTTAAAAAAAATAACTATAAGTTTAACTAAGTATAAGTACCTAGCTATAACAGAAAAGTGGTAATAAGGCTGGTCATGAGGCCAGTCTAGACTATTTGTTTATTCTCTAGAATCTCTGTAACTACTGAATCGATTTAGATAAATCGGATCTATCAAACCACCTAGGTACTTTTTAATCAAATATTTTTTAACAAAGGTCACCTTGGGAGAACAAGTAAATCTTTTCTTTACTTACTTAGGTTGGGAACCTAAGTATATATTTATTTCTGATTAATTAAAAATCATTATTTTCTTCATAATCTGATAACCTTGGACCTTCCTTGGTCAAAAACTAAATTCGTTGGTATGCCAGTCTAATCATTCATCCAAACAATTTAAAATTAAAAATGTCTTACGCAAGATGTTGATGTCCAAATTTATTAGCATAATAACAATAAAATTAACAACCAACAATAACAATAATAATCATAATTAATAAATAAATTAGTCCACGAAACAATTAAATGGCGTCACTTTAATTAATATTAAAGTAATTGGCTACCATTGTTACAAATTAGTCACAATGCTTTTGGCGGGAACTTCCAATATGGCGGACAATTATCAGACGATTGCGCGCCAAAAACGTTGTGTGTATTGTATGCAAAATTGTTAGTGCATCGGTTACTGTTGATTGATGATTGGTAAATGTTTCTCAAAGTTTTTATTCGTTAATATACTGCCTGTTTGTACAACTTAACGTACCGGTAAAGGTTGAGCCTCACCTAGCCGAATGGATCGCGCTTTCTTATATTTCTATCCCTCTAACTGCCGATGCCGTACTCGATTAGAGATGTTACTTAACTTCAGTTCATTTAGTCAAAACGTGTAATACGAATACTTAAGTCTATACGCCTAAAGACGATTATTCAATGAAAAAATTGTGTTAATAACAGATTACTGCTAATTGACGTCTCTGAGTGCGGCAGTAAGTCACTTAGATCTATAGAGAGTAACCACCATTTACTAGAGCGCGAACGAGAGCGGGAGTAAAGCCGCACGCGGGGCGGCGACGCGGACGGTGCGCTCGGCTCTCACTCTATATATATATTCTAAGGGGGTCTAGGTTCTAGGTATATTCTAATCTATGCTCACTTATAAGTAGTAATTAAATTAAATTTACTATTACAATAATTACGCACCGAGCTACTTTCTTCCGACATACCACGCGTACGAAGCCGCGGGTGGAAACTAGTAAACAAATAAATTAGTTGCCATTTTTAATACAAGTTTGAGAGCCACATCCCGCCATTGACAGCATACAAATAGCATATTTAACGATTAGAAATCAATTTCAAGAATCGATTTTACGATTTAAGGATATCGATTCTTTAATAGCATTTAATTGTAATATTTATTTCATCTCATAAGTATTACAATTGTGTGTTTAGAAGGTTGTTGCCCGTCTGGGAGGAAAAATAAATAGCTCTACATAATTTGATAATACGTAATATACATATATACATAATTTGTTTCATCAAAATGGAATGTCTATGGCCGGCCTAGGTCCATGCCTCAATACCTACTTCATGTCCCATATTAGCTGTAGGCTGTAGGTATGTGTCTTTGCCGCGGCCACACCGGTGGCGATGGCGGTGCGACGATGGCACACAATAACAACGTCGATGGAGGCGACGCCTGGCGAGAAAAAATCGTTGGTCACACCACAGAGGCACTATAAACTATTTAGCTTTATACTATCATCATCATATCAGCCCAACGAGTACGACTATACGACTGCTGCGCAAGAGGTCCCGGGTCGGGTGAAAATGGTATTGGGTTTTCTATCATGAAATTCCAGTATTAAGATTTTCCCGGAATTTGGTAGCGGGAGCTTAATAAAATAACATTATAAGTAAATTGATTAACACATTGACCGCCAGACTGCAGACACAATGGAAATTTATTTGTTTGTCGGACAACAGTGTCCGACATGGCGTTTAACCCTTTGAACGCCAGAGACGTCTATACACATAAAATGAAAATGTGCTCACCACGCCAATGACGGCATGGCACGTCAAAAATGTACTGAATTTTAAAAGTTTGGCGCTCAAGGCACGTCGATACCGATTTGACGTGGCGGTCAAAAGGTTAAAGACTTAATAAATGAAGTACACTTTTTGTTGTGTGTGTTTGGGCGACTCTGTGGGCGCGTGTGTGTGTGAATTTATATGTGCGCGTTTTGTTTTGTGATTCATACTTTATATTCTTTTAATACATTTTCTGTTAAAATATTATCTAGGTTTTGTATCCATTTTGAAACCAGTACTTTAATCATTAATTATCCTGGTCAAATTAACAGCCCCGTAATCGCCGGGAAATGGTTAAAATTACTATTCATGCGATATAACCCATTAAATTACCACCAACTATCTTTTATGCGATCTTTACTGTGACTCAGGCCATAAATTGAATCATATCGTTTTATAACTATACTAATATCATAGACCCACCATACATGAAGAAAACTACATTTATGAATGAACCTTGTTTCGTTATAATAAGGTTTATATTTTAGTGTGGGTGGTCATGGTTAGTTTGATTAAAACACAAACAGGTGTCTATGGTTGAATACTCATAAAGTTTATAAACGCTATGATTGCTTCCGAATAGTCTGTGGTTTGAATGCTAATTATTTTATTGTTTCTAGTTAGTGTTTGAATCAAGTAAATTTATTGTTACTAAAATAAGGTTATAAATTTTTCTTTATTCATTTGGTTATAAAAAGCCTTATGTTGTATAGGAATAGAAACATACAAAAACGAACACAAAGTACACATACATACATACATACCTACATTAACACCTTTATAATCAACTAGCCATATACCTATTGCAGAAAAGCCCCACGGCCCCACCCCATGATAAGTGGTAAACTCTCTCTTTTGTCGATCCCTTATGGCTGAGGATCATCATTGTTTTGGACGTCTGCCTCCACCGGCGTCTATCCATGGCGGTTCGGACAGCCGAGCAAAAGTTGGTTGTTGGTGAATGGTGAGCCTACAATTTGATCGCTCCAAAACCGAATTCAACGGCGACACATGCTGACACATGCTTGAGAATGAAAAGGATCCAAACGGTCACCCATCTGCGGACTAACTTTGCCTAACGTTGCTTAACCTCGATTATCGTAACGAACATCTCAGTGGCACCACTGGTACCACAGTGCTACGAGCGCCTCCATGCCTACCTTAAAAGAAGACAAAGTGCTACTTGCTTGCCTATAGGTAGGTACGTGGTTTAGCGATAATCCTTGTCTTCTCGTCTTTGTGACGATCATGTCGAGTCTCCATATGCTATAAAACTTCAAGGCTTTCGTGTAGTATTAAAAACCGCATTCCAAGGCTAAGTAACTCACGATCTTTATCAGTAATATTAATTTATGTCTATGAAGTATTAACATTAAAATTAAAACTCATTACACGTACAAAGTCTCATTTCTAATGAATCGCTCGTAAATCAATCGGGACCGCGGAACTACAGAACAATGAAAGAAACCTATCTCTGTTCTGACGTTAATTTTGGCGGGAATTATCTATGGTCATCGGTTCCTGTTTTTCTCTAGACAATAGACATACCTAGATTAAAGGATATAAATCATTAAGAACCGTTACAAAAAATACTTTTAATTTTTTTTAAATATTTCCAATGATTACTTACATTATATTAATAAATAAAATAATGTAATTAAAATTATGGTTCGTTGATAATGCCTGGTTTAATGTGTCACCTTTTTTGTATTCCCTTATTAAGAAAATAGCAAGTAAGTATAGCAACCAAGTGAACCACAGCAATGAAAAAACATACTTTTTTGTAAAAGCAATCAAAAGTCGTTTATGCTTCGTTTTAGGTTTTTGCTACAGATTCTGACATTCGCAAGCAATCAAAAAATATTTAAAGGGTATACTTCACGCAAGGAACTTACATTTCTTATCTAGCTATGTAAGTTCCTTCACTTCATGTTAATCATGAAATTCGGCAAAAATCAATAACAAAAAGGGGGAAAAGGAATAAAACATAACAAACATAAATTTATAATAAGTAAAAGTTTCCAAAACAAAAAATGTAAAGTTCGTACCACCCACAAGTTCGGAAACCACTGCGCGAGTCCAATTAAATTGGTGGATATTATATTATTATAACATAACAATATCACCGTAACGATTGTAGTCAAGAGGTGGTACCAGTAATTTTATATCATGTTATTGCGATTTAAGATATTATTTATAAATCGTCAATGGTAAATCCTAAAATAGCACTGCCACTGTATATCCGTATGTGTATATCGATCTATTAACAAGCTATTGTTCTTTTAATAGTGTACTTTACTACGAACAAACCTATTGTTTCTATTTCAAAGAAAAGGAAATTATTCTTTATATCATTTGATTAGGTTATTAGTATTGTGATATTGTCTGTGGTCTCGTCTAGTCTAAAACAATAAAATAAATTGCGATTAAAGGTCGCTTCTGCAGGGAAGGGGGAGGGGAACTTGATGTTATTAACCGACTGTAAAGAATAGTAATGTTTTACTTCTACGCAAGATGTTACGGGTTCGAATCTCGAGTCTGGAAAAAATTATATTGTGTTTTTTAACGCAATTTTCAGTATCAATCCGGACGTTGAAACCTGTGCTAGGGTAATGGTAGTAGGTTCACCCCCTATTCCACATGTCCAAACATATATATATTGACTGTCACCGTGGCGCAGTGGTTAAGGTGGTCGCCTCGCCACTACATCGCCGTGCTGGGTGACGTGGGTTCGATTCCCACACGAGACAAATATTTGTGTGATTCATAGATATTTGTTTCTAGTCTGGGTGTACTTTGTGTACGTTAGTTTCATGTTTGTAAAGCTCCCCGCGACACAGGGCTTGTTCCCTAGTGCGGGCGTTGTTTTTTTAAACTAAACTAAACTAAACCAGATAGCTGGTGAAATGTGTGGGTGATACACCTCTGCCTGCTCCTTCGGGGAAAATGGCGTGATATTGTGCTATGTTATAGTGAAGTACCTAGATATCTAGTTTTCAGTTACAAGTATATCATCAGTAAAAGAAAACGATAGTGTTTATAATTTAAAATCAAATTTAACCGGATGTAACAAGTGTGAACAGATCAATTTCTATCACTCGCCGCGTGCGCCATGACTGGTGTGAAACAAAACAATAGGCCATAGACAATCGCGCCAAATTTCCAAACAAACCTAATCTGATAGTATCTGTGGAAGTTAGTCAAGATGGCGATGTCGACGAACCAATGTGTTCTGTAGTAATTACAACAAAACTTCAAGTGTTTAATACACTTGACAGGTATATATAAATATATATATTACACCTCCGTGAAGAGAGCTATTTATGTAAAAGATAGGCAGAGTTACCACCAATGTTCAGTATTTTAGTCGTCTTAAATAAACTTTGCGATGGTGGCTGAATGGATAAGGGACCGGCCGGTGGCGTGCAAATCACGCGGTCCGAGTTCGATGCCGGCACTACCTATGTGGATTCCACTTTGTGGAATTTATATGTACTAGTCAAGTGATTTACCATCTGCTGACGGTGAAGGAAAACTTCGTGAGGAAACACACATACACTAGAAGTAATTCTATGAGTATGTCTGATCCACCAACCTGCACTAGGCCAACGTGTGTGGATTATGGCCTCTCAGCTCTCCAGTCAAAAAAACGGAGACCCGAGCCCAGGAACGGGACTTAATGGGTTGCTGATGTAAATAAACTTTATCTAGGTCCATCTAGACATTTCAAACTAAACTAATAATAATATTTACTAAAATATTGTACCAAGAATTCAGAGCAATAGAAGGAAACAAGCCGTGGAAAAGAACTTAATTTATGTTTAGGAATTGTTTATTTTTTTGTTTTATTTGTTAAAGTTTAAGTTGTTAACGTATTCTTACGGAACCCTAAAAGTCCAGTTTAAATAATAAAGTGGAAAGTGACAGAACAATATGTAAATAACATTATTTAGTTGTTGCTGCGTCATCGAACCAATTTGTTAGAGCCGCCATCTTGTATTGATTGTGAAGCACAAGGGTGTTGTGGAGTCGCTCTATGTATTGAACATTAATTATTGTTTATAACACTAAGGTGGTAATCAATCTGAAACAGTAGAATGGCCGCCTGCAACACCAGAGGCATCACAACGTTACCGACCTTTCAAACTCTCCTCTCAGTCTCTGGATCCACTACTCACTAGCAGGAACGCAACACAATATATCATGACTGCAGTCTTCTGCAGTTCGAAGTACTACCCCAAGCTGGCGCACGCCGGCTCAGTTTGGGGTGAGAAAAGAGATATCACCCGCATTAAAAATCAACCCTACGTCACCACATGTACGTTTACAAACACAGAATTATCGTACACAAAGTAGTTAAGCTACAAGTACAATAGGTGTAACATCGTGGTCGGCATTCGCATTCTATGATAGAGTTCACGAGATTAATGAGGTAAGTAATTAATAGAATAAGTACTTTCAATGATATCACTTATAAAAAGTTCTATAGGTTCAACGTGTTCTGATAATTGTTCCTATTATTTTTGAGGTATCCTCGGTTAGTTAAAAATTGTATCGGGTTTTTAACTGTCTTAAAAATAGTATCACCCCGGAGCATGGTACCTTATGAGCTAGGTTAATGGCAATAGGCACTCCCTCTATTACATAAGACCAGCTAACTGTGATACACCTAGCTATGCTCTGCCTACCCCTTCGGAAAAACAGGGGTAATGCTACAACTATACTAAGTATTTGATAAAAAAATATTTAGAAGCGACTCTATTCCTGTTTGAAATAATTTTAAAATAAGAACGCTCATAGACAATAACGATGGTATCGATGACCGTTTAGCATACTACACACTTTAGTTTGGCAACGAACACTACTTTGTGTTCCAATTTCAATAGTGACTCGTACAATATGGCGCCTAAATCAATATAAATACAACGATTAAGTTTGTTGATACCTATTTATTCTTAATCGCTCAAAAGTAGGTAGGTATATAAAGAAACGGTAAATGAAAATGTCGTACATACACGCACATACATATAAATAATAACGGTGGAAGAAAACATTGTGAGGAAACACAAATTCCCAAGAATTGATTTTCTGGGTTTGTCTAATCCACCTGAATCCACCACCCTGCACTATGCCAGCGTGTGTAAATCATGGCCTAAACCCTTTCAGCTCTCGAAGTAGTCCTTACACAATCTGTACATACAACCCGCTACGCCACTGAAACATCCTACAATAAAACAAGGAGAAACGTTTTTCATAAAAGCATAAGGGAAGGTCTGGCGAGATAGAAAGTTATCAAGTCACATTCGACGGGACATTAGAACCACAGAATAAGTAATTGTTTAAATATAAAATAAAATGACTCGGGCTACGTAAATATACAGTTACAAATAAGAATGTAATCCTACTTCCTAATAATATTTAATATAGATAAATGAGAATGTTATGATGTTTGATAAATCAATCACATCCGAATAGCTGAAAAGTATCTGAGTGAAATTTGAAACCACGCGGGTGGAACTGCGGTCGGAAGCTAAGCTAGTGAGATATATTTTATTATTTTTTCCACAAAACCAGAAAAATGATTATCAGCTGTAATGTAAATTGATAAACTGTCAGCGCCATCTAGTATCCAGTAGCGCAACAACCCAGTCACATGTAGTATTTATAAGGTGCCAAATGGCAATTACTGTACTAATTATAATAAGTAGTACATATTATATTAATATTATGTACATAATATTAAACTGATCCAATTGGCTTTATGAATATCGATGATCTAAACAGTTTAAAAAAATATTTAAGCGCTTTTGTCCACTAAAATAAATTGTTGTATTCGTTTGTTAATACAAATTCAGATCGAAGTGATCTCTATATAATTGTAAAACTAGTTAAACATTTATTTAGTTAAGAACTTAAACGAAACAGAAGCTGTTTATTTGTTAATCTTACTAATTCTTACTATTATTACCTTAGAGCATTAGACAGCCAAGCGCATACTTCCCCTCTGCCAAAGTACATGAACAAAAAATGGCAGAAAAATGTTGTTTAGGGCTAGTGCAAAGAAAACTGCCATAATTGAGATAATAATATTAGATATAAATGCGAAAATTAGGATAGATGGACGTTTGGATGGGAGTTTGTTACTCACAATTCCCCGAGAACAGCTGAAACAATGTGTATGAAATTTGACACACAGATACATAATAATCTGGAATAGCAGATAAGCTTATTTTTATCGAAATACCACGTGGGTGGAGCCGCAGGTGGAAGCTAGGTAGAGTCTTTATTAAAAGTCCAAAGTACCTACGCCTACGTGTTTAAAACTAGCAACAATATGTAGACACTAGACAGGTCTTTTCTAACTATTAAAAGCACTTACCAACAAGTCTATCGCTTAAATTATAAAACACCAGCGTGCTTACGTGATGTGATGTCTGTGCAATTTTTTATTTATTATCAGTATCTAATCTATAATTATTATTTTAAATATAAAGAAATTATGATATTTGGTTTAAATTGTAGGCTGTACTTAGTTTTAGACAGGAAGTTAAATATCGACCATGTATGTCAAAAAATAAGTTAGTTCACAGCAATGCAGCCCAGCAGTGGGACATTAATTTATGGGTTGTAATGATGATGATGATGAATAATAATATATCAGTTAAAAAACGTTACTAATAAACATAGATTAATAACAGCCTATCGTGGATATGTTATGTATCTTCCTTATACGAAATAACGTTCTGGAGACTCAACTGATTGGCTTTTTGTATTTAAAACACAAAAACGCATTACATGCGACGTTTTTGTCATTTTCAATATTTTTTCTGATAGTTTATTAATAATTAGATTTTAATGTCGTACATACCTACTTGATAAATAATTATGCATCTACCAATGTGTAATTGAGGTATCATAATTAGCAAAAGTTATAGTGATGAATAATATTATGTGGTAAGTTATTGAAGAGATATCGTGTGTGGTATAAATATTATTTTCTGTTAATCATATTCAATTACTTAATATTAGTATGTATTACGCGCCATTTTTATTTACTATTACTACTAGAGCCATCTATTATCGACTAGCAGATTAAAAAAATCTATTTATAAAATGTAACCTTGTCTATGGCACTTGGCACAAGTACCCGAGTGAAGTTCAGTTTTGACAGTTGTAATGTAACAGTGGTCATCCTAGTTTTTTTTATACCTCCTTGCATTTTGATACCAAAATATTAGATATTCGTAAAGTGGTATTACGTGAACAAGATGAAAATGAGAGCCCACGCACATCGGGAAAGGTGGAATGCGCCCCGCTAGCGACGGTGAGTCCGACATACACTCTGTAGTAAGCAACTGCCTGTATTTTTAACTGATTAAAAAAAACCGTAGTCAATTGGCTGTTAACCTTTTAACTAAAAGCGGGAGACGCGTAATTCGACGCTATGCCGTGTATAATTTTATTACTATTCGCTCGACGGCGCATACATTAGCAAGAGGACGCGCGCCCACATTACTTTTCGGTCTACATTATTATAACGCTTAACTGTAATCGTTACTTATCAAAACGTAATTGTTTCTTTATCTATATTAGTACAAATTTCGTATTTTAACCCTAGATTGGGTATAAACTACTTGATAATACATATAAACCTTATGCAAAGTTTATCATAAAAAAATAAATAATCAGTGATTGTGAGTCTATAAGTTGTGTAATAAAAATAGGCTGTCTGTGAAATTGTCATTGCATTTATTTTGGGAAAAATAATGAGGAGTTTATAAACAGGTGAGTGTTTTAATTTAAATTATTATATTAATTTTCTAATTATTTGTATTCAAATTATATGCTTTAAAGTCTGTTATCAAGTAAGATAATATTTATTATCAACTTATATTTAGATTAAATTATTTTAAACTGCATTAATTCCCTGACAACTTGAATAATTGACTTTTAAATTTGGAACACTACTGTATAGAATAAAGATGTCAATAGACATTCTTACAAAAACAATCATCAACTTAATATTACATATTTTTTTGGAACTTTTTATTGCTGTCAGCATATTTTTATGCATTTAATCATAATTTAGATTTAATCTGCTACACTATTAACCCAGTTTTACACCTAACAGTAGGGTACCTACCTATACTATATTGAAAAATTTATGTTTAAACAAAAAAATAGATAATGATTTTTTATAAAATTTGATTTTCTTTTTTTTTCATAAATACAAAGTAGGCCTAAATGCTAACATAAACTACATAAAATCCTTTTTGGTCCTTTAAATAGCGTTTATTCTTTAATAGAAAATGTTTTTATTTAACAATATTTCTAATCAAATAAAATCTAAGTAATCTTCAAACATTAAAGTATTATCTTGTACTATAGTTAAATATTATCTAATTGAACAATAAGCACTTTAAATATTTTTTGAACAGTAATCTCATAGATAAGTATCATTTATCTTTTTGTTAAATTGTTGTAATTATGCTATCAATGATTAGTTTTTTATGTAATAATCAGTAGCAGCTCTGTTAATGTTACTAGAGTTCAAAATTTTATTAAATATTTTTGCTTTCATAGATATTCCCTGGGATAAATAATTTCTTTTTGGGTAATTGACTGCATTTTGCGCTATAATTTAACCAAACTGGTTTTAACTTATATGTTTGTTAATTAAAGTAAAGATAATACATAGTGTATAGATAATGTTGAAAGCCTACTTGTTCAAACATGGTGCATTATGTATTGTTAGAAAAAGGTTTATTACACAAGGAAACTATTTGCAGATAGACTTTTTTTTGCAATCGTTGAACATTAACTAAATCCTTACCAAATTATGCTGAAGCCGTATAAGAAAGTATAACTATACTTCTATAATATTACAATGGAGCAATGGATTTATGTAATCTATATCTCTACAAATAAATGAAATTAAAGTGTCTGTTTGTAATATCAAATTATCAGATTTTTAGAGTAGGCATATGTAGTACATGTAAGAAAAACACACCTTTAAAAATTTATGTCTGTTTGTTTGAGGTAAACTCCAAAACGACTGAACCGATTTTGATGGGACTTCCATTAGCGTATAGCTAATGTTACCGAGAGTAACTTAGACTACTTTGATTTTAGAAAAAATGTCAGGGTTCCGTTAAAAAATAAAAAACCAATGAATGCGGGTTAATTGTTCACCCGAACGAAGTCACGGGTACAGCTAGTATTTTTATCTAGATAATTATTTCCCCTGGGTCACGCGACTCATATCGCGGGTGGATGGCCCACGCTTCCTCTCTGTCCACCCCAAGCAAACCCATGGGCTTTTTTTTCTTTCCTAGCGCCACGACGCGTTGGCATTTTAGAAAACATTTTTTCGGGAACAAGCCCTGTGTTGCGGGGACTTTACAAATAAACAACACAAAATACACTCAGACTCGAAAGAAATATCTATAGATCACACAATATTTGTCTTATATGGGAGTCGATCCCTCGACACTATACGACTGTACGAGGGTGCCAGGTCCATCGTGTAGTAGAGCGAGGAAAACGGGCAGTTCCAGGAACTTGGGACTCCAAGGGATCCCTTTCCGTAATAAAACTATGCTGTATATTATAAAGTTGAAGAGTTTGTTTGTTTGCACGCTAAGATCTCAGGAACTACTGGACCAATATGAAAAGTGAAAAGTTCATGATCATTATTAGTGTTTGATAGCCGATTTATCGAGGCATGTTGTAGGCAATATAATATCACGCTACGCCCAATAGGAGCTGAGCAGTAGCCAGATAAAGAACGAAAGAAGCGAATACCCCGATTTTTAGTAAAACTAATAGGTAATTGTGAGAATTATTAGCTGACCGTGGCGCAGTGGTTAAGGTGGTCTCCTCGCCACTACATCGCCGTGCTGGGTGACGTGGGTTCGATTCCCACACGAGACAAATATTTGTGTGATTCATAGATATTTGTTAAAAAGTCTTTTAATAAAAAAAAAATACACTAATTTCGGCGGCAGGTTATCGGTTTCCCTAATAGTAAGTGGTTACCGCCGCCGCTAACATACATCACGTCATTTTTCCCGAAGGGGTAGGCAGATGTGAATCACACCCATATTTCGCCAGCTATGTTAGCTCCCATGTTAAAGGAGGCAGACACTTGTCCAGCTCTCGATATATCATGCGAGCAAACCCCAATACGGCTCGACATTGGTACAAGCGGCACCAAGTCGCTCGCTGTGCCGGAAATTCAGGCTTATGTCCAGCCGTGGACATCACTTGAGCTGATACGATGATGATAAAAATCCAATATAATTTTTGACCAATCCGGGAATCAAATCCGCCTCTTGCACAGCAGGCGTGTACTCTTTATAACATTCAATCTAGTTTTTCACTAAACAGTACTCCCGTGTTCTTAAATACGAAAAGCGACATTCCATTTAACAAATAGGTCGTCAATTAGTCAAAGACTAGCTGTTGCGCGGGGCGCCGCTCCCGTTCAACTTTGTTTGGCTACTGCTCAGCTTCTATTGATCGTAGCGAGATGTTATATAGCTTAAAACCTTTCTCGATAAATGGGCTATCCAACACTAAAAGAATTTTTCAATTAGAATCAGCAGTTCCTGAGATTAGCGCGTTCAACCGAAGAAACATACTTCAGCTTCATAATATTAGTATAGATATCACATTGACTTAGTAGATAGTCGTAGATCTAATACTTCTGAAGACAAGTCTTCCATCTGCGCTATCAAACATCACGATACAATACACCATAGTAGAGCAGTTTAGTAGGTACCTAACTGAAAATATTTGAAACGCTAGCAAATAATTACATGCATAGTTGAAATTTGACGCAGATTAAATTGCAAGACAGTATTTAATACTTAACATAACAACTTAGCATCACGCTTTTATCTCATTAGGGTTAGGCAGAGGTGTATCACACCACATTTCACCAGCTATGTTTGGTAGTCATCTACGATCATGACATCGATCATTTGTTACATAATTACGCCAGAAACGGCTGTAACGATCTGTATTAAATTTGGCACACAAATAGATTATAGTCTGGAATAGCACATAGGCTACTATTTACCGACGTACCAAGCAAGCGAAGCTGCGGGCGACAGCTAGTTATATTTATTTTCTGAGACAATTCCCCCATACACCTATCATTGTGATTCCTGTAAGACATTTCTTCAAAATTAATGAGATATAACTCTAGGAAGTCTCAGAGAAAGTCTAACAAACTATCTTGAAATTTACTTCGATTTTTAGTTATAAATAAATTGGTAGTGTTAGCAAGAAATTATCAACTTCTGTCAACTACATCACAGACTTGCGGTTGTCCAAGGCTGCGCTCCCGTGGATGTTTGTTGGGTCACTATTCCGCTCCTATTGGACATAGCGTGATGTTATATAGCCTATAGCCTCCTCCGATAAATTGGCTGTCCAACACTAAAATATATTTTTAAATTGACTCATTAGTTTCTGAAGTTAGCGTGTTCAACCAAACTATCAAATAAATAAACACTTCAGCTCTATAATATTAGTGTTGGTAGCTCTCTAGTTAGAGGAGAGGAGACCCGAGGCCAGCAGTGGGACATTAATGGACGACTGGCCTGTTGGTCTAGTGGTTAGTGAGTGCTAAACCGGAGGTCGTGGGTTCGATCCCCACCCAGGACAAATCTTTGTGTGGTGAACATAAAGGTTTGTTTTGTGTCTGGGTGTAATTTATCTATAATTATGTATGTATTTACAAAAAAACAAGTATTTAAGTACTATATCAGTTGTTTAGTACCCATAACACAAGCAAATATAATTGCTTAATTTGGGACTAGAGGGCGCTGTGTAAATGTGGTAGAATATTATGGGTTGTTGATGATAATAGATAAACCCAATTACTGTTTTTGCACGACTCGGGAAAAAACTCAGGACTTATTAATCGTTTCGTGGTAATTGTTAAGTTGGAAGCCTTCTGCGCGACGCGATAAATTCTAACAGCAGGGTCTACCTCAAGTTCATACGATATTATTAATAATAACTAAAACTAATAAAATCGATCAAAAATCTAACTTGCAAAATATCTAGATTTGTAGACACATTACGTGTGGAGAAGTTCTCTGATTGGTGCACTACGTCCAACTCCGCCTTCAATACCACTCCATAATTAAAACATTATTATTTTATAGAACTTGTCCAAAATGCCACTTGTTTTAGAGTCTAATGTCATAGACAATACTCGCTCTAGACTGTGCATAGATCGCCGTTAATATAAACTACAACTTAATGATATTGTTTTTAGTGTTATTTGTTTATGCGTGATGTTTTAACGTGAGATATGTGTTATGTTGTAGTTTAATTGTGTGTTATGTAATAATATATAATAATTTCAATGTAAATTCAGTTTAAAGTAAAAAGAAATCTTTTTGTTATAATAGTTTCCTAAAATAAAACAAAAAATAAATGTATTCGTATTTATAATAGTAAATTTTACGCATATTTTTTTGTAACAAATAAGCCATACACACATTTTTATGTTAAAATATTGCAAATACATAAAAAACACTTCGTCCAATAATTACTTGTAAGTGATGTGTGTTCGTGTGTGAGTGTCAGCACAAAGTGGCCATAGCCGCAGTGGCCGTTTGGACATGGGCCACTTGTGTAAGGTATGTTTCTGTCAATATGTATGTAGGCTTCGCTCGCTTCTCATGGCGATATCTATACTAATATTATAAAGCTAAAAAGTTTGTTTGTTTGAACGATAGGATCTCAGAAACTACTGTTCCGATTTGAAAAATTCTTTTAGTGTCAGATAGCGTATTTATCGAGGAAGGCTAAAGGCTATATAACATCACGCTACGGCCAATAGGAGCTGAACAGTGGCCAAGTAAAGACGGAAGGGATCGAAGCCCCGCGCAACAGTTAGTAATAGTATATTAGTGATAACAGCATTAACAAAACCAGAAGTAAACCGAATCCGATGCGTATCTTTACATTGATAACTCAATCGATTATAATTTCCTGCATACGAGTACATTGACTCGATAGATATAATATACCTATACTATACCTTACCTATATATACATAATATCTAAACTTTAATAAATTCCAGTGAACATTTTGACATTTTCAAAATGTTAGCAGTAGTGTAATTAAACTAATATCAAGATTACTTTTACGACGTATCGTTTTTACAAGCAATTTATTTAACCTTTTGAATGACAACGTCGGCTATACTCGACAAGAAGCGTGTCCTGAGTCGAGCTAAAACGGTATTTATGCTTTTTTGGTCTTGAAATGTTTAGTCCGGAGTTTGAAAATGTGCTCTAAAAAACTATCCAAGTTATTAGACAATGGAGAAAACGTCTCAAAAAATACCAAACTTTTAAAAGTAAAAACCCTATCGTTTTTCAGTAAAATGGAGACACGTTTTCACCATTGTATAATTATCCGTGTTTTCGCAAAATCACTAGGAATTTTGTGAAAATTAGATTTATCAAATCATCCTACTACGACACAATAATTTATTATAATTACGGAAAGTATGGAAAAAGTATTTTTAAATAAAGTTTTATTTTAAATATACATAAACCCGGAAGTCATAATAATAATTAGAAACACGTTAAACTTTATTAAATATGTATATTCATAATAGCCTTAGATAAAACATTTGCCGATATTGAAAAAGGAAGTATAATGTTACTATTTCCTTTACTTAACAACATCTATAGATAAACTGATGAGAAAAAGATAATTTAGCTTGAAGTAGGTTTTACAGCCAAACATTTATTTTTAAAACAGGTGTTATTTTATTTTCAACCAGTATTTTTAAGATGGTATGCCTAAGTCGTAGGAAGTTTTGATAATTCGAATTTCCGCGAAATTCCTAAGGATATTACAAAAATACGGTTATTACACAAAGATAAAAACATGTCGCAATCTTACTGGAAAAAAGAGACATTTCCACTATGGTCACCGGCAGATCCGACATGCATAAGTTAGTTCGGTTACCTCAGCCTTCGTGGTTATTTCGATCAAATCATCCTACGACATGTACATAGTATTTTAGAAGGGGTAGGTAGAGGTGTATCGGGCCCACATTTCGCCAGCTACGTTTGGTTCCATGTAAGAGGGGGCGGGCCTATTGTCATCAACCGAGCACATTTTCAAACTAATATAATATAAGCTTGTTTTAGATAATAACTAAAGCTCGCCAATAGTCATTAAAAAAGAACTCTGGTTGACAAACAGAGGCGACACAAACACTAGTGTACCTATTTATAGTTACAAAATGAATAATTAATATATATTATAGTAATCTGTATTACTTGTTTACGACTTTAGTACCGAAACTAGCTAATGCCCGCAACTTCACCTGCGCTGGGACGTCATCACAATCATTGTTTCAACCCATAAACATCCCACTCACAGAACAGAGAAAGGTTTTTTGTCCCAATGTTGGGCACTGGTCTCTTCCAAACATTTTGGAGAGAATTTAGTTGTTTTTTCGCCTTGTACGACACCCACGGGTTGAGATGGAGTAGTGACGGATAAGGAATACATAATTTCCCCATTTCAACCCGTGGGTGTCGTATAAGGCGACTAAGGGATGACCAATTTTATAAACAGTATTGGAATTTTCTCTCCTGAAATTCTCAGTAAGTTCAACGCATTAGCCTTCCTATCCAATGTGTTGTGTGGCAAGTCTTTCTGGCACTTGTCCTCAAGACTTAGAGTCAGACTCTCAATCAGATGTTCTAAACAGAATATATTTTCTTTATATATTATTTATTTAATATAATTTTTACTTGATTAATTGATAATTGGAATTTTCACGAGATCTCTAGGTATTTTACGAAAATTCGATGTTTTGAAGATTACATTTCATCCAAACATACAAACAACAGACTATACCTGTTTATAATATTATCGAATATGTATAAAGTATAATAATACCTGTATATATAATTAAACACCTGTAGGTACGTACACGCTCTAACACTAGTTAATACCATCAAAATATATTGAAACAATTCGAGTTATTCACATAATGTTAATGTAGTCATCTAGACATCACATTAGCATACTGTCGTCACAATTGAGCTGGTTTATAACTGGCTGAGATTGATAAACTATCTGTAGGTTATCTTACGAACGCCTTTATTGAAGGCTGTGTGGGGCCCCCCATTTTTTAGGGTTCCGTACCTCGAAAGGAAAAAACGTAACCCTTATAGGATTACTTCGTTGTCCGTCTGCACGTCTGTCTGTCTGTCAAGACCCATTTTCTCAAAAATGCGTAAAGGTATTATATATACTGTTATTAATATCAAATACTCGGGTCTGTAATTCCTTGGCACAGTAAAATAATCAGAGTTCTAAGTAAACGCTTTAAAAAGATACAGCCGTTTATGCTCCATTTGTGTCGCATATATTGACGATCGCAAAAGTCAAAAGCTATAGGCTAGTAGTAGTTGCCGCTGACCTAGAATCATGAAATTTGACAATATCAAATTATCAAGTTGCATAAGTTAAGGAATTTATAGTTAAGGAAACTGTCTCGGTGGCGCAGCGGGAAGTGTATACGACTGCTCTGCAAGAGGTCCCGGGTTCGATTCCCGGGTCGGGTGAAAATGGTATTGGGTTTTTCTATCATGAAATTCCACTATTGAGATTTTCCCGGAGTTTGGCAAACAAATGTTCCCGGTAGATGACAATAGGCTCGCCCCACAGAACAGAGATAGGTTTTTTAGGCCCCCTATTTCATGGGACCAAATATAGCTGGCGAAATGTGGGTGTGAAACACCTCTGTCTACCCCTTCGGGGAAAAAGGCGTGATGCTATGTGTGTATAAGTTGAGGAAAAAACCCAAAATTCGTTATCGTTTAGTTATATCCCTGAAATATAGAGAGGTTATCTAACGATACGTTCTCTCGTAGGGAGAGTTTGTTCTGGACTGACGTTACATAAAGATGGTACACCTACCTACCGTACATGAAGCCAGATACATGAAGATTTAATCTGACTTATAACTATCTTCATAGCTACTTAGAAATAATAAAAAAAAGCATGTTCGTACAGAACCCTCAATGCGCGAGTCCGACTCGCACTTGGCCTGTATTTTTTTATGAATATTTACTGATGAGTGGTGGTGTCTAGGTCTAAGGTCTAGAGCTCTTTGGGGCGGGGAGGCGTATTATATCTTCAATTTGTCTAGGTATGTATAGTATAGTCCCACCTGGGTGCCTAGTGCGAGTTTTTTTACGAATTCACGGCGTAAAAGTAAACGCAGATTTGTATGGTATTGAAATCACTCCATCTGGTGGTTACTTTAGGAAACATTTGTTCTGAGTGTGAGTTTTTCCTCTATGTAGTGTATTTTTTACGTGCCGAAACCGTTTTTGCACGTTTAGCGTTGGTGCACGTGATTGGTTAACTCCAAACTGCGTCAACAATTGTGCGAGTGCGAGTTACATATTTTGACAGTTTATGAAGTAAAGTAAGCAAACGTGAGAAATACGCGATCGAAAAGTTTTCACCTAGATTTTTATAGTGACAAGTGACATATTGAAAAAAGTAAATAATATTAATATTGTAATTATTGTCGTAATTATATTATAAACATTGTATTAGTTGCCTGGGCACATATAAAATATATCTACCTGATTTTAATATAATAATATAATATAATATATTCTACCACATTCACACAGCGCCATCTAGTCCCAAAGTAAGCAATTATATTTGCTTGTGTTATGGGTACTAAACAACTGATATACTACTTATACTACTTATACTATAGATAAATATCTATAATATGTATGTATTTACAAAAAAAAAAATGCATTTAAGTACACCCAGACACAGAACAAACTTTGATGCTCATCACACAAAGATTTGTCCTGGGTGCGGATCGAACCCACGACCTCCGGCTTAGCAGTCAGGGTCACTAACCACTAGACCAACAGGCCAGTCTATATTTATTGTTTATATTGTTTAAGTTAATATGGGAAATAAAAACCAATAAGGAACTCATTTTGAACCAGCCTTTTATTTTAATCAGACCTAATACATTATTATGTCTACATTGCTTGAAACTATTATAATCTGTCAGTACTTCCATCATCCACAGCCTATTTTGCTCTCTACGCTGCTGCAGTTAGATATTTCTCCAATAATCTTCAGCTTCATCTGTAACAAATATACATATGGATTGTGTTTAAATTGTTAGACATTTCAAACACGTTGGAAACTGAGACCCCCATAGATTTACCTTTTTACCCGACTGCAAAAAAGGAGGGTAATGTTTTTATCTACTGTGATTGCACGTCTACAACAATTCTATAAAATATTGCTGACTGGCAGACGAATTATTGCTTAGCATTCTAATAGACTTTATTTGATATGAGTAAATGCTGTCCATATAAATTTAATCTCTTTAGCATCATTATCACCCTCTAGACAATGACCTACGATGCATGATTGCATATTTCGGCAAAAAAATGTGAGCATTAAGTATAACATCAATACATACCTTGTCATATTCATTTCGAAGTTCCATCATGATTTTTTCATATATTAAGTGTGGCTCTCTTCACAGTCAATGATGTTGGACCACCTACTATTTGCATTGTAGACTGGTTTACTGATATTTCCATGTGCAAGAAGTAATTTTACAAAATAATATAACTTTCACAAAACAAAAATTCATAAGTAACACTAGTAACTTGTTTACTACAAGTGTTCCATAAATTATATTAGGTACTTTTCTTCCTTTCTTATAAGTTTGTATAAATTAAAATACAATGAAATATAAAGCAAGAGGTTGTTAGGACACGACATGTGTCAAAATATAAACAAACACGATATAACTACGATAAATTCGAGTGACAAGTTATTCTATTAAACCGCCTTATAAAATATCATTTTAGATTTGTTTGGGTAATCTCAAGACGTAAATGTCGTACCAACGCTACAAAAATAACATACCGTTGTCACGGTGAATAAACGGGGTTCGGAAAGTTAGGTTCGGTAAAACCCACACTCGCTTATTGTCGAAGCTCGAAGCGTTTATTGTTTGCTCGGTTTTCACGATGGTAAAAGTCATTCGATTTATATAATAAAACTCGCACTAGGCACCCAGATGGCCGACGACCTGGTAAAGGTTGCGGGTGGCCGTTGGTTGCAGCCGGCAGAAAGTCGCTCGCTGTGGCGGAAATTAGGTTAGGCTTATGTCCAGCAATGGGCGTCATTGGGCTGATATGATGAAAATGATTCTATATATTTTGAGAGCAGTGTCCGCACTGCATTATTGTCTATGACCTTTACACAAAATTCTAAATATAGAGCTGATATCTAAATTATATTTTAAACTAGAAAATTATTGTTACATGACGCACGAGACTAATACATTCATATAAAACCCGTTGTGCCACAGTCGGGAATCGAACGCGGGTTGTTAACCGTCTAACTGCCATTACAAGGTCGTAATAAATAAAAAAATAAGTAAATTTATTAATATTACATATATTGGACTAGGTAGTTTGAATCTTTGTTGTCCAATACTCAGCGCCTATTGGTCATAGCGTGAAGTCAAGGTCTGCGGAAGACATTCTTAGATGTCGTTTCATTTTTTCAAAAACGAAAACATGTCCCGCCCAATATTGCAAATTTGCAAAAAATGCCTCATTTTTATTGCCGTAATTGTGGTGTATCAGACAAATCCAAAGAGCTATTAAGATACAAGTTCATCGCAGACCGCGTTCCCTCCTAAGGACTTTCCGTAACCGTAAGCGAACTATTGAATATCGGAAACTGATGAAAACGTTTCGGATAGAGGCGGAGTCGTAGGAAATTGCAATGAAGAAACTGACCCAATCAGCAACCCATTAATGTCCCACTGCTGGGCTCGGCTCTCCTCTCCTCTATCTAGAGAGCTGAGAGGGTTTAGGCCATAATACACTCACGCTGGCCTAGATCGGGTTGGTTGGTCAGACATACACTTAAAATTTCTTCTAGTGTATGTGTGTTTCCTCACGATGTTTTCCTTCACCGTTAACAGATATAAGTCACTTGACTAGTACAAATAAATTACATAAAGTGAAATTCACATTGGTACTGCCGGTCGGGATCGAACTCGGACCGCGTGTTTAGCACGCCGGTCACTTATTCATTTAGCCACCGTCGATTGAGACAATACTTTTAAATAATTTGATTTTCTTTTAATTTTTTTATAAATATCTTTAATTTTTTTTTTATTATTAATATAAAGAATTTTTTATATATTAATAATTTCATATTCGTGACCAAAACTGTTAGTTATAATATTTTTCCTATCCGATGATTTTAAAATCCGAAATTTCATATCTATAACATCCCTGCTATGTGCCATATTTATTATTTTATTATATTCCAGACTAAATCTATCTGTGTACCAAATTTCACAGAGATCCTTTCAGCCGTTCTGGCGTGATTGAGAAACAAACATACATACAAACTTTCACTATATAATATTAGCAGGATGAATATTATCTAATAATTTTATTTTAATCATTAGGTATGTATTCATCTTGAGATCTGAGTCAACAACTTCCCAATTAGGTGTAAATTCACTAAAATCTCGACAATGCCAAACAAAAGATCTAGCCGATTTGTCTAGATCCAGCTGTTTTTTTGGATTTGATCGCGACTAGCGCAGCATTCATTTTAATATATGTATATAGATATAGATAATGTTATACGAGACATTTCTAGTAAATTCACACAGAGTACAGTTAACAGCGGCTGCTTCGCCATTATGTTAAACTGTCGCACGTGTAAGCGGTGCTTCACCCGCGCCCCCGTGCGGCCGCGCGGCGCGACACGTGGCCGTCGGCCGAAGCAGCATCTGTGTCGCAGCCATGTGTACCCTAGTGGCTCTATTTTGTTATACTACGATGGAGGAAATCAGCTTTCACCCCCTACTTTCTCCTCTCTTACTCTTCCATCTTACTATCTATTACTATCACCGTGGCGAAGCTGTTAAGGTGCTCGTCTCCACCACTAACGTCGCCGTGCTGAGTGTTGTGGGTTCGATTCCCACACGAGACAAATATTGATGTGATTCATAGATGATCACTTATAGAAATATTTGTGTGATGAGATACAGAATCTTCCTGCTTAGGAAATCTGGAAGTTCCTAGTTTCTGCAGGACTATTCAGAGAACTATAAAAAACAAGGGCGCTACAACAGACCACTCCTGGTAGAAGTAGCAAAGAAGTTCGTGGCTTGATTCTGCTTTTATTACCACGGTATATTACACCATCTGTATCCGCGAAGTGACTAAGAATACATAATGTCGGTAGTTCAGTACCCCATTTCAACCCGTGGCTGTTATAAAAGGCGACTGAGAGTAACTTTATGCAGACAAGAGCACTGCGAGAAAAGGAAAATTCGAAATAAACCAAATACCAACCCGTCTGGCCTGGTATAGTAGGCTAATTCCCTCCACATCCTTTGGAGCCCAGCAGTGGGACATTTATGTGTTGACGATGATGATATTACCCTAACACAATACCAATTACAATAATGAAAGAATATGCAGAACAAAGCACAAATTATACACAAAAAGAAAACAATTAAAAAGCTAAATTAAATAGACACAACATTCATATTTCAATCTCACAATACGACAAACATACACAATATCTTCTACCATGAATGCACAAACAAGTCACACTCTGGGTGAATCCAGGAATCCAGGAGCCTGTTGAGTCTACTAAACGACCGTCTATCTATCTATGGATTTAGCTACTAAAATTATAAGTTTGACCTAAGCTCCACACAAAATATGTCAAAATTCTAACTTTAGAAACCAAATCTAAAGATAGGTTATTATTGAAAACGCCAGTTAGTGTGCAGGCATGGATGACTGCGAAACCCGTAGCCTATGGACTGGACTGCAACCAGAAGCATCATATGCGCGTTGCCGACACTTTAAAACCACTGCCTACTGCAGGAACGCAACAATGTTACTATAGCTTAGGTTATCGCGCAAGGTTATGGACTATATAACATCCCGCTACAGCCTATAGGAGCTGAGCAGTGGCCAACAAAGGACGACGGCAGCGCAGCCCTGCGCGACCTCTAGTGATAACATATAACCTTGTATAATGTTTAAATCTGTCAACTGTTAACCGTTAGATAGATAAGCGGACCATAGACCAAATTAACTACATATACGTTTCCACGTGTAGACCAACTAGGTCGACATACCGTAGTATTGGTGAATACATAAAACTGAATTAATTTCATATAATTCTGTTTAAAATCTAGATTAACAACACCCTGTGCAGGCACGTGTAAGTAAACAAGTTATGTGCGACGGTTTCACTCGTGTCAAGTAGAAAGCTTTCGAAAGCGTTTGTATATTAATTGTTGCCTGAAGTGGCAGACGGGCAAGCGACGGGGCAGACGAGCAAGCGACCGTGGGGGTCGCTGGCACCTGATTCTGACTTGACGGATTGCCCCCGGATCGTATTCGAATCTTAGAACGACGTATTTTTACTTACTAGAAACTTGTTAGAATTTATAGAAAATTAAACAATTCTACTTCATCATTCATCGTCATTACAACCCTTAAATAGGCTTATACACTGGTCAGACGGGTTGGTATAGGGTTTGTTTCGAATTTTCCTTTTCTCTTAGTGCTCTTGTCAGGTTACTCTCTTAGTCGCCTCTTACGACACCCACGGGTTGAAATAGGGTAATGACATTACCTCTTAGTGTTAGATAGTTCATTTATCGAGGTATGTTGTAGGCTATATAACATCACGCTACGGCCAATAAGAGCTGAGCAGTGGCCAAATAAAGAACGACGGGAGCTAATCCCGCGCGACCTCTAGTTTATACTAATCATACGAAACGAGAAAATCAAAACCAACTTTGATTAGAGCTTCAATAACCAAAGCCAGGCCCTATACGGAAGCGTCACCTAACATACAAGTTAAATATGTTATTATCAAGTCTGAATATTGAATATATAATAACGTTGAGAGAGACAGAGGGCTACAATTATAATACTAGTTAAAAGTAACACAAAATAAACTTGTTAACTTCACATGTTATGTAATATTCTAAATATAATATTCTACCACATTCACACAGCGCCATCTTGTCCCAAAGTAAGCAATTATATTTGCTTGTGTTATGGGTACTAAACAACTGATATACTACTTAAATACATTTTTTACCTTTATGTTCATCACACAAAGATTTGTCCTGGGTGGGGATCGAACCCACGACCTCCGGCTTAGCAGTCAGGGTTACTAACCACTAGACCAACAGGCCAGTCTAAGTTATGTCTAAGTACCAACTGACTTAATTGTATTGTTTTTGACTTTATTAACTTTATTATGCCACTGCTCAGCTCCTATTGGCCGTAGCGTGATGTTACATAGCGTATAGCCTTCCTCGATAAGTGGGCTTTTTTTCGGATTAGGACCAGCGCCCTGATTCTGACTAGTCGGAATACTCCCGGATCGTAAACTTTTTGGAATCGTAAAAAAAGTTTATATACGATTTAAGTTATTTATTGATAGAAGTAAACATAGGTTCTTCATCATATGAGGCTTATGTCCAAATAGGTTTTCGTATAGAAAATTAAAAACTGATTGATAATACATACCTATTTTTGTACAATTATTTATTTTTTAACTTTATGTATTTTTAACTTTCAATAAGTTGACATATCCGACTGAAAACTTGCCGACAGATCAGAATCAGGGTCCAGCAAGTCCTAAGATTAACGTGTTTTACCAAACAAACAATATAATATAGGTAAGTACCTATAGATAGTATAGATACTAATAGCAACCCATTTGTATCTCACTGTTGGGCAAGACAGCTGATAGGACTTAGACTACAATCCACACGCGCTGGCCTTACTTGTCTGACTATCCCGGTGGATGGCGTAGTGGTTAAGTTAACGTCGCCGTGCCGAGTGACGTGGGTTCGATTCTCACACGTGACAAATATTTGTGTATATAGATATAGATATTTGTATCGAGTCTGGATGTACTTTGTCCGTTCCCCCGCCATACAGGGTTTATTTTAAGTTATACTACTTAAAGCTAATAAAAAAGGCGTTAATTTTGTTTGTGTCAGATGACCGCTATGTGGGTGTCGGCCAAGGGCCTTAACCGGTAACAGTTAAATATGAATATGTATCAATACAACAGTTATTTGTAACGGTTAAGGATTTAATTATAAACTCGATTATTTAAATAGTTTATTCACTCGAAGGGATCGCACATATATTATGTTAACTGGTTCAAACTTAACTGTATTCTTTATAACATATCGGCCTCCTACGTAATATATTGAAAGTACATTTTATATAAATTTATAAAAATAATACACTATTACTAATTTTTGTAATCTTGATAGTCGACTGCTAACTTGACAGAATAAACGAATTTCCGTAACCATGACAACATAAACAACTTTCCGTAACCTTGACAACCAAGATTACCTTTTTCAAAAGCCTTTCACCTTTCATATCCGTGATTTCACCGATTTTTAGGGTTCCGTAGTTCTGACTAGGAACCCTTATAGTTTTGTTATGTCCGTCTGTCTGTCTGTCTGTCCGAGGTTTTGCTAAGAGACCGTTAGTACTAGCAAGCTGTAATTTTGTAGGAGTGTGTATATCAATTACGTCGACAAAGTGGTAAAATAAAATGTTGGATTTTTTTTTTTTTGTGTAGCTCCCCATACATGTAAAGTGGGGATGAATTTTTTTTTGTCGTCTACCCGTTCGATTTAATGGTCCATTTACAAAATATTAAACTTTAAAGAGCAAAATTTTGTTCCAGTAGGGCGTCCCCCCCCCCCCCTCTAAAAACTAAACTGCTGGCTTGACGCTTAAAATCTGGAAAAATTCATGATGAACTTTAAGTGAAAACTATAGCGGTTAAGATAACTTTATTAGTTTAGCAGTAAAAAAAATAAATAAATAACGTAATCGTTGAACTTGGCTGTTGGATAATTTTGTACCAATTACAAAATCCTTAGCATTAAGCTACGATTCAGACCAACCGGCTCGCATCGGCCCGCGCCGGGCGGCATTTTACAATGCGTTAAAGAACATTGAAATGTATCAACAGTAATTACAGTTCATATTTGCATGCAACTTACGGTCCGAGCCGGTCGGCCGTCGCGACGCGTCGCGGGATGCCGAAGGAGGTAACTATGCGTAAGTTGCATGCAAATATGAACTGTAATTACTGTTGATACATTTCAATGTTCTTTAACGCATTGTAAAATGCCGCCCGGCGCGGGCCGATGCGAGCCGGTTGGTCTGAATCGTAGCTAATCCTTTATAGTGACTAAGATAAAGTAGTTGCTTGTTTATAACGGGTAAAGACTTGCATTTAAAAACAAAATATCATGTATATAATAAATCATAAGTTTTTCAATACTGCCGCTAGATGGCGCTGTACAAACGGCTTACGTTTTCATTCGAGTACCTCAACAGAATTGTACTATATTGTGATAACGTGCTACTACGGAACCATACACTGTGCGTGGCCCGACACGCACTTGGCCAGTTTATCTTTTCGCTTTTTCTGCTACTTTGAGCGGAGATGACTTCAACAAACCAATAATAATAAAAATCAGTTCAGCCGTTCTTGAGATATAAACGGTCTAAAACGACTTTCTTTTATACATACACAGTGCACTTTAAGTCATCTTACAAACGTTGTCTAGGTCAAAGTAATCAGATACAGAATACATCTAGACATATTAAATTAAAAAAACAAGTTTTCCTTTATTACGGCTCGTGTTTCTATTTGTTTTATTAGGTAGTATTTATTTTTCATAATGGCTAGATGTATGTGATGTGTATCCGATTACTATGAGCGAGACAGTTTGGTAGAAGACTAAAAGTGTATATATTTAAATGTTATATACACAGACAACATACAAAGGCGGACTTAAGAGTGTTTATACATAAGAACGGCGACGTCGCAATTTATTAATCGGAGCTATATATTATATTAAGTTCAATACACTTTTTAGAATTAGGTGAAAAGTGTGTAATCGTAAGAAATATTGCGTGTCAGATTATTATATATATTATTATATATTAGCAAGTGAACCTATAGGGTGATGCAGGAATGAGTCGAAGTGACTGGATAATAATAATAATATTCTGCCACATTCACACAGCGCCATCTATTCCCAAAGTAAGCAATTATATTTGCTTGTGTTATGGGTACTAAACAACTGATATACTACTTAAATACATTTTTTTTTGTAAATACATACATATTATAGATAAATGACACCCAGACACAGAACAAACCTTTATGCTCATCACACAAAGATTTGTCCTGAGTGGGGATCGAACCCACGACCTCCGGCTTAGCAGTCAGGGTCACTAACCACTAGACCAACAGGCCAGTCAAATATATATACAGGATAAATATGTAGCTATTTTATAAAATTTCTGATATTTATAAATTAATTAAGTTCCAATTGTTGATTTTTTATAAATATCGTTGGTAAAACCTATTAACTAAAGTAGTTAACACTAAATTAACTTTATTAATAAATTAAATATTTAATAATTTCGGATATTTTTGATGTTACTTTTATATTATTTGATTATTCAAATAAATATACAATTATTTGTGAATATATTGAATTATTGATGCGTTGACATAATTTATTACAGATTTTTGCGATAACAAATGTCGAATTTTAGTTTATTTACATATGGAATTAATAAATATATATTTTTTAACATAATACAGTCAAGCATGAACTGTGGTTCTAGTTAGATATATTAAAATAGACATTTTTGCATGCGGACAAGATTTAAACGATGTAAACGAATATTCTTTTCAAGTATGTATTCTTATTATCATAAAAAATGTCATCACCACTTCAACCCACGAACGTCTCACTGCTGGGCACGGCTCTCCTCCAAAGAATGTGCAGAGAATTTAGCCCACTATACCACGCTGGTCAGACGGCTTGGTATAGGGTTAATTTCGACTTTTCCTTTTCTTGCCTAAGGAAAAAATTTAAACTTAGTCAAACGTATTATCATAATTTTTATTTTTCACAAGCTGTTGCCCAGGGCTTTGCTCCCGTTATTCTTTGTTTGGTCACTACTCAGCTCCTATTTGTAGTAGCGTGATGTTATATAGCCTATAGCCTTCCTGGATAAATGGGCTATCCAACTCTAAAAAAATGTAATACGAACCAGTGTGCTGCCCTTCAACCAAGCAAACGAACAAACTTTTCAGCTTTTTAATATTTCTACTTTAATTATGTTTTTATAATGCTATGTACTGTACCTACACACCATGTACTCTATATAGTCTGTACACACTATGACTGGCGGCCCATCTGATAATAAGCGGTTACCGCTGCCTTCTTTATAAATAACAAAAAAAATGTCCTAATCATTACTCTAGTTTCGTTCATAATGAAGTAAACATCTAAATCACAGAAGTTCGCAAAGTAGTTGATCGTGTTTCTTGTCAAATGTACCGCGCACCGTGGAAACTGGTAAATTGATACATAATTAATGGCCGGCCCCTCACAAGAAAGTGTACTTCTCTCATTTACCGAACGTTATGTAAATATAATATAAACTGGATTTGTTACTTTACTATTTATATTTTAGCTAGTTATAATCCGCGGGTTTGTTTGCTTTTAGTTAGTTTTTATTTGTTTTATTACTAAGACCACGCCCGCACTAGAACAAGCCTTGTGTCGCAGGACTTTACAAACATACAATAATATTAACCTTAAAGAGCGGAGAAACAGAGAGCTATTCACCAATAGGAATGCATAAAATCTCATAGCGGAGATAATTATTGGTTAATATATCTCCGTTTCTCCGCTCCACAGCCTCGCCCGCGTCAATGGACAGGCAGCCTTAACCGCTTACGTTGGATTAATCCGACAAATATTTTTGTGCCCATTTCCATTCCAGAATCGTATATTTCCCACCCCCGGCTCTGCTTTTGTTATTTTATACGCTATATTCTATCAAAATAATGTTTAATATTAAGAAAATAGTTAATTTAGTAATCGTTTACACTAAGGCTTCAACTGTTAATATTATGTCTGGCGGTTAAAAGTTTAAATTAAGCCCGTGCTTTTGTCTGGGCTGTCTGCCAATCACGGAACTTACTTATAGATTATATGTATACATAAACCATAAAATGCAGAATAATTATATTAATTTATAAACGAATGTTACTTTAAATTAACATAATTTAACAGCCTATGTTTCCGCTTTGGTAATTTCTAAGTTTTTAATGTAGGTATGTGAAATCGTTATTTTTGGTATTTTTGGCACAGATTCAATAAAAAGGACATAATATGTTTATATACTTTCATCATTATCAAATTGTATATATTTCAAACTGTAACCAATTAAAATTGTAACAACTATGGCGATTGAAAAGAGTGGCCTGAGTTTCTTGCCAAGTTCTTCTCAGAGCTCAACCTTGTCAGTGAACTGGCTGTAGGCAAATTTACTGACACTTTTTCTGGCTTTGTATGACGTTCATAAGTATCATGTATGTGATCCAAATGAAATAAAAAGATTTGACTTTGACATCATCACTATAATCCAAAAACGTCCCACTCCCACTGCTGGGCACGGATCTCTTCCAAAGGTTGTGTAGGGAATTTAGCCTACTATTATACCACGCTTTTGTTTCTAATTTTCTCCCTTAGTCACTTTTTACGACACCCACAGGTTGAGATGGGGTAGTGACATTATGTATTCTAAATCCGTCACTACACAGATATTTTTTATATACTTTACTATAAGTTATTGTCCGTGGCTTCGCTCGTGGTGTCTCGAACGAAATTCAAGTGTAAATACTAAAACATAAATATAATTATCACACCTCATTTTCGACGCAAAAAAGTTGTAATAAGTGTGACGTGTCTGTGGCATCGTAGCTCTTAAACGAATGAGCCGATTTACATGCAGTTTTTGTTTGAAAACTGATAATTCTTAGATATGTTTTATTTAAATTGGTGCAGCCATTTCGTTAGCTCTTGACGGGGGTTAAAACATTATTTTATAGGTACCTATTTAATGTTATGTTAAAGGGGACTGATCTTTACTTTTTTTTTAGTTTCTCTGGTCATTGGTATATACCATAGATTTAGTAGCGCGCGGATCCTAGGTCTATGGTATATACAATTAAAAACGCGAATGTCAAAACGCACTAACTAACCCAACAACATTAAATGAGCAAACTAAATCAATAACCAGTTCGAACCAGTATACCAGTATTATAAAATTAACATTTAGAACTTAAACTAAGGTTGTTATATAAAAAACTAGAAATTTTAGCTTTAAACCAGGCCGGACATACACGTGCCGACTTTTAGTCGCACACTGACCCGACTAGTCGTTTATTATACATGAGTGAAAAGCGATAGTGGCCGAATGTATAAGTGACCGGCATAATTATGTACATATATCAGTTACCATAATATAAAATCATCCCATTAATGTCCCACTGCTGGGCTCGGGTCTCCTCTCTTCTATCTAGGGAGCTGATAGGGTTGAGGATAATCTGCACAAGCTGGCCTAGTGCGTGTTGGTGGATCAGACATACTCATAGAATTACTTCTAGTGTATGTGTGTTTCCTCACGATGTTTTCCTTCACCGTTCGCAGATGGTAAGTCACTTGACTAGTACATATAAATTCCACAAAGTGGAATCCACATTGATACTACCGGAATCGAACTCGGACCGCATGATTTGCATGCCCGTCCCTTTCTCAATCAGCCTTGCGAATTATTTTCCGAAAACCTAAAAAACGCATTTGTGTGGCCATCTTTAGATTCTTTCGTATATATGACGCACATAGATAATAATAATATCAAATGTCAGACAAGTATTCATTTTTATTATTTTATTTTTGTTATAGTTTAGTATTTAGTTGCAATCAACCTGTTTTGTGTTTACCTCATAATTATTTATTTGTCTACGTATTGTAACACTGCGTTCCTTATTGTCTTTGGTTTCGTTTCGCTTTTGTTTTTTTCTGCGTCTATACTCGAGAATTAATGTAGAATAATTAATAACAACATTTGACTAGCTTTTAATGTTTCTTTTTTAACACGATTGCTGAAAGGAGTTATATTTTCAGGATTCATGTATGTATGTATGTACATATTATGTATGTGCGTTTCTTTATTCCTCTATAACTTCTAATCGCCTGAACCGATTTAGATGTATGAGGTATCGTTACAATCCTTGCATCCTTTACGAGTAACATCTAGGCTAGTAAAATAAACTTATCACTAAAAGGTACCAAAAAAAAAGTAAATTAAAACACGAATGGCATAACAAAAAGAACTAAAAAGACAAAAAACACGATTTATTTATTGTTAAATTAATTTAATTATTAAAGACAACTTTTGTATTATTCTGAATTGATTATATTAAGATCCGGCGTAATGCCACTCATTTATCAACATAAGAAAATATAATAATAATATAATTTAATAATATATAATTCAGACTGAGTATAAAGTTCTGTACTGCCACTGTCACAGTACTAGGTACGTAGAATTTCTTGATTGTAAAAACATAACCCAGGAATCGAAGCCGCGATCATCTGCGCGGCGTACACGCTCCCGCTCTCGCTGCACTACCAAACCAGTCGAAAATTATAAAAACTACTAAATTAACTAAAAAATTCTTCTGCTAACCGTACTTTAACAGGAAATAATTTAGCAAACAAATTAACAACTAATTTATGTCACAGTATCACCATAGATATATCGACACATCATTACCCTTTCGAAAAAAGACATTATATAAAACTAACTCCATCCACAAATTTCCACCTTGAACAAATACCATTAAAGTTGATAATAATTGTAAAATAGATTTGATCTTACGACGTTATGCTATTGAAGGTGCCGCATCATAATTTATAATCAAACAATTTTAATAATGCTTATCTTTTTATTATTTTTGCTAACTGTACTTTGTTAGTAGATAAATATTTGCACATCCGTGTGTACAGGATGACCACTTGGCGGTAAGCCGTTACTCCAAGGTTGTACAATCGGCATTTTTGGAATTGTAATTATTTGGCAATTGATAAGAGTGGCCTGAGTTTGCTGCCAGTTCTTCTCCAGACTCAAGCTCTCCAACGAACTGGCCTTAGGATAATTAGCTGATACCCTTATTTGGCTTTGTATGACGTTCATATAGAGTGTGAGATCCACCCCCAGACCTTACCTATTTATTTTCTGAGAAATTAAATGTGTGGGAATAGGTACTTAGTTCTAGTACGTACTTTGAGCATATACAATTTTCGTGTTTGAAGCGCTAAAGTTGAGCAAATAATTTACTAATTTTTCTTAAAGTCGCAGTGCTGATTTTAATGTACGTTTTAGAGAATATTGTTAAAAAGCTATATTCAGTGCTGCCTGCTGTACTACTTCGGTGGTAACATTTTTCATTTTTTTTTTAAACTACAATAATGTATAATATCTATACACCGATAATCGAGATAATCCAAAATTAACACGTTTATAAAATTCCATCTCGAAAACGGATGAACTAGTTTCGATGAAATTAATGATTGTTTTTACTTAGGTACCTAGTACCTACACTACCTACTTGGTTAATGAGTAGGCGTTTTGCAAGTTCATTAAAATAGTAATTTTGTGCTAAGAACAGTTATTGTTCGTACACGTGTCGCTTTAATTACGACCAATTAAACTTCGTTTTATGATAACATAGGAAATTTGTGGTGGGTCAGTGACCGTCACTATGGCGTAGCGGTTAAAGTGGCCGACTCGCCACTAGCATAACAAATAACATGGGATCTATTTCAAATATTTGTTTGATTAATAGATATTTATTTCTGGTCGTAATTTGCTCGACGGGGCTTTCCCTAGTGCTTATGCTTAGCTATTCTTTTTTTTAGATTTTGAGCATTTTCAAATTGACGTTATATTATTATTATACCTGTTGCCCGCGGCTCTGCTTCTCCGAAATTAGATTCCGTCGAGCACAGAAAACTCTTTCCCTGTAAATTTTCTTTTATTTTTTCCGCTCATTAAAACTTTTTTCGTACATTACAGCTATAAAAAAAGGAATATCTAAATTGGTGCAGCTGTTCTCGAGTTTTTCACTTACAGCACGTTGAGTAATGATTGTTATTTGTCTACAGAGTGATATGTCAACTCGTAGCACAACATCTTCGTTCCGCGCGCGCCGCGGCCACAAGGAACGCTCCAAGAACTTCACCGAGCTGGAGAAGCGCACCGTGCTGGAACTGATCGCGCGCCACCGGGATGTGCTGCGCCAGGGCAGGTCCAACAACGCCACCAACAGGAGCAAACAGGTGCGTAACAGTATACTGTCCAACCGGGAATTAGCTGATCCCGCGCCGCAGAGATGTTCTGCGCCAGGACAGGTCCAACAACGCCACCAACAGGAGCAAACAGGTGCGTAACAGTATACTGTCCAACCGGGAACTAGCTGATCCCGCGCCGCAGAGATGTTCTGCGCCAGGATAGGTCCAACAACGCCACCAACAGGAGCAAACAGGTGCGTAACAGTATACTGTCCAACCGGGAACTAGCTGATCCCGCGCCGCAGAGATGTTCTGCGCCAGGACAGGTCCAACAACGCCACCAACAGGAGCAAACGGGTACGTAACAGTGTACTGTCCAACCGGGAACTAGCTGATCCCGCGCCGCAGAGATGTGCTGCGCCAGGACAGGTCCAACAACGCCACCAACAGTAGCAAACGGGTACGTAACAGTATACTGTCCAACCAGGAACTAACTGATCCCGAACTAACTGATCCCGCGGCGCAGAGATGTGCTGTGCCAGGGCAGGTCTAACAGTATACTGTCGAACTCGAAACTCCAAAAGTCCTACTCATAAGTGACCATAATTGTTTCCCAAACCATTTAGTTACATTAACGAGTTTCCCATAATTATAACAAGTAACACGGAACCGGTCACTTTAACAATACTTACATAAACTGATATTTGCTAATCAGATTGTTATTTACTCAAGGACAGATTTAATATTATCTATAGCTATTAACTATTTATATACCTGTGTTGACATTATATCACTTCACGCCTTTAATACCCGGGGGGTACGCAGAAGTAATAAGCATATTCGGAAACACATAAACGGGGACGATGTGTTTTAAACATAACATAGCATCACGGCTTTTCCCCGAAGGGTAGGCAGAGCTGTATTACCACCACATTTCTCCAGCTATGTTTGGTCCCATGTAATAGGGGGCGAGCCTATTGTCATCAACCGAGCACATTTGTTTTTCAAACTCGAGAAAATCTAAATACTGGAGTTTTATGATACAAAAACCCAATACTATATTCACCTGACTCAGGAATCGAACCTGAGATCTCTTGCACAACAGTCGCGCCGCCGAGGCAGTATAAATCACTACAAACCTCAATCGTGTATGTACGCGATAAACTCGAAAATTACTAAACCGATTTTCTTTTGGTGTTTAACAATAGATAGAGTGATTCATGAGAGGTTTAAGTAAGAATATAATTTTTTTTACGTACATAACACGCAGGCGAAGCCATGGGCGGAACCTAGTAATAAAAATAAATAATTTGAACACCCCGAAACAAAACCGGTATTATAATTTTAACCTGTTTGTGGCATTGTAGCTCTGTAACGCATGGACCGACTTTGATGCGGTTCTTTTTTTTTGTTTCAAAGTTGACATGGTCGTGATGTGAACTTGTCTAAGAACAGACAAGTTTTATTACAATTGGTGCAGCCGTTTCAAAGTCCGTACTTGTTGGGGTGACTTAAAATTTTCATAAATTTTGTTTTTAAATGTTATTTTTGTAGGAAAATATCAATAAAAACCCGCGCAAATCACTAGTCTATAATAACAGTATAAACACGAACAAAATATGCAGTTAACAATAACAAGATGTAAGACAACACCGACACGAGTCCACGAAAGTGTCAACAAAGCAATAAGTGAAGTATGCGCCATATTGTGGTACTAGTTAGTGCAAGTCTGCAAGTTTATAAGTGTCGGGGCTCGGGGCACTGTACGAGTATGTGGCGCGCACTTCATTTGTAGAAGCACTGGGTTTTACCATCGCGTTATAAATTACCCATAACCCAGATGTCATTGACATCTTATTGTGTAGAACTTACTGATTTTTTTTGTATGAACCATGAAAATAAAATTAAAAAATATATATTTTCCTAGAGGAAAACAGGAAAATTTGTCTGGTTTAAAAACACCTGTCCTTACATACGCAGCAAGCAAGTAAAAAAGGTTATTAGATTAGATCTTTTAATGTATTTGGACGAAAAAAAAGTTGCCTTTGTACCTAAGATTCTGAGTTACAGTCTGAGATCAGACCAAATATAGTACACTAGAAGTCGCGCGGCTTCGCTCCGGTGTTCTTTACTTGGCCACTGTTCAGCTCCTGTTGCCCGTAGCGATGTTATATAACCTTCCTCGATAAATGGGGTATCCAACACTAAAAGATTTTGTTTGTTGGTTTGGACGCTAGGATATAAGGAATTACTGGTTCGATTTGAAAAAAAATTGAGCGTTGTATAGCTGAGCGAGACTCGTAGTTATTGTAATATATGTTTGTGTGTACAGTTGGTGTGGTCCACAATATGCGAGGAGGTGAACAAGCGCTGCGGCGGCGAGCGCCCCCGCACGGCCGCGCAGGTCAAGATGTGGTACGAGAACTACAAGAAGAAGTGCAAGATGCGCGCACACGACTCGCAGGTACAAACCTACCGGGGATACATCATGTCACTACCACATCTCAACCCGTGGCTGTCGTAAAGGCGACTAAGGAACTAACCTTATGCAGACAAGAGCACTGCGAGGAAACCCCTCTGGCCAGCGTGGTATAGTAGGCTAATTCCACAATGTGTGTAGGAGAGCCGTGCCCGTGGGACTTGTATTGGTTGTAATGATGTTTATGTAATTGTTGCAGCAAGCGCAGACGGAGCCCCCCGGACTACTGGACGGGATGCTCTGGCAGAACATTCACCCGCTTGACGTCAAAGGTAACATCACTGTAGTCTGTACCTGTCTACTAATCATCACTTGTCTAAACACTAAACTTCAATTCTAGTTCTTTATATTATACCGGCTCGGTGGCGCAGCGGGAAGTGTATACCACTGCAGAGCAAGAGGTCCCCGGTTCGATTCTCGGGTTGGATTTTCTATCATGAAATGCCAGTATTGAGAAGCTAGCTGGCGAAATCTGTGTGTGAGACCCCTTCGTAGAAAAGGCGAAATAAGATAATCGTCAAGTTGTTTTGTGCTTCGTTTTGTGTCAAACATTAATATAATATTAGGTATCGCTAGTAGTGATTGTCACTGTCTGTCACAGAGGAGGAGGGCGACCCCACCACCAGCGCCGAGGGGAAGGATGACGACTGTGTGCCTGTCAACGTGAGTAACTCTCTACTTGTATACCTCACTACTTCACTAACGGGACAATCCCACCCCCACGCCCACCACTGCACCTCCTGTAGCTAGGATTACGTAGTATAAAAAAGTAAATTAAATAGTAAAAGCTGTAAAACTGACGCTATTTAGTTTTATGAATCTGAATGAACAATAATGCAATGCAATGCCGGATAAAAGTGACATAACAGCTCCTTGCAGCATGTAGCTAATTAAGTGTAGCTCTTTAAAGAGCTATTATACTACTTGAATCGTTTATCAATAATAATGTGACATTTTATACGATTATCTTAAAAAAAAGTTTAAAGTGCTCTATACATGTTGAGTAAACGTTTAGTCGACTAAACAAAAAAGTGATAAATGCTTATAAGTTCAGGGAAGTTAGAGTCTACAGGACATTATGACTAATATTACTATTTAAAGAAATCTTTCTTACGGCTTTTTCTCGACTAATGCCTCGTTGTAATGATCGCATATTCGACTATTTGGCTGGTTGGGTAACAATAACATATATTTGTAATTTCCAGATGTCGAACGGTCGATTATCAAGTACGAACGAAAGCGAAGACACGATGCCGAATGTTTTAGAGCCCCAAGTTCAAATTATACCCCAATCCTCCCCCACACCCCCTCACAAACTACCCATCACCCCCCTCCCTATACCCGCACTACCCATACTAACCAACCCCCTCCAAGCTATCGAACAAGCTAGAATACAGCAAAATTTTCTACAGAAATTAAACGAATTATCGAATACTCCTTTAAATTTGAGTAATTTAGACGAGATTAAAAGAAAGAATGGACGCGAGAGAAGTCAGGAGAAGATTGAAGAGCAGATTAAGCACGATTGTGGCACAGCGACAGAAGAAGAGAGGTTATACTTCACAGCCAAGAGACAACACGCTATATGGGAGCACGAAGCCAAAATGAAGATATTAAATATGGAGTTGCGGCAGAAAGAAGAAATATTCTCGTTACAAAAACAACTGTTTTTGATAGAACTGAGGTTGAAAATGGACTTTCTCGAGAAGGCTAGCGCTAAGTGATGGGGTGAGTTGGTTTTATTTACTTGCGTAGCGGTAAGGAGTTACCGGAAAGTTTAGAGAGTTAAGGGAACGTTATCTATGATTATTGATTAATAATAACCCGAACGCAAAAAGAGGGGTGTTATAAGTTTGTCTGTGTGTCTGTCTGTGGCATCGTAGCTCATAAACGAGAGGGCCAATATTGATGTGGTTTTTTTAAAACAGTCGCGAACCATAGTTTGGCCGGCTCTATACTATTTGATCTAGGAGAGGCAGTAAATAATCCATCAGCAAATTCTAACACTTCTTTATCCTTCTCAAAATCAACTCATCATCAACTTCTTCCGATCACCTTAATGGATGTCGGCCAACAACAACTGGGGGCCAAGTCTGCTAACAGAATCGTAAGCCGATGTTCTCATTCGACAGCAGCTGCGATTGGCTTACTAAGTCAATCGCGCTATATTGCCGGCATGTGATTGGTCCCTCGGTCTGCTATCGCTGCTCGCCCTCCCCTCTATTGTAAAAAGAAAATGGGGACTTTATAACGGAATCTTGAACAAGATTCCTCGCCATAATTTATATCAATAATCTTCACTAAACATTATTTGTTTCAGTTCGCGCAGCAAACAGAGAAGTCGTCACCCGTTATTGTTTTAAAACATAACGGCAAAGGTATGCAACCATACAGCCGAGTGTATCTAGTTTTATAAAAGTGCCATCTATCGTAGAGTTACCGAATTAACTTTGGTTTGCGTTCAGTAGTCAAACTACTGACTAACCATAGACAAAAATATGTTGTATTTTTTTCGCAATAATACTTAATACGGTCGGCAGCTATTTGAGAGATATTTATAAAAAATAGCTGGTGGTCATTTTTAATTGCTGTGACGCAACGGCCTTTGTTTCATATTTATGAGGTCATGGCCTGTAACTGACATCGATTTCTAAACTGATATATAGTTGTCATAAATAACAGCTGTCACGATGAGCTCCGAAACTGACATTAAGTAAACTGTCAATTTTGTCTGAAGCGAATGAAAATGACATTAATAGTAGAGCTATCTTCATATTTAGAGAGGAGGAGAATTGGTCCCTACACTCCAAAAATATTTGGTGACCTTAAAATGGTATGTTTGACCAGCAGGACTTTGCCCATTACCTACAGATTGACATTCTGAATCCCGGGTATAAGACCATGACCTCTAAGGCCATTAATATATGTGATTACGAAGTTAATTATTTTTGTATTCGTTATATTTGCATATAGCTTATTTTTTATGTTTTTTTTTTCTTTAGACTGTAAGAAACGTGCTTAATTTCATAAAAAGCTGCAGTTTTTTTTAATAGTATTATCTATGGCAGCTAAATTTGTAGTTGGTTGTGTCAAATTTTAACATAAAATGAAATATAATCACTCTATAAAATATTCTGAACGGAACTTGAAATGTTTGACAAATTTCCGATATCACTAGTGCCAAATGATTGATTACAAAAACATTCAAATTAATGTTAAAATTTGACACAAAACCTTTAAAAGAACTGCCAATTATCACGTATTTTTGTTAATAAAATAGTACTTAGTGACCATTGCTCCGCAATATTCAATGGGGTCCGTAATTATAACAATTCTTAATTATACAATAAATTAAATTCAAATTAGCAAAAAGCTATGTCTCACAATTTCAACTCAACATTTTTTTTTCTAATATGAAGATAGAAGGCAAAATAAACTTTTTTTTATTAAAGTGCAAATTTGGCTTGAACTCTTTTTATGACAATTGACGTTTCTAGCCGCCATATTTTTATTAGCAAAACGGAAATGAGTATTAATTTATTGTGTAACTAAGAATTGGTTATATTATTCAGACTTTGGGGACAAAAGTGTATCGTGTCTGTATTAATGATGGCCATTTTGCTTATAAATGTTGTACAATTTTATTTTTACATTTCGATTAGTGTTACCAGCTCAAAATATATAGGATTTCTATTCCTTTTTTTTTAATAATTAAATACAAAGTTTTTAAGCAAAATGAAGGTTATAACCTAGTCTTTAAAAATTGTAATTAATTGTATGAAGTAGTTTTTATAGAAAGCATTATTTTTTTAAATTTTTATTTGATTGTTAGGTGATGATATTATTTACCGCGTGTATTTAAAAATTGCATCATAATCGGTACAGCAGTTTTGTGATATTAATGGAAAGTGATATTAAAGGCGTTAGAATTTATATCTATAGATATAAACACCCTAAGCGCTTAGGATGGACCGATATCGATGCGATTTTGCTATTTCATACAATTGTTATATCGAGTCAGTGACGTGCCAATAATCGAAAACCATTGTTAATAATAAATAATAATAGTTATTACATATATAAGATGTTATTATTAGATAATAGATACGTAATGCGTAGGCGCAAATAAAAGGACACAGTATGATATTATTATTATTAACTTAGACAGGAAATAAAAGAAATCAGTACAAAGACTTTCTACCGGAAGTCGTTACCTCAGTGCAGTGTATTGTAAATAATAAATAGGTTAGTTGTAAAAAATAAAATTTTAGAAATTTTTTATATGAGGGGGACTTTACACCTTGCGAATATTGCATAATGTTTGTTTATATTGCGAACTTTATTTAGCCAGACACGTAATTTACTTTCTGGCAGTATTAAAATATGTACATATTATTATTATTTTTATTATTAATTTGATATATTTTAGCCACAAGGCGTAAAATTGGTGTAAGGACCTCGGAACATGGCAATACTTTTTTAATATTTTAAAATGGCAATGTAACATTGTGATGTATTTTACGATCTCAATACAGATTAAAAAGATATTTTTTTTACCTCCGACTAAATTCTGTGAAATTGTTAGAAAAACTTGCAATGTAATTTTTTTTTTATTCAAATCGACTACGTTAATCTGATAAAATTGGATATTATTAAAAATAAAGAATTTATTTTCTGTTCCGATGTTTTTTATTCCGAATATTTCAACAGGTACTGTAAAAAGCTTACGCACAAATTATAAAAGAAAATTAGATTTATTAATATGTTTTATTTTGTTTATGGTCTTAGACTTGCAAAGGGATCGCTTATTCAAAAACACTGGTTTAGAGTGAGAAAGAAATCATTCTTCCTCACTCTAAACCCTAAACATTATTGGGTTATCTAATAAAACACAAAATTTAATAAATATATATTTGAGAGTATTCAAATAAAATACACAACACATTTCATTGATTAGGTACATACAATTTTACATTAGATTATTAATACAATTCATCAATACTCATTGGGTTTTATTGCTTTAAATTAAGGTTCGGACTCCATCGAAGAGAAAGATAAGTTATCTGTATCTTATTATTATTGGTAGGTACCGTCCCGTCTACTAACGCCTCAAGTCGATCTATGTTTATAGCTGACGATCGGATTGAATTTCGAATTAAATCAGTCAATCCAATCTCAAGATTAGGTAGGTTTTGCCCGCGGCTTCGCTCCCGAGGATTTTTGTTTGGTCAAATAGCATGTCCTCGATAAACGTGCTATCCAACATGAAAATAACTTTTCAATTCGGAGCGAAAATAAACTCAAACATCAAAGTTATTAAATATGGAGTATGCTTTGGAGTCCGAACTACTACAGAAAATATTATAATTATCTTAATATAACAAGATGTATAAAATAGCAACCATTATTATTAGAATCACTTGAACTTATACTTACACTAAAATGCAAAAGCACTCTCAAATAAATTAGCACACGATAGCAAAATTATATCTTAGAGAAAGGCTCCGCTTAAGGTACGCTCCCGGATATGGGTAATGCCCATTTGGTCTATGGACCATGACGTCATCGAACAATATGACACATTTTCTTTATATCTCACTTTTCTTCTGTAATACTGGTAAGCGGTTACCGTTGCCTATGAACGCATGCAACACCTGAAGTATCACATACGCGTTGCTAATATTTAGCTATCCAACGTTAAAATAATACATGTACATTTAATTTATTCTATAGGTTGGCAACACAGAATCTATGTTCCTGGCTATTTTTTGAAGGAATTATATTTTAACATTATTTTATAGACACCAGCACGAATGACAAGTGGTGCATGGTGTTGACATGTTCAATGTTAGCGTTAAATGAACCTGGCTCATGGGAGAGTCTGGACTTGCATAGCTGGCGACTTGTGAGTGTGATACATCTCTGCCTACCCCCTCGGCCATAAAAGACGTGGCGCTATGATGTACTTTATTTTAAAAAAACAATAATTTCCAGTTAAAAGTAAAACTGGATGTGGAGAACCTAGTGTTATGGCGCGTGTTAGAGGAGCGACCTGTATCTAGTAGTGGACTACAAGTACAATAGGCTGAAATGATTGATTGAAAACCATTTTAATTATTTATAAAAATATTAGCTTCCGCCCGCTGCTTCGCCCGCGTGGTATGTATTTTATACCTATAAACCTTCTTGAATCAGTCAGTTAATTTCAAATAAGTTGACCTTTAAGGGACCTTTATTTAGTAGTTTCAGATTTTTGTTATTTTAACGGAACTATTTACAGTTCTATTTATATGCACAAAACACATTGGTCCTGCAAGGTTATCTCATTGTAAAATAACTGTAAGCATCATCATTGAAAATTAAAACAATACAATACAATTTGCGGCCGTTGGTTGCAGGCGGCACAGGACCGTTCGCAGTGGCGTAAATTAGGTGAGGCCTATGTTCAGCAGTGGACAACGTTGGGCTGATATGATGATGATGATGAAGCATCATCATATAGCCCAACGACGCGGCGACGTCCACCGCTGAACATACGAGTATATAGCATTACGGATACTTCATTTATCCTAAAAAGTGTATTGAAAATATTTAAAAAATATAGCTCCGATTAAATAATAACCACGAAATAGCGACGTCGCCATTGCTCTGTGTGGACCCCTTCTAAATTAAAAATATGCAAAAAAAATAATCCACAATATCTATGTATCACTTGTCGCTATTTTGTTTCGACAGAATTCCGTTAAGACAAATGTACTGTTAACTCTGTACTTAGATACGCAATTGTTCAAAATAAATAAACTACAGTAGACTGTAGACTGTAGTTACGTTAACTTCCGTTATTATAGTTAAAACAATACAATAATACGGTACGTAATTTTGTCGATTCGTCACGTCTGCTAACAATTGGTCACACACACAAATGTTATTGAATTTCTAAATAATTTCATTTCAATTGAACATAAATCCATAAAATAGTAATAATTATGAAACACTACGCGTTTATTCCCCGAAGGGGTAGGCAGAGGTGTTTCACAGTGACATCTCGATAGCTCTGTTAGATGTCATGTAATGGGGGCGAGCCTATTCATCGTTCTTATTACCAACCTCAGGGCTGATATTGACATTTTACACATACATGACATACCATTTTTGTCTGAGCCGGGGTCGAACCCAAGACCTCTCAACGATTACACTAAACTCGAACCAAAATCAATGTCGACTGTTTGCAAACAAATCACTGTCAAGTATTATGATTTAATTTAAATAAAATATATTTTCATGCAAAAATATCAGTGGCATTAAGCTGTAACTACTTGTTACAAACATTTCAAAATGTTGCTTTTACAAACACAGACATTAAAGCAGTCGGCTGAATATGTTGTTATTGTTTACTTTACATTGATTTCGGCACGAGTATGGCTCACTAGTAATATGATAATTATCAATATTTTTTTACCGGACTCACAAATCCCAGAACCCAGGACTTTTTGCACAGAGGTCGACTAAACTCGCGCTGTTTCACACTCTATTATAAAATAAATAAATTGGAAAAAATGACCAACAACCTCATTCTCCAACAGAATAGGCAGAGAGAGATCAAAGAATGCAAACACACTTATTTCGCATCTATTACCAATAAACAACCTATTTTGAATATCTGAGTTCTATAATGGTTCTTTCTGTGCTGCCACCCTATTTAAAATTAATTTTGCTCTTCTGACAAACTCAGGTACAGTAACATAGAACCTTAACAAAGATCTTAGATCACTATCTAAATCAAACTTCTTTTTCACCAAATTTCATCGTAGTCATCTCATTAGTTAAATACTAAAAATATCAATTTTTGGAATTATTACCATAATAATTACATTTTTATAACATAAAACGTTTTAAAAAAATACTGAGAACAAAAATACATCCCGAAAATTTTCACATTTGGATATAATAATTTAATTAATTATTTATTAATTTAATTATAGTAATTTTCGGTATCTGATAAATAAATCTACTAATCTTTCAGCATCAAAATCAAGATGTTCCGAAAAATTCGAAAACAACTTAAAATATCCTAAATTTTAATTTAACATTAGATCACTGCTCAGTACAATGACGTCTAGTCAAAATAGCATTAATGCCAACAATAGGATCTTTAATGTGCAACTTAAGATGTTTCTTCAGCCCACTGGCCTTTCTAAACGACTGCCCACACTGATTACAAACATAAGGCCGCTCACCTGTATGACATCTGATATGAGAGACCAGATCGTTCCGTTGGACAAAAGCCTTCTCACAGTATGAGCATTGAAACGGTCGTTCACCGGTATGTGTTCTTCTATGGTTCTTCAATGTACCGGAGGCAGCAAACCTCATGGGACAGAGGTCACACTGGTAAGGACGTTCACCAGTGTGCACTCTGCGATGCTTCACTAGAGCACTGGATGTTGTGAAACCATTGCCACACTCATCACAGACAAATGGGTGGGCTCCGCTGTGTTTACGGTTGTGGGCGTCAAGTTCGCCTTTCGAGACGAATCTGAAAGAGAATGTTAACCTATTTTATTTTATTGTACTTGTGTTGCCTGAATGGCTAAATGAGTGTATCGCAAAGTGGGCGACAATGTCCCTTTGGAGGCGGAACCGAGGTTCAGAGGGATGATCAAGTTTTTGCATGTTGATACAATGTGTACAATGAATTATCCCATTAGGGGAAAGAGAATGTTTAAAAAAATAGGGGAGTATTGGCACTGCTGTAAATGGTTACACTTACCGTTTCTCACATGTTTCACATTTAAACGGTTTCAATCCCTGATGCCTCCTCATATGTTGTGCCAAGTTGGTTTTCTGACTAAAGCCCTTCCCACACTGTGAGCATAGGAACGGCTTCTCACCGGTATGGGTACGAGTATGCTCTTTCAACGTACACAGCATAAAGAATGCCTTATTACACACCGTACAACGGTGTTTCTTCTCATTTTCATGCGACTTTTTATGTGTCTCCAATGTATCCTTGTCAGAGAACACTTCAGCACATATTTCACAAGTAAACTCGTTCGATCTAGAATGTGCTGTCAGTAAATGATTCTCTAAATAAGCTTTATATTTAAATTCTCGCTTGCAAATCTCGCAAATATGTTTTATATTGTCAGTTACTTCGTGTCTTTGCATATGAGAAGCAAGAGAAGTCTTGTTTTTAAACTTGCGTAAGCAAAATGAACACTGGAATAATTTCTCGTCAACAAACTCATTACGGTGGATACGTTCATGTTCTCTCCAGCTCTTAGCTGTAATAAACTGTTTGTCACATTTTGTACACTTGACAGGGTTAGACGCATCTATTTTCTTTGGTTCACCAAATAAGGTATATGCGTCACAACTTTTATCTTTTAAATGAGCTTTGTATTTCTCTTTACTTGTGAACTGTGCCTTACAGTAACATTGGTAACGTAAACCTATCTTCTTACCTTCTACTTTAACTATTGCTTTTTTAGAACATTTCATTTTCTTAGGCATAACTTCATACGTACCATCTTGAAAATCATCATTGAAATTGTCTCCTTCTTCTAAATTAGCTAGAGCCTCCTCTTTAACCGCTTGTCCATGTTCCCCAAATATATTTTCAGAGGGAAATTGCTTAAAGTCGCCTTCGTTTGTGGTGCATGGTGGAAAATCTTGTAGAAATAAGTCTTTACTGTCAAAATCCTCCTTAGGTCCTACAGTTACGGATATAGAGGTCACAAAAGTACCGCACTCACTTAATTTCTGCTTCAGTTCTAGGTTCTCGTCCTTAATTGAACAATTTAGGAGATTATTGGATGTTTCGCCAGACTCAGCGGCGTTTTGGTAAACATTGTTTAAAATAGTTTCAGACTCGATACAACGAGTTTTAAACGCATCAGCCTTGCACATAATAGATTCACAATCACTACAAATTTGTTTCGGTAAACTATCCTCAATTTTAATATCAATATTAGCTGTAAAAGCAAGAATTTCTAACAAATTTCTTGCGTCACTGTCTGACTTAGTAAATAAAGATTTTAACTCCACAGATTGCGATAAACAGACTCGGCATATTGTATTAAACTGTTGCACATTTAATTCCATATTAATTTAATTGAAAAAACGATTTAATTTTGATAAAATACTTGACAGACAAAGGACAACAATTAATTCGAAATGACGCGAACCCATTGCCATAGCAAAGCGAACCAAGTGAAATGTCATGTCAAATTGTCATTGACACTGACTAGTTCATAGACAAGAACAATTAGTGATGTGATGACGTGACTATATACCAATTAAATACTAATTTAATTATGGATGTGATTCATTGAAATTTTAAAATATTTTTTTCTTGAGGAAAACCAGAATTTATGAAAGTATCTGTGGATACTAGTTTCCGTCTGCGGCTTCACCCGCGTGGTATTTCTATAAAGGTAGCCTGTGCTATTACGGACTATGATCTATCATCGCGCATCGGTGTCGGTGTGCCAAAGTTCATACAGATCATTCAGCCAGCTCTTTTGGTAAAATTGAGTAACTAACATTTATCCTTTAATTCATACTTTCGCACTTACAATATTATTATTACGTTATTATTTCTTAATTAAAACGTCATATTTTTCAGACATATTTTTAGAAACTATTTATTCATTTGTAAGGACTTGGGGACAAGAAGTAAAGTCACAAGCTGTAGATATAAATATAAATAAATACTTTATTTAACTTGTAAGGCTGCGAGACGTTTCTTCAGATCGAGTAGTATGTTCACTTCGGGTTGCCACACTGCCTTGTCTTTTGTTGATGCTTTCAATTTTCTTACCTTGTCACCCTGGACACAGAAAATACAATAATAAAGTTGCAGATACAATAACAAAGTGTGTGCTATGACTTAGTTTAACATCGGGCGATCGGCGCGGCGATTTTGTCGCTTTCAGAAGCTAAATGCAGCGACAGAATATATAAAACGTGCTATTTTAATACTGCGATGAAACGCAAAACTGCGTTCACAGACTGATTTTAAAAATAGCGTAGTGCTATAGCCCTGAGCCATAACCGATGTGCGATAACATTAGCATACTGAAGCTATTTTACTTTATTTATTTATCTTTATTTCTTATTTCCTATAAGTACATACATGTTTTGGTGTGATTCATAGATAGATGTTTCGAGTCTGGGTGTACTTTGTATCGGGAAGCCGTTACTGCGGCCTGCCAACACCAGGGGCATCACGAGCGCGTTGCCGACCCTAAAGAAACCTATTCACTCCTATTTATGAAGACACCTACACTATGTCCCATGTTTGTAAAGTCCCCCGCGACACAGCTCTTGTTTCCTAGTGAGGGTGAAATTTAAAAAGTAATATTGTTTTGTACCTGTTCAAGAATGGCCTTCTCTAAACTCGTGGCGGTGTCGCCGGAGGCGGCTGTCGCAGAAGTAGCGGCGACACCATCTTTGGCACCTGCCTTCTTGTTGGACTTCACCTGACAATGTTTTGTGACATTATTGACTATTATGACAACAACACATTATACACCATGTAGTGACGAATTAAGAATACATAATGTCACTAACCCATCTCAACCCGTGGGTGTCGTATAAAGTGACTAAGTGATACCTTATGCGGACAAAAAAAAGGAAAATTCGAAACAAACCCGGTGGTATGGTAGGCTAAATTCCCTCCACATGCTTTGGAGGAGACCCGTGCCCAGCAGTGGGTCGTTTATGGGTTGAAATAATAACGACAACAACAGAACAAGGGGTTCAATGAGACAGTGTGGAATATTTTGTACTATGCAAACAGTCCCTAAAACCTTTAATACCCAGAAGTTTCTGTCTATGGCATCGTAGCATCTAAATGGAAGACTACACAACAGTAGATTTTTGTTTGAAAGTTGACATGCTCATGATGGTTCTTAAACAAGTTTTATTACAATTGGTGCAGCCGTTTCAAAGTCATGAGTTCTTGTTGGGGTGACTTAAAATTTTCAACTTTATTTTTAGTAAGATTTAATTATATACATTACCTTAGCAGCTGGTGGTGTAGTAGGCTGCGCCTGCGCCGCCGCGAGCTGTTTCTTGAGATCCAGCAGCTTGTTGACCTCGGGCTGCCACACCGTCTTGTCTTTGGTCGACGCTTTCAGGTCGCGCACTTTGTTGCCCTACAAACAATGGAAGTATTATTATTTAATTGTGTGTAAAATGGAAGTATTATTATAAAAAAAAAAAATTAGAGTAATATGGCGGGCACTGCCTCCATGTATCTGACGGATATTTCAATAATATTAAACCGGTTCTGGTACTGGAACGACTAATAGAATTGTAAAAGAAAATGTTAGATTAGAGATGCGAGCGAAGTCCCGCGTACTAACGCGTAGTTTATAGTGTTACCTGTTCTGCTATGGCCGCCTCAAGTTCAGCAACATTACAACTTGATGGTGAGCTAGCTTCCACGCCATTTTGCTGAAAAATAATATTAATATAAATAATTTTGAATGCAATGGTGTCGCAGCAGTATTGTATACCTACGGTTGCGGTTACTGAGGTCTGGGGTTCTATCCCGGGTCGAACTAATATTTGTATCATCTACAAATGTTTATTTCGAAGTGTTTATATGTATATTATGTATTTAGAAATATTTAATATGTATGTTTATCGGTTGTTAGATTCAATAACACAACGTATAATAACTTACTTTGTGCTAGATGGCGCTGGTAAAAAGATGTACAAACATATTTTTATTAATTAGGGCTCTTTCAATTTCGTCGCTTGTTGCCGCACGTAGAGTGTGCCACTCTACGTGCGACGGTCGTCCGACGCAAAACGTCTAAATTGAAAGAGCCCTTACATTATAATATCTAAGAATAAACTCCAATCATTGAATGTACTAATGTCGAACTACACTGCTTTGCTAAGAAAATAAGACGCAGTTGCATTACATGAGCTGTGGGAAAGACGCATATAAAGTAACTTCCTTTAGATTCAATTTCCCTTGCGCTTGACATTTTGGTTTTTCTTTGGTTCTTTTTTGGTACGGCATCGGCAGTACAATTCCAAACAAGTGTAAGTTGGTGGTACCTCGTTGGCTCTGCGGCTCCTGTCGCTCTGTGAGCCGGCGTACTTGCTCCGCAGTGTGTCGAGGGTGTGAGCCTCTATCTTGGCGAACAGCGGCGCCGGCGCGCCCAGCTCGTGGCCCGCCGGGAGGTACTGCACCAGCGACGGGTTCCTGGAGTACAACGGAACTATATCATTAACTGTTTGTGATCTTTGTTTGGTCACTACTCAGCTCCTATCGAACGTAGCGTGCTGTTATTAAGCCTATAGCCTCCCTCAATAAATGGGCTATCCAACACTGCAACATATTTTTAAGTCGTGCTAATCTATGAAATTCACAGTCCAACCAAAAACTATAAAATATCTTAATTACATATAGGTAGTCTGTTTCTTTATGTTCACACTAGATGATAATCTGTTTATTAAAGACGTCCGCGGTGGCCCCGGTGACGGCTGCCGAGCAGAGCTGTATGACCTTACGCCTGCCGAAGGTCAAAAGAGCTCACGACAGCTTTGCCAGAAGGGAAAGTTAATTCACTGCAAATTTATTGCATTCATTGTATGTTTGTAGTCCGCTGCTACGTAGGGCTTCTTCTTTAGACTGTTTCTTTTTTAAATATAACCTCATAACTTACTGTGGGTTGATCCTGAGCGTGCTAGGGTCCACTCGCAGCTGTTCGGCGAGCTTCCTGCAGGTGTCCGGCATGTAGGGGGACAGCACGGTGCACAGAAGTGCCACCAGCTGACAACACAGACCTATCGTCGTCGCGCCGCGCGACCTGACAACAAACAATGACACAAGGTTCAGAACATGACATATTATCATCATTATTCATTTCTGTCTTAACATTTTTTTCCAAACGGACAACATTATGTTTCTAACTGGGCAACATTATGTTTCCAACCGGTCAACATTATGTTACCAACCGGACAACATTATGTTTCCAACCAGGCAACATTATGTTTCCAACCAGGCAACATTATGTTTCCAACCAGGCAACATTATGTTTCCAACCGGACAACATTATGTTTCCAACCAGGCAACATTATGTTTCCAACCAGGCAACATTATGTTTCCAACCAGGCAACATTATGTTTCCAACCAGGCAACATTATGTTTCCAACCAGGCAACATTATGTTTCCAACCAGGCAACATTATGTTTCCAACCAGGCAACATTATGTTTCCAACCAGGCAACATTATGCTTCCCACTGGGCAACATTATGTTACCAAACGGACAACATTTTGATCTCACTTGTCGTTTTCGTCGCCCTTGAGCAGTACCCAAGGTTGTTCAGACTGCATGTGCTGGTTGCCCAGTCGAGAGATGCTCATCACGTGCCTCAAAGCCTCCCGGAGTCGACCCTTCTCCATGTGTTGTACGTACGCTGACAACAATAAATACATATATAAAATATTACTTGTACTTTGAACTGATTTTGTACACTCGGCCCGAAATGGATGTAGAATAAACAATAACAACATTTGCCTGTCTTTTATTGTTTCTGTAAAACCAATTAAATTAATATTAATTTGTATTATTTTGAAATATTTCTAATAAGAAGTTACAGCTAATGTCACTGCATAGTGGCATAAGAATTTATTTTGTATGTTATTGTATCACACACAGCGCCATCTAGTTTTATAAATTTAATCTTACAGTGAATTATTTACAAATATTCCACATAAATTTCGGCCCGAGTTTAGTTCAGGCACACCTTCACACACTTTTTAAATGACCTTAAGTAATTTCTTGTGATATATTATATTATGCAATGTAAGACTGAAGTGATGAGTGTGGTGACTGACCGCCAAGTTCTCTATTGACGAGTGCGACGAGCTCGAGGTGGTGGGGGGCGAGGGAGGTGCGCGGGACTCTCCCCCCGAACGTGTTGGCACAGAAGGAGAGCGAGCGGTGACAGAAGTTGCCGAGGTTGTTCAGTAGCTCCGAGTTGTTCCTACAACATACATACATTACAACATATATTCTTCTTCTTCCTACTTAACGTGCGAGGGCGCCACGTGTGACCTTGGAGTGTGTCCAGAACTCTAAGCTACGATTCAGACCAACCGGCTCGCATCGGCCCGCGCCGGGCGGCATTTTACAATGCGTTAAAGAACATTGAAATGTATCAACAGTAATTACAGTTCATATTTGCATGCAACTTACGCATAGTTACCTCCGTCGGCATCCCGCGACGCGTCGCGACGGCCGACCGGCTCCGACCGTGAGTTGCATGCAAATATGAACTGTAATTACTGTTGATACATTTCAATGTTCTTTAACGCATTGTAAAATGCCGCCCGGCGCGGGCCGATGCGAGCCGGTTGGTCTGAATCGTAGCTAAAGCTCACCTGGTGCCGAGCTCGGTCCAGCTGAAGCTGGAGTCCGAAGTCTCAGGCCTGATACTGGCGAGGTAGAAGCGCCAGACGTCGGCGGGGATGCCGGTCTCCTGCGCGTCTGTGCCGAAAACGCCCACGCCGCGGGACTTCGAGAACTTGCCGTCCTCGTAGTTCAAGTATTCTGCGGGGAAGACCTTATTGAATGATATGTCTATTCTAATTGACATATTTCCTTCGGTCCGTACTTACACTTACACAGGGTGTACAAGAACGGAGACTCAACCTCTACTCTACTAATCAAAGATATTTTCATTTCAAAATTTAAGAATTTTAAGACTTTATGCGTATAATGATAAAATATTTGAAACATTAACAAGTTTCGAGTTAAAATGTTTAGTTAATTGGGCAGCGGATATACACAACTGCTACGTTACAAACTGTCAAGTGCCGAACTGTGGGACTCGTACGAACATGTGCCATTATTGAGTGTGTTTGACAACAAAGTGTGTGTAACCTGTGGCATAGACGTGGTCCACCATCACGTGACCCTCGTTCACTCCGAGCAACGTCGCCGGGAACATGATCACGTGGAACGGAACGTTGTCCTTCGCCATGAACTGGTATAGCTTCACCTGGACAACATAAATATATATCTAAGTGTCTGTGTTCAGAGACAAGAGCGCCAGTAACATGTATAGAAGAGGCGTGTCGGAACATCTGTGGCTAAAGATAGGTGTCAACATCAACCTAACATTAGCCGGCTAATCTTAAGTTTATGTTCACACCTATCTTTAGCCGTCACAGATCTTTTTTTTTATTAGGGTATGCATTTACTAATTCCGCCCCGTGCGGGGACACGGAACGGTTATGTGGGACTCGCCGGCCGAGACCGGAATAGCCACTAAACCCCTCTGTGCACCGACTCTTCGCTGTAGCGGGTGTGATCACAGATCTACCTTAACCTAACCACCGGTAGCTTGGTAGTAAGTTAAATGAGCCTGACAACTTAAATAATTACTTATAAGGTATAATACATATATTTAAAACGTAATACCTCGGTGTCCTTGTCGGGCTTCCACCACTTCTCGTAGTCTCGAGTGGCAAGCTCCGTGATGCTCATGTACCCGATGGGCGCGTCGAACCACACGTAGAAAACCTGCACATTGTACACCATAGAGGACGCCAAGGGGTAGGCAGAGGTTACATCACATCAATATTTCAGCGGCTTTGTTACTTTTTGCTATGTATCAAACTTTCCCAATTCCAAGGTTGTGCTGAGAATTTTAAAGAAAAATCCGATACTGTTTTAACCCGAGAACCGAATCTAGGATATAAAATCACAGTTAGAATCATACGTAGGTATGTTTGAAGCGATATTTCATCGAATTGTTTGCGATTGTTCATCGAATTGATTATGATTCCACTTTGTGTAATTTATATGTACTAGTCAAGTGACTTACCATCTGCTAACGGTGAAGGAAAACATCATCGTGAGTACACTAGCAGCCTTATTAATAAAAATCACGTAATCCATACAAAGTCTGAAGTTACACTTGGACTTAATCTCAGAGTAGCGTCGTATTAAGTACATAATTACATTGTTATTAATAAACGTGGAGTAGCCTCGAAGTAACAATACATTTCTTACACCGCCGGGATTAACCCGCGCGTTATGGATAATGGAACCCAGTTATTTTAAAAGTAAAAAATATAATTAAAAAAATAAAATAATCCAACTGCAAAAAATCAACAGGTAAGCAAGCAACACACTAAAAAAACCGAAAAATTGTTGTAATTATTATTCCTGATTAAATTTAAATACATAACAATTATGTATATTTGTAATCTCCATTTGATTCCCTTTATTTTGATATTCAACTCGATAGGTTTGGTAAAAAAAATATTTACTACCTATAATTTGACTCCATTAAATTATGTATAATCTCTTTTTTAATATACGTAATCTCCTTTTGATTCCCTATTTTGAAATCCTACTCGATACGTTTGGTTAAAAAAAAATTAAAATGATCTTACAATTTGGCGCCAAAAGTCTGCCATTTTGTCTTTTTTTTTATAATACCTATCCAAGGACACTTGGGTTTTTGAGTAGAATCTAACGAATTAACGATACCTTAATTGTCGAAAGCCATGCAGCAGTTTGGAAGAATTATTATTATTAGTAATTTACAAACATACAAGATATGCGCGAAAAACAATACCCTTCTTCCCAACCCTTCCTGTCAGTCGGGTAAAAATTGAGACCTCGAATGAACTTAGAATGAACGTAATGCATAATGTTGACATTATTGACACTGACAGTGACAGATACAATTTTCATTGAAAGTTGATCGTCGTACTCGTAGCCGTTGCAGATTCGTTAAAAAGTTATAAAACTCGTAGTATAAGTTATAATTTTGTAAAAATTATTGTAAATACTTAAAATGAGCCAAAAACGTATTCGTTCTATCAACTGGGATGAAGAAGAAAAGGTAAGTAAGTCACGTCGCAATATATTTAGCTCAAGATAGTCAAATCAAATCATTTATTGTGTGAAATTGGGTAGTTACAATATCGATCTCCAATAATCTGGCAGTTGGCGAACACAATTATATTAGTTGAATAGTGATAATTATTATGGTTACATCATCAGTGAGAAAAAGTGTGGACACAAAAAGCCAGATCAAAGAGCCTGGCTCAAAGTCCAGAAATGTTTAAGGCTATTGCTATTTATGGCTTTACATACCAATTAGAACAATCTATTTCTTGTTTTTAGAAACATCATTATGTAAATAACATGATGCCACATACTAAAATGCTCAAAGACGAGGAACACATGCGACGCATGGAAATGGCTGAAGAAGAGCATGCAATAAAAATGGCAATCCACAAAGAAAAATTAAGGAGTGCCATCCTTGAGCGGGAAATATTAGAATTATGTAAACAGCGTGAGGAGCAATGTTCCACAGAATAAATTAAATACTTCATTAACTTAAAGAATTATTTTATTTAAATTAAGACATTATTAATTTACTTGCCATATATACTTATATATGCATTGACTGTATAGATTCTACTATATAGAAATTTATATAAATTCATCTATATATATAATAAATAGTTTAAAAATTTTCATTTATAAATGCTGGTCTACACAATGCATTTCCCCGAAGAAGGTTATTCATTAATATAATAATAATATCTCCAAAACACAGTTCCACAACGTTACGGGTCCATACGTGCGCTAGATTGTAAGGAGTACATAGATAACCAGAATCTCCTACAAGTCTGCCTTTCAACTCTGATTGCTTAAATCGTTGCTTCAAGCGACACTCATTAAATATCCTGGAATCATGTGTGCTGCCTCGCCAGAGTGCCATTATGTCCATAATTTGGTGGTTCTGATTTTAAAAAAAAATGTCTGCCAAAGATGAGTTGGCTAGGTACCTATGTAGTTTATGAAAAGCATTTTTGTACATTTATGGAACTGTATTTTTTGTTTATATAATATTGTGCAACATCTGCTTGTTTAGGGACTCGTGTGTGAGTGCAATCACCAGCTCCCATAACTTGTCTAAAGCCACATATTGCATAGAAACCAGCAATTACATAATTCTGCTCCATTTCAGTTTGTGGCATTGAGCCCTATGTGATAGTAACTAGTAGTGCTAAAGTAACTTGCTAGCATACAAGTCGTATTGTTGGCTGACTCATTCCGCTAACGTCTCCTGCTCATGTTCATCATGTTGAATCTGTCAAAATAAATAAATAAGTAGGTACTGGTACTTAGTAAGGACTTAAATATCTTATAGATAGATAGGTAGTTTTACATTAATTGTTGACTTACCTCTCCACGGCCCATGTTCTTACGGCAGCCAGCACTTTCAAATGAGGTGGAATAAAATCACCTCTTGCATCACCAGATGAATCATATTTCAACATGTCAATAATGAAACCGGCAGTTGATCGACAAAATCTGTACTTATATTTAAACTCATCTTCCTGAAGGTCTTCAAGTGGATTTTTTCGTATTTTGTATAATTTTGCACGTCTCACTAATGTATTCTTGTTTTCAATGGCATCAATCTCTTTAAGTTCATTTAAGTGTTAACCATAGATCATCTATATTTATTTTTAATGTTAATCTTGCTGTAATCTACGTTAATTAATAAGGTTGTAGAAATAATTCTAAGTGTATGTGTGGACGCTACAATAAAAGAGTAACTGCTCAACGTAGTAAAGAAGCCGCTCATACATCTAACACAAAATAAATAAGGTGTGACCTTATTCCGGTACCCCTCTATAGGCACCGGTATCCCCCACTTCAGGTCCCTGGTGACGGCTCGAGCCCGCAGCGGCTCCTTGAGCCAGGCGCGGGTGACGGCGCGGGCGGGGGGGGACCACTCCTTCTCGTGCGCCTTGATCCATGTACGGATGGATGGCTCCAGCTGTGGGGGGAATACATAGGACTCAATTTACTGTTACCGCCTCTGTGGACTAACTTAGGTGAGGTCTATGTCAATGGACGTCATTGGGCTGCCTGATATCATTACTATTATTTGAAGATTTGTAATAAATAAATTATTTAAAAAAATGACAATGTACATTTTTTTAAGAGGAGAAATGCAAACAATTTTTAATTCCTTGTTTGGAAAATGGAGACGTCTGTGTGGAGTTGAGTGACCTGAAGCTGCTAGTAACCTCTCTCCGTGTAGTGACACTACACTTTAGATCCTGCTACACACCTGTCCGAGCTCGATGAAGAGTTGTTCGCTGGGCCGCAGGCGGGGCTCCGCGCGGCACAGTTTGCACTTGGGCTGCACGAGCTCGGTGGCGTTGATGAGCTTGCCGCACTTGTCGCACTGGTCCCCGCGGGCCCCGTCGTACTGGCACCCGGGGTGAGGGCACGTGCCCTCTACGAACCTGACACAACACTGTTCGCTTTATTATAGCCTATGTGCTAATCCAGACTGTTCTCACAAATTAAACTCCAAATTAATTAATCGCCGACCGCTGATGGTAATTATATAAAAAACTCAATACTTTGCAAATATTGGCACTCTTTAATAGCAACCCATTAATGTCCCACTGCTGAGCTCGGCTCTCGTCTCTGCTATCTAGAGAGCTGAGAGGGTTTAAGCCATAATCCGCACACGCTGGCCTAGTGCAGGTTGGTGGATCAGACATACACTTAGAATTGCTTCTAATGTATGTGTGTTTCCTCACGATGTTTTCCTTCACCGTCAGCAGATGGTAAGTCACTTGACTAGTACATATAAACTCCACAAAGTGAAATCCACATTGGTACTGTCGCTTGGAATCGAACTCGAACCGCATGATTTGTATGACAGTCACATATCCATTCGGCCACCATCATTATATGACAATTGGCACTCACTCAGCTTGCCAAAAATGTAAATAGCAACGGGTTCTATTACAATGTACCTGTCAGCCAGGAACCTCTGACAGTTCTCACAGAACAGCTGATCCACCGACTGGGAACTGACGAACCCGTTCTCTCGGAGCTTTAGAAACAACCTCTGCGCTATCCTGGAAAGAAAAGTTTAACTTTTAATATGAAGTATTATATAAGTTATATAAAATATCACTAAAATCTAAGAAAATACAATTACATATTTACAAACATTTTGCTTCATCATACCATATCATTCATCATCACCAAACATAATAATTTATTGTAACAAATCACCTGAACAGCAGGGTCAACGATCAAGATCACATATCAGCTGATTTACAACAGTAGGTAGTGCAAGGAACTACCTCGGATAATGACCCCCAGATACAATCAACTAGTACCAGTATGGGGTTCTTCAAAAAAGGAGTGAATAGGTTTCTTAAGGGTCGGCAACGCGCTCGTGATGTCCCTAGTGTTGCAGGCGCCCATAGGCTACGGTAACCGCTTACCATCAGGCGGACCGTACGTCTGTTTGCCACCGTCGTGGTATAAAAAGTACCAGCTTCACAGAATATTTACTCGACAACGTTTCGCTTTAGCTCAGAAACATGTTAGAAACAGGGTGAAAGGGATACGCTCTCTAAACTAAATTTTGGTGGCTCACTCTGTCTGCTGCGGCGTGCTAGTCCGCCCGAAGTAGTCGAACCCGATGTTGAACCAGCGATACACTCCGTTGTGTAGCTCGAAGTACTTATCACAGATCTCTTGAGGAGTTACACCTTCTTCAAGTGCCTACAACAGTTTTTAATATTAAATTGCGTCAGGAAGAATGAACTGTATAAGCTGAATTTCAAGATTCACCCAAATATGGGAGTTTAGCATTGCTCATCTGAAAATTTAAATAAAAAAGGCCATATAAAGGGTCGTAGTTAAATTCCGCTTTTTGCGTTCATTATACATACATTTCACTCTTCATTCACTACTACTAAATGACTAAATGAATGTCTGAATCCATACATATTATAAAAGGCTTTGTCCTGACTGACTGACTGACTGACGACGCACAGCCTAAACCGCTGGTGGTAGCGACTTGAAATCTGGAGGGTGTGTTTGTCCTAATGTCTAAAGGTGCACTAAAAAAGGGTTTTAAAAATTCAAACCCTAAGGGGGTGAAAAGGGATAAAAAAATACCCTCACCAATTTTTTTGACATTTGAAATTGGGGATGAAACGTTCTATGAAAAGATCTTTGTTTTGAAGTTAACGTTTTGCAATCCCAATACTAATGTATTGGGATAGGAACATAAAATGTTGTTTTTAATATTTTTGATAGGGATGGGTTCAGGGGGTGAAATATTAAATAGGCAGTTCTTTGTTTTTCAAGTTATATCTGAACTTCAGTTACGAAGTTACCCTACGGGATGAAATAGATGTGAAAATTATAAGAAATTGATATGAATGTCGTTTTTAAGGTTTTCAGGGACGCTGATTACGAAAATGTTATCTATATTGACGTAAAATGAAATTCAACTCCTGTAGTGGGGTGTTGTGGAATTCATGAATTGCACTTAAAACAAAGATCTATGTAATATCGAAATCTACGCGGACGAAAAGTCGCGGGCAAAAGCTAGTCTAGTATAAAAGTAGAAGTTACCTTAGTTTCAGTGGCCGTGCCATACTCGTCCGTGCCGCTGACGTAGAAGGTGTTATAGTCGCACAACCGACAGTACCTGACACACACACATATGTACTCGACGTCAAACTAATGTATGGAACTGTATGAGACGTGACATGACTAGTGATCGGGATACTAAGACAATTTAATTATTTTTTTAATACTAAGCTACCTATTCGATGCATTGTTCATGTGGCGATGGTTTCCAAATTAAATGTTGCCCATCTCTGAGTTTGATTTATCAGACATTCGGTAACTGATTTCAATTTTAATTTAATTATTCTTTATTGGGACAAATAACAGTTGAACGCTACAATTGTATCACAAACGAACAACCCACACTATTGTGCTCAGCAGACTCTGACCCTAGATATACCATCAGTTCTAATTAAATGTTGTTATTGTATGTGTACCTAATATTAGATTAATAAAATTTAAAATGAGTGGCTTCCTCCTGTCTACTTTCCGTTTTTGTCGTGCCCGACAGGGTCCATATTTGGTCTTTATTATTATGTAACAACATGTAAAACATATGGTGAGCATTAAATCATTTGAATTTGAATACCTAGCGAATATATCCCCGGAGAGCACACATCCGATGATGTTGCCCAGATGTGGCACGTTGTTCACGTATGGGAGTGACGAAGTTATCAGAATGTTCTTTCTGCCCTTCACCGGTAATCTGTCAACAAACAACATCATAATATAAAGACTATGTCTATACTACCACACTTTAACAATTTTTCAATTCGAATCAGGAATTCCTGAGTTAAGCATGTTCAAACAAACAAACTCTTCAGCATTATAAGTATAGATTTTATATAAATATATTTATGCACTTGTATCTCCAAAACGGCTCTGTAAGTGCCGTATCCTTCTCACGAGATGATGTAGAATGTAGTTCGTCGCCACAATACTTACACAAGTTTCTCCTGTTTGAGAGGCGGCTGCAGTTTGCTCAGACCGTTGAGCCAGTTGTCCCTGGCCGCTTCCACCTCCTCCGGAGTAGGACCTGACACTGCTTCCTCGTCTGGTGTACTGGGAATAAAGAAATGTATATATTATCTTAATATTGTTATGTACTTATATCAACAATGTGAACAGTTAATCTAGACATAAAATAAGTCTTAACTGATTGACTTATATATCCTAAATCGCTGGTCTTGAGTCATTAAATTTAGAGGGTAAGTTCTTTGTGATGTGCAGGTAGCTACTAACAAAGGTTTGCCCGAAATTCAACCCTTAAAGGTGCTAAATGGGGAACTAAATTTGTGTGGAGAAATTGTCTGAATTGACTTTTAACTTGGCAACACTGCACAAGTGTTTCAAGAAATAAATTGACAAATAAGAATTTCTTGCTTTTTCATAAATTGTTCCCCAAGTGAATAAAACTGTTGTTACTTTAAACGTTTTGTACAAGTACGGAGTTTGGTAAAACAAATGTTCCCGGTTGATGACAATATGCTCGCCCCCTTTTTATGGGAACAAACATAGCTGGTGATATGTGGGTGAAACACCTCTGCCTACCCCTTCGGGAAAAAGGAGTGATGTTATGTTATGTTTTTATGGTCGGTTAATACAAAAATAACACTTCAATGAGGATACAAGCAAATAAGTACTTGTACGTACTACTCACCAATACGATGATGTTTGAGAAGACAATTCTAAGGGATTTGTGTGACAAACATGAGAAATATCAATATAGATGTTGTTTTAGAGCTTTTCAGAGATATTGGTTACGAACACTTTACAAATGTACAAAATGTATACTTCAACACTCTTTACAGGTAGGCTAGGCTGGGTACCTATATAAAGTTAAATATATCAACACATGGTAGTCTACGCAGACAAAGTCCTGGACAAGAGCTAGTTTTAGATAAACTATCTAAAACTGTCTGTGTACTCACCCGGCGGGGGACGCGAGGCTGGGCACCAGCGGCGCCCCGAGCACGGAGCCGGCGCCCAACGGGCCCCCAGGGGAGCCGCCCCACTGCTTGACTGCCTCCTACATACAATATTAACTATTCACTTCTCATTTCGTATCTATACTAATAATATGACATGTACCTATGTATTAAGAGGTTACTACGTAATGCCACTGATATCGACATAACAAAATATATTATAACAATAATAATAATAATTTTTTGAGATTGTCGACATGTGGGATGTGGACTCAGCAATCATTGTACCGATAGTTGTGACAGTCAATGGCCTAGTAGCAAAGAGCCTCGACCAACATCTTAAGAGGCTCGGGCTAGGGAGCTGGATAAAGGGCCTGATACAGAAGGCAGTACTCCTCGCACGTATTGTGAGGAGGTTCCTTTCTCTGGAGCCCTAACCGTCGGCACCTTGGACTCTGTTCCCGATGTCGGCGGGCCACCATTTTTTATATTTTTAGTTTTTATATTTTTAAATGTATCTTTTTTTTTATATTTATATTAAAAAATGTAAGAATGGGAGAATTAAGGGAATAATAATTTATTTATTCAAGTAATGAGACTCAGTGTGTTAGTAACAATATTTCTTGAACCTATGTTAGTACCTATTCTAAACACAATACAAATAATGATAATTTGTATGTGAATATATTAAAATACAATTTGACAGAATGTCATTTTTTAGCATGTTCATTATACACAATAAAGTAATATTTAGATAAGATTAATATGAATCGAAACATTTATTGTATTTTAATTTACAAGAAAATAATATTTAACCGACCAAACAGAATTAATAAATGACAAAAATAAATTTACTAACTAATAAATACCTCACTTAATGAAACACAATCTGTAGATACAATTTGGGATAACCTCTAATATATTAAATATTGTGTTTGATATATCTTATCTAATGACCTTCGCCTTGACCTTGACACCAAAATTATCAGATTATCTCACCTGTAGACACTCGTTCTGATAACCCACTGACATAATGTCTGATAAATACTATGTAAATAGACTGACTAAAAGGTACCAAGTAAAAGAGGAGAGAGGAGAGGTAAAGGAGGAATTAGATCACACCACCTTAGGAACGAGGAGTTCTAATTTTAATTCCTCCAGTCAATCCCCTTCCTTTTCTTTTCCTAGCCATGTCTATTATGACTAATGACTAACCTGTATAGCTTTAGCGTTGGCAAGTTGTTCAATCCACCTGTGTATATGGGTGCAGGCAGAGAGGTAAGTCTGTTTGAGATCATTGTTGTAGTATATGGGGTACAAGGTACTCCATGACGATAGGTCAGCCGTTGATATTTTGTCCTGAAAAATATAATATAGTGTTACAATATGAGTCCTGAGTTTCCAATAATTGGTAGTAAGTTTTAAATTGGATTAGGAAACTTTACTTTTTTATTAAGACATCATTCGTATGTAGTTGTACTAACGTAAACAAACCGTCTCTCTTGTGGAGACTTTACAAACATACAATTAACGTTATGTATGCAATGTTAGTGCCATAACTCAATCTGCGGGCTCATTCACCGTACACACACTGTAGCGGAAGCTCATACACAAATACACAGCTGGTGGAGAAGTTGCGGGTCATTGAACTTTCATAAATAGGTATTAGTTTAGTTCTTTCATAATTTTATACTTAGGTGTCATGCAAAACAATTTAGTTGAAATATTTTTATAAACTGAGAGCATTGTTTTTCTGGGAATTGACATCAGTCGGTACAGCAACATTAGTGGCTAGGCGAACACCTTGGCCGCTACATATTACATCTGACAGTAGACAATTATTATGGCTGCAGGCTTCTATAGAGCGAGGGTACAACCAGTTGCCCCAGTACCCACGTGTTTCAGTTTGCTACCTTTCTTAAAAGTTAAATTAGTCAAGTGATCTTACCCCTAGTATATACTGATGTTTCTCCAGCACTCCGTTGAGGGTCTGAAGTAAAGCTTCAAGAGCTTGTTTTAAGTCTGAAGGCACACTTTTGGATGTGAGAACTGTGTTGACTGCTGGATGGAGACGCGTAGCCTCCCATTCCAACATCTGCTGGCTGGAATGGAAACAATTACATGTTAATGAGGAGAGCGCTCGAATGTCGCGGCAGACTTGTCAAGCAACAATTAACAGACACAAAGTACACACGGATTGGAAACAAATATCTATGACACACACTAATATTTATCTACTGAGGGAATTGAGATTACTGAGAATTTCATATTAGGAAAACCTAACACTATCTATAGTCAAACCGAGACCATTTACGCAACTTTTGGTAAACACACTACCCTCTGCGCCACTGAGACAGTCTGTAAATACTTTTACTAATTTAAAAAAAAATATATCATGACGGTATACTCACAATATTTTTTAAAAATGAGTATGTTATTTTTAAATGCCATACCTACCATAGATCAATAACTGGTCAACCGATGTAGCGAAGAAGCTCAAAGCATCTAACCCAAAAAGTATAATGATGATGAAGGAGAATCATACCATTGTCCGTTTTCAGATAAATCCAATATAGGGAAGAGGTACTGCGCAGCGGCGTTGCTCGCGAAGAAACTGAGGTTCTCGTCGACGACCAACAGGGGCAGCGCTCGGGGCCCTGCGAATACATCATCTGAAATCACAAGCGACGGCTCAGTACCGAGACCCTGTTAGTTATCATGCTTCTCTAGTGATTAAGTTACATAATTTATGCTCAAATTAGTATGGATTAATGTATGAATGGATGGATGGACAATTTATAGAAAAAAAACTTTTAAAATTTATTCACCAAAACTAATGTTAGCAATAACAAACCAATATTTTGGTTCATCCTATAAAATTATCTATTTTCTATTACAATTTATTATGTAGAATTAATTTCTAAGGTTTCAGACCAAAGCCAGTGAAACAACAAAGACTACAAGTTTTTTATTACTACAAATTATATTCTAATGCACCTGTCTTGTATGTATGTTTGTCTGGAATATGTCTATGAGGCTTAGTTTTTATATCACTTATTCCCAATCTTTTTCAGTCTGTGGTGCACTTACAGGTTTAGTTTTGGTCTTGCTGCCTCCAACGAGATAACAAGTTTAAAATAAGTATAAGCCACTAACAGGTAAAGTGAAGGTTTCTGGCTCACAGCACCTCTCTTTACTTTCTACGACACACCAGTGCTCCTCAGCACACAGTTTGGGGACCCCTGTTTTAGATTATTAAATAATTTTGATTTGGATGATTATAGAGCTTATTGAAATAGATAATTTTCATTTTAAATACTAAAATTAGATCCCAAGATAGGTAATTACCGGCAGACAGGAGTATGACATGTCGACATATTCAACGTAATTGGCAGATTTATTTAATAATACTTAGTGACTGGTGTGTATAATTAATATTATAGGTACTTAATAAAAATAATAAGACAAACATTTTATTAAGGCATATTGTTTTCCGGGCACATGTGTGGGGAAACCCATGGTACAAATGGTATCTACTGACGCAATGTAGAGGTATTATTGATTCACGCGGCCGTTTTGAAGACCGCAGGAAATTTACGATACTACGACATGACAAATAAAAACGACAGTTAAAAGGCATGAAAACTTCTTAATAAAGCTACAAAACATGCATATGTGTTGTTTGTAATTATTGTAAATGATCTAAATATAATTAAAATACATGTTAGATAAAGTTAAGAGGAAAATTCACTTACCTTCGAAGGATGCATCAATAAGTTCAACTTTTTTCCCCGCTAAGTTGGCCGCAATAAGCAGCTTTAGCGTCGAAGTGTTGTTTTTATTCGTGTAGATCTTCATTTTAATACAGTTTTCAGTCTTATACGTTAATTTAATGATAAAAACAATTTTCCATAACCTATCACACTATTACCCAGCTGGCAGAAAAGCGTGTTACTGTCAAATGTACTCTGTGTTGCTAGAGATGAAACGAATATACTCATATTAGGTATGATTATTATAATACGAGCGACCCGTATTCATATTAGGTTATAGGAATGTCATCTATTAGGTTACTCGATATTAGTCAAGTATTAGCCAGAGACTACGCGAACGAATACTAGTTATAGAGCATAATACTAAAACGTTCACTCCTTACCCTATTATCTGACTAATATCGAGTAATAGGTCTGGTATTAGAATATGACGACTAATATATCCTATATTAGGATTATGCGAAATTGACCCTAATATAACATCTCTATGTGTTGCTCACACAGAGTACCTATATAACCACTACGTTTTTTGCTTGCTCAAACATTGATACACTTTTAGCATTGTCTTCCTTCTCTTCATATGTTATTGTTCTTACTTGCTCAATAAATAAATAGAGTATTTAATTATGCTAATCCGATATTCTAATCAATATTTAATTACTTTAAATATAAAATCCGGTTTTCTTTTATTTATATAGTTTATCTGTATATTTTGGATTATTTTTAGAATAATTTTACTCAATTAAAAAAAAATATTTATAATTATAACATTATTAACTATTTACTTACATATCTACAACTTCTACTTACAATACTATAAATAAATAATAATACAAATGGTAATGTGGGCTAGGCATCAAAGTATTCATCGGCATCACTGTCACAAGGGAAAGTGTCCAGAAGGCTAGTAGCATTGCCACGCTGGATGGCAATGCTGATTCTCTGTGCGAGATAAAAACCGGCATAATGTCATTAAGCTGAGCGTGCCGGGAAAAACGACCGGCACTCCTGCTGCAGGACAAGCCATGGTGTACAAGGCTGTCGCCGGCTTCACCGCAGTGACAGTGATGCGGAGAAATACTTGGAGCACCCAAACGTAAAACAGCAGCAAGGCGGAATGTGGTGTCGTCCAACATAGTGCCTATGTTGGGCGACGGAAGTGCATGCAGCCACAAACCAGGGCCCTGATTCTGACTCATCGGATTGCTCCCGGATCGTAAACTTTTTCGAATCTCAGAACGACGTATTTTTACAGCTTAAGTTATTAAGTGTTAGAAATTAATTTAACGTATAGAAAATGAAAAACTGATTAATAGAACTGTCAGTTTATTTAAAGTTAAAAAACAGAATGTTAAAAAAATAGATCGATGTAGAAAAAATCCTATATTAATCAGTTTTGTGATTTTAATTTATTTATTTATAACATTAAATTATTTATAATTATAACATTATTAACTATTTACTTACATATCTACAACTTCTATTTACAATACTATAAATAAATAATAATACAAATGGTAATGTGGGCTAGGCGTCACCGTCCACTTTAAGGTACGATTCAGACCAACCGGCTCGCATCGGCCCGCGCCGGGCGGCATTTTACAATGCGTTAAAGAACATTGAAATGTATCAACAGTAATTACAGTTCATATTTGCATGCAACTTACGCATAGTTACCTCCGTCGGCACCCCGCAACGCGCGACGGCCGACCGGCTCCGACCGGCTGCCGTCGGGTCCGCTCGGCCGTGTGTCGTACGGAGATTACGGTGCAGCAACAGCTAGCGAATCATTCAAGTTGTGTTCTTCAAGCGATATTTTAAATAATATTTCACTTTACGTCTACGCGGCGCAAAGAGAGCGGCACTTCTGGGCGCTTGCAGTGCGTACGGATTCCAGCGGACGCTGTCGGCTGCCGCGGCACCCGTACGGCTACCGCGGCAGCCGTACGCATGCCGCGGCAGCCGATTGGCTGCCGCGGCACGCGGACGGCTCCGTTCCGATGCGGCGCGACGCGAGCCGGTTGGTCTGAATCGTACCTAATACTAAGCGTAGTTTTATAATTTAACATGACTTCGCACTGCAAATTATATTGTAGTGTCTATGGGTGCCTCAATAACTCAAACTCGGAGTTATCATTCTTCAGAATACCTACTGAATATGGAAGGTAAGTAGTACCTAGTACTTTGTTTGTTTTTATAAGAATCAAAGAGTGTACTTCAAAACGAGATTATCTCTTTTTGTGACTGAAAGTTTGATATATTTATAATATTATGAATATTTATATATAAAAAACTTATGAAAGTTTAATATTTTTTTGTCATACCTAAAAGTCGATGCCAATTCTATTTAATGAAGTGGTAAACAAACACCACAGAGTACATTATGCTATACTTTCGATTGAAATTGCCACTGAATCACATACTATATGACATTATGCAATCTATTCACAGATATTTCCAATGTTTTATCTTGTTCAATGTTTACTTTTTATCACTTACTTAGAATATTTTTTATTAATAATAAAAAAACATATTTATAAAAAAATTTCGATCTACATTGAAGTCAACTGTCAAAGTGAAAATGTCAGATTGTTTATGATTCCATAGTGATGTGCGCACATAAAAGTTTAGTTAAATAATATAAAATTTTAGTAATCGATAAATTAATATTTATATATAATAAAATATTTCTAATTAAATACTGTTTAGATTTTAAACAATAGTAATAAAGTTTATTTAGAATAATAAAGTATTATAAACTAATTATTAGACTGGCCTGTTGGCGTAGTGGAAACCCTGACTGTTAAACCGGAGATCGTGGGTTCGATTCCCACCCAGGACAAATCTTTGTGATGAGCATGATTTTTTGTTCTCTGTCTGGGCATAATTTATCTATAACATTATGTATTTACAAAAAAATGTAAAAAGTATTGAAGTAGTATATCTAATAATTAGTAGGTACTTGATCGTAGACCACACAAACAGACAAACAACATCCCTAAATTAAAGAATATATTCTTAAAAGCGTTCCACAAGTTATTTATTTGATTTGACCTATTTGTTTGTTTCAGGCGCTTACAATGGCTACGATTAATAGATCGCGAAGATTTGTTGCAAAAGGCAATAGAAAATGTACGTGTATGTGAAGTACATTTTAAAGCAGAAGACATTGTCGTGCACTCTCATCGAAAACTAATAATGAAGAAAAGTTTGCCATGCTTACATCTGCCTAATGTGTCTAATAATTATAAAGAAGATAAGCAAACTCAAACGGACTTACCGACGCGGACGTGCACTATTTCACACACAGAGACGATCTGTAAGTTGGAGAACATGATTCAAACTACAGACCATAATTTAACCTCCTTGCTACAAACACTCAAAACCGGTCAAGTGCGAGTCAAGTTCGCGCACTGAGGGTTCCGTAAATATAAAGAATAGTTATAAGTTAGTGCACATATTTATGTATCATTACTTAACCCATCAAATATATTTTTCTGTGATGTAACTTTTTATGTGATGTAACAATTACTACAAATTTATGGTTTTTCCTTAACTTTTTTCTAACATTATGGTTGACTCGAAATAAAGCTTCGTTCAAACTGAGGCGAATCCCGCGCGGGACGCGGGACGCGAATCTGTGCGATTCGCTCGCTCGCTTAGCCTCCCAAACTGAGGCGAATCCCGCGCGTCATTATTTTTGTTTTCTCTATGGGAAAACATGTCTTTTGATATCGAAGCTGAGGTTTTGTTGTTATTAGCATTAGTTAAAGAAGAATCTCATTATGCGAGGAAAAGCAGCTATTGGTTAAAATAAAACTCCATTCATTTGTGCAGTTTGATCTCACTGGATAGGTAACTCACAGACTAATAAGGGATACTAGGTAACCAGCCAACCTGATGGAATGACCCATCACATCACCTCAAAAAGTAGTTTATTAAAAAATTTCGGGTGTAGCAACTGTCTATCAATTAGTAGGTAGCTATTTTCCATATAATAAAAAAATAATCACTATTATAACAATAATATAATAAAAAAATTGTGTGACTCAATGGGAATATAAAATGTTTACTTTTCCCAACGAGACACAGTGTGACTCGGTGAAACTTTTTTTTCTCATCCAGTAACACCAATATTTGGTTTATTTTTTCCTATTATTATTTTTATAGTTTTCGTGGCTGAGGTCGTATAGAACCTTGTTTTATTTAACTTTTTGGAAAAATAATTCAAGGTTCAAAGGCATTTTTCAATTCAATGCAGGCACTAGTATCCCGCCACTATCCCGCGTATATTTCGCTGCAACGCGTGCGACTATTCGCGCCAATGTGAACACGTCCATACAAGTTAGCTGACGCAATCGGCGCGAGCGAATCGCGTCCCGCGTCCCGCGCGATATTCGCTTCAGTTTGAACGAAGCTTAAACTGTGATAAATAAAATTAATCACAACAGTTTTTTTTCATGATGTATAATAATTGTATCTGATACGCGATGCAAAAGCTTTAGCGCGACGGGAGTTACGAGGGTTCATAGTTCATACTAAACAGAGGAATGGCAACGCCGCAATTTAGTTTCATATTTCGTGAGCGTGTATTAAAAAGTAAGTATTCGTAATGCATATACAATTATTTTATGAAAATAACGCCCTGCAAGTTCCAATGTGTCATTTGCATACAAATAGAATTGTAAACGCAATTATTTCGTACCTTTTACACACTTCACCTAATTCTAAAAAGTGTATTGAAAACCATTTCAAAATAATTAAAATCGAGAACCACGAAATAATAAAGACACTAAATGTGTGACGTCACTATTCCTCTGTATGAACACTCATAGAACGCCACAATGACGACATACTTTTGTGAATGAATGAATGAGTTATTTAATGAAATGTGTTTTAGTATAAATAACAAATCGACGAAAACTAGAGTACCTAATGTTAGGTATTTAATTATTTGTGGTAATGTTGCCAAATTATTTATTTGGATTTTTAATGTAGGTATTCTATATTTACCCGTATAATATCTTTATACTAATAATGTAATAATTATTATAAAGCTGTAGAGTTTGTTTGTTTGAACGCTAAGATCTCAGGAACTACTGGTACCACAGCCGAGTGTCATCTTCGGTGCGAAGAGCAGTGTAATGTGTCGAAGTACACCAAACACTGAACGTCACCGGTGACGTCACACTTCACGCCGTGCCTAGAAGTTGTCGACACTCGACGGAAACATCGCACCTCGGCTCAATGACATGTTTTGAGTACCTAATTTATGTTTCATTTAGTAAATCGTTGTGTTGTTGTTAACTTGTATTTTTATTGAATTGTTCTAAATTATAACTAGGGTTACCTCTGTGTTATTAGTATTACTTATTACTAACAAACTTATGTCTACAACTGTATTTTAATATATTGATATCTTTGTTATAGCTATGGGTTGTAAAATGAATGTTTCCGGTGTTTATAATCAGATAAATACTAAAGCAAGGCTAAGGAACAGTTTATCGAAGGAGCTCGAAGTTAGACGGTAGGTATACCAATCTATACCTACTAATACTAGAACTTGTACAGGGGCTTCGTTCCCGTTAATTCGCCACTGCTCAGCTCCTATTGGCTGTAGCGTGATGTTATATTGCGTATAACCTTCCACGAAAAATGTGCTATCCAATAATCCAACACTAAAAGAATTTTTCAATTCGGACTAGTAGTTTCTGAGATCCTAGCGTTCAACCAAACAAGCAAACAAACTCTTTAGCTTTATAATATTAGTATAGATAAGTGTAGATAGATACACTATGTATGCACTCAAATACATATATTATATAAGTACGTATCCGAACTGAAAAATAGGAAGGTTATAAGCTATATCACTTCACGCTATGACCAATAGAAGGTGAGCAGTGACAAAGATCCACAGAAGCGAAGCCCCGGGCAACAGTTACCTAGTCATGCCTGCTCAACATGTTCTTTTATAATTTGTGTATGTGCAGCACAAAAATGACATCGTATCTGAACAAGACGAACCGACAATATCGGCAACACACGTTGTGGAGAGTGTAGTGTGAGGTAAGAGCGCGAGCGGGAACACCTAACTAATGTTAAATAAAATGTTATTGCACTTTTTATATTAAAACTCATTCTTTGTTTGGCCTCTGCTCAGCTCCTATTACTCGTAGCGTGGTGTTATATAGCCTATGTTACTAAGTGTTCCGTTTTGATTTTGGCTACGGAACCCTAAAAAAAGAAGTAGCTCTCAGGTTACTTTGACCCAGAGTGATAAAGATCGACAAAATCACAAACTGGAACGCACTTTTTCTTTACTCTATGCACTTTAGTTAGACGCGACCGCGCTTAGGTTGGTAGTTCTGCCAACTTTGTAGTGTTAGACCCCTGTTAGACGTTCCGATTTGGTTGAATACGCTCAACTAAGGCTGATTGGAAACGAACCACCCAGATGTTCCGACGGTCCACAAACAGCGCCATCTAGTAGCAAACTAAGCTAATGCTTTTAATATGGATACTAGACAACTGATGAACTGACATATTGCACTCAGAAACAGAACAAATAATTGTGCTAGTTAGTGGTGCTAGTGTCCTAGTTGGGAATCGAACCCACAACCCAACAACCTCTGCAGTAGGTAAGGGTCACTAACCACTGAACCTCGGAGGTACGGAGGTACTCGGAGGAGTTTATGTGTATAATCTATGCACGGAGGCTTCCAAAGATTGCCGCAATAATATAATTGTGGCAGCTACATTAGTACGTAGTAGGTACTGTTACTTATTCTGTGATATTAGTAGGTACCTCCAAATAACAGAACAAGGAAGCGAAGAGAATGGGCAAAATTCTACTTAAGGCTCCACTGTCAAAAACAATTATAAAAAAGAGGTGCACTAAATCCAATATATATTGGCATTTTTAAACAAATAATGACTGTAAAATACCTTCATTACTATCTACAAGATGAGTTTTAAAATGTTTGTAGGTATCATTTTTATGATATGTCAGAAATTGTAATTAATTCAAAATAATTTGTAAAAAAATCATCAAACTAAATTATGGCTTCAATTTTTATCAAAGATTCCGGAAAATAAATCTACGTCTAAAGAAAACATAAACCTAAATTCTGGTTTTGTCACATTTTGATTACCTAAGTATGATTTTTAAGTGTTAGTGTGTTCGTGAACTCAGCACGTCAGTCGTTAATTCGTCGTTCATTTACTTTAAAATAGCTTCGTGGCCGCGTGGCTTGCGAGTGCAACTGTAGGCGGACGAAGGTTGGACGATTATTAATAATAATTATGTCAGTAGGTACAGACGTTACGATTTGGTTGTAGTCGGGTGGTCGCCTCCAACCAGCGTCTGTTAACGGTCTTATTGTATTTTGAATTTTTTTTAATAAGGTCTATTTTACCTAATAATTATGGTATTTAATGTTTTGTAGGCATTATATAATAATGTTGTGCTTGTTCAGTGTATATAATATCGAAAAATTTAATGAAATGTTATCTCCACTTGGTAAACTGTTTATTGTTTATTAATGTCACTTTTGTTCACCGGCATTTATAGTATGTACTTAACTATTATAAAATATATACTTAATACCTACCTAGTTAAATTATTTGCCAACGATATCAAGGCATTATTTATTACTTAAGTAGTTCACATAGGTACTTACTTTTTACGATATTTCTTTCTTACTTCTTCAAACTAACTGTGTTTTGCACCTCTTCATGGGTTCATCCATCCAAAAAGTGTTCTCTTTCTTCCTTTTCTCCTTAAATAAGTACCTACACGCCACAGCAACATTCACTACACTTTCCGCATTTCTTCTCTTTGACATTCCTAATCCAGATCAGCAAATCTATCACAATAACAAATGTATTCTTCTCTCAATTATGATAATATGTTCTTGCAAGTTCTCTACTTTCACACGTTTGTCTTCCTTAATAGTGCCTTCCTCAGATTGAAGACTAGTCTGTTCACCAAACTTAAACAATTAAATACTTAGATAAAATGAATGAAAGTTACATTTGTCTGGTGTGTATCGGATTTTGCCACAATTTTGGAGATTGACTTTAATATACTGCTTACCTGGTGCTAGGTAGGTACACAAAATATAATATTTGTTAGTCAAATTGTACTCCTCCAGTAAACTATTTGTATACCAATATTTGTAACCCTATTTTATCATCATTTCAACCCATAAACGTCTCACTGCTGGGCATAGGTTACCTCCAAAGAATGTGACGGGGATTTAGCTTAGTAGGCAAGTATATGGTTTGTTTCGAATTTTCCTTTTCTCGCAGTGCTCTTGTCTGCATAAGGTTGCTCCCTTAGTCGCCTTTTACGACAGCCACGTGTTGAGATGTGGTAGTGACATTATGTATTCTTAATACGTCTCTACACGGCCGACCCAAGCGGCCCTTCAATCTATTAAATGATTTGTATTAGCCGAAGATGACATCTAGTTTGCATAGTCCTGACTCCACAATATAAGGGACAATCTTGTTTTGTTGCAGTTCGAGGACGATGTGAGCGCTTGTAGTGACCCTGAGTCAGAGGTGAGGCAACGTCATTCGTGTGTGTGTGTGTTTATGTGTAGTCAAGGAAGTGTCACACACACAGGTGCAGGCCAGGCAAGTGATCCCGCGACTTGCAGCGCGAGTACCTACACTTGAAGGAGCTCACCGAGGACACTCGTGTCTTGCAATACTTAGAGAACGCGCTGAATAGAACTGCCGACGCCGCCGGACTCAGCGAGCAAACTGTCACTAACATCTTGGAAGAAGAGAAGCGTCTGGAAGACTTTGAAGTGTGTTCTGATGACGTCACGCCTGCTAAACGGCACAAGATGAGCACGTCGGACAAGAAGCTCGTCAAGTAACGTACCAATTACCGCACCGTTGATTTACGAATATGTTACTTTGATCTACAAATGTTTGACTTTGTTCTACAAATATCTTACTTTGACCTACAAATGTTTGACTTTGATCAACAAATATTTGACTTTGACCAACAAATGTTTGACTTTGTTCTACAAATATCTTACATTGATCTACAAATGTTTGTCTTTGTTCTACAAATATCTTACTTTGATCTACAAATTTTTGACTTTGTTCTACAAATATCTTACTTTAAACTACAAATGTTTGACTTTGTTCTACAAATGTTTGACTTTGATCAACAAATGTTTGACCTTGACCAACAAATGTTTGAATTTGACCAACAAATAATAATAATAATAATAATATTCTACCACATTCACACAGCGCCATCTAGTCCCAAATTAAGCAATTATATTTACTTGTGTTATGGGTACTAAACAACTGATATATTACTTAAATACATTTTTTTTTTGTAAATACATACATATTATAGATAAATTACACCCAGACACAGAACAAACCTTTATGCTCATCACACAAAGATTTGTCCTGGGTGGGGATCGAACCCACGACCTCCGGCTTAGCAGTCAGGGTCACTAACCACTAGACCAACAGGCCAAAGTAAGTGACTTGTCATCGCTGCTAACGGTGAAGGAAAACATCGTGAGGAAACACACATATGTACACTAGATGTAATTTTAAGTATATGTCTGATCCACCAACCCGCATTAGGCCAACGTGAGTGTATTATGGCCTAAACCCTCTCAGCTCTCTAGATAGAGGAGAAGGGAGCCGAGCCCAGCAGTGGGACATCAATGGGTTGCTGATGATGATTGGCTCAGTTTCTATCTTACTTTGATCTACAAATGATTGACTTTGTTCTACAAATATCTTACTTTGATCTACAAATGTTTGACTTTGATCTACAAATGCTTGACTTTGTTTAACAAATGTTTGATTTAAATATTTATAGTTCATAACTCGGGCAGTTTCATATTATGCATTTCGTAGTTTCATCCATATAAAATTGACGAATGGAGAAAGTTTCTTTGAAGGCGATTATTTTTACACCAGGCCTGTGACGAAGTGACCTACGGCCCGCCTGATGGTACGCGGTTACTGTGGCCTATAGGTATATGTACCTTTAATGGTTCAAAATGATCCATCTCATACGTGTAATAATATATAATTGTTTGTCAGAGGAATGACGAGCGAGGCGAGCGAGCCGAGCGAGGCGTGCAATGCGTGTGTGCCCGCGCCACAAGCCATGTACACACGAGTACGAGTAGAACCGCTAGAACATGACGCCAACTTGGAACATTTCAAGATTGAATACCAAGATGAGGAGGACACGGATGAGTGAGTGTTACTAGCAAATCGCTCGCCTTGTATATATGTATGTATAACCGCTGAACCCTAATGTTTATAAAACAATGTGAGAGTAGCCTCAGTTAATTGTTTGACAGCAGCGATCCGCCGCCGGCGCCGCCGGTAACACCCGTCCAAATATTCGTTACATACTACAATACAAATTCTTCCTCTTTATAACGTAGACAGTTTGCGGCGACTACAGTTGCACGCTACATCGGTACAATATTACTTCGTAGTCAATTATTATAAAAAATCATAGCTTTAAATATTTGATGTAGGTAAATATTGTAAAAAATTGTAGGTGTACCTCCCTTTTTGGTGTAAGCTCTCCTATATATAGGCTTATCCTAGTATGCGCATCGATATTGTTAAAGCCATTTCTAATCATCATAAGTCCTGTTTCAAACTTGTTATAACTTATGTTCTTGTGCAGGGCTTTCTTGATCTGTGTAACTGATGACTTGGTGGTGAAGCCGGAGTCGGAGCTCGCCGACTATGCGCTGGCGCCCGCCGACTATGCGCCGGCGCCCGCCGACTATGCGCAGGCGCCCGCCGACTATGCGCCAGCGCCCGCCCGCTATGCACAGGCGCCCGCCGACTATGCGCAGGCGCCCGCCGACTATGCGCAGGCGCCCGCCGACTATGCGCCGGCGCCCGCCCGCTATGCGCAGGCGCCCGCTGACTATGCGCAGGCGCCCGCCGACTATGCGCAGGCGCCCGCCGACTATGCGCCGGCGCCCGCCCGCTATGCGCAGGCGCCCGCCGACTATGCGCAGGCGCCCGCCGACTATGCGCCGGCGCCGTGAGTAACTCTACTTTTATTTTATTTATTATGGGACAACTAAACTGCTACAATATAGGTATATATACAGGGTGCAATTATTTAATGCCAGATGGAGGTAATACTTACGTACTTTAAATACTGGAGATAGATCATTATATGCAAAAGAACATTCCTTTATTATTAAAAAGAAACAGAACTGCATTTAAATATTACTTTGCTATAGCAAGAAAATTTCCGATATATCCAGGTATCGAACCAGCTAAAATCCAATGAAAATAACAGTCTGTACTTTGATGGCGTTCACCGTTATGGTTCATAAGGATCGAATCTCTCTAACAAACGTGCTAAATTAAATAAAAACAAAATATGACCAAACTATAAGGGTTCCCTTTTTGCCAGTTTGGCTACGGCGAAAGAAAAGAAAAGCGCCTGCCTCACACATTATCTGCCGCTACTTTAGGGTGTTCTTCCTCGAGTAAGGGGCCATTTCGGACCAACAGTGTCCGAGATGAGTGCGTCCAAACAAACAAACTCTTCAGTATACTTAGACGTTGTATTGTATTGTAACACAATGAGTCAGTAATATGACAGTGATTTGTTAACAACCATTCTATATCCATGTCACCGGTACTGTACTGTACTGTACTGACCGGTGCGTGTGTCTGTCGCAGGTCGGCCGCTGCGCCGAGCCCCGTCCTCGTCGACTCTAAACCTGCACCAGCTCCTGCACCAGCTCCAGTACTCCCGGGACCCTCTCAACCCTCATACGTCATACAGTAAGTACTAGCTCCCAGTAATAAATCGTTTATTAGTTGTTGTGTTGCTACCGGTTACTTTTAGTTGTCTTACAAAACTTCATCTACCTATTATACAGGTTCAATAGTTCCATTCGCAATCAAAGGCTGAGCGGGGTGAACCACCAGTCACCACCACACCCTTGTCTTACAATAAATAATTTGATTATTGATATAAGATATAATGGCCACGTGATATGCTCGCAGATGCCTCAAGGAGCCGAGCGACGAACCGCGCCAGGCGAGCGACACAACCCCTAGCCCCTAGCATCAGTAGCATCCATGTTCTGTAACTGCCCACAACACACAACACAGCACCTGCACCGGCCACTGAACACATACCTGAGCATTAACATTAAATACTGTCAACTTGTTCCTGACGCGTTTTTCTTTCATCACTAATATTATATAAATGCGAAAGTTTGTAAGAATGTTTGGATGTTTGTATTGTTTGTTACCAGTAAACGAAAAAACCACTGAATAGATTTCAATGAAACTTCAGAATAACATATAGGCTATATTTTATACAGATATCGCGTAAATTGGCTAAACCATGAGAACAAATGTAAAGTAGGTAAGTCGGAGAAAAATCTGCCATCTTATAGCTATTTCTGCTTCCTCTACCTAAACCGTTAGTTTTACATGAGGACAATGTATGGAGGAATTGTTACTTTTATATATAGTTATAAAAAAAAGTCCGCGACAGCATATGCCTATCTTTTATGTGGAAGTCGATATAGAGAGAATAGTGAGCAAGAAATACATTTAAATCGGATACTGCATTTAAAGTGAAAAATTTCATGGTATTAAACTAATTCCTAGGAATGTAAATACCTTTATCACTTTTGTCATTTAATGTAGATAATTTTTGTCGTTTACACTAAGTTATTTCGACAAATAGTTTAAAAGTTATTACGATATTAAATGAAATGTATATAATCCCAAAAATCTTATAATAATACTGTATGTCACCCGTGACTTCGCTTACCTGTTATTTTGTTCCTGTAACCACAGCAACTTTTCACTTTTAGAGGGGAAATTGCGGCCAACGTTTTCTAAGCACAGATATTACTTCAGATTTAACATAACCAATATTACGTGATTGATTAGAATAGTACTTATCTTTGTGAAACATCCATCCCGTGTCTTTTTGGTTAAAATTATCAAACATCCAAACAAACATTCATCCTTTAAACTTTGTGTGTGTATATTAGGTACTATATTTATTAACGTCAGCCCTAATGACAATTCAGTATGACAGATTAAAAAGAAATCAATGATCTCTATTTTATTTTTGCTTACTATAATACAACCTCATCACTTGAATATACGATATTACCTACTAATCATTCACCAGTAAATTCAAAGAATGTATTATGACAATTGTGTAGTAAAATTATGAAATAAAGTAATACATGAAATAAAATATTTTTCGTAGAAAAGTAAATAGTATAGTAGCAGAATACAAATACCATAGACCTAGGATTCGCGTGCCATTTGTTTTCGGTCTATCATTTGACATTTGACAGTGAATTATCATTGTATGTATTCGCGTCATTTATTTTCGGTCTATCATTTGACAGTGAATTATCATTGTATATATTTATGGTCGCTAAAGTCATAAACTAATAAAAATAAAACAATTGTGGATATTGTAAAATATGAAATAAAGTAAAATATTAAATAAAATATTTTTCGTGGAAAAGTTGCAGTATCAAGGTAGTATAGTCACAGAATACAAATCCATAGACCTAGGATTTTTTTAGGCGCTTTTTTTTTTTATTACGATTTTTTTTAAATATATTATGGCGGTACGAAGTTCGCCGGGTCAGCTAGTCTTTTCATAAACCTCACAATAGAATCTCTATCCCAGTCACTCAAAGATAATGGCTGCTATGTAACTATGTAGTCAGTAAAGTTAGGGTCGGCGTAGACGAATCGTATCCAAACTTTATCTGTGATAGAACGCCAACTTTTGACTAGATTTCATAGAATCGCGAGTTTTCTTCAATTAGTTTAGAGAAGATTTTAATACCACCATAACCACTTTACCACCAGGCGAGTTGTAAGTGTGTTTGTCACCGTCCTAGTATAAAAGAACCTAACACGGCATCACAGCACCTGTCACGTATTTGTTCCCATTATTAGTAGGTAGTAATAGGAAGCGAGCCTGTTGTCTGTAACCGGACACATGTTCCAAACTTTAGGCGGTAACAGACAATTTCTAGATAGAAAATCGCAGTAAGTTTGGCCACAGCGGGGATCGAACCCGAGACCGCAGCAGTCGTACCTACAATAGTGACGGATAAGAATACACAATGTTACTACCCCATCTCAACCCGTGGGTGACGTAAAAGGTGATTAAGGCAGTAACCAAAGTGGTCGGCGGCCTACTTTCAACTTTGTGACACACGCATGTATGTAATGAATGTAAATAAAGAAGGACGGGAGTGAGTTTCTCTTATGTACAAACTCCATTGAAGCGTTGAATATATAAATAGCGTCTAGTATATAAGGAGCGTCTAGTGAATAAAGAGCATCAAGTATATAAGAATCGTAGAATATATAAAGAAAGTCTAGTATATAAGGAGCGTCCAGAATACAAGAAGAGTCTAGTACATAAGGAGCGTTAAGCATATACCTAAGTATATAAGGATCGTTGAGTATATAACAAGAGTCTGGTATATAAGGAGCGTTGAATATTTAAGTCTAGTATATAAGGATCGTCTAGTATATAAGGATCGTCTAGTATATAAGGAGCGTCTAGTATATAAGGAGTGTTTAATATATAAGGATTGTATAGTAAATACAAGCATAGAAGCATCTAGAATACAAGAAGAGTCTAGTAAGTAAATAAGGAGAGTTAAGTATATAAGGATCGTCTAGTATATAACAAGTGTCTGGTATATAAGGAGCGTTGAATATTTAAGTCTAGTATATAAGGATCGTCTAGTATATAAAAGTGTCTGGTATATAAGGAGAGTTGAATATTTAAGTCTAGTATATAAGGATCGTCTAGTATATAAGGAGCGTCTAGTATATAGCATATAAGGAGTGTTTAATATATAAGGATTGTATAGTATAAAAGAAGCATCTAGATTACAAGAAGAGTAGTACATAAGGAGCGTTAAGTATATATAAGGAGCATCTAGTATATAAGGATCGTCTAGTGTATAAGGATCGTCTAGTATATAAGGAGCGTCTAGTATATAAGGAGTGTTTAATATATAAGGATTGTATAGTATATAAGAAGCATCTAGAATACAAGAAGAGTCTAGTATATACGGAGAGTCTTGTATAAAAGGAGTGTCTAGTTTATAAGGAGCGTCTATTATATAAGAAGCGTCTAGTATTTAATGAACGCCTAGTATATAAGGAGTGTTTAATATAAACACTCCTTTCCATTTAGAATACAAGAAGCATAAGGACTATCAAGTAAATAAGGAGCATCTAGTATATAAGGATCGTCTAGCATATAACAAGTCTCGTATATAAGAAAAGTTGAATATTTAAGTCAAGTATATAAGGAGAGTTTAGTATAAGTAATTATATATAAGTATAAGTATTGCATAAAAAGAGAGTCTCATATATAAGGAGCTTCTAGTATATAAGGAGCGATAATTGTATAAAGAGCGTCGAGTATATAAGGAGCGTAAATTATATCAGGGGAATCTGAGACATTATAATCGTCTAGTAAATAAAGAATTTCTAGTATATAAGGAGCGTCTTCTATAAAAAGAGAGTCTAGTATATAAGGAGAGTCTAGTATATAATAAGAGTTAAGTATATAAGGAAAGTGTAATATATAAAGAGAGTTCACTCTCACCTCTCGAAAATAACAGCCATTGTAAATCCGCAGACACTATCTCCGATATGTTAATCGTGTTTTTGTAAGTCAAGAGTTGTCAAAAACCTCCATAGATGGCGTTGTGCCGACTGGCTGAATCGCGGTATTAAGATTCTCTGCGACGTAATGACTACCCGTGAAGAAACAATTTTAACCTTCGGTTAGGTTAGGTTAGGTTTTTTTTTTTTTTTTTTTTTTTTTTTTTATTTTTAATTGGAGTACACTTTTGTGTACCCCGCGTGTGGATCCCCGGACATAATCCAGGTCCTTTTGTGCTACTTTTTATTTTTTTACAATTAAATATTTGGTTGGGGGGTTTACTATTTATATAATTTCTGTTTTATTTACCTATCTCTTTACTTCTATCTTCTATTTCCTATTTAAGTTAATTTCTTTAATATTAATGTGCTTAATTTTAGTTTGTCCGAACTCTGCACCGGTGTGCAGGGTAGAATACCAATATACAAAGTTTAATTTGCTCTTGAGATTCACCACTGCACCCCGGTGCAGAACTCGGCCCGAAGTTGTTGCTGGTGGTGGCTTAGAAACCATAAGGACCTAAACGATAAAGACACAATAAGTCGAGAGAGACAACCCATACAGGTGCAAGCTGGCTCGGAGTTGTTTGTCCAAGGGGATGTTCTGCTCAGGCCGACATGTGCTGGTCGACCACAGCGCGATGCCTCTTGCCTGTCAACACTTCTCTGGCATGCATTGTTTAAAATACGGTCCAAGAGAGAGTGGAACTGCGCACGTGTCGCGCTGCGGGACGAAGTCGAGCCATGATGAACAGCCTGAGCAGGACACACCCTCTTACATTTCCTACTAAAACCTTTGGCTGCACAACGCCTCGACAGCACGCCGGAATTGGTTGCTTTAGGAAGTGGGACCACCTTAGCAGTAAGCCACTGCCGACCTTGCTAAGGAGTCCCACTTCTTCCTGACCGGGCATTCCGCGTCGAAAGCGTTGTGAGCCTGGTTTGCCAGCTTACCCCGCCTACAGTTACAGCATGTGGGCGACCCCCCCGAAGACACCTCCTCGCACTTGTCCTTTCGGTGGGGCCCCCCACAATGACTGCACACTTCCTCCTTCTCCTCGCACACTTTTTTAGTATGTCCGTAGCCTAGGCACCGAGAGCACTGGACCAGGGGTGAGTGATCTCCAACTCTGACCCGCTGGAGGTCGATATGAACCATGCCGGAGTCCGTCAGGCGGCCCCATATCTTCGGTGACACCTTCACCACTATATGGGCCACCAGCGGACTCCGCGTCTTTTTGCGGTATCGAACCTCCATCCGGTCATCGTCGCCGCTGATGTCCTTGAGGAGGTGCTTGTTCTGCGCCCTCAGCGCCCTAAGCACCTCCTCATCTGAGTTATAACTCATCACATCTTTGAGGACAATCAGCGGATCCCTGTTCCGAATGCTCTCGAAGCCTAGGCCCTGACCTCTGGCTTCCAGTTTCTTCTTGAGCTTTTCCAGCTCTTCTGCGGAACTGCACCCTAGTATTACCTTCTGGTCTTTTATCTTCCTTACTCTGTCTATCCTCAACCCTTCTTTTACGGCCTCTGCTGCCGTCCTTATTTTTTCCAACACCTGGTCTCCGGTGTCCATAGCATCACTCGATTTTATAACTATCGAATGCATGGCCGCAGGCCCCCTCGGTTGGGACTTTGGGGGCGCGGCCACTACATTCGCGTATGACACCGGAGCCTTCTTCAATTCTTCTCTCAGTTTCTGCATTTCTTCTCTGTTCTCTTCTAATATCTTCCCATGTTCTTCTAACTTTTTTACTAGGGTGCAGTCCGCTTCTTTCACTTGTGGCTGGTTTCCCACTTGCTTGGGTGCCTCCTCAGTTCGTGGATCCACACGCTGCCCTAACACTTCGCCATGCTCGGCCGCCGACTCCTTTACCAACGCGTAAAGGCGCTCGATGGCCTCCAGCACGTCATTTTTGATGTCGGTGCGGAGGTTTCGGCTGTTGTTTATAGCCATCTTGCCTTTCATAAGGCAAGCCTTCGCCTCCGCAACTCGGCTGGGGTACTTAGACTCCTTTGCGCCCGTCGGTTCTTTGGCCTTGTTTTTCGGCGCAGATGTCTTTTTGGGGGGAGATACCGAAGCGCGAGCTTTCGCTTCTATCTCCCCCACACTGCGCCTGACCAAGGCCCCTTCGCCTCCGGACGCAGAGGGTCTCGCCGTAGATGACGTGCTGGACGCCTTCGGGGGGGTGCGGATGCCGAACATGGCGATACTAACAAAGTTTAAGTAAAATCAATAAAAGTATAATTTAAAAATAATTAATTAGAATTTTAATAATTTAAATAATTAAAAATAAAATAAAATAAAATTGTAAAAATAATTTAATAAATTAGACTAATATACAAAAGTGTAAAACAAGTAAAAAGTGTAAAAAACGAAACAAGACGACACAAAAACAAAAAATAAGAGAAATTTCTATTGTCGTTCCCCAAATTCACTCCACCTACGTGAGTGACGACGACCTGAACAGACTAAAAATTTTTGTCCTGAAGTCCAGGAACGCTGTAGACGGGCGTTCTTGGTGTCGTTGGATGCGGCGCGACTGCGCCAGTCCTATAAAAAATATGCCGGACACCTCCGGGGGTCAGGGAAAAAGGTATAAGCAGAAATGTAAGTATAAAATATGAATTTTGGGGAAAAATCACAGTTTCTAACAACTTTTTTATGTTTCAGATGGAGCCGAGAGTGCAGCGTCCTCCTCGTGATAAAAGCTGAGATTTTCAGGAAATTTGGAAAAGTGAAAATGTGAAAATCGGTATAAACTAAAAAATTTAGAATAAAATTGCCAAAACAAATTTCTAATGCAAATTTTTGAGGTCTAACCCTCGGGAATTGTCGCTAGGGTGTCCCAGTACACGTATCTGTCAAAAGAAATCACAAAAAGATACAAAAGTGAAAAACGAAATTTCGAAGTTAGGTTCCCCTAAGGTAGGTTTCCCTACTTCACAATACAAGTGAGTCGTCAAGAAAAAGACAAAAATTTTTGTCCTGAAGTCCAGGAACGCTGTAGACGGGCGTTCTTGGTGTCGTTGGATGCGGCGCGACTGCGCCAGTCCTATAAAAAATATGCCGGACACCTCCGGGGGTCAGGGAAAAAGGTATAAGCAGAAATGTAAGTATAAAATATGAATTTTGGGGAAAAATCACAGTTTCTAACAACTTTTTTATGTTTCAGATGGAGCCGAGAGTGCAGCGTCCTCCTCGTGATAAAAGCTGAGATTTTCAGGAAATTTGGAAAAGTGAAAATGTGAAAATCGGTATAAACTAAAAAATTTAGAATAAAATTGCCAAAACAAATTTCTAATGCAAATTTTTGAGGTCTAACCCTCGGGAATTGTCGCTAGGGTGTCCCAGTACACGTATCTGTCAAAAGAAATCACAAAAAGATACAAAAGTGAAAAACGAAATTTCGAAGTTAGGTTCCCCTAAGGTAGGTTTCCCTACTTCACAATACAAGTGTCGTCAAGAAAAAGACAAAAATTTTTGTCCTGAAGTCCAGGAACGCTGTAGACGGGCGTTCTTGGTGTCGTTGGATGCGGCGCGACTGCGCCAGTCCTATAAAAAATATGCCGGACACCTCCGGGGGTCAGGGAAAAAGGTATAAGCAGAAATGTAAGTATAAAATATGAATTTTGGGGAAAAATCACAGTTTCTAACAACTTTTTTATGTTTCAGATGGAGCCGAGAGTGCAGCGTCCTCCTCGTGATAAAAGCTGAGATTTTCAGGAAATTTGGAAAAGTGAAAATGTGAAAATCGGTATAAACTAAAAAATTTAGAATAAAATTGCCAAAACAAATTTCTAATGCAAATTTTTGAGGTCTAACCCTCGGGAATTGTCGCTAGGGTGTCCCAGTACACGTATCTGTCAAAAGAAATCACAAAAAGATACAAAAGTGAAAAACGAAATTTCGAAGTTAGGTTCCCCTAAGGTAGGTTTCCCTACTTCACAATACAAGTGTCGTCAAGAAAAAGACAAAAATTTTTGTCCTGAAGTCCAGGAACGCTGTAGACGGGCGTTCTTGGTGTCGTTGGATGCGGCGCGACTGCGCCAGTCCTATAAAAAATATGCCGGACACCTCCGGGGGTCAGGGAAAAAGGTATAAGCAGAAATGTAAGTATAAAATATGAATTTTGGGGAAAAATCACAGTTTCTAACAACTTTTTTATGTTTCAGATGGAGCCGAGAGTGCAGCGTCCTCCTCGTGATAAAAGCTGAGATTTTCAGGAAATTTGGAAAAGTGAAAATGTGAAAATCGGTATAAACTAAAAAATTTAGAATAAAATTGCCAAAACAAATTTCTAATGCAAATTTTTGAGGTCTAACCCTCGGGAATTGTCGCTAGGGTGTCCCAGTACACGTATCTGTCAAAAGAAATCACAAAAAGATACAAAAGTGAAAAACGAAATTTCGAAGTTAGGTTCCCCTAAGGTAGGTTTCCCTACTTCACAATACAAGTGTCGTCAAGAAAAAGACAAAAATTTTTGTCCTGAAGTCCAGGAACGCTGTAGACGGGCGTTCTTGGTGTCGTTGGATGCGGCGCGACTGCGCCAGTCCTATAAAAAATATGCCGGACACCTCCGGGGGTCAGGGAAAAAGGTATAAGCAGAAATGTAAGTATAAAATATGAATTTTGGGGAAAAATCACAGTTTCTAACAACTTTTTTATGTTTCAGATGGAGCCGAGAGTGCAGCGTCCTCCTCGTGATAAAAGCTGAGATTTTCAGGAAATTTGGAAAAGTGAAAATGTGAAAATCGGTATAAACTAAAAAATTTAGAATAAAATTGCCAAAACAAATTTCTAATGCAAATTTTTGAGGTCTAACCCTCGGGAATTGTCGCTAGGGTGTCCCAGTACACGTATCTGTCAAAAGAAATCACAAAAAGATACAAAAGTGAAAAACGGTTAGGTTAGGTTAGGTTAGGTTGGGGGCGAAGTCAGATAACCTCCTCGTGAGCCAGGGCCTTCTGCTCTGGCCGGTGCACCCCGGGCAACGTCACTCGGCAATTCTTAGCTTCTCTCATGAGAAGCCACGTATATTGCCGGGTGGCGGCGAATAGTCTGACACCATACCGTAACCTAGCCCTTAGGGGCTGGGCCGGGGGCCACCACCTCTCGGGGTGGGGGCTGCGAGGAAGAAAACCTCTATAAAAATTACCAGCGGGGGCGGCTTCGGCTGCCGCGCTCATACCGTAACCCGGCCCTTAGGGGCTGGAACGGGGGTCACCACCTCTCGGGGTGGGGGCTGCGAGGAAGAAAACCTCTGAAAAAATTACTTGGGGGGCATATAGGGGAGGGGAAACCCGACCCTGCCAATGGGTAGATCGTTATCCCGTCGAGTGTCGTTGATCACGTCTAGCGGCTTGACGGGACCGAGGGGCTTGCCTTAATTGGCCGGCCCGCGAGAAGGAAATCTCATAAAAACCAGACAGTAAAGTCTTAAAAACCCCCTGGCACCTGCCGACCCCAGTGTGGTAAATAGGCTTGCCCCCGGAATGAGCGTCACCCGGGGGTCGACATTTAGTTCGTCTCATTTTCGTGGGAACAGATATGGATTCTTTAAACTCAAACATAAAAAAAGACGGGAAAGAAGGAGAGAAGAAGGAGGAGAGGCAGCAGCGGCTGCGTGGTGCGAGGGGCGCACCGGTTTTGGTGCCGGTGGTGACGCCTTTTGCGTTGCCGGGTTCTCCGGCTGTTCGGTCTTGTGCGAGCAGCCGAAGGAGCTCGGTGAGTTGTGGGCTGGGCTCAGGGTCCGAATTGGACCCTGACCCGGATGATGTCCGACCTGGGAGTTCGGCTAGCTGCAGTAGTCGACTCCCAAAAGGAAAAAAGAGGCGGCGTCCTCGTTCGGGGGGGTTGCTGGGGACGGACGATCCGGCTCCTAAGGTTGCGGCGTCGGGGTCGGCCCTGGGCTCTCGGTCCCAGACACCGATCCCGATGTCCGTCGATTCCATGGCGGCGACTCAGGGGTCAGTTTTCTCCCAGCGGGAGCAGGTCGCCCGCACTAGAGAGGAACGGGAGCGTGTTGCGGTTGATGCCGCGACTCAGTACCTCCAAAAGGTCCGCTCCCGAGAGGGTACTGGCGAGCTGGGTGACCTCGTCCAGTCGGCTGGCGACTCCTTGGAGGCTATCGTCACCGTGGCCTCAAGGAGTACCCAGTTAAAGGGTACTTTTGCCAGTGCCCTCAAGACGGCGGCAGCTCAGCTGCGTGAGGTAGTGGAGGTTCTATCCACCCGCAATGCCTCTGAGGAAGTCGAGTCCTTGCGGGCGGCTAACCAACGCCTCGCAGGGGAGATGGCGGAGCTCCGCGCTGAGCTCCGCCAGTTGCAGGCTGCCCCGGAGCAGCACACCGTGTTGGATGGGTCGCCCTCTTCTTTGACGGACGCACAGATGCGTCAGGTGATGCTGGCCATTGGGCCTATGTTGGACGCACGGCTGGGGAGTCTGGCAGCAAGGTTGCCGCCGGAACCGCGCCTCCGCCCGCCTCTCGCCGCGGACAGGAGAGCGTCCACGATGAGACCGGTTCTGCCAGTCACGGCGGGGCCGTCTTTCGCGGCGGTGGCGTCTGCGCCGGCACCCCCGGGGTCCCGGCCCGGTAACCTGGGCGGGAAGATGGGGCCACCTAAGGCTCCATCACAGTCTCAGAGGGACTTTCCGTCCCTCCAAGCAACCGCGGGGACTCGCGTCTCAACGGCTGGACCCGTGCGCGCATCAGCGCCGCGCGCAACCTCGCAAACATCCGCGGGGAGTCCAGCCGGGCCCACGCCTGGCCCTTCTGCTCCCTCTGATGGGGGTTGGCAGACGGCTGGGGCGAAGAAGAGGGCCCAGCGCCAGAGGAGGCGCGAAAAAAAGAGGGCGACCAAAGCAGCGGCAGCTGCAGAGGGAGCTGCAGCTGCTAAGAAGAAGAAGAAGCCTGGGAGGCTCCAGCCGCCTAAGACGGCCGCCGTGGTCATCACGGTGTCCAAAGAGGCGGCGGAGAGCGGCCTCTCGTATGCGGACGTCTTCCGCAGGGCGCGACAAGACGTCGGGGCGGTCGACATCGGCCCCTCCGGCGTCAGGACTCGCGTCGCCCGCACTGGGGCTCGAATTCTTGAGTTCCCTGGTGCGGAGGGCGGTAAGACGGCTGACGCCGTGGCTGAGAGGCTGCGGGGTTTATTTGCGGCAGAGGATGGCGTCAAGGTCGCCAGGCCAACCAAGTGCGCAGAGGTGCGCATCTTTGGCCTGGACGACTCGATCACGTCCGGGGAGGTCCAGGAGGTCATCCACAAGATAACAGGATGCTCCCTGGACTTAGTGAAGGTTGGCGTCATCCGCCCCGGCCCGGGCGGTATGGGTGCAGTCTGGGCTCAGTGCCCTGTCACCGCGGCAAACGTCTTGGCCGCGGCTGGACGAATCCTCGTGGGTTGGAGCTCCGCAAGAGTCACACTCCTTGCGCCTCGGCCCACGAGGTGTTTCAGGTGTATGGCGACGGGGCACGTACGCTCGGCCTGCACTGGCGCATTCGACTGCACCGAATTGTGCTACCGCTGCGGGGAACCGGGGCACAAGGCGGCGACTTGTTCTGCCCCCCCCTGCTGCCCCTTGTGCAAGGCGGGTAACTTGCCCGCCAACCACGCGTTGGGGCAAAAGGGGTGTAAGCCCCCTCCCAAGGCTTCTAAGCCCATAGTCGGGGGCAGTCTAGCGACCCAGACTGCCTCCGTCGTGACTCAACCGCCCACGGTGGAGAGCATGGAGGAGGATATTTTTGTTTCGCCGTCTCAATAATGGACTGCGAACATATCCTCCTCCTCCAGGCCAATCTCAACCACTCCGCCGGAGCGCAGGATCTCTTCCTGCAATCCATGGTGGAGTGGTCGATAGGTGTAGCCGTAGCCGCGGAGCCGTACTACGTCCCTCCCCGCCCAAACTGGGTGGGTGACCGGGACAGCTCCGTGGCAATCGTCAGCTCCACGGCGCCTCGTTCCCCGCCCTTGTCGCTCAAAGACAGGGGCCCGGGATACGTTGCCGCCGAGTGGGGGGGAGTTTTGCTCTTCGGAGTATACTTCTCCCCCAACCGGAGTCTGGCTGATTTCGAGGTCTTCCTAACATCTCTGGAGACCTCGATACGGCGATTGGCATCGGGCCGCGTCTTAGTCCTGGGGGACTTTAACGCCAAGTCCGAGACCTGGGGGTCCCCCAGGACGGACGCCCGTGGCAGGGCGGTTGAGGAGTGGGCGAATTCGGTGGGCCTCTGTCTCCTAAACAGAGGCACCACCGACACGTGCGTGCGGCGGCAAGGGGGGTCGATAGTGGACCTTTCGTTCGCTACCCCTGCCGTCGCCGCGCGTGTAAGGAGCTGGAGTGTCCTGGAGGACGCGGAGACTCTCTCGGATCATCGGTACATTCGAGTAGAGCTCTCCCGCAGTCCCCAGGACCCCGGCAGGGGTCACGAGGCGGACAGAACTCCCCGTTTTCCGCGGTGGGCTGCGAGTAAGCTGGACAGGGACCTACTGGAGGAGGCGGCCATTATTCAGTCTTGGCTGTCTCCGCAGGCTCCCCTCGAGGGGGTGGACGCCGAGGCTGACCGCATCTGCGATGCGTTTACGCAGGTCTGCGATGCGGCCATGCCCCGCGTCCGGCGTCGGCCTCCAAAGAGGGAGGTCTACTGGTGGTCCCAAGAGCTGGCTGACCTCCGTGCGGCCTGCATTCGTGCCCGGAGGTCATACACTCGCAGTCGGCGGCGTCATCGCGGTGATGACGGGGAGGGCCAGCTGTTCGACGCGCTTCGGGAAGCGCGAGAGTCGTTCAAGCTGGCCATCTGTCGCGCCAAAGAGAAGGCTAGGCAGGAGATGCTGGAGGGACTCAATCGTGACCCCTGGGGTCGCCCGTACCGCGCGGCGCTTGGCAAGCTCCGCGTGCAGGGCCCCCCCCTTACTGAGTCCCTTCAGCCCAGCTTCCTCACGGAAGTGGTTGAGGGTCTTTTTCCGCCTCAGGCGGAACACACGCCCCCGGCGATGGCCCAGATGGCCGAAGCCCGGGAGGCCAACGAGGACGTCCCGCCCGTCACGGAGGCGGAATTGGGGGCGGCTGTTCTGCGGATCCGCGGAAAGAACACCGCCCCCGGGCCGGACGGCATTCCGGCCCGAGCGTTGGCCCTGACCCTCAACCACATGGGGGACCGCCTCAGGGAGCTGTTTGACGCCTGTATGGCGTCAGGAAGGTTCCCTGAGCGCTGGAAAGTGGGGAAGCTGGTACTCCTGCCGAAGCCGGGGAGGGCCCCGGACTCGGCCGCGGCCTACAGGCCCATCGTTTTGCTGGACGAGGCGGGTAAGTTACTGGAGAGAGTTGTCTCTGCCCGCATCGTCCGGCATCTGCGCGAGGTGGGCCCCGACCTGTCGGACGCCCAGTTTGGCTTCCGCGCTGGGCGTTCGACGGTCGACGCCATTTTGGCCGTGAGGGCCGCGGCCGAGGAGGCCGTCCGAGGAGGCGGCGTGCTGTTGGCGGTGTCACTCGACATCGCCAACGCCTTCAATAGTCTGCCATTCAGCAGCATCGCGGAGGCGCTCCGATTTCATGGAGTGCCCGCTTACATCCAGCTGCTGGTGGCAGACTATCTGAAGGAGAGGAGTGTCCTGTACGAGGACCGAGATGCCAACGTTGGGCGCAGGGCGATGTCGGCCGGTGTTCCGCAGGGGTCCGTTCTTGGCCCCCTCTTGTGGAACATCGGTTACGACTGGGTCCTGCGCGCCGAACTTCCCCCCGGGCTGAGCGTATTCTGTTACGCTGATGATACATTGGTGGCAGCCCGGGGGCGGAATTTCGAGGAGGCGGCGCGCCTGGCCACCACGGGGGTCACCCAGGTGGTCGGGCGCATAGAGGCGCTGGGGCTTAAGGTGGCCCTGAACAAGACGGAGGCCCTTATGTTCCATGGGCCCCGTCGTGGGCCACCTGCCGGCGCCTCACTTAATGTTGGCACGGTCCTCGTGCGGGTCCAGGCCCAGATGAAGTATCTGGGCCTGGTACTGGATGGAAGATGGCTCTTCGACGAGCATTTCCGCCGGCTGGCGACTAAACTGGAGGGAGCTGCGTCCGCCCTAGGGCGATTATTGCCGAACCTGGGCGGACCCAGCATTGCATGTCGCCGGCTGTACGCGGGGGTTGTCCGGTCCATGGCGCTGTACGGCGCACCGGTGTGGGCGGCGTCTCTGACCGCCCAAAATCGCGACCGATTGAGGAGACCTCAACGGTCGATGGCGGTCAGAGCCATACGTGGATACCGCACCGTGTCTGCAGACGCGTCGTGCGCGTTGGCCGGTACACCCCCGTGGGATTTAGAGGCGGAAGTGCTCGCCGAAGTTTATCGGCGGGTGGCTGAAGTTCGGGCAGACAGGCGGTCCCCCCCTCTGCCCGAACAAGTGCGTGAGTGGCGCGAAGCCGCCCGCCGAGCCATCTTGGTGAAGTGGTCGGATCGGCTGGAGGCGCCGCGTGCCGGTGTCAGGACCGTGGAGGCGCTCCAGCCGATCCTGGAAGAGTGGATGGGTCGGCGGCACGGGGCCCTGTCCTTCCGACTGGTGCAGGTCTTGTCCGGGCATGGTTGCTTCGGACATTACCTGTACCGGATCGCGAGGCGGGAGTCGGGTCCCGGCTGCCACCATTGTGACTGCGACGACGACACGGCGCAACACACGCTGGAGTCTTGTCCAGCGTGGGACGAACAGCGCCGTGCCCTCGTCGCAGTCGTTGGAGAGGACCTCTCGCTGCCGGCCGTCATACGCTCGATGGCCGGCAGCGATAGGAGTTGGGAGGCGGTCGCATCCTTCTGCGAGGACGTCATCTCGCAGAAGGAGGCGGCGGAGAGGGTCAGAGAGGAATGTCTCCTTGCTGACCCAATCCGTCGCCGGCGAACGGGGCGGCGTCGGCGCGCTCATCTGCGTCTGATGCCGCCTTAGTGAGGCTGCGGGTGGGGGATCGGGGTTCATTCCCTCACCCGCACCCTTCCGCGTAGGCCGACGGCGTCCCCGGTGCACCCGGACGCCGTCGTTGGGTGTTGGTGCCCCGTTGGGGGCTTTCGCTGGGTGGGTCGCTGATGTCATATCAAGTTCCGGCGGCCCACCCGCTACAGCGAAGAGTCGGTGCACAGAGGGGTTTAGTGGGTATTCCGGCCTCTGCCGGCGAGTCCCACATAACCGCCCCGTGTCCCCGCACGGTGCGGTATGCGTAAACGCATTCCCCTCTTAAAAAAAAAAAAAAAAAAAAAAAAAAAAGGTTAGGTTAGGTTAGGTTAGGTTAGGTTAGGTTGGGGGCGAAGTCAGATAACCTCCTCGTGAGCCGGAGCCTTCTGCTCTGGCCGGTGCACCCCGGGCAACGTCACTCGGCAATTCTTGGCTTCTATCATGACAAGCCATGCATATTGCCGGGTGGCGGCGAATAGTCTGACACCATACCGTAATCCGGCCCTTAGGGGCTGGAACGGGGGCTACCACCTCTCGGGGTGGGGGCTGCGAGGAAAGAAAACCTCTATAAAAAATACTAGCGGGGGCGGCTTTGGCCGCCGTGCCCATACCGTAAGCCGGCCTTTGGGCGCTGGAGCGGGGGCCGCCACCTCTCGGGGTGCGGCCGCGAGGAAGAAAACCTCTCTAAAAAATCACGGGGCATATAGGGGAGGGGAAACCCGACCCTGCCAACACCAAATCGTTATCCCGTCGAGTGTCGTTGATCACGTCTAGCGGCTTGACGGGACCGAGGGGCTTGCCTTCATTGGCCGGCCCGCGAGAAGGAAATCTCAATAAAAACCAGACAGTAAAGTCTTAAAAACCCCCTGGCACCTGCCGACCCCAGTGTGGTAAATAGGCTTGCCCCCGGAATGAGCGTCACCCGGGGGTTGACCTTTATTTCGTCTCTACTCGTGGGATCAGATATGGAATCTTTATTAAATCTAAAACAAAAGAAGGAATGTGAGAAGGTGCAGAAGCAGCGGCAGCTGCGAGATGCGAAGGGGCGCTTTTTGCGCTCGAGGGACTCGTCAGTCGATGACGTCCCTCAGGTCGTGTTGTCGGAGTCCGACGACACGATGGAGACGGTAAGCAGTCGGCCTTCATCTGCCGACTGCGGACGAAAGCGGCCACACTCGGAGGTGGCCGCTCCTAACTCCGATTCGGAGGCCTCCTCGGCCGAAGACCCTGCCCCGAAAGTCGCTTCGGGCATAGGGCTAGGCCTTGGTTTGTCCCGGCGGGAGTTTCTTCTCGCCCGCCGAGAGGAGGTTACCCGCACGGCGGAGGATCGGATCCTCCTCCTGACTGAGGAGTCTAGGAGGGCACGACTCCCTGCCGCGGGGGCAACGACAGCGGAGGCTACGGCGGCGGCCCTGCAGGACCGGGTGGCCAAGGGCCTGGAGATGGTCACCTTGGTGGCGACCAAGTCCAGCCGCCTAAAGGGGACCTTCCAAAAGGCCCTCAATGAGGCCACGGTGGCCATTAAGGGGGCGGTGCAGGAGCTTCATGCTCGCACCGTCTCTGAAGAGACCGCCAAATTGCAGGCGGATAATTGCCGCCTGCAAAAGGAGATGGCACAGCTCCGCGCCGAACTGGCGGAGCTGAGCAAGGCCATTACGGCCGGCGGCCGGAAGGAGGAGCCGCCTGGTCTTGCTGCGCAGGAGCTGGAGCGCAACATCATGGTCCGGGTTGGGACCATGGTGAACGCCCGGCTCGAAGGCTTGCAGGACCGGCTTCTGCCAGCTAAAACCCTCCGCCCACCTCTGCGGGCGGATTCCGTGAGGAGCAGGGAGGTCCTTTCCCCTGTTCCGTCGACGTCACGCGCCGGTCAGCCTTCGTCGCCACCGCGCGACATCTTGCCGACGTCGCCGCCTTCACCGGGGCCTTCAACATCGAGGGCCAGTCCCCCTGCCAACCCCACGCCCAAGGGAAAGGGCAAAGGGAAGGGGAGGGGGAAGAAGTCCTCGATTTTGGCCCCGGTCACCCAGCCGGAGCCCAGTCCGCTGCCTGCGCCCAAAGGAAAGGGCAAAGGCAAAGGTAAGGGGAAGAAGTCCCCGACTTCGGCCCCAGCCACCCAGCCGGAGTCCCGTCCGCTGCCACCTGCGCCCAAGAGCATGGACGCACCTTGGACCACCGTGGTCAAACGGGGGTCCAAGGGAAAGGCGGCGGCCGGCAAACGTGCAGCTGCGCAACCAGCAGCTGCTCCGAAGAGGGTGCCCAAGCTCCGGCCTCCGCGCTCGGCTGCAATCATTCTGCAGCTGCAGCCTGAGGCCGTCGCGGCCGGCGTCGACTACGCGGCCGTGATCGGGGAGGCCAAGGCCAAAATTAGGCTGGCCGACCTCAACATCGCGGCCGTAAGGTTTAAGAGGGCCGCGACTGGGGCTGCCCTCTTGGAGGTCCCGGGAGCAGAGGCTGAGGCCAAGGCGGACGCCCTGGCTGACAGGCTGCGGGGAGTTTTAGCTCCCGAGAAGGTCGCCGTCTCCAGGCCGGTAAAATGCGCGGATTTACGCGTTAACGGCCTGGATGACTCCGTCACTACGGAGGAGGTGAAGGGGGCCCTGGCGACAGCTGGCGGGTGCTCGGTGGAGGCCATCAAGGCCGGTACAATTCACCGAGCCTCCGGTGGCACGGGCTCCCTCGTCCTTCGCTGCCCCGTCTTGGCAGCGAAGAAGGTGACGGAGGCAGGCCGCCTCCTTGTGGGCTGGGTCTCAGCACGTGTCGTGCTGCTGGAGACCCGCCCAATGAGGTGCTACAGGTGCCTTGAGCTCGGGCACACCCGAGCCACGTGCACCTCGGAGGCGGACCGCGGCGACCTGTGTTTCAGGTGCAGCCAGCCAGGGCACAAGGCTGCCGGTTGTACGGCGGCACCGCACTGCGTTCTGTGCGGTGCTGCGAAGCGGCCCACGGACCACCGGATGGGCGGGCCTAAATGCAAGGCCCCGTCCCCATCAAAGTCCAGGAGGAGGGCTGGGAACAGAGCAACTGCAAGCTCGTCCCAGCCTGCGCTATCACCGGCCAACGCCGGTGGCACCGCTGAGTCGGTTGGCGCAATGGAGGTCCAATAGATGGACCTCCATTTCCTCCAGGGGAATTTAAACCACTGCGCCAGAGCGCAGGATCTGCTAGTGCAGACTCTGGCGCAGTGGTCCATTCACGTGGCCGTGGTGTCGGAGCCCTACCTGGTTCCTAACAGGGACAACTGGGTGGCTGATGTCAGCGGAATGGCTGCCATCGCCATCCGGCCCACTCTCGGGGTGTCTGGCTTCGCGAGAGTGGTGAAAGGTAGGGGCTTCGTTGCAGCCCTGTTGGGCGAGATGCTGGTTGTGTCAGTTTATTTCTCGCCCAACGGGACCCTCGCGGATTTCGAGGTGCTCTTGGATGAGATCGGAGAGGTGATCGGGCGGAATCACCCGACGCCGGTTCTGGTTGCGGGGGACTTCAACGCCAAGTCTCTGGCGTGGGGGTCTCCCGTGGCCAACGTTCGGGGGGGAGAGCTAGAGGAGTGGGCTGCGGCCCATGGCCTCTCCCTCCTCAATCGGGGTTCCGCCCCGACGTGCGTGCGTGACAGCGGCTGGTCGATCGTGGACGTCGCATTCGCGAGTCCCGTATTGGCTGGCCGCATCCGGGGCTGGGCAGTGGAAGAGGACGTGGAGACTCTATCCGACCACAATTACATCCGGTGGTCGGTCTCCGCGTCAAACGGCCCCGGGCGCCCGATCTTGTCCGAGACCAATCGACGGTGGGTTATCAAGCGCCTCGATAGAGAGGCGTTTGTGGCGGCGGCCCTGACTCAGGCATGGGTGCCTGAACCTGAGGGGCCGGTGCGGATCGAGGAGGAGGCTGAATGGTTCCGGGGCGCTATGACGAACGTCTGCGATGCAGCGATGCCCCGGGCCAAGCCCTTCTCCCCGCAACGCCAGGTGTACTGGTGGTCCGAGGAGTTGACGGACCTACGCGCGGCGAGTATAGCCGCGCGACGCCAGTACACCCGAAGCCGTCGACGTCGTATCCGCGACGAAGCCAGAGAAGCTCTCCTGAAGGCTGCATACCAGGAGAGGAAATCAGCCCTGAAGGTGGCGATCTGCCGGTCAAAAGAGGTCTCTAGGGAGGAACTTCTCGCCTCCCTCGATAGAGACCCATGGGGTCGCCCATACCGGCAGGTGCGAGGCAAGCTCCGTCCATGGGCACCACCTGTGACGGAGACTCTCCAGCCGCATATGCTGGAGAGGGTGGTGTCCACTCTGTTTCCGCACAGAGAGGAGCACACGCCTCCACCGATGGCGCCACCTTCGGCCGAGAGCCAGACCGACGACAACGTCGTCGAGGTGCCAGAGGTCACGGCAGCCGAGCTTGGCGCTGCCGTGCTACGGCTCCGGAGGAAAAATACCGCTCCGGGGCCGGACGGAATCCCGGGCAAAGCCTGGGTGATGGCCCTCGACGACGACGCCCTTGAGGGTAGACTCCGCAGGCTGTTCTCAGCCTGCCTGGAGCAAGGGCGTTTCCCACAAATGTGGAAGACGGGCCGTTTGGTCCTCTTACGTAAAGGGGACCGCCCAGCCGACTCTCCGTCGTCCTATCGACCGATAGTGCTGCTGGACGAGGTCGGGAAGCTACTGGAGAGGGTAGTGGCTTCCCGCATAGTCCGGCACATGACGACGGAGGGCCCCGACCTGTCGGACAACCAGTTTGGTTTCCGCAGGGGTAGGTCCACCGTCGACGCGATCCTCAAAGTGAGGGAGATCGCGGGTGAGGCGGTGTCGCGAGGCGAGGTGGTGTTGGCGGTGTCCCTTGACATCGCCAACGCCTTCAACTCGATACCCTTCGGGTGTATTAGGGGGGCACTCCTCTATCATAGGTTGCCTCCCTACCTCTGCGGCACCGTCTCTGATTACCTGCGGGATCGCGTTGTGGTGTACCAGGGGCAGGAGGGTCGCTGCCAAAGGCGGATGTCGTGCGGTGTTCCCCAGGGGTCGGTGCTTGGACCCCTACTGTGGAACATCGCCTATGACTGGGTGCTCCGCGGCAGCAACCTTCCCGGCGTGGGACTGACGTGTTATGCGGATGACACGTTGGTGACGGCCCGTGGGCGGGACTTCCGTCAGGCGCAGTTAGTCGCCACGGCGGGAGCCGCCCATGTCGTCGGTCGAATAAGGCGGTTGGGCCTAACAGTGGCCCTACATAAGTCGGAAGCGCTGTGCTTTCACGGACCCCGGAGGAAGCCACCTCCCGGGGCCCAGCTCATCCTGAGCGGTGAGAGCATAGCGGTGGGAGCGGCCATGCGCTATCTAGGTCTCATTCTGGATGGCACATGGTCGTTCAAGGAGCACTTCCGACGGCTGGTGCCGCGACTCACCAGCGCCGCCTTGGCTCTCGGCAGCCTGCTCCCCAACATAGGGGGACCGAGCGCGTCGTGTCGTCGCCTGTACGCGGGGGTCATCAGGTCGATGGCTCTCTACGGGGCCCCAGTGTGGGTGGACGCCCTGTGCGCCAAGAACGTTACCCTTCTGCGACAACCGCAGAGGGTAATGGCGCGCAGGGCGGCCAGGTGCTACCGCACCGTTTCATACGGTGCGGCCTGCGCCTTGGCGGGGGCCCCACCTTGGGAGCTGGAGGCCATCGTGCTGGCCAACGTGTACAGGCTGACGGCTGAGTTCCGCAGCCGAGGGCAAGAGCCCTCACCGGAGGAACTGCGCCACCTGCGGGGCCAATCTCGAGAGGCCCTGTTTCACGGGTGGCAGCAGCGGCTTGCGGAACCGAGCGCCGGTCACCGCACGATCGAGGCCATTCGGCCCGTTCTCAGAGAATGGGCCGAAAGAAGGCGCGGAGCGCTGACCTTTCGCCTGGCGCAGGTGCTCTCGGGGCATGGTTGCTTCGGGAGGTACCTGTGCCGGGTCGCGAGGAGGGAGCCGCAATGTATTTGTCATCATTGCGGCTCCCCGGAGGACACAGCCCAGCACACCCTCGAGGTGTGCGGGGCGTGGGCGGGTCAGCGCGCTGCACTGGCCTCGATCATAGGCGAGGATCTCTCGCTCCCAGCAGTGGTGAAGGCCATGCTGGAGAGCGAGACGAACTGGGGAGCAGTGCTCTCCTTCTGCGAAGAGGTGATGAGGCAGAAGGAGGAGGCGGAACGGCAGAGGGAAGACGATGCCCTCAGTGACCCGATCCGCCATCGAAGGGTAGGCGGGAGAAGGCGGGCATACGCCCGCGACCTCCCGCCGTAAAAGCCCGAGAAGAGGACGCGCCCGGCTGAGCGCGTCCGCCACGCCAGGACCGGTCGACTTTGGGGAAAGTCGACCGCGAGCGTTTTCTGGTGACGTGTGCGTGTTCCCGCACGTCACCGCCGGAGCTGAGCTCCGGCAGAGAGGGGGCCCGTAGCGGGCCATCGTCGCTGTGGTCGCGGATGAATGTTCCTGCGCTCCCGTGACCACAGCAGAGCGCGACGAGAGGAACACCTTGGGGTTTTAGTGGGTGCGAGCCCCACATAACCCCTCGGTTCTTTCCCCAAGACCGAGGGGTATGCGTCAGGCATTTCCCCAAGTAAAAAAAAAAAAAAAAAAAAAAAAAAGGTTAGGTTAGGTTTGAGGGTCTATTTCCGCCTCAGGCGGAACACACGCCCCCGGCAATGGCCCAGTTGGCCGAAGTCCGGGAGGCCAATGAGGATGTTCCGCCCGTCACGGAGGCGGAACTGGGGGTGGCTGTTCTGCGAATTCGCGGAAGGAACACCGCCCCCGGGCCGGACGGCATTCCGGCCCGAGCGTTGGCCCTGACTCTCAACCACATGGGGGACCGCCTCAGGGGACTGTTTGACGCCTGTCTGGCGTCAGGAAGGTTCCCTGAGCGCTGGAAAGTGGGGAAGCTGGTACTCCTGCCGAAGCCGGGGAGGGCCCCGGACTCGGCCGCGGCCTACAGGCCCATCGTTTTGCTGGACGAGGCGGGGAAGTTACTGGAGAGAGTTGTCTCTGCCCGCATCGTCCGGCATCTGCGGGAGGTGGGCCCCGACCTGTCGGACGCCCAGTATGGCTTCCGCGCCGGGCGTTCGACGGTCGACGCCATTTTGGCCGTGAGGGCTGCGGCCGAGGAGGCCGTCCGAGGACGCGGCGTGTTGTTGGCGGTGTCACTCGACATCGCCAACGCCTTCAATAGTCTGCCATTCAGCAGCATCGCGGAGGCGCTCCGGTTTCATGGAGTGCCCGCATACATCCAGCTGCTGGTGGCAGACTATCTGAAGGAGAGGAGCGTCCTGTACGAGGACCGAGATGCCAACGTTGGGCGCAGGGCGATGTCGGCCGGTGTTCCGCAGGGGTCCGTTCTTGGCCCCCTCTTGTGGAACATCGGTTATGACTGGGTCCTGCGCGCCGAACTTCCCCCCGGGCTGAGCGTATTCTGTTACGCTGACGATACATTGGTGGCAGCCCGGGGGCGGAACTTCGAGGAGGCGGCGCGCCTGGCCACCACGGGGGTCACCCAGGTGGTCGGGCGCATAGAGGCGCTGGGGCTTAAGGTGGCCCTGAACAAGACGGAGGCCCTTATGTTCCATGGGCCCCGTCGTGGGCCACCTGCCGGCGCCTCACTTAATGTTGGCACGGTCCTCGTACGGGTACAGGCCCAGATGAGGTATCTGGGCCTGGTGTTGGATGGGAGATGGCTCTTCGACGAGCATTTCCGCCGGCTGGCGACTAAACTGGAGGGAGCTGCGTCCGCCCTAGGGCGATTACTGCCGAACCTGGGCGGACCCAGCATTGCATGTCGCCGGCTGTACGCGGGGGTTGTCCGGTCGATGGCGCTGTACGGCGCACCGGTGTGGGCGGCGTCTCTGACCGCCCAGAATAGAGACCGGTTGAGGAGACCTCAACGGTCGATGGCGGTCAGAGCCATACGTGGATACCGCACCGTGTCTGCAGACGCGGCGTGCGCGTTGGCCGGTACACCCCCGTGGGATTTGGAGGCGGAAGTGCTCGCCGAAGTATATCGGCGGGTGGCTGAAGTTCGGGCAGACAGGCGGTCCCCCCCTCTGCCCGAACAAGTGCGTGAGTGGCGCGAAGCCGCCCGCCGAGCCATCTCGGTGAAGTGGTCGGATCGGCTGGAGGCGCCGCGTGCCGGTGTCAGGACCGTGGAGGCGCTCCAGCCGATCCTGGAAGAGTGGATGGGTCGGCGGCACGGGGCCCTGTCCTTCCGACTGGTGCAGGTCTTGTCCGGGCATGGTTGCTTCGGACATTACCTGTACCAGATCGCGAGGCGGGAGTCGGGTCCCGGCTGCCACCATTGTGACTGCGACGACGACACGGCGCAACACACGCTGGAGTCTTGTCCAGCGTGGGACGAACAGCGCCGTGCCCTCGTCGCAGTCGTTGGAGAGGACCTCTCGCTGCCGGCCGTCATACGCTCGATGGCCGGCAGCGACAGGAGTTGGGAGGCGGTCGCATCCTTCTGCGAGGACGTCATCTCGCGGAAGGAGGCGGCGGAGAGGGTCAGAGAGGAATGTCTCCTTGCTGACCCGATCCGTCGCCGGCGAACAGGGCGGCGTCAGCGCGCTCATCTGCGTCTGATGCCGCCTTAGTGAGGCTGCGGGTGGGGGATCGGGGTTCATTCCCTCACCCGCACCCTTCCGCGTAGGCCGACGGCGTCCCCGGTGCACCCGGGCGCCGTCGTTGGGTGTTGGTGCCCCGATGGGGGCTTTCGCTGGGTGGGTCGCTGATGTCATATCAAGTTCCAGCGGCCCACCCGTGACGGCGAAGAGTCGGTGCACAGAGGGGTTTAGTGGGTATTCCGGCCTCAGCCGGCGAGTCCCACATAACCGTCCCGTGTCCCCGCACGGGGCGGTATGCGTAAACGCATTCCCCTCTTAAAAAAAAAAAAAAAAAAAAAAAAAAAAAAAAAAAAAAAAAAAAAAAAAAAAAAAATTTTAGGTTAGGTTAGGTTGAAAAATTTTCTTCCCCTCCAAATAGTGTAGGTTTCCCCTGAGATTCGGCTAGCGGCTCCTCCCTGCTTCTCAGCGACTCCTTCCCGGAACTTTTGCGCCTCTCGCACCTCCCTGAAATCATAAAAAACAATTAATTCATTAAAATTCATTCACTTTTTTACCTAAATTCCCCATAACTTCCCCTGTCCACCCCCCACGGGGCTCTTTTCGGTCCCATTTAGTAGCTGGCGTCGAGACGCGTCGAACGACACCCGTTCGGCGCGAATCGCCCAGCGGGCCAGCCTGATACGGCATATACCCCCCTTCCCCAAACACTGAAAATCCACCTTAGTGATACCGAATCCCAAAACTTAAAATTTTCTTCCCCTCCAAATAGTGTAGGTTTCCCCTGAGATTCGGCTAGCGGCTCCTCCCTGCTTCTCAGCGACTCCTTCCCGGAACTTTTGCGCCTCTCGCACCTCCCTGAAATCATAAAAAACAATTAATTCATTAAAATTCATTCACTTTTTTACCTAAATTCCCCATAACTTCCCCTGTCCACCCCCCACGGGGCTCTTTTCGGTCCCATTTAGTAGCTGGCGTCGAGACGCGTCGAACGACACCCGTTCGGCGCGAATCGCCCAGCGGGCCAGCCTGATACGGCATATACCCCCCTTCCCCAAACACTGAAAATCCACCTTAGTGATACCGAATCCCAAAACTTAAAATTTTCTTCCCCTCCAAATAGTGTAGGTTTCCCCTGAGATTCGGCTAGCGGCTCCTCCCTGCTTCTCAGCGACTCCTTCCCGGAACTTTTGCGCCTCTCGCACCTCCCTGAAATCATAAAAAACAATTAATTCATTAAAATTCATTCACTTTTTTACCTAAATTCCCCATAACTTCCCCTGTCCACCCCCCACGGGGCTCTTTTCGGTCCCATTTAGTAGCTGGCGTCGAGACGCGTCGAACGACACCCGTTCGGCGCGAATCGCCCAGCGGGCCAGCCTGATACGGCATATACCCCCCTTCCCCAAACACTGAAAATCCACCTTAGTGATACCGAATCCCAAAACTTAAAATTTTCTTCCCCTCCAAATAGTGTAGGTTTCCCCTGAGATTCGGCTAGCGGCTCCTCCCTGCTTCTCAGCGACTCCTTCCCGGAACTTTTGCGCCTCTCGCACCTCCCTGAAATCATAAAAAACAATTAATTCATTAAAATTCATTCACTTTTTTACCTAAATTCCCCATAACTTCCCCTGTCCACCCCCCACGGGGCTCTTTTCGGTCCCATTTAGTAGCTGGCGTCGAGACGCGTCGAACGACACCCGTTCGGCGCGAATCGCCCAGCGGGCCAGCCTGATACGGCATATACCCCCCTTCCCCAAACACTGAAAATCCACCTTAGTGATACCGAATCCCAAAACTTAAAATTTTCTTCCCCTCCAAATAGTGTAGGTTTCCCCTGAGATTCGGCTAGCGGCTCCTCCCTGCTTCTCAGCGACTCCTTCCCGGAACTTTTGCGCCTCTCGCACCTCCCTGAAATCATAAAAAACAATTAATTCATTAAAATTCATTCACTTTTTTACCTAAATTCCCCATAACTTCCCCTGTCCACCCCCCACGGGGCTCTTTTCGGTCCCATTTAGTAGCTGGCGTCGAGACGCGTCGAACGACACCCGTTCGGCGCGAATCGCCCAGCGGGCCAGCCTGATACGGCATATACCCCCCTTCCCCAAACACTGAAAATCCACCTTAGTGATACCGAATCCCAAAACTTAAAATTTTCTTCCCCTCCAAATAGTGTAGGTTTCCCCTGAGATTCGGCTAGCGGCTCCTCCCTGCTTCTCAGCGACTCCTTCCCGGAACTTTTGCGCCTCTCGCACCTCCCTGAAATCATAAAAAACAATTAATTCATTAAAATTCATTCACTTTTTTACCTAAATTCCCCATAACTTCCCCTGTCCACCCCCCACGGGGCTCTTTTCGGTCCCATTTAGTAGCTGGCGTCGAGACGCGTCGAACGACACCCGTTCGGCGCGAATCGCCCAGCGGGCCAGCCTGATACGGCATATACCCCCCTTCCCCAAACACTGAAAATCCACCTTAGTGATACCGAATCCCAAAACTTAAAATTTTCTTCCCCTCCAAATAGTGTAGGTTTCCCCTGAGATTCGGCTAGCGGCTCCTCCCTGCTTCTCAGCGACTCCTTCCCGGAACTTTTGCGCCTCTCGCACCTCCCTGAAATCATAAAAAACAATTAATTCATTAAAATTCATTCACTTTTTTACCTAAATTCCCCATAACTTCCCCTGTCCACCCCCCACGGGGCTCTTTTCGGTCCCATTTAGTAGCTGGCGTCGAGACGCGTCGAACGACACCCGTTCGGCGCGAATCGCCCAGCGGGCCAGCCTGATACGGCATATACCCCCCTTCCCCAAACACTGAAAATCCACCTTAGTGATACCGAATCCCAAAACTTAAAATTTTCTTCCCCTCCAAATAGTGTAGGTTTCCCCTGAGATTCGGCTAGCGGCTCCTCCCTGCTTCTCAGCGACTCCTTCCCGGAACTTTTGCGCCTCTCGCACCTCCCTGAAATCATAAAAAACAATTAATTCATTAAAATTCATTCACTTTTTTACCTAAATTCCCCATAACTTCCCCTGTCCACCCCCCACGGGGCTCTTTTCGGTCCCATTTAGTAGCTGGCGTCGAGACGCGTCGAACGACACCCGTTCGGCGCGAATCGCCCAGCGGGCCAGCCTGATACGGCATATACCCCCCTTCCCCAAACACTTATGGGACATTCCAATATGGCTACGTCATAGATAACAGCTGTTGACGCGCCTCCAAGCGACGTGCGCCGGCGCCTAACTTAATGTCGCACTGCCGAACAAATTCCTTTTATACCTCGAGAGTGAGCGGCGATATACGGCGCGCGCACGTGAGAGCGAGATGGGTGCGTGGCAGAAATGTTATGATGTACCTGTAGATTGTACTTTTGTATTTTAGTTTTTTGATTTAAATTTTTATAAGTACCTTATAATTTGTTATTTTCTTGTAAGACTTGCTATATAAGACTGACGACCTAGAAATAAATGTTCATTATTCTCCTGGCATTCGACTTTAATTTACTGCGCCCAACAACAACAAACCTCAGACCGCCACAATTGGTGACCCCGACGTGATCCTCTACAACCAAGATGACACAAGATAATCCTGGCGCAGCAAGCATTGCCGTGAAGTCTGAGTTCGACATAGCAGCGATCTCCGTACAATCAAGACTGCTACCATTTTGGCGAGAGATTCCACGAGCCTGGTTTATACAATTTGAAGCCGTCGTGGAACCGTTGAAGACCTCAGATGATCAGAAGTTCAGATACGTCCTGCAGCAATTACAGTCTCAAGATCTCCAACATATTACGGACATTTTATACAAACCACCCGCTGATGACAAGTATGGCGCGTTGAAAAATCGTTTGTTGACGGTATATGACAAATCCGACGTGAAGAACTTTCAGAAATTGATCAGCGGTCTCGACTTGGGTGATCAAAAACCCACCCAACTATTAAGAAGAATGCGAGAACTAAGCAGCGGCATGATCACCGACGAAGGCTTAAGAATTGAATGGCTGAACCATCTTCCCACACAAGTGCGCGTCGTGCTGGCGGTGAACACGGAGTCGTCGCTAGATACCCTCGCTGCTATGGCCGACAAGATGGTGGAATTCTCCGAGCCTACAACAATCGCCGCGATCACAAGTTCTACATCTACGGATTCTTCGATCGTGTCTGAACAATTGAATGTCTTATCGAAACAAATGGAGAAACTGTCTCTAGAAGTAGCCGAGCTACGTGGACGGTCTACACAACGATACAGACGACCACGTGCGCACTCGTTTCGTTCGCGCTCAAGGTCACGGCAGGGCAACAAGAACTCTGTGAAACCCGGCGATCCTACGTGGGAATGTAGATATCACTTTCGTTATGGTGACAAGGCGAAACGATGTGAATCACCGTGTTGTAGAAGGAAGAAGAACCCAAGTGATTTAAACTAGCTCCGACAGCGACTGTGGCGGACGTCGGTGTCTCAAGTACAACTAACCGCCTTTGTGTCTTCGATCGAGACACCAGAGAACCCTTTCTGGTTGATACAGGAGCCGAGATATCCGTATTGGCTGTGAAAAGGAAGAATAAATTGAATAATAAGTCAAGCGCCTACAAATTATACGCTGCAAATAACAGTCCTATACAAACATACGGTGAGAAAACGATTAGGCTCAATCTCGGCCTACGTCGCAGTTACATGTGGAGATTCGTCGTGGCGGACGTCAAGACATCCATTCTGGGGGCAGACTTTCTACGTCATTTCAAACTCATTGTCAACCTACACAGAAAGAAGCTCGTCGATAATGTGACCGAATTATCAGTCGACGCCCTTGAAATTGAAACTGGCAGTGAAACGGTACACGTCATTAGCTCCGATCAAGTGTACTACGACATCCTGAAGCAATACTCAGAAGTGCTGAGCCCTACGGCTCTTTCATCTCTCAAGAAACCAGCGAAACACGATGTTATACACCGAATAGAGACGACGGGCCCCCCGTTATTTTCTCGACCGCGCCCGCTTCCACCCGACAAATACAAAATGGCCAGAGAGGAGTTTAACCAGATGCTTGAACTAGGCATATGCAGTCCATCAAACAGTCCATGGGCCAGCCCACTCCATATCGTGAAGAAAAAGGATGGCGGACTACGTGTATGCGGTGACTACCGCCGATTAAACGCGGTCACCCTACCAGATCGATATCCGATTCCCCGCATTCAAGATTTTACATATCAACTTCACAACAAGAAGATCTTCTCGAAGCTAGACCTCAAGATGGCCTACTTCTGGATTCCTATTGCCCCAGAAGATGCACAGAAAACAGCAATAACAACTCCGTTTGGGCTATTCGAATTTAAATGTATGACCTTTGGTTTACGGAACGCAAGTCAAACGTTTCAAAGGTTCATGCATGAAGTGCTGCGGGGAGTAGAAGACTGCTTCTGTTTTATAGACGACATATTGCTCTACTCAGAAGAAGAAGAAAGTCATAAAAAACTTCTACAACAAGTATTGGAACGACTCAAGAAATATGGAGTTATGTTAAAGGTCGAAAAATGTGAGTTTGGAAGAGATAAATTGAATTTTCTCGGCTATGAAGTATCGGCAGAAGGTATCAAGCCTACAAAAGAACGAACAGAAGCAATATCAAACTATCCGAAGCCGAAAACTATCAGTGAGTTACGTCGCTTCCTGGGCATGCTCAACTTCTATCGCAGCTGCTTACCCCGCCAAGCCGATATACAAACAGAACTGAACAAGTTTCTACATAACAGAAAACGAAACGACAAGACTTTAATCGCTTGGACACCAGAGGCAGACAAAGCTTTTGAAACGTGCCGTCAAAGCATTCTAAAAGCTACAGAACTCATGCATCCTGTACCAAACAGTGCCCTTGCCATCATGACAGACGCTTCGGACACCAGCCTCGGTGCAGTTCTACAACAGCGCATAGACAACGTATGGAGACCACTGGCTTACTTCTCTAAAGCAATGAGTGCCACACAACGCCGCTATAGTGTTTATGATCGCGAGTTACTCGCAATATTCATGGCGGTAAAACACTTCCGGCGACTCATAGAAGGATGCAACGTGACTGTGTTTACGGATCATAAGCCACTCGTGAACGCATTGATACGCCCACCGAGTAGCAGTGACACGCCCAGGCGAGAGCGGCAGCTACATTTTATAAGCCAGTTTTGTACGATCATCAAATACGTACAAGGAGAGGACAACGCGGTAGCCGACGCATTATCACGCATAGAGGAGATACAATGCCCTACCGTCATTGACTACAACAGTCTGGCTGAAGACCAACGTAATGACTCAACGCTGAAACAACTTAGAAACCAAGCCAATCTGAAGTTCACCGAAGTTACACTGCCGGGAATCGAACGGCCAATCACGTGCGAGAACACTACCGGGACGCCTAGACCCTACCTACCGACTGCATATCGTTTTGAGGCATACAAAGCGCAACACGATTTATGTCACCCTGGCGTGCGAACTACACGTAAACAAATAAGCTCCAAATTCTTCTGGCCCAATATGAACAAGGATGTAAGCATGTGGACGAGAGCATGCATCAGCTGTCAACGAGCGAAGATCAATCGGCATGTTGTTACCCCACTGAGTGAGTTCCCACCGTCCGAACGATTTGAACATATACATATAGACATCGTTGGACCACTGCGATTATCAGATAACTACCGATACTGTGTGACCATAATCGATCGGTGCACAAAGTGGCCAGAAGCAGTACCTGTACAAGACATAACCGCCGAGAACGTCGCCAAGGCCCTGTATGAAAACTGGATAGCGAGATTTGGTTGCCCACTGCGAATATCAACTGATCAAGGGCGACAATTCGAATCTTTATTATTCAAATCACTAATGAAGAAGTTTGGCATTACAAGAATCCGTACTACTGCCTACCATCCACAATCAAATGGTCAGATCGAGAGATGGCACCGTACAATGAAGGCAGCACTCATGGCACGCGGAGCTACTACACAATGGACCGCAGAGCTACCTACCGTGTTATTGGGATTACGCACTGCATTACGTAGCAATAACAACCTGAGCCCGGCTATGATGACGTATGGAACCACACTCCGTCTCCCATCAGACTTTGTGGCGCCAACTAAAACGAGCATGGCTGAAGAGGAATATATACGCCGCCTTATGGAAACCATGGCAACAGTACGAACAAGGCCGCGCGTAAGCAACGGGCGCACGGATACATTCATATACAAAGACCTCGCTACGTGTACACATGTCTTCGTGCGCAATGATACGGTACGCTCGCCGCTAACACCACCGTACGAAGGGCCATATGAAGTTATCAAGCGCTATGACAAGTTCTACAAAATTAAGTTACCATTACGCACATCTGTAATATCAATGGACAGACTCAAGCCAGCCTACGTATTCAATGAACTGCAAAATCTTAATGAATCAAAGGAAGATACAATGAATGACGCTCCCGATGACATCACAAGGCCTTACGTCACGAGATCCGGCAGATTAGTGAAGCCCGTTGTACGCTTCGCTAGGAGGGAGTGATATGGGACATTCCAATATGGCTACGTCATAGATAACAGCTGTTGACGCGCCTCCAAGCGACGTGCGCCGGCGCCTAACTTAATGTCGCACTGCCGAACAAATTCCTTTTATACCTCGAGAGTGAGCGGCGATATACGGCGCGCGCACGTGAGAGCGAGATGGGTGCGTGGCAGAAATGTTATGATGTACCTGTAGATTGTACTTTTGTATTTTAGTTTTTTGATTTAAATTTTTATAAGTACCTTATAATTTGTTATTTTCTTGTAAGACTTGCTATATAAGACTGACGACCTAGAAATAAATGTTCATTATTCTCCTGGCATTCGACTTTAATTTACTGCGCCCAACAACAACAAACCTCAGACCGCCACACACTGAAAATCCACCTTAGTGATACCGAATCCCAAAACTTAAAATTTTCTTCCCCTCCAAATAGTGTAGGTTTCCCCTGAGATTCGGCTAGCGGCTCCTCCCTGCTTCTCAGCGACTCCTTCCCGGAACTTTTGCGCCTCTCGCACCTCCCTGAAATCATAAAAAACAATTAATTCATTAAAATTCATTCACTTTTTTACCTAAATTCCCCATAACTTCCCCTGTCCACCCCCCACGGGGCTCTTTTCGGTCCCATTTAGTAGCTGGCGTCGAGACGCGTCGAACGACACCCGTTCGGCGCGAATCGCCCAGCGGGCCAGCCTGATACGGCATATACCCCCCTTCCCCAAACACTGAAAATCCACCTTAGTGATACCGAATCCCAAAACTTAAAATTTTCTTCCCCTCCAAATAGTGTAGGTTTCCCCTGAGATTCGGCTAGCGGCTCCTCCCTGCTTCTCAGCGACTCCTTCCCGGAACTTTTGCGCCTCTCGCACCTCCCTGAAATCATAAAAAACAATTAATTCATTAAAATTCATTCACTTTTTTACCTAAATTCCCCATAACTTCCCCTGTCCACCCCCCACGGGGCTCTTTTCGGTCCCATTTAGTAGCTGGCGTCGAGACGCGTCGAACGACACCCGTTCGGCGCGAATCGCCCAGCGGGCCAGCCTGATACGGCATATACCCCCCTTCCCCAAACACTGAAAATCCACCTTAGTGATACCGAATCCCAAAACTTAAAATTTTCTTCCCCTCCAAATAGTGTAGGTTTCCCCTGAGATTCGGCTAGCGGCTCCTCCCTGCTTCTCAGCGACTCCTTCCCGGAACTTTTGCGCCTCTCGCACCTCCCTGAAATCATAAAAAACAATTAATTCATTAAAATTCATTCACTTTTTTACCTAAATTCCCCATAACTTCCCCTGTCCACCCCCCACGGGGCTCTTTTCGGTCCCATTTAGTAGCTGGCGTCGAGACGCGTCGAACGACACCCGTTCGGCGCGAATCGCCCAGCGGGCCAGCCTGATACGGCATATACCCCCCTTCCCCAAACACTGAAAATCCACCTTAGTGATACCGAATCCCAAAACTTAAAATTTTCTTCCCCTCCAAATAGTGTAGGTTTCCCCTGAGATTCGGCTAGCGGCTCCTCCCTGCTTCTCAGCGACTCCTTCCCGGAACTTTTGCGCCTCTCGCACCTCCCTGAAATCATAAAAAACAATTAATTCATTAAAATTCATTCACTTTTTTACCTAAATTCCCCATAACTTCCCCTGTCCACCCCCCACGGGGCTCTTTTCGGTCCCATTTAGTAGCTGGCGTCGAGACGCGTCGAACGACACCCGTTCGGCGCGAATCGCCCAGCGGGCCAGCCTGATACGGCATATACCCCCCTTCCCCAAACACTGAAAATCCACCTTAGTGATACCGAATCCCAAAACTTAAAATTTTCTTCCCCTCCAAATAGTGTAGGTTTCCCCTGAGATTCGGCTAGCGGCTCCTCCCTGCTTCTCAGCGACTCCTTCCCGGAACTTTTGCGCCTCTCGCACCTCCCTGAAATCATAAAAAACAATTAATTCATTAAAATTCATTCACTTTTTTACCTAAATTCCCCATAACTTCCCCTGTCCACCCCCCACGGGGCTCTTTTCGGTCCCATTTAGTAGCTGGCGTCGAGACGCGTCGAACGACACCCGTTCGGCGCGAATCGCCCAGCGGGCCAGCCTGATACGGCATATACCCCCCTTCCCCAAACACTGAAAATCCACCTTAGTGATACCGAATCCCAAAACTTAAAATTTTCTTCCCCTCCAAATAGTGTAGGTTTCCCCTGAGATTCGGCTAGCGGCTCCTCCCTGCTTCTCAGCGACTCCTTCCCGGAACTTTTGCGCCTCTCGCACCTCCCTGAAATCATAAAAAACAATTAATTCATTAAAATTCATTCACTTTTTTACCTAAATTCCCCATAACTTCCCCTGTCCACCCCCCACGGGGCTCTTTTCGGTCCCATTTAGTAGCTGGCGTCGAGACGCGTCGAACGACACCCGTTCGGCGCGAATCGCCCAGCGGGCCAGCCTGATACGGCATATACCCCCCTTCCCCAAACACTGAAAATCCACCTTAGTGATACCGAATCCCAAAACTTAAAATTTTCTTCCCCTCCAAATAGTGTAGGTTTCCCCTGAGATTCGGCTAGCGGCTCCTCCCTGCTTCTCAGCGACTCCTTCCCGGAACTTTTGCGCCTCTCGCACCTCCCTGAAATCATAAAAAACAATTAATTCATTAAAATTCATTCACTTTTTTACCTAAATTCCCCATAACTTCCCCTGTCCACCCCCCACGGGGCTCTTTTCGGTCCCATTTAGTAGCTGGCGTCGAGACGCGTCGAACGACACCCGTTCGGCGCGAATCGCCCAGCGGGCCAGCCTGATACGGCATATACCCCCCTTCCCCAAACACTGAAAATCCACCTTAGTGATACCGAATCCCAAAACTTAAAATTTTCTTCCCCTCCAAATAGTGTAGGTTTCCCCTGAGATTCGGCTAGCGGCTCCTCCCTGCTTCTCAGCGACTCCTTCCCGGAACTTTTGCGCCTCTCGCACCTCCCTGAAATCATAAAAAACAATTAATTCATTAAAATTCATTCACTTTTTTACCTAAATTCCCCATAACTTCCCCTGTCCACCCCCCACGGGGCTCTTTTCGGTCCCATTTAGTAGCTGGCGTCGAGACGCGTCGAACGACACCCGTTCGGCGCGAATCGCCCAGCGGGCCAGCCTGATACGGCATATACCCCCCTTCCCCAAACACTGAAAATCCACCTTAGTGATACCGAATCCCAAAACTTAAAATTTTCTTCCCCTCCAAATAGTGTAGGTTTCCCCTGAGATTCGGCTAGCGGCTCCTCCCTGCTTCTCAGCGACTCCTTCCCGGAACTTTTGCGCCTCTCGCACCTCCCTGAAATCATAAAAAACAATTAATTCATTAAAATTCATTCACTTTTTTACCTAAATTCCCCATAACTTCCCCTGTCCACCCCCCACGGGGCTCTTTTCGGTCCCATTTAGTAGCTGGCGTCGAGACGCGTCGAACGACACCCGTTCGGCGCGAATCGCCCAGCGGGCCAGCCTGATACGGCATATACCCCCCTTCCCCAAACACTGAAAATCCACCTTAGTGATACCGAATCCCAAAACTTAAAATTTTCTTCCCCTCCAAATAGTGTAGGTTTCCCCTGAGATTCGGCTAGCGGCTCCTCCCTGCTTCTCAGCGACTCCTTCCCGGAACTTTTGCGCCTCTCGCACCTCCCTGAAATCATAAAAAACAATTAATTCATTAAAATTCATTCACTTTTTTACCTAAATTCCCCATAACTTCCCCTGTCCACCCCCCACGGGGCTCTTTTCGGTCCCATTTAGTAGCTGGCGTCGAGACGCGTCGAACGACACCCGTTCGGCGCGAATCGCCCAGCGGGCCAGCCTGATACGGCATATACCCCCCTTCCCCAAACACTGAAAATCCACCTTAGTGATACCGAATCCCAAAACTTAAAATTTTCTTCCCCTCCAAATAGTGTAGGTTTCCCCTGAGATTCGGCTAGCGGCTCCTCCCTGCTTCTCAGCGACTCCTTCCCGGAACTTTTGCGCCTCTCGCACCTCCCTGAAATCATAAAAAACAATTAATTCATTAAAATTCATTCACTTTTTTACCTAAATTCCCCATAACTTCCCCTGTCCACCCCCCACGGGGCTCTTTTCGGTCCCATTTAGTAGCTGGCGTCGAGACGCGTCGAACGACACCCGTTCGGCGCGAATCGCCCAGCGGGCCAGCCTGATACGGCATATACCCCCCTTCCCCAAACACTGAAAATCCACCTTAGTGATACCGAATCCCAAAACTTAAAATTTTCTTCCCCTCCAAATAGTGTAGGTTTCCCCTGAGATTCGGCTAGCGGCTCCTCCCTGCTTCTCAGCGACTCCTTCCCGGAACTTTTGCGCCTCTCGCACCTCCCTGAAATCATAAAAAACAATTAATTCATTAAAATTCATTCACTTTTTTACCTAAATTCCCCATAACTTCCCCTGTCCACCCCCCACGGGGCTCTTTTCGGTCCCATTTAGTAGCTGGCGTCGAGACGCGTCGAACGACACCCGTTCGGCGCGAATCGCCCAGCGGGCCAGCCTGATACGGCATATACCCCCCTTCCCCAAACACTGAAAATCCACCTTAGTGATACCGAATCCCAAAACTTAAAATTTTCTTCCCCTCCAAATAGTGTAGGTTTCCCCTGAGATTCGGCTAGCGGCTCCTCCCTGCTTCTCAGCGACTCCTTCCCGGAACTTTTGCGCCTCTCGCACCTCCCTGAAATCATAAAAAACAATTAATTCATTAAAATTCATTCACTTTTTTACCTAAATTCCCCATAACTTCCCCTGTCCACCCCCCACGGGGCTCTTTTCGGTCCCATTTAGTAGCTGGCGTCGAGACGCGTCGAACGACACCCGTTCGGCGCGAATCGCCCAGCGGGCCAGCCTGATACGGCATATACCCCCCTTCCCCAAACACTGAAAATCCACCTTAGTGATACCGAATCCCAAAACTTAAAATTTTCTTCCCCTCCAAATAGTGTAGGTTTCCCCTGAGATTCGGCTAGCGGCTCCTCCCTGCTTCTCAGCGACTCCTTCCCGGAACTTTTGCGCCTCTCGCACCTCCCTGAAATCATAAAAAACAATTAATTCATTAAAATTCATTCACTTTTTTACCTAAATTCCCCATAACTTCCCCTGTCCACCCCCCACGGGGCTCTTTTCGGTCCCATTTAGTAGCTGGCGTCGAGACGCGTCGAACGACACCCGTTCGGCGCGAATCGCCCAGCGGGCCAGCCTGATACGGCATATACCCCCCTTCCCCAAACACTGAAAATCCACCTTAGTGATACCGAATCCCAAAACTTAAAATTTTCTTCCCCTCCAAATAGTGTAGGTTTCCCCTGAGATTCGGCTAGCGGCTCCTCCCTGCTTCTCAGCGACTCCTTCCCGGAACTTTTGCGCCTCTCGCACCTCCCTGAAATCATAAAAAACAATTAATTCATTAAAATTCATTCACTTTTTTACCTAAATTCCCCATAACTTCCCCTGTCCACCCCCCACGGGGCTCTTTTCGGTCCCATTTAGTAGCTGGCGTCGAGACGCGTCGAACGACACCCGTTCGGCGCGAATCGCCCAGCGGGCCAGCCTGATACGGCATATACCCCCCTTCCCCAAACACTGAAAATCCACCTTAGTGATACCGAATCCCAAAACTTAAAATTTTCTTCCCCTCCAAATAGTGTAGGTTTCCCCTGAGATTCGGCTAGCGGCTCCTCCCTGCTTCTCAGCGACTCCTTCCCGGAACTTTTGCGCCTCTCGCACCTCCCTGAAATCATAAAAAACAATTAATTCATTAAAATTCATTCACTTTTTTACCTAAATTCCCCATAACTTCCCCTGTCCACCCCCCACGGGGCTCTTTTCGGTCCCATTTAGTAGCTGGCGTCGAGACGCGTCGAACGACACCCGTTCGGCGCGAATCGCCCAGCGGGCCAGCCTGATACGGCATATACCCCCCTTCCCCAAACACTGAAAATCCACCTTAGTGATACCGAATCCCAAAACTTAAAATTTTCTTCCCCTCCAAATAGTGTAGGTTTCCCCTGAGATTCGGCTAGCGGCTCCTCCCTGCTTCTCAGCGACTCCTTCCCGGAACTTTTGCGCCTCTCGCACCTCCCTGAAATCATAAAAAACAATTAATTCATTAAAATTCATTCACTTTTTTACCTAAATTCCCCATAACTTCCCCTGTCCACCCCCCACGGGGCTCTTTTCGGTCCCATTTAGTAGCTGGCGTCGAGACGCGTCGAACGACACCCGTTCGGCGCGAATCGCCCAGCGGGCCAGCCTGATACGGCATATACCCCCCTTCCCCAAACACTGAAAATCCACCTTAGTGATACCGAATCCCAAAACTTAAAATTTTCTTCCCCTCCAAATAGTGTAGGTTTCCCCTGAGATTCGGCTAGCGGCTCCTCCCTGCTTCTCAGCGACTCCTTCCCGGAACTTTTGCGCCTCTCGCACCTCCCTGAAATCATAAAAAACAATTAATTCATTAAAATTCATTCACTTTTTTACCTAAATTCCCCATAACTTCCCCTGTCCACCCCCCACGGGGCTCTTTTCGGTCCCATTTAGTAGCTGGCGTCGAGACGCGTCGAACGACACCCGTTCGGCGCGAATCGCCCAGCGGGCCAGCCTGATACGGCATATACCCCCCTTCCCCAAACACTGAAAATCCACCTTAGTGATACCGAATCCCAAAACTTAAAATTTTCTTCCCCTCCAAATAGTGTAGGTTTCCCCTGAGATTCGGCTAGCGGCTCCTCCCTGCTTCTCAGCGACTCCTTCCCGGAACTTTTGCGCCTCTCGCACCTCCCTGAAATCATAAAAAACAATTAATTCATTAAAATTCATTCACTTTTTTACCTAAATTCCCCATAACTTCCCCTGTCCACCCCCCACGGGGCTCTTTTCGGTCCCATTTAGTAGCTGGCGTCGAGACGCGTCGAACGACACCCGTTCGGCGCGAATCGCCCAGCGGGCCAGCCTGATACGGCATATACCCCCCTTCCCCAAACACTGAAAATCCACCTTAGTGATACCGAATCCCAAAACTTAAAATTTTCTTCCCCTCCAAATAGTGTAGGTTTCCCCTGAGATTCGGCTAGCGGCTCCTCCCTGCTTCTCAGCGACTCCTTCCCGGAACTTTTGCGCCTCTCGCACCTCCCTGAAATCATAAAAAACAATTAATTCATTAAAATTCATTCACTTTTTTACCTAAATTCCCCATAACTTCCCCTGTCCACCCCCCACGGGGCTCTTTTCGGTCCCATTTAGTAGCTGGCGTCGAGACGCGTCGAACGACACCCGTTCGGCGCGAATCGCCCAGCGGGCCAGCCTGATACGGCATATACCCCCCTTCCCCAAACACTGAAAATCCACCTTAGTGATACCGAATCCCAAAACTTAAAATTTTCTTCCCCTCCAAATAGTGTAGGTTTCCCCTGAGATTCGGCTAGCGGCTCCTCCCTGCTTCTCAGCGACTCCTTCCCGGAACTTTTGCGCCTCTCGCACCTCCCTGAAATCATAAAAAACAATTAATTCATTAAAATTCATTCACTTTTTTACCTAAATTCCCCATAACTTCCCCTGTCCACCCCCCACGGGGCTCTTTTCGGTCCCATTTAGTAGCTGGCGTCGAGACGCGTCGAACGACACCCGTTCGGCGCGAATCGCCCAGCGGGCCAGCCTGATACGGCATATACCCCCCTTCCCCAAACACTGAAAATCCACCTTAGTGATACCGAATCCCAAAACTTAAAATTTTCTTCCCCTCCAAATAGTGTAGGTTTCCCCTGAGATTCGGCTAGCGGCTCCTCCCTGCTTCTCAGCGACTCCTTCCCGGAACTTTTGCGCCTCTCGCACCTCCCTGAAATCATAAAAAACAATTAATTCATTAAAATTCATTCACTTTTTTACCTAAATTCCCCATAACTTCCCCTGTCCACCCCCCACGGGGCTCTTTTCGGTCCCATTTAGTAGCTGGCGTCGAGACGCGTCGAACGACACCCGTTCGGCGCGAATCGCCCAGCGGGCCAGCCTGATACGGCATATACCCCCCTTCCCCAAACACTGAAAATCCACCTTAGTGATACCGAATCCCAAAACTTAAAATTTTCTTCCCCTCCAAATAGTGTAGGTTTCCCCTGAGATTCGGCTAGCGGCTCCTCCCTGCTTCTCAGCGACTCCTTCCCGGAACTTTTGCGCCTCTCGCACCTCCCTGAAATCATAAAAAACAATTAATTCATTAAAATTCATTCACTTTTTTACCTAAATTCCCCATAACTTCCCCTGTCCACCCCCCACGGGGCTCTTTTCGGTCCCATTTAGTAGCTGGCGTCGAGACGCGTCGAACGACACCCGTTCGGCGCGAATCGCCCAGCGGGCCAGCCTGATACGGCATATACCCCCCCTCCCCCAAACACTGAAAATCCACCTTAGTGATACCGAATCCCAAAACTTAAAATTTTCTTCCCCTCCAAATAGTGTAGGTTTCCCCTGAGATTCGGCTAGCGGCTCCTCCCTGCTTCTCAGCGACTCCTTCCCGGAACTTTTGCGCCTCTCGCACCTCCCTGAAATCATAAAAAACAATTAATTCATTAAAATTCATTCACTTTTTTACCTAAATTCCCCATAACTTCCCCTGTCCACCCCCCACGGGGCTCTTTTCGGTCCCATTTAGTAGCTGGCGTCGAGACGCGTCGAACGACACCCGTTCGGCGCGAATCGCCCAGCGGGCCAGCCTGATACGGCATATACCCCCCTTCCCCAAACACTGAAAATCCACCTTAGTGATACCGAATCCCAAAACTTAAAATTTTCTTCCCCTCCAAATAGTGTAGGTTTCCCCTGAGATTCGGCTAGCGGCTCCTCCCTGCTTCTCAGCGACTCCTTCCCGGAACTTTTGCGCCTCTCGCACCTCCCTGAAATCATAAAAAACAATTAATTCATTAAAATTCATTCACTTTTTTACCTAAATTCCCCATAACTTCCCCTGTCCACCCCCCACGGGGCTCTTTTCGGTCCCATTTAGTAGCTGGCGTCGAGACGCGTCGAACGACACCCGTTCGGCGCGAATCGCCCAGCGGGCCAGCCTGATACGGCATATACCCCCCTTCCCCAAACACTGAAAATCCACCTTAGTGATACCGAATCCCAAAACTTAAAATTTTCTTCCCCTCCAAATAGTGTAGGTTTCCCCTGAGATTCGGCTAGCGGCTCCTCCCTGCTTCTCAGCGACTCCTTCCCGGAACTTTTGCGCCTCTCGCACCTCCCTGAAATCATAAAAAACAATTAATTCATTAAAATTCATTCACTTTTTTACCTAAATTCCCCATAACTTCCCCTGTCCACCCCCCACGGGGCTCTTTTCGGTCCCATTTAGTAGCTGGCGTCGAGACGCGTCGAACGACACCCGTTCGGCGCGAATCGCCCAGCGGGCCAGCCTGATACGGCATATACCCCCCCTTCCCCAAACACTGAAAATCCACCTTAGTGATACCGAATCCCAAAACTTAAAATTTTCTTCCCCTCCAAATAGTGTAGGTTTCCCCTGAGATTCGGCTAGCGGCTCCTCCCTGCTTCTCAGCGACTCCTTCCCGGAACTTTTGCGCCTCTCGCACCTCCCTGAAATCATAAAAAACAATTAATTCATTAAAATTCATTCACTTTTTTACCTAAATTCCCCATAACTTCCCCTGTCCACCCCCCACGGGGCTCTTTTCGGTCCCATTTAGTAGCTGGCGTCGAGACGCGTCGAACGACACCCGTTCGGCGCGAATCGCCCAGCGGGCCAGCCTGATACGGCATATACCCCCCTTCCCCAAACACTGAAAATCCACCTTAGTGATACCGAATCCCAAAACTTAAAATTTTCTTCCCCTCCAAATAGTGTAGGTTTCCCCTGAGATTCGGCTAGCGGCTCCTCCCTGCTTCTCAGCGACTCCTTCCCGGAACTTTTGCGCCTCTCGCACCTCCCTGAAATCATAAAAAACAATTAATTCATTAAAATTCATTCACTTTTTTACCTAAATTCCCCATAACTTCCCCTGTCCACCCCCCACGGGGCTCTTTTCGGTCCCATTTAGTAGCTGGCGTCGAGACGCGTCGAACGACACCCGTTCGGCGCGAATCGCCCAGCGGGCCAGCCTGATACGGCATATACCCCCCTTCCCCAAACACTGAAAATCCACCTTAGTGATACCGAATCCCAAAACTTAAAATTTTCTTCCCCTCCAAATAGTGTAGGTTTCCCCTGAGATTCGGCTAGCGGCTCCTCCCTGCTTCTCAGCGACTCCTTCCCGGAACTTTTGCGCCTCTCGCACCTCCCTGAAATCATAAAAAACAATTAATTCATTAAAATTCATTCACTTTTTTACCTAAATTCCCCATAACTTCCCCTGTCCACCCCCCACGGGGCTCTTTTCGGTCCCATTTAGTAGCTGGCGTCGAGACGCGTCGAACGACACCCGTTCGGCGCGAATCGCCCAGCGGGCCAGCCTGATACGGCATATACCCCCCTTCCCCAAACACTGAAAATCCACCTTAGTGATACCGAATCCCAAAACTTAAAATTTTCTTCCCCTCCAAATAGTGTAGGTTTCCCCTGAGATTCGGCTAGCGGCTCCTCCCTGCTTCTCAGCGACTCCTTCCCGGAACTTTTGCGCCTCTCGCACCTCCCTGAAATCATAAAAAACAATTAATTCATTAAAATTCATTCACTTTTTTACCTAAATTCCCCATAACTTCCCCTGTCCACCCCCCACGGGGCTCTTTTCGGTCCCATTTAGTAGCTGGCGTCGAGACGCGTCGAACGACACCCGTTCGGCGCGAATCGCCCAGCGGGCCAGCCTGATACGGCATATACCCCCCTTCCCCAAACACTGAAAATCCACCTTAGTGATACCGAATCCCAAAACTTAAAATTTTCTTCCCCTCCAAATAGTGTAGGTTTCCCCTGAGATTCGGCTAGCGGCTCCTCCCTGCTTCTCAGCGACTCCTTCCCGGAACTTTTGCGCCTCTCGCACCTCCCTGAAATCATAAAAAACAATTAATTCATTAAAATTCATTCACTTTTTTACCTAAATTCCCCATAACTTCCCCTGTCCACCCCCCACGGGGCTCTTTTCGGTCCCATTTAGTAGCTGGCGTCGAGACGCGTCGAACGACACCCGTTCGGCGCGAATCGCCCAGCGGGCCAGCCTGATACGGCATATACCCCCCTTCCCCAAACTCTGAAAATCCACCTTAGTGATACCGAATCCCAAAACTTAAAATTTTCTTCCCCTCCAAATAGTGTAGGTTTCCCCTGAGATTCGGCTAGCGGCTCCTCCCTGCTTCTCAGCGACTCCTTCCCGGAACTTTTGCGCCTCTCGCACCTCCCTGAAATCATAAAAAACAATTAATTCATTAAAATTCATTCACTTTTTTACCTAAATTCCCCATAACTTCCCCTGTCCACCCCCCACGGGGCTCTTTTCGGTCCCATTTAGTAGCTGGCGTCGAGACGCGTCGAACGACACCCGTTCGGCGCGAATCGCCCAGCGGGCCAGCCTGATACGGCATATACCCCCCTTCCCCAAACACTGAAAATCCACCTTAGTGATACCGAATCCCAAAACTTAAAATTTTCTTCCCCTCCAAATAGTGTAGGTTTCCCCTGAGATTCGGCTAGCGGCTCCTCCCTGCTTCTCAGCGACTCCTTCCCGGAACTTTTGCGCCTCTCGCACCTCCCTGAAATCATAAAAAACAATTAATTCATTAAAATTCATTCACTTTTTTACCTAAATTCCCCATAACTTCCCCTGTCCACCCCCCACGGGGCTCTTTTCGGTCCCATTTAGTAGCTGGCGTCGAGACGCGTCGAACGACACCCGTTCGGCGCGAATCGCCCAGCGGGCCAGCCTGATACGGCATATACCCCCCTTCCCCAAACACTGAAAATCCACCTTAGTGATACCGAATCCCAAAACTTAAAATTTTCTTCCCCTCCAAATAGTGTAGGTTTCCCCTGAGATTCGGCTAGCGGCTCCTCCCTGCTTCTCAGCGACTCCTTCCCGGAACTTTTGCGCCTCTCGCACCTCCCTGAAATCATAAAAAACAATTAATTCATTAAAATTCATTCACTTTTTTACCTAAATTCCCCATAACTTCCCCTGTCCACCCCCCACGGGGCTCTTTTCGGTCCCATTTAGTAGCTGGCGTCGAGACGCGTCGAACGACACCCGTTCGGCGCGAATCGCCCAGCGGGCCAGCCTGATACGGCATATACCCCCCTTCCCCAAACACTGAAAATCCACCTTAGTGATACCGAATCCCAAAACTTAAAATTTTCTTCCCCTCCAAATAGTGTAGGTTTCCCCTGAGATTCGGCTAGCGGCTCCTCCCTGCTTCTCAGCGACTCCTTCCCGGAACTTTTGCGCCTCTCGCACCTCCCTGAAATCATAAAAAACAATTAATTCATTAAAATTCATTCACTTTTTTACCTAAATTCCCCATAACTTCCCCTGTCCACCCCCCACGGGGCTCTTTTCGGTCCCATTTAGTAGCTGGCGTCGAGACGCGTCGAACGACACCCGTTCGGCGCGAATCGCCCAGCGGGCCAGCCTGATACGGCATATACCCCCCTTCCCCAAACACTGAAAATCCACCTTAGTGATACCGAATCCCAAAACTTAAAATTTTCTTCCCCTCCAAATAGTGTAGGTTTCCCCTGAGATTCGGCTAGCGGCTCCTCCCTGCTTCTCAGCGACTCCTTCCCGGAACTTTTGCGCCTCTCGCACCTCCCTGAAATCATAAAAAACAATTAATTCATTAAAATTCATTCACTTTTTTACCTAAATTCCCCATAACTTCCCCTGTCCACCCCCCACGGGGCTCTTTTCGGTCCCATTTAGTAGCTGGCGTCGAGACGCGTCGAACGACACCCGTTCGGCGCGAATCGCCCAGCGGGCCAGCCTGATACGGCATATACCCCCCTTCCCCAAACACTGAAAATCCACCTTAGTGATACCGAATCCCAAAACTTAAAATTTTCTTCCCCTCCAAATAGTGTAGGTTTCCCCTGAGATTCGGCTAGCGGCTCCTCCCTGCTTCTCAGCGACTCCTTCCCGGAACTTTTGCGCCTCTCGCACCTCCCTGAAATCATAAAAAACAATTAATTCATTAAAATTCATTCACTTTTTTACCTAAATTCCCCATAACTTCCCCTGTCCACCCCCCACGGGGCTCTTTTCGGTCCCATTTAGTAGCTGGCGTCGAGACGCGTCGAACGACACCCGTTCGGCGCGAATCGCCCAGCGGGCCAGCCTGATACGGCATATACCCCCCTTCCCCAAACACTGAAAATCCACCTTAGTGATACCGAATCCCAAAACTTAAAATTTTCTTCCCCTCCAAATAGTGTAGGTTTCCCCTGAGATTCGGCTAGCGGCTCCTCCCTGCTTCTCAGCGACTCCTTCCCGGAACTTTTGCGCCTCTCGCACCTCCCTGAAATCATAAAAAACAATTAATTCATTAAAATTCATTCACTTTTTTACCTAAATTCCCCATAACTTCCCCTGTCCACCCCCCACGGGGCTCTTTTCGGTCCCATTTAGTAGCTGGCGTCGAGACGCGTCGAACGACACCCGTTCGGCGCGAATCGCCCAGCGGGCCAGCCTGATACGGCATATACCCCCCTTCCCCAAACACTGAAAATCCACCTTAGTGATACCGAATCCCAAAACTTAAAATTTTCTTCCCCTCCAAATAGTGTAGGTTTCCCCTGAGATTCGGCTAGCGGCTCCTCCCTGCTTCTCAGCGACTCCTTCCCGGAACTTTTGCGCCTCTCGCACCTCCCTGAAATCATAAAAAACAATTAATTCATTAAAATTCATTCACTTTTTTACCTAAATTCCCCATAACTTCCCCTGTCCACCCCCCACGGGGCTCTTTTCGGTCCCATTTAGTAGCTGGCGTCGAGACGCGTCGAACGACACCCGTTCGGCGCGAATCGCCCAGCGGGCCAGCCTGATACGGCATATACCCCCCTTCCCCAAACACTGAAAATCCACCTTAGTGATACCGAATCCCAAAACTTAAAATTTTCTTCCCCTCCAAATAGTGTAGGTTTCCCCTGAGATTCGGCTAGCGGCTCCTCCCTGCTTCTCAGCGACTCCTTCCCGGAACTTTTGCGCCTCTCGCACCTCCCTGAAATCATAAAAAACAATTAATTCATTAAAATTCATTCACTTTTTTACCTAAATTCCCCATAACTTCCCCTGTCCACCCCCCACGGGGCTCTTTTCGGTCCCATTTAGTAGCTGGCGTCGAGACGCGTCGAACGACACCCGTTCGGCGCGAATCGCCCAGCGGGCCAGCCTGATACGGCATATACCCCCCTTCCCCAAACACTGAAAATCCACCTTAGTGATACCGAATCCCAAAACTTAAAATTTTCTTCCCCTCCAAATAGTGTAGGTTTCCCCTGAGATTCGGCTAGCGGCTCCTCCCTGCTTCTCAGCGACTCCTTCCCGGAACTTTTGCGCCTCTCGCACCTCCCTGAAATCATAAAAAACAATTAATTCATTAAAATTCATTCACTTTTTTACCTAAATTCCCCATAACTTCCCCTGTCCACCCCCCACGGGGCTCTTTTCGGTCCCATTTAGTAGCTGGCGTCGAGACGCGTCGAACGACACCCGTTCGGCGCGAATCGCCCAGCGGGCCAGCCTGATACGGCATATACCCCCCTTCCCCAAACACTGAAAATCCACCTTAGTGATACCGAATCCCAAAACTTAAAATTTTCTTCCCCTCCAAATAGTGTAGGTTTCCCCTGAGATTCGGCTAGCGGCTCCTCCCTGCTTCTCAGCGACTCCTTCCCGGAACTTTTGCGCCTCTCGCACCTCCCTGAAATCATAAAAAACAATTAATTCATTAAAATTCATTCACTTTTTTACCTAAATTCCCCATAACTTCCCCTGTCCACCCCCCACGGGGCTCTTTTCGGTCCCATTTAGTAGCTGGCGTCGAGACGCGTCGAACGACACCCGTTCGGCGCGAATCGCCCAGCGGGCCAGCCTGATACGGCATATACCCCCCTTCCCCAAACACTGAAAATCCACCTTAGTGATACCGAATCCCAAAACTTAAAATTTTCTTCCCCTCCAAATAGTGTAGGTTTCCCCTGAGATTCGGCTAGCGGCTCCTCCCTGCTTCTCAGCGACTCCTTCCCGGAACTTTTGCGCCTCTCGCACCTCCCTGAAATCATAAAAAACAATTAATTCATTAAAATTCATTCACTTTTTTACCTAAATTCCCCATAACTTCCCCTGTCCACCCCCCACGGGGCTCTTTTCGGTCCCATTTAGTAGCTGGCGTCGAGACGCGTCGAACGACACCCGTTCGGCGCGAATCGCCCAGCGGGCCAGCCTGATACGGCATATACCCCCCCTTCCCCAAACACTGAAAATCCACCTTAGTGATACCGAATCCCAAAACTTAAAATTTTCTTCCCCTCCAAATAGTGTAGGTTTCCCCTGAGATTCGGCTAGCGGCTCCTCCCTGCTTCTCAGCGACTCCTTCCCGGAACTTTTGCGCCTCTCGCACCTCCCTGAAATCATAAAAAACAATTAATTCATTAAAATTCATTCACTTTTTTACCTAAATTCCCCATAACTTCCCCTGTCCACCCCCCACGGGGCTCTTTTCGGTCCCATTTAGTAGCTGGCGTCGAGACGCGTCGAACGACACCCGTTCGGCGCGAATCGCCCAGCGGGCCAGCCTGATACGGCATATACCCCCCTTCCCCAAACACTGAAAATCCACCTTAGTGATACCGAATCCCAAAACTTAAAATTTTCTTCCCCTCCAAATAGTGTAGGTTTCCCCTGAGATTCGGCTAGCGGCTCCTCCCTGCTTCTCAGCGACTCCTTCCCGGAACTTTTGCGCCTCTCGCACCTCCCTGAAATCATAAAAAACAATTAATTCATTAAAATTCATTCACTTTTTTACCTAAATTCCCCATAACTTCCCCTGTCCACCCCCCACGGGGCTCTTTTCGGTCCCATTTAGTAGCTGGCGTCGAGACGCGTCGAACGACACCCGTTCGGCGCGAATCGCCCAGCGGGCCAGCCTGATACGGCATATACCCCCCTTCCCCAAACACTGAAAATCCACCTTAGTGATACCGAATCCCAAAACTTAAAATTTTCTTCCCCTCCAAATAGTGTAGGTTTCCCCTGAGATTCGGCTAGCGGCTCCTCCCTGCTTCTCAGCGACTCCTTCCCGGAACTTTTGCGCCTCTCGCACCTCCCTGAAATCATAAAAAACAATTAATTCATTAAAATTCATTCACTTTTTTACCTAAATTCCCCATAACTTCCCCTGTCCACCCCCCACGGGGCTCTTTTCGGTCCCATTTAGTAGCTGGCGTCGAGACGCGTCGAACGACACCCGTTCGGCGCGAATCGCCCAGCGGGCCAGCCTGATACGGCATATACCCCCCTTCCCCAAACACTGAAAATCCACCTTAGTGATACCGAATCCCAAAACTTAAAATTTTCTTCCCCTCCAAATAGTGTAGGTTTCCCCTGAGATTCGGCTAGCGGCTCCTCCCTGCTTCTCAGCGACTCCTTCCCGGAACTTTTGCGCCTCTCGCACCTCCCTGAAATCATAAAAAACAATTAATTCATTAAAATTCATTCACTTTTTTACCTAAATTCCCCATAACTTCCCCTGTCCACCCCCCACGGGGCTCTTTTCGGTCCCATTTAGTAGCTGGCGTCGAGACGCGTCGAACGACACCCGTTCGGCGCGAATCGCCCAGCGGGCCAGCCTGATACGGCATATACCCCCCTTCCCCAAACACTGAAAATCCACCTTAGTGATACCGAATCCCAAAACTTAAAATTTTCTTCCCCTCCAAATAGTGTAGGTTTCCCCTGAGATTCGGCTAGCGGCTCCTCCCTGCTTCTCAGCGACTCCTTCCCGGAACTTTTGCGCCTCTCGCACCTCCCTGAAATCATAAAAAACAATTAATTCATTAAAATTCATTCACTTTTTTACCTAAATTCCCCATAACTTCCCCTGTCCACCCCCCACGGGGCTCTTTTCGGTCCCATTTAGTAGCTGGCGTCGAGACGCGTCGAACGACACCCGTTCGGCGCGAATCGCCCAGCGGGCCAGCCTGATACGGCATATACCCCCCTTCCCCAAACACTGAAAATCCACCTTAGTGATACCGAATCCCAAAACTTAAAATTTTCTTCCCCTCCAAATAGTGTAGGTTTCCCCTGAGATTCGGCTAGCGGCTCCTCCCTGCTTCTCAGCGACTCCTTCCCGGAACTTTTGCGCCTCTCGCACCTCCCTGAAATCATAAAAAACAATTAATTCATTAAAATTCATTCACTTTTTTACCTAAATTCCCCATAACTTCCCCTGTCCACCCCCCCACGGGGCTCTTTTCGGTCCCATTTAGTAGCTGGCGTCGAGACGCGTCGAACGACACCCGTTCGGCGCGAATCGCCCAGCGGGCCAGCCTGATACGGCATATACCCCCCTTCCCCAAACACTGAAAATCCACCTTAGTGATACCGAATCCCAAAACTTAAAATTTTCTTCCCCTCCAAATAGTGTAGGTTTCCCCTGAGATTCGGCTAGCGGCTCCTCCCTGCTTCTCAGCGACTCCTTCCCGGAACTTTTGCGCCTCTCGCACCTCCCTGAAATCATAAAAAAACAATTAATTCATTAAAATTCATTCACTTTTTTACCTAAATTCCCCATAACTTCCCCTGTCCACCCCCCACGGGGCTCTTTTCGGTCCCATTTAGTAGCTGGCGTCGAGACGCGTCGAACGACACCCGTTCGGCGCGAATCGCCCAGCGGGCCAGCCTGATACGGCATATACCCCCCTTCCCCAAACACTGAAAATCCACCTTAGTGATACCGAATCCCAAAACTTAAAATTTTCTTCCCCTCCAAATAGTGTAGGTTTCCCCTGAGATTCGGCTAGCGGCTCCTCCCTGCTTCTCAGCGACTCCTTCCCGGAACTTTTGCGCCTCTCGCACCTCCCTGAAATCATAAAAAACAATTAATTCATTAAAATTCATTCACTTTTTTACCTAAATTCCCCATAACTTCCCCTGTCCACCCCCCACGGGGCTCTTTTCGGTCCCATTTAGTAGCTGGCGTCGAGACGCGTCGAACGACACCCGTTCGGCGCGAATCGCCCAGCGGGCCAGCCTGATACGGCATATACCCCCCTTCCCCAAACACTGAAAATCCACCTTAGTGATACCGAATCCCAAAACTTAAAATTTTCTTCCCCTCCAAATAGTGTAGGTTTCCCCTGAGATTCGGCTAGCGGCTCCTCCCTGCTTCTCAGCGACTCCTTCCCGGAACTTTTGCGCCTCTCGCACCTCCCTGAAATCATAAAAAACAATTAATTCATTAAAATTCATTCACTTTTTTACCTAAATTCCCCATAACTTCCCCTGTCCACCCCCCACGGGGCTCTTTTCGGTCCCATTTAGTAGCTGGCGTCGAGACGCGTCGAACGACACCCGTTCGGCGCGAATCGCCCAGCGGGCCAGCCTGATACGGCATATACCCCCCTTCCCCAAACACTGAAAATCCACCTTAGTGATACCGAATCCCAAAACTTAAAATTTTCTTCCCCTCCAAATAGTGTAGGTTTCCCCTGAGATTCGGCTAGCGGCTCCTCCCTGCTTCTCAGCGACTCCTTCCCGGAACTTTTGCGCCTCTCGCACCTCCCTGAAATCATAAAAAACAATTAATTCATTAAAATTCATTCACTTTTTTACCTAAATTCCCCATAACTTCCCCTGTCCACCCCCCACGGGGCTCTTTTCGGTCCCATTTAGTAGCTGGCGTCGAGACGCGTCGAACGACACCCGTTCGGCGCGAATCGCCCAGCGGGCCAGCCTGATACGGCATATACCCCCCTTCCCCAAACACTGAAAATCCACCTTAGTGATACCGAATCCCAAAACTTAAAAATTTTCTTCCCCTCCAAATAGTGTAGGTTTCCCCTGAGATTCGGCTAGCGGCTCCTCCCTGCTTCTCAGCGACTCCTTCCCGGAACTTTTGCGCCTCTCGCACCTCCCTGAAATCATAAAAAACAATTAATTCATTAAAATTCATTCACTTTTTTACCTAAATTCCCCATAACTTCCCCCTGTCCACCCCCCACGGGGCTCTTTTCGGTCCCATTTAGCTGGCGTCGAGACGCGTCGAACGACACCCGTTCGGCGCGAATCGCCCAGCGGGCCAGCCTGATACGGCATATACCCCCCTTCCCCAAACACTGAAAATCCACCTTAGTGATACCGAATCCCAAAACTTAAAATTTTCTTCCCCTCCAAATAGTGTAGGTTTCCCCTGAGATTCGGCTAGCGGCTCCTCCCTGCTTCTCAGCGACTCCTTCCCGGAACTTTTGCGCCTCTCGCACCTCCCTGAAATCATAAAAAAACAATTAATTCATTAAAATTCATTCACTTTTTTACCTAAATTCCCCATAACTTCCCCTGTCCACCCCCCACGGGGCTCTTTTCGGTCCCATTTAGTAGCTGGCGTCGAGACGCGTCGAACGACACCCGTTCGGCGCGAATCGCCCAGCGGGCCAGCCTGATACGGCATATACCCCCCTTCCCCAAACACTGAAAATCCACCTTAGTGATACCGAATCCCAAAACTTAAAATTTTCTTCCCCTCCAAATAGTGTAGGTTTCCCCTGAGATTCGGCTAGCGGCTCCTCCCTGCTTCTCAGCGACTCCTTCCCGGAACTTTTGCGCCTCTCGCACCTCCCTGAAATCATAAAAAACAATTAATTCATTAAAATTCATTCACTTTTTTACCTAAATTCCCCATAACTTCCCCTGTCCACCCCCCACGGGGCTCTTTTCGGTCCCATTTAGTAGCTGGCGTCGAGACGCGTCGAACGACACCCGTTCGGCGCGAATCGCCCAGCGGGCCAGCCTGATACGGCATATACCCCCCTTCCCCAAACACTGAAAATCCACCTTAGTGATACCGAATCCCAAAACTTAAAATTTTCTTCCCCTCCAAATAGTGTAGGTTTCCCCTGAGATTCGGCTAGCGGCTCCTCCCTGCTTCTCAGCGACTCCTTCCCGGAACTTTTGCGCCTCTCGCACCTCCCTGAAATCATAAAAAACAATTAATTCATTAAAATTCATTCACTTTTTTACCTAAATTCCCCATAACTTCCCCTGTCCACCCCCACGGGGCTCTTTTCGGTCCCATTTAGTAGCTGGCGTCGAGACGCGTCGAACGACACCCGTTCGGCGCGAATCGCCCAGCGGGCCAGCCTGATACGGCATATACCCCCCTTCCCCAAACACTGAAAATCCACCTTAGTGATACCGAATCCCAAAACTTAAAATTTTCTTCCCCTCCAAATAGTGTAGGTTTCCCCTGAGATTCGGCTAGCGGCTCCTCCCTGCTTCTCAGCGACTCCTTCCCGGAACTTTTGCGCCTCTCGCACCTCCCTGAAATCATAAAAAACAATTAATTCATTAAAATTCATTCACTTTTTTACCTAAATTCCCCATAACTTCCCCTGTCCACCCCCCACGGGGCTCTTTTCGGTCCCATTTAGTAGCTGGCGTCGAGACGCGTCGAACGACACCCGTTCGGCGCGAATCGCCCAGCGGGCCAGCCTGATACGGCATATACCCCCCTTCCCCAAACACTGAAAATCCACCTTAGTGATACCGAATCCCAAAACTTAAAATTTTCTTCCCCTCCAAATAGTGTAGGTTTCCCCTGAGATTCGGCTAGCGGCTCCTCCCTGCTTCTCAGCGACTCCTTCCCGGAACTTTTGCGCCTCTCGCACCTCCCTGAAATCATAAAAAACAATTAATTCATTAAAATTCATTCACTTTTTTACCTAAATTCCCCATAACTTCCCCTGTCCCCCCCCCACGGGGCTCTTTTCGGTCCCATTTAGTAGCTGGCGTCGAGACGCGTCGAACGACACCCGTTCGGCGCGAATCGCCCAGCGGGCCAGCCTGATACGGCATATACCCCCCTTCCCCAAACACTGAAAATCCACCTTAGTGATACCGAATCCCAAAACTTAAAATTTTCTTCCCCTCCAAATAGTGTAGGTTTCCCCTGAGATTCGGCTAGCGGCTCCTCCCTGCTTCTCAGCGACTCCTTCCCGGAACTTTTGCGCCTCTCGCACCTCCCTGAAATCATAAAAAACAATTAATTCATTAAAATTCATTCACTTTTTTACCTAAATTCCCCATAACTTCCCCTGTCCACCCCCCACGGGGCTCTTTTCGGTCCCATTTAGTAGCTGGCGTCGAGACGCGTCGAACGACACCCGTTCGGCGCGAATCGCCCAGCGGGCCAGCCTGATACGGCATATACCCCCCTTCCCCAAACACTGAAAATCCACCTTAGTGATACCGAATCCCAAAACTTAAAATTTTCTTCCCCTCCAAATAGTGTAGGTTTCCCCTGAGATTCGGCTAGCGGCTCCTCCCTGCTTCTCAGCGACTCCTTCCCGGAACTTTTGCGCCTCTCGCACCTCCCTGAAATCATAAAAAACAATTAATTCATTAAAATTCATTCACTTTTTTACCTAAATTCCCCATAACTTCCCCTGTCCACCCCCCACGGGGCTCTTTTCGGTCCCATTTAGTAGCTGGCGTCGAGACGCGTCGAACGACACCCGTTCGGCGCGAATCGCCCAGCGGGCCAGCCTGATACGGCATATACCCCCCTTCCCCAAACACTGAAAATCCACCTTAGTGATACCGAATCCCAAAACTTAAAATTTTCTTCCCCTCCAAATAGTGTAGGTTTCCCCTGAGATTCGGCTAGCGGCTCCTCCCTGCTTCTCAGCGACTCCTTCCCGGAACTTTTGCGCCTCTCGCACCTCCCTGAAATCATAAAAAACAATTAATTCATTAAAATTCATTCACTTTTTTACCTAAATTCCCCATAACTTCCCCTGTCCACCCCCCACGGGGCTCTTTTCGGTCCCATTTAGTAGCTGGCGTCGAGACGCGTCGAACGACACCCGTTCGGCGCGAATCGCCCAGCGGGCCAGCCTGATACGGCATATACCCCCCTTCCCCAAACACTGAAAATCCACCTTAGTGATACCGAATCCCAAAACTTAAAATTTTCTTCCCCTCCAAATAGTGTAGGTTTCCCCTGAGATTCGGCTAGCGGCTCCTCCCTGCTTCTCAGCGACTCCTTCCCGGAACTTTTGCGCCTCTCGCACCTCCCTGAAATCATAAAAAACAATTAATTCATTAAAAAATTCATTCACTTTTTTACCTAAATTCCCCATAACTTCCCCTGTCCACCCCCCACGGGGCTCTTTTCGGTCCCATTTAGTAGCTGGCGTCGAGACGCGTCGAACGACACCCGTTCGGCGCGAATCGCCCAGCGGGCCAGCCTGATACGGCATATACCCCCCCTTCCCCAAACACTGAAAATCCACCTTAGTGATACCGAATCCCAAAACTTAAAATTTTCTTCCCCTCCAAATAGTGTAGGTTTCCCCTGAGATTCGGCTAGCGGCTCCTCCCTGCTTCTCAGCGACTCCTTCCCGGAACTTTTGCGCCTCTCGCACCTCCCTGAAATCATAAAAAACAATTAATTCATTAAAATTCATTCACTTTTTTACCTAAATTCCCCATAACTTCCCCTGTCCCCCCCCCCACGGGGCTCTTTTCGGTCCCATTTAGTAGCTGGCGTCGAGACGCGTCGAACGACACCCGTTCGGCGCGAATCGCCCAGCGGGCCAGCCTGATACGGCATATACCCCCCTTCCCCAAACACTGAAAATCCACCTTAGTGATACCGAATCCCAAAACTTAAAATTTTCTTCCCCTCCAAATAGTGTAGGTTTCCCCTGAGATTCGGCTAGCGGCTCCTCCCTGCTTCTCAGCGACTCCTTCCCGGAACTTTTGCGCCTCTCGCACCTCCCTGAAATCATAAAAAACAATTAATTCATTAAAATTCATTCACTTTTTTACCTAAATTCCCATAACTTCCCCTGTCCACCCCCCACGGGGCTCTTTTCGGTCCCATTTAGTAGCTGGCGTCGAGACGCGTCGAACGACACCCGTTCGGCGCGAATCGCCCAGCGGGCCAGCCTGAATACGGCATATACCCCCCCTTCCCCAAACACTGAAAATCCACCTTAGTGATACCGAATCCCAAAACTTAAAATTTTCTTCCCCTCCAAATAGTGTAGGTTTCCCCTGAGATTCGGCTAAGCGGCTCCTCCCTGCTTCTCAGCGACTCCTTCCCGGAACTTTTGCGCCTCTCGCACCTCCCTGAAATCATAAAAAACAATTAATTCATTAAAATTCATTCACTTTTTTACCTAAATTCCCCATAACTTCCCCTGTCCACCCCCCACGGGGCTCTTTTCGGTCCCATTTAGTAGCTGGCGTCGAGACGCGTCGAACGACACCCGTTCGGCGCGAATCGCCCAGCGGGCCAGCCTGATACGGCATATACCCCCCTTCCCCAAACACTGAAAATCCACCTTAGTGATACCGAATCCCAAAACTTAAAATTTTCTTCCCCTCCAAATAGTGTAGGTTTCCCCTGAGATTCGGCTAGCGGCTCCTCCCTGCTTCTCAGCGACTCCTTCCCGGAACTTTTGCGCCTCTCGCACCTCCCTGAAATCATAAAAAAACAATTAATTCATTAAAATTCATTCACTTTTTTACCTAAATTCCCCATAACTTCCCCTGTCCACCCCCCACGGGGCTCTTTTCGGTCCCATTTAGTAGCTGGCGTCGAGACGCGTCGAACGACACCCGTTCGGCGCGAATCGCCCAGCGGGCCAGCCTGATACGGCATATACCCCCCTTCCCCAAACACTGAAAATCCACCTTAGTGATACCGAATCCCAAAACTTAAAATTTTCTTCCCCTCCAAATAGTGTAGGTTTCCCCTGAGATTCGGCTAGCGGCTCCTCCCTGCTTCTCAGCGACTCCTTCCCGGAACTTTTGCGCCTCTCGCACCTCCCTGAAATCATAAAAAACAATTAATTCATTAAAATTCATTCACTTTTTTACCTAAATTCCCCATAACTTCCCCTGTCCACCCCCCACGGGGCTCTTTTCGGTCCCATTTAGTAGCTGGCGTCGAGACGCGTCGAACGACACCCGTTCGGCGCGAATCGCCCAGCGGGCCAGCCTGATACGGCATATACCCCCCTTCCCCAAACACTGAAAATCCACCTTAGTGATACCGAATCCCAAAACTTAAAATTTTCTTCCCCTCCAAATAGTGTAGGTTTCCCCTGAGATTCGGCTAGCGGCTCCTCCCTGCTTCTCAGCGACTCCTTCCCGGAACTTTTGCGCCTCTCGCACCTCCCTGAAATCATAAAAAACAATTAATTCATTAAAATTCATTCACTTTTTTACCTAAATTCCCCATAACTTCCCCTGTCCACCCCCCCCGGGGCTCTTTTCGGTCCCATTTAGTAGCTGGCGTCGAGACGCGTCGAACGACACCCGTTCGGCGCGAATCGCCCAGCGGGCCAGCCTGATACGGCATATACCCCCCCTTCCCCAAACACTGAAAAATCCACCTTAGTGATACCGAATCCCAAAACTTAAAATTTTCTTCCCCTCCAAATAGTGTAGGTTTCCCCTGAGATTCGGCTAGCGGCTCCTCCCTGCTTCTCAGCGACTCCTTCCCGGAACTTTTGCGCCTCTCGCACCTCCCTGAAA